>JAWZYU010000018.1:49749750-51147875 GCA_038380435.1 Ryuthela nishihirai | reverse complement strand
GGATGATGATAAAAACAATTTTGTAATTCTTTGCCATTTTCCTGCTATGAGAGGAAATTACCTTTCCGGAGACAAATATAATGACAAAAATTCTTCAACGACGTGATCAGCTGTCGTAATGATGAATACTTTCAAGAGCAAGCTATAAGACTATAAATTAATTGTGCTTACCGAAGGTTGAACGAGGAAATTTCTTAAACCAAGGTCACTGAATTAGTTTCTCGGGAAGACAGAAATGACAGATGAAAGGTTTAGATTAGCTGTGTCATCTGATTCCAGCGACTTATAGATTTTTGAAACAGAGAAGTATTCATTATGAATTTTAGACCTAACAGGATTAAGGTTAGGGAGCTAACTAGTATTCCAGGTAGCCTACGTTGTGTTAACTCTGAGGCAGTGATTAGTAAATTTCAGCTCAAGTAGGAGAAACTCTTATACTAGAAGGCCTGTAAGCAGGATTTTCTACCAGTCAAATTAACAACAGATCCAGCAAAAAATAGGGGGGTGGGCTCAAGAAACACAATCCAGGTGAAAAAATTTAAAGGAGGAGGTAAAAAAACTGGATTTTTCAATGAATTTTCTTGGATTTTTTTTTCAAAAATTTCCCTCTACGTTTTACAGGTCTTTAAAAAATTACTTGAAAAAGCATATAAATAGGTTTCATAATTTTTGCCTCTGCTATCCTTATTAGCATTCTGAAGGAGGAGGTATCAGCATGCTCATCCCCTAGATCCAACACGAGTGCTAGAAATAAACGTGAAAAAATGGCATCTGGGGATGTTTTGGGTTGTAGATATCAAAAATATTACGAAATTTACGCTCTGGGTGGTACTTCGAGGCCAAAGGCCAATCTACTGATGGCTGGGTGTCATTTTCGGTCGTAAATCTTAGATATGTTGTCAATTTAGGATGCGATGGGTTCTTTGGGGTCAAAGATCGAATATCAATACACCTGTGCTAGAAACCTAAAAATTGATGCTGGTGGTATTTTAGGTAGCAGATCTTGGATACGTTGCGAAGGCTTGGATGCCACCGATCCTTCGAAGTGAAATGTCAGTTTCTTTATGCCGGCGCTGGAGAGCTGAAAACTGGTGCCTGGAGAGATTTCTGTTAGTACGTCTCGGAAAACTGTGAAAGTTTGAATGCGAGGGGTGTTGAAGGTCAAATAGGGATCAGAATGACAGTCTAGAAATTCAAGAGGTGACGATGGCAGATGTATAAAAATGCTTACAATTGAAGATAACTGTCTAACACAAAACTGCTTCGCTACATTTCACGGAAACCACAAGAACGGTTTTGTTATATTCCACAAGTGTCGTAATTTGCTGTGTTAATTATACCAATGCACAATATGAATTGTAATTATTTTATGCTCTTTTTTAATGCCTTTCTGAGGATTTCGGAATTTCTGAACTTTTGAAACGGTTTCTACTGTACGTTATAATAAAATAAGAAGCAAATTCCAGTGATATGATGTTAAAAATGATATTTGAATATTTTTATTCCTTCGGTAATAAATATTTAAAATGAAACAATTTTTCTTCTATACAAAAAAAAATGGGGCTGCAAAGGCTAACTATTTAAAGCTGAGTTCAATCAATATGTTTCTGAAGCTGAGTTGTTTGACAGTGGTAATTAAAATCTTACTTTTTTAATCACTTTGTATTATGCATCTACACGTGAGAAGTACTCTGCTCAAAAATGTCCCTATCTGAATAAATTGCCAACAGGTCATGAACATCAACTTCATTTACGATGCAACCTGTGATATTTTCCCTATTATCAGTGTTTACTAGTAAAGTGTTATTACATGAAGTAAATCCATAAATTGCTTCTTCAGCCACCAAAAAGTTTTTATAAATATGATCAAATATGACACAAGGAAAGTCTTTGTGTACAGCAATAAGTAAACCACCTCCGTGGACATATTGTCGATCGGAACGGAATATTGTACATCCCGAAAGGCGGAATCGGAGAGATGGCTTTAGCTAAGTTTCTTGAATGCAACGATTGAAGGAGTTGCATTCAAGACAAGAATTTGGAGAAATTAAGAATTTGCAGATATGCTACGAGAGTTCATTGTAATATATCGAAGGGGAAAATTAATTAGAAGTGGTAAGCATTTTTGTGGCTAAAGCTTTAGATTTTCGAGCATTTTGAGATTTTACAACTTCGGACGTAATTTTATTATGTATTTTATTTTTGAAGTTGATGGCAATTTTTTGTTATGTTCCATAGAGCTAATTTCCGTTTCTAGAGGTTTTGAGATGATTCTCTTTTGTTGGGTTGGGTTGGGTTGTTTTACCTCTGAGCGGCACTTTTTTGCACACCATGGGCTAAATGGCCAGGTCACATGGACCCCGAAGGCTCAGAGAAGGTTGGGGGAGGGGACCCACTGGAACAGCTGTTGGCAGACAGATGGTAGCCTCCCGTCAAGGCCATCCAGCGTGTTCTTTAACGTGCACAGGGTATGGCTCTCCCACACACGGAGCCACGGCTTAACGTCCCATCCGACGGATGGCGGCCTTTCCAAGCCCATCAGTGTCCCCTACTGACCGTGGGCAGGGCGGGGAATTTTGCGGAGACTTTTGTTGGGTTAAGTTGTTTTTTTTTCCTAACGAATTTATTTGAAGAGCTGCTAGTTGAACATGTGAACATGAAGAAGGTTTATTTATTGATAACACATCAGAATTTCCGATTTTAGGTGATGTTTCTGTTATCAGCAGTTGTTTCGATGAAAGAATATCTGTTTAGGTTTTCTCTTCTGGTGGTCGAAGTATTATTCCAGATGCGATGATTGCACTGCAGTTTTGTGAAATGTTTTTCTACATTCTAGATCGACTTTGTAATGCCTCTCTGTAATAGTTTTCTGAAGTGTTTCAATCCACGATGCGTTAACAATGTTGTTAGAATTGTCTTGTGTAATCTGTTTTTTCACAACAGATGCGTAAGATGTTTTGCCTTTAATAATCTTATTCCTCGCCTCTTGATAAGAAAAATGAATTGTTGTTTTGTAGTTTAATATAATCTTTTCTTGTATCCATAGAGGGCAGTGTTGGTCAGTGGTTGTATGGGGTCCTTTACACAGACAACAATAAGGAGTGGGCCATGGCATAGGTTGGAGGCATGTTCATCTCCCACCGACTACAACGTTGTTTACTGCAACAAGTTTTAGCTGAATGCCCATAGCGTTGGCAATTGGTGCAGCGGCGTGGCCTTTCTAGGAGTATGGATGGTCGTTGTAGCTGCCACCATAAATGAACTTCCGAAGTGTTGGTTGGGTTGTTTTACCTCTGAGCGGCACTTTTTTGCACACCATGGGCTAAATGGCCAGGTCACATGGACCCCGAAGGCTCAGAGAAGGTTGGGGGAGGGGACCCACTGGAACAGCTGTTGGGAGACAGATGGTAGCTTCCCGTCAAGGCCATCCAGCGTGTTCTTTAACGTGCACAGGGTATGGCTCTCCAGCACACGGGGCCACGGCTTAACGTCCCATCCGACGGACGACGGCCTTTCCAAGCCCATCGGTGTCCCCTACTGACCGTGGGCAGGGCGGGGAATTTTGCGGAGAAAAATCTCAACGCTGACCCAGCTGGGACTCGAACCTGGGAACTACAGATTAGGAGCCTGGCGCGCTACCGACTGATCCACCCCCGCCCCAACTTCCGAAGGACAATAGTGTCCTAAAATAGTGGCAAGAACAGATTGTATTGGCATGTATTGAAGTCCGTCTCTGCGATAAAAGCGACGTAATTCTACAAATCTCAGATTATCTAATATGAACTCATTTTCCAATTCTTCCATTGTAATAGTATGCTCTACATCTCTTAGGATAAACTGAGTGGTAAGTGTTGCTGTTAATAAAGTAGTTGTAACAGCAACAGAAAGTAATTCTGAGATGCCTAAAATATCTTGAGCACATGTCATGGAAGAAGTGTTCATTACGATATTTTTGGTCTTGGAAATATGTACATCTTTAATTTCATTCGGATTGGAAAATGATAAAGCTAGTTTAAATATTTGTGATTTTGCAGTTGGGATAGGAATGGTTTTTCCCTTAATCATTATACTGAATTTCTGAAGGCCAATTTTGTTAGCTAATTCCTCTATTTCATTATCTTTTAAAAATTTGGTCCCTGCTGGAGGAGCTTTAATGGTAATGGGTCATGTTCTTCCAGGCGATGTTTTCTTTTATTATCATTCTGTTCAGCCATTTGCTCTTCTTGAAAGCTATCAAGAACTGAAGGAATATTTTATGACTTAAAGTTATCGAACAAAAAATCAAAACAGTCTCAAAAAATTAATAAATCTTTAGGCACTCTTCCCTAAAAGTGACAGCAACCTGCGTTGTTGGGTTGTTTTACCTCTGAGCGGCACTTTTTTGCACACCATGGGCTAAATGGCCAGGTCACATGGACCCCGAAGGCTCAGAGAAGGTTAGGGGAGGGGACCCACTGGAAGAGCTGTTGGGAGACAGATGGTAGCCTTCCGTCAAGGCCATCCAGCGAGTTCTTTAACGTGCACAGGGTATGGCTCTCCCACACACGGGGCCACGGCTTAACGTCCCATCCGACGGACGGCGGCCTTTCCAAGCCCATCGGTGTCCCCTACTGACCATGCGCTGGGCGGGGAATTTTGTGGAGATAAATCTCAACGCTGACCCAGCTGGGACTCGAACCTGGGAACTACAGATTACGAGCCTGGCGCGCTACCGACTGAGCCACCCCCGCCCCCCAACAGCAACCTGCACTTCGCAGGTTTAGATAGTGAAAAATAATATTCTACATTCGGTAATATACAGTATAACGGTACTAAAGAAAAAAAGAGAAACTTATTTTAAAATAGTCCTCAAAAATTTTACGCTGCTTGCTTGGCGCCTTTCCACCTGCTATTGTCTGATACGTGTAGATTTACATAACAGCACACGCACACCAGCTGTTAATGATAGATAGATAAAATGTGATGGTAAGGTTCGAAATCCTTCACCATTGGGCTTCCTGCTATCCCAAAGCTGTTAATGAGTTTTTACAAATGTTTTACAAATAATATGTATAGAACAAATATTTGGAAAATTAGTGGGAGTTTCTAAGAAATATTCCACTGACAGCAATAATGTGGGCATTTTTCTGAGAGAGGTGTGGGAAATGCAACTTTTTTAGATTTAAGAATTAAAAGACGACTACTTTTATGTTGTATAATTAACAATAAAATGCCATTTGCATTAAAATACCATTTGCATAAAGAATCATTTACTATCTCAAATTGAAACTTTTAAGGAATGAAACAACAGGTAAAGGTTGGGTTGGGTTGTTTTACCTCTGAGCGGCACTTTTTTGCACACCAAGGGCGAAATGGCCAGGTCACATGGACCCCGAAGGCTCAGAGAAGGTTGGGGGAGGGGACCCACTGGAACAGCTGTTGGGAGACAGATGGTAGCCTCCCGTCAAGGCCATGCAGCGTGTTCTTTAACGTGCATAGGGTATGGCTCTCCCGCACACGGGGCCACGGCTTAACGTCCCATCCGACGGACGGCGGCCTTTCCAAGCCCATCGGTGTCCCCTACTGACCGTGGGCAGGGCGGGGAATTTTTGCGGAGATAAATCTCAACGCTGACCCAGCTGGGACTCGAACCTGGGAACTACAGATTACGAGCCTGGCGCGCTACCGACTGAGCCACCCCCGCCCCACAGATAAAGGAAAAACTTCTTTCACTTTGAAAACGAGATTTTCATATGCCCCCTTCTAGTTAAAACTAAAATGCAATGTATTTTTCATGCCACATTCAAAATCTATATACAGTGTAAACTATTAATTGTCTTAATTCCCATATTCTTGGGTTGGGTTGTTTTACCTCTGAGAGGCACTTTTTTTGCACACAATGGGCTAATGACCAGGTTACAAGGGACCCCGAAGGCTCAGAAAAGGTTGGGGGACGATACCTACTGGAGAACTGTTAGGATAAAGTTAGCAGCCTGCCGTAAAGGATGTCTGGCGTATTCTTTAATGTGCACAGGGTACGTCTCTCCTACACAAGGGTAACGGCTTAACGTCCCAACCAATGGACGACAGCTTTTCTAAGCTCATAGATGCCCCCTACTGACCGTGGGCAGGGCGAGGAGTTTTGTGGAGATGAATCTCAACGCTGGCCCAGCTGGGACTCGAACCTGGGAACTTCAGATTACAAACCTGGCGCGTTATCGCCCTATATTGATTTCGTACAAATTACAGTAATGATTGCATGTCAAGCTGTACCATAATTTATGATATTGCAGAGTGTTTTGAAAGGTAATATATAACAATATAAAAATTTACTTTGTATGTCTATATTTTATGTGGGTATTCAAATGGACCTTGATACAAAGATACGAATGTTTCTTTTCAAGTATTGTGATTCTGCTGAGATCTCAGAGCTCTCTATGGCATAATAATCTAACAGAATGTTGTCAGAGTTCTATAGCAGTTGCTTGAGAATATTTTAGGAACATTTGCTTTTAGTTCACAGCTTTGCTTCACTTTCTCAAAAATTTCCACACTTTGAAATACTGATATTCTTGCACATCTCTCAAGCACTCCTTTTCTCAAACATTCATCTCTTACCTAAGTCTCCAGGTTATGTATCTTTAAGGAATGCACCAGCACTGGCTACCAAAAGTGGCAAAGACTCAAAATGAGTGCCTTATTAAGAAATCTAGAAATTCATTGTAGAAAATTTCCAACATTGTTGAAATAGCAGTGGTAGTAATGAAATTCGAATTGCGGAATCTTATGAGCAAAATAAAGTATTAGAAATCAATATCTTGTAATTTCTAAATGTGTTCAATGTGGGGGGGGGGAATCATTCTTTTTAACATATACCAATTTTTTATGCAACGTTAATTAATAACATTTATGTTTTAATTTTTACAGATTTTGTAAAATTTTCTGGCTCTAAACAAAATAGTCACCATTTCTGTTTTTGGTTAGTTGGATGCATTAAAGTGCACGTGATGAAAAGAACACCTCGCTATTGGAATTAGTAAAAATGACATATTACCCTTAAATATAATAATCTAAACCATTATGTTTTGCAGTTTTTGGGAATTGTTCATATTTTGTTACAAAGTATTCGTGAAGTTTAAGGTTTGAAAATAAAAATATAAATCTCCCTTTACATCATATGCACTTTTGTTTTGGGAGGGAAAGGGATGTTAGAATACTAGGTGACCAATGCTCCTCAAAATGATGGACAATGCAGCACATTTCAATCTTTGCAAAATCACCTCTCAACATAAAGAAAACTATTATTTTATTTAGCTTTAAAATGAAACCAAATAAGTATGATTTTAAAGCTAGCATAAAAGAAGATAGGATGATGTTTGTATATACACCAAAGAGCTAAAACATTATGACCAGCGGAGCGGGGGTGGCTCAATCGGTAGCGCGTCAGGCTCGTAATCTCTAGTTCCCATGTTCGTGTCCCAGCTGGGTCAGCGTTGAGATTTATCTCCGCAAAATTCCCCGCCCTGCCCACAGTCAGTAGGGGACACCGATGGCCTTGGAAAGGCCGCCGTCCGTCGGATGGGACGTTAAGCCGTGGCCCCGTATGCGGGAGAGCCATACCCTGTGGACGTTAAAGAACACCCTGGAGGGCCTTGACGGGAAGTTAATCATCTGTCTCCCAACAGCTGTTCCAGTGGGTCTCCTCACCCAACCTTCTCTGAGCCTTTGGGATCCGTGTGATCTGGCCATTTAGCCCATGGTGTGTAAAAAAGTGCCGCTCAGAGGTAAAAAAAACAACCCATTATGACCAGGGCGACTTTATGCGAATCGAAGCAACTGCAGGTAAACGACGGCACGTGTGAAGATCATGAAACGGTATAAATAACACCTGATACTGAGCTCTGTTAATCAGTGTTATTCTTGTTGTTCAAATGAGAAAGGCAGCGGACTTTAGTGAGTTTGACAAAGGTCAAATTTTAATGGCCAAACGACTGAGTCAGAGCATTTCCGAGACAGCAATGCTTCTGGGGTGCTCAAGGTCAGCCGTGGTTAGTACCTTAAAAAGTGGTCCGAGGAGGGAAAAGCCATGAACGGCCAGCAAGGTGTGGACCGAGCACAGCTCATCAGTGTTAGAGGTGAGCGAAGGCTATCCCGTATGGTACGAGTCAACAGGAGGGATATTGCGGCACAACTTGCCCGTAATTTGAATGCTGGTGACGGGAGTAATGTGTCACAGCATACAGTACATCAAACCCTGCTGAAAATGAGTCTGCATAACCGTAGGCCTCTCCGAGTGCCCATGCTAACCACAGTTCACCGTCGAAAAGCGTTACTCCGATATTCTTTTTTTTCCTGGAAGGGTGGTGGTGGAATTTATTGAAATAAATCTTTAAAGGTGTATTTTTTAGGGAATGGGGGGGGGGATGAAAAAAAACTTTTTTTTATATAATAAAAATTATCATAAGCCTATGTTTAATATATCACTGTGATTATGTCCTGCGCTGCAGATTATGTGGAAAATTGTCTCTAAATATGCAAACCAAGACGGTGAACTATAAATGCGAAAATATATTTATTTTAATATCTGTGAGTAGAAATACTAAGGATTACTCAGACCTAGGTAAGTACAAATTTTCATAACGCTGCTTCAGCATGTAGATGCGTTGTTGCCAGCAGCTTAATCATTTACGATTATTAAAAAATAAGGAAAAATAGCTATTTCTGAAAACGGACAAATATAAGTAACTGTAATATATTGTTCTTTAATGATACTTGAAAAAAGTCGCAGTGTACATTAATATAGGCACCCATTAATTTTCTGATCCACATATATAAGCAGATCTCCCAGGCTCTGGCCTATGACAAGCCATGGGACTCTTGCGTTACTTGTTTTGGGGCGGGGGTGGCTCAGTCGGTAGCGCGCCAGGCTCGTAATCTGTAGTTCCCAGGTTCGAGTCCCAGCTGGGTCAGCGTTGAGATTTATCTCCGCAAAATTCCCCGCCCTGCCCACGGTCAGTAGGGAACACCGATGGGCTTGGAAAGTCCGCCGTCCGTCTTATGGGACGTTAAGCCGTGGCTCCGGATGGGGGAGAGCATACCCTGTGCCCGTTAAAGAACACGCTGGATGGCCTTGACGGGAGGCTACCATCTGTCTCCCAACAGCTGTTCCAGTGGGTCCCCTCCCCCAACCTTCTCTGAGCCTTCGATGTCCATGTGACCTGGCCATTTAGCCCATGGTGTGCAAAAAAGTGCCGCTCAGAGGTAAGACAACCCAACCACATATATATTGCCTAAACTCTAAGTAAAGTTATTGTAGATTTTCCGTTGTTGACCCGCATAACAAGGCTCCATGCTGGGCTGTCCTGTCAGTCAGAGGAGATGTCGTCTCTAGTACCCGTATGTAGCTCTGTGGGTTGGATATTTCATCATTGAAAAGAGACTTTTAAAACGTAGTGTTAATCTCAGCAAAAAAACAATGCAAATATTAATATATTTTATTTTAACTAACGATATGCTAATAATATTTTCTTTGTTTATTTCTCAGAGAGAAAGAAAGAGAGAAACAAAATTTTTGTAAATTTCCCTTTCATTACAAAAACAAATTTAGATAAGGAAAATCTCAAAAATCCGAACTTTCCTACATAATGGATGCAGATTATGATATTTCATTAATTAATTAATATTTTGTTAAAGAAGTGATAAATAATGCCATCTATGAAATCATCGGAGGCCTTGCTACCATCAGCCGGAAGAATGTTCTTGCATGTCTGTTTTTTTAGGACAACTAATTCGCACAGGTCGTTCGGTAACTCTGTCTTGAGTGTTACCAGATCTTCTATAGCAGAAGCGACTTCAGCGCCACAAGTTCTTCTAGTAACTTTAAAAAATGAATTCCATATCTTCTTATAACTGCTGTAAGGAAGAGAGATAAGTGTAATAAATTTATTTGTAATACACTTTGCGCATATTTTCTGTATAACGTAAACACATATTAAAAAAATAATCTGAATATTGCGTACTGCACGAAGACAACAGGAAATCAGGACCTCTTGATACCATGTCAGGTACTACGACTAGAGACTTGCGAGGATAGTGAGAGTCCTCTCCGCATATCATGTCTCCTTAATAATTATGCTCTGTAGGAGGTCCATTCACCACTCTTTCGCCACAGAGACTTTGCTGCAGAGTGATCTGCAGACAGTTACGGGTTCCATGGTCTCCACGCAAACCATTAGACAACGTTTGCACGATGCAGGAATGAGAGCGAGATATCCAGTCTGGCATCTGCCATTGCAGTGGCATTACCAGTTACGTTATCTCCACTGGTGTCGAGCGAGGTAACATTGGACTACGGAATGGAGGAAAATGTTGTTCACAGATGAGTCCTAATTCTGTTTTGGCATCACAGACGGCTATTTGTCCACATGGGGTTGGCGTCATCAGTGACATGAGAAAGCCTATTAGCCGCCATACGGCTCCCCACCATGATACAATGGTATGGGGAGGCATCACATATGGTGCCCCGACACTTCTGCTCCATTTTTCTGCCTCGCTGATGATGAGACTTTACATCGAAGGCATCGTTAATCCTCTGGCTCCAACCTTCCTTACTGGCATGATTGGACTGATTCTGCAGCAGGACAGTGCCACAACAAATACTGCAGGTGCAACGATGGACAGTCTTCAAGGTGCGGACATTCTCCCATGATCGCCATACTCCTCGGACTTGTCCCCCATTGAGCATTACATGGGACGTTATGGGTCGCTCATATGCTATGCAAATCACTCTGCTTTCGCCAGCTCCCTCTGGCAGCGAACCCAGTACAGTTCCGTGCCCAGTTTGATGCTGCTTGGAACGTCATACTCAAAGTACCATTAACCATCTGATTGATGTAATGCCGAGACGTCTATAAGCTTGTATAACCGCCCTTATCTTACTATGTACTGATGAATCTGCAATAAACACAAGTACTTTTCTTTCTCATGTTCGGTTTTTTGATCATTTGCACATCTACCCTCATAGCTTCCGTCCTGTTTCGAGAGTATAGATCAGCGTTGTAGTTTCCAGTTTGAACAGTGTAGTTAGTTGAGGGGTTTGAAACATGTATGAAGGGATAACTGACCCATGTTCCGGATTAACATAATGGCCACTTCGGCCATAATCGGGGGCTACACTTTTAAGAAGGAAATTACTTTTAAGGAGAGAAATACTTCATATTTTTGAGAAAGATCCCAATGAAAGGGAGAAAGAAGCAGAGAGATGATAGAATGAGAAAATTGTAGGAAATGAAAGCTTAGACTCTCCTCCTCTCCACATGAATTTCTCTTGTCTCTATAAGATAGCTGATATCATTATCCTATTCCCGCGACGTAGATAAAATTAGTTCCGAAATATCTAATAAATTAATTAATATTTTTTAAACATGCAAACATATTACCCTGCTTTTTGAAATTCTTGAATAAAATTGTAAATTCAATTAGAAAAAAAGATTAAATAATAATCAGAAAACTACATAGTTAATCATTCAAGTCTTTTCTCGATCTCATAACAAAAAATTAATTTTTATTATTATTACGGGCAATTTTTCAAGCACCAAATTTGTCCCTGTAATTTAGCACTGATCAAAGAGTTTGTGGTTGGGGGGACGGGAGGGTAATATAATTTTTACCCTCCCGTTTTTCCCCACTTCCCTTAAGAGATTGATTATTCTATTTTTTAAGTAATTTTAAATAAAGTAAAACAGGTGGACACTAATTTCCATGTTATCCAATTTATTAAGTACGGCCTAATATGTCAAATGCCTTTTGGAAATAGGGGCGGGGGTGGCTCAGTCGGTAGCGCGCCAGGCTCATAATCTGTAGTTCCCAGGTTCGAGTCCCAGCTGGGTCAGCGTTGAGATTTATCTCCGCAAAATTCCCCGCCCTGCCCACGGTCAGTAGGGGACACCGATGGGCTTGAAAAGGCCGCCGTCCGTCGGATGGGACGTTAAGCCGTGGCCCCGTGTGCAGGAGAGCCATACCCTGTGCACGTTAAAGAACACGCTGGATGGCCTTGACGGGAGGCTACCATCTGTCTCCCAACAGCTGTTCCAGCGGGTCCCCTCCCCCAACCTTCTCTGAGCCTTCGGGGTCCATGTGACCTGGCCATTTAGCCCATGGTGTGCAAAAAAAGTGCCGCTCTGAGGTAAAACAATCCAATCCAAAGCCTTTTGGAAATAAAGGAACAATGCTCCAGCAATGTTACCCTTGCTTACGTTTGCACTGATTTCATGAAAAAAAATGCACCCAGTAAAATTAGTGTTCCTTTGAAACCCAAATTGATTTTTTTAAAAATAAGCTGATATATGCCGGTCGTCTTAATAGCTAGACCACCGAGGAGTTGACTAACTCTCCAACTCTGTGACACATAAGCCTTCCTGTTTTAATCACCAGTACCACCATCTATTATCAGGAGTTGGGCAGCCAAGCAGCCACATATTTGATGGCAATAATATTTGTCACTGAGAAAACATAAATAAATAAATAAATACCCCCTCAAGCAGCTGCTTGCCACAGAGGTCTGACAGGAGCCTCTCAGTTTATATGCCACAGTAGAAGGTCTGAGAGGATGGCAGGACCTCAGCAGAAAAACGACACAAACAGCCATGCCTTACCCTGGGCTCGAACCCAGCGTTATATAAACTATTCAGTAATAAATTATCACAGGAAAGTCCTGTGATAATTTATTACTGAATAAGCTGATATATTTCGTAGATAACCCATAGGCACATTTGCAACCTGTCTTTCCATTATTTTTTTAATTATTGGTAGTATACAAATAGGTCTGTAATTATTAAAATGCTTCTTTGATCCTGACTTGTAAATTGGTCTAATAATTGAAGTTTTAAGTTCAATAGGAATTATGTGGATATTACAAATTACATTTAGTAATTTAGAAAGCTACTCTGAGAGGGTAAACCCACAAAGGAGATTTTTTACAATCAAAACTCATAATAATAGTGTGTTCTTCTAAAGTTGTTATATCAGGAAGGAAGAATGTTTGTGGGAATGCGCTAAGTGCGTGAGGAGATCTAATAGAGGAGTTGAAATTATTAGACTGTTGACAAGTGTTTCCTGTAGCTTAGGCACAACATTCGAAGAATAATCATTAAAGCCATTAGCAATATTTTCGGTGGATTTTAAGAGTTTAATATTCTGCATAATTACAACAACTGATAACCTCTGCTTGCGACCAATGATTTCGTCATTAATTTTCCATTTTGGATTCAGGAGTTATCGCGTTGAATAATTTATTTGAATAAAAGTTTTCTTTGCGAATCTTACTGGTGACTTCATTTCTTAATATCGTGTTAACTGTATTATATTGGTCATTATTTTTGTTGTTCTTAACATTTATCTATGCTTTATCTGTTTGCTCGATTAGGCAAAGAGATAAAAGGCCATTTTCTCCTTAGTTAGTTTGGTTTCTGTTGTAATCCATTCTTTATTGCATCTGTTATTTTCCCCTCATCAGTGGAAGTAGGAGACCCAGTTTTTGAGTCCTGCTTAATTTCATATTTTTAAAAATTGCAATTGGACATTTTAATAGAACAAAGGTATGGGACTGTTGAGTATGATTCATATTGTTGTCTTTTTTTTCTGTTTCTGTTCGATATTTGAACTAATGTTATCAAACTTGACAAATCTTGTTAATCAGAATCAATATTAGGGATTTAATTATTTTAACCAGGAGGGGGAAAGGAAATTCAGAAAATCTAACCAGCCAGATGTTTTTGTCACAAGCCAGAGTAAATGCATGTCGAACGTAAGAGTGAACGACAAAATATTTTTCATGCTTTTATATTTGTTAAAAATGAGCGTTCAATGGAATTAATGATATCGCATTAAATGAGGAAAGTTAATGTTTGTTTCCGTTGAAAGTTTGTAGTTTTTCTTTAACTTGGAAGCTTAGGTTAATTTCTCATTTATTTTTTTTTGGGTCCTAAAAATATTAATCGTTAATGTAAACGAACACTATCGAATTTGAAGACGAAATTTTAAGGAAGACTATTTATCAACCGAATATTAATTCAGCAATTAAGCATTTGTACCAACACTTGTGATTTAGTTTGTAAATTCAGTATTTATGTGATACTTTATGAAAGCGTATACTTACGTATCAGCTGTATTTAGCTTATATAACAGTCTACAAAGTTAAATAGTTTGTTAAAAATAAGAAAATAATGAGAAAAGAAAGTAACAAAATAGAATTTTGAAAGCTAATGTGTTTAGCTATCCATGACATTATAAAATAGAAATGTCCATTTTTGTGATTTGGAAGGCATGAGTCTGTGCAGTTGAGGCTTTGATTCCAAATTTATTGACTCACCAGAATCTATGAGAATTATCAACTGAAGAGTTTCAGTCTCCTCAATTGTTGAAGCGTCAAATGCTCAGTCTCATAATCTTTTCAAACGTGGCGAAGAAATCTAACACGCTATCATATAATTTGGCCCTTCGTGTTCTAGATAGAATTTGCGAATTTTTTTGTGCGCATGGGTGCAGTTTGCCGTCGCGTGGCTTCCTTGTCATGTGATAAAGTGTAAAACGTTAGAAGTTGAATCTTTCCTAAACGTAAAGAAGTTTTCATTTTTAAATAAAAGAGAACGATTTTAGAAAATGGCCAAAGATAATATAAGTAACTATATCCAACTATCTAATGTATAACACTCACCACAAATACGTCTTTATTTCTTGAGACAGAGTTTCGAATGATGTTATCAGTGTTGTAACTACGAAAAATTTCACCAGAATAAAGGTGCTTTCCCCAGGCTCGGATTTCCCATAAGACACGTTGGGCACTTGCCAAGAGACGTCAAAGTAGTAAGGACGCGATAATTCAGGTGTTACATTTTGTTTATTTAAGTAGCAACAAAATCAATTCTTAGAAGAAGTAAAAAACTGCATAATTGCAATTTTCACTCCTTCTAAGGACTGTTTTAAGAATTTCTAAGAACTAAGAACCATAGCAGATGAAAACATTTTCTCTTTTGCTAGTCAAAGGAAACTTATAAAGGATATGGATTAGAAGAACATTTCCACGTTATGTAAATGCCAAACCTTTTTACAGAAAAATGCCACAAAAGATATATCATGGAATTTAAAGTTACACAAATCTCGATTTTAAACATATTTGTTTTAAAGAGTTATTGAAGCTGAAATATTTGGCACCAGACGCTTCTGTCAAGCTTTTACGTATATTTCGAAAATTACATTTATTTTAATAAATCATCTATTATAATTTATGAGATAATTTTTTACTCTTAGAAACTTTGCTGTTTGATGTTAAATGTTTCAGCTTACAACACTCATTAAATAGTAAACAAATATTGCTCAAAAACAAGATTTGGGAGATTAAATAAAATATTTTCGGTTTGTTTTCTGTGACATTTTGTTATAATAGGCTTATTTCATAGTTTGGTGGAAGCATTGAACATAACTATCCATTCAACCAAAATGAAAGTTTCCCAATACTTTTAAAATTTATTGTAATTTGTATATTTCAGAGGAAAAAATTTGAGGAAGAAACCTGTTGAATTTGAAAAAAGAATATTTTGATTTTCAACTGTTAATGCATATTAGATATTATAATTTATGCAATATGTATAATATTATATTATTACAAAATTTTAACAGTGTTCAGTAACACATATTATGAATTAAAATTCCCAGATTCATTTCTGTTCTATAATTTTTCTTACGAATTTCGTTATGCAAGAGAAAAAAGTTTAAGGAAAACAAAAGAAAAAAAAAACTTTTCGTATCAAGAAGGGATTTTCCTTGAAGCTTTTAAAGACCCTACCTGATCTAGTGGTTAGCGTACCTGCTACTAAGACAAGAGGGTTTGTATGTTGTATGAGAAACTAAGACAAGCTTGATATAGTTTCTAGGTTATCTTCGTCCTTTGTGTAGGAAAGAAAATTCTTCCTTTATAAAAAAAAAATTAAGAAAAAACTGCAATAGTTTTACCTATTTCCAAAACTGGTAATAAAAGTTTATTAAAGATAAAAATTTATTAGAGAATTATCAACAAATTTTACTTTCATCTATTTTTTTCAGAGATACTGGAAACAATTATAAAGTAAAAATTGGTTGGTGCCTAGGAAAAAATATGGATTGTTCTTTAACAATCAGTTTGGCTTTAGGAAGAGTATGAGTAAGGAGAATGCTATTTTAGAATTGACTTCCATCATACATGAAAATAATAATCGAAACCAAAAATCGGTGGTTACATTTTTAGATTTTACAAATGCTTTTGACTCTCTTTCTCATTCCTTATTATTCTAAATTAAATTATAGTGGAATTAGAAGCGAACCTTCTCATGGAAAAAACGTTATATAAAAAACAGAAAACATAAAGTAGAAATTGATAATTTTGACAGTAGTGAAACTTTTGTTCACGTTGGAGTTCCCCAGGTTTCTGTTCTAGGCCTATTGTTATTCCTAATATATTTTAATAATTTTTTTAAATATGAATTTAATCCTGAATAAATTATTGAAGTGTTTTCTGAAAACGTAATTATTACGTTTTCAGAAAACACTTCAATAATTTATTCAGGACATGAGTTAGAGATTCTAAATATTATAAAAACTGTTATGATATTGCATTCAGAACTGGTTTAAAGTAAATAGGTTATTTTTGAACATTAAAAAAGAAACATTAATATTTTAGATTAAGAGGAAACTAGAAATTTTAAAAAATAAAATTATTTTAATTATCTTAATTAATAAAGTTTATCTTCAATTTTCAAAAATGTGTGAATGATAATTGTTCATCCGGAAAAATTGAGGAGGGAGTAGCTATAAATATTTAAGAGTTACATAGATAGAAAAATCTCCTGGAAGATTTCAGATAAATGACGTTTTGAAGAAAATTAATTCTATATTACTATATATATAAATATATACGAAATTTTGTAGATGTTGTATTTTGAAAATATTATATTTTTCATGGGTCAAATCTTATCTACTTTATGGAATATTATCATATGGAGCGGTTGAGTTGTTTTACCTGTGAGCGTCACTTTTTTTGCTCACAGTGGGCCAAATGTCCAGGTCTCGAGTACCCGAAGGCTCAGAGAAGATCGGTGGAGGGGACCCAATGGACAGCTGTTGGGATACATATGGTAGCCTACTATCAAGGCCATCCAGCGTGTTCTTTAAAGTGCAGGGTATGGCTCTCCCGAACACGGACCATGTTTTAACGTCTCATCCGACGGACGGAGGCCTTTCCAAGCCCATCGGTGTACCTTTTCTGACCGAGTGCAGAGTGGGATTTAGCAGAGACAGATCTCAATGCTGATCCAGCTGCGACTCGAAACTGGGAACTGCAGATTACGAACCTGGCGCCCTACCGACTGAGCCGCCACCTCATCTTGGGAGCGGAAGTTGTTACTCTAAAATTCAACTCTTTCAGTATGCACAGCATCATATTATTAAGTATAATGAAAAAGAAGAGACAGGATAATTTAGTTGATGTTTATTCTAAACTAGGTATATCGCAAGTTAGAAGACCTTATGCCTAACCAAATCATGACATATTTAAAAAACACAGCATTGGAATACACATCTCATTAGGACATTTAAGAAAGATACTCTCTTTTCAACAGGTCTTAATTTAATTGACATTCTTGGACGTAAGACATTACTAGAGAAATACTACATATACTTAGCAAGCAAATTATTTAGCGTTCTACCAGAAAAAACAAAACTGATAAAAAATGAAAGGGAATTTATTAAGAATATAAAAATATGGCTTTTTAAGCACAGTAAATACAATCAATTATTTCAAACACACATGGCTAGTTTCTTATGCAAACCTTTGCAAGACTTGCAAAATTTATTAAATTAATAAAAAAAATATTAAATCGTAATAGTTTTAGAATATAACTAATTTTTTTTACAAATAACATTCTGTTTGTGTTAAAACTATTTTATGTTGGTAAGAGTTTTTACGTTTCCAAAATAAAATTGTTGTTATTTAGCTAAAAATACTTCTAAAATCCGAGTTTTTTTTTCTCTATTGGAGATCATTAATTGTTTCCTCAATTAATTTCTGCTGAGTTTGACATTTTTAATCTGAAAATACTTCATTATTAAATATAACGCATTAATATGTTCATTCATTTATATAAACTTAATATCGTGTCATTTATATATTGTACAAAATGAGAAAATAATAAAACTATTTATCTAATTTCAATTATTTATAATAAACAGAAGAAAGCGATCACATATAAGGGCACTAGTACTTTGCGTGTCTAGGGACACGTAAGGCGTAAATCAGCCCTGTTTGTTTTCTCTGGAAAAACTTTCATCATTTCGAGGTCTTTTCTTTAAATGGGTGTTTCAACATCAGTCTGCTTTGAGCGCGGGGCTTCAATAACCGTGGGGCCTGGTGCAGTTGCTCCGCCCTTGCACCAACAGTCGCAGTACTAGTTGGGTTGGGTTGTTTTACCTCTGAGCGGCATTTTTTTCACACAATGGGCTAAATAGTCAGGTCACAAGGACCCCGAAGGCTCAAAGAAGGTTGGGGGAGGGGATCTATTGGAACAGCTGTTGGGAGACAGATAATAACCTCCCGTCAAGGCCATCCAGTGTGTTCTTTAACGTGCATAGACTATGACTCTCCCGCACACGGGGCCACTGGCTTAACGTCCCATCCGACGGATGACGGCCTTTCCAAGCCCATCGGTGTCCCCTACTAACCGTGGGCAGGCGGGGAATTTTGCGGAGATAAATCTCAAAGCTGACACGGCTGGGACTCGAACTTGGGAACTAAAGATTACTAGCCTGGCGCGCTACCGACTGAGCCACCCCCGCCCCCGTAGTACTAGTACGATGGGAGGAAAAAAAGATATTTGAACTAAGTTAAATGACAAAATCTTACCAGCACATCATAATAACAGCTTTGTCTTGCATTGATATGAAAGACAATTTCTCAATAACTGCAAGCATATACTGCAAAGTTTCTTTCATACGTGTGTCTTGAATAACTTGATTGAGGCAAGCAGCATGAGTCAAGTAGTCTGAAAGAGAAGAAAATCGTATTTTAAGCTTGTAATTATAGTGGTAGCTTACAATGTGGTAAGACGAAAGGGAATGAATCATGAATGTGAGGTAGTGTATTGGCACTTCATTTTAATTAAGAAATCTTGTTATCTAGTAATTTTATCGTACAATCTTGCCCAACTCCAGCACAATCATGGGGAAGGGAGACGTTAAGGAAATATAACAAAGGGGAGCAAAGAGGCATAAAAGTTTTGTTTCTATATGTTTACAAGCGGCATAGAAATGAGGAAACGTAGCTGCAATATTAATGAAGACGAAATTCTCTCTCACTAAAGAAATGGCCTTAAGTAGATGCTCAGTAATTACTGAGACATTACAAGTATTCACTTCCAAATATAGGATTCATTTTTGTCATGATTACTCGCCGCTGTAGCAGGCAGGGACAAGGCATGTAGCTATAATTCGGGCAGCACAGCTTTCTGACAAAAAAAACTTGTGGGGAAGAGCGAAGGAAAAACGTAATTACCTCACTCTCCAGTGCAGAGTGAGAAGAAAGAGCCTTAGATTTCTCACGCCTCTCTCAGTCCTATGGCCGTGTCCAAAGGTCAACGAAAATACTTCATTCCATTCTTCCTCTCTGCTTGGTTTTCGAGAGCTTTTGTTTTAGACAGCACGGAATCACTTTGAGATGAATTTCATGGAAAAAATATTAGTTGGATCATCTCATTATTTTAAATTTGGCTATCGCTAGCACCTTTTTTCTTTCTGGTGGTGGCTGTTGATTGGGATGTCAACGTGGACCCATGTTCGTTCTCTTGGAGTGAAGGTGGTAAAAGAGAGAACTGAATTCAATGCATGGAACAGGCTCCATCTTCGACAGGTAGGCCACGGTCAGTTCTAAAAGTTCGTCGAGCCATCTCATTGGCTCACCTTAGTTTCTGGTGTAAGTTGCAGCTGAAGGTCTTTGTAAGTTTTTCATAAAAGTCTGATATAGCTCTTTCGTGGATACTGTGTTTTTCTCTTAAGCTCCGGGGCCTTTCAGATCGCATCAGGTTGAAATAGGAAAGAAAAGCAAGAATGGCGGGGAAAATGCGTGAACGTGAGAGAGTTCGGGGCATATCAGGCTTGCATTCTAAAAGGAATGTGGGCATGATAGTATGATTAACATGAATATATATAAGTTACATTATTTATAGGCTAATGGTGCAATGAACCTGAAGAAAAAAAAAATGAAAGCAATGGTGTATAGAATGTGAGCAATTGTAGACACTATAAATATTAATTCAAGCAAAAAGTTACACATTTTGCGAAGAAATTTTTTAAAACATACCACAAACAGAGACATCCCCAGTTATTTCCCAGTGTCCGAAAGTTCTGAAGGCGCTTCCACCACTTACGTTATGTAGTATGTCATCGATGCAGAGTTGGAATGGAGTAGTACGTTATCGATGGGAGAAGTTATGAGTGGATTACGTTTCTCACCAAAAGTTTGGAGAGGTATAACTGGTATATAGTATATACATTGAGTTGGCTTTGCATTAGCAACACCTATGTAATACCTTGTGGAGCCGTCTTTCGCCTTTAATAGCCTGTACACGTCGAGACATGGACTTCACTAGGTGTTGCAGGTATCCTCTGGTAGTGCTACCTATGCTTTTCACAATGTGTCCTGTAATGCATGCACATTGCCAAGTGGAGAGTCAAAGCATCGAAATGCGTTTTCCGGTAAGTCACAAACAAGCTCAATTTGTCAGTAGTAAAGAATCACAGGATAAGTCCTGGTTGAGATTCGGTGAGTTGGGCGACTATGACAGAACGGATAATTTATTGTGATGTTGTTGAAACCAGTTTGCAACTTGCCACGCCACGTGACATGGCATGTTGTCTTGTTGATAAACGCTGGAGTTTTCTGGATACGTGTCATCATGAAGGGGTGTACTTGGTCAGTGACACAAAACTGTCCCCAACCATAGCATCACTGAATCCAGCCTGCCGAACACTGATGATGCATCCTGGTGTCATGGCCTCATGTTGCATTCCCCAAATGTGCCAACAGAATGATGGGTTCACAGATCACAGTGAATCAATGGTTTGATCTATCCACTTACATTTCTATCATCACTAACCAAGTACATCCCTTAATGATGACACTGCATCCAGACAACTGTACCAAGACAGATTTCCACCTCGGTGGTCTGGGGTTGGTTCTGACATGTACCGGTTAGGTGAAAATTTTCGTGTCTTGCAGGGAGCATGGGCACCCACAGCATCTGTCATAGCCCATACGAGCTAATATCCAGAGCCAGGCCCTTATGTAGAAAAAAATCGTGGGGGAGGGGGGCAAGAAACATATTCGATCCGGGAAAATGTAAAAGGGGATGCAACAGACAGGATGGATTTTTACTGATCTCAAAATGTTCTTGAAAAATGCATTAAATTTAAATAGGTTCAATAATTTTTGCCTCGATTACTAGCATTCTGAAAGGGGATGGACCATGTCTCCCTTTGTCCCTCCACCCCTAAATCCGACCATGTCCAGAGCATTGTCCATGTGGATATTGGTTTTGCTCTTCCAACGTTGCACTGGGTGATTAGCTGGGCCACTGGGTTTCATCAATGTTATGTTACTAGATAGGACACGTGTCGTCGATCCACGTGGCTGACCCATGTGTCACCTCTGCGGTTCCACGTCAATTCATCGCTCTCAATTAATTCAACGTCAGTTCATCGCAACGTCAATTCATTGCACACGTGATTTTATTGATTTTTCTACATCCTTGCACAAATGAATTCTCTAATGGCAATAATTTAGGCTTTGAAAGGTTAAAAATGCGTCAGAAGAATTTACCTGAGAAATTAATTAAAACTTAAATAACAAGTATTGTTTAAAACCATTTAATGAAATATGCATTTTAAGACTTTGCGAAATGCTTATTTCAATATTAAAAATAATAATAAACATCTCCCAAGCAGCTGATTGTCACAAAGGTCTGACAGGAACCTGTCAGTTTATACGCCATAGTAGAAGGTCTGTGAGGATGGCGGGACCTCAGCAGAAAAAACGACACGAATATCTATGCCTTATCTGAGGATCGAACCCAGGTCCCTTAACTCAGTAGCCAAGCTCTAGGAAATTATTAATGATATTTATGAAAATAATTTATTGTTAAATATTCTAGCTTTGGTGCCTCTTTAAATATTGAACGAATATTGTTGAAAATCGATATTTAAATAGAATTGATTATGATCTATCATTTATCATGAATCATATTTTTCCATTAAATGCATATATTAGAAGTTATAGAGCTTCGAAGTTATATTCCATTGACTTTGGTAATTCTCTATTTTGGTAGGAAAATTTTGGTGAGCTATTTCATATGTTGACCTATTGTTAAGTGAAGTAACTAAAACTCATTACATATTTTATGCCCCACCTTAGTAACAGACATGTTGTTTTACCTCTGAGCGACCCCACGGACGACAGTTAGGAGACAGATTGAAGCCTCCTATCAAGGCTATCTAGCCTGTTGTTTAATATGCCCTGGGTATGGCTTTCTTGCACACAGAGCCATGGCTTAATGTCTCACCCGACGGTGGCGGCCTTTCCAGGCCCATTGGTGTCCTCATTCTGACAGAAGCCAGTTTATCAATACCTATCCAAACCGAAAATAATTTTTAATTTATATGTCCCGTGGCCGAGTGGTTAGCGCGCTTGGCTACTGATCTACGGGACCTGGGTTCGAGCCCCGGGTACGGCATGGATGTTCGTGTTGTTTTCTGCTGAGGTCCTGCCATCCTCTCAGACCTTCTACTGTGGCATATAAACTGAAAGGTTCCTTGTCAGACCTCTGTGGCAAGCAGCTGCTTGAGGGGGTATTTATTTATTATTTATATATATATAAACAAACAATTATCTCTTAAAATAAACAAATTACATCCCCTCTAAGGGTAAGGGTTAAAAATTTTCAATTGAATTTCGAACAATTTACTTAGAGGAGCCCTGGGCAAATTACGGCTAGCCATTTCTTTTTGTCCGGCCCCAGAACTACTGATGACAAATTAATTAATTTAAGAAAAGAGAAAACGAACGTGTATAGGACAAGAAGTCCAACTTCGACGGAGGAAATTCTTATTAAAATAATTAATAATAAAAATATATGGTTTATGTTTCTTTTTTTACACTTGGTATACATACGCTATTGATTATATTATTTCTTTGGTGGTCTGTAACTTCTAAAATACCAATTAATGGAAAAATGTAACAGATAATAAAAAAGGATTATAATCAAATCTATTTATATCTCGATTTTCAACAATATTTGTTCAGTATTTAAAGATGACCGTCCCGTGGCCGAGTGGTTAGCGCGCTTGGCTACTGATCTACGGGACCTGGGTTCGAGCCCCGGGTAAGGCATGGCTGTTTGTGTCGTTTTTCTGCTGAGGTCCTGCCATCCTCTCAGACCTTCTACTATGGCATATAAACTGATAGGCTCCTGTCAGACCTCTGTGGCAAGCAGCTGCTTGAGGGAGTTTTTATTTTATTTTATTTAAAGATGCACGGAAGGTGGAATATTTAACAATAAATATTTTCAATAAATCTGACTAATGGTTGCGTAATGATTATTTGAATATTAGGCAAACATTTAAATTGCATATTTTATTAAATGGTTTGAAACAATGCCTGCTATTTAAGTTTTAATTAATTTCTGAGGTAAATTCTTATGATGCATGTTTAACCTTTCAAAGTCTAAATTATTGTCTCTAGAGTTCATTTGAGCAATGTACAGATGCAGAAAGTCAATAAAAGTATATGTCGAACAATGCGATGAATTGATGTCACGATGAATTGACGCTGCGATGATTTGGCATCGCGATGAATTGACGCTGCGTTGAGTTGACGTCGCGATGAATTGACGCTGCGATCAACTGACATTGCGATGAATTGAGGTGCGATAAATTGACGGGACACCTCATCTCTGGATAGCTGTTCGATCACTGCTGAGCCAGTCACTGTAAACTCATGACACCATAGAATGCGAGCACTTCGACATGGTGTCTGGTTTCGAGATACTGGCACCTGAATGTCATGACCCCATCACAATCATACCACTTTTGAAGTCAGAAAGATAATGACCCAACTCATTTTTCCTTAAAGTAACGCGAAAACCGATTACCACGTGTGCGCTCTACAATCATATATTGACTATTCCCGACCTTAAACATCACCAGCGCCATAGAGAGCGGTTCACTCCTACATAAAGAAATGTTGCTAATGCAAAGCCAACTGAGTGTATATTAAAAATATTTTTCAATAAATTTGTTGAAGACCGCTAAAACAGGGAAAACAAATGGCTGGAAAGATGTTGATTGCAGTCCCCCCATATTTTTTTTTGTAGATCCGGGCCTAGGTACTGGTACGTGTATGAACGATGCTGTTAACATCTGCACAAAAGTCCCTGGTATCATGTGCACAAAAGGGCCTACTATCATCTGAGAATTTCTTTCTTCAGCTGTGCTAGTTAATCTCTTTAATTATTCATGTCCTTAACCATGCAAATCTTTAATTAGTACAAGTTTTTAACCATGCAAGTTTTTAACTCGTGCAAATCCTGAGAAATAGAGAAGTGCCACATGATAGCAGATTTTCAATTGTTGGATAGTCATTTGAAAATCTGTTATGTGATATGTGTCTTCTCAGGAATTACATTAGGCTTATTTACACTGAATGACATATATATCATAACTTCAGGTTTTTGGTATGAGTAATGCTGAGCACTATGGTTAATTAAAAACTACATCCGGTGTGCCCTAATGGGCAATTGCTGTTTAACTTTTATGTATTTTAGATGATTGTGAAATGGCTTATCAGTACATTCATCTTTAACGATGATTAATTTAGTCAAGATGAGTTGATTTCAGTTTTGTACAAAGAACAATTTTTTCCCCTGGATTTCATAGTGTGGTCATATTCAGCTATATGATGATGACTTCATTCCGAGTTCGAATCATAAGTTCTTGAAGAATTCAGTTGTTTGAAGAATATTGCACAGTAGTTAAAGCCATTCACTTGACTATAACACTATCATTGTATTATAACTATGCATCTGAACTCACTATAACGCTGTTACAACTCTCTCACGACATATTAATAAAATAACAATTGCTCTAATAAAAAATAATTGCAATGACTCTGACATCAGAATTGAAGCCTTCCAATTTCACTAAAACGGATCTGGCATGCATTGCTTCGCATGTAACGTGTTTCTTTTAGAGTTTTTTCTCGAACAAAATTAATTAGTAGTTAGTACTTTTTTTAAGTAGTGACAATGAGTGAGAAGAGTGCAAGAGGATCAATTGCCAGTTTCGGTAAGAAAGAAAGAAAGTAAAAAGTCTAAGTTTAAAAACTAAATTAGACGTTCTGAAAAGAATTGATTCTGGTGAACGACAATTCAATGTGGGAAATAATTTAGGACTGGAAAGTTAAACAATAATAACAATTTCTGAAAATAAAGAATCAATTTTAGCAGCGAAAAAGTTAGCTGTTCGACTGTAGGCAACAAAATTAACTAGGGCCAGACTGGCGATTATAATCGAAATGAGGAGACTTCTAAATATTTTTATTGATGATAATACCCAATATAAAATTCCTTAAGTTCAACTATTATAAAAATACACACACGCCTATATGAAGAATTAGCCTATAAGAAACTCAGCTTGAAAATTCCGTGGAACCATTTACTGTTAGTGAGGATTGGTTGATAGATTTAAAACGCTATCTAACCTCCATAATATATCAGTCTAGGGAGATGTCGCAAGTATAGATCGATCAGGGAAAAACAGAATATTTCAAAAAGGAAAGCTAAAATTTTTGAAGAGAGAGGTAGGTTGTTGAGTAGTTGTACTGCTCAACAAGATTTTAACCACGCCACTAATAATGCAACTATCGGGACAGCCTATCGTAATGATCGGAACCTATTGAGTTAACACGTATTTTTATGGAAATACAGCGCTCTTATAGAGTTGATTCACTTAGCGCTCTTATAGAGTTGTTTCACTTAGCGCTCTGCTTCGCTGGAATCAATTAATAGAGTTAAGAGAGGGATCCCTGTATAAGTACAAAATTCATATTAGAATAAAGTTAGGGAAATAGTTTTACTTTTATGTCAAAACGTTTATATATATTTTAATTCGTCTTTTTTTTTTCTTTCGTTTATGATAATTTTAAGAGTAGAATTGATTCCGTGAACGCTTCGTCACTGATAAAACATGAAATTCTAAAACACAAAACTGACTAAAGAGAATAGCGTTCGACGCGGATTTTTCTTATCCCTGTAGAACTGTTTATATGCTGCCCTTAGTCCGTTTGTCCATCATTCCGAAACCATGGGAATGATGATCTCAACGGAAAATTCTGTTTGAAGTGCCAATGAACAAAACAATGTCATCTACCCTCCAAGCTGGCTTTGGAAATCCGAGCAGAAGCCATAATACCCGAACTAATTTGCACAAAGGAACTTGTACTTACATCTATGAAAAGCACCAAAAGCCACTGATAACTACGAAAAAAGTGATGTGTCTGTCGCCAAGTCTGAGAATCTGACATTGCGACACCCAAAGAATCATCTGGACCGCTGCTCAATGTTTCCCACGAACGGACGGAAGGAGGACAGTCACGTGGTTTTTGGACAATGACGTTGCAGTATTCTTTCCGCTTTTTGCAGAAAGAATTGCGTGGCCAATCGGACGCAGGACAGCTTCCCTTTGTATGCAACAGAGGAGAGGAGACAGAAATGTTTTTGGGGAGACGACGAGGAGAATGGTTGAGAGGGAGTTTGGCAGTCAGGGAGGTGGACTGGAAGGAGCTTCGATAAGGGGAGTCTTATCCTAGCAATAACATAAATGTATTTCTGTATTTCGAGAGTGCTCCACTTAGTGATGCGAGTCGACAATTCTACCATCATAATGCTGTCCACGTTACTGTTCAGAGTCTTGTTTTATGAATTGATATGCGATTGATTTGAAGCAGCAGTGCAGAGTTTTACCGCGAAGCCGGTCATGATGGAATCGGAAGGAAAACTATTAGTACTAAGCAATGATTGTAAATGTATATATTTTTTTGCTTAAACTATTACAGTCGCTCAAAGAGTATCCGAACACTACGGTTGATTACAGAGTTCAGAAAAAATGTCTGGCAACGATTTTTTTAGAAATTAGTGATCTGGCAACCTTCGTGTCACGTGACACGAAGGTTGCCAGATCACTAATTTCTAAAAAAATCGTTGCCAGACATTTTTTCTGAATTCTCTAATCAACCTTAGTGTTCGGATACTCTTTTGAGCGACTGTACCTGCCATTGTCATCTTATTCTTCTCATGATGAATGAGATTGGCTTTATGCCTCCGGCCTGATGTTTGGCAGAAAATTAATTACTGCCTAACAGATTTTAACTCTACTTGGTACTTACTAGACAGGAGGAAAACTTGCCGTAAACTATGTAGAAGATGATGACTTTTCACTGATTTGTAATATGTGATATTATACTTTAACTAATTAAAAAAAGATAACAACGGAATGCTTGAATGAGATCACGGCCACTTAATATAAAAAGGATTGTGGTTGAGTTAAGAAATAAGAATACCCAAGTTTAGTCCTAACTAGCTTTTTTTTGTGATATGAACCAAAGGAATACTCATAGTTTTTTTTTTTCTGTCTAAATATTTCTGATACTTTTGTCGAAATGCATTTTGTGTTCGATGAAAATGCGAAATCAAGTTTTTTGTGAAAGCGCAAAACGTGTGTTGTATAAGTGGAAGGAAGAATACTTTTAGCATTGAGTACTCGTGCATTGCAAACAGAGTTGGGTTGGGTTGTTTCACCTCTGAGCGACACTTTTTTGCACACCATGGGCTAAATGGCCAGGTCACATGGACCCCGAAGTCTCAGAGAAGGTTGGGGGAGGGGACCCACTGGAACAGCTGTTGGAAGACAGATGGTAGCCTCCCGTCAAGGCCATCCAGCGTGTTCTTTAACGTGCACAGGGTATGGCTCTCCCGCACACGGGGCCACGGCTTAACGTCCCATCCGACGGACGGCGGCCTTTCCAAGCCCATCGGTGTCCCCTACTGACCGTGGGCAGGGCGGGGAATTTTGCGGAGCATTGCAAACAGAAAAAGGTTATGATGATATGCATAATTTCGTTGAGAGAAATTTAATTTTCCAGTTGCCTAAACAATTTTGTTAGATTGAGTGCTGCTGAGGGATTTTGACAAAATATACATAAGCAACTTGTATTCAAAAGCATTCTAAATGCTTTTAAAATTTAATATTTGAAAAAAAAAATACTTACTTTCTCTCATCGTTGTTCCTTCGGTACATATCTCATCTCGAATATCCATGGCGACTTCAGTAGCAACGCTAAACATTTTCTCTTGCATAGCTTTCAAGTTCTTCGGTTTATATTTATAGAGGCCGTCCTCCAGTGTATTCCCCGCAACTCTAAAATGTACATGAAATATTTTCAATCGAGATTGTCGCTCTTAATTTCTCTTTTGCATTACAATACGTTAGCAAGACCAGAAATATATATAAATTCTAAAAAAAATATATAGTTGAGTGTGAATTCCAGCATCTAGAGGGGCGAGTCTAGTCTCGCCTCTCCAGATACTGTCGGTAGTGCGCCTAGCCCGTAATCTGTAGTTCCCAGGTTCGGATCCCACCAGCAGACATTTATCTCTACTAAACATCCCCCTGCACTCGGTCAGAAAAGGGACACCGATGGGCTTGGAAAGGCGTCTTCCGTCGTATGGGACCTAAAGACATTGCCCTGTGTGCAGGAGCACCATATCCGTGGACCTTAAAGAACACGCTGGACGGCCTTTACGAGAGAGGCTACCATCTGTCTCGTAACAGCGTTCTAATGGGCCCCCTTTCCCCATACTTATCTGAGCTCTTGGGGCCCTTGTGGTTTGTCCATTTAACCCATTGTGTACAAAAAGGTGCTGCTCAGAGGTGAAACAACTCACCAACTAGAGTTGGGTTATGATTTAGTGCATAGATTCCCAACGGGGGCGATACCGCCCCCCCAGTGGGCGCTGGAGCCTTCCATGGAGGCGGTAGCGGATCCAGAGGCAAATGGGGGGCGTTGAGGCAGTCAAGAGGGGCGGTCAAATAAATAAATAAATTTAATGGAATTTTCTGTTACAACCTTTTTATCTCTTTTATTCTGTGGTGTCTTCCTGGTGATTCTGATCATCCACTACCTCATCCGTCATGTACAGTGGCTCAAAAAAGTATCCGAACACTATGGTTGATTGCAAAATTCAGAAAAAATATCTGGCATTGATTTTTTTAGAAATTAGTCATCTGGCAACCTTCGTGTCACGTGACACGAAGGTCGCCAGATCACTGATTTCTAAAAAAAGCGTTCCCAGATATTTTTTCTGAATTTTGTAATCATCCATAGTGTTCGGATACTTTTTTGAGCGACTGTACAGCTTTTCAACTGCAGCTTGGACAATAAGTTCCCTGCTACCTCCTACTAGCGTACTGGTATGTCTGAAATCGACTAAGATGCTCTCAAAAGTTCTCTTCAAGATCACAGATTGGATATAAGCTTCAATATGTTTTCCCACTCCAAGTCGCTTTGAGTATGCTTTATGGTACGTAGTTACAATACCATCCCACGTCAGAACATAAGGTATAATATTAACATTACACTTGTGAATTAGGCTCAACTCATTAGCCAGCAGATCATACTTCCTCTTCTTTTCAACCTCTACTGTCTGCAGGTTATCCTGAGATATTATTCCTACTTCAATAATTGTAATCTCATTCAGTACCTTAACATGCATTATTATGTTGGACATGTGTGTCCGTCCTGATAGGCAAATCAACCTTGATGCAACAATAATATAATAATAATAAATTTATTATATTTAATTTTTTATAATTTTTTTAATATTGTTGCGAATCACAAAAATGGATAGCCACTGAGCGTGAGTATTAAAAGCTATATTTCAAAACCAAATTAAATACAAGGCAAATTGTTACAAAGGAAATATGGATGAAGTATCTTATTAACAAATCAACTATTAACATGCACAAGTCATCAATCTTCCTGCATGAGCACACATCAGCTCTGTGTATTTTACTAAATACTACCTTTTACTTGATTTACCAGGTCACCCGAAGATCTTCACTCGTAAACCAATTCTCGTCCTGTGCTAATAACTTTTCACACACTAGCCGAACAAAAAGACAGTCCGTGTAGACATTCGAAGTTAGCCATAAAAGTTCCCACTTTTATACTTCCGCGTATACACAACACATCAAGTTACTTCTTGATACTTAACGATAAAAGATCCCACTTTTATCCTTCCGCGTATACACAACACATCAAGTTACTTCTTGATACTTACGCGCACTGTCTCAGAACAGCTCACCGGCCATTTTCGAACTCACCGACCGTTACAACACAACGACCGTTACAATACAAAACGACCGTTAACGCTCCACTCTTCTTCTCCAAATTCTCCCAACGTTCTTATTCGTTGGCTGAAACTTTTTGCTTTCGGTTGCCAGATTCCTTCTGTCGTAACACTGCCCCCTTCCTAGGTCTTGTTCGTCCCGAACAATTCTGGATTCCAAAGTTTCTTCAGTTCTTCGATGAAACGGGGCTAAACGATCCACGTGAACCACCTTGCACTTTGTAGCTGGACGTCGACGAATGCGATATACCACATCATTAATCCTGTTAACTATTGTATATGGACCTTCCCAAGGTTTCTGAAGTTTTGGAGATAGTCCTTTCTTTCTATGTGGACTGTATAGCCAGACAAGATCTCCTTGATTGAAAATAGTTCCATTTATTTTACTGTCATATCTTGTTTTGGTTCTGTCACTTGTTATGTCGATGTTATGTCTAACGGAGTGATGGATTTCTTCTAGTCGTTGTTGCAATTCTTGTACGTATTGTGGAGTGGACACAGGCATTGCTTCGGGCCGACCATATAAAAGGTCACAGGGAAGACGTAACTCTCTTCCAAAAAGCATCATGGAAGGTGTCTGTCCAGTTGTTTCATGCACTGCCGTTCTATATGCCAGCAAAAGGAGTGGTACATGGCGATCCCAGTCACGTTGGTGGTCGTTCACAAATAATGCTAAATGCTGAGCAATTGTTCTATTGAACCTTTCAACCATACCATCCGACTGAGGGTGTAAGGGAGTTGTTCTGGTTTTCTGAATGCCTAATAGTTGACAGATGCCTTTAAACACATTGGATTCAAAATTCCGTCCTTGATCAGAGTGGAGTTGTAAAGGTACTCCATACCTACTAATGAAGTTATTAACTATCATCTCAGCCACTGTTGTTGCTTCCTGGTCTTGGATGGGATATACCTCAGGCCACTTTGTGAAATAATCCATTACCACTAATAAATATCGATTTCCATCATCAGTTCTAGGAAACGGACCCATTACATCAATGGCTATTCTTTCAAAAGGGGCACCAACGTTATACGTCTGCAGCTTACCCCGACTCCTAGTCTTAGGGCCTTTCTTTGCTGCACAGGCTTCACATTGCCTACACCATCTCTCAACGTCTGCCCTACTTTTCAACCAATGAAATCGTTCCCTGGCTTTGGCTAATGTCTTATTAACACCGAAGTGTCCTCCAGTGGCACTATCATGTACATCTTTCATCACAAGTTCCACTCGGGATCGAGGAAGGATTATCTGCCAACGGATCAGCCGTCCAGTGGGATTCTCCCATCTTCTGTATAATACTCCGTCTTTCATTTTTAAGGAGTCCCACTGTGCCCAGTAACTTTTAGTAGTTGGACTATACCTCGAGATTTGCTCCCAATTAGGTCTTACATCAGATTTTTCAATCAATTCTAATATTGGTTTTATGTCTTCATCATCTAGTTGAGCCTTCCTGATTTCAATTGGATTCCAGATGTTAGGGGTGTCATTGTTTGTTTGTGTCGATACTATTTGTCTTATGGGCATTATCTCTTTAGTTCCAAATTTCAGTTCTGCATTATAGCAATGTTTACAGTAGTCAATGCATGGGCGCCTGGAAAGAGCATCTGCATTCTTATGCATTTTACCACTTCGATGTTCGATGGAGAAATCGTATTCTTGTAACCGTTGTATCCACCTAGCGATTTGTCCTTCAGGGTTTTTGAAGTTTAATAACCATCTAAGTGCAGCATGATCAGTACGTATAAGGAATTTCTGGCCATAGAGATAATGATGAAAATGTTCTATTGCTTTTACTATTGCTAACAGTTCTTTGCGTGTTACACAGTAATTCCGCTCTGGTTTGGATAAAGTTTTACTAAAGTATGCAATAACTCTCTCTTGTCCGTCTTGTTCTTGTGAAAGCACAGCACCAACTCCTGTGTTACTTGCGTCAGTATCTATTACGAATTGTTTTCCAGTTTGTGGGTACGCTAGCACTGGTGCTGTGGAAAGAGTTTTCTTTAGCTGTTGAAAGGCTATATCGCATTCGGTGGTCCACATAAACCGCTGGCCCTCTTCTGTCAGACGATGTAATGGCCTTGCGATGTTGGAGAAACCTTTGACAAATCTTCTATAGTAGGTGCAAAGTCCAATAAAACTACGAAGTTGATGAACATCTTGTGGTGGAGGCCAGTCTCTTACAGCTTCTATCTTACTAGGATCAGTCTTAATCCCTGCTGTAGTGATCACATGACCAAGGTAATGAACTTCTTGCTGGAACAGTTTACACTTTGTCGGTCCCAATTTTAACTTGGCTGCCTTAAGTTTTTCAAATACTTGACGAAGATTTCTCAAATGTTCTTCAAAAGTTCTTCCAAGAACTATGATGTCGTCCAAGTAAACCAGGCAGACCTCCAAAGACAAACCTTTGAGCACTGACTCCATCAGTCGCTCAAATGTGGCAGGTGCATTACAAAGTCCAAATGGCATCACCTTAAACTGCCAAAGTCCATTCCCTGTACTGAAAGCTGTTTTCTCACGGTCTTCAGGACGTATACCAACTTGCCAATAGCCGCTCTTTAAATCTAATGTTGAGAACCATTCTGACCCAGATAAAGTGTCTAGTGTATCGTCAATCCTGGGTAAAGGAAAGGAATCTTTCTTTGTTACGTCATTTAATCTGCGATAATCTACACAAAATCGTGTAGATCCATCCTTTTTCTTGACAAGAACTACTGGTGATGTCCAGGGACTCTGTGATGGTTCTATAATGCCCTGAGCTTCCATGTCCTTTATGAGTTGTTCCGTCTCCTCTCTTTTTGCCAATGGAAGCCTTCTTGCCGGCAGATGGACTGGAGGAGAATCACCAGTGTTGATTTTATGTTCTGTCAGGTTAGTACGGCCATAATCATTTGATGTGGCAGAAAAAATGTCAGAAAATTCTTTTAATAGGTTCTCGGCCTTAACAGCTTGGTTTTCAGTTAATATTTGTCTTGTTTCTCTCCATAATTCAGTAAGATGAGACGGGATGTCTGTATGATTTTGATATGAATCGGTAACTTCTATTTTATTTATACTTGTTACACAGGTAACAGCTTCACATATTGCTAATTCCTCACCTTTTTTTAACATTCTACTGGATTTGTTACAGTTCATCACTCTGATAGGGATCTGTTCTTTATCTATTCTGACTAAAGTCCTTGCAACCAGGATATTATGAGCCAAAGCTCCTTTACCAGAGGCATCAGTAACTGCCAATCGGAAGGCCCCAGAAGTCTCCGCCCGATGTCCACGGACTATAACTTCACTTTGTGCTGGGATCTCTGTGTCTTCCGTCACTAATATTGGAGTTACGCTTGATAAAGAATCAGACGTCCGGCTAAGCAGAGGAATCTCTTCTGTCTCATAGATGAGTAGGTTATCACTGGGTCTAATGTTGAATCCATGTTTCTTAAGAAAATCAAGGCCTAATATGCATTCGTCGTAGATGTCAGCGATGTAAACAGGATGGCGAACCAGACAGCTACCAACTCGAATATTAAGTTCTATTTTTCCATGAACTTTTGCACGATCTCCAGTGGCCGTTTGTAGGCTTATTCTAGACTGTGTAGTATTCAAGTTTGGGTGAGGTATTATTTTCTTTATTATATCCGTTCTGAGTAAAGTTACATTTGCACCAGTGTCGACTATCATACGGCAAGGCATTCCATTTATGGCTCCATCAGCTACTAATCCATTATTATCGCCATGTAATGTTGAAACGTGGGCGACTTCCCCTGGGGCCAACCAATCAACAACCAGCCTTTGCCTCGCAAGATTGACTAATTTTCTGTTTCCCTGATCTTGTTGTCTAGTTGATGGACTTGGACTCCTCATTCGTTTCCTAGTGCAGTTGGTACGAATGTGTCCGGTCTTGCCACAATTCCAACACTGGAGGTCGGTTGTAGGTTTTGAAGAACCTTTTATATCTTTCAAAACGGATAGTATGGCTTTGGTTAGTTCTTTCATTTCATTATCCTTTTCTGCAGTTTCTTCTGCACTCACAAATCTCACTGCACGTTTGTTCGCTCGGGAGGAAAGCCTGGAGCACTCGTATTTCATAGCATGTACCACAGCTGACTTTAAGGATTCACCTTCCAACATCCTCAGAGATTGCTGAGTGTCAGGGTCAGCAATAGCATCAATAAATTGTAATTGAGCTAAATTATCTTGAATTTCTGGTGGACAGTTACTATAAGCCAATCTAGCTAGACGCTCAATATCACTAGCAAGCTCTTGCAAAGTTTCACCATTTTTCTGCATGCGATGTTTAAATTGAGTCACGTAATATTGTTTTAAATAACTATCACCAAACCTTAGTTCTAATGCAGAAACTAGACTTTGATAATCAAGTCGTTTTTCTTCTGGAACAGACTGCAAAACTTCCGCAGCAGAATTTCTTAAGGAAGCTGCAAGAAAACTGGCCTTTTGGAATTCATTCCACTCATTGGCTGTAGCGATAACTTCGAATTGTGTTTTAAATACTGTCCAAGATGATTGACCATCATATGTAGAAGGTTTAGTTGTATTTTTAGCGATATGTGTAATAACATTATTTCCACTAGAATTATTATTATCACAGGCAGAAGGTAACATTTCATTTCTCAAAATCTGAAACTGGCGTTCACAATCAGTTTTTACAATTTCAATTTCATGTTTATAATCTAACTTAACACTATCAAGATCATCTTTTACACTATTTAGTTCGGTCATAATGTCCTTACACTTATCAGAAATCTTATCAATTTGAGAAGCCACTTCAGCTCTCATCTCAGTATTTTGTGCGGCTATTTCGGCTTTCAAGTCAGTCCTCAACTCATTATTTTGTGCGGCCATATCGGCTTTCAAATCACCTATTTTATCGCTTTGGGCGGCCATATCGGCTTTCAAATCATCTTTTTGAGAAACTATCTCCGTTCTCAACTCATTTATCAACTTTACTAATTCATCCATACTTCTAGTTAACGGCATTCAATAAATTATCCCACTTCTGACACCAAATGTTGCGAATCACAAAAATGGATAGCCACTGAGCGTGAGTATTAAAAGCTATATTTCAAAACCAAATTAAATACAAGGCAAATTGTTACAAAGGAAATATGGATGAAGTATCTTATTAACAAATCAACTATTAACATGCACAAGTCATCAATCTTCCTGCATGAGCACACATCAGCTCTGTGTATTTTACTAAATACTACCTTTTACTTGATTTACCAGGTCACCCGAAGATCTTCACTCGTAAACCAATTCTCGTCCTGTGCTAATAACTTTTCACACACTAGCCGAACAAAAAGACAGTCCGTGTAGACATTCGAAGTTAGCCATAAAAGTTCCCACTTTTATACTTCCGCGTATACACAACACATCAAGTTACTTCTTGATACTTAACGATAAAAGATCCCACTTTTATCCTTCCGCGTATACACAACACATCAAGTTACTTCTTGATACTTACGCGCACTGTCTCAGAACAGCTCACCGGCCATTTTCGAACTCACCGACCGTTACAACACAACGACCGTTACAATACAAAACGACCGTTAACGCTCCACTCTTCTTCTCCAAATTCTCCCAACGTTCTTATTCGTTGGCTGAAACTTTTTGCTTTCGGTTGCCAGATTCCTTCTGTCGTAACAATATAATAAAATACTTTGAAAATACCTGTTTTCATGAATAAATGTTTTATCTTATGATTTTTTTTGTTCTCTTCTAAAGGGGGCGATGGTCCAGAAAAGGTTGGGAATCACTGATTTAGTGTATTCGCAGGAATTGGAGGATATTACGTACCTCCACCCTCCCCGTATATCTGAGATTCCCCATGGAAGGAGGGGCGGGGGTGGCTCAGTCGGTAGCGCGCCAGGCTCGTAATCTGTAGTTCCCAAGTTCGAGTCCCAGCTGGGTCAGCGTTGAGATTTATCTCCGCAAAATTCCCCGCCCTGCCCACGGTCAGTAGGGGACACTGATGAGTTTGGAAAGGCCGCCGTCCGTCGGATGGGACGTTAAGCCGTGGTCCCGTGTGCGGGAGAGACATACCCTGTGCACGTTAAAGAACACGCTGGATGGCCTTGACGGGAGGCTACCATCTGTCCCCCAACAGCTGTTCCAGTGGGTCCCCTCCCCCAACCTTCTCTGAGCCTTCGGGGTCCATGTGACCTGGCCATTTAGCCCATGGTGTGCAAAAAAGTGCCGCTCAGAGGTAAAACAACCCAACCCAACCCCATGGAAGGTCTTCGATTAAAATCCCACAACAGCATTATGAAAATACTTCTTTGGATATTGTGTTGTTTTACCTCTAAGGACCACGTTTTGCACATAATAAACTAAATGTCCAGGTCACAAGGACCCTCATGGCTTATAGAAGGTTAAGGAAGGCGACTCACTGAACAGCTCTTAGGAGACAGATGAAAGTCTCCCGCCAAAGCCATCCAGCATGTTCTTTAGCGTGCAAAGGTTATGGCTATTTCCAGTACATGGAATAATGATTTAACCTCGCATTAATAGAAGACTTCTTTCAAGTTCTTTAGTGTCCACTTTTTCACTAACTGCAGGTTGTTGAAATTTGATTTCTTTCTGCAAATATGAAAAGAAGGCATTGTGAATATTTCAGATTTAACACAGCTGAATTAAATTACGAAATTAATCACTATCTGAGCTGTTTAGTATCGTTTTAGTGATTCAAATATCATTTTGGAACAGTGATTACAGGATTGTAGAGATGTTAGCCACTTCTTGTTTAGTAGGCGAAGTAAGCCTTTTCCTGCTATAAGGATCATTCAATTATTTTTTGACTGACGTCGTTTAAGATGTTTAGATTTGTAAACTATTCATCAGAAGTTGTGAAAACGGTTCTACTTTGGAGATTATATCCTTGTGCGCTGTTCTGCGGCTGCGCCGTATGTTTTGCTATTGGTGACACTTTTGCTGTTTCGTGGTCCTGCTCGTATGCCTCAGGTAGAAGTGTGGGTGTGGTTGCTTTCGCAGCGCTGCGCTGATAAAGAAGCAGTTTCAGAAGCAGTTCAGGTGGGGTGGATGGTTAATTTCTGCTTTGGTAATTTCTCGTTATCGTAAATAAAAAATATTAGAAGCAAAGAGATATTAGAATATTGGTTGCAGACAAGTCACAGTAAATTGTCGTTTTGGACAGTAAGGAATTCGGTACTAAAATAGATGATATGCTTCTTGAATTAACATGTGGAAGTAAACCATGACTCTACAGATAAGCTCATCACGCAACTAACAAAGATAAGAAATCACGAGCATCTACCGCGTTCCATACAGAAAGCATATTTTCAGCTTATGCATCCATCCGTGTGCCCTGCTGCTCTTGGACTCATGAACCAGACCTACATTAAGATCTCTAGTCGCAAAACAACGGGCCTATCAACTCGGAAAAAGAACTCTACGCCTATCATAAGAATGAATTTGAACCCACCGACCTAGCCGTCAAATCTCCGTGTGAAGGTTTGGAACAACTTAAATGTCTTTACTTGCATTCCCAGAATAGACTAGCATCACTAGATGTTGTGTCACTTTTCCCCAATACTCGTATACAAGATTTGGGTTGGGTTGTTTTACCTCTGAGCGCCACTTTTTTGCACACCATGGGCTAAATGGCCAGTTCACATGGACCCCGAAGGCTCAGAGAAGGTTGGGGGAGGGGACCCACTGGAACAGCTGTTGGGAGACAGATGGTAGCCTCCCGTCAAGGCCATCCAGCGTGTTCTTTAACGTGCACAGGGTATGTCTCTCCCACACACGGGGCCACGGCTTAACGTACCATCCGACGGACGGCGGCCTTTCCAAGCCCATCGGTGTCCCCTACTGACCGTGGGCAGGGCGGGGAAATTTTGCGGAGATAAATCTCAACGCTGACCCAGCTGGGACTCGAACCTGGGAAATACAGATTACGAGCCTGGCGCGCTACCGACTGAGCAACCCCCGCCCCCGTATACAAGAAGGTCTAAGCACCATTCAAGATATATTGAAACGCCAAATCTGGGGTCCCTCATCCATAACATGCGGGTGATCAAAGCTATACATTCGTCACAGAAAATAAATTTTTGAAGATCAATAGCCATATCTACGGCCAAATCAAGGGGTACCCAATGGATTCCCTTATCACCATTAGTGACAGATGGTATCGCTCTCCAACATGCTGAGGAAACTGCGTAACAATCGGTCTCCAGCAATTAAAATATTATAAAAGATACGTAGATAATATCATCATTATATACATAAAAGAAAAAAAATGTTACTTGAGTTGCATATCAATCCATACGTCTCCCAACAGCCACAAGCACAGAAAAAATTGCGCTAAACACAGCATTCCTAAGAAATATGAGATATGCCTCCACATCAGAATTTTATGAAAAAGAAAATGAAAACATCTATTCGTATCCTCAAGATGCGGGTTACCCTCTAAAAATATTAAAACTAGCCTTGGCCGAGTGGTTAGCACGCTTGGCTACTGATCTAAGGGACCTGGGTTCGAGCCCCGGATTAGGCATGGATGTGTGTGTGTCGTTTTTCTGCTGAGGTCCTGCCATCCTCTCAGATCTCCTACTGTGGCATATAAACTGACAGGTTCCTGTCAGACCTCTGTGGCAAGCAGCTGCTTGAGGGGGTATTTATTTTATTTCTTTTTTTTTTAAAACATGGCAAGACATAGTCGGCCAAAAAGATCAGAACCGACGCCAGCGCAGCAATCTAAGAGAAATAAGTTCACTACAGGCATTCGAACATCCCATGGCTAACTAATTCGCTGGAAAACACAATGCAACCTTACAACTACAGAGCCAATTAAAACGAGTAACACTATAATCAAATTAATTAAAATCGATCGGAACCAGAAAGAAAAAAACAGGAGGCATATATGAAGTCCCATTACATGAAGGCCACCTCAATTGCAATAAACAGGACTATAGCAAAACCAAAACACCCTGCCGAAGACCTGTAAAAGGACGTCAAAAGGATATGCATTAAAAAACAAAACAAATTACATTATTAGCAAGAGTTGTTTCTACTATAGGAATGATCGCACAATTTGAACAGACGAAAATTATTTGTGCCTCTCCGATCAAGTTTCATTCGATCTAGCTGAACAACTGGTGAGATATACAGACAGTATCAACACAACGAAGCAAGCATATTGCAACGAAGAAATGTATCACCCACCAAACCCATGGATATTACTCCTCGATGAGCACAGCGCTGCGAAAGCATCCACACTTCCACTTCTATCCGAGGCGCACGAGCAGGACCATGAAACAGCAAAAGTGTCACCCGTAGCAAACATTACAGCGCAGCCGCAGAACAACGCGTACGGATATAATCTCCGAAGTAGAAAATCGTTTTCTCAACTTCTGATGAAGACTTTACAAGTCGAAACATGTTAAGGAATAGTGTTAAAAATGTAATTGAATGATCCGTGTAACAGGAAAGGACTTCGTCTATTATACAAGAAAAACTAACATCTCGACAATCCTGTTGTCGTAAAAACTGCCGAGTGGTAGGCAGTACAGGACGTGGGGTTTCATATACACGTTTTACACGAATTTGGCTAAATATTACTCCTTCCTGGTACCTTGGTTAAATCAGACTTGAACCACTTAAGTAAAATGAAATAAAAATAAATACCCCTCAAGCAGCTGCTTGCTACGGATGTCTGACAGAAGCCTGTAAGATTATATGCCAGAGTAGAAGGTCTGAGAGGGTGGCAGGACCTCAGCAGAAAAACGACACATACATCCATGGATACATACTCAGGACTCGAACCCAGGTCCCTTAGATCAGTAGCCAAGCGCGCTAACCACTCGGCCATAACAATAACCAAACAGTTTATTTCTTTGTCAAGATATAAAGCAAATAACCCTTCCAGAGATTACCATTCTCTGCGCAGGTTCCTCGCGAATTTCTACATTTACAAAATTATACCTGGCGCTGACCTCGCTGAGCACGACTATACAGCAGACTGAATAGCAGTGCTCAGCGAGGGAGCGTATGGAAATATATTCCCAAGCCAGCAATGAGGAAAATTGAGAGGATTCAACGATATTCCCAATTCCTGAGGGGAGCACTCTCGAAACCCCCAACAGATCCAGTTGAACTCCCATCATTTTTGTGCGAGCAGACACAAGTTCCCTTTTTCTTTGTTCCTACTCCTCTTTACAGACGGGTCTTCCTTTTGTTCTGCATGCCCTCGCTATCGGCTCCTCAGTTGTGTAATCAGCACAGCAGGGCTAATTCTTGTGGAATCCAGGTAGGGCATGACCTTCCCTGCTCCTGTAGGTATGGAAAGAAAGGGGAGGGGGAGACGCATACTGTACCAGCTGACTTGGTCGATCCTGACCCGCCCTGGCCACGGTCAGTAGGGGACACCGATGGGCTTGGAAAGGTCGCCGTCCGTCGGATGGGACGTTAAGCCGTGGCCCCATGTGCGGGAAAGCCATACCCTGTGCACGTTAAAGAACACGCTGGATGGCCTTGACGGGAGGCTACCATCTGTCTCCCAACAGCTGTTCCAGTGGGTCCCCTCCCCCAACCTTCTCTGAGCCTTCGGGGTCCATGTGACCTGGCCATTTAGCCCATGGTGTGCAAAAAAGTGCCGCTCAGAGGTAAAACAACCCAACCCAAACAACGATCCTGACCCCCCCACTATCAAGATTTATTTCGCTTAGTTGCTCTGTGCTATATTAATTCCAAGTCCCCCTGCTGAGGAACGATCCGGGGTAGATGTTTCCTCTTGTCCGTCGTGACGCTCTGTCGTGCATTGATCACTTAAACAAAAAACATGACATGAAATGCAATAGTCTGAAAAGGTTATAGCTAAAACAAATGCACTATCTGTATTCACATTCTTTAGTCCACCCGACATGTGACCATGCCTTGATGAAACACGTGCACAAGAAACGATTCTCGAGACTGCATAAAGTTCTGTCATACTTCCTATCCCTTCATCATGGGAGGACCTGTAGCTGAAAATGTCCCAACTCTTCCAACACACTCGCAGTTCCACCCATTAAAGGCCAGTAGTGACAGAGTCGAACCCGGAGCCTCTTTCCCAATGGCGGCGTGTAAGTGGTTTGTCTCTCCATTCCTTGTCCTAATCGACCGGCAAACGGCTGAAGGCATCGGTACTCCCGTTTTCCTTACCCTTCTGGTATTTTGGTTCCACCTGACATCGCTTGAGCGCCAGTGACCACCTTCGAACCTTTGCGCTTTTGGAAAATTCTCGCGCCTGACGCAGAAATGATCGCGATGACGGAAATTATTATATCTGCAATGTGGATCGCGTGAAGTTTGCTTAATAGCGACGTCATCAAGTTGCCTTCTGAATTTCTCAGCTCTCCTTCACTCAAAATCGCATATCTCCAGTATAGCATTCTAGCCGTAGCGTCACTTCCGGGCGCAGACAAACCGCTAGCTGCTGCTACAGCCTCGTTTTCGTCCAAGCGCTCCGCGCTCACTGCTTCACTTCAGCCCAACGTTTCCCTGTTTCTCTCGCTGTCAGGGCTCAGTCTGGGTCAGATAGCTGTCAGGGCACAGTTGGGGTGGCTCAGTCGGTAGCGCGCCAGGCTCGTAATCTGCAGTTCCCAGGTTCGAGTCCAGCACCGACAGGGGACCGTCCGTCGGATGGGACGTTAAGCCGTGGTCCCGTGTGCGGGAGAGCCATACCCTGTGCACGTTAAAGAACACGCTGGATGGCCTTGACGGGAGGCTACCATCTGTCTCCCAACAGCTGTTCCAGTTTGTTCCCTCCCCCAACCTTCTCTGAGCCTTCGGGGTCCCTATGACCTAGCCATTTAGCCCATGGTGTGCAAAAAAGTGCCGCTCAGAGGTAAAACAACCCAACCCAACTCGCTGCCAGATCTCAGGAACATAATGCTTTGAATGCATCACCAGTTAGCAAAACTGAGGTTGTAAGATTGTATACTATACAACAAAAGTAATAGCGACCTAAGGATTACTCGGTGTCGCCAGCCTCAGTCATCTTCTTGAGCATAAATACCTTAATCAAGAAAGCAGTAATTGGCTTCCCAAAAGCAGACCATAGCGAAATTTTGCCAAAAGGCATTCGGAATTCTGGTGGCACATCACAGGAGGGTATTACGCTAATCTCGCACCCAGAATCAACAATCGCTTCTAACCTTGCAGAGCCACATATTACGTGCACTTTTTCCACCTTTGAAAGTCTAATATTTTACCAGCAACTGCACTTTCTTTCTCATCCTGAAGGCAAAAAGGCCGACGATGTCACTCGCGCACAAATAGCTTCACCACTGCTGTTAAGCTGTTCCGGTTCTACTCGTTTAAAGTTGACACCCTGGGCCTCTGAGATTATCTGGGCCTTCTTAGGACAATAGCACTTTAAATGACCCTTCAAACTGCATCCAAAACATTCGCTCCTTGCAAATCGTGCCAAAAGATATTCTTTCTGGTATCGATCCCGAGCACTGGGGCTCTCTCTCTCGACGTGCATCGCAGGGGTCACGTGTCGAGATGGCTCCTAGCGCACTGGGTGACTGTGGCTATCGGCATGAATCTCGATTATTTCAGCTAACTCAGCTGTCTGCCTCTTTCTGCAAAACAAACTCGCGCGTAGCAGGTGATAACTTTTCTTTCATACGATCCGGGACAAATAATTTCTTAATTTTTTGCTATATCCATCACTTTTCTATTCTCCAGATATTCGTCTAAGATTGCCTGGAGGCGGAAGCCGAACCCAGACCAAGAATCTGTGCGTAGCTCCTTTGCACTATCAAATCGCTTCAGGTGCAAAGTCGCTCAAATAACAAGTTATACTATAGGATTTGTTTTGCAGAAAGAGGCAGACAGCTGAGTTAGAGCTCCGCAAGGGTTAGCTGAATTAATCGAGATTCATGCCGATAGCCACAGTCACCCAGTGCGCGATAACCAGAGGCGGGAGGAGCCATCTCGATATCCGAACGCTATGGTTGATTACAGAATTCAGGAAAAATATCTGGCAACGAATTTTTTAGAAATTAGTGACCTGGCACGAAAGTTGCCAGATCACTAATTTCTAAAAAAAACGTTGCCAGATATTTTTTCTATTTTATAATTACTTAAATTATAATTTATTTATTTATTTTATTATTATTTTATAATTCTGTAATCAACCATAGTTTTCAGTTTTTTTTTGAGCGACTGTATTCCAGGTATCGAGAGTCTGCTCGCGCGGAGCACGGTTAAGTTTAACTTAAAATAATCCTTCCCTGCTTTTCTCGCTGCCAGATCCTGCTTCTCTTCCTCGGGAGTGAGACTCGTCAACACCGGACGTAGCCGCTCTCAGAGTATGGAGGTCAAAAGACTGCACGATAATCTGTTGGTATATCGTGAGTTCAAAAACCGCCTCCACTTCTTTGAAAAATGATGTTCGCTCCCCCCTGGATCTGTTGGGGGTTGAGTTTCAAAAACCGCCCGCACTTCTTTGAAAAATGATGTTCGCTCCCCCCTGGATCTGTTGGGGGTTGAGTTTGAAAAACCGTCTCCACTTCTTTGAATAATGATGTTCGCTCCCCCCTTGATCTGTTGGGGGTTGAGTTTGAAAAACAGTCTCCACTTCTTTGAAAAATGATGTTCGCTCCCCCTGGATCTGTTGGGGGTTTAGTTTCAAAAACCACCTCCACTTCTTTGAAAAATGATGTTCGCTCCCCCTGGATCTGTTGGGGGTTGAGTTTGAAAAACCGCCTCCACTTCTTTGAAAAAATGATGTTCGCCCCCCTGGATCTGTTGGGGGTTTAGTTTCAAAAACCGCCTCCACTTCTTTGAAAAATGATGTTCGCTCCCCCTGGATCCGTTGGGGGTTTAGTTTCAAAAACCACCTCCACTTCTTTGAAAAATGATGTTCGCTCCCCCTGGATCTGTTGGGGGTTGAGTTTGAAAAACCGCCTCCACTTCTTTGAAAAAATGATGTTCGCCCCCCTGGATCTGTTGGGGGTTTAGTTTCAAAAACCGCTTCCACTTCTTTGAAAAATGATGTTTGCTTCCCCTGGATCTGTTGGGGGTTGAGTTTGAAAAACCGTCTCCACTTCTTTGAAAAATGATGTTCGCTCCCCCTGGATCTGTTGGGGGTTTAGTTTCAAAAACCACCTCCACTTCTTTGAAAAATGATGTTCGCTCCCCCTGGATCTGTTGGGGGTTGAGTTTGAAAAACCGCCTCCACTTCTTTGAAAAAATGATGTTCGCCCCCCTGGATCTGTTGGGGGTTTAGTTTCAAAAACCGCTTCCACTTCTTTGAAAAATGATGTTTGCTTCCCCTTGATCTGTTGGGGGTTGAGTTTGAAAAACCGTCTCCACTTCTTTGAAAAATGATGTTCGCTCCCCCTGGATCTGTTGGGGGTTTAGTTTCAAAAACCACCTCCACTTCTTTGAAAAATGATGTTCGCTCCCCCTGGATCTGTTGGGGGTTGAGTTTGAAAAACCGCCTCCACTTCTTTGAAAAAATGATGTTCGCCCCCCTGGATCTGTTGGGGGTTTAGTTTCAAAAACCGCTTCCACTTCTTTGAAAAATGATGTTTGCTTCCCCTGGATCTGTTGGGGGTTGAGTTTGAAAAACCGTCTCCACTTCTTTGAAAAATGATGTTCGCTCCCCCTGGATCTGTTGGGGGTTTAGTTTCAAAAACCGCCTCCACTTCTTTGAAAAATGATGTTCGCTCCCCTGGATCTGTTGGGGGTTTCGAGAGTGCTTCCCTCAGGAATTGGGAATATCGTTGAATCCTCTTGATTTCCCTCATTCCTGTATCCGATTCGGACGACACAGACAGGCGTCTCAAATGCAGGCCTTCTACCTGAGTCGCTCAGATCTCTGCCATTTGAAGTTTGTGATTTCTTTCCAGTGCCCTTCCCTTAGCCTGTAGCTTTGCTAGCTCAATCTGTAATTGGAGTGCTGCTGCTACACTTCCGGGTAATAAACCTGATACCGACCTAGGAATTAGAAAAAGATTAACCTCAGCCATCGCGTCCTCTGCTGAATCTGTCATAAATAAGTCACCTCCCTCTGTACCTAACTCATCCCAAGGTGTTGTATTTGACTGTAAAGTGAGATTATCCATCTGTCCAGTTACTTTCGCCTCCCGTACAGAAAATAAAAACAGGAAAAACAAATATAGTACTAAACTAGCCTTACCTTGCGGACCAGGAGCTTCCGAGATGCGATGACTCTACAGGGTGTCCCTGAATTCATGGCCCAAACGTGAGGGGCTGGTAGTACACACCGAACTCACCAATATTCGTTATAGAATATGCAGCCACAAACGCAGTGAGGAGTCGGAGATGAAGGACAGACACAGAGGTTTCCAGAGTGACATTTATTGGAGATCATTACAGCAAATGCTCAAACATCCGTCCACCAACGTTGATACAGGCGGCACAACGGCGGAGTAGTGATTAGCGTACCTGCTGGTACACACTGGACTTGTCGCGCACATCGGCGGCTGCGACGGACAGTCGGGCTACCAGATCCTCTGTGGACTGCACGGGCGTCTCGTACATGACACTCTTCAAATGTCCCCACAGAAAGAAATCGATACAAGAAAGATCGGGCGATCTCGAGGGCCACGAGATGGGACCACAGCGCCCAATCCATCGGTTCCCAAATGTGGTATGAAGATGCTGACACACGTCCATGCTGAAATGGGCAGGTGCCCCATCGTGCTGGAACCACATACGGGCGCGGATTGCGTCTGGAACTTCCTGAAGCAATTTCAGTAAAACCTGTTGCAGAAAAATGGGGTACGTTTGCCCATCGAGGTGATCTGGCAGTAGATAGGGTCCAATTAAGTAGTCATGCACGATCCTTGCCCAGACATTTACAGCGAACCGTTGGTGGTTCGAATTTGGACATGCTCCATGGGGGTTCTGGGTCATCCACAGATGCGCATTATGCTTACATTCACTACGCCTTTACGTGAGAATGTTGATTCATCCTTAAAGAGCACATACGCGGGGAAATTGGGATGTGCAGCACTTTTTTGCGGGAACCACTGGGTGAAAGCCATGGGCAGGGGATAATCAACAGCTGTCAATGCCTGCACTCGCTGCAAGTGATAGGGGTGTAGCCCTTCTTCCTGCAGTACTCGCCAGACACTGTTCTGATGCACATCCAGGCTGCGGGCGGTGGATCGCGTGCTTGTACTTGGGTTTTCTGTCACCATATGCAAGATGTCCTCACTCATAGCTGGCGTTCTGACCGTCTGTGCTGGCCTGGCATCATGTCAACTGACGTGGAAGGTGCCTGCCTCAGACAGTTGGTGCTGCAGTCGCGCAAACATTTCATGGTCGGGCACACGGCGCATAGGATATCGCTCACGGTAGAGTCTTTGCACCTCTCTACCATTGCCCTCTGCTACGCCGTACATCAGGTGCATATAGGCTTTCTCTGTGTTCGTAAACTGTTCCATCTCGTGTCCGGTCGACGCTGAGAAAGCTGGGGTTTGGCCGATCCAGTGCTTTTAAGCCGTGCCGCCTACCGGCACCGAGCTTCGTTTGCAGTCACATATTCTATGACGAATATTGGTGGGTTCGGTGTGTATTACCATTCCCTCGCGTTTGGGCCATGAATTCAAGGACTTGACGTTTTATTTCCACTTGACGAACACGGTGCACATTCAACAAAAGATTCTTTGTTCCAAGTCGACCAAAGGTATCACGTGTATGCCTTGTTAAAACTGATTGATCCTACTCCTGACGCCAAAGGATGTGGTAAACTAAACTGCCGTGTAGTATGCAGTACCGGACTTGGCGGCATATACATATTTTACACGAATTTGTCTAAATATTACTCCTTTCTGGTAACTTGGTTAAATGAGACTCGAACCACTTTACCTAAGTAACAATAACAATTTATTCCTTTGTCAAGATATACAACAAATAACCCTTCCAGAGGATTACCATTCTCTACACAGGTTTCTCGTGAATTTCTACTTTTTACAAATTATACCTGGTGCCAGTAAATAGAATCGCCAGCGCTGATCTCGCCAGTAACCAAGCACGCTAACCAATTGGCAACGCGACGGCTTTTGATTAAAAAGAAAAGCCAAATTTCAAGCCATAAATAGTTTGAAAAATTTTCTAACTACACAGCTTCTAAAAAAAAAACTAGATTTTACTAGAAAAAAAGCTAATATGGAATCATCATCATCATCATCAAGCAGCCATGGGCTACGGAGGTCCAACCAGACCGTGCAGTTTAATTCTCCAAGTATATCTGTCCTGAGCTACATCTGCTGCATTCAGCTACTGCAAACCAATTCTAACAAGGACCTGTTTGACATTGTCTGCCCCCCACATCCTAGGTCTCCCCTTCCTTCTGAGGCCTCTAGGCACACTGTTCATAACCCTATTCGCCAATCTATAATTATCCATACGGGCAACATGGCCAAACCAGCGGACTCTCTCTCTGCACAATATGCTGCTTAAAGGATATTGCAAACTCCTTTGCCTAACCTCATCATTAGTTACAAAGTTAAACCACCGAATACCCAAGATACTACGTAAGCATCTAGAATCAAAAGCATTTAGTTTCCTGTTATCTTGTTTACACAACGTCCAAGTTTCACTACCATAATTAACCCTAAAAGAACCAAACTATCATACAATCTAATTTTAGTCTTGAGGTGAATACGCCTATTTCTCCACATCTCCATAGATTCTTAAAAGTCCCGGCAACAATCCCTGATCGTCTGTTAATCTCATGCTGCACATCACCAGTTTCTGTTACATAGCTCCCAAGGTAATTAAATTGTGACACCTGCTCAAGACTGCAACCATTCAGATGAACTGAATAACAACCTGCCTGACCAATTTTCATCACTTTAGTTTTCTCTCTGTTTATAACCAAACCTACTCTTAACAGCCTGAATGAAAGAGTTCATCTCATCAATATCATTTGCCAAAAGGGCTAAATCATCAGCATAATCTAAATCAGAAATTTTCGTATCTCCAGACCATTTAAGTCCAAAATCTTTCCCTTGAAGTGAATTTCGCATAACATAATCAATAACCAAACTAAAGAGAAAAGGAGACAAAATGCACCCTTGTCGAACACCAGATGTAATGCTAAACCAATTGCTACAAGCCTTACCAACTCTCACACACGACTCAGTGTTATTATAGAGAGCTTTCATTATGTTAACTAACTTGTCTGGTATACCATATGATTTCACAATCAACCACAAATTATGACGATCAACAGAGTCGAAAGCCTTTTTGAAATCAACAAAGCTAGCAACCAAAGGTTTCTGAAACTCTAAACATTTCTCAAGAATCTGCCTAAGAGAAAATATCTGATCCACACATCCCCTACCACTTCTGAATCCACATTGCTCATCACGCAATTGACTGTCAACCAGATTCTTAATTCTATTAAGCACAATCATGGAAAGAACTTTACCTGGAACAGAGAGTAGGCTGATACCCCTATAGTTATCATAAGAACTGCGATTACCTTTTTTGAAATTAGGGATAATAATAGCTCTGGTAAAATCTTTAGGAACCATGCCTTTATCATAAAAGATATTAAAATTTCAGTCATCCAAGTGGTAACTGAAACATTCCCAGCTCTAAGCATTTCATTGTAATTTCATCTACCACTGAGAATTTATGAAGTTTAAGTTTAGAAACAGCCAAAATAACTTCAGATTGTGTTATAGGGCCACCAATGCATCTATCTTCCCACCAATGCATCTATCTTCCACCAAAGCCACCAATGCATCTATCTCCTGCAAACAATGGGAGTAGAACTAACCACATTGTTTAGAACATCACTGAAATGCTCAGCCCTCCTAGCCATGACAGAATCCTCACCTTCTATAACCTTACCTTGTTTATTCTGCAATCCTTGTATACCTGTCCGTTTTCTACCACATAAAACATTAACTATCTGGTACAGCTCTGTGCTGTTGTGCTGCCTAACTGCTTCCTCAGCTTTGTCAGCCAAGCCATCAAGCCAAAGATTTTTATCAGTAGCTAACTGATCCTTCACACGTTTATTAAGCTCTCTGTAATCCTTTCTATTAGGACTAGAAGGGTACTGATGAATGACATTTCTGCAGTTCTTTCTTTCTGAAATAAGCTCAAGTGCCTTATCAGTCAGATAATTCTGTCTCTTCTGCTCCTTTTTTTCCTAAAAGAGTACTGTTAGTGTCCAAAAAACCTGTTTAAAATGATCCCATTCTTCCTCAACTTCAGTAGTAAGCAAACCATGACTGTCATAATGACTAAGTAACCTATCATGATAAGCTTTAGCTATAACAGGGTCTTTCAGAGCTTCAGTATTAAAGGTAAATTTTTTAAATTTAACACAACACTTTTTAAGTTTAAGTTGCAAGACACTTTTAACAAGGTAATGATCAGATCCAATTTCAGCTCCCCTATATGCCCTGGTATTTCTAACAGAACTAGCCCATTTGCTGTTAATTAATATATAGTCAACCATATTTCTATACAGCCCATCAGGTGAAACCCATTTGTATTTATGCATGTCGCGGTGTTTGTAATATGTGTTAGTTATTCTGAAACCATTGAGTTTACTTACCTGTAGGAGACGTTGTCCATTGCCATTGCAGCTACCAATACCAAAAGGGCCTATCAACCCTCCCCAAAGGTCAGAGTCAGTACCAACGTTGGCATTGAAGTCACCGAGAACAAGGGTAATATCTCCTTTCTTGACAGAATTCAAAATATCCTGAAATTGTCCGTAAAACCTATTCTTCTGATCCTCATCAGCATCCTCAATGGAGGCATTACAGCAGATAACATTCAAGTCTTTAATGCTTGTCTGAAATTTTGCTGTAAAAAACCTTTCATTAATGCACTCATATCCTGGAAGAGCATCACTAGCATGTCTGCTGAGTAGCAGACCCACGCCTTGGTGATGCTTTCCATCCTCCCTCCCTGTAAAGAGAAATTTAAAGTTATTTTTAAGTATCTCACCTTTACCGGTCCATCTGGTCTCTTGCAAGCCTAGAATATCTAGGTTATAGCGCTGGAATTCCTGCGTGAGGACATCAGGAGAATAATCTCTATGTAATGTCCTCACGTTCTACGTTCCTGCAGAGAGAAAATGATTAGTAGGATTTTTAAAGAAATTAGGTTTATTGAGATTGATATGGCCAACAATATCAAACAGCCCCCTGATCGCAAGCATGGGGCAAAGACCGGTTCCTCCTCCCCTAAAGGTTGAAGTCACCGTTGCTGGTAGGAACTTCAGGCACCACCTTTTCAAGTGAACTTTTTCAAGAGCCACATGGCCTGCCTGAGACACATTACTCCAGTTTAGGCTTGACGATGCCCAACTAGCTAAGTAAGGTTCAGGTACCTGCGATGGCCTCTGATTAGGATTATCCACCAGCTGATATAAGGTATCCCGTGCCTCTGTTCACTTAGGGCTGGCAACCCAGAAGCAAACAGAAAACACAGCGGCAGACTCTCCCTCAACAGAGGCCTACCAGTGCAGCAAGTCCAGGATCAATAATCAAGCTCAAATCCATAAACAAGTCCAATTTAGTAGGTATAAATGGTCAGCACCAGGACCCTGTGAAGTTGACCACTCGTTAGCAGGGTGTAAAAAAAGAAAAAAGTGGCCATAGATGACCAGATCAGTAGGCCATACTGAACTGGCAGCCCTCCCCTTCAGTTCTCTTTCAAAAGAGAATATCTCTTTTGAAAGGTACTAACGGCTTGCACCACGAGAAGGCGGGGTCGGACATTAGGTGCTAGACCTGGCCGGTTCTGTGCATCATCACCAGGGATTGGTACACAGCTCTTCTTCCAGTTTATGCCTAGCTACCACACTGTTGTTATATCATGTTACGCTGAATGATCTTTTCTGAAGACCATGAAAGACAATTTGAGAGGAAAAAATGCTAAAGGTCCCATTTCGAAAAATAACAGCTAACGTTATTCGAAGTTGCTTTTAATTTGTATTGAATTGTACATATCTTTTATGCGATGTACAGATGGCTAGCTCATTCAGCATATGTAGAAAAAGCAACGAAAGGATGAAATGGTTTAGGAGGATTTGAGAATTTAGTTTCTAGGCGGTATGAGACAATTAAGTTTAAGACTTGAGAAGGTTCCCCAATTGTAAAATATCCCGCAGGGCAGCAATATTTAAAATGATGTTTCATAGGGAATAAAATTTTATATTGTTTTAAAATTTAAATAAAATTTTACCGTCGGACATATACTATGGGGCTAAAATAAAATTATACAAAATCATCTTTTTTCACCTTTAGAGCAGGTAGACAAGTTTGAGATTTCGTATAAGAGGACTCTTTTTGGGGGTGGAGATTCAGGTCCCCTCTAGGCAGGGTCGTACCCCGGGGAGGGCAGGGGTGCTACCGCCCCTGGGTACGTACCTGCCTAGAAGAACCCATCATGTTCAAAATATCACAAAGTTTCTGAGTTTTATGGCCCAAAATCATTCCCAGGCAGTGATTTTTAGTTCTCTATTCCTGAAATATCCCCAGACGTCAATGTTTTCATTTCCTGCCTAGACTTATTTTACTACTCTTCTCTAACATTGATATATATAAATTTGATCTTTGACCTCAAAGGACCTACAGCGTGCAAAAGTTCTTAAAATTTTTCTGAGATTTACGATATGAAATACCCCAGGCAGTAATTTTTAGCTATTTAGCACCAATAGGTTGAGTTTGACCTTTTACTTCAAAGGACACATCGGATCCAAAATTTCACATTTCTGAGCGCTACGAAACGAAATACCTCTATGGATCAGTTTCCACGTTTTTAGCACTCGTGGATCAAGGTTTGAACTCTATCTGACCTCTTATTTGACATTAAAGAACATGTCAGAGGTCGAATTTCGGATTTTTTCCGAGATCTATCACCTTATTACCCATAAGTGCAAGTATTCGGAACTGTGCGATTTTGGCCCCATAGTTTGAATTAGCGGAATCCCCATCCCAGAATCCCCATTGAGCCAATCACTCACATTCGTCTATATCAGGGGCCGGAAACCTTTTTTTTTTGGTCAAATGCCAAATACCAAAAAAGATAAAACAACAGATTTTGAGAGTCGCAAATTATAATCTTTATTGAATCAAAAGCCATAAGTAAAAAAAAAACAAAAAGCTCAAATAATTTTATTAATAAGAATAAAACCATATCGTATAACTTTATAATAGATATATTAAAGTGTTTACATTTAAACTATCAAAAAGAATTAGTTTTTCATAATTCTTTTCGATAGTTTTAATGTAAACACTTGAATATATCTTTCATACGTTATAGGTTATGTTTTTATTCTTGTTAATAAAATAATTTGCCATTCTTCAGTATGATTTTTCTCGACCAACGTAATCAAATCTGAAATGTCTTAGAGCATTTGAATTGAATCAGTGCTTTGAAATTATCGTCTGCCAACCGGCTTTTTTAATTGTTTCTGATAAAAATCGTTACGATATTCATAGCTCAATGTTGAACCAAAAACCGCAAAGATCCTCGTTTTAGAGTGCTCAGAGCCTCCCAAAGGAGCCTCCCAGGTACAAGCCCATATATGTATAGTAAAGAATAGCTCAACAGTGTTAATTTCCAAACCTAAGGATTCTTGACTGGCACTTTACCCACTACGCCAATAAAGATGGTGTTTTTTTGAGTTCGTAAGTCACACAAAGATACATAAATGGAGAAGCTACTACTAGCGTATGCAAGTTAACTCATGAAATGCACTGGCAGAAATTGAGAAAAGAACACCATTAACAATTGTAGTGTAATCTATGAGATTTATTTAGTAGAAACAACTTGTCGAGAAAGGGTAGTGATCACACGTGTGAAGTGATTCAATGTTTATTTTGCCTTTTAGTGAGCATTACATTTTACAGGAGGCACATTTTAATGGAGTGTTGAACCACCTCGAGCAGCAATACAAGCTTCCAATCTGGCATGCAATCGGTTGTACAAATGCTGGATACACGCTGGGGGATACCATTCCATGCATTTTCAACTTGGACGCGTAATTCAGCGATGGTCGTTGCTTACCGCGGTCTGCGAAAGAGTCTTTGTCCGATCCAGTCCCAGACATGTTTGATTAGAAACAAGTCCGGAGAGCGTGCTGGCCAAGGGAGTTGGTGCACTGCTGAAGAGCATGTTGAGTTGACCGGGCGGAGTGTGGATGGGCGTTATCTTGCTGGAATATCGCATTTGGTATTACACTCAAATATGGCACGACGACCGGCTGTACGATATCGCTGACGTACGTATTGCTGACGTACCAAAAAAAATTCAGTGTACCCTGTACAAACACAAGACACGTACGAGAGTGAGAGCTAATCGCTCCCCACCCATGATGCCCAGCGTGGGTCCTGTGTGTCACTGGCAGATGCACGATGGCAGAAGCCACTCACCTTGTCTCCTTCGGACGTATAAACGACCATCAGAGGCTTCTAAATCTGCTCTCATCACTGAAAACCACAGACTGCCATTATTTCCTTCAATGAACTCGTTCTTGACACCACCTCAAACCTGCTCGACAGTGATGAGGTGACAGTGGTAACCGTACTAGTGGCACGCGTGCCCGTAGTTCTGCTTCCAGAAGACAATTGCGTATCGTTCTAGTAGACACTCTATTTCTCTCAGAAATTTTTCATACCAGAAATTTTTTAATAATAGAAATTCGACAGAGAATCGAATTTGTGATGCTATAGCCATCCGCTCTGCCACCGACGCCTTCTTGATACGCTGATCCTCTCGTGTCCGTAACTCTGTGTTGCCCGGAATCATGTCTGTGAATGTGCGAATGCTCTTCTGACCATCGGCGCCACCATCGTTACCACTGCCGATACCCTCACCCCAATGCGGTGTACAATGTGAGGAACAGACCAACCTGCTTACCAAAGACCCACTAAACGACCATGCTCAAACTCCGCTAACTGAACAAATGTTGCGCACTTGCGTTGTCCAAGCATGGTAACCTTTTCAAAGAGCACTGAACAACACGACACAAGAAGAATAACTACTTTCTTCACTCCCTAGTCCTTAAATACGCGCCGCGTACACTTGCATGTTGTCCTCAGTGACGTCATTATTTCATCCAATGGCTGTCAATCTTGGATCACGGTTTCTGCTGCTCTTAACTATTAACATATTATAATATGACGTTCCGAAAGGAATTCCTTCTGGATTTTTCTTTTTTAAATTTCCACCAGTATATATTGTTACGACAGATGAACGATCAAAAATAAAACCATGATGTGGTGCATCATTTTGATGCTCGTCTTGTATTTCAGCATCAGAATTACGTCACTAGGTGATTGGAACAGAGGAAAACTTGAATATTTAACGATGCTTAAAAGAGAGAATTGAATAGTTGTCGGTAGTGGCTGAAAGTGTATTTTAATTTTTCTTTTAATGAATAAGTGTTAAGTTAATCTTAGGAAAGTTGTTCTTGGAGATCAAACCGAAAAGATATTATGCTAGTCGAGCAAGCAGCTGACGGGCTTTAAATTCTTCGAAAGAAAAATTCATCGTCTGATGCGTGGTGATCTTTATATGTAAAAAAAATTGGTAACGTTAATCTTGAAATTTACAGGTTTATTTGCGAAGATAATTGTGTCATTGATTAAATGTTGTAAACGTTTTCCTTTATGCTTTAAAACAGAGACTGTAAGAATTGTAATACGATTATTTGAAGTATTGGTGGGTAATGTGAAATATTCTTTTGATCATTTAGCTTCATACTGATGAAGGATTAATTGTTAGTTGAATTTACTTTATACATGTGATTTTTATACTTTTGTAATAAATTAGTTCATTTATGAATTTTTGTTGCAAAATATTCTTTTGAACTCACGCTCAATGTTTCCTGTTTAAAAACAAATTTTAACAATATGTTCACTGTAACAAAAGTCAAGTTCTGTGACACTGAGTGTCTTAGAGTAATCATGGAAATTGAATATGTACACTGAAACTGTAGTGATGATCTAATCGACACTTTACCAGTTACGGCTATTACACTATACTGTATATCTACTGGAAGGATGGGTTAATGCATTAACCACTCTTCCAGTCAAAGGTTTCCATGTATACAACCAAGGTGACGAGATTGGCTAATGAGCTCTGTAATGTGAAATACGAATAAAGCGAAGAAAATAAGCTACTCACGTGCAATAGTTATTAAGTTGATCCTCTGATATCGGTAAAATATAATTTTCAGAAGTCGAAGCATTTTTTTCTTCTACTAAGTAAATGAAGTCCTTACTAAAGTTTTTTTCTGAAGCACATTGATGAAGGAGACCTGGAAATAATAAAAATATTCTTCAATTTTCTATAAATGCCTCTTTATCTAATAATAATAATGAATTTCAATATCAATTTTTCGCTGGGGGATACCATTCACATTTTTTGAATCACTTGACACGTGTGATCACTGTCCGATCTCAATATCAATTTTCTATAAACGCCTCTTTACCTGTTAATAATAATATTTATCTATTAATAATAATAATGTCTGAGAATAAGTGATAGTTTACTCTTCAAATGATTTCAGATAATCAATTACACATTTTGGGAGCTAGGTATTCACTGGAAGGAGAGCTTCTGTGATGATACACAGAAAAGCCAGGCTTAGCACGTAAAGTTTGACTCCGCCTTCTGGAAGTGCAGACCGTTAATACCTTTCAAAAGAGATGCTCTCTTGTGGAAGCGAACGGAAGAGAATGGCTGCCAGATCAGTGTGGCCTACTAATCTGGACTGTTACGGCTACCTTTCTTTTTATTCCTACCCTTCTGAGGATTGGTCAACCACACAGGGTCCGGTGTTTTTAACTAATATTCACTAACGGGAATGGAATAATGGCTCTGAGCTTTATTCCATTCCCGTTAGATGATCCTGAATTTGCTGTACTGGTGGGCTTCTGTTGAGTGGAAATCTTCCGCTGTGTTTTCTGTTTCTTTGTGGATCGACTGCCGTCCCATGGTCGAGTGGTTAGCGCGCTTGGCTACTGATCTAAGGGACCTGAGTTTGAGCCCCGGGTAAGGCATGGCTGTTTGTGTCGTTTTTCTACTGAGGGCCTGCCATCCTCTCAGACCTTCTACTATGGCATATAAACTGACAGGCTCCTGTCAGACGTCTGTGGCAAGCAGCTGCTTGAGGGGGTATTTATTTATTTGTGGATCGACAGCCCCAAATGAATAGATTCAGAAAATACGTTTTATCAGCTGGTGGATAATTTGGATCAGAGGTCATCGCATATATCTGAGCTATTGCTTCTACGGGCATCGTCAAACCTACATTGGAGGAAGTCTTCCGTGTAGATGGTTTCAGTTTTTAGTAATGGGGTAAACAGGTCTTTACCTCATCCCTGTGATTGGGGGTCTATTTGATACTGACGTCATTTCCTCTCTCAATAAACATAGTTTCTAAATAAACATAGTTTCTAAATAAACATCTCTCTCAATAAAATAGTTTGAAACTATGTTTATTGAGAGAGATTAAAAAAATACTCTCTCAATAAACATAGTTTCAAACATCCCACTAACCATTTTCTCTCCACAGGTTGTTGGAATGCGAGGACTGTACAAAGAGATTATTTTCTTCATATCCTCACACAAGAATTTCACCATTACAACTTAGATATTCTCGATGGAGATGGACAGATAAAGGTCAGATTCTTAAATATAACTTTAAATTTCTCTTTTTAGGGAGGGAATATAAAAAGCATCTCCAAGGTGTAGGTTTGCTTTTCAGCAGACACGCCAGTGATGCTCTTCTAAGATATGAATGCATTAATGGAAGGTTTCTTACAACTAAATTTCAGACAAGCATTAAAGACTTGAATGTTTCCTATTGTTATTCGCCTACTGAGAATGCCGATGAGTATGATAATTTTTACGGAAAACTTCAGGATATTTTGAATCCTGTGAAGAAAGGAGATATTACCATTGTTCCAGGGGATTTCAATGCTAAAGTTGATACTGACTCTGATCTTTGGCGAAGGCTGATATGTTCCTTTGGTATTGGCAGCTGCAATGGCAATGGGCAATGTCTCTTACAGGTAAGTAAACTTAATGGTTTGAGAATAACTAACACTTATTTTAAGCACTGCGACATCATAAGTAAATGTGGGTTTCACCAGATGGGCTGCATAAGAATATGATTGATTATATATTAATTAGCTGCAAATGGACTAGTTCTGTTAGGAATGCCAATTTATATAGTGGAGCTGAAATTGGATATGACAATTCGTCGCTGAAAAGACGAAGAGGAATATCTCAGTTTAATAACTTTACAGTAAAGCGATTTAAAGATTTCGTGTATCTTTTATCATATCTGGTCAATTTTTTAAGTCTTTAAATCGATTCTGATCAATTTCATCTTAAGACTTGGGTTGGTTTTTGAAGTTAAACCAATGTAACTGACGTAATTGTATAAGAAAACGTAATGTATAGTATAGGGTGTATTGACTCATAATTATCGGGGGCTGGGTGGCTCGTAATGTGTTGTTCCCAGATTCGAGTCCCAGCTGGGTCAGCGTTGAGATTTATCTCTGCAAAATTCCCCGCCCTGCCCACGGTCAGTAGGGGACACTGATGGGCTTGGAAAGGCCGCCGTCCGTCGGATGAGACGTTAAGCCGTGGCCCGGTGCGGGAGAGCCATACCCTGTGCACGTTAAAGAACACGCTGGATGGCCTTGACGGGAGGCTACCATCTGTCTCCCAACAGCTGTTCCAGTGTGTCCCTTCCCCCAACATTCTCTGAGCCTTCGGGTCCATGTGATCTGGCCATTTAACCCATGGTGTGCAAAAAAGTGCCGCTCAGAAGTACTCAACCCAACCCATAATTATCGATATTAAAATAAAAGGTGATATTCACCATTAAATCAGGCCACTTCAGCTTTTCTCCGTAGTGCCTCGTTGACCATTGTCCGTGAGTTACGCCTGTACTTTAGAACTGATTTGTGATGACCTATCGATTTTATGTGTTTTTGCCAATAAAATTACTCATTTTAAGGGAAACAAAGTTGTAATTGTTGTACCTACATAGTGATAGGTTAGACGTTTGAACGAAAAAAAAAAGCCATAAATATTATGTTGCAATGGAATAAAATATTATTCTAAAAGTATATTACCATCTAAAGTAATATAACCTTGGATATTTTGTAGTATTAGAAAAGTCAAGCAATAATATTAAAAGTAAATTTAATAAGGTAAATTCTTGTAAAAAGTTAACCTTTTCCAGGTAATCGTATCAGTGGTATTTCTTCTGGACACAGCGCCATGAAGTCGTTGTGATGACCATGATATAATTTGGGTGGTTGATGTTTTAACCTACGTGATACCGTTTCTGGAGAAATTGATTGCCGTTGTTAGGATAATACTATGATATTTTGGAAGTAGATTACCAATGGAATTAAATTATTTTTTTATATAATACGTATATTTTCCTGGTTTTTTTTCCGTTACGATTTGCATAGTTGTCCCGTATCAGAGTGCTAGTGTGCCTGGCTACTGATCAAAGGGGGGGCCTGGGTACGAGCCCCGAATATGACATGTTTGCTTGTGTTGATTTTTGCTGAGATTCTGCCATTCTCAACAATCTTCCTGTAGATAATCTGGCGTATTAATCTCCTGCCAGACCTCTGTGGCAAGCAGATGCTTGAGGGGATGTTCATTTTTTTTCTCCATTTCCTTCCAGTCAATAGTATTCCCATTATCATCTTATCTTATTGATAATGTGCGATAGTCTTTTTCCTGAACTTTGAAATACAAGAAATCCTCTGATATAAGTACAATGTAAAGGTTCTTTTTATATCTTGCTAAAGATTGGAATTAGTGAAAGGCAAGAATAATGCTTTGTCGATATTCTTATTTATGATACTATGAGACTGTATGTTCTTCAAGATACACCAGAACGAAGCAACATAGCAGTTATCACTGAATTCTTCTTTTCACCTCTGCAAATATCAGTGAATAATGATCTCTCTTCAATCCTTTCCTCGTTGAGTTTTTGAAAGTAACAACTGAGACTTGTTTCATCTTAACATGCTCTTCGTTTTACTGGAAAACTCCTGTCAGACCTCTGTGGCAAGCAGTTGCTTAAGGAGGTATTTATTTATTAATTTTTTTTTTAACTTACGTTTTAAGTCTTACGGTTTCTGTTTAAACAAATCGATTTGGGGACTGGATTTGTCGTAAATAGCAGAAAAAAATTCTTGCCTCTCTGTGTCAATAATCCAGATAGAATGTCCCCCAAAGGGAGTCTCCAGACAGGTACAGTCGCTCAAAAAAGTATCCGAACACTATGGTTGATTACAGAATTCAGAAAAAATATCTGGCAACGATTTTTTTAAGAAATTAGTGATCTGGCAACCTTCGTGTCACGTGATTACAGAATTCAGGAAAAATATCTGGAGCGTGTACAGTAACTGTACACGCTCCAGTTACCGTTCACAGCAAACTGGAGCGTGTGCAGTTACTGCACACGCTCCAGTTTGCTGTGAACGGTAACTGCACACGCTCAATATTTCCGTGAGTGAGCCCACACGATCTAGTATCAAAATAATATGACTACCTACAGTCGCTGAAAAAAGTATCCGAACACCATGGTTGATTACAGAATTCAGAAAAAATATCTGGCAACCTACGTGTCACGTGATTACAGAATTCAGGAAAAATAGCTGGAGCGTGTACAGCAACTGTACACGCTCCAGTTACCGTTCACAGCAAACTAGAGCGTGTGCAGTTACTGCACACGCTCCAGTTTGCTGTGAACGGTAACTGCACACGCTCAATATTTCCGTGAGTGAGCCCACACGATCTAGTATCAAAATAATATGACCACCTACTACAATGCACCTTGGTCTAAAAGTATCTTTTGCTGGAATTTCATTTCCCGTCTTAAGATTTTTATATTCCTTACTTTGACTTCGCAGTTTATGATAGATTTTTTTTCTTATTCTCTCTTAGTTTCAGTATTTCTTCTTGTTCCTCTTTGACCGATCAGCGAAGCTGATGTTATTTGTTCATTTGTTCCATGTTGATTTTATTGTTTTGAGTGGACGTTCAATGGCTGTAGCATTTGTAAACCCTTCTCGCACTACTGTTTTGTGACCATTTTCACATGGTCTAGTGTTCGAAAAATTATCCCCGCATAGCAAAGTTAAACATGATTGACAAACATTAAACTTCTTGGTTTTAGTCATTGACTTCGCATCCTTATATATGTTACCGCTAAAGTGCAGAAATCAGTTATTCTACAGATTATCTAGGTATTGTGCAGATTAACTAGGGTGATCCGTTAACGTGCGGAAAATTGTTTCATTTCTCAAATTACCTAGGTAATCTGCAAATTACCTGGATAATCTGCACATTACCTACTAGGCACTCGTTAAAGTGAAAATAAGATCTTTGCTGGAACAATAGGAACGTTTCTGTACGCTTAAATTAACATAATGTTATTTATCTAGTGTCCGAGAGTAGAGTTGAAACCAGGGTCATCTCTCTGTCGACATGAATCAGTCGTCCGAATTATAAAAAACGCCTCCAAAATGAGCAGGCCAAGTGAGAACGAATCATTTTAGTGATTCGTTATCAAGAATGAATCACTTTACCGATTCGTTCTCACTTGGCCTCCGCTCATCCGGGGCGTTTTTTATAATGCGGACGAGTGAATCACGTGACACGAAAATTCATATTCGAGATTCACCACTATGAGAGAAACAAACTTTTGAACTTTAACGATACGGAAGCCGTTAATGTGCACATTACCTAGGTAAAATGCGGAAAATTCTTGATTCCGCACGTTAACGGAGCAAATCAGTTAATCTGCAGATTAGCTAGGTAATGTTCCCATTAACGGCTTTCGAGCTTTAGCGGTAACATATATACATATGTAGGGTTTTCATTTTATCGTCACCTAGGTGTGAGATATCACCTTCTGACAAGTTATCATAATCTCTTTAAATACAGTTGATAGTTTCGTAAAGAAATTGTTTTTTCTCTATTTTTAAGAACAGACTATGGAATTTTATCTTAACTTTCGTAAGCTTTCTTCTGTAAACTTTGTAAGATTAGATCATTACTATACCTAGTACAGTCGCTCAAAAAAGTATCCGAACGCCATGGTTGATTACAGAATTCAAAAAAAAAAAACGCAACGATTTTTTTAGAAATTAGTGATCTGGCAACCTTCGTGTACAGTACACAAAGGTTGCCAGATCATTAACTTCTAGAGAAATCGTTGCCATATATTTTTTCTGAATTCTTTAATCAACCATAGCGTTCGGATATTTTTTTGAGTGACTCTACAATGTTCACTTCGATTGTGATTACTTTCCCAAAAAAAATACACTACAGGAAAAAATTGCAACACCTTGAAGAATTATTGCCATTTTATTGAAACGTAGGCAGCTGTTAGTATACACTGAGATGTGGATTGATTACATTATCAAAAAAATATGGAAAATCATCACTTTAACTACCCGGTAAAGTGGTATAATTAGTATGATGTTGAACCACCTCGCGCAGTGATGCATTCATGAACACGGCGGAGAAGGCTATCGCACAGCTCTATAATGTCCTCGTGGAGGATAGAACACCAAATAGCGCGAAGTCGCTGTTCTATTTCAGTGACAGTGGTTGGCACACATCTTGGGTGTTGTTGGTGCTATCGATCCATCATGTCCCAGACGTGTTCAACAGGTGAAAGTTCCGGCAAGCATGCTGGCCATGGTGGTACCTGAACGCTTTGCTCGTGTAGATATTGCAGATTAATGCGGGCTGTGTGGGGACGGGCGTCATGTTGCTGGTAAAAAGTTCTGTGCTGCTGAAAAAATGGGACAGCCACTGGTTGCAAAATGTTGGTAACGTATCGTTGGGCAGTTAGAGATCCCTTTATGATGACCAGTTCTGACCGAGATGTCCGACTAATGGCACCCCAGACCAACACCAGGTGCTGGAGTTGTGTGATGATGTCGCGTGCACTGGGTAGCGTTTCTTTCCAATGGATGACGGCGAACACATTGTCTATCGTCGTGCTGACCAAGACAAAAACGAGATTCGTCACTAAAAACCACGGTACTCCACTCTTGTTCGTTCCAGTTCTGTCTGAGGCGACACCACTGAAGACATGCTTGCATGTGGGCAATGTGAGGGGCAAACGCAGTGTCGAACGATAGGCTCGCAATTGAAACTGTAAAAGCCTGTTGTTTATCGTCCGCCTGGTAGATATTCAATGTGCTACCTGTTGCCAGTCCCTTTGCAGTTGCGTTGTAATCGCGAATCTGTCAAATAATGCCATGCATCGCAAATGCGGTATAAAATTATAAAAAGATAGTAATATGACTTTCAGTCCCAACCTGAAATTCAACAAGATCCCTACACACTGTTTTCAAAGGTTTTAAATGATCAATCATCCATAACAAAACAAGACGATGAGGCGCAAATAGAGTTACTCCTGTTCGTCTTTTCATCATGTGTCCAAAAATGAGATGCGTCTCCCATCTAATTCATTATAACTACATAACGGTAAGTCGGAGACTTACGACAGTTGGGCATATCATAGACTTTAGGTAACATCTGTTGTGGGCTTAACTTAATTTCGCCAATTTTCGAGTTATGCCCCTTCGTCTTTTGAGCGACGAATTACTTTCTTAAAAGTGTTTTGCAACTTAAACTTAAGATGAGTTGTGCTAAGATTAAAAAATTTACCTTTAATTCTGAATCTCTGAAAGACCCAGTTATAGTCATTATGACAGTCATGGCTTGCTTACTACTGATGGTGAGGAAGAATGGGACAGTTTTAAACAAGCTTTTCTTGAAACTAACAATACTCTTTTAAGTAAAATGGAGCATAGGAGGAAAAAATATTTGAGTGATAAGGCACTGGAGCTGAATTGGGAAAGAAATAACTGCAGGAATGTCCTTAATCATTGCCCTACTAGTCCTAACACAGAAAGCGTTGCAAAGAGCTTAATAGACGTGTAAAGGATCAATTAGCAGCTGATAAGAATCTTTGGTTTGATGGCTTGGCAGACAAAGCCGAGGAAGCAGCTTAATAGCATAACAGCAAAGAGCTGTACCAGATAGTTAATGTTTTATGTAGGAAAAAACGGAAGGATTGAAGGAAAAACAAGTAAGGTTAGTGAAGGTTAGAATTCTCTCATGGTTGGGTGGGCTGAGCATTTCAGAGATGCTCTAAATAACGTGGATAGTTCTAGTCCCGTTGTTTGGAATGGTGATAGTTTCATTATTGGCTTTATTGTTAACCCTCTATCACAGTTTGAAGTTACTTTGGCTATTTCTAAACTTAAACTACATAAATCCCCAGGGGTAGATGAAATTACTATTCAAATGCATAGAGATGGGAATGTTTCGGTTACCACATGGATGAATGAAATGTTGAATATCTTTTATGATAAAGTCACGGTTCCTAAGGATTTTACCAGAGCTATTATTATCTCTTTTTGTTAAAAAGGTGATCGCAGTTCTTGTGATAACTTAGGGGTATCAGCCTACTCTCTGTTCCAGGCAAAGTTCTTTGCAACATTTTGCTTAATGGAATAAGAATCTGTAGACGGACAATTGCGTGATGAGCAATGTGGGTTCAGAAGTGGTAGGGGATGTGCAGATAAGATATTTTTACTCAGGCAGATTCTTGAGAAATGTTTAGAGTTTCAGAAACTTGTAGGTACTAGCTTTGTAGATTTCAAAAAAGTTTTTGACTCTGTTGACCCTCATAATGGTGGTTGGTCGCGAAAATATATGGCATGCTAGATTAATTAATATAATGGGTTGCTGGGTTGTTTTGCCTCTGAGCGGCACTTTTTTGCACACCATGGGCGAAATGGCCAGATCACATGGACCCGAAGGCTCAGAGAAGGTTGTGGGAGGGGACCCACTGGAGCAGCTGTTGGGAGACAGATGGTAGCCTCCCGTCAGGGCATTCCAGCGTGTTCTTTAACGTGCACAGGGTATGGCTCTCCTGCATACGGGGCCACGGCTTAACGTCCCATCCGACGGATGGCGGCCTTTCCAAGTCCATAAGGTGTCCCCTACTGACCGTGGGCAGGGCGGGGAATTTTGCGGAGATAAGTCTCAACACTGACCCATCTGAGATTCGAACCTGGGAACTGCAGATTACGAGTCTGGCGCGCTACCGACTGAGCCACCCCCACCCCTGTTAATATAATGAAATCACTTTATAATAACACTGAGTCATGTGTGAGAGTTGGTAAGGCTTATAACTATTGGTTTAGTATTGCTTCTTGTGCTGTAGAAAGATTCATTTTGTCTTCATTTCTCTTTAATTTGGTTATTGATTATGTTATGCGAAATTCACTGCAAGGGAAAGATGGGCTTAAATGGTCTAGCGATCTGAAAATATTTGATTTAGATTATGCTGATGATTTGGTCCTTTTGGCAAGTGATGTTGATGAGATAAACCCTTTCGTTACAGCTGTCGATGAGACTGGTTAGTAGACTAGGTTTGGCTACTCTACTAAATACTACTACTACTAACTAAGCTACTCTAATACTACTAGAGTAGGTTTACCTGGGACAGAAGAAACAAAGAGAAAACTAAGGTGATGAAAATTTGGTGGCAGATTCTTGAAAATAGCGTGTGGTTCAATTAATCTGAATGATTGCAGTCTTGAGCAGGTGTCTCAGTTAATTACCTTGTGAGCTATGTAACAGGTACTGGTGATGTGCGGCATGAGATTAAGAGACGATGAGGGATTGTTGCTGAGGGTTTTAAGATCTATAGAGAGTGTAGAGAAACAGGCTTATGCACCTAAAGACTGAAATTATACTGTATAAGAGTTTTTTTCTTTCTAGAGTTAGTTTTGGTAGTGAAACCTGGACGCTTTGTAAACAAGATAATTGGAAACTTGATGCTTTTGATTCTAGATGCTTACGCAATATCTTGGGAACTAGGTAGTTCAACTTTGTAAGTAATGATGAGGTTAGGCAAATGTGTCTGCAGCCTCTTTTGAGCAGCATATTGTACCTAGAAAGACTCCGTTGGTTTGGCCATGCTGCCCGTATGCATAACTATAGATTAGGGAATAGGGTTGTGAACAATGTGCCTAAAGGACTCAAAAAGAGTGGGAGGGGGGATCTAGGATGCCGTGGGCAGATAATGTCAAACAGGACCTTGTTAAAATTCGTGTACAGTGGCCAGACGCAGCTGATGTAGTTCAGCACAGATATGTTTGGAGAACTAAATTGCACGATCTGGTTGGACCTCTGTAGCCCAAGGCTGCTTGAGGATGATGATGATGATGATGATGAGATAAATGATTTATTATTTTCCTTAGACGTATAGAAATTTTTTTCATGAGGCTGTCTAATAAATTTCTAAAAATTCAGGAGGATTTCGAGCTCGAACGTCTGGTTTCGAAACATGCTGGTTCCTCTTTGACACTTTTCTTCTTGAAATGCATTTCTAAAAAAATTTAGAGAGCTATTTTCTTTTTCTGACAATAAATGTTATTTTTCTTCTAAAACATTTTAGGCCACGATGACGGTACTTTACCGAAATCAGCGGATGAGTTTAATAACCATCCCCTGGCAGAGTGGTTTAGCGTGCTTGGCTACTGATCAAATCGACATGGATTCCAGGCTTATGCATGGTTGTTTTTCTGAAGATACCCAGCCAGTCTTATAGACCTATTATGGCGTATAAATTGACAGGCTCCTGCCAGACCTCTATGGCAGGAAGTTGTTTGAGGATATACCTTCGAATGAAATGATGTACGGTATTAAAACTTCGGTCATACGAAGAAGTCGAAAGATTTTAGGATGAAATGCATTGTCACCAAAAGAAGATAGCTCTCTAAATTTCTTTAGAAACGTATTCGAAGAAAAATGTCCCAAAGGAACAAGTATCATTAATCTCTATAGATCTTGTCCCAAAGTCTCTTTCAAATTTCTGGAGAAATCGCCTTTTACCTTCTCGTCATCCCTTTTAGTCGAGTACAAGTGATGCTTCTCCTAAATAAAGCATCGCTTCTAATAGGCGGGAGAGCACCAGCTTCTAGGTAAATAAACACGCGATGTTCAATTTGAATTTTGTTTTCGGCTATTTGCTGACTGCACTTAGTCAATGGGTGTTTCTTGAGACCCCCTTTCGAAATTGAAATTGGATAAAAAATATGAACAAAAATCACAAAGTAAGACATAACAATTTTTAAAGCAATTTATTAATACATTACCTCTTATTATATGCCTTATTGACATTAAAAGGTTTTGCATTTGTATAACCTTTATACCCGAATAACACGATTTTGAAAATAGGGCTCGTTTAGACTTAACATGATTTTAAAAATAGGGCTGATTTCAGACTAACATGATTTTGAAATAGGGCTGGTTTTAGATTAACAGGATTTTGAAAATTGGGCTGGTTTTAGATTAGCACGATTTTGAAAACAGGGTTGGTTTTAGACTAACACGGTTTTGAAAACAGGGTTGGTTTTAGACTAACATGATTTTGAAAATAGGGCTGGTTTTAGAGTAACAACATTTTGAAAATTGGAGTGGTTTTAGACTAACACGATTTTAAAAATAGGGTTGTATTTAGATTAATACGGTTTTGAAAACAGGGTTGGTTTTAGACAAACATTATTTTGAAAATAGGGCTGATTTCAGACTAACATGATTTTGAAATAGGGCTGGTTTTAGATTAACAGGATTTTGAAAATTGGGCTGGTTTTAGATTAGCACGATTTTGAAAACAGGGTTGGTTTTAGACTAACACGGTTTTGAAAACAGGGTTGGTTTTAGACTAACATGATTTTGAAAATAGGGCTGGTTTTAGAGTAACAACATTTTGAAAATTGGAGTGGTTTTAGACTAACACGATTTTAAAAATAGGGTTGGATTTAGACTAATACGGTTTTGAAAACAGGGTTGGTTTTAGACAAACATTATTTTGAAAATAGGGCTGATTTCAGACTAATACGATTTTGAAATAGGGCTGGTTTTAGACTAAAAGGATTTTGAAAATTGGGTTGGTTTTAGACTAACACGACTATTCCTCAGTTTACATGATTTTTATTCCTCAGTTATTAACACGATTTCCTCAGTTATTAACACGATTTCCTCAGTTATTAACACAACAACACATTGAGGAACACTTAACAGTTATTCCTCAGTTATTAACACGATTTCTTTACTACTTCGAGAGATGAGTTCGTGCTCTGGCTTTGTTGGGCTGAAAAGAGCGCAAACGACTTCTGGCTTGGCTCAAAATATTTTAAATTTTTTGAAATTCTAAAAAAAATGAGCAAAAATATGAAAACATTTATTACAGTTTCAGTCTTTAAATCAGTATTTAGCAATTTAAAATAAGAACCATGCGGCTCCTGATTAATTTTAACATATTTCTATCTTTCATAAATGAACGGCTCTTTGCGTTTGTAATGATGTTACCCAAGAAATTTTAATTTCTAATATTTTTAATTTTAAATAACATTTTTGAATGTTTTCTTCAAATGATTATAATTAGTAATACGTGAATAAAATGAATTATTAGCGACATACATTTCTGTATACATGTCTTATGATGCACGAGACAATATTTTTCCCCAAATCAGGCTCAGACTCACCAATTGTCGAAATGGTTCGGACTCGGGATCAGTAACTTGCGTTGCGGCTCGAAAAACGTAGCCTCAACTTAACTTTATTCTCTACGATTATTTAAATATTGCATTTACCTTATAAGAAAAATACTTTGGATAGCTTTCCTTGTTCCTAATTTCAAGACTTCTAAAACGATGGTCCACATTTTCCTATTCAAATCAGTATGTTTAAACTGATATAACGTACAATATTTTTGTAAACACTGGAGCATTTGAATTGGCTCTGACTAGACCTTATATAGGTAAAGGTCTCAAAATTGGACGCCATGTTTTGTCACTGCTTGGATTGTTTAGTTGCAAAGTTGAATGGTATTGCACAAATACTTATGGATTTCCGAAAAGGGTCAGGTAATATTTGATACAGATTTCAGTGTTCACGATTGGAAACACTTTAGGAAACGGCTAAAACAGAAAAGTTAATTTTGCGGCCTTTTTTTTCTAAAGAAAAAAAAAAAGATTATAATTTCGCTTGTCGTCTATCTTTCTCTAGACATCGAACTTCTTTGTTTATACAAATAAATAAAAAAACCTTTTTGTGTTGGATAGGTATTGATAAAATATTTCGATTTTTACTCTCCGAATCTTTCAAAAGGAATAACTACGCCCTCTAACGGTGAAAAGTTTTGAAAATTTAAAAATTTCAAGCGAATGTTTATGTTAGAAATTTGAAATTTTGGTGTTGGAATGTGAAGGTCACGAAGTTACCATTGGTAACAATGAGTTGACCTCTTAGACCGGGGTGAGAGAATGTAACATTTTTGGTTTTAACAGAAAATTTTACGTTTTTAGAGATAAATTAAAATTTTTTTCGGTTTGACAGGTATTGATAAATATTACGATTTTCACTTTCCAAATCTCCCAAAAGCTATAATCGTGCCCTATAACGGTGAAAAAAAATCGAAAAATTTAAACAAATATTGCAAACGATGTAGTTACGCTAGAAATTTCAAAATTTGGTGGTGGAATGGGACGGTCTTCAAGATTCCATCGATAACAATGAGTTGACCCCTTACACCCAGGGTAGGTAGGAAATGCAACTGTTTTGTTTTAAGTGATAATTGCAAAAACCTTTTAGTTGGTACTAATGATGTATTAAAATTCGCACTTCCAAACGTAGTTTTAATTTATATCGTTAGACATCACTAAATATGCAAACGGCAAAACTTTTAACGAATTGTTCAAGTGATCTGTTTATGGTAGAAATTTTAAATTTCGCTGTAGAGTGCCAAGAAACATTTCACTGTAGAGTGTCAAGAAACATTTCACTAACGGCAATGATGTGTCCCATTTTTTTCAGAGAGGTCTGAAAAAAAGCAACTTTTTTCAATTTGAGAACTGAAGGACAAATACTTTGTGTTGTATAACTACTAATAAAATAATTATTACTGTAAATATCCCTCCCCCATCATCCATTAGCGAATTAAAATTTTTAAGGAGTTTAAAAGTAGGAAAATGAAAAACTTCAATTCTCTTTGGATACAGAACTTCTATATTTTACACAGGTGATATGCATTATTCTAGTTACTTTACACATTCAATACCCTCTAACAGTGGAAATTCCAACTAATGGTGATTGGGAAAAATAAAATATTAATCTTTTATTAGACAAAACAAAATTTTTTTTCATATATTTCTTAAAACAGAAAAGTTGCATTTTACCAACACCCCAGCCACTTGGTGTAAGGGGGCAAATAATAATAATAATTTATTCAAATTAAACATTTAGCAGTACATGTCGGTCTGTAAATGGTAGATAGGTAATTACTCGAAGGAGAGCTATGCACCAATTCCCTGTGATGATGCACAGAACCAGCCAGGTCTAGCACCTAATGTCCGACCCCGCCTTCTCGTGGTGCAGACAATTAGTACCTTTGGAAAGAGATACTCTCTTGTGGAAGTGAACGGAAGTCGAGGGCTGACAGATTAATGTAGTCTACTGCTCTGGACAACTATGGCTACTTTTCTTTTTTTTATACCCTGCTAAGAAGTGGTCAACACACAAGATCCTAGTACTGACCATATAAACCTATTGGACCGGACTGGAATAAGGCTCTGAGCTTGATTATGGATCCTGAATTTGCTGCACTGGTGGATTTCTGCGAAGGGGAAAATATTCCGCTGTATTTTTTATTTATTTGTGGGTTGACAACCCCAAGTGAATAGATTCACAGGATATGTTTATCAGCTGGTGGATAATCTTGAGCAGAGGTCATCGCAGGCACCTGAACTCTTTGCTTCTATTGGCATCGTCCAATTCTACATTGGAGGAAGTCTTCCAGTCTAGATGGCTTCAGCCTTTAGTGGTGGGGAAACGGGTATTTGCCCCATGTCTGCGATTAGGGGGCTGTTTGATATTGTCGCCATTTCCTCTCTCAATAAATATAGTTTCTTTAAACATCCCACCAACCATTTTCTCTCCATAGGTAGTTGGAATGTGAGGTCTCTGAACAGAGCTTATTCTCTTGATGTCCTCACGCAGGAATTCCAGCGCTATAACCTAAATATTCTAGGCTTGCAAGAGACCAGATGGACAGGTAAAGGTGAGATACTTAAAAATATCCTTAAATTTTTCTTTTCAGGGAGGGAGGATGGAAAGCATCACCAAGGCATAGGTCTGCTGCTCAGCATACATGCTAGTGATGCTCTTGTAGGATATGAGTGCATTAATGAAAGGTTTCTTCGAGCAAAATTTCAGACAAGCATTAAAGACTTGAATGTTATCTGCTGTTATGCCCCCACTGAGGATGACGATGAGGATGAGAAGGATATGTTTTACTGACAACTTCAGGATATTTTGAATTCTGTCAAGAAAGGAGATATTACCCTTGTTCTAGGTGACTTAAATTCCAAAGTTGGTCTGAGTCTGACCTTTAGGGAAGGGTGATAGGCTCTTTTGGTATTGGTAGTTGCAATGGCAATGGGCAACGTCACCTACAGGTAGGTAAACTCAATGGTTTCAGAATAACTAACACTTATTGCAAACACCGCGACATACATATGTACACGTGGGTTTCACCTGATGGGCTGCATAAGAATATGATTGATTATATATTAATTAACAGCAAATGGACTAGTTCTGTTAGGAATACCAGGGCATATAGTGGAGCTTAAATTGGATTTGACCATTACCTTGTTAAAAGTGTTTTGCAAATTACACTTAAAAAGTGTTGTGCTAGATTTAAAAAATTTACCTTTAATACTGAAGCTCTGAAAGACCCAGTTATAGCTAAAAAGCTTACCATGATGATGACTTAGTCATTATGACAGTCATGGATTGCTTACTACTGAAGTTGAGGAAGACTGGAACCATTTTAAACAGGCGTTTCTGGAAACTAACAGTACTTTTTTAGGAAAAAAGGAGCAGAGGAAGTAAAATTATTTGAGTGATAAGACACTTGAGCTTATTTCAGAAAGAAGGAACTGCAGGAATGTCCTTAATCAGTACCCTACTGGTCCTAATAGAAAGCATTACAGAAAGCTTAATAAACGTGTAAAGGATCAGTCAGCTTCTGATAAGAATTTTTGACTTGATGGCTTGGCTGACAAAGCCGAGGAAGTAGTTAGACAGCACAACAGCAGAGAGCTGTACCACATAGATAATGTTTTGTGTGGTAGAAAATGGACAGGTATACTGGGATTGAAGTATAAACAAGGTAAGATTGTAGAAGGTGAGGATTCTGTCATGGCTAGGTGGGCTTAGCATTTCAGTGATGTTCTAAACAATGCGGTTAGTTCTACTCCCATTGTTTGCACTGATGATAGATGCATTGGGGGCTTTAATCTTGGCCCTATAACACAATCTGAAGTTATGGTGGCTATTTCTAAACTTAAACTTCATAAATCCCCAGGGGTAGATGAAATTACTACAGAAATGCTCAGAGTTGGGAATCTTTCGGTTACCACTTGGATGACCGAAATTCTGAATATCTTTTATGATAAAGGCATGGTTCCTAAGGATTTTAAAAGAGCTATTGTTATCCCTATTTTCAAAAAAAGGTGATCACAGTTCATGTGATAAATATAGGGGTATCAGCCTACTCTCTGTTCCAGGGAAAGTTCTTTGCATGATTGTGCTTAATAGAATTAAAAATCTGGTTGACAGGCAATTGTGTGGTGAGCAATGTGGATTCAGAAGTGGTAGGGGATGTGTGGATCAGATATTTTTCCTTAGGCAGATTCTTGAGAAATGTTTAGAGTTTCAGAAACCTTTGGTTGCTAGCTTTGTTGATTTCAAAAAGGCTTTCGGCTCAGTTGATCGTCATAATTTGTGGTTGATTTTGAGATCATATGGTATACCTGACAAGTTAGTTAACATAATGAAAACTCTCTATAACCACACTGAGTCGTGTGTGAGAGTTGGTAAGGCTTGTAGCAATTGGTTTAGCATTACCTCTGGTATTCGACAAGGGTGCATTTTGTCTCCTTTTCTCTTTAGCTTGGTTATTGATTACGTTATGCGAATTTCACTTAAAGGGAAAGATTTTGGTTGTAAATGGTCTGGAGATACGAAAATGTCCGATTTAGATTATGCTAATGATTTAGCCCTTTTGGCAAATGATGTTGATGAGATGAACTCTTTCATTCAGGCTGTTAGGGGTAAGTTTGGTTATAAACAGAGAGAAAACTAAAGTGATGAAAATTGGTCAGGCAGGTTGTGATTCTGCTCATCTGAATGGTTGCAGTCTTGAGCAGGTGTCACAGTTTAATTATCTTGGGAGCTATGTAACAGACACTGGTGATGTGCAGCATGAGATTAACAGACGAATAGGGATTGCTGCATGGACTTTTAAGAATCTATGGAGATTGTGGAGAAATAGGCGTATACATCTGAAGACTAAAATTAGACTGTATAATAGTTTGGTTCTTTCTAGGGTTAGTTATGGTAGTGAAACCTGGACACTTTGTAAACAAGATAACAGGAAACTAGGTGCTTTTGATTCCAGATGCTTACGCAGTATCTTCGGCATTAGGTGGTTCAACTTTGTAACTAATGATGAGGTTAAGCAAAGGAGTCAGCAACCTCCTTTAAGCAGCATATTGTGCAGAGAGAGATTCCGTTGGTTTGGCCATGTTGCCCGTATGAATAATTATAGATTGGCGAATAGGGTTATGAACAGTGTGCCTATAGGCCTCAGAAAGAAGGGGAGACCTAGGATGCGGTGGGCAGACAATGTCAAACAGGACCTTGTTAGAATTGGTGTGCAGTGGCCAGATGCAGTTGATGTAGCTCAGGACAGACTTGCTTGGAGAACTAAATTGCACGGTCTGGTTGGACCTCCGTAGCCCATGGCTGCTTGAGGATGATGATGATGATTTAAGTCAACTCACCATAAGAGTTTATTTAACTCGCTAGTGGATTAATAATATTATATTTTTTTTGCTCATCACATTTAGTATATAAAGCACATGTTGATACTAAATTATTAATATTAGTGTTAAGCACTTGACCATTACAGTCAATCTCCAAAATTTTAAATTTCTAGCATGTATAATATAGCATTTGCAATTTTGTTTAAATATTTGGTATTTTTCAGTTTTTTCTGTCGCTATAAGTGCTTTTGAATTTTTATTTACCGCCTTTAGCGCTCTCTAACAGAGGAAATTTTTACTCATCGGTGATTCGAAAAATATAAATATTAATATTTTTTGCCGCCAAAAAAATATACCTTTTCGTTCATTTCGTAAAATGAAAAGGTTTCGGGGGTAAAAGGGCAAAGTCTTGTTGCCATTGTAAATCTTCTGACCATAACCCTCTAGTAACAAAATTTCAGATTTCCAGTGTAAATAGATCACTTGCAATATTCATTTGTATTTTAGCATTTTTCACTTTTACACCGGTAGAGGACGCTATTAAAGCTATTGGGAGATTTCGAAATTGCTAATTGCAATATTTTATCTGTTCCCAAGAAACGCAAAAAGAATTTTTCATTTGTCTCTAAAAAAGTTGTTTTTTCTGTATAGGGACAGACAAGTAGAGAGACAGACAGACGGACAACTGTTAACAGAGGGACAAACAGACCAAAGAACCAAAATTGTATACGCAGACGACAAAGTGAAAACATCAGACCGTTTTTTCAAGCGAAGAAAAAAAAATATTTGTTGTGTTTCAGTTATCTCTTTTCGCATCCTGCTGCCCATTGTTTTCTTCTGACGGAGCTCTTGGAAAAAGCTTCATTAATTGATTTCTATGAGTAGAATTTTTCCGCCAAATGCTGTGCAGTGAAGCAATAATAAAATATGGAAGCTTTTACAGGCAAAAAAAAAAGCGGTAGAAATGTATAAAACTATAACAACTGAGAAGTTTTATCTAGATACACACACACATACACTAATTCATAGACTTTCGACTTGCGGTACAACAAGACATGGCGCCCATAAACCATGTGACTTAATCAACCAATGGCAGTCAATCACCGAGATGGCCAGCCTCTACATACTCACCCACTGCTCACTTTGCCCGTGGACCTGACGATAAGAGGGCCGAGGCTCTCTTTACAAAGAGGTCCAGAATCTAGAAGGATGTGAAAGAAGAAGGCCAGCCTCTACACACCTCTAGCTCTGACCGATAGAAATGCTGGTGTACATAAATTCACTATTGTTAGTTAAAGATTTCAACTTATCGTGTGTCAAGTAGAAATCCTTTGAAACGTACTGTTTTAGTCAACTTCATTATTCGACAACAATTTTCGCAACAGCCGATTTCTCATTTTCAATCTTCATTATAAGATAATCATATATAGGTACCATATATTAAAATAGAATACAATTAGTCTTTTTAGTTTCTACCTTTGTCACTGTCTCTATTCTATAAAACTGAATAACATATATGAAATATATGTTATTCAGTTTTATATGAGAAATGAAAAAGAGAGAAAGAAAGTCGTAATAAAGGAATAACACTGAAAACATGTCAATCAACAGCTGGACGTAATCTCCGCTTATTTATATTATTTCTTATGAGAAATTCGCATCCTTTTAACACAATTTCACCTTACTCGAATTTTTTGAAGAACGCATCAATAATAGTAGGAGACCGAGTGTATTGAATATTTTGCTTTCATCAACAATTTTTAAAATTCTGCAGTTCTCTGATATCAGCGATACCTTTAATTGTTATTGCTCATTGCAATTGTGCGATATCTCAGAGTACTTATGTGTTAAATAAGCTTTTGTGCTGTGTAATAAAATATCACAGGAAATAATGTCCTGTTGGCAAGAAACACTTGAAATAATTTGATGGAAAAAAATTTGGTTTCTTCCTGAGTGGGAGAGATGGGTGCGAAGTCCACTCAGGACGAAACCAAAATTTTCAGCATATTGTGTCCAGCTTTTGTAGTTTCATTTTGCCGGTAAGTGCGATTTTTAATATTTTGTCTAATGTCTGACCCTGCCTTCTTGTGGTATAGGCCGTTAGTACCTTTCAAAACAGATATTCTCTTTTGGAAGGGAACGGAATTGGAGGGCTGCCAGATCAGTGTGTCTTACTGAACTGGTCATCTAAAGCCACTTTTTTCTTTCTTTCAAACCTACTGAGGAGTCAATTTCACAGGATCTATGTGCAGATCATTTATACCTACTATATTGAAATGGTTTATGGATTTGAGCTTGACTATGAATCCTGGACTTGCTGCACTGGTGGGCTTCTGTTGAGGGAGAATCAGCCGCTGTGTTTGCTGTTTGATTGTGGGTTGCCAGTCCTAAGTGAACAGAGGCACGGGATACCTTATATTAGCTGGTGCATAATCCTGATCAGAGACCATCGCAGGTACCTGAACCCTCCCTCACTTAGCTACTTGGGCATCGTCATTCCTAATCTGGAGTAATGTGTCTCAGGCAAGTTTTAGGAGCTCTTGGCCCACTTGAAAAGGTGGTGCCTGAAGTTCCTATCAGCATGGGTGGCTTCAGCCTTAGCAGTGGGAGAACCTCAACCCTCACTTAGCTAGCTGGGAATCGCCAATCCTATACTGGAGTAATACGTCTCAGGCAGGCCCTATGGCTCTTTAAAAGGTCCACTTGAAAAGGTGCTGCCTGAAGTTCCTACCAGCATCGGTGACTTAAGCCTTTAGCGGAGAAGGAACAGGTCTTCGCCCATGCCTGCGATCAGGGGGCTGTTTGATATTTTTGGTCCTACCCTTCTCAATAAACCTAGTTTCTTTAAAAATCCTATTAATCACTTTCTCTCTGCAGGAACATGGAACGTGAGCACGTTACATAGAGATTATTCTCTTGATGTCCTCATGCAGGAATTCCATTGCTATAACCTAGATATTCTAGGCTTTCAAGAGACCCGATGGACAGGTAAAGGTGAGATACTTAAAAATAACTTTAAAATTCTCTTTTCAGGGAGGGAGGATGGAAAGCATATCCAAGGTGTAGGTTTGCTTCTCAGCTGACACGCCAGTGATGCTCTTCTAGGATATGACTGCATTAATAAAAGATTTCATACAGCTAAATTTAAAACAAAAATTAAATACTTAAATGTCATCTGTTCTTATGCCCCCACAGAAGACTCTGATGAGAATGAGAAGGATACGTTTTACAGCCAGCTTCGGGATATTTTGAATTCTGTGAAGAAAGGAGATATTTCTCTTGTGCTAGGTGACTTCAATGCTAAAGTAGGTACTAAATCTAATCTTTGGGCAGGAGTTTTAGGTCTCTTTGGCACTGATCGTTCCAATGGCAATGGAGAACGTTTTCTACAGGTAAGTAAACTTAATGGTTTGCGAATAACTAAAGCATAATACAAACACTGGGACATTTAAAAATATACATGTGTTTCACCTGATGGGTTGCACAAGACTATGATAGATTTTATTTTAATTAACAGCAAATGGACCAGTTCAGTTTGGAATACCAGATCACATAGGGAGAAGAAATTGGGTCTGACCATTACCTGGTCAAAAATATCTTGCAGCTGAAGCTTAAGAAATGTTGTGCTAAGATTAATAAAATAACCTTTAACACTGAAGGTCTGAAATATCCAGATATAGCAAAAAAATACCATGGTAGGCTACTTAGTCATTATGACAATCATTTTTTGCTTACTGCTGAAGTTGAGAAAGAATGGGATCAGTTTGAACAAGCTTTTTTTCAAAACAACAGTAACTCCCTTGGGTAAAGAGGAACAGAGGAAACAAAATTATTTGAGTGATAAAGGTATGGAACTTATTTCTGAAAGAAGGAAGTGCAGGATTAATATGAATCAATACTCTACTAGTTCCTTACAGAAGGCATTACAACGAGATTAATAAACGTGTAAAGGCTCAGTTAACAGCTGATTAGAATCTTTGTCTTGATAGCTTGACTGACAAAGCAAAGGATGCAGATAAATAGCACAACAGCAGGGGGGTGTACCATATTGTTAATGTTTTATGTGGGAAGAAACAGACAGATACACAGGAATTGATGGATAAATATGGCAAGGTGGTTGAAAGTAAGGATTCTGTGATAGCTAGGTGGGCTGAGCATTTCAGAGATGTTCTAAATAATGTGATTATTTCTACTCCCATTGTTTGTAATGAGGAAAGATGCATTACTGGCTTTTATGATGGCCCTATATCACATTCCAAAGTCGTTTGGCTATCTCTAAATTAAAACTGCATAAATCCCCAGGGGGTGGAATCACCATTGAAATGTTTAGAGCTGGGAACATTTGTGTTGTCACATGGCTGACTGAAATTTTAAATATTTTTTCTGATAAAGGGTTGTTCCTAAGGATTTTACTAGAGCTATCATTGTCCCGATTTTTAAAAAGGGTGATCGCAGTTCTTGTGATAATATAGGGGAATTAGTTTACTTTCTGTTCCAGTTAAAATTCTTTGCATGATTACACTTAATAGAATTAAGAATCTGGTTGACAGGCAATTGCGTGCTGAGCACTGTGGATTCAGAAGTGGTAGGGGATGTGTGGATCAGATATTTTCATTCAAGCAGATTCTTGAGAAATGTTTAGAGTTTCAGAAATCTGTGGTAAGTAGCGATATAGATTTCAAAAAGGCTTTTGACTTGTTGATCGACATAATTTGTGGTTGATTGTTAAGTTCATATGGAATACCTGATAAGTTAGTTAATGTAATGAAAGGTCTCTATAATAACATTGAGTCGTGTGTGAGAGTTGGTGCATCTTGCAGCGATTGCTTTATCATTACTAGTGGAGTTAGAGAAAGGATGCATTTTGTATCCTTTTATCTTTTGTTTGGTTATGTATTATGTTATGTGGAATTCTTTGCAAATGAAAGATTTTGGCCTTAAATGGTCTAGGATTTCATAAATTCTGATTTAGATTATGCACATGATTTGGCCCTGTTGGCTAACGATGTTGATGAGACTGGTAATAGTGTAGGTTTGGCGATAAACAGAGAAAAAAACCTAAGGCGATGAAAATTGGTCAGCAAGGTGGTGCTGCAGTTGCATGGAATGGCTACAATCTTGAGCAAGTGTCTCAGTTTAATTATCTTGGGAGCTATGTAACAGATACTGGTGATGTGCGGCATGAGATAAATACAAAAATAGGGACTGCCTCTGGGACTTTTAAGAATCTATGGAGAGTGTGGAAATATAAGCGTGTACAGTAAAAACTAAAATTAGGCTGTATAATAGTTTGGTTCTTTCTAAGGTTAAAAAAGGGTAGCATTATTATTTTTCCAAGAACTTCAACAATGTTGGAAAATAACAAATTAGATTAATAGTCGATAGTTTTTCGATTTGTTAAAAATTGTTTTTCATTCTAAACGAACGTGATCATAAAGACGAAATCTTTGTATTGTTAACTCTACATTTTCCTGAGTGTTTCAATTATAGCCTCTTAGTAAATTGGTGTTTGCATTGAAATATGGTACGTGATTGTTTCCAGAGTTGCTCATTTTGTAATTATATTGCAGTATGTTTTTGCAGTTTATTTTTCAGTTTGTGGCCACCACTGATTGTTATTCACCTTGTGGGGTTCTATACTTTTTCTCTCCAGTCTTTTATGTTATCTAGATTAGACATTTATTCATCAATATACATACATACAAAAAATATATGCAGCCATGGGCTACGGAGGTCCATCCAGACTCTGTAATTTTTTTTTATGGTAACGAAACATGGACCCTTTGTAAACAGGATAACAAGAAACTTGATGCCTTTGATTCTAGATGCTTACGCAGTATCTTGGACATTAGGTGTTTTTGTAAGCAATGATGAGGTTAGAAGAAGGAGTCGTCAATCTCTTTTGAGCAGCATATTCTGCAGAGAGAGACTGTGTTGGTTTGGCCATGTTGCTCGTATGCATAACTGCAGATTGGCAAACAGGATTATGAACAGTGTACGTAAGGGTTTCAGAAAAAGACGGAGACCTAAGAGGCGATGGGCAATGTCAAACAGGACCTTGCTAGATTTGGCCTACAGTAGCCAAATGCAGCATCTGTAGCTCAGAAGAGACACGTCTGCAGAGAAAAATTACAGAGTCTGGATGGACCTCCGTAACCCATGGCTGCATGTGATTTTTTGTATGTATGTATGTATGTATGTATGTATGTATGTATGTATGTATGTATGTATGTTGTAGAGTTGTTTTACCTCTGAGCGGCACTTTTTTGCACACCATGGGCTAAATGGCCAGGTCACATGGACCCCGAAGGCTCAGAGAAGGTTGGGGGATGGGACCCACTGGAACAGCTGTTTAGAGACAGATGGTAGCCTCCCGTCAAGGCCATCCAGCGTGTTCTTTAACGTGCACAGGGTATGGCTCTCCCGCACACGGAGCCACGGCTTATCGTCCCATCCGACGGACGGCGGCCTTTCCAAGCCCAGCGGTGTCCCCTACTAACCGTGGGCAGGGCGGAGGGATTTTGCCGAGAGAAATCTCAACGCTGACCCAGCTGGGACTCGAACCTGGGAACTACAGATTACGAGCCTGGCGCGCTACCGACTGAGCCACCTCCGCCCCATGTATGTATGTATGTATATTGATGAATAAATGTCTAATCTGGATAACATAAAAGACTGGAGAGAAAAAGTATAGAACCCCACAAGGGTGAATAACAATCAGTGGTGGCCACAAACTGAAAAATAACTGCAAAAACATACTGCAATATAATTAGAAAATTAGCAACTCTGGAAACAACCACGTAGCATATTTCAATGCAAACACCAATTTACTAAGAGGCTATAATTGAAACACTCAGGAAAATGTAGAGTTAACAATACAAAGATTTCGTCTTTATGATAACGTTCGTTTAGAATGAAAAACAATTTTAACAAATCGAAAAACTATCGACTATTAATCTAATTTGTTATTTTCCAACATTGTTGAAGTTCTTGGAAAAATAATAATGCTACCCTTTTTTAATTCATATAAATCGCTAAATATACCAAATTTGAGGAATAAAGCAAAATATTTGAAACATTTATATTTATTTAAGTGTTTCTTGTCTGGTCTGTAAATGGCAGCTAGGTAGTCACTGGAAGGAGAGCTATGCACCAATCCACTGTGATGATGCATAGAACCGGCCAGGCCTAGCACCTAATGTTCGACTCCGCCTTCTCGTTGTGCAGACCGTTAGTACCTTTCAAAAGAGATAATCTCTTGTGGAAGTGAACGGAAGGGGAGGGCTGCCAGATTAGTGTTCTGTTTGTTTGTGGGTTGACAGCCCCAAGTGAATAGATCCACAGGATGTGTTTATCAGCTGGTGGATAATCCTGAGCAGAGGTCATCGCAGGCACCTGAACTCTTTGCTTCTATTGGCATCGTCAAATTCTACATTGGAGGAAGTCTTCCAGTGTAGATGGCTTCAGCCTTTAGTGGTGGGGGAACGGGTCTTTGCCCCATGTCTGCGATTAGGGGGCTGTTTGATATTGTCGGCATTCCCTCTCTCAATAAACATAGTTTCTTTAAACATCCCACTAACCATTTTCTCTCCATAGGTAGTTGGAATGTGAGCACTCTGCATAGAGCTTTTTCTCTTGATGTCCTCACACAAGAATTCCACCGTTATAATTTAGATATTCTCGGCTTGCAAGAGACCAGATGGACAGATAAAGATCAGATTCTTAAAAATAATCTTAAATTTCTATTTTCAGGGAGGGACAACATTAAATATCACCAAGGCGTGGGTCTGCTTCTCAGCAGACACGCTAGTGATGCTCTTCTAAGATATGAGTGCATTAATGAAAGGTTTCTTACAGCAAAATTTCAGACAAGTGTTAAACACTTGAATGTTATCTGCTGTTATGCTCCCACTGAGGATGCCGATGAGGATAAGAAGGATAGGTTTTATGAACAACTTCAGGATATTTTGAATTTTGTCAAGAAAGGAGATATTACCCTTGTTCTTGGTGACTTCAATGCCAAAGTTGGTACTGACTCTGACCTTTGGGGAGGAGTAATAGGCCCTTTTGGTATTGGTAGCTGCAATGGCAATGGGCCGTCTCCTACAGCTAAGTAAACTCAATGGATTCAGAATAACTAACACTTATTACAAACGCCGCGACATACATAAGTACACATGGGTTTCACCCGATGGGCTGCATAAGAATATGGTTGATTATATATTAATTAACAGCAAATGGGCTAGTTCTGTTAGGAATACCAGGTCATATAGGAGAGATGAAATTGTATCTGACCATTACCTTGTTAAAAGCTCTTGCAACTTAAACTTAAAAAGTGTTGTGCTAGGGTTAAAAAATTTACTTTTAATACTGAAGCTCTGAAAGACCCAGTTATAGCCAAAGCTTACCATGATAGGTTACTTAGTCATTATGACAGTCATGGTATGCTTACTACTGAAGTTGAGGAAGAATGGGATCATTTTAACCAGGCTTTTTTGGACACAAAAAGGAGCAGAAGAGACAGACTTATATGAGTGATAAGGCACTTGAGCTTATTTCGGAAAGAAAGAACTGCAAGAATGTCCTTAATCAAATACCCTACTAGTCGTAATAGAAAGCATTACAGAGAACGTAATAAACGTGTAAAAGATCAGTTAGCTGCTGATAAGAATCTTTGGCTTGATGGTTTGGCTGACAAAGCCGAGGAAGCAGTTAGACAGCACAACAGCAGATAGTTAATCTTTTGTGTGTTAGAAAACGGACAGGTATACAGGGATTGAAGGATAAACAAGGTAAGGTTATAGAAGGTGAGGATTCTGTCATGGCTAGGTGGGCTGAGCATTTCAGTGATATTCTAAACAATGCGGTTAGTTCTATTCCCATTGTTTGCAATGATGATAGATGCATTGGTGGCTTTAATGTTGGCCCTATAACACAATCTGAAGTTATTTTGGCTGTTTCTAAACTGAAACTACATAAATCCCCAGGGGAAGATGAAATTATTACGGAAATGCTTAGAGCTGGGAATGTTTCGGTTACCACTTGGATGACTGAAATTCTGAATATCTTTTATGATAAAGGCATGGTTCCTAAGGATTTTACCAGAGCTATTTTTATCCCTATTTTCAAAAAAGGTGATCGCAGTTCTTGTGATAACTATAGGGGTATCAGCCTCCTGTCTGTTCCAGGTAAAGTTCTTTCCATAATTGTGCTTAATAGAATTAACAATCTGGTTGACAGTCAATTGCGTGATGAGCAATGTGGATTCAGAAGTGGTAGGGGATGTGTGGATCAGATATTTTCACTTAGGCAGATTCTTGAGAAATGTTTAGAGTTTCAGAAACCTTTAATTGCTAGCTTTGTTGATTTCAAAAAGACTTTCGACTCTGTTTATCGTCATAATTTGTGATTGATTGTGAAATCATATGGTATACCTGACAAGTTAGTTAACATAATGAAAGCTCTCTATAACCACACTGAGTCGTGTGTGAGAGTTGGTAAGGCTTGTAGCAATTGGTTTAGCATTACCTCTGGTATTCGACAAGGGTGCATTTTGTCTCCTTTTCTCTTTAGCTTGGTTATTGATTATGTTATGTGAATTTCACTTAAAGGGAAAGTTTTTGGTTGTAAATGGTCTGGAGATACAAAAATGTCTGATTTAGATTATGCTGATGATTTAGCCCTTTTGGCAAATTATGTTGATGAGATGAACTCTTTCATTCGAGCTGTTATTGAAACTGGTAGTAGAGTAGGTTTGGTTATAAACAGAGAGAAAACTAAAGTGATCAAAATCGGTCAGGCAGGCTGTGATTCAGTTAATCTGAATGGTTGCAGTCTTGAGCAGGTGTCATAGTTTAATTATCTTGGGAGCTATGTAACAGATAATGGTGATGTGCGGCATGAGATTAACAGACGAATAGGGATTGCTGCCGGGACTTTTAAGAATCTATGGAGAGTGTGGAGAAATAGGCGTATACACCTGAAGACTAAAATTAGACTGTATAATAGTTTGGTTCTTTCTAGGGTTAGTTATGGTAGTGAAACGTGGACGCTGTGTAAACAAGATAACAGGGAACTAGATGCTTTTGATTCCAGATGCTTACGAAGTATCTTGGACATTAGGTGGTTCAAATGTGTAACTAATGATGAGTTTAGGCAAAGGAGTCTGCAACCTGCTTTAAGCAGTATATTGTGCAGAGAGAGAGACTCCGTTGGTTTGGCCATGTTGCCCGTATGGATAATTATAGATTGGCGAATAGGTTATGAACAGTGTGAATAAAGGCCTCAGAAAGAAGGGGAGACTTAGGATGCGGTGGGCAGACAATGTCAAACAGGACCTTGTTAGAATTGGTGTGCAGTTACCAGATGCAGTAGATGTAGCTCAGGATAGACTTGCTTGGAGATCTAAATTGCACGGTCTGGTTGGACCTCCGTAGTCCATAGTTGCTTGATGATGATGGTGATGGTGATGATGATGATGATGATGATGATGTTTCTTGTCTGATGTAAAGTTCGGGCACTCTAATCTGAAATTGGGGGAAAAGTTGATTCCTAAATGGCTCTCTTAGGCATAAGCTGAATGATGTTTCTCAGGAATCGTAAGTTTTAAAACAGTTGAAAGTGCTGAATTGCGTTTTTTGTCCTAATTGACCAGGTCACAAGGATCATAAGTACTCAGAGTTATGATGTGTGTAGGAAAGAAATACGCTATAAAACTCTTAGCATGGTCGCTGCAGCTGTTATTCAAAGGGGGTACAAACGATATGCATCGGGAAGGTGATAAGTATTTGCATTCACCTGGATTTGTAGGAATCTTCAAATTTTATATTCATCCACTAAAGGTTATAAGAAATCGAGAATTTTAATTGTAGAGAAGGACAAGGTCGTTCCAGAAGGCGACAGAACGAGAGCTATCTAGTTTTATGGCATCTTCAGACGTCAGAAACACCACAGAATGTCAACGCTCTGTCCTCAGAATGTCAGCTACCTCTCTTTAAACAACAAAACGATATACCGAAATAGCATCAAGGCAACTGTCACGCGAGCTGTCAGCGGTAACAAGCATCAGTTTCAAGACATCCTGTGTAAAGGAGATGTATGCACAGGAGGCAGATGCTGACTTTATGATGGCGAGTTTCACAACTTTCAGGGAGACATTGGGCTCAGAGATATATATGATATTCTTACCGCCCCCCCCACACACGTGCCCCCTACATGAGGCTTTTCAGGAGTTCCATTTGTTTGTGATTTCATCCTTATTGATGATAATGCTCGTCTTCTTCATGGAACACATGTGGTCGGCGATTTCATTCAAAGAGAAAAATATTCTTTACTTCTTCAGAAAGAGAAGAATATTCTTCTTCTTCAAAGAGAAGAATATTCTTTGCTTATTCTTTCTTTATCTATTTTTTCAAAGTTTAAAGTAAAGAATATTCTTTAGAAGAATATTCTTTACTTTAAACTTTGTAAATTTTTTGTTGAAGCTTTCTTAGGCATACATATTTAAGATATAATTTAAAGGGTGGACATAAAATGCGCATCGCGAAGGTGGGAAGCATTTGCATTCATCCCGATTTGTGCAAAAAAAGCCGTTAAATTTTGTTTTGAGCTTTTAAAGTTTAAGAAATTGGAGATTTTAGTTGCGGAGCAGGACATGGTCATTCCATGGCCACAAGTATTCAGAACTGCACCTGTCTTTAACAACAGCAAAACAATGTACAGAAATGTCATCGAGAGAACTAACACGCGAACTGTTCAGCTGTCACAGTCACCGGTTTCAAGACCTATTGTGTACAGCAGGTATATGTACAGAAGACAGATGCTGGCTTTATGAAGGCACAGGCGTCACATCTTTCAGGGAGGCTCAGAGATAAAGATATGATTGATGTTCTTACCTCCCCCACGCCCCCCTACACGAGGCTTTTCGGGAGTTACTTTTGTCTCCGATTTCATCTTTATTGATGATAATGCCCGTCTCCATGGGTTCATATGTTGGCGATTTCTTTCAAAGAGAAGCATAATTTTTGTTTCCTAAAGTTTTCTTAATATCTATCATAAGCATAAACATTACAATGAAATTGATTTCTGATTCGATAGTTACTGGAATTCTTACTACCACTTTATACTGCTAGAAGTTATTATGACACAACTGCGCTTATATCAGTCTACATCACTAATGTTCGACAAAAAGCCAATACCGTAGGCCATTGTCTCCCAACCTTTTCCCCTTGGCGACATACTTCTGAAATATTTCATTTACTACTACACAAAAAGGTCAGAATTTTCTTATATAACTTGAAATTCAATTTATTTAAACAAAAACGCATGTTATCCTTAATATTTGAAGATAAAGAAAATCACAGTAGAAAAAGTTTAAATAGTCAGACGGTAAAAATGCACTAAAGTAAAAATCATTCTGTGATATTCAAATTAACACTGCACCTAATATCGCTGTTCATTAACACTATTACGCTGATTAAATATACTAGTTAGATTCCACATTTTATTACGACACTCATATATATATATACGTATTTGCAAGTCATACTGCTTATCATATACCATATCTTATTCTCAACTGTTTGTTCATCTAATCGTAGTGCTTAGCATGCAATTCCCCATAGTCTTTAATTTTTTTTCACAAAGATTTTATTTCTCTGGAAAGTCACTTTCCTATGAAAGGATTTATGAAAGGATTATGATGTAGTGGCATATGTTATCCAAGTTCTTTACAATTGATACGCTGAGGGAACTTCGATTTTCATCTTGGTACTTCACTATTAGCAGTTGACACATATATACTACAGGAAATAAAAAATGCAACACTTGCAAAAAGTTACGCAAATGTGACGAAATTTAGGGAGGTGGTAGTATATGGAAATGATTAAGTTTGCAGGGCGATCGAAATGATTGGACAGGCGAGAGCTGATGTCACAGGTGCGAAACAGTCAAACACAGATAAAGGCAACCAAAGCTCATTGGTTGCAAAACTTTGTGGAAATTGTTCTAAACCGCTAAAGATACCCTTACGCAGACGTCGACAGCCATTCCGACTTTGAGCGTGTAAGAATCATCGGACTTAGAGAGCTGGTTTGTCGTATAGAGATGTGGCCAATGTTGTTGGCCGCAATCTCAGCACCATCGTACAAATATGGTACCAGTGGATTGAAGAAGGATCCAGCACACGCCGACAAGGATTAGGAAGATGACGTATGAGCACAAAGCGACAGGACCGCCATTTGCGATGCATGGCATTGCGTGACATATTCGCGACTACAACGCAACTGTAAAGGGACTGGTAACAAGTAACACATCGAATATTTACCAGGCGGACGATAAACAACAGGCTTTTACAGTTTTCATTGCGAGCCTATTGTCCGGCACTGCGTTTGACCCTCACATCTACCCACATGCAAGCACGTCTTCAGTGGTGTAGCCTCGGACTGAACTGGAACGAACAACAGTGGAGTACGGTGGTGTTTAGTGACGAATCCCGTTTTTATCTTGGTCAGAACGACGGTAGACAACCATTCGCTGTCATCCAGGGAAAAGGAAAGCCAACCCAGTGAGTGCGACACTGTCACACAGCTCCAGCACCTGGTGTCTTGGTGTGCGGTGCCATTAGTCGGATATCTCGGTCAGAACTGGTCATCATAAGGGATCTCTAATTGCCCAATGATATGTTACCAACATTTTGCAACCAGTGACTGTCCCATTTGTTCAGCAGCATTGAACATTTTACCAGCAACATAACGCCCGTGCTCACTCACACAGTCCGCATTAGTCTGCAGTATCTACGCGAGAAAAACCTTCAGGTACTACCATGGCACGGTCGCCGGACTTTTCATATATTGAACATGTCTGGGACATGATGGGCCGATAGCTCTAACAACACCTAAGAGGTGCGTCAACCACTCCGAGGAGGCCATTATAAAGCTGTACGATAGCCTTCCCCGTCGTGTTCATGAATGCATTGCTGAGCGGGACGGTTCAACATCATACTAATTATACCATTTTAACAGGTAGGTAAAGTGGCAATTTTCCATATATTTCTTTTGGATAGTGTAATCAATTGCACATCTCAGTGTTTGCTAACAGCTGCCTGCGTTTCAATAAAATGGCATTAATAATTCCAGGTGTTGAAATATGCAGCCAGGAGTTACCTTTCCTGTTACTATAATAATAAATATATATAATGACATAGGGGACTGGGGGCGGGGGTGGCTCAGTCGGTAGCGCGCCAGGCTTGTAATCTGTAGTTCCCAGGTTCGAGTCCCAGCTGGGTTAGCGTTGAGATTTATCTCCGCAAAATTCCCTGCCCTGTCCACGGTCAGTAGGGGACACCGATGGGCTTGGAAAGGCCGCCGTCCGTCGGATGGGACGTTAAGCCGTGGCCCCGCGTGCGGGAGAGCCATACCCTGTGCACGTTAAAGAACACGCTGGATGGCCTTGACGGGAGGCTACCATCTGTCTCCCAACAGCTATTCCAGTGGGTACCCTCCCCCAACCTTCTCTGAGCCTTCGGGATTCATGTGACCTGGCCATTTAGCCCATTGTGTGCAAAAAAGTGCCGCTCAGAGGTAAAACAACCCAACCCATAAGGGGACTGCTGAATCCATAGTTCATTCCTGGCCAAGTCCAACACCACCTAGAAGAGAAAGCCGTTCCAGTAAGTTATGACATCAGCGTTTCCACAAGTTTCTTATATATATATTTTTTTCCGTTATTGCTACTGGTAAGTTTTAGAATTAATCTTTATATGAATTTATATTTGTAAATGCACATTATTTAGAAAAAAATCATTCGTATGTATAAGCGATATAATAATGCTAATACATACAAATATTTTTTCTAAATAATGTACATTTATAAATATAAATTAGTATAAAAAATAATATTGAAATTTACCAGTAGTAATAAAGGAAATAAATATATAAGAAATTTGTAGATCTGTAGGTCCAGTTATGCTGACGTCATAACTTTCTAAAACGGTCTTCTCGTCTAAGTGGTGTTGCCAAGGCTACTTTGATAATAAAATCTATGATGGCGTTTTTAGATAAACTATCGTAGATCGTATAATCATATTCGATGTACAGGGTAATAATTTTATCCCTAACCATCTCCATCATAAAGATATCCCTATTTGGCATGAGTAAGAACAAAATATATAAGTAAACCATCCTTAGATCGGCCCCTAAGGGCAAACATAAGAAAAGCTAAAAATATTAGTAAAATTGTATAAGAAACCTAAAACGGGTACCGTTTTAGGCCTGTTGACCTCAGAGAACGCTACCGTTTTAGGCCTGTTGTACTTGTTGAAAACAGTATGATCGTAAAGAATCAGAGAAGAAATAATCTCATTGAGATTATTACTTACAACCTCAAAAAATCTTTTTGAGATGCGTTTTATATGTGTATATAATGATCGATGCCCAGGTCTTTATGAAGTTGTCTGTTAAGTGACAAACCAGGGGGTATCGATCGCAGTTCTCAAAATCTTGTTTTGTAAGACCTGAATCTTACGAATATTAGTGGTTGTAGTATTTGCCCATATGGGTGAAGCATAGAGAATCACCGGTCTGATGATCATATCATAGAGTAAAAGCTTATGATCAATCATTAAAATGGAATTTCTCCTAAGGAGTGGGCCTAGCTGACCCCTCAATGAATTGACTTTGGAGATTATATTATTTATGTGATAGTCCCACTTTAACCTCTTATTATAACAACCCCCACCGGGACCCAAGAACCCAAGTAATCTACATCCACCGTAATCCAAAGGTTTGTATATTAAAAAATAAGTAAAAAGGTTTGAATGAACAGTTTAACCTTTAATGAAACATTAAACCAGTTTCTCCATGTATAGGTGGGAAACTGGTAAATGGTGAGGAGAAGCGTGTGATCCAAATCTTCTTTAAGTCCAAGATATTTGATTACTACTACATCCACCGTAATCCCATCCACCAAGATTGGATTACGGTGGATGTAGATTACTACCGATACAAAACCTTTGGATTAAGGCCCAAGATATTTGACTGAATCACTGCAATCAATGAGAATATCTTGTAAATAGAGGCAAGTGGGATTCGTAATACGCTTTCCAGTAAAAAAGATAGCAGAACTCTTGTCAGAGTTAATCTTTATCTTCCATTTTTCGTACCATGTGTCCAGCTCGGTCAAGCTGTGCTGCAGCCTCTTCACAGCGATAGCAGGACCGAGGGAGGGAGATAGTAAGGCAAGGTCATCTGCGTAAAGTGCAAGTTGAATACGACCAAAGGAAAGTAAATCGTAAAAAGTATAAAGAGAAGAGTGTAGGACCCAAAAGGGAGCCCTGAAGCACAGCTGCAGAGATGACTCTTCTTGTAGACATGGCAGATTTAATTTGTACTTTAAAGTCCTATTGGAGAGATATGATTGGATCAAACAGATGAGTCCAGATGGCACTTCGGCTTGTATAAGCTTGTGTAAAAGGCCGTCTAACTAGGAAACGTCCAGGAAACCACGTCTAGGAAAACAGCTGCAGCGGACTCCTTTTTGTTAAGGGATTCTGAGACTTTCTCCACCACCCTAAGGACTTGGTGTTCGGTATATCGATTCCGCCTGAAACCAAACTGGATCTCAAGCAGAATAGGGTGGCAGTTAAAAAAGTCGTCAATACGATGAAGCAAATCTTTTCGAAAAGCTTACTAACTAATTGTAGACAGCAAGCTGATAGGGCGGTAGCTGGATTGAATAGCGGAGTCCTTACCTGGTTTATGTAAAAGCTTGACGATAGCATTTTTTCCAGAGATCAGGAAATATAAGATTTCGAAGTAAATAATTAAATATCGAACAGAGATGCACAATGGTTTTCTTTGGAAGATGCTTGAGCATCCTGTTCGATATTTTGTCTTGACCCGAGGCTTTATTCAATTTTAGGCGTTTGATTGCCAGCTGAATTTCCAGCGATGATGTAAAATTCATCCTGGTCCGATCCATTTGATCGAAACGGAGAAGGGATTCCCTCACTAATCCACAGGTATGATGGTCAGAGAGATCAAAGTTCTCACGAAATTGCAATTCGAGGGCATCTGCAAAAGCCTTGGACTTATCTTCATCATTGAAATTTAAACCAGTTTCTCCATGTATAGGTGGGAAACTGGTAAATGGTGAGGAGAAGCGTGTGATCCAAATCTTCTTTAAGCTCAGTTTTCTGTAAATTGTTAGTGGTAATTATCTCATTATCACATGAAAACGGTTGTTCAGATAAAGAAGGAGTAATGATAGAAGCATTTCTTTTTTGAGTTGAGTTGTTTGAGTTATTATTATTATTTAGTAGTAAAAAATTTAAAAATTATTATTATTATTAGAAACGCTTATTAAATAAATAAATATATTTAATAAACGTTGCTAATAAGCATTTAATTAAGAGAGTTTGAGAGAAAATTTCTGAAATTAGGATTGCTGAAATTGACACTGAGGAGTATTTAAACGCATTAAACGCACTTAATTTTGTTTGTTATTATTTCTTAAAACTTTAGGCATAAAAATATCTATAAAAGTAGCGTAGTACATCTTCAATATTTGATGTCATAATAAGTACCCGTTTTACACTTTAAGATTATTTGCGATGCTGTGTTGTTTTTTTTTGGGTGGGGGGGGGGTAAGAAATTACAGAATGATCCTCTAATCCATGTGTGAGCCATTAAGTGCACATGATTGTGTGGCATATATTTTAAATATTTAATAACAGATGTCCGTATGACTTAAAATGTGGGCATGAGGCCTTTCAATCATTTCGACAAAAAAGAGTTGCACAAAAATTTTGAAAGAATAGTTCTAACATCCAAACTAAATGACATCAAAGCTTTTTGCACTCCTAAATTCTGCCCACATGTTCAGCGAATGAAAGGACAAACTGTCTAAAAACAGTGTTTGTGACCTGCTCTAAGCCCAATTTTGGAGAAAAGAAACACAATTTTAGGAAGACTATTAACAAATCAGTAGAACAAATTAGTACTTCCCCCAGTACGGGGCAGAAACGATCGAGTCACAAGGGCTGACCTTGACCCCGGAGGGTCGGTAGATCTCCAGGCAGTCGAGAAGCAGGCTGTTGCGGAACCCATCGAGTGGTTGGCGCGCTTGGTTATTGATCTAAGGAACTTGGGATCGAGCCCCGGATAAGGTATGGATGTTCGTGTTGTTTTCTGCTGAGGTCCTGCCATCCTCTCAGATCTTCTACTGTGGCATATAAACTGACAGGTTCCTGTCAGACCTCTGTGGCAAGCAGCTGCTTGAGGGGATATTTATTTATTATTTATTAACAAATAAGTGACAAAGTTTGCTGTGGAACAGAAAGAGAACACAAGGAAAACGTTTACGAAACAAATACGCAAACTATAAAGAAAGAATTAGTTTCAATGATTTCTATTTTAAATTTTCTATTTCTTTTATCTGAAATATAATTAAAACTCGAGTTTTGTACTTTTTTTAGAGCGAATATTTATATTTCTACCACATTACTTAATCAATTTTTTAAAACCTGAAGTGTACTAAAGAAAGCAAAATGAATATTTTAAACGTTTTCCATTAAGAGCTCGAATTTTTATTTGTACTTTATTGATATGTAATGTAGATGCAGCAAATCCACAGTGAGTCAGGTGATAATTGGGGATTCTATTGGAAATATACATGTGAGACCTACTCTTAGTAAGAACATCGGAATGACATCTGCATTTAATCAAAACATTTTCAAAAAACGTTATGGGCACTTAAAACTCGAAAATAACGGGTCTTAAAGGTCATGTGTTGTATTCCTAATATTTCAAAAACTATCCATTCAAACCTTTTCATTTATTTTTTATTTTAAATACCATATTTGAAACATACATCTAAGAGTTTTTCGTCCCTATATCGTTAACTAAAAATTTATGAACAAGTGTCATATCAATTTTTCTTAATTTCTTGTTCATGTTACAGTTCAAATTCTGGCAACACCCAAAAGAAATTACACTTTGGTAGCTAAAGCACTCGTCTCTATACATGGAAAGTCACACTTTAATATTTTAAATATTAGAACCCCAAAAAGAATTCATAAACATTGAAAAGTTGAAAAAATCTTTAAAATGGCATATTTCAAAAAACACTAAAAAATCCCAAAAAATCTGAAATTTAGTAACTAGTAACTAGTTAACAAATTAAAGAAATGGACTAAATAACTGTGGAAAGAAACTTTGACGTATTTTAGTAGCATTTTTTTCAGTCTTTGAATATTTAGTTTCATTTCCTTGCTGCAGAATTAGGAAGGAACTCTTCTTAACATTCCTAATATTTCAAAAACTATTTATGGAAACGTTTCATTTATTTTTTATTTTAGAGATCGTTGGTAGCTAGGTAGTCACTGGAAGGAGAGCTATGCACTAATCTCCTGTGATGATGCATAGAACCGGCCAGGCCTAGCACCTAATGTCCGACCCCGCCTTCTCGTGGTGCGGACCGTTAGTAACTTTCAAAAGAGATACTCTCTTGTGGAAGTGAACGGAAGGGGAGGGCTGCCAGATTAGTGTGGCCTACTGATTTGGACAACTATGGCTACTTTTCTTTTTTTCTACCCTGCTGAGGAGTGGTGAACCACACAGGGTCCTGGTGCTGACCATATAAACCTACTGGACTGGACAGATATATGGCTCTGAGCTTGATTATGGATCCTGATTTTGCTGCACTGGTGGGCTTCTGTGGAGGGAAAATCTTCCGCTGTGTTTTCTGTTTCTTTGTGGGTTGACAGCCCCAAGTGAATAGATTCACAGGATATGTTTATCAGCTGGTGGATAATCCTGAGCAGAGGTCATCGCAGGCACCTGAACTCTTTGCTTCTATTGGCATCGTCAAATTCTACATTGGAGGAAGTCTTCCAGTGTAGATGGCTTCAGCCTTTAGTGGTGGGGAAACGGGTCTTTGCCCCATGTCTGCGATTAGGGGGCTGTTTGATATTGTCGGCATTCCCTCTCTCAATAAACATAGTTTCTTTAAACATCCCACTAACCATTTTCTCTCCATAGGTAGTTGGAATGTGAGGACTCGGAACAGAGCTTATTCTCTTGATGTCCTCACGCAGGAATTCCAGCGCTATAACCTAGATATTCTAGGCTTGCAAGAGACCATATGGACAGGTAAAGGTGAGATACTTAAAAAATCCTTAAAATTTTCTTTTCAGGGAGGGAGGATGGAAAGCATCACCAAAGCATGGGTCTGCTGCTAAGCATACATGCTAGCGATGCTCTTCTAGGATATGAGTGCATTAATGAAAGGTTTCTTACAGCAAAATTTCAGACAAGCGTTAAAGATTGAATGTTATCTGCTGTTATGCCCCCACTGAGGATGCCGATGAGGATGAGAAGGATAGGTTTTATGAACAACTTCAGGATATTTTGAATTCTGTCAAGAAAGGAGATATTACCCTTGTTCTTGGTGACTTCAATGCCAAAGTTGGTACTGACTCTGCCCTTTGGGGAGGAGTAATAGGCCCTTTTGGCATTGGTAGCTGCAATGGCAATGGGCAACGTCTCCTACAGGTAAGTAAACTCAGTGGATTCAGAATGGCTAACACATATTACAAACACCGCGACATACATAAGTACACATGGGTTTCACCTGATGGGCTGCATAAGAATATGATTGATTACATATTAATTAACAGCAAATGGGCTAGTTCTGTTAGAAATACCAGGGCATATAGGGGAGCTGAAATTGGATCTGACCATTACCTTGTTAAAAGTGTGTTGCAACTTAAACTTAAAAAGTGTTGTACTAGGGTTAAAAAATTTACTTTTAATACTGAAGCTCTGAAAGATCCAGTTATAGCCAAAGCTTACCATGATAGGTTACTTAGTCATTATGACAGTCATGGTTTGCTTACTACTGAAGTTGAGGAAGAATGGGATCATTTTAAACAGGCTTTTTTGGACACTAATAGTACTCTTTTAGGAAAAAAGGAGCAGAAGAGGCAGAATTATCTGAGTGTTAGGCACTTGAGCTTATTTCGGAAAGAAAGAACTGCAGGAATGTCTTTAATCAATACCCTACTAGCCCTAATAGAAAGCATTACAGAGAACGTAATAAACGTGTAAAAGATCAGTTGGCTGCTGATAAGAATCTTTGGCTTGATGGTTTGGCTGACGAAGCCGAGGAAGCAGTTAGACAGCACAACAGCAGAGAGCTGTACCAGATAGTTAATGTTTTATGTGGTAGAAAACGGACAGGCATACAAGGATTGAAGGATAAACAAGGTAAGGTTATAGAAGGGGAGGATTCTGTCATGGCTAGGTGGGCTGAGCATTTCAGTGATGTTCTTAACAATGTAGTTGGTTCTGCTCCCATTGTTTGCAGTGATGATGGATGCATTGGTGGCTTTAATGTTGGCCCTATAACACAATCAGAAGTTATTTTGGCTGTTTCTAAACTTAAACTACATAAATCCCCAGGGTTAGATGAAATTATTACCGAAATGCTTAGAGCTGGAAATGTTTTGGTTACCACTTGGATGACGGAAATTCTGAATATCTTTTATGATAAAGGCATGGTTCCTAAGGATTTTACCAGAGCTATTGATATCCCTATTTTCAAAAAAGTTGATCGCAGTTCTTGTGATAACTATAGGGGTATCAGCCTACTCTCTGTTCCAGGTAAAGTTCTTTCCATGATTGTGCTTAATAGAATTAAGAATGTGGTTGACAGTCAATTGCGTGATGAGCAATGTGGATTCAGAAGTGGTAGGGGATGTGTGGATCAGATATTTTCACTTAGGCAGATTCTTGAGAAATGTTTAGAGTTTCAGAAACCTTTGGTTGCTAGCTTTGTTGATTTCAAAAAGGCTTTCGACTCTGTTGATCGTCAGAATTTGTGGTTGATTGTGAGATCATATGGTATACCAGACAAGTTAGTTAACATAATGAAAGCTCTCTATAATAACACTGAGTCGTGTGTGAGAGTTGGTAAGGCTTGTAGCAATTGGTTTAGCATTACTTCTGGTGTTCGACAAGGGTGCATTTTGTCTCCTTTTCTCTTTAGCTTGGTTATTGATTATGTTATGCGAAATTCACTTCAAGGGAAAGATTTTGGCCTTAAATGGGTTGGAGATACGAAAATTTCTGATTTAGATTATGCTGATGATTTAGCCCTTTTGGCAAATGATGTTGATGAGATGAACTCTTTCATTCGAGCTGTTGATGAGACTGGTAGTAGAGTAGGTTTGGTTATAAACAGAGAGAAAACTAAAGTAATGAAAATTGGTCAGGCAGGCTGTGATTCAGTTAATCTGAATGGTTGCAGTCTTGAGCAGGTGTCACAGTTTAATTATCTTGGGAGCTATGTAACAGATAATGGTGATGTGCGGCATGTGATTAACAGACGAATAGTCTGTTAATCACATGCCGCACATCTGTTAATCACAAGTCCCTGGCTGCCGGGACTTTTAAGAATCTATGGAGAGTGTGGAGAAATAGGCGTATACACCTAAAGACTAAAATTAGACTGTATAATAGTTTGGTTCTTTCTAGGGTTAGTTTTGGTAGTGAAACGTGGACACTTTGTAAACAAGATAACAGGAAACTAGATGCTTTTGATTCCAGATGCTTACGCAGTATCTTGGGCATTAGGTGGTTCAACTTTGTAACTAATGATGTGGTTAGGCAAAGGAGTTTGCAACCTCCTTTAAGCAGCATATTGTGCAGAGAGAGACTCCGTTGGTTGGCCATGTTGCCCGTATGAATAGTTATAGATTGCCGAATAGGGTTATGAACAGTGTGCCTAAAGGCCTGAGAAAGAAGGGGAGACCTAGGATGCGGTGGGCAGACAATGTCAAACAGGACCTTGTTAGAATTGGTGTGCAGTGGCCAGATGCAGTCGATGTAGCTCAGGATAGACTTGCTTGGAGAACTAAATTGCACGGTCTGGTTGGACCTCCGTAGCCATGGCTGATGATGATGATGATGATGATGATGATGATGATGATGATGATGATGATGATGATGATGATGATGATGATGATGATGATGATGATGATGATGATCTGACACATGCATCTGAAATTTATTTGGTTCTTTTTCCCTTAGTAGCAAATTTATTAAAAGCCATCAAAATAAGTTAAAAAATGAATTTTCTCGATTTCTTATTCACGTTGTAGTACATAGAAATTCTAGCAAAACTTTAAAAAATTAAACACTTTGGTAGCTAATGCAGTCATCTCTTCACACAAGAAGTTATGATATAATATATTAAATATCAGTGCCACAAAAATCTGCAAACATTGAAAATATGAGAAAATTTAAAAAAGTGCCATATTTTAAAAATCATAAAAAAACATATTCAAAAAATCTGAAACTTTCACGTAATGTACAAAATATCGTGAGTTAACCGCGGAAAGAAATTTTGATGTTTTTCAGTTTAACAATACGCTTCAGACGTAGATGGCAGAGTTGCTGTTTACGAATGGTGCCTAATATTTCAACGTGTTATCGTCACTTCATCCAGTAAATAAATATGTGCAATACAATTAGCACATGCTATGATCAGTGTCACTTTAACTTGAAAGTATCATTAGTAATTCATTTCTACTGCTCCCGTGGTGGTGACAATATGACGGAAACGTTTTTGACTTTTGATGAGGAACATTTGCGGTAATAGATATTTATAGTGTTGTACACATAAGAGAGAGATGAATGAGATCATTACCTAATGTTTGAACTCTTCCATTTAATTAAAGATAATGTAATGGAGGACTAAAAAGCACCTGAAAAGCATACTGAAGTGACTTATTTCAGAAGCTGGAAATATTTCTGAAACAGTCTATACACTTCCGAGGAAACTACTTCAAAAGTGATAGCAAAATAAAATTAGGAAATGAGATCATGCAGTTATATTTTATCCCCATAATGTGATAAATTTTGCAGCACCCCGCCTCTATATACAACACTATAAACATCTTCTACCACAAATGTTCTTCTATTAAAAGTCAAAAACATGCCCATCATATTCTCACCACAAAGGGAGCAATAAAAAAAAATGATTAATGACACTTTTGACTTAAAGTGAAACTGATCACATCATGAGCTAATTGTAGTAGTGTTAAGTGACAATAACACGTTGAGATAATATGCAACATTCGTAAACAACGACTCTATCATCTACGTCTGAAACGAATTGTTAAACTAAAATGCATCAAAGTTTCTTTCCAAGGTAAACGAATGGTTGCTAGGCATAAACTGGAAGGAGAGCTGTGTACCAATCCCCAGTGATGATGCATAGAACTGGTTAGACATAGCACCTAACATTTAACCCAGCCTTTTCGTGGTGCAGGCCGTTAGTACCTTTAAAAACAGATATCTCGTTTGGAATGGGAAGGCTGTCAGTTCAGTTTTGCCTGCTTATCTGGCCATCTATGGCCACCTTTTTCTTTTTTTGCCCTGCTGCAGAGTGGTAAACTTCATAGGGTCCTGGTGCTGACACTTATACCCATAGGATTGGACTGGTTTATGTCTTTGACCTTCATTATGAATCCTGGATTTGCTGCACTAGTGGGCTTCTATTGAGGGAGAATCGGCAGCTGTTTTTCTGTTTGCCTGTCGGTTGCCAGTCCTAATTAAACAGATGCACAGGATACTTTATATCAGCTGTTCCTGATCAGAACCTTATCCTTATCCTTATTGTTTATCCTGATCAGAGGTCATCCACTAAGTTAGTTACTGAACCTCCACTAAGCTAGTTAGGTATCGCCAAACCTACCCTGGAGTAATGTGTCTCAGGCAAGTCTATGGTTCTTGAAAACGTGGACTGGAAAAGGTGGTGCCTGAAGTTCCTACCAGCATGATTGGCTTCAGCCTTTAGGAGTGGGAGTAGTTCAACCCTCACTTAGCTAGTTGGGCATCGCCAATCCTAAACTGGAGTAATGTGTCTCAGGCAGGTCATATGGCTCATGAAAAGGTCCACTTGAAAAGTTGGTGCCTGAAGTTCCTACCAACATGGGTGGCTTCAGTCTTTAGCAGTAGGAGTTCTTCAACCCTCACTTAGCTAGTTAGATATCGTCAATACTAAATTGGAGTAATATGTCTCGGGCAGGTCATATGACTCTTGAAAAGGTCCACTTGAAAAGGTGGTGCCTGAAGTTCCTACCAGCATGGGTGACTTCGGCCTTTAGCGGTGGGAGTAGTTCAACCCTCACTTAGCTAGTTGGGCATCGCCAATCCTAAACTGGAGTAATGTGTCTTAAGGCAGGCCATATGACTCTTGAAAAGGTCCACTTGAAAGGTTGGTGTCTGAAGTTCCTACCAACATGGGTGGCTTCAGCCTTTAACAGTGGGAGTACTTCAACCTTCACTTAGCTAGTTGGGCATCACCAATCCTAAACTGGAGTAATATGTCTCAGGCAAGTCATATGACTCTTGAAAAGGTCCACTTGAAAAGGTGGTTCCTGATGGTCCTACCAGCATCGGTGACTTCAGCGTTTAGCGAAGGAGGAACAGGTGTTTGCCCCATACCTGCGATCAGGGGGGCCTTACCTCTCTCAATAAACCTAGTTTCTTCAAAAATCCTACTACTCATTTTCTCTCTGCAGGAACATGGAACGTGAGGATGTTACATACAGATTATTCTCTTGATATCCTCACGCAGAAATTCCAGTGTTATATACTAGCTATTCTAGTCTTCCTAGAGACCAGATGGACAGGTAAATGTCAGATACTTAAAAATAACTTTAAATTTCTCTTTTCAGGGAGGGAGGATGAAAGCATCTCCAAGGGGTAGGTTTGCTTCTCATCAGACACGCCAGTTATGCTCTTCTAGAATACGACTACATTAATGAAAGATTTCTTACAGCAAAATTTAAAAGAAATATTAAAGACTTGAATGTCATCTGTTGTTATGCCCCATAGAGAACTCTGATGAGAACGAAAAGGATGCGTTTTACAGATAGCTACAGGATATTTTGATTTCTCTGAAGAAAGGAGATATTTCTCTTGTGCTAGGTGACTTCATTGATAGAGTTGGTACTGACACTGACTTTCGGGTATAATTACAGGAGTTTTAGGTCTCTTTGGCAGCCGAAAAACAGGGGAGCCGAAATTGGATGTCACCATTACCTGGTCAAAAGTGTCTTGCAATTGAAGCTTAAAATATGATATATTAAAGTTAAGAAAATTATCTTAATACTGAAGGTCTGAAAGATCCAGATATAGCCAAAGCATACCATGATAGGCTACTTAGTCATTATGGGAATCGTGTGTTGCTTACTGCTTAAGTTGATAAAGATTGGGATGAATTTAAACAGGATTTTCTTGAAACCAACAGTACTCCTTAGGTAAAAGGGAACAGAGGAAACGAAAGTATTTGAGTGATAAAGGTATGGAACTTATTTCTTAAAGAAGGAAGTGCAGTCCTAACAGAAGGCACAGGGGCAGTCCTAACAGAAAGGAAGTGCAGTCCTAATAGAAGGCACAGCGGCAGTCCTAACTAGTCCTAACAGAAGGCACAGCGGCAGGGGAATGCACCAGATAATTAATCTTTCCTGTGGGAAGCAATAGATAGGTATACGGAATTGAGGGATGAATATGGAACGTGGTTGAAGGTGAGGATACTGTGATGGTTAGGTGGGCTGAGAATTTCAGAGTTGTTCTAAACAATGTGAATATACTCCTATAGTTTGTAATGAGAATAGATGCATTACTGGCTTTTATGATGGCCCTATATCACATTTCGAAGTTGCTTTGGCGGTCTGTGAATTAAATCTTCATAAATCTTCACGAGTGGATGAAATCATACTGAAATTCTTAGAGCTGAGAACATTTGTGTTATCACATAGCTAATTGAAATTTTGAATTTTATTTGATAAAAGTGTTGCTTCTAAGGATTTTAGTACTCAGTTTACTTTACGTTGCAGGCAAAGTTCATTGCATGATTATGCTTAATAGAAATAAGAATGTGGTTGATGGACAACTGCGTGATGAACAGTGTGGATTCAGAAGTGGAAGGGGATTGTGAAATGTTTAGAGTTTCAGAAACCTATGGTTACTAGCTTTATAGACTTCAAAAAGGCTTTTGACTCTGTTAATCGACATAATTTGTGGTTGATTAATAGATCATATGGAATACTTGAGAAGTTAGTGTAATGAAAACTTTCTATAATAACATTGAGTCGTGTGTGAGAGTTTGTACGTCTTGCAACGATTGGTTTACCATTGCTAGTGGTGTTCGACAAGGGTGCATTTTGTCTCTTTCTCTCTTTAGTTTGGCTATTGATTATGTTATGCGAAATTCTTTCCAAGGGAAAGATTTTAGCCTTAAAGGGTCTAGAGATTTCAAAATTTCTGATTTAGATTATGCAGATGATTTGGCCCTGTTGGCTAATGATGTTGAGGAGATAAATTCTTTCATTAGACTATTGATGAGACTGGTAATAGAGTAGGTTTGGTGATAAACAGAATAAAAACAATTGCTTTGAATGGCTGCCCACTTGAGCACGTGTCTTAATTTAGTTATCTTGGGATTATTTAAAAGATACTGATGATGTACCGCACGTGAAAAATAAAAGAATAAGAATTACCGCTTGGACTTTTAAGAATCTATGGAGAGTGGAAAATTAGGCATGTACACCAAAAGACTAAACTAAGACTGTATAATAGATTGGTTCTTTCTAAGGTTAGTTTTGGTACAAAAACATGGACCCTTTGTAAGCAGGATAACAAGAAACTTGATGCTTTTTTTATTCTAGATGCTTGCGCAGTATCTTAGGCATTAGGTGGTTTGACTTTGTAAGTACTGATGAGGTTAGAAGAAGGAGTCATCAGCCTCCTATGAGCAGCATTTTATGCAGAGAGAGACTGCGCTAGTTTGACCATGTTGCCCTTATGCATAACTGCAGAGTGGCAAATAAGATTATGAATAGTGTGTCTAAATGCTTCAGGAAAAGGAGGAGACCTAGGATGTGACGGGTACACAATGTCAAACAGGACCTTGCTACAATTGGCCTACAGTGGACAAATGCAGCAGCTGCAGCTCAGGAGAGACATCTCTAGAGAGGAAAATTATATTATAGTAGGACCCCTGCAGTCCATGGCTGAATGAGGATTTTGTATATATGTATTGTCTATAATTTGTGAAAGTTTCAGATTTTTTGAATATGTTTTTTCTTAAAATGATTTTTGAAATATGCCACTTTTTTTTAAGTATTTCCATATTTTTAACGTTTTTGAATTTTTTGGGCACTAATATTTAATATATTAAATCGTAGCTTTTTGTGTTAAGAAATGACTGCAGTAGCTACCAAAGAGTATATATTTTTTAAACTGTTGCTAAATTTTGAATTGTAATTAAACAAAAAATCGATAAAATTCAGTTTTTAAATTTTTTATTTTTTTTTATTTTAATAAATTTTGCCCTAAGGGCAAAAGAACCAAATAACTTTTAGTTGTATATGCCAATACGATCTCTTAAACTGAAAGTAATTGAAAAAGTTTCAATAATTAGTTTTTGAAATATTAGTAATGTTAAGAACAGTTTCTTCATAATTCTGCAGTAATGAAAATGAAACTATCTAAATATTCAAAGATTGAAGAAAAAAAGTCATCATCATCATTCTCAAGCAGCCATGGGCTACGGTGGTCCAACCAGACCGTGCAGTTTAATTCTCCAAGCATATATGTCCTGAGCTACATCTGCTGCATCCGGCCACTGAACATCAATTCTAACAAGGTCCTGTTTGACATTGTCTGCCCACCGCATCCTAGGTCTCCCCCTCTTTCTGAGGGCTGTCGGTAGCGCGCTAGACTCGTAATCTGTAGTTTCCAGGTTCGAGTCCCAGCTGGGTCAGCATTGAGATTTATCTCTGCAAAATTTCCCGCTCTGCCCACGGTCAGTAGGGGACACCGATGTGCTTGGAAAGCCGCCGTCCGTCGGATGGGACGTTAAGCCGTGGCCCCGTGTGCAGGAGAGCCATACCATGTGCACGTTAAAGAAGAAAAAAAAGTGCTAAACTAAAATACATGAAAGTTTCTTTCCCCACTTATTTAAAACTTTTTCTTCAATTTGCGAAAATTTAAGATTTTTTGGGGGTACTTGCGATCAGGGGGCTGTTTGATATTGTTGGCCCTACCAATCTCAATAAACCTAATTTCTTTAAAAATCCTACTAATCATTTTCTCTCTGCAGGAACGTGGAACGTGAGGACATTACATAGAGATTATTCGCTTGATGTCCTCATGCAGGAATTCCAGCGCTATAACCTAGATATTCTAGGCTTGCAAGAGACCAGATGGACAGGTAAAAGTGAGATACTTAAAAATAACTTTAAATTTCTCTTTACAGGGAGGGAGGATGGAAAGCATCACCAAGGCGTGGGTCTGCTGCTCAGCAGACATGCTAGTGATGCTCTTCTAGGATATGAGTGCATTAATGAAAGGTTTCTTACAGCAAAATTTCAGACAAGCATTAAAGACTTGAATGTTATCTGCTGTTATGCCCCCACTGAGGATTCTGATGAGGATGAGAAGGATAGGTTCTACAGACAACTTCAGGATATTTTGAATTCTGTCAAGAAAGGAGATATTACCCTTGTTCTTGGTGACTTCAATGACAAAGTTGGTACCGACTCTAACCTTTGGGGATGAGTAATAGGCCCTTTTGGTATTGGTAGCTGCAATGGCAATGGGCAACGTCTCCTACAGGTAAGTAAACTAAATGGTTTCAGAATAACTAACACATATTACAAACACCGCTACATACATAAATACACATGGGTTTCACCTGATGGGCTGCATAAGAATATGATTGATTATATATTAATTAACAGCCAATGGGCTAGTTCTGTTAGAAATACCAGGGCATATAGGGGAGCTGAAATTGGATCTGACCATTACCTTGTTAAAAGTGTGTTGCAACTTAAACTTAAAAAGTGTTGTGCTAGGGTTAAAAAATTTACCTTTAATACTGAAGCTCTGAAAGACCCTGTTATAGCTAAAGCTTACCATGATAGGTTACTTAGTCATTATGACACTCATGGTTTGCTTAATACTGAAGTTGAGGAAGAATGGGGCCATTTTAAACAGGCTTTTTTGGAAACTAACAGTACTCTTTTAGGGAAAAAGGAGCAGAGGAGGCAGAATTATTTAAGTGATAAGGCACTTGAGCTTATTTCAGAAAGAAGGAACTGCAGGAATGTCCTTAATCAGTACCCTACTAGTCCTAATAGAAAGCATTACAAAGAACTTAATAAACGTGTAAAGAATCAGTTAGCTACTGATAAGAATCTTTGGCTTGATGGCCTTGCTGACAAAGCTGAGGAAGCTGTTAGACAGCACAACAGCAGAGAGCTGTACCAGATAGTTAATGTTTTGTGTGGTAGAAAACGAACAGGTATACAGGGATTGAAGGATAAACAAGGCAAGGTTATAGAAGGTGAGGATTCTGTCATGGCTAGGTGGGCTGAGCATTTCAGCGATGTTCTAAACAATGTGGTTAGTTCTTCTCCCATTGTTTGCAATGATGATAGATGCATTGTTGGCTTTAATGTTGGCCCTATAACACAATCTGAAGTTAGATTGGCTATTTCTAAACTTAAACTTCATAAATCCCCAGGGGTGGATGAAATTACTACGGAAATGCTTAGAGCTGGGAATGTTTCTGTTACTATTTGGATGACTGAAATTTTGAATAACTTTTATGATAAAGGCATGGTTCCTAAAGATTTTACCAGAGCTATTATTATCCCTATTTTCAAAAAAGGTGATCGCAGTTCTTGTGATAACTATAGGGGTATCAGCCTACTCTCCGTTCCAGGTAAAGTTCTTTCCATGATTGTGCTTAATAGAATTAAGAATCTGGTTGACAGTCAATTGCGTGATGAGCAATGTGGATTCAGAAATGGTAGGGGATGTGTAGATCAGATATTTTCACTTAGGCAGATTCTTGAGAAATGTTTAGAGTTTCAGAAACCTTTAGTTGCTAGCTTTGTTGATTTCAAAAAGGCTTTCGACTCTGTTGATCGTCATAATTTGTGGTTGATTGTGAAATCATATGGTATACCAGACAAGTTAGTTAACATAATGAAAGCTCTCTATAATAACACTGAGTCATGTGTGAGAGTTGGTAAGGCTTGTAGCAATTGGTTTAGCATTACTTCTGGTGTTCGACAAGGGTGCATTTTGTCTCCTTTTCTCTTTAGTTTGGTTGTTGATTATGTTATGCGAAATTCACTTCAAGGGAAAGCTTTTGGCCTTAAATGGGCTGGAGATACGAAAATTTCTGATTTAGATTATGCTGATGATTTAGTCCTTTTGGCAAATGATGTTGATGAGAGGAACTCTTTCATTCGAACTGTTGATGAGACTGGTAGTACAGTAGGTTTGGTTATAAACAGAGAGAAAACTAAAGTGATGAAAATTGGTCAGGCAGGTTGTGATTCAGTTAATCTGAATGGTTGCACTCTTGAGCAGGTGTCACAGTTTAATTACCTTGGGAGCTGCGTAACTGATACTGGTGATGTGCGGCATGAGATTAACAGACGAATAGGTATTGCTGCCGGGACTTTTAAGAATCTATGGAGATTGTGGAGAAATTGGCGTATACACCTAAAGACTAAAATTAGACTGTATAATAGTTTGGTTCTTTCTATGGTTAGTTATGGTAGTGAAACTTGGACGCTGTGTAAGCAAGATAACAGGAAACTAGATGCTTTTGATTCTAGATGCTTACGCAGTAACTTGGGTATTAGGTGGTTTAACTTTGTAACTAATGATGAGGTTAGGCAAAGGAGTCTGCAACCTCCTTTAAGCAGCATATTGTGCAGAGAGAGACTCCGCTGGTTTGGCCATGTTGCCCGTATGGATAATTATAGATTGGCGAATAGGGTTATGAACAGTGTGTGCCTGGAGGCCTCAGAAGGAGGGGGAGACCTAGGATGCGGTGGGCAGACAATGTCAAACAGGACCTTGTTAGAATTGGTGTACAGCGGCCGATGCAGCAGATGTAGCTCAGGACAGATATGCTTGGAGAATTAAACTGCGCGGTCTGGTTGGACCTCCGTAGCCCATGGCTGCTTGAGGATGATGATGATGATGATGTTAAATGGTTTTAAAACATGCCACTTTTTTCAAGTTTTTTCAAATATTAAAGTTTACGAATTTTTTTCGAGGCATTAATATTTAATATATTAAAGCGTAACTTTTTATGTGTGAAGACGACTGCTTTAACTACCAAAGAGTATATTATTTTTTAGGGTGTTTTCAGAATTTGAATAGCAACATGAACAGAAATCGAGAAAAAATTTTTTTTTAATCTTAATATGTGACGATTTTTTCATAAATTGTCTATTAGCGGTAAAAGAACTAAATAATTCTTAGATGTATGTGTCATATATGGTCTTTAAAAAAAACATTGTAAATGTTTGAATACATATTTTTCGAAATATTAAAAATACAACATATGACTTTTTTTTTAGACCCATTATTTTCGAGCGGCCTCTTTTAAATGGCATAACTTTTGAAAAAAGAATTTTTTTGATCAAAAGCAGATGCCATTCCGACGTTCTTACTAAGAGTACACATATCATATTCAGTATAGTATCACATATCACATCAGTATCACATCAGTAAGAGTATCACATATCATATTTCCAATAGAATCCGCGAGGGTCACCCGACACCTGCCTAATTTGAGATGGAATGTATATGCCATTTTTTTGTAATTTTTAAATATAAATTCAAAGAAGCATACAAAACACATACAAATAGAACAAGTAAAATGAACAAGAATAGAAAGAAAGCTGGAATAAAACAGCACGTAGCTCGTCCAGATTCCAGATAGAAAGAAATAATTTTTTAAACTTTAGTAACATTTGATATCGAATCTTCTAACACATTTGGTGAGAAGTTATATATCAGGAAAACGTTTTTATACCAACTAATACATACCTGTAGGGAACTAGTATGTAGTTATATTCAATGTAAATATCATTAAGACTAAACGAAAAAGATCTGGGTTAATTAAAAACTATATAAGCTAGAATCGTACGAAATAGAATAAGAAAATAAAGTGTTACCTAAAGCAATGGCGAAAGCAACCAACAAGTGCATCGTCATCTTTCCGATGTATGGACCCAATTTGATGTTTCCTTTGAGATTAGTAGAGTTAATATCAGCACTACAAATCTGAGTCACAGTGACTCACTCGCGAAAGTTTACACAGGTGGAGCCAATACAAATATAATGAAACCAACCTACGCATTTTCGGGGATGGACGAACGTTCTCGGGAAAAGGAAGCCAGAAAAGACCACTGAAAATATTCTCCACTGTATTCTCTATGGAGCAGTCCCGTGGCCGAACGATAAGCGCGTTTAGCTACTGATCAAAGGAACCTGGGTTCAAGTCTGGGGTCCTTTGTACTATCGGTATTGTGGGCAGTCGTAGCCAATTTAGTGGGAGGAACACTCAATATTAACATTTATGCGGAATTCAAGATCGTGAATTATTTTATCTGGTGCCCGTGTTTGTCAGAGAAAGTTGCACCATTCATTAACTGTGTCCTAATATGCCAACCTCCTGGAGATGATAGGATGTAATAAATCCAAACAACATAGTCTCCTTTGACTACTGAAAAATTTGCCAGACAGTTAGTGAACACTTAAATGAAATTTAAGGTTCCTTAATATTAGTGCTATCATCCTGTTGCTGTGATATGTCTTAAAAAGTTGGCAGATTATCAATCTTTTTGCAGCTCTGTAGTCATACAAACTGTTTCATTTTAAACCATGCAGACTAATAGAAATGAGCATGATTGGTTACAGAGTTGGGTTGTTTTACCTCTGAGCGGCACTTTTTTGCACACCATGGGCTAAATGGTCAGGTCACATGGACCCCGAAGGCTCAGAGAAGTTTGGGGGAGGGGACCCACTGGAACAGCTATTGGGAGACAGATGGCAGCCTCCCGTCAAGGCCATCCAGCGTGTTCTTTAACGTGCACAGGGTACGTCTCTCCCGCACACGGGGCCACGACTTAACGTCCCATCCGACGGAAGGCGGCCTTTCCAAGCCCATCGGTGTCCCCTACTGACCGTGGGCAGGGCGGGGAATTTTGCGGAGATAAATCTCAACGCTGACTCAGCTGGGACTCGAACCTGGGAACTACAGATTACGAGCCTGGCGCGCTACCGACTGAGCCACACCCGCCCAATTGGCTACAGAAACCTCTAATAGATTTAGTTGCACAGACTATTAACTCGGGCTAAATCCATCAATCCCTACATTGGGATCTTGCCACTGATCTCAATTCGAACAAACTCCTCGATCGTCGTAGACAGAGTCCTTATCTTTCCGCTCGAGTTATGTACAGCTCCATCCTTTTGACGTCCAGAACGAGTCTGTCGTCACATTCACAGAATTCATTTTCCGTTCCTCTGGCAAAGCGAAAGTGCACCCAAACAGTGAGCATAAACCTCGTGTTCGCTAGCAAGAAGGGAGGCTTTTTGCATCTTGTATGCTAAGATAGTCTCCTGCATTTATATCACAAGGAGCTTTTCGTCCACCACCTTGTCGTTTACCTATTCCTGATATTTACTTTATTCTAGATGCAGTATCATGAAACTCGATGTTCCCAGTGAGCAGAAATAGCACAAAATGGTTAAAATATCATATATATATACAGAACAAATATTTAGAAATATTAACAACTACATTTACTACATTAATGTACACTGCTCGATATAGAAAATGCTACAACTTGAAGGTTGGGTTGGGTTGTTTTACCTCTGAGCGGCACTTTTTTGCACACCATGGGCTAAATGGCCAGGTCACATGGACCCCGAAGTCTCAGAGAAGGTTGGGGGAGGGGACCCACTGAAAGAGCTGTTGGGAGACAGATGGTAGCCTCCCGTCAAGGCCATCCAGCGTGTTCTTTAACGTGCACAGGGTATGGCTCTCCCACACACGGGGCCACGGATTAACGTCCCATCCGACGGACGTCGACCTTTCCAAGCCCATCGGTATCCCCTACTGACCGGGGGCAGGCCGGGGAATTTTGCGGAGATAAATCTCAACGCTGACCCAGCTGGGACTCGAACCTGGGAACTACAGGTTACGAGCCTGGCGCGCTACCGACTGAGCCACCCCCGCACCACAACTTGAAGGGATGCACGAAATGTGACGAAACTTACCACACATGCAGACAAGTATGATAAAGGAAAGAAGTGATTTAATTTCTGAGGGATTACATGAACGCAAATGGCGAGGAGGCAGTATAAGGTGTCCTGAGTCAGTAGGTCGCATGACCACCATACTGGGCTGTACATTCGGCAACACGACGTGGCATCGAGTGGAAAAGTCCTCAGATGCTAGGGTATCGCGGATCATGTGTTGTCGACCTGTATCCATAATTCATTGACATCGCGAGGAGATCGTGCAGAGTCGTGAAATCGTCTGCTAATGCTGTCCCAGATGTTCTCTATCGGGGGAAAAGTCTGGGGGATCGCACTGGCCAAGGCAGCACCTGGGCACCTTGTAGGCACTATCTGCTGCTGTTGGCAGTATGCGGGCGGACGTTATGGAGTTGAAACAGGGTATCAGTGATACCACATAGATTCAGCAATGAAAAGGGTTGTAGTATCTCATCGACATATCGTTGTGCTCTCATTGTACCCACTACGCATACGAGTGGTGAACGGCTATTGAAACTGATAGCGCCCCAAATCAAGATACCAGGCTGAGTAGCCCTATGATGCTCACGGATGGCAGCAAAATCAGCCTGGTGACCACGTTGTCTCAAGACTCTCAATCGGTGATCCGTCGGTGCTGTGACAGAAGTGAGACTCGTCGCTGACTATGACATGGTTCCATTCGTCCTGCCATGCATGTCTGGAACGGCACTGCTGCAACCTTGTGTGACGATGTGCTGCAGTGAGTGGCAGTCATCACAATGGTTAGCGAGAGCGCAAACCTTCCTCGGTCAATCTGTGATTCAGAATCTGTATCGATAGGGGGATGTTGTAACTGTCTGTACACTGCATCGAATGTCATCAGCTGGGGATTGTGGGGCTGCTATGGCTTGCCATCAAATGCGGATATCGAGGTGTTGGACGATCGCCTAAGTCTCACTATGCTGGTCGGCCGAATTTGGATCACGATGCGTTTCCACCGTGATGCAACAAGGGACCAACTAGCCATAAGAAGCTCTATGATGAAGCCTCTGGTAAAGATGTCCGTGTGATAGGAATCTCAATGGTATATCCCAGGCATTTCCACTCCTTACACAAGGTGATTTCACCACTGATATCACTCCAATGCAGTGGTCCACGCAGCTGAGGATGACTAAACGTAGCTACGCCGATCCGTTTTGCCCTATTATCTCCCTCACCTATCATGTGATTGGTTCGCAACTGCACTCATTTGCATAACCCGACTGTCGACACTACCCACCTATCTGCATGACCCTCCGACAAATACTTCTTGGTGTGGCATTTTCTATGTCGAGCAATGTACGTATTTCGTATTATTCCGATATTTAACTTATTAATTAAAAATCATTCATTAATTTTGCGAGTGATATGACAATATGACTCTCCTGAACAGGGGCCCACGCCTTACCGCCTCATGTGACAGAAGGTGGTCTTTCTATGCCTCTTCTTCTTCTTCACGTTACGAGGAACATGGGATGTCCTTATTCAGGATTCCCCATTGAAAAGTTTGAACAAAATAAGCAAAAAATAATAAAAAAACTGTAATTATAATTTTTTTCAACAGTTTTTTTTATTAATTTTTTTTATATTTTTTTAATATATTTAATTATTATTTTTTAAATTTTTTTTAATTTTCATTTTTTAAGCTCTTTTTTGAATTTTTTTAATTCAATTTTCCAGTTTAAACTCTTTTTTTATTTGTTCAATTCTCTCTCTCTCTTTTTGTTGCATAATGGGGTGGAAATAAGATAGTTAAGAATAAGTTTGTAAATTAAAATTTTTGTTTCATAAATGGGATAGTTTAAAAGATTTTGAATATTTAAGTCTGATATTCCTAATTTATTTAGTTCTGAGAAAAGAATTTTTCTTTGTTTAGTATATAAGTTACAATTTAAAAGTATATGATTGGTGTTTTCTGAAAGGTTGTATTTGACGCAATTTGGAGAGTTTGTAAGCCTCACTTGAAATTTTTGTTTGTTTAAGTTTATTGTGTCTGTTTTTAGTCTGTATATAATTTTGTTTTCTTTACGGGAGAAAGGTAATTTTTCAATGTAATTAATTTTGTTTGATAAAAGAAATCAAAAGTTATTTTTGCAAATTGCTTGTGCCTGGAAGTGTTTTTCTGTGAGGAAAAATTCTAATTTATTGAGTTCTTGCTTGAAAGTATGGAAGGAATTATATGTTGAGGTGATATCCTCTAAGTTATGGGCATTTTTCGCAAGGGCGTCAACCCTTTCATTTTCTTGGATCCCAATATGACTTGGGATCCATTGTAATTTAATTTTGTTATTTTTGAGGGTGATGTTTGACAGATTTAATTGTAAAATATTGGAAATAAATTAATTGTAATTTGTATAATATATTTCTTGTTGAAGAACTTGAAGAGCGCCTTTTGAGTCAGAAAAAATTACTATATTCTGATTATCTAGGTGAGATAAAATCCATTTAAAGGATTCACAGATAGCTATTAATTCAGCTTGAATAATTGTTGTATTCTTAGGGAATTTGAAAGATTTAGAAACATTATATGAAGGGATGTGAAATGCTGCAGCAGAGGATCCTGTCTCTTTTAAGACTGATCCGACTGTGTATATATTAAGAGTTTTATCAAAATTTTCGGCAAAATATGAATTAAATAGTATTAGTGCTGCTTCCGCAGAAAATATCTTTTTTTGAGACCAGTATTGGGATTTCAGTGATAATTAAAGGTGAGGGGTAACACCAATCCGCTATGATGCTGGGAATATCCCCTTTAAGCGTTCTGCTAAAGAAAATATATGAGAATTCATAAATATGAGAATTCTGGCACAGTAAAAGGGGGTCGAGAATTCTATGAAAATCCAAGGGAAAAGTTATGGGGGATGAGGTAAAAAGTATGTTTCTTGTGGTTTTTGTGAAAATATGTGTGAAAATTAGAAAAAACCGGGGTGTTCTAGTTTTAATATTATTGTAGCAAAATTATTACTTAAACGTTGCTTAGATAAAAGTTTTTAACATTCTTGTAGCAAAATAATTACTTTGGACTTTGAATGAAAGTTTTAATATTTTTTCTATGAAAAGAAATTTATTCTCTTTTGGAGAAAACTTTTAATATTCTTCTTTGATAACAGAATTAATACTTTGGACTTTGCTTAGAAAGTTTTGATTCTGTTGTATCCAGTGAAGTGTATGATAATTCAACAAAACACATCTTTTTTTACCTCATATATACATACCTCATTTCAACCTAATTCATTTAAACTAATTCACAAATTAGTTTAAACCTCATCTTTAAAAAAAACTTAAATTAGTTTTTCACATGCTAAAAAACACCCCGGTTTTTTTCTAATTTTCACACATATTTTCACAAAAACCACAAGAAACATACTTTTTACCTCATCCTCCATAACTTTTCCCATGGATTTTCATAGAATTCTCGAGTCCATTTTACTGTGCCGGAACTTTCATTTATGCTACCTACTTCCAATCATAATCATGGGGGCGAACTAATATGATGGAGCGAAATAATGTGCCTAATATCCTACCATGCTTTTAATAATATGGGAGCGCAATAATGTGTCTAATATCCTAACTTGCTTTTTAAGCGGGGCAGATCAATTTGGTCTCCAGATCTGATCTTCTAAGCTCACTTTCTGCCCTAGGTGAACGGTGATTAGTTTCACTGGATTCACGACATTGAATACCTACATTAACTGGGATTATTTTAGTTTGAGTAGCATTACGGATTCTGGACTTATTTCAGTAGTAGGTACTGTTGATCGCATTCTTATCTCTTTATATTCTGGTTTTGCCACTTCATAAAAAGGCTATAAAAAAGATCCCCTTTGCTCACCTCTCCCCTAAAAATGGTTACGAGTTAGGTGTCGAATGAAACCTAGTGTAATGACGGTCGTACACTATTTCGAATTTCGCCCACTCTATTTCCCCCCGATAAAATGTAGGGTGGGAGGATTTTCAGAGAAATCGAGTTTAACCAGTCTCATCTCAAATTAAAGCTTGTGACTTCTCCAATGTCGTGGACTACTGTTATACTTTCATTAGCATTTAGTATAACGAGGTTCAAACTACAAATTCCACTTTTAGATTCAAAGCACGATCAATACAAGAGAATTCCTTATTCATGCAAACGCACGAAACATTCCCACTCCCACGAATACACAATAGGCATGCTTTTCTTAGGAAGAGAAGATGATCATCAGGACCAAACACAAAGAGCAGCTGGAGTAGGAATATATTACGTAAGGAACATATACAATACATCGAAATTTTGAGAGCATTTTGTCAGTGACTTTTGGCTGCTTCACAACGACGTCCACACAATAACCTTCCTTTCAGTTATGTCTCTACAATCGAACGCACCTAGGCAGGCCTATGCTTTATTTCCGATAAGGGAAATGTCCAAAGGTAGTAGAAATTCCGTGAAAAATGGTAGAAATGAATATAGGTAAGCACAACAACACGTAGAATATGCGCGATGAAAAGGCGCAGCTTCACACCCTTTAAACAGCTTATCCCAGATGCACAATCAGAACTGGAGAGATGCGTGAGCCATAAATCTCACAGGCAAGACAGGCCCACAACAAACCCAGACTCGAGGGACAAAGTGAGCCACTGACAAAGCCGGCAGAAAAACTGACAAGCCGTAAGAGTCGAAATCCTTACATCCCATTTCTGAGTGAGAGGAACCCGCGGCGGCAAAAGGGGTAGAAACCAAATATAAGACAGGGGAAAAGATAAGAGATACATCATACAGAGAGGGAGACCAGAGGACGAAGGGGAGCAGACCGACTCCGAGACAGGAGGAGAGTGAAGGGAATGGAAGCCTTACAATAACAGATCCAATTCGCCGGACCACGATGCCGGGAGCGAGCCATAGGTCGGTGACCTCGACGATTCCGGGCTAGCTCTGACCAGAGGGATAGGATCGCCTCAACGAGAACGGCAAAACCCCACCGTGAGGAAAGGAGAGCTACCGGACCTCGTTGGACGCAACTTAAGAGAGCTACTGATAAAGCGGGCAGCCGTCTGTTTCTTTCTCACTCTGGTTATCATTGATACGTACTGAAATTGATATGTGTATCTGCAATATTGAAATATTTGAATTGTAAGTAGTTAAATTGGAAGAAGTTAAGGCAGAATATAGCATTTGAAATGAGGATCAGCGATTAAGAACTAGGAAGAGATGATATACAAAGTGATTCAAAACTCTTGGGCCAAACTTTAAGGGGTGATAGAAAACACCTAAACAAGCACTTTTCGTCATACAATTCATGATCGGAATTCAAGCGGTGAAGCGCTAGAGGGCGCTTTCCAGTGAACACTTATAAGTGCTGATTTTCGCACTCGTCGTCATTTCTACCGTGGATTGCAAAACGGATGGATTGTTTCACGAATCAGAAGAAGGCGGACATGCATTTCACGTACGGAGCTGTAGACGGGAATGTGAGGGAAGCCCAAAAACTGTACCGGGAGCACTTTCCGACCAGATGCGTGCCTGATCATAAAACCTTTCAGCGATTGCACTGGTATCTGTGGGAAATGAGCTCCTTTGTCAGTGGCTTGCAGGATACAGGGCGTGCAAGGAGTGTGAGGACGCCAAGTGTTACAGAGGAAATTCTATATAGGGTTGGAGATAGCCCCGAATGTAGCATGTAACATGCGAGCAATTTCCCATGCTCCATATATTCTTTAATGAATCCTCCATGACCATTTGATTGTTCCATACCTTCTGCCTGCTCGACTGAAAGGGAGAACGTACCTCGTATTTTTACAAGAAGTCTTGCCAGATTACTGAACCCTGTTCCAGCAAACATTCAAACACGTATGTGGTTCCAACACGATGGAGCGCCACCCCATTTCAGCATGGATGTGCGGAACGCCTTGGATACAACATTTCCAGGATGATGGATTGATCGGGGTGTCACCATCGCTTGGCCGCCACGATCGCCAGATCTCTCATGTCTGAACTTTTTTCTATGGGGCCATATGAAAAGCCTCATCTACGATAGCCCCATCGATTCTAATGAGGACCTTATTGCCAAGATTTCTATTGCCGCTGCCGCTGTACGAGAAATGCCTGGTGTTTTCGCCCATGTACGCCGATCACTACGTCGTAGGTGTGAAGCCTGCATTAATGTTGGCGGTCGCTCTTTTGAGCAGTTAATGTAATTTGTTTAATAAAATTCTGTACTTTCTGTTCTGCAATTTCTGCAATAGTTTGAAACGTCTTCTGTCATTCTTGCGTTTCTTGATTTCCTGACACAGTAACTGCTAACCCCTAGCGCTTCACCGCTTGAGTTCCGACCATGCATTGTATGAGGAAAAGTGCTTGTTTAGTGTGTTCTATCACCCCTTAAAGTTTACTTAAAGTTTGGCCCAAGAGTTTTGAATCATCCTGTATAGTAAAGAATAATGGTGGTAGTCATATTTGTATTGTGAAATCCATGTTAAATGTTATTGTTAATATTATCTGAGTGAGTCTCTCTTATTTATGATACTAAGAAATGTAACCTTTCCCGTCAAGCAAAGGGCCCGGGTTATTTTAGCGGCTATTTCTCTTCTGATCGATTGAATGGAATTGGCCGGGGGGGGGGGGGATAGTTACACAACGCATTGAATCATAAGTTTTAGAGTTATCGCACTATCCTAGCACATTATATATCCTAGCACATAGGGTTGTATAACACTACCTCACTCCTGAATCCAAAGCGGTGGTAAATGTGATCGATGTTTATGAGTCATATATCAGTTTTTGAAGGTAAGTGTTTTTAGTAAATATATATTAATATAAATATATATATTATAATATATATATTATTTTATTAATACAAGCAATTTCCCATGCCGTAAGTGTGCCACAATCGACGGTGTGGCGAGTTCTATGAGACAAACGATTACACCCCTACCATGCACAGAGGGTGCACGCCTTGACACCTGCGGATTATTGGCCTCGTGTGGTTTTTGCACAGTGGTTCTTGCAGCAGACTGCAGCGCAACCGGACTTTGATGCACATGTCTTATTCACTGACGAATGCACCTTTACACGTGAGGGCATTTTTAATACCCACAATTTACATGGGTGGGTTACCAGTAATCCGCACGCCATACGTCCACATTCAAAAATTTAAAAAAATACCTAACTTCCAATAGTGCCCAAAAATGTAGAAAATAATTTTAAAAGATATCGATGGTGCAATCAGTTACTGAGTTCGTATTCACTTCGAAGGAAGATAGGGGCTGATTTATCTACTCTACAATATTGCCGGTGACCTATTTTTCTTTGAAACGAATACGAACTCAGTGACTGACTGCACCATCGATACGTTATTTTCTACTTTTTAGAGCACTATAGGAAGAAAGGTATTTTTAAAATTTTTTAAATTATATTATGTTTAATGTTTTTTTTTACTTTTTGTACGCTTGTTTACAGTTGAGTCAATATATACATCTCTGATATCGTCTGTAAATCAAACTGATAATTATTCTTTGACCCATTCATAAAAGTAATTGATTAATTGATTGATGCTACACAATCACTAATTACAATCCCCTCCAGCTGTTGCATAATTTGTAAACAACCCTTAATTGAAAAATAAAACTAAAGGTATTCAGTGTTTTCATGTACAGAATGTACAGTACATCTCAAGTGGGAAATGTTTTAAATTTCCCAAACCAACAAAAAAATTTCTCCTACCAAAAAATTAATATTCCCTTCAAAATGTGATAGCAGATCTTTATCTGCTATCACAAAATCTCAAAAAATATCCGAACACTATGGCTGATTACAGAATTCAGAAAAAAATATCTGGCAACGATTTTTTTTAGAAATTAGTGATCTGGTAACCTTCGTGATCCACGAAGGTTACTAGATCACTAATTTCTAAAAAAAATCGTTGCCAGATATTTTTTTCTGAATTCTGTAATCAGCCATAGTGTTCGGATATTTTTTTGAGCGACTGTAAGTGAATTTCACTGTCGACGAGCAATGGGGATCTGTTTTTCCAATTTTATTTTCTATACAATTGTTTAGATTGCTGCTATTGTGATAAACAGATTGAGTTTCAATGCCAATGCTATATTTCGCAGTCTGTATATTTTAGAGTTTTGGCGATCAGGCACGTACCCAGGATTTAGTTTTGAGGTTCGGGGGCAGGGGGGGGGGGAGATTCTGAGAATAAGCCTTGAGTATAATTTCCCAATTACTAAAATATTACACCGAATAGCAAAGATTAAAATGATATTCTGTATGGAATAAAATTTTATAGTTGCGTTTTAAATCTATTTCTGTTCTCGGATGTATACTAAGGGACTAAAATAAATTTATACAAAGGCAACTGTTTTTGCATCTCGAAGCAGGTAAACAAGCTTGAGAGTTCGCATAAGATATATCTCCGCAAAATTCCCCGCCCTGCCCACGGTCAGTAGGGGACACCGATGGGCTTGGAAAGACCGGCGTCCGTCGGATGGGACGTTAAGCCGTGGTCCGTGTGCAGGAGAGCCATACCCTGTGCACGTTAAAGAACACGCTGGATGGCCTTGACGGGAGGCTACCATCTGTCTCCCAACAGCTGTTCCAGTGTGTTCCCTCCCCCAACCTTCTCTGAGCCTTCGGGGTCCTTGTGACCTGGCCATTTAGCCCATGGTGTGCAAAAAAGAGCCGCTCAGAGGTAAAACAATCCAACCCAACTCGCATAAGATAACCGGTTTTTTGAGAGGGGGGTGTCCGACCCCTGATACCCCCTGGTATGTCGCTATCGGCAACTTTTGTGGTTTCATGCTAAGTGATTCTTGTGATAATATGGATAATGAGCGTAATGAAGATGTACACCAATTTTTACACAAGACCCAAATTTTCTTGTTAAAAGGACGAAGAAATCTCGTCCTTTTCAGTCCAATGTTCTGGCGTCTTTGATATTTGATGGATCACTTGCTTTCAAATAATTTATTGTCGCAAAAATTTTAAAGACATTTCGCTTGTCACGATGTCTAGTTGCATACCTTAAATAATGTGGCATTCAACGCAATATTTCTCTTTTTAGAGTAGAAATATTGACTCCACCTGGAAACAGAAAAATCAAATATCATCGTCAGCAAGACAAGCGACTGCGAAGTGTTAAGCTTGATATCTTGATCAAGACTTCTCGCAAATAAACATATTCGACCTGGCCATTGAGAAGCAAAGAATGCGACTCAAGGGTAATTAATAACTTAGTTAAGTCTTAACTAAAAGTCTTTTTGCTGTATATTTATTCATTGGAAAGAGATATTTCAAGTTTAGGATTAATATGAAACAAATGATACAAATATTCTATTTATAACTTTTATGTGTCGAAAAACTAACAGCATTTTCTATTTATTTCTTAGAGAGAAATAGGAACAAATTTATACAAATTGCACTTTCTTCAGAGAAACAAAATTTGAATCGGGAAAAATCCCAAATATCAGAACTTTGAAAATTCTAATTTAGTGGTTACTGACTGAAAACTAATCCATATGATTCTTGAATACCTCGTAGAAGAATTTATAAACAGGATCGTCTTCAGCACTACCACTTGGCTTGCTACCATCAGGCAAGAGGAAGTCCTTGCATATTTCGCTATTTTCGTTAAACCCTTGGCATAGCAGATTCGGTAGCTGTGCTGATGTGAGTGCCACGAGCTCTTCGCCGGCTTCAGTGGCTTCAGGACCACAAGTATTCGTAGTAAATTGGAAAAGTGAATGGTAAGCTTTCCTATAACCACTGTAAGAAACAAAGAAGCATGTAAGAAATTCATTTATAATAGTACATAGCATACCTCAAGTACAGGAAAAAAAAGCTGAAATAGTGATTACTGCAGGAAGGCGACCCGAAGTTAAGAGCTCTTGACAAAATGTCGTACTACGACGTCTAAGATTGATACTGAGCCTCTCGGAAAATGATGACTATGAAGTTGGGTTGGGTTGTTTTACCTCTGAGCGGCACTTTTTTGCACACCATGGGCTAAATGACAAGGTCACATGGATCCCAAAGGTTCAGAGAAGGTTGGGGGAGGGAACACACTGGAACAGCTGTTGGGAGACAGATGGTAGCCTCCCGTCAAGGCCATCCAGCGTGTTCTTTAACGTGCACAGGGTATGGCTCTCTCCCGCACACGGGGCCACGGCTTAACGTCCCATCCGACGGACGGCGGCCTTTCCAAGCCCATCGGTGTCCCCTACTGACCGTGGGCAGGGAATTTTGCGGAGATAAATCTCAACGCTGACCCAGCTGGGACTCGAACCTGGGAATTACAGATTACGAGCCTGGCGCGCTACCGCCCCTGACTATGAAGTAAGTTACTTCATGTTTATATCAAGAATGAAACCAGTATTCATAAACAGGTGTGTTTTTACTTACATGATGGTTAAACATATACAAATTTAGTATAATAGTTAAGCACACCCGAATGCAATACACATAGGAGAGAAAGTGACTTCTTTCTTTGGAAAAAAGCATGCGTCTTGCTCTCAATCGATAAATGACCTCACAAGAACAATTTGATTACTAAAATATCTCTTCATGGTCATAATTAGCTGAGGAGAGTTGAAGAGTGTGTGTGGGATAACTCAGCAGAGTCTCTCTTCTATATACACTGAATATTTTAGGCAACTCTTCACGTGTGTTAAGTGCATAGATTTCTGGAAAAACATGTTTAATGCTTTGGAATGTTAAACATTTTACTTTTAAGTTAATAATGATACGATATCAGGATGAAGGAAATGACCATTAAGTCATATTTCTAAAAAACATGCATGTAATTAAACCAGTGCAGTATATCTCGTGGAAGAAGTTGAATTTGACTCAGTCAGTAGTCTGTTAAACTGACAACCTTATGTTATTAGGTTCGAACTGAGCCCATATACAGATTTTCTTAGCTAAACTTACTCTTCCTTCGGTAAAATACCATACAAGAGCGTTAAAGCTGAAAGAAAAATAAGCTTAATATTCTTGATAGGAAGCTTCCATCTGACTTCCAGCAGTTGTTCAATGAAGTCTCTCCTCCTATTTAGTTCTGAGTTCTTGTGGTACTTGTAACGTGGATTGTATCGCATTTTATAGAGATAAGTGCCTCTCAGAGAAAAAAACAACCTATCTTGATGGAGTTTACAAAAGGGTTGTCAGTCCATCTTTCCGCAATCAGGAGCTAATGGAAACAAATTTTTCACTCAAAGGGTTTTTTTTGTTATTAACAGACTACTAACGAAACTTTCAAGACTTATTTAGGCTGTGAGCTTTGATGTAAGAAATGCAGTTTAATCCTAATGCATCAATGAGCTTCTGCAATGGGTACTTTACAATGTACTTCTGCAATGGGTACTTTATAGGATCAAACGTGTATTTAAGTTGAATACAAGATGAAAATAAAGGGAATGAAAGTATGAATAGTTGATTTTAGATCGGGATAATACGAAGAAAAATCCTAGGATAATAGAAAATTGGGAGGAGGATGTAAAGAAATTTTCTTTTTATATATTATCTTTTCATTATAATTACAGAGGATAATTTGGAATTTTGAATTTTTTTTGTTTTTTGGGATTATGAGTGTAGGAAAAGAGTACACAAATGAACTTCTCAGCCGTGAGAGTTAACTAAGAATTCTTTTAATGGAAAAGAAAGCATTCAGAGCTCCTTGTGTTCTTTAAAAACACGAAAAATAAGGAAACACTAAAGAAACGAAAATATGTACTGTTGAAAAGAAACACGGGGGAATCCCAACTTACGAATGTAATGCGTACCTTGAAATATTTTAAAGCTGAGTGTTCGCAAGCTGAATTGTTTCTGTACGAACGAATGTTAATAATGAAAAAAATTAAAGTAGTTTGTAGGATCAAAGTTTTATGTGAATACTTCTATACATTTTTGAACTTTGTAGAACTCGTTCTTTATCTTGAAATCTTTATAAAGCCATATCAGTTATTTTTAACGAATTGCTAAGAAATTTTAAAGGCTGAACCATTTTAGTACAAACTAATTTAAAATATTTAACAGAAGAATTTGATTTTTAAAACTTAGTTTTTTTTGCAGGTTAGTTTTGCTTTAGTTCTCATCATAACCTTTTCTTTTTTCCCTTATATACAGAACAAGGAAGATAAATCGCCCTTGGCGAATATGGGATGTTTGTCGAAACTCGATGTTTTTCAAAATAACTATTAAAATTTGCATTAAAATAGGTTTTCATTAAGAAATACAAAGTGATTATGTTTTTTATGCAACTTGAAACTATTTGTGTGCATTTAAGTGACATCGAACCTTATTTGCTACCGAAATTAGAGGTTGGGTTGTTTTACCTCTGAGCGGAACTTTTGTGAAAACTATGGGCTAAATGGCCAGGTCGCATGGACCCCGAAGACTCAGAGAAGGTTGGGGAAGGGGACCCACTGGAACAGTTGTTGGGAGACAGATGGTAGTCTCCCGTCAAGGCCATCCAGCGTGTTCTTTAACGTGCACAGGGTATGGCTCTCCCGCACACGGGACCACGGCTTAACGCCCCATCCGACGGACGGCGGCCTTATCCAAGCCCATCGGTGTCCCCTACTGACCGTGGGCAGGGCGGGGAATTTTGCGGAGATAAATCTCAACGCTCACCCAGCTGGGACTCGAACCTGGGAACTACAGATTTCGAGCCTGGCGCGCTACCGACTGAGCCACCCCGCCCCAACAATTGAAGAGTTAGTTAACTGAAAACAATTGTGTTTCGGTTGGACAAGGCTGTATAGGGCCTAGGAATTAAATTTTGACTCTGTTTTTATCCTTTGCATGATATAAATGTGGCAAAGATCTCTTCTTGAATAAATAATGATTAAATAAGTTCTTAAGGCTTGTTGCATATCATTTTGTTATCCGAGAAAAATTATTCATGAAATTTTTTATCTCTCATCTAGTCAACAAAATTGATACACACATTAAAATGCATCTGCCAAAGAGTCTACGAAGCAGACGTGCCTAGGGACTGTGCGGACCTTAATTCTGCCCTTGCGGTGAGAATTGAAACCAAATCTACATCTTACTAAAAACATGTCAGTCTCTACTGTTGCTGGGTTCTACCATAATTGGCAGATGCTCGCCTGCCAATCGGGCGAACAGACGAATTGTATTTTTAAATGAAATAAATCGCAAATGGTTGCAAACCAAACATCGTTATTTTAGTTTAAAAATCACTATTTGAATCCATTATCAGGCACGGAATCTATCTGTATGGAATGACTTCTAAAACGCAATCAAATAAGAGAAAAAGAACACAGGCTAGTTTGCTTAGGTGTCTGTGTCATCCTGACGTTAAGTAAAATTCGTTAACAGAAATAATATTTTTAACTACTTTGGCGTTTCAGTTGTAGAAACCTTATATAAATATGCAATTTTGCGTTACACAATTCTTATAATATTGAATATAACAAATATATTTCAAATGACAAATTAACAAGAAGTTATACGTTGAATATGCTAAAAACACTAGAGTGATTCATAATTATGGACACTGTACTAAAATTTTCCAAATCCCATTCGTGTTCAATGAACTACCTAGAGAAATTCTGAACCTAAATAAAATTTATCAAGTGTGATTTTGGTACAAAATAAATGATAAAATATGTAATTAATAAATAAATGTAACACAAAATAAAACATGTAACAGGAAAATATGTGATAAATTTCTATTTTTTTTGCAAATTGCAATTTTATAAGGACCTGCTGATAAGCCTTTGGTTAAGCAGAATCAAATTTATGTACCAAATATATAGACAAAATTGAACAAAACTGTAACTTAGAACAGGGCAATTGTCCGCATAAAAATTTTATTATTTTTATGGTAAAACACGAAGCTACAGCGTTATGAGTAATAAATTCAAAAACAATAACTCCTAGGTAATATCAGTTGCCTTATAACAAGAAATGAACTGCAGAAATTCAATGAAAAATTCATATGATAACTGTTGTGAGTTTATTGAAATCAAAGAATTTTGTTATGATTTGGGTAAGAATAATGAAAAGTCAATGTTTCTTTTTGATTGGGTAGCGCACCAGGCTCGCAATCTGTAGTTCCCAGGTTCGAGTCCCAGCTGGGTCAGCGTTAAGATTTATCTCCGCAAAATTCCCCGCCCTGCCCACGATCATTAGGGGACATTGATGGGCTTGAAAAGGCCGTCGTCCGTCGGATGGGACGTTCAGCCGTGGGTCCGTGTGCAGGAGAGCCATATCCTGTGCACGTTAAAGAACACGCTGGATGGCCTTCACGGGAGGCTGGCATCTGTCTCCAACAGCTGTTCCAGTGGGTCCCCTCCCCCAACCTTCTCTGAGCATTTGGGGTCCATGTGACCTGGCCATTTAGCCTATGGTGTGCAAAAAAGTGCCCCTCACAGGTAAAGCAACCCAACCCAACCCAATCCAACTCTTTTTGATTGCCATATAAATGAGAAAAATCAACTATAAATTCTTTGGATGCTGGAAAAAAATCTAGTTGTGATGGCCGAAAAATCATCGCTAAATACATTTAATTTTCGAGGTGATTTTCTTCTAAAATTGCAAATATATCTTTTGAAACTGAAGTGTTTACAAATAACCTTAATAAAGCAATTGCTAACTGGTTTATAAAACAGTATATATATATGTGTGTGTTACAGTTAAAACCCTATTTCAGTTAATTCTAGGTTTACATATATACAAAATCCTCATGCAGTCATGGGCTACAGAGGTCCAACTATGTAGACTGTGTAATTTTTCTCTCCAGAAGTGTCTCTTCTGAGCTGCAGTTGCTGCATTTGGCCACTCTAGGCTAATTCTAGCAAGGTCCTGTTTGACGTTTTCTGACCATCGTTTCGTAGGGCCTTTTTCTGAGGGCAGGGGTGGCTCAGTCGGTAGGGCGCCAGGCTCGTAATCTGTAGTTCCCAGGTTCGAGTCCCAGCTGGGTCAACGTTGAGATTCAACTCCGCAAAATTCCGGCCCTGCCCACGGTCAGTAGGGTACACTAATGAGCTTGGAAAGGCCGTCGACCGTCGGATGGGACGTTAAGCCGTGGCCCCGTGTGCGGGAGAACCATACCCTGTGCACGTTAAAGAACACGCTGGATGGCCATGACGCGAGACTACCATCTGTCTCCCAACAGCTGTTCCAGTGGGTCTTCTCTGAGCCTTCGGGGTCCATGTGACCTGGCCATTTAGCCCATAGTGTGCAAAAAAGTGCCGCTCAGATGTAAAACAACCCAACCAAACCCTTTTTCTGAAAATTCTACCTATTCAATACTAGAAAGCACAAAATATATTTGGGCAAAAATGAATTCTCTTTAAGAATTTAAATATTTATTACAATTTCAGTTAAAACTTGTTTTCTCACAACATTATTAGTCATAAACACTACTAGTTCAGACAAGTTCATATATGTTCGATATGTAATTATAGTGTTCCTGAAACTGATGCTGAAGAAGTCTATGGCGCAAATGTTCTTTGTTTAAAATGCAATAAGAAATCAAAAATTCTATCTGCCAAAAAACCTGCAAGTTGCACTTTGGAAATAAAAAAAAAAGGCGAAACAAATGAAAAAGATAAGTTAAGAATCTTTCCCTACATCAAAAATTGGATATAACATTACTCTCCCAGTTCCAGAGGTTGACAAACGAAAGGCTCTGATACATAATTGGTGTTAATTTAAGCAAGATTGAATGTGAGCTGTTGAAGACTGGAACAAGAGATGAGGTTCTCATGAAACTTTATAGTCGATTCGAATTTGATGTTTGCAAGCAGTCATTTTCTATCCGTAAATCCTGTAGGCAAAGAATTATTGTTAAGTGTATCAGCAAGAAAAGCAAATGTAGGTACAAGTCAGGGATTTTTCCGATGTAAAGGTAAAAGAAATTGTTCTAATAATTTGATGTAGGATGATGTCATGTCTCTCTAATGTATTTATTTTTATTGTTTTTGTTGTAAATATTTATATGTATTAAGTGTGTTTTTGGAAGTGTTGTCGGAATGTAACTTACGCGCTGTTGTTTTCGGGTCTCAGCTGGCTGCCTGCACAGGCTGACAAGTCGAAAGACATATTACAACCACTTACAACTAACCTCGGGCGCGAGTGTGAGCGCTGGAGACGAGCCGCTGTCAAACAGGAAGGTCGTTTGAACACGCATCAAGGAACGAACTCTTACTCAAACAAACGTTCAAGGAGAGAGTTCGTTTCTTTGTGAGAATCAAAGTTCGGTTCTTGGTGAACCAAGTACAGTTCTGTGTGAACTGAGGTGGGTTCTGTGTGAACCTGATAGTAGGCAAGGATTAAATATCCTCACGCCGAGTTTGAGGTCGGTAAAGTCAGAATCTGTAAAGGGCAGATCTCCACCTCATTACATGATTGTTGGCAGCAGCGAAGCAGAAAAGGCCTACAGAGTCGAGCGCATCCCCAACATGTGATTGCACATAAATGTGAATAAATTGTGTCGCCCCTATGGATCTCTCGTGCGTGAATTGTTGGACATATCTCTATATATCACTTGGCGCAGCAAGTCTGGGGCATACGTCGGTACTGGTGTAACAACCCTCAAACCTGTTATTTCTTCTAAGCAATGGTGAATCCAATTAAGGGGCTAAGCGATCTCCTCTGCTAAAGAGCGACATTTATGTCTTCGGAGTCCCGACACGACATTCGGCGGAAACACGTGATCAGAAGAACGAATTGCGTCGTTGCCTTACCACGGATCACCACAGGTGACATGCGTTTTTTTTTTTTCGTTTTTGTGGCTCTATTTTCAAATTTTAACTTGCAGATTTCTGGCAGGAGTGCATGTGTAAAAGAAAAAAAAAACTCTCTATGCAACTCAAAATGCCATAATGCTTTTACCATGCAAAAATAAACAATAAACCTAATTTATTAATTCTTTGCATAGTTTTTGAAATATAAACATTTTGTTTTCTGAAATAATATGGTACAATATTATTATTATCACTAAAAAATTATGTTTTTATTGTTATGTAATAACAACAAAAACATAAATTTGTTAATAAAATGCTATGTAATAATCATCGACCTAATGTTTTGCATTTTCTTGTCCGTTTTTTCGTAGCTTTGATCAATAAAATCACAATTTATTTCTTAATCTAATTTTATTACAGCTTAAACCAGTATTGACTAATAATGCCTGTGAAAAAACCAATCTTAATGGAAATTTTAGTGAACATAGAATTCTTCAAGAGAATTCGGATGTTCCCAAATAGATTTTGTCAGTTCTAGTATTGACTAGGTATTCATAAAAGTAGAATTAACAGAAATTTTGTTTAAACTGTAACACATATTATATATATTTCAAAACTGTAATCCTTTTTTGGTTTGCGGATTGTTACACCAGTACCGACGTATGCCCCAGACTTGCTGCGCCAAGTGATATATAGAGATATGTCCAACAATTCACGCACGAGAGATCCATAGGGGCGACACAATTTATTCACATTTATGTGCAATCACATGTTGGGGATGCGCTCGACTCTGTAGGCCTTTTCTGCTTCGCTGCTGCCAACAATCATGTAATGAGGTGGAGATCTGCCCTTTACAGATTCTGACTTTACCGACCTCAAACTCGGCGTGAGGATATTTAATCCTTGCCTACTATCAGGTTCACACAGAACCCACCTCAGTTCACACAGAACTGTACTTGGTTCACCAAGAACCGAACTTTGATTCTCACAAAGAAACGAACTCTCTCCTTGAACGTTTGTTTGAGTAAGAGTTCGTTCCTTGATGCGTGTTCAAACGACCTTCCTGTATTATATATATTTTACAGGATATGTATAGATATTTTCTAAAGTAACTGAAAACTATATATTTAACTGACGAATGAAATGATGACTATGTAATGAAAACTATATATTTAACTGAAACTATATATTTTACAGGATATGTATAGATATTTTCTAAAGTAACTGAAAAGAAAAATTGAAAATTTTTTGGATGTTTAATTTTTTCTAATAATAAATTTAGATTTCATAACAAGCTAATTTCAAACTTAAAAATAAGATTTTTCTGACATGGGGATAAGAGAAATAAAGTTATTGTTTTATTTAGTGATATTAGAAAAGGAATTCGATACAGTCAACCACGAATTGTCATTGCATAAAATGTATAACACAGGAATTGGAAATAAAGGAAGTCAAGAAGTAAGAATATTTAATGCTCAGAGCTATAAGCTTATAAATTATTAAAAGTGTTGCACTGGGTTTCAGGTATCATCATCATCATCCTCAAGCAGCCATGGGATACGGAGGTCCAACCAGATCCGGTGCCATTCAGATCATGCAAATTAGTTCTTCAAGCAAGTCTGTCCTGAGCTACTTCTGTTGCATCTGGCCACTGCACACCAATTCTAACAAAATCTGGTTTGACATTGTCTGCCCACCGCATCCTAGTTCTCCCCTTCTTTCTGAGGCCTTTAGGCACACTGTTCATAACCCTATTCGACAATCTATAATTATTCATACGGACAACATGGCCAAACCAACGGAGTCTCTCTCTGCACAATATGCTGCTTAAAGGAGGTTCAATAGCGATTTACGCAGACAAACTCAACTCTATAATAGTTAGAACTCAAACTTGGGAACTGCATATCACGAGCCTTTCGTAAAAATCATAATATGTTTTCCTATATAATTAAAAGAAAGAATATAATAACATTTAATAATATTTATAAAATAACTTATTTATTTGCCAGTTATAGATTTCCTATCTCCTTTACGATTTTTAACCCTCAGTCGCATTAGGTCTTACAGACACATGATTTTGTATTTTTAAATTTTTTTGAAACGGCGCTAGCTAGGACCGATTTCTTCTCAGTACCTTTCAGAGCGCTCCTTTACTATACCGTGGAGACATTTTCCTCAGATGTGTCCGTTAGTTATTTAAGAGGACATATAATTGTAATGAATGAAACCGATGGTCCCAGCGGGACCATCGGTGTAACTGTATGGGGATGTCAGATATATTTCAATATCTCCCATTTTTGCTTATTAATAACAAAATAATTGAAATTTTTTAAGCAAATAAAGATGAAAAACATTCAGATCTGATGGGTTACCTCTGAGTGGTACCTTTTTGCACACCATGGGCTAAATGGCCAGGTCACAAGAACCCCGAAGGCTCAGAGAATGTTGGGGAGGGGACCCACTGGAACAGCTGTTGGGAGACAGATGGTAGCCTCCCGTCAAGGCCATCCAGCGTGTTCTTTAACGTGCACAGGGTATGGCTCTCCCGCACACGAGGCCACGGCTTAACGCCGCATCCGACGGACGGCGGCTTTTCCAAGTCCGTCGGTGTCCCCTAGTAACCGTGGGCAGGGAATTTTGCAGAGATAAATCTCAACGCTGACCCAGCTGGGACTCGAACGTGGAAACTACAGATTACGAGCCTGGCGCGATCTTCAGATCTGATGAATCAAATGCAATGATAAATAGATTTATATAAGAACCTCATTTATTCGGTACTCGCTTAGCTGACCCTTAATGTCAACTATTTTGCCTTTAGTGATGAAAATTATTTCGCGTATTGGATAGGTATTGATGTAAAATTATCTTTTTCGCATTTTGTGAATCTCTCAATAGCTTAATACCACATTTTAACTGTGGAAAATGCCAATATTTAAAAAAAATATTGCAAACGATTTATTTGTGTCACATATTTGAATTTTTGGTGGTAGAATGTGGTGGTCAAGAGGTTTACACTGGCAGCACTAATTTTCTCCCTTACCCCCCGTGGGATGGTAAAACGCAATTTTCGTTTTAAGAGATGAATGAAAATTTTCGTTGTGTGCTACATAAATTATTTCCATTTGAATTTCTAAGCCATCCACTGGCTCGAATTTTTATTGGTGGAGAATGCTAAAGGTCGATAATAATAAAAAATCTCAATAGAATGCAAAACTTTAAACGAATATTCCGAACGTTTTATGCACCCTAGAAATTCTAACTTTTGGTGATAGGATGTAACGGTTCAAGAGTTATATAGGCATCAATGATTTTTTCCCCCTTATCACCGGAAGGGGTGAGGGAAATGAATCATTTCGTGTTAAGAGATGAATGCAAATTTATTTTTTGTGTTGGGTAGGCTCTCATTTGAATGTAATTCATTAGGTTCAGTAATAGTGTACGTAAAAGACCATTTTTTAGAGGCGAGAGCGAACGGGGAGCAACCTTTTCATTGCTCAAAGCTATGATGAGAGGAAACTTTGTGTCAAATTCCGTGATAACAGCTCTTAATGTTTAGGAAAAATTATTTCCTTGTTTTACGTAGAGGGACTTTTTATTGCGGGGGAAGGAAGAAATGATGTATATCAAAAGCCTCACATTGCTTAAAACCATGATGAGAGGACGCTGTTTGTCAAAATCGGTGATCATAGCTCTTACCGTTAATGAAGAATTATTTTCCCTGTTTTATGCAGAGGGGCTTTCGTTTACGATGGGAAGGTTGAGGGGGAAGAGGGGGACCTCATATTGCTTAAAGTGAGGATTTGGGTTGGGTTGTTTTACCTCTGAGCGGCACTTTTTTGCACACCATGGGCTAAATGGCCAGGTCACATGGACCCCGAAGGCTCAGAGAAGGTTGGGGGAGGGGACCCACTGGAACAGCTGTTGGGAGACAGATGGTAGCCTCCCGTCAAGGCCATCCAGCGTGTTCTTTAACTTGCACAGGGTATGGCTCTCCCGCACACGGGGCCACGGCTTAAAGTCCCATCCGACGGACGGCGGCCTTTCCAAGAGTTATCGGCGGAATATTTCCAAGAGTTATCGGGCCACGGCTTAACGTCCCATCCGACGGACGGCGGCCTTTCCAAGCAATCGGTGTCCCCTACTGACCGTGGGCAGGGCGGGGAATTTTTGCGGAGATAAATCTCAACGCTGGCCCAGCTGGGACTCGAACCTGGGAACTATAGATTACGAGCCTGGCGCGCTACCGACTGAGCCACTCCCGCCCCACTTAAAGTGAGGATGATAGAAATCTGCATACCATATTTGCCAATCCTATTTTTTATCTTTTAAGAAAAATACTTCGGTTTTCTACTGTGGCATATAAACTGACAGGCTCCTGTCAGACCTCTGTGGCAAGCAGCTGCTTGAGGGGGTATTAATTTTTCTTTTTTTTATTTGTGCGCATGTGTGTTATGTGGGGCTGAGATCTTGGGAGAGGGAAGAAAGGTCAAATTCCTGTGTTTCTTTAGTCTACTATGAAGGGAAGGTGTATACGTATTCGGAAATCAGAGCCTTTACCGTTTAAGAGAAATCCCTCACATTTTATTCTAAAGAAATTATCTAAATAATTTTCAGGGAGCCATTTTTCGAGGGGGGAAGAAATATTGAGAGCAAAACTCTTTCACTACTTTAAGTTGCGGTTTGAGGAAACTATACACTGAATTTGGTCGTTCAAGCTCTCACCATTTAGAAGCAGGTTGTACTTAAACTTTTTTAAGGAGGGGAGGGTAGCATTTTGTGGGGGAGGAGAAATATTTACCGTCCTAAGCCTTACATCGTTCAAAGTTACGATTAGAGAAATCTATATACTGAATTTGTCGGTTCTAGTCTTACCATTTAGAAGCAGTTCCTACCACTTTTTCAAAGGAGGGGGTAATTTTTTTTGGGTGAAGAAATATCTTGGGGGGTCCAAATATTTACATTGGTCAAGTTACGATTAGAGGAAGCAGTACACTGAGTTTGGCAGTTTTAGCTCTTACAGTTTAGAAGCAGTTCTTATGACATTTACTATTGGGAGTGGTGGTGGTGGTGGGGGGGGGGAGGATTTTGAGGGTCCAAACCTTTTTAGGTGGTCTGAGTTACGATTAGAGGAAACAATATAACTCCGTTTGGCGGTTCTATCGCTTGCTGTTTAGAAGCAGTTCCTACCACTTTTAAGGGGAGGGGATAATGTTTTTGGGGATCAGAGCCCTTACATTGGTCTATGTTACGATTAGTGGAAGCAGTATTCTGAGAGTTCAACAGTTCTAGCTCTTACTATTTATAAACTGTTCCTATCGCTTTTTAAGATAGGGAATAATATTTTCCCTATCTTAGGAGGACTGAAATGTTTTGAGGTTCCGAAACTTTCTATCGGTCTAAGTTACGATTAGAGGATACCGATTTTTACTGTTCCAGCTCTTACCATTTAGAAGTATTTCCTGCCAATTTTCTGGGGGAGAGGTATTTTTTTTCGGGAGGGGGGAAGAAAACATTTGGTGATCCTGAAAATAGGGAAACAGAAAAAACGAGAAACAGATAGAAGACCCTCTCAAATGTATAGCAGATTCTTTTCTTATCTGATATTTGGAAATGCCTTGATGTCATTCAGAAGTATAAAACTGAAATATTGGCTATTGAAATAAAAGAAATAGAACTACTATTTGTGGCCTAAAATAGACTAATACGCACATCAATAATAAGAATATATTTCATGGAAGAACTGGCATACAGATGTTTAATGTTAAGAAAGATGAGTCTGTCAGACGAGGTGCTACCATTCGTGTTATAAAAGAAAGAACTATCGACGAAGGCTTAAGATAAAGAATTCCTTATGCAAAAATATTTATTAAACCTGAAACTTATTTATTTGACCTAAAGGAAATATATGTCTATACTGCAAGTTCTTAAGCTACGTGGAACTCCATATCAGGATATGACTGGTTTGTGTTACTGTACCTCTGAGCAGCACTTTTGTGCACACAAATGTTTGAACCAAGTTAAACGATTAAAAATCTTACCAGCACATCATAATAAGTCTATCTTTCATTGGCGTGGAGCTCATTTTCTCAAGAGTAGCGAACATGTACTCAAAACTTCCCTGTGTTTCTGGTCCTTGAAGAACTTGATTCAGGCAGGAAACGTGAGTCAGATAATCTGAAAGAGAAGAAAATTTTGTTTAGAGCATCAAAGTTTCAAGTCATGGTTTGGTACAACCGTCAATGTTTACAATGTCATAAGGTGAAAGACGGATGTATTCGATGTCTTCGTAAATAAGTGGTAGTCTATTTATAGTGCTATTTATAGTCATGCTTTCTGGTAAGGTGTCCATGACTACCACTCCTTAGGAATTTAAAAAAATTGCGAACATCCGCTTCCTTAAGGGAAAATCTTGTCAGAGGATTTGGGGATGCAGTTCATCTTCCGCAACCCTAACATAGTTGCCGACCTTTCTGGGAGTTCTATAGTGATAAAACCACGTCTCATCACCTGTGATAATGTCTGTTAACCGTTTAGGGCCACTAGTTTTTAATATTGCTAGCATCTCCTGGCACGAGTCGACCGTAGCCCGTTTTTGCTGCTCTGTCAGTTTGTGGGAAACCCATTTGGCACAGATCTTTCGGAACTTTAAATATTGATGAGTAATTGTTTCCACACTGCAATCTAAACTTGTTAACTTAACGGTGATGTGTGGGCTTTCCTTAATGAATTCACGAACAATATTGGTATTGAATGAGAATCACGAACAATATTGGTACGAACGGTATTGATGAGCAATAGTCTCTCGTTCACGGCCTCCTTCGTTCTGCCTGCACAAGGGAGGTCTTTGAAGCTCTGCCGTTCTGCTCTGAATTTGCGCATCTATCCCGTAACAGTGCCATATGAACATGCGTAATCCCCATATACTTATGATAAATCTGCACGATTTTTTTCCTTGTCGTTCCTAAGCTGCATCCGTGTGAAATGTAAAATCTTTCCCAGTCTTTAGCAGGCTCCATAGCAACAACGCACAGATTTCGCAGACCGAAATTTACATGCTTCCAGCGAAGAGAGAAATGATGATACAGCCTTTGTTTATAAATAAGACGCAATGACAAGTTTAGACAAGCTTTCGAACAATCGTAGCTCGTTAACGTCGGAGGAACGAGTGCAAATCTACACACACGTGTCAAGAACTTTTTGAACGCCCTCCATAGTTATTCTAACTCTGCAAAGTGAAACTTATGGATCACATGAATATCGGTTATCACTTTATTTCTTTATACTCGTCAGGAACTTGCACTGGACTTTTTGACGATAAATGACCTGCAAATCGTGTCTCGAGTTTTTTTATGGAGCTCCGGGTGCTGTCACTAATTCTCTCTCTACTCTGAAGGAGCTTTGAGCTCAGTAATTCTGAGCACTATGATTATTTAAAAGTTTCACTTGTTGAGACCTGATGGATAAAAAAAAATACCCCCTCAAGCAGCTGCTTGCCACAGAGGTCTGACAGGAGCCTGTCAGTTTATTATGCCACAATAGAGGGTCTGAGAGGATGGCAGGACCTCAGCAGAAAACAACCATGCCTTACCCGGGGCTCGAACCCAGGTCTCGTCGATCAGTAGCCAAGCACGCTAACCACTCGACCACGGGACGGCTTGATGGATAATAGATTACTAATTACTGTGTTTGGTTAGTGGTTGTGAAGTGACAAATGAGCATACTCATCATGAAATGGTTGTCAGTTCATCTATGAAGCAGGATTCTTGGCGTCTTTCACCCTCTATTGGAGAATGTGGTCGTGTGCAGTAACGTAGTTTAAAGCAAATGTTTTTTTTTTTTTTGGGGGGGGGGGATTTGATTTGAAAAAAATTCAAAACATAAGTAATAAATATGTATATATTAAAAAAAGACAAATAATAAGTAAATAAAAACCAATGGTGCATTTTGCATCAATTCTGAATATTTGCTAAATGTTTGAATAGCGTAAAATGCAAAATATTTTTTGAAACGCATACTTTTGGAGGGAGGAAAGTTGAAACCCCAAACCTCGCCTTTAAATACGGCACTGGTCATATGTGTCTGATAACTTCATTCGGGTTTCGTTCAATGTATATGAAAAATTTTGTGGCTGAGTTTTTGGTCGTAGGTATTGATGAGTTCGAATCATATTTGTGGATATCACCACAAGTGACACTGATGTTGGTGGGAATGACTTATACTTTGAAATGAAATATTGTAGAAAAGGCTCTTGATATTGAAATTTTGATTCATATATATCAAACAATTCGTAAACATATGAGCACTATGATTAATTGAAAACCTCACTTGTTGAGAATTTCAATTAATATGGGTTACACCAAAATTGTTGAATAATATGTTTTGAATTTATACGAATTCTGATTTTCACATACTTTGGCTACTATTTCACAATATTTGAGCAGCTGAGAAACAGGACATGAAATTTAAGAGGAGGGATGATTTAGATATCGAACTCGATATTGGGAGTTTAAAAAATAAAGCTTTATATTGATAAATTACTCCTCAAGCAGCTGCTTTACGGAGAGGTCTAACAGTTTATATGCTACAGTAGAAGGCCTCGTTCTATTTTGTTGCGATCTTAAGCAACCACGGCAATTCCCGATTCCACCTGACGGTACCACCAGTTATAAAAAGCCGTGCCTATCTAGAGCCGGGGGCAAAAATGCGCCATATGGACGCACCTCAACCCCGACCTCACATGGCAGCAGTTCTATAATAGGAAAGCTAACCACCGGAAGAAACCTAACTTTAATCTATTCCCCAGTTAGCCATGAACAAGGATATGTAGATCCAAGTTCGCTCGGCACCCGGGGTGGAGACTCTTAGTGGGGCCCAGACTTTTGACAGGGCTCTCATGCCTACTAGGCGGGCTCAGACCGTTCGGCAGAGCAATTAAACTTGCTCACACAGAACACCTGAGGTTGAGGCCATAGTAAAAGGCCTGTGAGGATGGCATGACCTCAGCAAATAAACATCCATGCCTTATCAGGGACTCGAACCCAGGTCCCTGTGATTAGTAACTAAACGCGCTAACCACTCGACCACGGGCGTGCATTCAAAAACAACACAACTGTTGGGGGATTAAATCAATTATATAAAGATAATTAGAAATGGAATTTGATCTATGGGCATTGCGTAATATTTCTGTGCTTCACACACTGTCTACATGCAATTTAAAGAATTTTTAATTTAGAACCTTAAAATTTAAAGAATTTTTATTTTAGAACCTTAAGGGGAAGTAATGCGAAATTCAGATTCTTCCTTATGAAAAATCTTTAGATTACGCCCAATAATTTTCGTTGTAATTTCTTTCAATAAAATTTACTTTTACTTCTTGCAATAAACATTTTTATACATTTCATGTTATCGAGAGATATGTGCATTCAGATTTGCTTAGCGAGAAATTCTAATACACTTGTTAAAGTAGTAAGTAAAAAAAAAACATTAAAATTTCACTCTCTGTCATTTTGTAAACCAGTCCTTCATTAATCGCCATTTAGGGAAAGCTGAATATATACCTGAAATCGGGCTGGGGCAAGGCAACCTAGAGATCCCAGGGTCAGAAGTGTAGAAACGGAAGGAGTGGCATTTAATATACACTGGCGGGAATTGAAAAAGGAACACACAGAAGGAATTCCTTTAGGAATGTCGTATCATAATACAGTGGACCTTCGTTATAGCGCTGCTCGCTATACCGCGCACTCGGTTATAGCGCGGGCGATGTTCGCGATAAATTCAAACATGTTTATACAGGTCCGTGCGGCGTTAGTGAGTATCGCATTTTATTGTTACTGCGTATTGAGTAATAGTTTTATTGTTACTGCGTATTGTGTATGTATTGAGTTCCTGCATGTATTTTGAATAGTGTTTAATTATTGTATGCATGATGAGTAAAAGAAAAGCTTACAGTGTGAAATTTATTGTGTCACCACCGCGCCGCTCGGTATAACGCGGTTCACCTTATAACGCGGGTGTTGTTTCCCGCCCGACATGCGCGTTATATCGGGGGTCCACTGTATGTTAATAGTTAAGGGCAGCAGAAACCGTGATCGAAGATTGCAAGTCATTGGGTGAAATAATGACGTCAATGAGGACGACAAAATGCAAATGTACGCAAGCGCGTATTTAAGGACTAGGGCGTGAAGAAAGAAGTTATTCTTCTTGTGTCCTGTTGTTCAGTGCTCTTCGAAGAAGCTACCATGACTGGACGATGCAGGCGCGCAACATTTGTTTAGTTAGTGGAGGTTAAGCGACGTCGTACAGTGGGTCTTCGGGAAGCAGGTTGGTTTTTTCGTCAAATTGCACACCGTGTTGGACGAGAGGTATCGGCAGTGGTAACGATGGTGGCGTCGATGGTCAGAAGAGCCTTCACTCATTCGCAGACTTGGTTCCGGGCAACACAGAGTTACGGATGCACGGGAGGATCGGCATATCAGGAGGGCAGAGGTGGCAGAGCGGACGGTTACAGTGTCACAAATTCGATCCTCTGTTGTACCAAGGGTGTCAACAAAAACGATACGCAATCGTCTTTTGGAAGCAGGACTACAGGCATGCATGCCGCTGGCACGGTTACCACTCTCACCTCGTCACTGTTGAGCACGTTTGCACTGGTGTCAAGAACGAGTTCATTGGAGGGAAGAATGGAAGTCTGTGGTCTTCAGTGATGAAAGTCGATTCTGCTTAGGAGCGTCTGATGGTCGTTTACACGTCCGAAGGCGACAAGGTGAGTGGCTTCTTCCATCGTGCATCCGCCAGAGACTCACAGAGCCACGCCGGGCATCATGGTGTGGGGAGTGATTAGCTATCACTCTCGTATGTGTCTGGTGTTTGTACAAGGTACACTGAATAAAAATACATACGCCAGCGACATCGTACAGCCAGTCGCATTTGAGTGTAATCCCAAAATGTGATATTACAGCAGGATAATGCCCGCCCACAGTCTACCCGGGCAACTCAACATGCTCTTCGGGCAATGTACCAACTCCTTTGGCCAGCACGCTCTCCAGACTTGTCTCCAATCGAGCATGTCTGGGACTGGATCGGACAAAGACTCTTCCACGGACCGCGGCAAGCAACGACCATCGCTGAGTTACGCGTCCAAGTTGAAAGCGCATGGAATGAAATCCCCCAGCGTGATATCCAGCATTTGTACGACTGATTGCATGCCAGATTAGAAGCTTGTATTGCTGCTCGAGGAAGTTCAACACCTTATTAAAATGTTCCTTCTGTAAAATGTAACGCTCATTAAAAGGAACAATAAACATTGAATCACTTCACACGTGTGATCACTGTCCTTTCTCAACAAGTTGTTTCTACTAAATAAATCTCATAGATTACGCTTCCATTGTTAATGGTGTTCTTTTTTCAATTTCCGCCAGTGTACGTGATGAATAATTAATTTTTTATATATTAACCCTTTCACGACCAAGGGAAACATTTTTCCCATTTTAAAATTGGTGATTTTCGTATTTAATTATAACCTTATCTGCATTTTTTATACAGAATGTCAAAATAGAACGTATGCCGAATGCAATTACGTAAACGGGAACGTTTAGAAAACAAAAACAGAACTGTCAGGACGCATAACATATGTACTATGTGCAATATCCATCTTTGCTTCACTACCAAAAGAAATTGCTTCGCAGAATATCATAATTAGCACATCATTTTATATAGTAATTTTATTTCATAATTTTGTATTATTTTAGTTAACATTTTGTTCTAATAAACCAATAAATAAAAGACATTGCATAATAAGCCTAACTATAATTTGTGTTACCTTTATAGTCCATTGGGAAAAATATTTCCCATAAAATTCCAAAAAAACTACACATTGTTATGTATTTTTCTTACGATTTTTATTTATTTTACGTCTAAACAAACTAAAATGAACAGTTACATACTAATATTTACTCTTAGAAACCTTATGGTCCTGAAACGGTTAAAACAATATTGGTAAATGTTTATTTTTAAAACTTTAATAATTAATTCTAAAATATTTAGTATATTCTTCTATTTTATAACACTATTGCAACTAATTCTGTAAACGTTATATTCGTGAACTTCTCCATACACGAGCTTGAACTCAAATGAAGTATTCCTTTTTATTTACTTCTTTCATATTGTCCGGTTTTTTTCAGTTTGTTTGTTTAAAAAACTACCTATAAAATAGATTGTAATTTATATTTTACAATATAATTTATGTTAATCAGTTTATGTGTATGAACTTTTGAACTGGAAGAATTTATGTAAAAGTACGATTTTTGTTGTTGATTTTTGTATTGAACTGTACTGGTGTCGAGAGTAGTGAATAAAAAATCTACTACCTAAAATCTATACTCTTGTGAACTTGTAGAAAGTAAAGTATCTTCTTTTAGGCTAGTTTAAATTAAATAGCTTATAGTTAAATTTTACGGAAATTTAGTCACATAAAATTTAACACCTGTTTTTAACTTTATACTCGGTATCGCGGTGACTTTACCTAGGGTTGAATCAATCTTTAGCTTCTCAGACCTTCAACTTGAGGTTTTCACGTATCAAACTATATTTCAGTTCAGATATTTTCCGCTGAAGTCTACCAGCCAGGCTCGTAATCTGTAGTTCCCAGGTTCGAGTCCCAGCTGGGTCAGCGTTGAGATTTATCTCCGCAAAATTCCCCGTCCTGCCCACGGTCAGCATACCGATGTGCTTGGAAAGGCCGCCGTCCGTCGGATGGGACGTTAAGCCGTGGCCCCGTGTGCGGACAGAGCCATACCCTGTGCACGTTAAAGAACACGCTGGATGGCCTTGACGGGAGACTACCATCTGTCTCCCAACAGCTGTTCCAGTGGGTCCCCTCCCCCAACCTTCTCTGAGACTTCGGGGTCCATGTGACCTGGCCATTTAGCCCATGGTGTGCAAAAAAGTGCCGCTCAGAGGTAAAACAACCCAACAACTATTCTACCTTTTGTTGTGTCTTTTTAAAAATTTTAGACGAAGATTCTGCAGTTCTGTAGAGCACGAGGTCCATTTCCATTTGAATGGCATATTAATAAGCAGAATTTAGGTGTATGGGCCACAGAAAAGACTCTGAAATGATTGAGATCTGCTACCCCTTCACAATCCACGTTTGGTGGGTTTTTTCGACACATCGTAATACTGAACTAATTTTTCTCGACGATACTGTGAATACTGATGAATTCATGTTGTCGAAAAATGAATTCATTTTCTGTGAATTCATGTTCTGACAGGATGTACTTGACAGGACAACTCACAATGGTCGTCTGGGTTCGACTCATGTTGTGCGCATGCTTCCCCCATGACGAAATAAGCGAGACCTTGGAAAGAGTTCGCTGAAGATTGTTTTTCTCAACTTCCGAGGGGAGGATCCGAACCCCCTCCGCCAGGAAGAAGGCCTCACAGAAGGCTTCCTTTTGCTCCTCGGTCTGCACGTCAGGGGGAAACCCGGAGTAGCACTGCTTCAGCCCCAGAAAAGTATCTATGTACCCATCATAGACACCTCCCTTTTTTGTTGTAGGGTCATATTGCAGGATGGTATTAAAGTGCCACACATCGTGGAACTGGAGAAGTTTGTAGCCAGCACGCATCGCAGCGTAAATTTCGAACGTAGGCCAAGATCCTGTCAATGCGCGCTGGTTCACGGTGTGCCGACAAGGGGGTGCCAGCTGTCCATCTGCACAGATCCTACAAAGGGGAAAAAGCAGCTTCCCATTACACCTGTAGGGCAGTACAGGGATGAATAAATCATCGGGGGGTAACAATGTAGCATGTGCAATGCCAAAATAATGGTCGAGGTCCGTGGCAAAATCGGAGGTGATCCGAACCGGGTGACCTTTACCGAATGGAGCCTTCTTGCAAACATAAGGGTACAGGCTGTTGTAATCAACGTAGTTAAGGATACATCCTAAGTCAGCCGATGCAAAGATGGAGAACACCTCCATGCGCCCTCTGTAGAGGTAGTCACGGGCCCCTATACGCCTGATAGGCTCGACGGATTTATAAATTAATGCGATGGACTGGTTTTTGCTCATCAACTCGTCGAATTCGTGCTCCCACATAATTTTGCATGTGTACCCGTTCATCAGCACTTTCAAGGTCTCAAGACGATCCATGGTCCGGGTGTTTAGCAGACCAAATGGCTTTCTCGTCCGCTGATCTATTTTTTCAGGTTAAATACATTTCAAGCAGTGATGAAAGTATCACCCTAAAAACTCGTAATAACAACGGGTACTGTGGCACACGCCGTCCAATTTGTACGCGAGAACTTTCAAGGACTGCCGGTCATTACTCGCCGAATACCCTTGGGCGGGACACACACCGAGGGTATTCTTCTGCAAAAACTTTCCACGGAATATGCGAAGGCAAGCACCGGCAATAGTCAGATCATGCGCAAATGGGTCTACACCTGTGAGATTTAAAAATTCCTTGCGGAAAGCTTGGGCGCCTCGCTGCAGCAGCTCTGTATCTGCCTTGCAGTAATACAGAAGCTGCTGTTGAAAATCCCAGGGTTCAAGGCTTGCTGCGACATACCACTTGTTGAATGCTGACAGAGTTTCAGTTCCATTTCTTCCGGCTGGAAAAAAAGCCTATCAATTTTCCTCCTTCACAAATTTAAAGGGGAAAAAGCCTTTCACCGTCTCCAACTTGAAGGTCTTCGTGAATGATCGAAGAGGAGCCTGAATAAAGGATAACGTGTCGATAAACCTTATTTTAAGGCCAGGTAAAAATATACCTAAAATCTTGGATCCATCTAACACAAGATCTGGTTTGAAAAATTTTCTGTACAGGTAACTTATGATGAACATGCCGTCAAAGCCTTTGAGATTATGCGCTAGGACTGTGGTGTCCTTGAATCTTTGAACCCCAGGACGTTCTTCAGCCAGAAGCCAGTCCATAAAGGCGTCCGTTTCCGGGAATGAGGTGTAAACCCACTCGTCGTCCACTTGGTATGTGACCACACATAGTATCGGTTTCAACAATCCGTCGGCACACTGCACAGTCTCTACGTCAAAGTAGAGATAAGTCTGACCGACAGGGTCAATCTTGCAGGGCTCGACGAATTTTAAAGTGTCAACCAATGAAGATGGGGAGGAAGGCGTCGTCAGCAGAATATACAATAATTCGATAATGCACCATGTGCGCTCGAAAAGCTGGACTTCCGGGAGTCCACATGGACCCTCGGGTACGCCAGCGTCCTGATGGAGCTGACGGGCTAAATTTGCCTGCTGTGTGCAGCGAAAATTGCTGATCCGCACATAGCAGTTTGACAGCCCTTTATTTTTCAAGCAGAGCTCTCGTGCCACGACGAGAGCTCTTGCTAGGCACAGCGCGTCGTTGTTCACAATCCTCAAAACCCTGCCCTTCTTGACAGCGAATAACTGCACGTCAACAATGCTTTGTTTCTCCGGCCCGGCACGTCTCCCAATACCGCCGCTGCCGACCCTGTCCAAGTCCGCACAGACGAAGTCAAATTCTAGTTCGCTCCCAGGACCGAGAGATTCATTTGACTGCACTACTTTGTCTAATGCAGTCATGAATCTCACCCGTCAGGGCATTACGCCGACAATAAATAGATGTCTCCTCCTTCGGGACCAATGAAGATGGGGAGGAAGGCGTCATCAGCAGAATATACAATAATTCGATATTGCACCATGTGCGCCTAGAAAAGCTGGACTTCCGGGAGTCCACATGGACCCTCGGGTACGCCAGCGTCCTGATGGAGCTGACGGGCTAAATTTGCCTGCCGTGTGCAGCGATAATCGCTGATCCGCACATAGCAGTTTGACAGCATATTTATTTTTCAAGCAGCTCTCGTGCCACGACGAGAGCTCTTGCTAGGCACAGCGCGTCGTTGTTCACAATCCTCAAAATGCTGCCATTCTTGACAGCGAATGACTGCACGTCAAAAAATGCTTTGTTTCTCCGGCCCGGCACATGTCCCAATACCGCCGCCGCTGCCGACCCTGTCCAAGTCCGCACAGACGAAGTCAAATTCTAGTTCGCTCCCAGGACCGAGAGATTCATTTGACTGCACTACTTTGTCTAATGCAGTCATGAATCTCACCCGTCAGGGCATTACGGCGACAATAAATAGATGTCTCCTCCTTCAGGAACAATGAAGATGGGGAGGAAGGCGTCGTCAGCAGATATACAATAATTCGATATTGCACCATGTGCGCTTGGAAAAGCTGGACTTCCGGGAGTCCACATGTACCCTCGGGTACGCCAGCGTCCTGATGGAGCTGACGGGCTAAATTTGCCTGCTGTGTGCAGCGATAATCGCTGATCCGCACATAGCAGTTTGACAGCCCTTTATTTTTCAAGCAGAGCTCTCGTGCCACGACGAGAGCTCTTGCTAGGCACAGCGCGTCGTTGTTCACAATCCTCAAAACCCTGCCCTTCTTGACAGCGAATGACTGCACGTCAACAATGCTTCGTTTCTCCGGGCCCGGCACGTCTCCCAATACCGCCGCTGCCGACCCTGTCCAAGTCCGCACAGACGAAGTCAAATTCTAGTTCGCTCCCAGGACCGAGAGATTCATTTGACTGCACTACTTTGTCTAATGCAGTCATGAATCTCACCCGTCAGGGCATTACGCCGACAATAAATAGATGTCTCCTCCTTCGGGACCAATGAAGATGGGGAGGAAGGCGTCGTCAGCAGAATATACAATAATTCGATATTGCACCATGTGCGCCTGGAAAAGCTGGACTTCTGGGAGTCCACATGGACCCTCGGGTACGTCAGCGTCCTGATGGAGCTGACGGGCTAAATTTGCCTGCTGTGTGCAGCGATAATCGCTGATCCGCACATAGCAGTTTATTTTTCAAGCAGAGCTCTAGTGCCACGACGAGAGCTCTTGCTAGGCACAGCGCGTCGTTCATAATCCTCAAAACGCTGTATTAAATAATTTATAAGTAGAATACAGAAAGTAAAACGTCTTAAGGACAACACAGTATTAAATAATTTATAAGTAGAATACAGAAAGTAAAACGTCTTAAGGATAGCAATAAATAAAGTTTTAGTTACCTGTTAGCAGATGATGATCCAGCAGCAGGAATGTTGGAGGCTCGTTCACTAGACATCTCTGAGGAGTTTGGCAATCAGGTGTCAGAGTATCAGCGTTTACAGTTGAATGACATTGGGGGTGTTGTCCTCCCGTATTTTATACACCGCCAGCCCAACTGACACGTATTACAAGAGGTCAAACTAACATCACATCACGCGATCGAGACAACAACAACAATTTCTATTTTGAAACCTTATCAGCATCATATGTAAACAAAGTGTGGTGCTGGACACTGCCCTCTTGACCCCTCACCGATTGGACCACGTCACGTAATGTTTCGAAGGTTCTGCTGCTACCCCCGATAAGCACTTGAAAGGAATGCCGCTTGCGATGAAAGTCCTCCCAACCCGATAAGGAGTTTGTATTTTCTGAGAACAGATCATAGCCCTGCGCTACTCTATGCCACAGCTATTATGAATAATTTAAACCATTCGGTCAAGACTGAGTAAAATGAGTTTCGACTGTAGGATTATTTTTAATGAAGGTGTGGGAATTTTAACGAGTGCTTAATTACTAGGGAGTTTAATAGCCGGAAATTTTAATTTAAGAAAATCGTCTAACCGTCTTGGTAAAATGAATAGCTGGGGATTTTTAATTACTAAGGCATGAAGATCGATGCCAACGAATCATTTTTTTCAACAGGTTGGTATCGATCTCATACAACAAATTCAATGCTGGATGATCTAAATGTGCAGTTTCGCGTTCGAGTTCTGTGCAATAGATTTTCTGCACTTTTCGGATATCACCCATGTGATTTTTCTTATAGGACTTTGTGAGGGATATTACTCCCACAGACTCTCCTTATACTATTGACAAACTGAAGCGAGGGAATTCATCAGCAGTGATCAGCATCAATGAACAAACTCAAGCTGGAATTCTCGATGATGGCAAATATGCTACACTTGACTTTCATTCTTTCAAGTATGCTGAGTTAATAGATATCAAACAGAATGATGCATGCGATGAGGTTTACACAGAGAAACTGGAGAAATATAATTGAATCGAGAGATTCTTTTAAGGAAATCCCTGAAAATGCGAATGTCTATTTAGTGTTTATGTTTAAAACAAGATTTCAAGTTTCATAATATTAAAGGACTAAATATAAATATATATGTTGGGTTGTTTTTCCTCTGAGCGGCACTTTTTTTGCACACAACGGGCTAAATGGCCAAGTCACAAGAACCCAGAAGGCTCAGAGATGGTTGGGTGAGGGAACCCACTGGATCAGCTGTTGGGAGACATGGTAACCTCCCGTCAAAGCCATCCAGAGTGTTCTTTAACGTGCACAGGGTATGGCTCTCTCGCACATGGGGACACGGCTTAACATCCCATCCGACGGAGGTGGCCTTTCCAAGCCCATCGGTGTCCCCTACTGACCGCGGGGAGAGCGGGGAATTTTGCGGAGAAAAATCTCAACCCTGACACAGCTGGGACTGGAGCCTGGGAACATGTTACGAGCCTGGTGCGCTACCGACTGAGCCCTCCCCGCCCCCTCAGATCTGATGAATCAAATGCAATGATAAATAGATTTATATAAGAACCTCATTTATTCGGTACTCGCTTAGCTGACCCTTAATGTCAACTATTTTGTTTTTAGTGATAAAAATATTTCGCGTATTGGATAGGTATTGATGTAAAATTATCTTTTTCGTATTTTGTGAATATCTCAATAGCTTAATACCACATTTTAACTGTGGAAAATGGCAATATTAAAAAAAAAAACTATTGCAAACGATTTATTTGTGTCACATATTTGAAAAATTGGTGGTAGAATGTGGTGGTCAAGAGGTTTACACTGGCAGCACTAATTTTCTCCCTTAACCCCCGTGGGATGGTAAAACGCAATTTTCGTTTTAAGAGATGAATGAAAATTTTCGTTGTGTGCTACATAGATATTAGTAAATTACTTCCATTTGAATTTCCAAGCCATCCACTGGCTCGAATTTTTATTGGTGGAGAATGCTAAAGGTCGATAATAATAAAAAATCTCAATAGAATGCAAAACTTTAAACGAATATTCCGAACGTTTTATCCACCTTAGAAATTCTAACTTTTGGTGATAGGTTGTGACGGTTCAAGAGTTATATGGGAAGTAATGATTTTTTCCCCTTTCTACCGGAAGGGGTGAGGGAAATGAAACATTTCGTGTTAAGGGATGACACGGCTTAACGTCCCATCCGACGGACGGCGGCCTTTCCCAGCCCATCGGTGTCCCCTACTGACCGTGGGCAGGGAATTTTGCGGAGATAAATCTCAACGCTGACCCAGCTGGGACTCAAACCTGGGAACTGCAGATTACGAGTCTGGCGCGCTACCGACTGAACCCCCCCCGCCCCCCTAGGATTGGGAATGGCAACCTTTTCATTTGCCAGCGTAATAAATTAGACGTTTTTTTGTTTTCAGATAAAGAATTGCAGAAATAAGTACAGCATTTAACCTTACGTAATATCACTCCCACGAATAATCTGATATAACAGTAATTTAACCTCGCCCCTAGGTGTAATATAATTTATGCGAAGTTTACATCGTTCAGTCATTTTAATTCTAATCAAAGATTTATAAACATGAGATGCTAACACAAAAGTAACTTAAGAGAACACGATTATATTTTTCTGAAACGTACCGAAATGAATTCTATAACTTTTTCCTCTTCCTAAATGTTTTAGATATTTCTTGCAAAAAGCTCTTTACGTTTGTTGAAGGTGCAGTATGGAATTTTCAGACATAAATTTTTTTAAAAGTTGTTGGGTTGTTTTACCTCTGAGCGGCACTTTTTTGCACACCATGGGCTAAATGGCCAGGTCACATGGACCCCGAAGGCTCAGAGAAGGTTGGGGGAGGGGACCCACTGGAACAGCTGTTGGGAGACAGATGGTAGCCTCCCGTCAAGGCCATCCAGCGTGTTCTTTAACGTGCACAGGGTATGTCTCTCCCGCACACGGGGCCACGGCTTAACGTCCCATCCGACGGACGGCAACCTTTCCAAGCCCATCGGTGTCCTCTACTGACCGTGGGCAGGGCGGGGAATTTTGCGGAGATAAATCTCAACGCTGACCCAGCTGGGACTCGAACCTGGGAACTACAGATTACGAGCCTGGCGCGCTACCGACTGAGCCACCCCTTTTTGAAAAGTGTCTGATTGTTTATATGAAAACAAAACTAAATTTTAAATACTTTTAAGACAGAGAAAAAACTATTGTGATATATACTGTATTTATATATTTTAAATTCATTCAGGAAAATGTAAATCTGCAGTTTCTTGATCAGCTTTTCTAAATTCGACTGTTGCTGAAGGATTTTGACAGAAAATGTATATGAGAAGCTTTTATCCGCAGAAATGCTAAATTCATTTAATGTGTTTATGATATTTTAATAAGAAAAGAAAATACTTACTTGTTCTCAAACTCGTTCCCTCGGTACACATCTGTTGATGACCATTCTTGACGCCTTCACAAAGCAAGCCAGCAAGTTCTCGTTGAACAGATGACATACAGCTCGATTGGAATTTATCTATGCAGTCAAATGTATCATCCCCCACTCTATAAAATACACGAAAAATTATAAATGAAAGTAATCGTTGCTGAAATATAAAAGAACCTCATCTTCATGGAAATAAAGTACTTTGGACAGTTCCTAATTTTCAAGCATGTCAAAATACAAACTATCAGTGATGGTTCCATAAAAAAAAAATCGACAAAATATTATTGCACAAAATCTTATCCATGCAAATATGAAATGTCACCATATCAGTTGGTAGAGCAACTGACGTATAAGCAGGAGATTCTCCATATTCAAATCTGGAATCTGACCAATTATACTTTTTACACACTTATAGATCCTGATATAATATCAAATCTTCAGTACGTTCTAATTTCTATTCTATAATTTGAATGAATCTCCTCACCAGATATTCGACTTAGAGTTGTTATACTCATTCAGAATAGGAGATGGATTCCTGTTTCTCCAGTCATTGTAAATAACTTTAACATTGGTAATAAAACATTTGAGATATCTTTGGATCCTACATTTCAATATTTTTAAATGAACTAACTGAAGGGGGTCTGTAAAATGGTAGAAAGACCTGTAAATGGTAGAGAGGTAGTCACTGGAAGGAGAGCTATGAACCAATCCCCTGTGATGATGCATAGAACAGGCCAAGTCTAGCACCTAATGTCCGACCCCGCCTTCTCGTGGTGCAGATCGTTAGTACCATTCAAAAGAGATAATCTCTTGTGGAAGTGAACGGAAGTCGAGGGCTGACAGATAATGTAGTCTACTGCTCTGGACAACTATGGCTACTTTTCTTTTTTTTTCTACCCTGCTGAGGAGTAGTCAACCACACAAGATCCTAGTGCTGACCATATAAACCTACTGGACCGGAGTGGAATAGGGCTCTGAGCTTGATTATGGATCCTGAATTTGCTGCACTTGTGGGTTTCTGCGAAGGGAAAAATATTCCGCTGTATTTTTTATTTATTTCTGGGTTGACAACCCCAAGTGAATAGATTCACAGGATATGTTTATCAGCTGGTGGATAATCCTGAGCAGAGGTCATCGCAGGCACCTGAACTCTATGCTTCAATTGGCATCGTCAAATTCTACATTGGAGGAAGCCTTCAAGTGTAGATGGCTTCAGCCGTTAGTGGTGGGGGAAACGGGTCTTTGCCCCTTGTCTGCGATTAGGGGGCTGTTTGATATTGTCGCCATTTCCTCTCTCAATAAACATAGTTTCTTTAAACATCCCACTAACCATTTTCTCTCCTTAGGTAGTTGGAATGTGAGGACTCTGCACAGAGCTTTTTCTCTTGCTGTCCTCACAGAAGAATTCCACCGTTATAATTTAGATATTCTCGGCTTGCAAGAGACCAGATGGACAGATAAAGGTCAGAGTCTTAAAAATATTCTTAAATTTCTCTTTTCAGGGAGGGAACATGATAAGCGTCACCAAGGCGTGGGTCTGCTTCTCAGCAGACATGTTAGTGATGCTCTTCTAGGATATGAGTACATTAATGAAAGGTTTCTTACAGCAAAATTTCAGACAAGCGTTAAAAACATGAATGTTATCTACTGTTATGCCCCCACTGAGGATGCCGATGAGGATGAGAAGGATAGGTTTTACGGACAACTTCAGGATATTTTGAATTCTGCAAGAAAGGAGATATTACCCTTGTTCTAGGTGACTTCAGTGCCAAAGTTGGTACTGACTGACATTTGGGGAGGAGTAATAGGCCCTTTTGGTATTGGTAGCTGCAATGGCAATGGACAACGTCTCCTACAGGTAAGTAAACTCAATGGTTTCAGAATAGCTAACACTTATGACAAACACCGCGATATACATAAGTACACGTGGGTTTCACCTGATGGGCTGCATAAGAATATGATTGATTATATATTAATTAACAGCAAATAGGCTAGTTCTGTTAGGAATACCAGGTCATATAGGGGAGCTGAAATTGGATCTGACCATTACCTTGTTAAAAGTGTCTTGCAATTTAAACTTAAAAAGTGTTGTGCTAAAGTTAAAAATTTTACCTTTAATACTGAAGCTTTCAAAGTCCCAGTTATAGCTAAAGCTGACCATGATAGGTTACGTAGTCATTATAACAGTCATGGTTTGCTTACTGCTGAAGTTGAGGAAGAATGGGACCATTTTAAACAGGCTTTTTTGGACACTAACAGTACTCTTTTAGGAAAAAAAGGAGCAGGAGAGACAGACTTTTCTGAGTGATAAGGCACTTGAGCTTATTTTGGAAAGAAAGAACTGCAGGAATGTCCTTAATCAATACTCTACTAGTCCTAATAGAAAGCATTACAGAGAGCTTAATAAATGTTTAAAGGATCAGTTAGCTGCTGATAAGAATCTTTGGCTTGATAGCTTGGCTGACAAAGCCGAGGAAGCAGTTAGACAGCACAACAGCAGAGAGCTGTACCAGCTAATTAATATTTTGTGTGGTAGAAAATGGACAGGTATATTGGGATTAAAGAATAAACAAGGTAAGGTTATAGAAGGTTAGGATTCTATCATGGCTAGGTGGGCTGAGCATTTCAGTGATGTTCTAAACAATGTAGTAAGTTCTACTCCCATTGTTTGCAATGATGATAGATGCATTGGTGGCTTTAATGTTGGCCCTATAACACAATCTGAAGTTATTTTGGCTGTTTCGAAACTTAAACTTCATAAATCCCCAGGGGTAGATGACATTACTATGAAAATGCTTAGGGATGGGAATATTTCGGTTACCACTTGGATGACTGAAATTTTGAATATCTTTTACGATAAAGGCATAGCTCCAAAGGATTTTACCAGAGCTACTGTTATCCCTATTTTCAAAAAGGTGATCGCAGTTCTTGTAATAACTATAGGGGTATCAGCCTACTCTCTGTTCCAGGTAAAGTTCTTTCCATGATTGTGCTTAATAGAATTAAGAATCTGGTTGACAGGTAATTGCGTGATGAACAATGTGGATTCAGAAGTGGTAGGGGATGTGTGGATCAAACATTTTCACTTAGGCAGATTCTTGAGAAATGTTTAGAGTTTCAGAATCCTTTGGTTGCTATGTTTGTTGATTTCAAAAAGGCTTTCGACTCTGTTGATCGTCATAATTCGTGGTTGATTGTGAGATCATATGGTATACCAGACAAGTTAGTTAACATAATGAAAGCTCTCTATAATAACACTGAGTCGTGTGTGAGAGTTGGTAAGGCTTGTAGCAATTGGTTTAGCATTACTTCTGGTGTTCGACAAGGATGCATTTTGTCTCCTTTTCTCTTTATCTTGGTTATTCATTATGTTATGCGAAATTCACTTCAAGGGAAAGATTTTGTCCTTAAATGGACTGGAGATACGAAAATTTCTGATTTAGATTATGCTGATGATTTAGCCCTTTTGACAAATGATGTTGATGAGATGAACTCTTTCGTTCGAGCTGTTGATGAAACTGGTAGTAGAGTAGGTTTGGTTATAAACAGAGAGAAAACTAAAGTGGTGAAAATTGGTCAGGCAGGTTGTGATTTAGTTAATCTGAATGGCTGCAGTCTTGAGCAGGTGTCTCAGTTTAATTATTTTGGGAGCTATGTAACGGATACTGGTGATGTGCGGCATGAAATTAACAGACGAATAGGGATTGCTGCTGGGACTTTTAAGATTCTATGGAGAGTGTGAAGAAATAGGCGTATACACCTAAAGACTAAAATTAGACTGTATAACCGTTTGGTCCTTTCTAGGGTTAGTTATGGTAGTGAAACCTGGACACTTTGTAAACAAGATAACAGGAAACTAGTTGCTTACGCAGTATTTTGGGCATTAGGTTGTTCAAAATATTTGCTTGTAACTAATGATGAGGTATGAGGTTTATAACTAATGATGAGGATGAGGTAACTAATGATGATGTATTTGCTTGTAACTAATGATGAGGTTAGGCAAAGGAGTCGGCAACCTCCTTTAAGCAGCATATTGTGGAGAAAGAGACTCCGTTAGTTTGGCCATGTTGCTCGTATGGATAATTATAGATTGTCGAATAGAGTTATGAACAGTGTTCCCAAAGGCTTGAGAAAGAGGGGGAGACCTAGGATGATGCGGTGGGCAGACAATGTAAAACATGACCTTGTTAGAATTGGTGTACAGTGGCCAGATGCAGTAGATGTAGCTCAGGATAGACTTGCTTGGAGAGTAAATTGCACTGTCTGGTTGGACCTCCGTAGCTCATGGCTGCTTGAGTATGATGATGATGATGAATCGTTGTTTAGTCAATTGACAGTTTTTATTTTTATTGCGATTCCTAATCAAAACTGTCACAAACCTTAAAGTTGTACAGGTAACAATGGGTTTCCTCATCTAAAGTTATGTTATAACCTTGTGTATCAACATGTAGGGGCGAGGGTGGCTCAGTCAGTAGCGCGCCAGGCTCCTAATCTGCATTTCCCAGGTTCGAGCTGCAGCTGGGCCAGAGTTGAATTTATCTCCGCACAACTAAGTTCCCTCGGTCAGTAGGGTACACTGATGGGCTTGGAAATGTTATGGTCCGTTGGATGGGACGTTAAGTCGTGGTTCCGTGTGCGGGAGGCCTTGGATGGCCTTGACGGGAGGGTACCATCTGTTTCCCAACAGCTGTTACATTGGATCCCCTCCCCGAACCTTGTATAATATTCGGGTTCTTTGTGACCTGGCCATTCAGCCCATTGTTCTCTCAGAGGTGAAACAACCGAATTAGCAGTGATTTTAGGATATTATCTGCCACCACCTTTCCACTTATCTGAGATCCCTCCATAAAAAGACTTGAGATCGAAACTTTACTATTACAATTATACATCTTTGAATATTGGTTGGGTTGTTTGATTTATGAGAGGCAATTTTTGCACAAAATGGGGTAAATGAAAGATCACAACGACTCCTTGGCTCAGAGAAGATTGGAGATGGGAATCTACTGCACAGTTGCTAGGAAACAGAGGGAAACCTACCGTCAAGGCTACCCTGCGTGTTCTTTGGCATGCACAGAGCTCCTCACACTGAGATGAGGTTTAACAGTCTTTGAAAGGGACAAAGCTACCTTGGGCCAACTTTACATTTGGCCCTGTTCACCTGGGTAATTGTCTGTTGTAGATTATTACCCAAGTGAACATATAGACCTTCTACAGGTAAATATTTTTTTGGCATTTTTATTTATACTCTTGCTATTTCGCAACGTATAATCATCAAATGCCAATAAAATGTCACAGGTTATAAAAAAAAAACGCCCATCCCTGTTGCGACTGTTATTGTATTTTTACATATTTTCATCTAAACATGAATGTAATAAAATCTCTTTTTAGTCGATAGCTTTCGGCATTTTCCGTAAGTCTCTCATTTGGCTACCCTGTTATAGGATTTTCCATCATAGGGACATCGTTAAACGACCCCTGCAGTAAATTTTCGGTATAAAGAAGCATGTTCATTTATAAGTTTTGTACCACTCTTAGGCCAACACTAAAATTTAACGGACAGCTGTGGAATTTAAAAAATGGTCGTATAAGTTATCGGATTTTATGATTTTTTAAATTTTTCATCAGTTTAAAATTAATTGAAATATTAATTGTAAAAAAAACAGTTCGTGATACTTTGGTCATATTGTTTATCTTCAAAAGTAAAGTTTGTTTACTTTAATTTTTAGCTCGTTTTTATCTGAAAACGATCTAATGATTTCTGTCTGTTCATCTGTAGACATACATCTTTGTTTTCAGAGATAAATTAAAAAATATTATTTCGTTAGATAGGTATTGATGAAACATTAGAATTCGCACTTTTCGAATCCTCCAAAAGCTAAAATTTCGCCCTCTAACCGTGAAAAAAGTTTAAAATGACAAAATTTAAATCGAAATTTCAAACAATGTAATAAAATGCTAGGAATTTGAAATTTTGGTGGTGGAATGTGAAGGTTCTGACGTTTCTGTTGGCAACAATGAATTGGCCTTTTACCCCCCTCCACGGAGTAGGAAACCTCAACTTTTTGTAAGAGATAAGTTTATGTTTAGAGATAAATTAAAAATTCTTTTTCGATTGCACAGGCATTGATGAAATATTACGATTCGCACTTTTCGAATCTCCCGAACGTTTCGATTGCAAAATTTGATATTCTGGTGGTGTAGTGTGATGATCAAGAGGTTTATATTGTGATAATCAAGAGGTTTATATTGTGATGATCAAGAGGTTTATATTGTGATGATCAAGAGGTTTATATTGTGATGATCAAGAGGTTTATATTGTGTTGATCAAGAGGTTTATATTGTAATGATCAAGAGGTTTATATTGTGTTGATCAAGAGTTTTATATTGTGATGATCAAGAGGTTTATATTGTGGTGATCAAGAGGTTTATATTGTGATGATCAAGAGGTTTATATTGTGTTGATCAAGAGGTTTATATTGTGATGATCAAGAGGTTTATATTGTGTTGATCAAGAGGTTTGTATTGTGATGATCAAGAGGTTTATATTGTGATGATCAAGAGGTTTATATTGTGTTGATCAAGAGGTTTATATTGTGTTGATCAAGATGTTTTGATCAGGAAGTTTATATTGTGTTGATCAAGAGGTTTATATTGTGATGATCAAAAGGTTTATATTGTGTTGATCAAGAGGTTTATATTGTGATGATCAAGAGGTTTATATTGTGATGATCAAGAGGTTTATATTGTGTTGATCAAGAGGTGTATATTGTGTTGATCAAGATGTTTATATTGTGATGATCAAGAGGTTTATATTGTGTTGATCAAGAGGTTTATATTGTGATGATGAAGAGGTTTATATTGTGTTGATCAAGAGGTTTATATTGTGATGATCAAAAGGTTTATATTGTGTTGATCAAGAGGTTTATATTGTGTTGATCAAGAGGTTTATATTGTGATAATCAAGAGGTTTATACTGTGATGATCAAGAGGTTTATAATGTGATGATCAAGAGGTTTATATTGTGTTGATCAAGAGGTTTATATTGTGATGATCAAGAGGTTTATATTGTGATGATCAAGAGGTTTATAATGTGATGATCAAGAGGTTTATATTGTGTTGATCAAGAGGTTTATATTGTGATGATCAAGAGGTTTATATTGTGATGATGAAGAGGTTTATATTGTGGTGATCAAGAGGTTTATATTGTGATGATCACGAGGTTTATATTGTGTTGATCAAGAGGTTTATATTGTGATGATCAAGAGGTTTATATTGTGTTGATCAAGAGGTTTGTATTGTGATGATCAAGAGGTTTATATTGTGATGATCAAGAGGTTTATATTGTGTTGATCAAGAGGTTTATATTGTGTTGATCAAGATGTTTTGATCAGGAAGTTTATATTGTGTTGATCAAGAGGTTTATATTGTGATGATCAAAAGGTTTATATTGTGTTGATCAAGAGGTTTATATTGTGATGATCAAGAGGTTTATATTGTGATGATCAAGAGGTTTATATTGTGTTGATCAAGAGGTGTATATTGTGTTGATCAAGATGTTTATATTGTGATGATCAAGAGGTTTATATTGTGTTGATCAAGAGGTTTATATTGTGATGATGAAGAGGTTTATATTGTGTTGATCAAGAGGTTTATATTGTGATGATCAAAAGGTTTATATTGTGTTGATCAAGAGGTTTATATTGTGTTGATCAAGAGGTTTATATTGTGATAATCAAGAGGTTTATACTGTGATGATCAAGAGGTTTATAATGTGATGATCAAGAGGTTTATATTGTGTTGATCAAGAGGTTTATATTGTGATGATCAAGAGGTTTATATTGTGATGATGAAGAGGTTTATATTGTGGTGATCAAGAGGTTTATATTGTGATGATCACGAGGTTTATATTGTGTTGATCAAGAGGTTTATATTGTGATGATCAAGAGGTTTATATTGTGTTGATCAAGAGGTTTGTATTGTGATGATCAAGAGGTTTATATTGTGTTGATCAAGAGGTTTATATTGTGATGATCAAGAGGTTTATATTGTGTTGATCAAGAGGTTTATATTGTGTTGATCAAGATGTTTTGATCAGGAAGTTTATATTGTGTTGATCAAGAGGTTTATATTGTGTTGATCAAGAGGTTTATATTGTGATGATCAAGAGGTTTATATTGTGTTGATCAAGAGGTTTATATTGTGTTGATCAAGATGTTTTGATCAGGAAGTTTATATTGTGTTGATCAAGAGGTTTATATTGTGTTGATCAAGAGGTTTATATTGTGATGATCAAGAGGTTTATATTGGCAGCAACTATTTGTCCGTTCATTACTAGGGTGGGTGGAAAAATGCAACTTTTTGTTTAACGAGATCAATGAGAAATTCATTTCAATTGATTAGATACTAGCGAAATTTTACGATCAAAATTTTAAAGTCCTCCAAAAGGCTTTATTTGACATCATTAGAGGGCACTTAATGTAAAAAATCGAAAATTTGAACTAATATTGGAAATGATATATTTCTATTAGAAATTAGAAATTCTTTTGGTGGAATGTTTTGAAGTTGAACGGAAATTTAAAATCTTTCTAAAAAAAGATAAATTAGATTAATTAAATTTTCTTCGCGCACCCAACTTTGAAGACCACTGGATTAGAAAAAAGAGTAATGAGCAGTGTGCCTGAAGACTCAACGGAAAGTTTTAAGTCTAGAACGAAGTGTGCTTTAATACTCAGGGAAAGGGATAAGCCTAGAACGAAATGTGCATGAAGACTCAAGGGAAAGGAATAAGCCTAGAACGAAGTGTGCCTGAAGACTCAAGTGAAAGTGTTGTCTAGAACGAAGTGTGCCTGAAGACTCAAGGGGAAGGAATAAGTCTAGAACGAAGTGTGCCTGAAGAGTCAAGGGAAAGGAATAAGCCTAGAACGAAGAGTGCCTGAAGACTCAAGTGAAGGTGTTGTCTAGAACGAAGTGTGCCTGAAGACTCAAGGGGAAGGAATAAGCCTAGAACGAAGTGTGCCTGAAGAGTCAAGGGAAAGGAATAAGCCTAGAACGAAGAGTGCCTGAAGACTCAAGTGAAGGTGTTGTCTAGAACGAAGTGTGCCTGAAGACTCAAGGGGAAGGAATAAGCCTAGAACGAAATGTGCCTGAAGACTCAAGGGAAAGGAATAAGCCTAGAACGAAGAGTGCGGAAAATGTCACACGCAGGATCGTTTTAGAACTGGGCTGTAGTGACCGTAAACAATAGTTGTTGCTCAGGATAGGTGTATGCAGAACTAAATTGCATTACACATAAGGCAAAATGAAATAATATCTTTTACTCTATTATATTACATAAAGAAAGCATTAATGAAAACACTATTATTTGCGTATACAGGTTTACTCATGAAAGGATATGTTGACTAAAAGCGAAGTCAAATTCACTTATCACTGCGTCTATTAGGTTAACGCGCAAAACACGGAAGGATATGTTCACTGAAACGGTAAACAAGGTCTATTAGGCCCTGCACTAACTATATGTCAGCTGAAATAATGGGTTGGTACACTAACAACTATTCCAATCAAGGATTTTCACGTCTGAGGCTAAGGTTACGAGGTTATCTAATGATCCCTCAAATAGGCAATAAAGTGAAGAAAATAATCTACTCACTTGCAGAAATTATTAAGCTGATCTGGGCTGTCCGGAAGAGTACGTTTTTCGTAGGTATGCAAATGATCTGTCATTTTCTGCAAACAAGCTTCGAATTTAGACATGTGGCATTCTTGTTGTGCAGCACATTGATGAAAGAAACCTAAAAATTAAAATATTGCTGCAAATTAAAAATGGACGAGCGAGCACTGAGCGTGAATTCAAGTAAAAATGTGAATAAAAATTATAATGCAATGCAATTTTTTACAAAAGTATGAATAAAATTATTTATAAACAAACTATAAGTCAACCGCCACGAAACTCTGTAATAATAATAGAGAGATAAGCTTTCAGAAGAATCTATTAAATTCCTGAATAATTAAATAACTATACACAAAACTGCGACTAAGTGTACTGGTTTTTCAGTACTAATTCTTTTCATACGTTGATCACCATGCACAAGACAACAATATTTTCCTTTTTACACACCAGTTTACCAATATAATCCATACCAATAAAGTAGTCAACCTCTGGCGCACACACTAAATAAAAAAAACCATTTATTCGTTAAACTATCGTGCACCGACTCTTAATTATGCCTCCTTTTGGATCTCACAACTTTAACAACACACTTCTATCTTTCTCATATTTCAGATCGGTTATATGTTCCGATTCGTTAGTTAATTAATTCTTACGCAGAAGCCTACACGAACGTTCATGACACGCCCATCACAACTCGTTGTAGCACGTTCACTGTCGTAACAATATATTTCAGTTTTCTATAAACGTCTCGTTTGTACACAAATGTTTTTAAAAAATGATATTAATTGACTTTTTGGAGAACAAAACACTTTTAATTGTCAATGTGATTTGCATTTTATGAATAATAAATAGCAGTTTATTTTTTCCCTTTAGAAATGCGAAATGCCATTTGATTAGTCTAAGTAACAAATATCTCGAAAATTAGCAGTTCTTTGAGTTAGAAAAATTATGTTTTACGTGAATCTTTAGTTAAGAATGAAGTAACATAAAGAATTGAAGTATTAGAAATTCTGGCATATATGCAATTATATGAACCAATAATTGTACTTGGGAACTTTTTAAAAGAAAATCTGCCAGGAGGAAATTAAGATCGCTGTTTTAAATTCCCTAGAAACATATTTTAAGAAAAGCGTCGCAAAAGTAACATTATCATCAATCGTCCTAGAAAGTGTCGAAATGCCGCCTGTCACATTTCAGGAAAAACCTGCTTCTACTTCTCATCCTGCTCTAATTAAACCTGCTTCTTTTCAAGGAAACGGGGCGGGGTGTCTCGGTCGGTTGGGTGACGAGTTCGAGTCCCACCTGGGCCAGTGTTGAATTTATTTTTGCGAAACTCCCTGACCTGGTTAGTCGATTGTGGTTTCTGTGACAACTCCCTTATGGTGATATGCATAGTACTGCGGTGCTCCGGGTCACGTATTATTACGTTATTGCATTGTCTAGACCAGGCATGGCCAACATACGGCCCGCGGAATGAATTTATCTGGCCCGCGAACAATTTTTCAATATTAGCATTTAACTTCTAGTAATTAATCGAATGAATTCTCGATACTTCTATATTTTTAAAAAAAAGATTCCTTTATAAAGAATTAAAACTTTTATACTCATCTGTACTCGATATGATCTGTTTGATGTTCAAGCGACGTTGCCAGCAGGCGAGATGACTGGAACGAGAGGCAGGTGCTGCGCGCGCACAATTCAGTCCACTGATGTGAAACCCCACTCTTTAGGCGGAGCTTGCTGTGCAGCACCCAAAGTCAGGCAATTTATTATTAAACGGTATGTTATTTTATTTTTGTTTTTGAAAATAGTGTATATTAAGAAATTTTTTCACTCCAGGGATGACTTCCAAAAAACGAAAAGTAGATTTAGAGTGCCGTATATTTAATGAAGAATGGAGGTGGAAATATTTTTTTGCAATGTACAATAATAAGGCAGTTTGTCTTATTTGTAACTCGAGTGTGGCAGTTTTAAAAGAATACAACTTGACAAGACATTTTGAAACCAAACATGCAAGTTACGCACAAAATTTAAACGAAGAAAGCCGAAAAAAACAAACCGCAGATCTGGTAGTAAAATTGACTCGACAGCAAAATGTATTTTTAAAGCAAAATCGCTTACAAGAATCTGTTACTGAAGCAAGTTTTTTAGTAGCAAAACGTATTGCTCAAAGTGGAAAACCTTTTGCTGAAGGAGAATTTGTAAAACAGTGCATGTTGGATGTTTGCGATGTGATATGTCCAGATGTTAAAAATAAATTTGAAAATATAAGCCTGTCTCGGCAAACTATTGCTAGAAGAATAGAAAATTTAAATGCTAATATAAATAATCAGTTATTAAATAATTTAAAATCGGCCAATTTTTATGCAATAGCTCTGGACGAAAGTTGCGATGTAAAAGATACTGCTCAGTTGTTAATTTTTATCAGAGCTATCACCGAAGATTTTCAAATTTCGGAAGAACTTTTATCAATTGTTCCGATGAAAGGTACAACAAAGGGAGAAGATCTTTTCCGAGAGATTGAAAAGTGTTTTTTGGAGTACAATGTTGACTGGAAAAAATTGGTGAATGTTGCAACAGATGGATCACCAAACATGATCGGAAAAAAAATTGGGCTCAAACGCATTGAAGATAAAATTTTCGAAATCGATCCAAATCATGAAATTATACCCATACACTGCATTATTCATCAACACGCACTTTTCAAAAATATTTTAAAAATCGATCATGTTACAAATGTAGTTGTGAAATTAGTGAATTTCCTACGATCAAAAGGATTAAATCACAGGCAATTTATTGATCTCCTTGAAGAACTAAATACCAGTCATTTAGACGTACTATATCACAATAAAATCCGTTGGTTAAGTTTGGACATTTTTCAAGAGGAAATAAAAATATTTTTAATGCTTAAAGAAAATGAGGATTTTCCTGAATTATTAGATCCAAATTGAATTTGTGATTTAGCATTTTCTTTGGATATTCTCACACATTTGAACGAATTTAACACATGTTTACAAGGAAAAACTTTTTTTGCTCATGATTTAATACAGAAATTAAGAGCTTTTAAAATGAAGCTTCGCCTTTTTTCTACAAATCTGGCTGAATGTAAATTTGATCATTTTCCAACGTTACAGACCATATCTTTAAAGATTTTAAAAGAAAAGGTTAAAACATTTAATAAAAACATCCTTGCACTAATGACAGATTTCGAGTAGAGATTCGATTGCTTCAAAAAAATTGATAAAATTTTATCTATTATCCGAAATCCATTTTCTGTACAAGTTGATGACGTTCCTGTTGATATACAATTAGAAATAATTAATTTACAATGTGATGAATTATTACATGAGAAATATCGAGAAGAGCAAGAAAATTTGTGTAATTTTTATAAGCAATTGAATAATGAAAAATATGGAAATTTAAAAAAACTTGCCAAGACGTATTTAGTAATCTTTAGCTCAACTTATATTTGTGAACAAACCTTTTCTTTAATGAATCTAAATAAAAGTACAACAAGATCAAGATTGAATGATTTACATTTGGAGGCTGTGTTAAGAATAGCTACTACAAGTATAGAACCAGATATTAAAAAAATAATAAGCGATGCAAACCGCCTCAACACGTCGCATTAGTTATTATGTTAATTTTTTGTATTGATTTACTTACAATTATTCATAAACAAATTTCATAATAAAATTTTGTTTACTTAAAGAAATAAGTGTTTTGCTTAACATTTTGCCATTTTAATATTTCATCCGGCCCGTGAAAATATTTTTTTTTCCAATCCGGCCCGGGGGCAAAAACCCCCGGATTGGATGTTGGCCATGACTGGTCTAGACCAACAGGATCCTGGCTAGTCGATAGTGATTTCAGTGACAACTCCCTAATGGTGATATGCAGTCTCTGTACTGCGGTGCACCGGGATTGTCACGCATTATTACGTTACGATGTCCTGCTCCCTGTCAATAGAGGACAACGATGGGCTTGGAAAGGCTGTTGTCCGTCGGATTGGATGTTAAGCCGTGGCGCCGTGTTCTGGTGTAGTAGATAGCCTTATCCCATGCACGTTAATGAACACACTGAAAGGCCTTGAAGGGAGGTTACCATCTGTCTCTTAACAGCTATCCAGTGGGTTCCGTTCCCCCAACCTTCTCGGAGTCCTTGTGACCTGGACATTTAGCCCATTATGTGCACAAAAATGCTGCTCAGAGGTGAAACAACCCACCGTCAAGTAAACTTTAGTTTCACAAGCATTAGAGCAGTAGCACTGAACGTAAAAATACAGTATAAATAATCGTTTGTAGTAGGAGCAAACAGAGATATAAAATAAACTACGATATAATTCCAAAACAAATAACTCTGTAAACACGCAAAATACATTTCAATTCAAACACTGATTTGTTAATGAACTCTAATTTCAACAATAAAGAAAATTTAGGCTCGTAATATATTCATCATCTTCATCCTCAAGCAGCCATGGGCTACGGAGGTCCAACCAGACAGCGCAATTCAATTCTTCAAGCATATCTGCCCTTGCTACATCTGCTGCATCCGACTACTGCACACCAATCTAACAACTACCTGTTTGACATTGTCCGCTCACCGCATCCTAGGTCTCCCCCTCTTTCTGAGGCCTTTAGGTACCCTGTTCATAACCTTATTCGCTAATCTATAATTATCCATACGAGCAACATGGACAAATATTGTGCCAACATTAAAGCCAGAAATGCATCTATCCTCATAAAAAACAATTAGAGTAGAACTAACCACATTGTTTAGAACATCACTGAATTGCTCAGCCCACCTAGCCATTGACAGAATTATCATCTTACTATGTTTATGTCTCAATCCCTTTATGTCAGCCTGTTTCTTCCCACACAAAAGATTAACTATCTGGAATAACTCTCTGCTATTCAGCTGATTCCTGTTTTGTTAGCCAGTCTATCAAGCCAAAGATTCTTATCAGTTGGTAGCTGATCCTTTATGCGTTTATTAAGCACTCTGCAATGCTGTCTGTTAGGACAAGTGGAGTGTCGATTCAGATTATTCCTGCAATTTCTTCTTTCAGAAATAAGCTCCAGAGCCTTATCACTCAAATGGCTTTGTCTGAACTGCTCCTTTTTTTCCCAAAACAGTAGAGAACAGCTAGGCTACGCAGGAAGATCTGCAAAAGTGCTTGCGAGCCATAAGCGTGCGTAGTACAATTTCTTTCAAGAAAAGCCTATTTAAATGGATACCATTCTTTTCAACTTCAGTAGTAAGCAAAATACAATTGCCATAATGACTAAGTAGCTTGTAATGGGATTCTGTAGCTGTATAGTGGCATGTCAGTATAAAGAAATCGAACGGGTGACCAAAATATGTTCGCTATACTGAAATGCAATGAAAAACATACTATGATAGTTGTATAATGCAAAATAATGGCTTTGAAAAAAATTTACCCTTGTATTGGAGTTTACTTCTTAAAAAGACGGTAATTTTTTTAATTGTCTGTTGCAACAAGCATCTCTCTGTGACTTCTTAAAGGATTTCGCAACTCCACAACACACTGTTCAAAATATCGTTTACTGTCATTTGACAACGGGGAAGACTTCACGCCATATTGCCTGCTAATAACGAAACTAAACTAACTAGTGAACTTAAAACAATAATAATAATTAACAAAAACAACTTGAATTTAACGAATGATAAAATAAAACGTACGGATTTGAACTGATTTAAAAGAACTTTTCACTCCAAGTTTGAAAATCTATTTTTTATGCTAGAATCAATGTGGCAACGCGACTTTAAAGCATTATGCCGTCAAGTGTGTAGAGAACAGCTAGGCTACGCAGGAAGATCTGCAAAAGTGCTTGCGAGACACATATACAACAGAAAGCGATTCATAGCGCTGTAAATTGTTAGATATTTCCCAGTGTTGCCAGATGCTAAAATGTACATTTTAGTTTAAGGATTTTCTTTTTAACATCACATATTGTTTAAGAATTTTCATTTTTAAAAATTTCGTTATACTGTTAATTTTTTTGCATCGGGATAAAATTTAATTTCGTTAAACTGATATTTTCGCTATACCGGTATTCTTTAAAATGAAAACTTTTTGCGATAGAGATGCATAGTAAGCCTGGGTCGAAAAAAAAAACTGTTATACTGAACATTTTGCTATTCTAGGGTTCGTTACACTGATATTTCCCTACATTTGGATTTGAACCCTATTCTAGGGTTCGTTACACACAAATCCCTACATTTGGATTTCTCAATTCTCTTAACCAACATTTCTTTAGCTTCAGTTGTAAGGTAATTTTCACCAGGTAATGGGTTTGGGTTGTTTTACCTCTGAGCAGCACTTTTTTTGCACACCATGGGCTTAAATGACCAGGTCACATGGACCCTGAAGGGTCAGAGAAGGTTGGGGGAAGGGATCCACTGGAACAGCTGTTGGGAGACAGATGGTAGCCTCCCGTCAAGGCCATCCAGCGTGTTCTTTAACATGCACAGGGTATGGCTCTCCCGTACACGGGGCCACGGCTTAACGTCCCATCCGACGGACGGCGGCCTTTCCAAGCCCATCGGTGTCCCCTACTGACCGTGGGCAGGGCGGGGAGATTTTTGCGGAGATAAATCTCAACGCTGACCCAGCTAGGACTCGAACCTGGGAACTACAGATTACGAGCCTGGCGCGCTACCGACTGAGCCACCCCGCCCCCCAGGTAATGGGGAGATCCAATTTCGTCTCCACTATATGATCTGGAATTCCTAACCCAACTAACCAATTTGCTGTTAATTAATTGTAATCTATCATATTCCTATGCAATCCTTCAGGTGAAACTCATGCAGGGAGGGGAGTAGTTATGGGGGGATGGGCGATGCTCACTCCAGAGTTAATCGGAGTTGGCAAAATTCGAAGTGACTTTGTAAAATCCAGGTGAATTCTGAAAATAGGAATTTTTTTGTAAAATTAAGGAGTTAGCAAAATCTAGGGTATTACCAAATCGAGGAAACTTGACAAAATCTAGAGCAATTGGCAAAATTCTAAACATTTCCACTTCTTTTCCACTTGGCAAAATACATGCGAGTTGTGAAAATTGGGATTGATTTTGTGAAATTAAAGAGAGTAGGCAAAACCTTGGGGAGTTGGAAATATCGGAATAACTTGGAATAATCATGGGAAGTTGGCAAAATTCGAAGTGACTTGGGAAAATTCAGGTGAGATGTAAAAATTGGGTTTTTTTTTCTGTAAAATTATTGCGAGTTGGTTAAAATTGCGTAAATTGTTGATGTTCTGTTAAATTATGGCGAGTGGCGAGTTGTGAAAATTGTGATTGGTTTTGTGAAATTAAGAAGAGTTGGCGAAATTCGAAGTGACTTGGCAGAATGGAGGTGAGATGAAATATTTTTGAAATTTTCTCTAAAATTATTGCAAGTTGGCAAAATCTAGGGGAGTTGGCCAAATTCGAAGCTACTTGGTAAAATATAGGCTGGTTGTGAAATTTAGGATTGTTTTTGTGCAATTAAGGATAGTGGCAAAATTTGAACTGACTTGGCAAATTCTGAGATGTAAAAATTTATATTTTTTTTCTGTAAAATCATGGCGAGTTGGCAAAATCTAGGTAAGTAGGCAAATCTAGGGCAGTTGGCAAAATTTGATGCCACTTGGCAAAATGCAGGTGAGTTGTGACAATTGCGATTAGTTAGGAGAGTTGGCAAAATCGAGACAACTTGGCCGAATTGTGGAGTTCACATAATTCGGACAACTTGGGAAAATTGCGAAATTGTGTTGTTTGAGTAGTTGTTTCACCCCCCCCCCCCCCGAGCGTAATTCTTGGTGTGTCCCAAATAGAGATATCAGTTATTCAAAGGTGTTATTTTCTTAGTAGGCAAAATTTTTCTTCTGAGTTCGAAAATTATCGTTGTCTCCCTCCCTCCCCATATAGTCATTCGCTCCGTTCCTGAACCCATGTGAATTTAGAAATGTCTCGGTGGTTGTAGTACGTGTCAATTATTCGCAAACCGTTAAGTTTACTTACCTATAGGAGACTTCCCCATTGGGGGGCTCAGTCGGTAGCACGCCAGGCTCGTTCCCAGGTTCGAGTCCCAGCTGGGTCAGCGTTGAGATTTATCTCTGCAAAATTCCCCGCCCTGCCCGCGGTCAGTAGGGGACACCGATGGGCTTAGAAAGACCACCGTCTGTCGGATGGGAAGTTAAACCGTGGCCCTGTGTGCGGGAGAACCATACCCTGTGCACGATAAAGAACACGCTGGATGGCCTTGACGGTAAGCTACCATCTGTTTCCCAACAGCTGTTCCAGTGGGTCCCCTCCCCCAACCTTCTCTGAGCCTTCGGGGTCCTTGTGGCCTGGCCATTTAGCCCATGGTGTGCGAAAAAATGCTGCTCAGAGGGTAAAATAACCTAACCCTACTTCTCCATTGGAACTGCCAATATAGAGAACTACCACCCCTGCCAAAGAGAACTACCACCCCTGCACAACAAAGTTCAGAATCAGTACCAACTTTAACACTGAAGGCACTAAGCACAAGAGATATTTCTTCTTTCTTGATAGAATTCAAAATATCATATAGTTGTCTATATAACCTCTATTCCCATTGTTCGCAATGATGATAGATTCATTGGTGGCTTTAATGTTGGCCCTATAACACAATCTGAAGTTATTTTGATTTTTTTTAAACTTAAACTACATAAATCCCCAGAGGTAGATGAAATTACTACGGAAATGCTTAGAGCTGGAAATGTTTCGGTTACAAGTTGGATGACTGAAATTCTGAATATCTTTTATGATAAAGGCATGGTTCCTAAGGATTTTACCAGAGCTATTGTTATCCCTATTTTCAAAAAAGGTGATCGCAGTTCTTGTGATAACTATAGGGGTATCAGCCTACTCTCTGTTCCAGGTAAAGTTCTTTCCATGATTGTACTTAATAGAATTAAGAATCTGGTTGACAGTCAATTGCGTGATGAGCAATGTATATTCAGAAGTGGTAGGGGATGTGTGGATCAAATATTTTCCCTTAGGCAGATTCTTGAGAAATGTTTAGAGTTTCAGAAACCTTTGGTTGCTAGCTTTGTTGATTTCAAAAAGGCTTTCGACTCTGTTGATCGTCATAATTTGTGGTTGATTGTGAGATCATATGGTATACCAGACAAGTTAGTTAACATAATGAAAGCTCTCTATAATAACACTGAGTCATGTGTGAAAATTGGTAAGGCTTGTAGCAATTGGTTTAGCATTACCTCTGGTGTTTGACAAGGATGCATTTTGTCTCCTTTTCTCTTTAACTTGTTTATTGATTATGTTATGCGAAACTCACTTCAAGGGAAAGATTTTGGCCTTAAATGGGCTGGAGATACGAAAATTTCTGATTTAGATTATGCTGATGATTTAGCCCTTTTGGCAAATGATGTTGATGAGATGAACTCTTACGTTCGAGCTGTTGATGAAACTGGTAGTAGAGTAGGTTTGGTTATAAACAGAGAGAAAACTAAAGTGATGAAAATTGGTCAGGCAGGCTGTGATTCAGTTAATCTGAATGGTTGCAGTCTTGAGCAGGTGTCACAGTTTAATTATCTTGGGAGCTGTGTAACAGATAATGGTGATGTGCGGAATGAGATTAACAGACAAATAGGGATTGCTGCCTGGACTTTGAAGAATCTATGGAGAGTGTGGAGAAATAGGCGTATACACCTAAAGACTAAAATTAGACTGTATAATAATTTGGTTCTTTCTAGGGTTAGTTATGGTAGTGAAATTTGGACACTTTGTAAACAAGATAACAGGAAACTAGATGCTTTTGATTCCAGACGCTTACGCAGTATCTTGGGCATTAGGTGGTTCAACTTTGTAACTAATGATGAGGTTAGGCAAAGGAGTTTGCAACCTCCTTTAAGCAGCATATTGTGCAGAGAGAGACTCCGTTGGTTTGGCCATGTTGCCCGTATGAATAATTATAGATTGGCGAATAGGGTTATGAACAATGTGCCTAAAGGCCTCAGAAAGAAGTGGAGACCTAGGATGCGGTGGGCAGACAATGTCAAACAGGACCTTGTTAGAATTGGTGTGCAGTGGCTAGATGCAGTAGATGTAGCTCAGGAGAGACTTGCTTGTTGAACTAAATTGCACGTCTGGTTGGACCTCCGTAGCCCATGGCTGCTTGATGATGATGATGATGATGATGATGATGATGATGATGATGATGACCTATCTTTTTTCATTCTCATTAGAGACCTCTGTGGGAGTATAAAAACAGAAAATAATCAAGTCTTTAATCTCAGTTTTCCATTTAGTTGTAACAAATGTTTCATTAATTCAGTCATATACCAGAAGAGCATCACTGGTGTGTCTGCTGAGAAGCAAACCTACTCCCTAGAGATGTTTTCCTACTCCTTCCCAGGAAAGAGGAATTTAAAATTTGTTTTAAGTATCTGACCTTATGTGTCCATCTGGTCTCTTGGAAAACCAGAATATCCAGGTTCTAAACTCTAGAATTCCAGTGTGAGGACGTTAAGATAATAATCTCTAGGCAACGTCCTTACATTCCATGTACTGTAGAAATAAAATGATAATAAATCTTGTTTAAAAAATTCTGCTAAGAGAGGTAGGGCCAACAATATCAAACAGCTCCCTAATCGCAGGCATGGGACAAAGACCCGTTTCCCAACCACAAAAGGCTGAAGTCACCAATGCTGATAGGAACTTTAGACACCATCTTTACTAGAGGACCTTTTCAAGAACTAGAATCAAAATAAAAAATGATCTGCCTGAGACCCATTCTGCAGGTTGGGTTAGCGATGCCCATAGAAGAGGGTTCAGGTACCGGCGATGGGCTCTGATGATCACGATTATCCACCAGCTGATATCAGGTATCCTGTGCATCCTGGCAACCCATAGGCAAACAAAAACACAACGGTAGATTTTCCTTTAACAGATTCAGTACCAACTGATGACAACTGAATTTCAGAATTCAGTAACAACTGATGACAACTGAATTTCAGAATTCAGTAACAACTGATGACAACTGAATTTCAGAATTCAGTACCAACTGATGACAACTGAATTTCAGAATTCAGTACCAAATGATGGCAACTGAATTTCAGAATTCAGTACCAACTGATGACAACAGAATTTAAGAATTCAATAGCAAATGATGACAACTGAATTTCAGATTTCAGCACCAACTGATGACAACTGAATTTCAGAATTCAATATCAACTGATTGACAACTGAATTTCAGAATTAAGTACTAACTGATGACAACTGAATTTCAGAATTCAGTACCAACTAATGACAACCGAATTTCGGAATTCAGTACCAACTGATGACAACTGAATTTCAGAATTCAGTACCAACTAATGACAACCGAATTTCGGAATTCAATACCAACTGATGACAACTGAATTTCAGAATTCAGTACCAGCTGATTGCAACTGAATTTCAGAATTCAGTACCAAATGATGAACTGAATTCAGTACCAACTGATGACAACTGAATTTCAGAATTCAGTACCAACTGATGACAACAGAATTTCAGAATTCAGTAACAGCTGATGGCAACTGAATTTCAGAATACAGTACCAACTAATGGCAACTGAATTTCAGAATTCAATACCAACTGATGACAACTGAATTTCAGAATTCAGTACCAACCGATGACAACTGAATTTCAGAATTCAGTACCAACTGATGACAACTGAATTTCAGAATTCAGTACCAACCGATGACAACTGAATTTCGGAATTCAGTACCAGCCGATGACAACTGAATTTCAGATTTCAGTACCAACTGATGACAACTGAATTTCAGATTTCAGTACCAACTGATGACAACTGAATTTCAGAATTTCAGTGTTTACATGTTCCCATGGGTGGGATCACTATGAACTTTAAACAAATAATATCAGATATCGCGAGAGGTGTTTAAGAGAAACACGGGCATGAAGGACGTAAAAAAAAAGCACCACACAAATATTTGAAAGAAATAATTTGAGCTTTCAAATGATATGACCTGAAAGCTTGCTGAACTCCCAAATTCTGTCACGCGCTACTCTGATTTTGAGTGAGAAACACCAATGGTGGGTGAGTGAAATAAAAGGTGTTAAAACATTGTTACGTTCTCTGAGACCAATTATGGATAAGATGAACACTTACAGTTTTAAGAAGAATTATTAGAAAATTAATAATAACGTTTATTGTGAAACAGAAAGATAAATACAAGGAAAACATTTACGAAACAAATAAACTAAGTAAATGAAATGTCAGTTTAAATGCTATTTACGTTAAATTTTTCTGTTTTCCTTATCTTAAATATTATTTAAACTCTTGCTTTCCACCTATTTTAGAGCGAATATTATAACATATCACTTAACCAGTTTTGCATCCATAGTTTATTAAGGAAAGCAAATTGAATGTTTTAAACATTTTAAGAGTTCGAATTTCCATTTGTACTATTATAATACGTAATATTGCTGCCGAATATCCACAGTGAGCCAGCTATGCGTATATAATTCAAGGTGCAGGTTTAAAAATATTTTGAACTTTGTTAAAAAAAACTGATGCATGTTTATCTTCAAGTCATTGCAGTTGTAATCAAAAATGTAGGCAGATGTGAGCTTAAAATGCATATGTTTGCATATCCACAGCACACCCCCACAACAAAGTTTTTCCTTGGAGTTTTTCCTTCAATCATACAAAGTGTATGTTTGTATAATTGACATGGAATCTTTTAGAGCACTTTGGTGACTATCAGGATTAAATTTATTTTACAAACTAATGCATATTTATAGTCAGGACTTTCCAAGGCAGGGGAGTTGAGTTGTTTTACCTCTGAGCGGCACTTTTTTGCATTTTTTGCACTTTTTTGATCAGGTCACTCCGGAGGGCTCAGAGAAGGTTTGGGAGGGTTCCCATTGGACATCTGCTAGGAGACATATAGTAGCATCTCGTCAAGGCCATTCAGAATGTTCTTTAACATGCACAGGGTATGAGGAATAATGAAGTCTCTCCGTACATGGAGCCACGGCTTAATGTCCCATCTGACGGACGACGGTCTTTCTAAGTCCTCGGTGTCCCCTACTGACTGAGGCCAGGACGGGAAGTTTTTCGGAGATAAATCTCAACGCTTCAAGATGGAACTCGAACCTGGGAACTGCAGATTAAGCGCTTGGGCGCTACCCACTGAGCCACATCCGCCCCTCCAAGGCAGGATATGATGTTCAAGAGTAAATTAAACCCAGGGCTCAATTTCAAATTATTATATGATCAGTTTTCATTCCTTTGTTTTTAAACTAATTAATAGGCTGCAAAATACATTTGACTCGGGGGCAAAATTATCTAAGCATGATGACAATATGATTAAGATTGAATGATGAAGATCTGAAGGAATTAATTTAAAGCAATCCTAGAATTATTCGAAGTAGAACACGAATATCAAGTATTACCTATAGCAACGACGAAAGCAACTAGCATGAGCGTCATCGTCTTTCCGATGTATGGCACCCGATTCGATATTTCCTTTCAGGTGATTTCAGCGTCACGAATGTTCTCCTGATATAGGTTTCACAGTATGGTCGTGTTCCTTCTGGCAGTGTTTTATATATGCGGAAAAGGAAAGTTTTTAAACGACCATGACTGAGTGGAGAACAGACGTCCACGCAAATAATTGAGGCGCATAAGGATGGAACGTTTTTTTTCCTTGAAGAAGAAGCAAGTCAAGCGATGATTTAAAAAAAACCCCTCTAAATTGATGAGTCCTTCACTTACTGGTTTGTAGAAGTTACAAGATGAAAATTTCCTAGGAATATTAAGTACACTTGTTATTATGGAAATGTAAACGTCATTTCACCTTGAAATCCAAGTGACATTACGAAACAGTTTTGTCTGAACGTTGCTGTCATATTTTGTTTATTTTATCGTTTAATCATTTCTCTTTTTGATAACTGTGGTAATATTCATTTTGAAATTTTTTTATCACGTTTTCATGGCCAATCGTTTCACGCTCAGGGCGAAATTGTTAATTTCTTGAAGGTCAAAGCAATCAGATTACTGGAGTTTGTTTCTTAAATAGCAAGATGAAGGCGATTAGATATAATATGCTCGATTGTTTTAAAGGTTGAATAATATGGAAAATCACGATGAATTCTAAAACATTTGGAAACGAAGTTTGGGATGTTTCATCGTCGCAATTTTCTTCTTCTTTCATAAACCATTTGCATAATGTGAATGACTCCTGGGAAGAAGTAGAGAGGATGTAAGACTGAGCAGTTAATGCTTCGACAGTTCTTATAGATTGAAAGGTCATTCCCCTATGATCTATGATTCAAATGTGCACACTCATAGTTTCTGACAATTATCCACTTAAGTACATTTTTTGCTCAAAATGTACTTTGGGTTGTTGGGTTGTTTTACCTCTGAACGGCACTTTTTTGCATACCATGGGCTAAATGGCCAGGTCACATGGACCCCGAAGGCTCAGAGAAGGTTGGGGGAGGGGACCCACTGGAACAGCTGTTGGGAGACAGATTGTAGTCTCCCGTCAAGGCCATCCAGCGTGTTCTTTAACGTGCACAGGGTATGGCTCTCCAGCACACGGAACCACGGCTTAACGTCCCATCCGACGGACGGCGGCCTTTCCAAGCCCATCGGTGTCCCCTACTGACCGTGGGCAGGGCGGGGAATTTTGCGGAGATAAATCTCAACGCTGACCCAGCTGGGACTCGAACCTGGGAACTACAGATTGCGAGCCTGGCGCGCTACCGACTGAGCCACCACCGCCACCCCTCCAAATGTACTTATTGCTTCGAAACAAGCGTAATATGAATACAGATATGGTTGCATTTGCATATTTGGAACGTATCTTTATTAATTTTCTCCACACAAAAGAATTTTAATGGAGGCTTGCTTTTAAATTTTCATAGATTTTGTAACTGCCTGTTTTCTTGAGTCTTGTACATTTGTCACGAAAAAATGCAAGTAGTTCCCTTTTATAAGCATTGAGCCATATAGGAACTGGGGAGACTACAGAGGATTAATTCACATTTTATTTTCACATGTCTTCCTATTGCTTTTCGCTTTGGCATTTGTCATTTGTGGATTTGTCAAAGCAGTTGTTCCACCATACCTTTCGAACGCGAAGGAGAAATATAAATGATTTATGTCAAAATGAAAGCTTGTGAAGCTTGGAGTGTCGCAGGCTATAAAAAATAGATCCTCCATGCTTTCTTGTCTCCGGAAAGCAATTGCCTAAAGTAGCAAGCTGGGTTGGGTTGTTTTACCTCTGAGCGGCACTTTTTTGCACACCATGTCAAGCGACATGGTGTGCAAAAAGCTTGCTTTTTTAAATTATGCTTGCTTTTTTTTAAATCATCGCTTGACCATGGGCTAAATGGCCAGGTCACATGGACCCCGAAGGCTCAGAGAAGGTTGGGGGAGGGGACCCACTGGAACAGCTGTTGGGAGACATTTGGTAGCCTCTCGTCAAGGCCATCCAGCGTGTTCTTTAACGTGTACAGGGTATGGCTCTCCCTCACACGGGGCCACGGCTTAACGTCCCATCCGACGGACGGCGGCCTTTCCAAGCCCATCGGTGTCCCCTACTGACCGTGGGCAGGGCGAGGAATTTTTGCGGAGATAAATCTCAACGCTGACCCAGCTGGGACTCGAACCTGGGAACTACAGATTACGAGCCTGGCGCGCTACCGACTGAGCCACCCCCGCCCCTAAGTAACAAGCTGTGTGTTAAATGAAAGCTTGTGACGCAGGGAGTGTCATAGCTATAAAAAACGACACCCTTATGCTTTCTTCCCCCCTAAAAAACAGGAATTGTGAAAGTCGCTCTGCTATGTCTTCCGATTCCGAATGCGAGGGCCTACAGTTACGAGTTAGGTGTCAAATGAAAACTCATATAATGATCATCGTAAACTATTTTGAATTTTGCCCCCACTATTCGCCCCACTGATAAAAGGGGAGGGGTGGATTTTCTCGGTTTTAGACTTTAACGAGTCATATCCCAAATTGAAGCTTGTGACGTCTCCATTATAATGGGCTACCTCAAACACTACTCCAAAAGGGAGGAAAAATGAAGTCGATGTTCATGAGTCATAAATAAAATGAAAGGATTTGAAGGTAGGTGTTTTTAGTGAAAAAGAAAAAAATATAAATAAATTTAAAAATTTAAAATTATCTATATTTCTATATGGGTCCTAAAAAAGTGGAAAATAAACCTAAAGCATATCGATGGTGCAATCATTCACTAAGTTTGTATTCACTTCAAAGGAAGATAAGGCTCCGATTTTCCCACACAACAAGATGGCCGTCGCCCTATCTTCTTTTGAAGTAAATACGAACTCAGTGACTGATTGCACCATCGATATGCTTTACGTTTATTTTCTACTCTTTAAGCCGATATTGGTCTGTAAATGGTAGCTAGGTAGTCACTGGAAGGAGAGCTATGCACCAATCCCCTGTGATGATGCATAGAACCGGCCAGGCCTAGCACCTAATGTCCAACCCCGCCTTCTCGTGGTGCGGACCGTTAGTAACTTTCAAAAGAGATACTCTCTTGTGGAAGTGAACGGAAGGGGAGGGCTGCCAGATTAGTGTGGCCTACTGATCTGGACAACTGTGGCTACTTTTCTTTTTTTCTACCCTGCTGAGGAGTGGTCAACCACACAGGGTCCTGGTGCTGACCATATAAACCTACTGGACTGGACAGATATATGGCTCTGAGCTTGATTATGGATCCTGATTTTGCTGCACTGGTGGGCTTCTGTGGAGGGAAAATCTTCCGCTGTGTTTTCTTTTTGTTTGTGGGTTGACAGCCCCAAGTGAATAGATCCACAGGATATGTTTATCAGCTGGTGGATAATCCTGAGCAGAAGTCATCGCAGGCACCCGAACTCTTTGCTTCTATTGGCATCGTCAAATTCTACATTGGAGGAAGTCTTCCAGTGTAGATGGCTTCAGCCTTTAGTAGTGGGGGAACGGGTCTTTGCCCCATGTCTGCGATTAGGGGGCTGTTTGATATTGTCGGCATTCCCTCTCTCAATAAACATAGTTTCTTTAAACATCCCACTAACCATTTTCTCTCCATAGGTAGTTGGAATGTGAGGACTCTGCACAGAGCTTTTTCTCTTGATGTCCTCACACAAGAATTCCACCGTTATAATTTAGATATTCTCGGCTTGCAAGAGACCAGATGGACAGATAAAGGTCAGATTCTTAAAAATAATCTTAAATTTCTCTTTTCAGGGAGGGACGACAAAAAGCATCACCAAGGCGTGGGTCTGCTTCTCAGCAGACACGCTAGTGATGCTCTTCTAGGATATGAGTGCATTAATGAAAGGTTTCTTACAGCAAAATTTCAGACAAGCGTTAAAGACTTGAATGTTATCTGCTGTTATGCCCCCACTGAGGATGCCGATGAGGATGAGAAGGATAGGTTTTATGAACAACTTCAGGATATTTTGAATTCTGTCAAGAAAGGAGATATTACCCTTGTTCTTGGTGACTTCAATGCCAAAGTTGGTACTGACTCTGACCTTTGGGGAGGAGTAATAGGCCCTTTTGGTATTGGTAGCTGCAATAGCAATGGGCAACGTCTCCTACAGGTAAGTAAACTCAATGGATTCAGAATAACTAACACTTATTACAAACACCGCGACATACATAAGTACACATGGGTTTCACCTGATGGGCTGCATAAGAATATGATTGATTACATATTAATTAACAGCAAATGGACTAGTTCTGTTAGGAATACCAGGGCATATAGGGGAGCTGAAATTGGATCTGACCATTACCTTGTTAAAAGTGTGTTGCAACTTAAACTTAAAAAGTGTTGTGCTAGGGTTAAAAAATTTACTTTTAATACTGAAGCTCTGAAAGATCCAGTTATAGCCAAAGCTTACCATGATAGGTTACTTAGTCATTATGACAGCCATGGTTTGCTTACTACTGAAGTTGAGGAAGAATGGGATCATTTTAAACAGGCTTTTTTGGACACTAACAGTACTCTTTTAGGAAAAAAGGAGCAGAAGAGGCAAAATTATCTGAGTGATAAGGCACTTGAGCTTATTTCGGAAAGAAAGAACTGCAGGAATGCCCTTAATCAATACCCTACTAGTCCTAATAGAAAGCATTACAGAGACCTTAATAAACTTGTAAAGGATCAGTTAGCTGCTGATAAAAATTTTTGGCTTGATGGTTTGGCTGACAAAGCCGAGGAAGCAGTTAGACAGCACAACAGCAGAGAGCTGTACCAGATAGTTAATGTTTTGTGTGGTAGAAAACGGACAGGCATACAAGGATTGAAGGATAAACAAGGTAAGGTTATAGAAGGGGAGGATTCTGTCATGGCTAGGTGGGCTGAGCATTTCAGTGATGTTCTAAACAATGTAGTTAGTTCTACTCCCATTGTTTGCAATGATGATAGATGCATTGGTGGCTTTAATGTTGGCCCTATAACACAATCTGAAGTTAGTTTGGCTGTTTCTAAACTTAAACTTCATAAATCCCCAGGGGTAGATGAAATTACTACGGAAATGCTTAGAGCTGGGAATGCTTCGGTTACCACTTGGATGACTGAAATTCTGAATCTCTTTTATGATAAAGGCATGGTTCCTAAGGATTTTACCAGAGCTATTGTTATCCCTATTTTCAAAAAAGGTGATCGCAGTTCTTGTGATAACTATAGGGGTATCAGCCTACTCTCTGTTCCAGGTAAAGTTCTTTCCATGATTGTGCTTAATAGAATTAAGAATCTGGTTGACAGGCAATTGCGTGATGAGCAATGTGGATTCAGAAGTGGTAGGGGATGTGTAGATCAGATATTTTCACTTAGGCAGATTCTTGAGAAATGTTTAGAGTTTCAGAAACCTTTGGTTGCTAGCTTTGTTGATTTCAAAAAGGCTTTCGACTCTGTTGATCGTCATAATTTGTGGTTGATTGTGAGATCATATGGTATACCAGACAAGTTAGTTAACATTATGAAAGCTCTCTATAATAACACTGAGTCGTGTGTGAGAGTTGGTAAGGCTTGTAGCAATTGGTTTAGCATTACTTCTGGTGTTCGACAAGGGTGCATTTTGTCTCCTTTTCTCTTTAGCTTGGTTATTGATTATGTTATGCGAAATTCACTTCAAGGGAAAGATTTTGGCCTTAAATGGGCTGGAGATAGGAAAATATCTGATTTAGATTATGCTGATGATTTAGCCCTTCTGGCAAATGATGTTGATGAGATGAACTCTTTCATTCGAGCCGTTGATGAGACTGGTAGTAGAGTAGGTTTGGTTATAAACAGAGAGAAAACTAAAGTGATGAAAATTGGTCAGGCAGGCTGTGATTCAGTTAATCTGAATGGTTGCAGTCTTGAGCAGGTGTCACAGTTTAATTATCTTGGGAGCTATGTAACAGATAATGGTGATGTGCGGCATGAGATTAACAGACGAATAGGGATTGCTGCTGGGACTTTTAAGAATCTATGGAGAGTGTGGAGAAATAGGCGTATACACCTAAAGACTAAAATTAGACTGTATAATAGTTTGGTTCTTTCTAGGGTTAGTTATGGTAGTGAAACTTGGACACTTTGTAAACAAGATAACAGGAAACTAGATGCTTTTGATTCCAGATGCTTACGCAGTATCTTGGGCATTAGGTGGTTCAACTTTGTAACTAATGATGAGATTAGGAAAAGGAGTTTGCAACCTCCTTTAAGCAGCATATTGTGCAGAGAGAGACTCCGTTGGTTTGGCCATGTTGCCCGTATGAATAATTATAGATTGGCGAATAGGGTTATGAACAGTGTGCCTAAAGGCCTCAGAAAGAAGGGGAGACCTAGGATGCGGTGGGCAGACAATGTCAAACAGGACCTTGTTAGAATTGGTGTGCAGTGGCCAGATGCAGTAGATGTAGCTCAGGATAGACTTGCTTGGAGAACTAAATTGCACGGTCTGGTTGGACCTCCGTAGCCCATGGCTGCTTGAGGATGATGATGATGATGATGAAGCCGATATAGGTAGACAGGTATTTTTTAAAAAATTTTTAAATTATTTATTGTCAATTAATAACACCACTTTCTGGATATCATGGAAATATAATTTTATCCATTACGCATATTTAATCTACTCGACTGATAACGCCATTTTAGTGTTTGAATAACTTGCTTCAGATTCCCGTGAATCCTAAAGTAATAACACAGTTAATGAGGGAAATCTCGTGAAATCGCATACAGTAAGAGGGACATCACGATTAATTAAAAAAGTATTTCTTGAAAATAGGAGGCTGAAGCAAAGAGACCGTCGAAGTCGTTTTCCCACAATCAATTTCGTTTTATCATAATCATCGTAGATAATTCTGGCTTACTAGCTTGACTGTGATAATCTCCTTCGAATATGGTGAATATCACTGGCGCCGGGTTTTTAAATTCTCAGGGGAGGGGGGAAGCCTCACATACAATAACAGGATGCCAGACATATATATTTTGTCTGTTAGATACATAATAGGAACTTTTCAGGGGGGACGAGCCCTTCAGCCCCCCATACTCGGTGCCAATGGTGAATATGAGAACGAAGAAGAATCCACTAAAAGTGATATTTAGTTTATGCTTTTGTGTTTTAAAATATGTTTCATTTGAAAAGTAAAATATAAGTAATAATGAAATAAAAGTAATTATACTTTGCTTATTTTTGCTCAAAATAGAATGCGGCCTGCCACTGATTGCTCAAATAAAATGACCTTGAAAAAAATTAAAAAAAAATCTTGTCATTGAAAAATCAATGACAAGAGAGCCTTGACATTGATTGAGAGGAAACTAATTTGATCTCTCTATGATTTGAATTTAAAGCACCTAGTTTGGAAAAAAAAATCTAAATTTAGTTACGAATTTTATGTAGTCCTCATTCTATTGTCCTGAGAGAAAAAACATAGATTTGTAGCAACTGAAATCTCACAGCTATTCATTTCGACCTAAAGATTGGATTGTTTTACCTCTGAGAGGCACTTTTTTGCACACCATGGGCTAAATGGCCAGGCCACAAGGACCCCGAAGGCTCAGGGGAGGGGACCCACTGGAACAGCTGTTGGGAGACAGATGGTAGCCTCCCGTCAAGGCCATCCAGTGTGTTCTTTATCGTGCACAGGGTAGGGCTCTCCCGCACACGGGGCCACGGCTTAACGTCCCATACGACGGACGGCGGCCTTTTCTAAGCCCATCTGTGTCCCCTACTGACCGTGGGCAGGGCGGGGAAATTTTGCGGAGATAAATCTCAACGCTGACCCAGCTGGGACTCAAACCTGGGAACTACAGATTACGAGCCTGGCGCGCTACCGACTGAGCCACCCCCTTCGACCTAAAGGGTTATTGATTTCATACTAAAGGTTTGTAACAGAAATAATATATGTGGGAATTTCTGAAAACTTTATGGTACATTAAATAGAACTAAGAAGGTTGGAACAGTTAAGCTGATACGAATAGAAGTGGACAGGTAAACATGTGTGGTAAAGAAAGATTATAAGTCACACCAGCTGACGAAAAAAGGTTAACCGATGATGGTGTAGTGGTTAACTATAACTGGCATGTTTCCAGGAGACGTGGGTTCGAGTCCCACTCACGACAAAGCCAAATTTTTTTTTAGCTTATTATTTCATGAGTTCCATGTCTATAGGACACATCCCGTGGTTCTTTACTATTTAAGTACTAGTAGTAATTTTGTGCTAACAGGCAAAACAATTGTACACAAATCGAATAGTAAAGCATAGTCAAGTCTGCTTGATGAATTTAAAAATTGTGTTAATAAAAATTAAATGTATTTGATGTTTAAATGGATGCGAGAAACATTTTTGCTTCTCATGGGCAGAATTTGCTGAAACAAACCTTCGGAGATTATCAAAAGTGAAGAAAGGTACATAGGTGAATATACTGTAAATTTGTAAATGTGCATTCTTCTACGGCAGAGATACAAAACCCGTCAATTGCGCGCTCTGGTGTTGTTAACAGTGCTCACCAATGCATCCTTTATTTGCACTCGCAAGCTGAATTGTAATGCAATTTTTTTTTTGCTTTTGCCGACAGCGTTCTATTTGACCAGGCCCGGATACAGAAAAAAATGAAGCGGAAGAAGGGAGAGGGGAGGCTGTATTTCCATTGCAGTATACCATTTCTTCCTTGGTTCTTGGGGGTGGCTCAGTCGGTAGCGCGCCAGGCTCGTAATCTGTAGTTCCCAGGTTCGAGTCCCAGCTGGGTCAGCGTTGAGATTTATCTCCGCAAAATTCCCCGCCTTGCCCACGGTCAGTAGGGGACAGCGATGGGCTTGGAAAGGCCGCCGTCCGTCGGATGGGACGTTAAGCCGTTGCCCCGTGTGCGGGAGAGCCATACCCTGTGCACGTTAAAGAACACGCTGGATGGCCTTGACGGGAGGCTACCATCTGTCTCCCAACAGCTGTTCCAGTGAGTCCCCTCCCCCAACCTTCTCTGAGCCTTCGGGGTACTTGTGACCTGGCCATTTAGCCCATGGTGTGCAAAAAAGTGCCGCTCAGAGGTAAAACAACCCAACCCAACCTTGGTTTTAGAAATTTTTAAAAATTTCTCGAAAAAATGTGTTAAATATGCACAGGTTTAATGATTTTTGGGATTCGTTACCCTCACTAACATTCTCAAAGGGGGAGTGGGGCATGGCCCCCTTGACCCATACTCTTGTATTTGACGTTGTAAAACATTAAAGAAATTCTTGCAATCAGTTCGAAAAATAACCGATATCTTATTTATTAAAATAACGTATTTATGTTATACTTTTAATGACGATGATTAAATATATGTAAAATAAATTCTTTCAAATACTGATGTTTTCTGTTGATAACCACAAGAATAAAGAGTTAAATTGCCAAAAAAATGTAATATCTATTACACTACTACTATTTTTTGGAAGTGGTCGTTAAAAATATTTGGCGCTCGCCAAATATTAAAGAGTTAAATTGCCAAAAATTATTAAAGAGTCAAAATTAAAGAGTTAAATTGCCAAAAATTATTAAAGAGTCAAAATTAAAGAGTTAAATTGCCAAAAATATTTATTAAAGAGTTATAATATATTTTAAAAATATTGTATTAAAGAGTTAAATTGCCAAAAAATGTAATATCCATTACACTACTACTATTTTTTGGAAGTGGTCGTTAAAAATATTTGGCGCTCGCCAAGGCGGTCTTTAAACATCTTGATGTCCTTGTGTTCTGTTTGGACCAATTGGTGTTCTTCTACCAAAAAAGAGTTTTTTCTGACTGCTGTTCTTTGGCAAAGCAGTTATAGACTCTGCCGTCAAAAAGTATTACGCGATACTCTCCGCAGCAGTGACGAAGTTCCTCCGCTGACAGAGCTCGGTTAAAGTGAATGTGACAGCAAAAGTTGCACACGTAGTCGCTTGGAACCGTGATTCACAAGTAGGAATATAAAAAAATAAAGTAAATACCCCCTCAAGCAGCTGCTTGCCACAGAGGTCTGACAGGAGCCTGTCAGTTTATATGCCACAGTAGGAGATCTGAGAGGATGGCAGGACCTCAGCAGAAAAACGACACATACATCCATGCCTAAATCCGGGGCTCGAACCCAGGTCCCTTAGATCAGTAGCCAAGCGTGCTAACCACTCGGCCACGGGACGGCTATCAAGTAGGGATACCCATTGAAAATAGATTTTTTGCATTGGAATGGGAGAGCGAGTCTGGAAATCAGATGAACATGTCTAAGTATAACCCAAAGATGAAATGTATAAAGAAATAAAAATGGTTACCAGGTCTACACCATTTAATTCCAAATGCATCAACAACTCTATTAAATAACTAAGTTAATATATGAAATGGTAACTTTGAAAAATAACATCTTTAACCACATAACGAAAATATACAGTTGCAAAAACCTGGCTGATTTAAGACAGCAGTTCGATGATTTGCAGCAGTACAGCAGAAATATCACATGCAAAAGTCTTACCTACTAAGAGTTTATGAAACATTCTACCAAAAGGCGGTATTAGATTGAAGCCATATATAAAAACAAGCCGTCAATTCCTACAAACTAAAGGGATACAAATGAAACACGTGTCTTCTTCATAAGACATACAACACTCATGAAACTACAAACACTAGATAACGATTGTGCGAAACACTCTGCATGTTGATAATACTGAAAGTAGTACTTTTACTGAAATTCTAGTCTTTGGGTCTATAATTAACAAATGGCCTAATATTGTCTTTTTTGATATTCTAGATATTTCAGCATAATACGTTTCTGTAAACTGAAAATCAAAATTTTTGTGATTCACAAAAATTAGTCCAACGTGTTAACAAGATGTTTTTACAAAAGAACTATCTTCATTGAAAAGCTTGGGGATAATCTAGTGAAATATATGTTGGCAAAAAAATAGTGGAGAGTATCCAGGCACAAATACTTCTGAGAGCGTTACTTTCTTCGTCTAGTTTTACAGACAGCAAGAAAAAGGGTAGATGCTATTTAGCAATAAATGCACAATAAAATATCTCTTAGGTGAAATGAATGAGAGAATGTTGCTTTAGCAAGAATTGCCTCTTTTGCAGTAATCTGCACTGCCAAAATGGTCCTTTTCTCTGACGTTGCAGTGGGGAGGGGGTGGCTCAGTCGGTAGCGCGCCAGGCTCGTAATCTGTAGTTCCCAGGTTCGAGTCCCAGCTGGGTCAGCATTGAGATTTATCTCCGCAAAATTCCCCTCCCTGCCCACGGTCAGTAGGGGACACCGTTGGGCTTGGAAAGGCCGCCGTCCGTCGGATGGGACGTTAAGCCGTGGCCCCGTGTGAGGGAGAGCCATACCCTGTGCACGTTAAAGAACACGCTGGATGGCCTTGACGGGAGGCTACCATCTGTCTCCCAACAGCTGTTCCAGTGGGTCCCCTCCCCCAACCTTCTCTGAGCCTTCGGGGTCCATGTGACCTGGCCATTTAGCCCATGGTGTGCAAAAAAGTGCCGCTCAGAGGTAAAACAATCCAATCTGACGTTGCAGTAATGTTCGTCGTTCTACGTCGTTCGTCGCTGGGGAGTTTCTGACTACTTTTCAGTTGAATAAACGTCAAGAATCATTGTTCAAACTGAATCTGAATTCATCTGCGAAAAGCATATTTGCTCACTGGCTTCGGCTCCAAAATAGACTATACAGCAATATAATTATATATATTGCTACAAAGCCTATTTTGAAGGATTGTGCAAAAGTTTTGTCAGCACTCACCTTAAATGAACTCAACAGGATGCGCGGGACATAAATCATTTTTATTTGCATACACATATCTTGGTTTATGCAGTAACCTTTCATACACAGTATGTCTTGAAACCGTTGTGTCCCTGCGGCTGCTGACAGCTCGTGAGCAGTTGTCTCCCTGCCATTTCTATATGTCATTTTATTGTTAAGGACAGCTGGAAATCGTACTGAGCAGTTGTGACCTTAAGACGACCTAGTCTTGGTCTATGAATAATCTACCAATAGTAAATACACATAGTTTACTTGACACAGAAGTCAATTAATCAATAAATACTACTTATGACTAATCTCATCTGTCTTTAAGGCCCGGTGTATCTCAGTAGGTAGCGTACCTGGCTCGTAACTGTAGCTCCCAAGTTCGAGTCCCAAATGTAGCAGCGTTGAGACTGTTGAACTTGGAAACGCCTACGTCTGTCGGATGGATCGAAAAGCCATGGTTCTGTGTGTAGAAGAGACATACCCCACTCAAGTGAAACAAAACGCTGGATAGCTTTGATGGAGGTTTCCATTTGTCTTCTAATAGTTATCCAGGAGGTCCCATTTCTCTAACCAACTGTTACCCTTTGTGACATAGCCATTCAGTCATTGTGTGCAACAACGTGCAGCTCAGTGTAAAAACAACAACACCTAAATCCTCTTTCTCGAAATTGTTTCCAAGATTTAAAAAGACTTTTAATGGTACATATTATTGGATACGTCGGTCGCGTGTTGACCTGCTTCCATTCTATCTATTGCTCTTCACTTCACACGATCATACATATGTCGTCTTTTTCCCACAAAACTTGTTGAAATCCAAATGCATCCCAAGTGAACGCCAATCTGGCTTGGACGGAAATAAGTGGAAATCGCAGACACGAGCTCTTTTATAGAAACCTTCATTTTTCATGTTCGTGTTGCTTCGGTTAAATGTCAACGCATTTTTTTTTGCCTCATTGTAAAATTTACATGCAACCACATTTCATGACATGACTTTATATATCGCAGATATACAGAAGTCATTATCGTTTAAGGGCCGGGGTGGCTCAGTTGGTAGCGCGCCAGGCTCGTAATCTGTAGTTCCCAGGTTCGAGTCCCAGCTGGATCAGCGTTGAGATTTATCTCCGCAAAATTCCCCACCCTGCCCACGGTCAGTAGGGGACACCGATAGGCTTGGAAAGGCCGCCGTCCACCGGATGGGACGTTAAGCCATGGCCCTGTGTACGCGAGAGCCATACCCTGTGCACGTTAAAGAACACACTGGATGGCCTTGACGGGAGGCTACCATCTGTCTCCCAACAGCTGTTCCAGTGGGTCCCCTCCCCCAACCTTCTCTGAGCCTTCGGGGTCCATGTGACCTGGCCATTTAGCCCATGGTGTGCAAAAAAAGTGCCGCTCAGAGGTAAAACAACCCAACCTATTATCGTTTAATCTTTAGTACCAGACGGGGCCAGAATCCTTTCTAAAATTATTGAGTCCGAGCAGGTCCGGATCTAGGAAAATACCGAGGGGGGTGGGGGGCGGGTTCAAGAAACATATTCAAGCCAAAAAATGCAAAGTGGGGGAGGGGGAGGCAATAGATTGGATTTCTAATGCAGTATAACATTTCTCCCTCCGTTTTACAGATGTCTTTCAAAAAAATTCTTGAAAGATGAATAAACTATAAATAAGTTTCATAATTGTTTGCCTCTTTTACCATTATTACCATTCTGAAAGGGGGCGAAACATGATCCCCGTTTCTCCCAGTTCCGGCGTGAGTCCGAGACAGGTTAGAAGAAATTATTTTTCCTACCCATTGTAAAGCTGGGATCATACCATACAAATCCTCATACACTTGCAATAAATACAGAAATGCATGCCGTTAATTAGTTCTATGCATTTCACACTCTTAAGAACTTTAAAATAATTATATTTGTTTGATAACAAATTAAAATTTTATCGTTACTTGGAATAAAAAATATTGGAAATTGAAATTTGCAGAAAATGAAAATTTTCGAGTAACATCGATATAAATGCTAAAAACGATTCATTTTAAAAGAGCGAGAATACGTAAAAGCAAAGTTGAATGATTCTTATTTTTAACTATTAAACTGCCGAGTACATAGCTACTGATCGATTATATTTATTATTGCATTATGTGAGACAGTAAAGCCCCCTTGAAATGGTATAACAGAAGATTACAAAGAGCTAGTGTAAAGCACTGGAATTGTGTTTGCTCGCAGTTCTTTCGCACTAAAGGATCAAGTATGCCCCGTCGAATAACACGGCATCCATACGACCAGGTTTCCGACTTTGACCGAGGGAGAATTGTGGGATTACGGGAAGGCGGATTGTTGTACCGAAACATCGGTGCTCGTGTTGGATGGAATGATGCCACAGTGATGAGAATATGGGGGGTAGAGGAGGAATGAACTCATTGATGTGAGGGATCTCAATGGCCTGTCACACAAACGAACAAGAGGACAGACATCTCGTGTGCATGGCTTTGAATGATCATACAGTCACATCAAACAGCTTAGCTCAACAGTTAGGGTGTGTTGCACATCAACCAGTGTCCGCACGTATGGTTCGACGTTGTTTGTAAGCATCGGGAATCTTTGCTGAGTGGCCATTGCTTCGGCTACCATTGACTCTACAGCACAGGCATATGCGACTGCAATGGTGCCAAGAACGTCGTGCATGGATGTGCGAATGGCATCACATCGTCTTTTCAGATGAATCCCTCTTCAGTATGCAGCACCATGATGGACGAATCCGTATCTAATGGTACTACGGCGACAGGCTCAGTGAGACATGTATGATGCAGTACCATACAGGTCCCACCCCTGGTGTTATGGTATGGGGTGCCATTGGACTCCACTCACGAATGCCTCATTACGCATTACCGGTACTTAGAACAGCCAGCGTTACGTCACTGAGATGTTGGAGCCTGTGGTCGTACCTTATCTTCAGGGGATCTCTGGTGCCATTTACCAACAGGACAATGCCCGACTACATGTGGCATGCATCGTCCAACTATTCCTGGATAGCCACCATGTGACACTTCTGCCTTGGCCTGCGCATTCACCAGATCTGTCCCCAATTGAACATGTCTGGTCCATGATCTCATGACTACTAGCACACCAGACACCAGCAGCTGGTACAGCAGATGAACTTTGGCTACGTATTGAAACTGCATGGACTGACATTCCCCAAACACACATCCGACGTCTCATCCTCTCAATGCCGGACCGTGTAGCAGTGGTTATTGCCACTCATGGTGGCTTCACAAGATACTGATTTCTTTGCATTCCACAAGTCTAACCGAGTTGTATTTGTAATTATTTGATCCTTATAACATAAGCTATGTATTCACTATATATGACTTTGATATCTGTTGTCTTTCCTGGTATTGTACTTTTAATGGCCAGCAGTGTATGTAGTTTCATGAAATGTATGTATATGTATGTATATGTAGTTTCACAGAAGCCTTCTGAAGACGAAAGCAAGTGTTTGGTATTTAATATATATTTATCTATTACAATTAATCATTCATCCCTATTTTAGAAATAAACATTTCTTTTAAATTTGTATCGAAGTGTTTTAAATATTCAGATTGTTAAGCAATTTTGCTAAAAAAAAGTAATTTTTACCAAGTGGAAACAATATCGTTCTGTTAAAACCTAATTTGCAAGAAAATTCTGCATGAAATCATAACGGATCTCCAATAAAATGATTTGCCTTTTAAGTTGTACTTTGGAGTTTGGCTGACTTAATCGTTACTGCGCCAAGCTCGTAATCGACAGTTCCCGGGTTCGAGTCCCAGCTGGATCAGTGTTGAGATTTATCTCCAGAAAACTCCCCGCCCTTCCCACGGTCAGTAGGGGACACCGATAGGCTTGGAAAGGCCGTCGTCCGTCGGATTGGACATTAAGCCGTGACTCCGTGTGCCGGGAGTGCCATACCCTGTGCACGCTAAAGAACATTCTGTTGGTCTTGACGGGAGGCTACCATATGTCTCGCAACAGCTGTTCCAGTAGGTCTCCTCACGCAAATTTCTCTGAGACTTCGGGGTCTTTGTGACCTGGCACAAAGCCCCGAAGGCTTTATTCATGTGTGTGAAAAAGTGCTGCTCAAGGGTAAAACAACCCAACCTTGAGTTTTGCTTTAGCTAGTAGTCTGTCTCCTTTTAATAATTTATTTCCAGGTTGAATACATTTTTTCCGCATTGCAACGAATACACAGGTCTGCAATGAAATTGCTGTTTTGAATTTTGCACCTATTTTGTAACGATGTTTTCTCACTGATTCCAAAAATATCATTATTTTTGTGATATCACATACAAATGTTTTAGTAACTGATACTGGCAAAATCGGCTTGTTGTTCTTGCGCAATTTGTTTGCTTATTGCGGCGCTTTGTTTTATTTCTTGTTTTAGGACAGGGGTTCTCAACGTGGGGTACGCGGTAAAAGGTTTTGGGGTATGCCGTGAGAGGGGGCGGGGGTGGCTCAGTCGGTAGCGCGCCAGGCTCGTAATCTGTAGTTCCCAGGTTCGAGTCCCAGCTGGATCAGCGTTGAGATTTATCTCCGCAAAAATTCCCCGCCCTGCCCACGGTCAGTAGGGGACACCGATGGGCTTGGAAAGGCCTCCGTCCGTCGGATGGGACGTTAAGCCGTGGCCCCGTGTGCGGGAGAGCCATACCCTGTGCACGTTAAAGAACACGCTGGATGGCCTTGACGGGAGGCTACCATCTGCCTCCCAACAGCTGTTCCAGTGGGTCCCCTCCCCCCAACCTTCTCTGAGCTTTCGGGGTCCATGTGACCTGGCCATTTAGCCCATGTTGTGCAAAAAAGTGCCGCTCAGAGGTAAAACAACCCAACCCAAATGCCGTGAGAGCTCAAAAGTCGCTAGATCTAGTAACAAAGTTGCTAAGTTGGCATTATTGTACTATAACTATAATTTTATTCATCTGTATAAGGGGTATGCCAGTTACATACACATTTCCAGGGGATACGTGAAGCATAAAAGGTTGAGAACCACTGTTTTAGGACATACAAGAGAAGTGGTAACACTGTGTACATTTACACATAAAGTGACAACACTACACACAACTAGGTGGCAGCAATGCATGCAAACAAAAAAAATATAATCCCTCAAGCAGCTGCTTGCCACAGAAGTCTGACAAGAGTCTGCCAATTTAATACGACATAGAAAACATCTGTGAGGCAAGGCGTGATCCCAGCAGAAAGACAACGTAAACATCCATACTTTACCGGGGGCTTGAACCCAGGTCCTTTTGATCAGTAGCCAAGCGCGAAGTTGTGTCAATAATCTAAATTTTTTTTGTTATATTTGTGGTAATTTTCTTGTAAAGAAGCAAAATAAAACGACCCCTCTTTTGTAAAAAGCACATATTTTGCATATTTCGGATTTAAGCTTTGAGATCAGGACAACTATAGCCACTTTCCACACAGAGTCGGACTTACGCATAAGCTAACTACGCTACAGCTTAAGGCCTCACGATTATAAGGGGCCTCAGAAAATAAAGTTTACTGTGTCATTTTTTTAATATTTAAATTAATTTATCGTTCATCCCAGCTGTACACAGTCATTATTGTATACCAATACTAGATAATGTTTTCTTCACATCTATTTCATGATTATTTTTTGGAAAAATCTAGGAAAAGATAAAAGGGAGACTAAGATACTGAGTTTCCATTGCAGTATGACATTTTCCTCCTTAGTTTTAAAATCTTGAAAAGATTTGTTGAAAATAGTGAAATATGCGCAAGTTCAATAATGTTTTGTCACCATTACCCTTACTAGCATTCTCACATCGGTGGTATAGTGTGCGGGGGATGCTCCCTTCTTAGATCCGCCCCTGATTTCGACTTTAGAATTTTTGGGGCTTATTAAACTTGTCACAGCCTAGTGCCTCAGAAGATCAAAGTCCTTTTTTTTATTTTTCTCTCTGATTTGTAAAAAATACTTATGTGATAAAGAAAATATTAATGTTATGTCTATAATTAGCAGCCTTGAATTATATACAATCAGTCATCAAAACTAAAACAGCTCTCTAAAATTTTAATTTACCGAGCTGGTTTTGTTAGTTATTGTATAAAAGATTTTCGTCCTAAAAAACTCAAAAACAAAAATCTCTGAAAAATAGTTACAAGAAAAAGTAAACCTGTGGAACTTTTTTTGCCCTTAGTTCCTTCCACTAGATGGCAGTACTAGTTACACTGTTTGATTTTATCCGTAGACTAAATTATTTCTGTTGAGACCTCGCCTTTCCTTACAGATCTTTCCTAGGCGAATGAAACTGACAGGATGCTGTCGGACCTCTATGACAAGCTGATGCTTGAAGAGTAATTTTTGTTATTTACTGTCCCTGTGGCCGGGTGGTTAGGACGCTTGGCTACTGATGGGTTCGAGCCCCGGATCAAGGTATGGATGTTTACATTGTTTTTTCTCGCATTCCTAACAGATTTCTCCGGTCTATTAACCTGTCAGATACATATTCTGTGGCAGGCAGTTGCTTGAATGGTGATTTTTTTTTATATTATACCAGAAATGGCTTTCATTAGAATATGTTCTGATTGATATTTACTCTAAATATAACAGTTCCCCGGAATGTGGTGTAAATTTGCTTCGCAGTAGGATGTATATGTGCCTTTATTAATGAAACCTTTAACCAGAATATGGTTGTTTAATTTTCAACCATACATAAAGTTATACAGCTAAACTTTTGTTAGGGATTATTTAAAAAAAAACGAGCTATTATTTCCACCTTGTCACTCTGTTTATCCATCTGAAGGTGTTCAACTTTTGTGTTTCAAGAGATAAACGAAAAATTGCTTTTATGTTGGAAAGCTTCTGATTAAATATTACGATTTACATTTTGCAATCTTCCAATCGTTTGAATTTTCTCTTATGGAAGTCACTAAATTTTGAAAACTACATTTTAAACGAATATTGCAAACAGTTTATTTATGCTGGAAATGTTAACCCTAGATGGGTGTCAAGCGGTTTGCAGTTGCAAGCGGTTTGCAGTTGCTTCCTCCCTTCAGGATGTGCGTGTGGGAAAAAAAGTTATTTTTAGAGATAAAAAAAATTATTAAGTGCTTGGATAGGTTTCAATAAAATATTGCTATTCACGTTTTCTAAATCAACCATTCATTGATGTCGAAAGGAGAGGGGAGCTTGAATAACATTATCTTCAAAGGAAAGCCCTGAAATCAGCCTCAATAAGTTTAGTAATGTACTCCTTAGATGACAACATGCAAAAAGTAAAAACAATTTTGTTGTTTCTGGGTATGCCACTGTTTCCATTTTGAATTTGCAGCCTTTGAATTCACTAAAGTATAAAAATGGCCAAATGTTTTCTCTTTGAAGTGCATCTGAAATCCTGCAGAAGTGATCGAATATTCTACTCTAGGGGATAGTTATTCCACTACTCAAGAGGGAATAAAAAGTTTTGGAAACAAGAGACTCTTAAGAAAATATTTTAAATGTATAAATATATTGAATAAAATAACTGTAATCTGAAATTCACGACACAAAAGAAAATTACTTTAAAATTAAATTATATTTGCGAACTTAAGAAACGCATTTTATTATTTTGATTTTTTTCACATTAAACGATCTTTATATAAATATTACAATTTTTGCTCTATGTGGAAGAGATGGCAATGCACAATTTAGAACTATATCGCAGTGCTTGTTTTTCTGTTAAGCATTTTCTAAGTTGTTCTACCTTTCAAAAAGGTTGAGGCTTGGTTTTAGACAATCCAAAGTTGATTTTGAATTTGGGTATCTGCTAAGTGTTGCGGAGTTAACTTTTAAATGCATTGGCAACGTACTTCAATTATTGCAAAACTATTCGTATCTAAAACCTTAAAGTAGAGATTACTGTTTTCAATGTAAAAAGAATAAAATCACAAACATAATCAAAATTTATGGAGGAGTTTGTTTCCTCCACGAACCAACGTAAATTGTAATACGGTTATTATTAATAATTACTCTTCGCTTAATTAATTGTTTTACCTTTGAGCGACACATTTTTTCGCATGCAATGAGTTAAATGGCCAAGTCACAAGGATGCCAAAGGCTTACAAGATACGTAGGAGTAGGGGATTTCTAGCCAGTTGCTAAGAGACAGATTCGTAACTCTATGGGAGTTTCTGTAATTGTACGTGAAAAAATTTTATAAGTAAATTTAATAAAAAGGGGAAAAATAGTATTAAAAATTTTAAGTAGAAAAATATAACGGCTTTCATACGATCGTGAATTTATATATTTATATATATTATATATATAAATATATACACTGCACGACACTGTAATTGCCCCACCTAGAAGGAGTGAGGGGATAAGGGTGAAATGTAGCACACACATAGCAATACATATTGGCATACCATGATTTAATTTGCATTCACTTACAGCGGTTAGAAGATGAGATAATGCAGAGCAATGTCAAATGTCACTGCCTCAGTAGGTGGTTGCACCGCCGTGAATGGCAATACAGGCAGCAATATGGCCTGGCATGGAGTCATACAGTCGACGGATATGGTCCTGAGGAATTGCACACAACCACTGCAAGCAGTGTTGACTTGCTCCCATAATTCATCGAAATTCCGCGCCGGCCAGTGAGAGGATTGCACACGTCATCCAATATGGTCCCACAGATTTTCTATTGGGGATAAATCTGGAGATCGTGCTGGCCATGGCAATACTTGAACATGTTGCAAACATTGTCTGGAGACCCTAGCAGTGTGTATACAGCCGTTGTCATGCTGGAAAATGATCTGCTGCATGCCTCCCAGGAATGGTAACAAAACTGGCTGTATAACCGCTCTAACGTATCGTGCCTCTGTCAGTGTTCCCATGATGCGGACAAATGGTGGTCTGTTGTCATATCCAAAAGCACCCCACACCATTATGCCTGACTGACGGAAAAAAGCTGGATCTGTCCTCTCGCCAGGTTGTCACCATACACGGAAACACCGATCGTCAGCACCCAGACAGAAATGGGATTCATCACTAAACACAACAGTGTTCCATTCAGGACCCCAGTTCGGACGACCTCGACACCAAGCCAGACGAGCGCTGCGATGGTTTGCAGTCAATGGCAGTCGACGTAACGGTTGCCTACAGCGCAGGTGTGTCTCATGCAACCTTAAGTTTACCGTTCGGGTCGTTATGGGGACTTTCATAGCTGCTGACACAGCCCGTCGAATATCGCCTGCAGTGTTCTGTGGTGACGAACGAGCATTTCGAACAATGCGCCTATCAAGATGTGTTGACGTCTGTCAGACGATACCACTCCCTCTGCGACGTACGCTGGAACCTTCATTTCGCTACTGTTGCCAACAGCGTCCAATAGTTCGTGCATCCCGATGAACATGGGGAGCGACCCGATGTGTTTCCATCCAGCTCACATAGACCTATAATTCTTCCTCTCTCAAAAGCATACAAATGGCGCTAAACTGCCGACGGCGTGTACCAGGCATTTTCAGCCTTCGCTGAACACTTTTCAAGCGGAATCACCTAATCTGAACCATTAGTAGGACTTCCACCTGCATGCACATAATACCATCCCTTTTCCTTCTTGCAACTTTTATCTCCTGAGGCACACACGTCATTGGCTCCGGATTATCAGCATTTGCATATATTAACTGTGCACACCCACCCTCCTATTTTCATGTTTGCATGACATGTCCTTCTGGCTGGGGCAGTTTCAATGTCGAGCAGTGTATTTGCACACCACAGACACATACTGACTAAAAAAAAAACTGAGAGAATATCTATGTTATGACAATGGGAATAAAAACATAAACAAATGTATACTAAATCTAAGGCTTGAGTTTCAACAAGATTTCTTTACTGTATAATAGGGTGGGCCGAAAAAATTCAAAATTTGTTTTTCAAGTCGTAATACCGCGGAAAAGTTGCGAATTGGGGAGACTAAAAAGGGGTTAAAAAATAAATAAAATAGGTTTATATCTTCCGGTCGCGCATGTGCTCTAAATTTTGCCGAAATTTGGAAAAATTCACATTTTTACGATAATTTTTAACATTTTTAAATTAGCCTCTTCCCGAATGTAATAGCTCAAATTCTTATGTATTAGAACCACAGAAAATAATGTTTAAATATTATTTAAATCCATCAACATCTTCCGGACGCGCATTGCCTGCACATTTAATGAAATTTTGAAAAAATTTACAAATAAAGGTAGATCACAGTTCAAGGAAAAAAAAAACACTAACAACTTACATGTTCTTTATATTTGTTCTTTATTGAATACAAGTTTAAATGTTTAAAAACAAATTATTTTAGACCATTAGTAATATTTATAAACAGATTTTTTTTTTATTGAATAAACTAAGTTTTTGTATGCCGCCAAAACTTAATTTCAAGGCTCAAGACTACTCGGAAATAATTAACTGGATGGACTGTGATTTATCTTCTCCCCCATTATTAAAAGATATCAGTGACGATGAGATTAAATCACATATTCAAAGTGACAGATTTTTTCGTAAGTCCAAGAAACTCATGTTGAACAATTGAACATCTCCGTTTTCACTCATTCTTAGCTGAAGGTACTTTGAAATCTGATTTATGGGCGAGGTTAGGCATGGTTGACTTTGACAGCAGAGTCGTTCTGATAAAACCATCCCTAGACTCAGCTCCGCAAACTTTTCCTGAGGCTTCTGTCACGAGTTTCACACATCGTTCAACTGCCTGTGTGTGAACTGGGAATGTCTTGAATGTTATATCCCAATTAGGGACTGAGTCACTTTGAATATGTGATTTAATCTCATCGTCACTGATATCTTTTAATAATGGGGGAGAAGATAAATCACAGTCCATCCAGTTAATTATTTCCGAGTAGTCTTGAGCCTTGAAATTAAGTTTTGGCGGCATACAAAAACTTAGTTTATTCAATAAAAAAATCTGTTTATAAATATTACTAATGGTCTAAAATAATTTGTTTTTAAACATTTAAACTTGTATTCAATAAAGAACAAATATAAAGAACATGTAAGTTGTTAGTGTTTTTTTTTTCCTTGAACTGTGATCTACCTTTATTTGTAATTTTTTTTTCAAAATTTCGTTAACTTTGAAGGCAATGCGCGACAGGAAGATGTTGATGGATGTAAATAATATTTAAACATTATTTTCTGTGGTTCTAATACATAAGAATTTGAGCTATTACATTCGGGAAGAGGCTAATTTAAAAATGTTCAAAATTATCGTAAAAATGTGAATTTTTCCAAATTTCGGCAAACTTTAGAGCACATGAGCGACCGGAAGATATAAACCTATTTTATTTATTTTTTAACCCCTTTTTAGTCTTCCCAATTCGCAACTTTTCCGCGGTATTACGACGTGAAAAAAAATTTTTGAATTTTTTCGGCCTACCCTACTGTATAACGAGTCACGAAAATTTGAATATTTAAGAACAGCAATGCCATATTATAAAAATTTGTCTCAGAAGTAATCAGAATATAAATAATAATATATCAAATCATTTAATAAAATGTTATATCTAGAGACTAGATTTCAGTAGTTTGTTCAAACAATTAATTTCATATTCGTCAATTATGTATGTTATTTAAGCTATTAAATTAAGTATGCTATTAAGCCATTGCTGTTGAAGATTCATATTCCAGCTTTCGTAACTCTTAAATTCCGAACTTCTGTTGTTGAAAGTCAATATTTAGATAGATTTGATGTCGATCTTAATTTGTCTTCTTATGCAGTGTCTTGGGCATTAAGTGGTTTGACTATTAAGCAATGATAAGGTTGGTGAAGGATTCGTCAAATTCCTTTGAGCAACACATCATGCAAAGAGAGACACTTTTAGTTTCGCCATTTTTCTCGTGTGCATAGCTATGGATTGGCGAATAGGGTTATGAACTGTGAACCTGAAGGCCTTGGGAAAAGGAGAAAAGGCGGTGGGGAATGCCAAAGAGGACCTTGCTAGAATTGACCTTCAATGTTTCAATGCAGCAGCTATAGCTCAAGATAGACGCGTTTAGAGAGTTAAATTACAATATGGTTAGACCTCGGTAGCTCGTGGTTGCATGAGGATTTTGTATGTAGGTATTTAACCCTAAAAACACGTTTTAGAAGTTACAGACATTTCGAAGTTAAGTTACCATTGACATAACATAGAAACTGTTGGGTTGTTTTACCTCTGAGCGGCACTTTTTTGCACACCATGGGCTAAATGGCCAGGTCACATGGACCCCGAAGGCTCAGAGAAGGTTGGGGGAGGGGACCCACTGGAACAGCTGTTGGGAGACGGATGGTAGCCTCCCGTCAAGGCCATCCAGCGTGTTCTTTAACGTGCACAGGGTATGGCTCTCCCTCACACGGGGGCGTCCCATCCGATGGACCGTCCATCGGATGGGACGCCGTCCATCCGATAACATCCCATCCGATGGAAGGCTGCCTTTCCAAGCCCATCGGTGTCCCCTACTGACCGTGGGCAGGGCGGGGGATTTTGTGGAGATAAATCTCAACGCTGACCCAGCTGGGACTCGAACCTGAGAACTACAGATTACAAGCCTGGCGCGCTACCGACTGAGCCACCCCTGCCCCCTAGAAACTGTAAATGTGTAAAAAATCTAGAAACTGTTTAAGTAGCATGTATGCAACAACATACACGTTTTTCCGAAATAAGAAAACATTATTTTTTTAAAATAAAACTCGCATCCTTGCAGCAAAATTGCATTGATCAATCAGAAGAGAATTTTCTTGGTCCATGGAACAATTTTCGTTTATCGTGTAAACTCCTTTCCGCATTATAAAATTTAAATTAATTAGAAATATTTTTGAGTGAGTATTAAATAAAATTTTTGTAGGACTTCTCATGTAAAATTTAATGAGAAGTTCGAAGTGTTCCCCGTTGACGTCATTTTGCTTTTCGTTGAGCGCTGGAGTACTGAAATTTTAAGGTTATTATGTAGTTTGGCATAACAGACCAGGACACAAAACAATGAATCAAAAATCGTGTATGCCAATGTAGTATATAGAACTCTTTAGGTCCCAATTCAGTTCTTTTTTGGCGTTGGCTTTGCATGAAAGAGGTGGTGTGAGAGATTTGTATGAAAGAGGGTGAAAGAGGAGGTATTTCATTAAGCTCAATAGCATTGTAAATTTATTTGCGTACTTGCACTAATAATTTACCTTAAATCCGTGAAAATGTATCCGAAAAAACAAACGATTACTGTTGACAAATAATCTGTAGTTCCCAGGTTCGAGTCCCAGCTAGGTCAGCGTTGAGATTTATCTCCGCAAAATTCCCCCCCCCCCTGCCCACGGTCAGTAGGGGACACCGATGGGCTTGAAAAGGCCGCCGTCCGTCGGATGGGACGTTAAGCCGTGGCCCCGTGTGCGGGAGAGACATACCCTGTGCACGTTAAAGAACACGCTGGATGGCCTTGACGGGAGGCTACTATCTGTCTTCCAACAGCTGTTCCAGTGGGTACCCTCTCCCAACCTTCTCTGAGCCTTCGGGGTCCTTGTGACCTGGCCATTTAGCCCATGGTGTGCAAAAAAGTGCCGCTCAGAGGTAAAACAACCCAACCCAACCGTTGACAAAATAAATGCTGCCCCGCATAATGGTAACCATTCTTATAGTCGGCCATTTAGCATATATTATAAGTAAGCCACATAGGTTTTAAGCGCGTAACTGCCATGTTGATTAACAACGGAGATTGCGATGTTTCCTTCAAAGATCGATATTGACCTGTTACTACGTGTCAGATGTTCACTCCTGGTGCAATGTATTACGTATTGCAAACGTGTTTTAACTTGCCTCGGTGATAAAGAGGACATCGAAGAGCTTGGAAAGGCCGCCACATCCATCGGATGGAATACCTAAACCTGATCCCTCGTGCACGATAGCCACACCCTGTGAACGTTAAGATGGATCCTTTCATCTTTCTCCTAACAGCTGTTCAGTGGATCCCCTTCTTTTAACTATCTCTGATCTCTTGTGATTTGTCCAGTTAGTACAAAAAGAAATGAGTACAAAAAAGCTACTCAGAGGTAAAATTGAACTTCGTTTCCGTCTTCTCGGATATTATCTTTTTGGATTGAGTTGTTTTATCTCTGAGTAGCACTCTTTTTGCACATAATGGGCTAAATTGTCAAGTCACAAGGACCCCTAGGACTCAGAGAAGATTGGAGAAGGGGACCCACTGAACGATTATTTGGTCACAGATAGTAGACTTCGGTTATGCTTTCCAGCATGTTCTTTAACGTGAGTAGGGTATGACTCTCCTGCATACTGGACCACGGCTTTACTCCCCATCATATGAACGGTGACCTTTCCAAGCCCATCGGTGTTCCCTTTCTCACCAAGGGGAGGGTGAGAGTTCTTAGCTTTTTAAAATCACTGTTTTGCTTGCATGATTTATAATAATGGTTATGATTTATAAATCACTGTTTGGCTTACATGAATATTAATGGTTATTTTTATCTGGAGTTCATTCCGTTTGATTATATTATGAACATGCAAATGCAGGATTTCCCCTTTTAACGTCTCAATCGACATTCTGTCAAAGATAGAATAAAAGAAAATAGTTATTTTTGTTCTTAATCTACGTACGAAAGTTCATGAAAGTCAATGCTAATAAAATGTCTGCATAGAAGCTGTAAGAATTGAAAAAAAAAAAAAAATCACCTTCATATTGAAGATGACTTTTTTTATTATTCGTTAGAACAGTAAAATTCTTAAAAAGTTAAGAAACTTTTTACTCAATATCTCATTTTGTAAACATTTCATTTATTCTAGAAAAAGAAGCGAAAATTCACACGCGTATGGCATTTAGAAAGAAAAATAAAATCAGAATTGTTTCTCTAAAGTTTTTTCTCCACACTCGTTAGTGATATTTACATTCAGTTATGCAAGTAAAGCTCGGAGATCATTTCTCCTACTTTGGATTCCCTGATGGTTCCTTTCGGAGTGGTTCCTGGAGGTGGAAGCAAACTGCTGCACTGTTCACTGTCGGGATCGAAGCTATCGCAGAGTATGGAAGGCAAGCTTGAGATGGCCATCTCACTCACTTTCAAGAAGGTGTCCACAGCCTCCTTGCCACATTTCTCTGTGCCCAGATTAACACTTCTGCTCACCATCCATTGGTATGCGCTGAAAGAAAGCAAATACCTTTAAGTACCTATGATATCATTCGCAATTATTCAGGTCGTCACTTTTAATGTCCATAAATCATTTTTTATATGTTACAAATGCATTTGTTAAGCATGAATCAGCCACAAACTCATTATATCCAAACGTATTCAGTTATTTTTTTTTACTCAGTCTATCAGAGACGGGGCGGGGGTGGCTCAGTAGGTAGCGCGCCAGGCTCGTAATCTGTAGTTCCCAGGTTCGAGTCCCAGCTGGGTCAGCGTTGAGATTTATCTCCGCAAAATTTCCCGCCCTGCCTACGGTCAGTAGGGGACACCGATGGCTTGGAAAGGCCGCCGTCCGTCGGATGGGACGTTAAGCCGTGGCCCCGTGTGTGGGAGAGCCATACCCTGTGCACGTTAAAGAACACGCTGGATGTCCTTGACGGGAGGCTATCATCTGTCTCCCAACAGCTGTTCCAGTGGGTCCCCTCCCCCAACTTTCTCTGAGCCTTCGGGGTCCATGTGACCTGGCCATTTAGCCCATGATGTGCAAAAAAGTGCCGCTCAGAGGTAAAACAACACAAACTATCAGAGACAGGAAGTACAACTCATATAAGGTTCGAGGATATCAAGATCAAGCAACATACAGAAAAATATGAATTACGAACAAGTCATTCGTTGGATTTCATTGAAACGTACAGGTGAAGTCCATGATCATACAGTATATCCCACTTATACCTGAATAACAAACAAGTTCCCGTGACTATTTAATGAGATATTAAGATTAGAAAATTATTTCCCCAAAATGGAATGTAAAAGTTCAATCATAACATCCCTTTAATATGGTGTGTGATCATCTTGGACAATGATACAGGCTATACAACGACTCGTCATGTCGCAAGTCAGAGGTTTTGAGGGAGGAATTGCCATTAATGTAAGAATGTAGATCGGAACTATTGAAGGGTCGTGGGAAGTGGATTGCGAGTGGCGATGGGTCGTCCTAGAGTAGTCCCAAACATGTTCTATTGGATTTAGGTCAGGTGATCGTTAAGGCCAGTCTATATAGGTTGGGATGGGTATTTTACCTCTGAGTGACACTTTTTTGCACACCATGGGCTAAATGGACAGGTCACAAGGACCCCGAAGGCTCAGAGAAGGTTGGGGGAGGGAATCCACTGGAACAGCTGTTGGGAGACAGATGGTAGTCTCCCGTGAAGGCCATTCAGCTTGTTCTTTAACGTTCACAGGGTATGGCTTCCCCGCACACGGGCCACGACTTAACGTCCCATCCGATGGACGGCGGCCTTTCCAAACCCATCGGTGTCCCCTACTGACCGTGGGCAGGGCGGAAAGTTTTGCGGAGATAAGTCTTAACGCTGACTCAGCTGGGACTCGAAACTGGGAACTGCAGATTGCAAGCCTGGCGCGCTACCGACTGAGCCACCCCCGCCCCTCCAGTCTATATAGCTTATGGTTTCACCATCAAGCGAGCTCTATGAAGCAGAGCATTATCGTGCATTAACACGGAATCAAGACTAATTACAGCTAGAAATGGACGAACATAAGGTTCTTACAGATATTACAGTCCATCCTGGGATGATATGTAGGTCTGTGCGTATGTAGGTCTGTGCGTGAGATTGATGCCTGCCCACAACAACACGCCATCAGTTCCAAATTGTCTCTTTCCCGGATGTCAATGGGATGATATCTGGTTCCAGGCTGTATCCAAACCATTAGTCATTGGGAATCTGTTTGCAGACTAAATCTGGATTCATCAGTGACCAAAACATTGTCCCATTGACTTTGAGTTCTGTTGTGATAATATCGAGACCAATTCAATCAGTCTGTGTTAGTCGGACGCAAAGGGACAAACACAACTAGTCATCTTGCATAAAGATGACTTGCATGAAGGCTTCTGGACATAGTTTGCCGGGATATAGCCCGTTCCGTGGATACAGCGAGGTCGAAAGCGAGCTGGTGTGCTGTATGGATTCTATGGCGCCTCGCATTTAGGAGCAGTTAACAGTCGTCCCTAGTCGTTGTGGTCGTCGGACGTCCAGGAACAGGTGTTCTAGCGATGGTTTGACTTGTTTAAAATCGATTCCAAAGGCGGCTTACAAAGTTACGAATCACATTTAGTCATCTGACTACCTCAGACTGATGTTGTCCCGCTTCGAGCCTCCCTATTGCTCACCGCCTCATTTCTTCACTCAATGTTTCTTCCAACCATTTTCTAACAGTTAGCAAACTGGATGTTGTACGTAGACTCTAACACGAATTGACGTGGACGTAGAAGCGAATTTTTTTATACTGACCTGTTTTGTATGCGTGACGTAATTAATGCAAATTTCGTGTGCAGATTTGAACTCAGTGTCGTTCTTTATATAAAAAATAATCTAATTTTTGTTACTTAATGTCAATTATCGCATAAGAATATGCCGATTTCTGCATTTGTTGCTTAAATTTTGCGCACCATTGTATTTCTAAAACGAGGTAATTTTTTTACTAGACAAAATCTTGTATTGAGAGGTTGGTAAGTTTGAAAAAAAAAAAACGTTTCGATATTTTTGCCCCATAATAATGTTTAGTATTTTCGCCTCATAATAACGTTTAGTATTTCACGAGAAATGGAAAAAATACTGATCTTAGTGAGGTTGCCGCTCATTTTATAAGTCCCTAAGCTACGGTTTTGTGCATGAATTTTTGTGCAATAATTCTATGGGTAGCTTGGAAGATTCAATTTGGAGTGAAGGAAGCAAAGAGACTCATTCTGAATGGGTTGGGTTGATTTTACCTCTGAGCGGCACTTTTTTGCACACAATGGGCTAAATGGCCAGGTCACATGGACCCCGAAGGCTCAGAGAAGGTTGGGAGACAGATGGTAGCCTCCCGTCAAGGCCATCCAGCGTGTTCTTTAACGTGCACAGGGTATGGCTCTCCCGCACACGGGACCACGGCTTAACGTCCCATCCGACGGACGGCGGCTTTCCAAGCCCATCGGTGTACCCTACTGACCGTGGGCAGGGCGAGGAATTTTTGCGGAGATAAATCTCAACGCTGACCCAGCTGGGACTCGAACCTGGGAACTACAGATTACGAGCCTGGCGCGCTACCGACTGAGCCACCCCCGCCCCTCACTCTGAATGGACTTTACGGTATATATTCAGTGTGAGCTTCGTTAGGAGCACATGTTTAATGTGATTACATTTAACCCGATCGATCTGGGGCACGAGAGTCAAGATTTGTCCATTTTTTGCTTCTTGGGTTTCAATCAAAAGTTCCTTTGGGGTTAAAAATTTACAAAATACTAAATAACTCAAGTGTCAGTCTTTACCTCGCTAGCAAAACATTTTTAAAATTATAATTTTCTCATTAAAATATAAAAATTAAGGCTTTCTTGTATCATATGAAATTTCAGCGTTATAAATCCTGAGAGCAATCCACGTAACTCTATGCATCTCATCTATTGTTTCAGAGAGTCAAAGAATATATTTTTGCGAAATTATATTTCTGTATTTGTATAGTCAAAATAACTTATATCATTGCAGCCTGCAATTAATTTTATAAGAATAAATTTACTCACTAGTAAATTGAGTTCCATATCACTCCAATAAATAAGACAAAATAAGTTTTTCAAGTATATAGTGTATTTCATACTGTATATATACATCGTCATGTGAATTCATCGTCCTTTTGTAATACATTATTAGTTGGACGTATAGAATATCAGCGAAATTCACGATCTTGAAAGGTTGAAAATCGTAAAGCAAAAGGAATGCATTTGTAGTTTTGAAATGAAAAATTATTAGACTGTTTTTTAAATTATAATGCATTATGAAATTTACATGTAGTGTTTATATATTGCACTTCATTTTAAGAGTTTTCCTTCGATTTATGTCAAGAAATTAATTTTTCAACTTTTCCAAACAGAGATAACTAAGCGAAATATTTAATCGATTGTACTTTTCCAGATGTTCTCTAATCTGGATTAGGCTTAGATGCATTAAGTTTCAATAATAACAGTTGCACCCTAAATTTGAAATCCCCTATGGAAATTACAATTTGAAGCATTATGGCTCTTTAATATTCCTATTTCCGACAAAAAAATTAGTTACATAAAATATATTTTGATCTATGAAAAAGTATGGAATGCAGAAAAATTTAAACTAATATATTAAAGAATCTATCCATTCTCGAAACTTGAAATTGTATTGGTAGAGGGTCAATGGGTTTAAATTGACATTAGAAATTTAGCCCCCTTACTCCCAACGGGGGTGGTAAAACGTTTTTTTGTTAAGAGATTGATGAATTTTTTGGACGATACTAATAAAATATTATCTTTAGGTTTTTTGGTATCATCCATCATTTCTAATTTCCACCATTAGAGAGCCCTAAGTTTGAAAAGTGACAGTTATTCTCTTTGAAAACGAGTATTCCATATTAACCAAAGATGATTGCTCTTGCTAGTTTATAAAATATTTTTGCAAATTATATGTAAATATAAAGAGATTCCTAACATCTTTTTACATGATAATAATTCAGGTATGAAATAATGGTGATTCCTACCACAAATCCGTCTCGTCCATAATCATTTGGATATCTGAGTTCATTCTGCTTGAAGTGAGTAAGAAAAAAGAAAGAAATCCACTTACCAGCAAACTGTTGGAAGACGTTCGTTTGACTTCTTCTGTGAAAGATCTTCGAGTCCAGCTTCCGTGTAAGAAGCAAAATTCTTTGCCTCCTCACTATCGAAGGCTTCGTTTATGCATGGGACGTGCTCCAAGTAATCTGCAAAGTAAAAGGTTTGCTTTAGTGTGTGTAAGAATAAGAGTTTTGTTTTCCTACCGCTAACATCTATTTTTCTATAAGAATATTAAATCAGGAAAAAAATATTATAACACAATATTTTATAAAAAAATATGAAATAATCAAAGTAATAGCTAAATCATGTCTGTAAACTTTTCTGAAGCATTTCAATACAGATTTATTTCTTGTACAGGTGAATTTTAATTTACGAACATTGAAGCTGGGAACAATTCGTACTTACGACATTCTACAGTCCAAAGAATAGTGTGACTCACTGCCGAGTGGTTAACGTCCTTGTCTACCAATCAGAGGGAGCTGGGTAAGGCATGGACGTTTGTGTTTTCTTTCTGCTGAAGTCTCGCCTTTCTCAGAGATTCTGTACTATGGCGTATAAACTGACAGACTTTTATCAGATCCCTGCGGCAAGCAGCTGCTCGAAGTGGTATTTATATTATTTATTCAATTAGAATACAGCTCCTTCACTTACGAACATTTGACCCATTTGAAAATCGAATACTGAATATGTATTTCTCCTACTGCCCATGACTCACGACCATTGTTGCCAATCTTTATGAAAATTTTAGTAGGCAACGATTTTTGTAAATGCATCCACTAGTAATTGCGAAAAATTGAGTAAAAGTAGGAAACGTTTTTTAATTAAAATTTTAACGTTTTGATCAGTCTTTAGGAATTAAAAATAAGGATCATGCGGATTTTGATTATTTTTTACGGAGAAAGTTTTTGCGTAATAAATGAGTGGCTGATGGCGTTGAAATGATGCTACCCACGAACTTCCAATTTCTGCCACTAGTATTTCTAATATTTTTCATTCAGAGTTGATATTTATCTCCGCAAAATTCCCCGCCCTGCCCACGGTCAGTAGGGGGCACCGATGGGTTTGGAAATGCCGTCGTCCGTCGGATGGGACGTTAAGCCGTGGCTACGTGTGCGGGAAAGACATACCCTGTGCACGTTAACGAACACACTTAATGGCCTTGACGGGAGGCTACCATCTGTCTTTCAACAGCTGTTCTAGTGGGTTCCCTACCCCCAACATTCTCTGAGCCTTCGGGATCTATGTGACTGCCCATTTAGCCCATGGTGTGCAAAAAAGTGCCGCTCAGACGTAAAACAACCCAACTAATATTTTTCATTTCGAATAGTATAAGAATCTTGGCAGAAATTTGACCACTCTGTTTTCTGTATTTTATGGATGCTTTTAGTAGTCGTTAATATTCCTGGAGCTCAGTGGTTGATCTGAAAATTTTCGTACAAGAAATGCCACGCAATACCCGATAGAACTTGTAGACTTTTTCCTATTAATTTGTGCATCATAGAAACTAATTTATTATTTGGTGTAATCATAGAAACTAAGCATTAATACTCCGTAAAGAAGCCTTTAGTATTCCTCACTCTCAGAAAACGAGGAATTTCTTTTCTTGACATTTGTTTTATGTTGTAGGGAACGCGCCTTACCATAGTTTCGCGCATACATACATTTGGACGCCCTTACCATAGTTTCAGAGTTTTTTTATCCTGTATATTTAACAACAGGAAATAGGTTCACTGTATGTATGGCCACTCCTTTATAATATTTTTGGTCATAATTCTTGGGATTTTAAACAGACTTTTTATGCATTGTTTAACGTCGCCAGGTCAACTGCGCGTCTCTTTTCAACTGATTCTGTAGCGTACACCTAGTTCTGAAAACCCATTTTCCCTCCTGGTTTTATGTGTTTAATATCTTTAATATTATTTATGAAGTCAATGGTCATATGATGATGAGGAAATGTTTATTTTGCTTAAATAATCGCATGTTTATGAAAATATCTTATTGGTTGATCAGGGAAAGGATCAACACCTGATATTAGAATAATATTTATCCTCCTCCCCCCAAAATTTCATTAAAAATTTAATGAAATATTAAATATTATTCTAATATCAGGTGTTGATCCTTTCCCCGCTCAACCAATAAGATATTTTCATAAACATGCGATTATTTAAGCAAAATAAACATTTCCTCATCATCATCATTTGACCATTGACATCAGTGACATTGACATCATCTCAACGTCAGCCATACGATCTCCAGGGAAACACGCCATACTTCTAGTGGTTCATATGGGAAAAACGGAATTCTAGTGGTTCACATTGGAAAAACGGAATATTGCAGGGCCGCAGTATGTTTCATAGGAGGCCACACAAACTTAACAGCCATAAACAAATATTACAAATGAAATATAAAAACAATATTTATTATTTTCACGAAAAACTTATTTTATTAGCTTTTAACAAGGTTCCAGGTAACACTACGTTCATTTTTAGCACCCGTAATAACAATAGAGTTGTTATTGAAAAACAAACTGATTAAAAAGTCTCGTAATCGCCTTGATATTGCGAATAGAGATATTCTTCGTTTTTCACTAACAATGTTGCAACCAGATATCGAAAAACTTACAAGTTTGCATTAGCCACGAGGATCACATTTAATAAAGTGGCAATTATCGGAATTGTTTATTTTTTGTTAACAGGTCTGATGCTGCTACTATACACTTTATGTCTTTAAGAAATTTCTTTGCTACTTAGAAATAAAGTACAGATTACTACAATATTATATATGAAATTTACATTATGAATAAACAGTACAGAGGTAAAGTACATTTTTTCGCACAGAAGGCACAGAGTTAAATAAAGCTCAGAAGGGGATCATGAGCAAAAAAGATTGATTTAACAACACTTTAACCCACGATTAAGAAGGGTTGGGTTGGGTTGTTTTACCTCTGAGCGGCACTTTTTTGCACACCATGGGCTAAATGGCCAGGTCACAAGGACCCCGAAGGCTCAGAGAAGGTTGGGGGAGGGACCCACTGGAACAGCTGTTGGGAGACAGATGGTAGCCTCCCGTCAAGGCCATCCAGCGTGTTCTTTAACGTGCACAGGGTATGGCTCTCCCGTACACGGGGCCACGGCTTAACGTCCCATCCGACGGACGGCGGCCTTTCCAAGCCCATCGGTGTCCTCTACTGACCGTGGGCAGGGCGGGGAATTTTTGCGGAGATAAATCTCAACGCTGACCCAGCTGGGACTCGAACCTGGGAACTACAGATTACGAGCCTGGCGCGCTACCGACTAAGCCCCCCCCCCCCCCCCCCCCCCGATTAAGAAATATCTCTTTAGCAAATCATTAGCACGAATAAATCACACTCTGAAAATTGCGATATTAATGAAGCATTAATGTAAAACACTTCAGATATGTACTGACCTGATCGTAACTGGGATCCACTTGTGCAGAATTCGTTATAAATTTTCACAGATCCTTCGGTAAAGAAATCTACCATTTCATTCTGCATCGGTGTCATGCAGTCTTTCGAGTAACTCTCGAAGCATTTGTTGGTCTCCTCAAGTGCACTATAAATGTAAAATAGAATCTCACAAAAACTCTATTACAAATGCCAATTCACTGAAAATGAGAGTCATTCAAAAACTCTTGAATTTGATAATTGTCCTCAATATCATAAGCACTCTTTTAATGAAGTTCAAAATCTTTTCGTAGTCGGTAGATTGAACAAATTTAATTTAAATTTTACTTTAAATATAAAATAGAATCTTACAAAAATTCTATGACAAATGCCAATTCTCTGAAAATGAGAATCATCCAAAAGCTCTTGAATTTGATAATTGTCCTCAATATTATAAGTTCTCTTTTAGTGAAGTTCAAAAACCTTAGTAGACGGTCGATTGAACAAGTTTAATTTAAATTTTACTATAAATATAAAATATAATTTTACAAAAACTCTATTACAAATGCCGATTCACTGAAAATGACAGTCATCAAACACTCTTGAATTTGATAATTGTCCTCAATATTATAAGCCCTCTTTTAATGAAGTTCAAAATCTTTTCGTAGACGGTAGAATGAACAAATTTAATTTAAATTTTACTATAAATATAAAATAGAATCTGAGAAAAACTCTATTACAAATGCCAATTCTCTGAAAATGAGAATCATCCAAAAACTCTTGAATTTGATAATTGTCCTCAATATTATAAGTTCTCTTTTAGTGAAGTTCAAAATCTTTAGTAGACGGTCGATTGAACAAGTTTAATTTAAATTTTACTATAAATGTAAAATATAATTTCACCAAAACTCTATTACAAATGCCAATTCTCTGAAAATGAGAATCATCCAAAAACTCTTGAATTTGATAATTGTCCTCAATATTATAAGTTCTCTTTTAGTGAAGTTCAAAATCTTTAGTAGACGGTCGATTGAACAAGTTTAATTTAAATTTTACTATAAATGTAAAATATAATTTCACCAAAACTCTATTACAAATGCCAATTCTCTGAAAATGAGAATCATCCAAAAACTCTTGAATTTGATAATTGTCCTCAATATTATAAGTTCTCTTTTAGTGAAGTTCAAAATCTTTAGTAGACGGTCGATTGAACAAGTTTAATTTAAATTTTACTATAAATGTAAAATATAATTTCACCAAAACTCTATTACAAATGCCAATTCTCTGAAAATGAGAATCATCCAAAAACTCTTGAATTTGATAATTGTCCTCAATATTATAAGTTCTCTTTTAGTGAAGTTCAAAATCTTTAGTAGACGGTCGATTGAACAAGTTTAATTTAAATTTTACTATAAATGTAAAATATAATTTCACCAAAACTCTATTACAAATGCCAATTCTCTGAAAATGAGAATCATCCAAAAACTCTTGAATTTGATAATTGTCCTCAATATTATAAGTTCTCTTTTAGTGAAGTTCAAAATCTTTAGTAGACGGTCGATTGAACAAGTTTAATTTAAATTTTACTATAAATATAAAATAGAATCTTACAAAAACTCTATTACAAATGCGGATTCACTGAAAATGAGAGTCGTGAAAAACTCTTGAATTTGATAATTGTCCTCAATATCATAAGCCCTCTTTTAATGAAGTTCAAAATCTTTTCGTAGACGGTCGATTGAGCAAGGAATCTGCGTGATCGAGAGAGAGAGTTAAAGTTTCTGTGATAGAGTGATGTTCAGTGAGATTAAATGATACAAGTTGCAGCTTCGACACCTTTTCATCAAAAAGAGCTATCATAAAATCAAAGCACCGTGTTGCAAGATAAGGTTACATGCAATAGTTTTTAGTGAAAGTAATGTCTGTGTACGTCTTGTATGTTTGATGTTCAATAACAATTGTTGTGTTACATTCTGGATCATTTCAGTTGGGTTGGATTGTTTAAGATCTGTGCATACTTTTATCCACACAATAAATAGGTCACAAGGACTCCAAGGACCCAGAGAAGGTTGGGGAAAGGAATACAATCAACCGCTATTAGAAGACATATGGAGGTCTCTTGTTAAGGTCATCCAGCGTGTTCTTTAGTATGCACAGGGTGTAGTTCTGCATACGGAGCACCTATTGAACTCCCACCCGAAGGTTGACACCTTTTTCTATCAGATCCGCAAAGCTACTACCTTATCTCGAGTTTTTGACAGAACAAACGACACTCCAACATAGGGATTCCAACTCAGACCCCAGAAGTTGCAGTATCATCCCAAACTAACACGATAGCACTACGTTGCCGAGGGGCATTTCTAAGCCCATTGGTGTCGCCTTTCTCCCCAAGGGCAAGTTGGGGATTAACATAGATAATTCCAACGGTGGCACAGATGGGTTTCGAACATAGGATTGTTTCGGTATTTTACCGCCTGAATAGTGTTAGCAAATACTGTAGAATATTAATAATATTTAAATGCTCTCTGTATCCTTGGAATCAGATCCGTCTGTCTGATGTAGACCAGGATGGAAACAAAAGTAACAGAATACATTCAGCAATAGACAAGCGTGAGAGAAAAAATCTCACCAATCCGCCTTCCAGATTCGAACACGGGATGTCGGGGTTATGCTAATTGCTCTATCAGCTAAGCTAAGGCGATGGCGATTCATACTTGAATTTGAATCGGGGCACTTAAAGACGCTGTATAGCTTGAACTAAGTCAAACTTGAAATTGCCCTTTGATACCCAATATCAGTTATTTAACATATAAAATTCCATATGAGTACGAATAGGAATTGTGGTTGTGATAAGTTTGGTTACGAAAAGTGGTAGTGCATGTTGTGAGTGGAAAGGTCAAATGAGATGGAAAGTTGAGAGGAAGCTAGTTGATGTTGTTAGTTGCTTCTAGTTTTGTTAAATTATCTCTAATATAATTCAGTTGTCGGGGTACAGCCATGTGTCATTTAACCCGACAAGCAAATCAGCAATTTTTAATGCAAGAAGCATCTGTCCAGGAAACAACTAATGACAGACAGATCTGTCCAGGAGACAGATTGATGATTTTTTCCACACTTGGTTACAACTCAATAGTTTAATCACATTCAAAAACAACTGAAACGTGAGGTTTAATTACCTCACGTTTCAGTGCTTCTTGGTTTTCGTTAAAGGTTGGTGTACTCAAAACATTCGTGACATGTGCCAATAAATTTGCACTCGTTCCTCCGAACTTGACGAGCTACGCCTTGATTGATTACGTATTAAAAATAAAGGCCGTATCATCATTTTGCTTTTCTCTGTGGATGCGTAAAGTTCAGTCTGCAAAATCTCTGCGTTGTTGCTATGGAGCCTACTAAAGACGGAGAAAGATTTTATATTTTCACAAAGATGCACCTTGACATCCAGACTCATCCGTTGGATGCTAGATGATGAAGCGTGATTCATAACTCCAGAGAACTCGGTTCCACTGCTCAAGAGTCCACTGGCGCAGTGCTTTACACCACTCAACCGACGCTTGGAGTTGATCTTGTTGATCTTAGGCTTGTGTGCGGCTGCTCGCCATGAAAACTTATTTTCTGCAGCTTGCGACGAACCGCTGCTTCCAGCGGCATTTTAGAACTCCGAGGTGAGTGTTGCAAATGACTTCAGGTGAGTTTATCGCACCACCCGCTTCACCACTCGGCGTTCTCGCTCTGTCATTTATACGTGGCCTACCGGGTCGCGATTGCGCTGTTTTTGTTTCTAGACGTTCGCACTTCACAATAACATTACTTACAGTTGATCGAAGCAGCTGAAGCAGATCCGAAATGTTCCGAACTGACTTGTTGCTAAGGTGGCCACGTTGAAAGTCACTAAACTTTATCGTATGGCCCATTTTCCTGTTCTTTCGTGCCTATGAGGTTTGCCAGACCACGTGCGCCCCTTTTATACCTGTTTGGGCCATGGCTGCAGAGTATATGGGCGAATACACTACTCAGAAGGGATGTTTGGATACATTTGATCAGATAATATATGTGCTAAATGGGTACCCACAAATTGATAGAACAGCAAAAAAGGGCTAGAGATAGAGACGACTCGTGCAAGGAGATGCTGGCAATATTTGAACTTAGTGGCCCCAAACGGTTAACAGACATTGTCACAGGTGATGAGACTTTTTTTTATTACTATACAACTATCAGAAAGTTCGACAACTATGTTTGGGTCACGGAAGATGAACCGCGTCCCCAATCCTCCGATAAAACTTTTGCTCAAGGAAGACGATGTTCACAATTTTTTTTCAATTCCCAAGGAGTTGAAACAATGACTTTAAATGGCCAATACTACTCCAACACTGTTTTGCCCAAAATGGTTAAGGAAATGAAGGAGCAGTGTCCAAAAACAGGCGTGTCAGGGGTTCCCCTTCTTCATGATGGTGACAGTGATAGTCATCGTCATGAAGTGAGTTTCTTAATGACGACGACAGTGCTCATAAAATCCGGCAAGCTGCGGTCTATCTGGAGCAGGAAAAAATCAGACGGTTACCCCATCCTTCATATTCACCTGATCTCGAACCATGAGATTTTCGGTTTTGTCGAAAAATTAAAAAGGAACTGTCTGGGGAGTCTTTTCCAAGGATGCAAAACTTTGCAAAATGCGTTCATTCAGAATTGCAGAATATTTCCCAACAGGAGTACCACCAGCATTCCAGAATTGCTTTAGATGTCTGCAACTTTACATAGATGCTGGAGGAGATTACTTTGAAATGCAGTAAAAGTTTTGTTGAGGTAAGTGCTTTGGATTGTTTTACCTCTGAGCGGCACTTTTTTGCACACCATGGGCTAAATGGCCAGGTCACATGGACCCCGAAGGCTCAGAGAAGGTTGGGTGAGGGGACCCACTGGAACAGCTGTTGGGAGACAGATGGTAGCCTCCCGTCAAGGCCATCCAGCGTGTTCTTTAACGTGCACAGGGTATGTATCTCCCGCACACGGGGCCACGGCTTAACGTCCCATCCGACGGACGGCGGCCTTTCCAAGCCCATCGGTGTCCCCTACTGACCGTGAGCAGGGCGGGGAAATTTGCGGAGATAAATCTCAACGCTGACCAAGCTGGGACTCGAACCTGGGAACTACAGATTACGAGCCTGGCACGCTACCGACTGAGCCACCCCCGTGAGGTAAGTGCAATGGTTTTTGTTTTGCGGATGCATGTCAAGAACTTTTTTGAACGCTCTTCGTAATGATGTAAACTAATTGATTGTCTTTTTTTACATTTTTCAAGTTACTTTTGCTCTTAAAGAGGGAGAGAAATTCGGTAGGAAAATATCAACCTGCTCACAGTAAATTCAGCTGTAATGCAAAAACACATTAAATCAGCTACGTTCACTACATTAAATTCATTTAGAGTAAATTAGCTACATTCACTACATTAAGTTCATTTACAGTTAAATCAGCTACAATGGCATGTTTAATATATCGGATTAAAAATGGTGTGCATGCCTACTGCGATATAATAAATAGGTTTTTTTTTTAGCAATTAAAGGAATTTTCTTTTTATTAACATTAGTATACAAATTTTGTTTAAAATAAATATATAGAATAATAATTGTTAAAATGCGTTATAAATTTTATATAAAAATTTACTAATTATATATTTAATATTAATTATTTAATTTTAATGAAAATATTATTTATGATAAATTATATAATTTATTAATTATTCAATTAATTACTTTTTTAATATATTTTTTCATCATTTTCTCTTAAGTCTTTTTAGAGAAAAATTGCTTTTGAAAGTGTTTAATACAGGTTGAGGATTCCCAATCCGCAATTCCGAAATCCGCAACTTCGCTCTCACAGCAGGAAGCCCTTTGGGATAGGAATATGACTCACTGTTTGAGGCCGTCCATAAACCACGTGGTGTAATTTAGGCCAATTTTTAATATCCCCGCCCCCTCTGTGGTCCAGCGTGGTTTTTGAGGAGCCACCCCCGCCCCCTCTGTGATCCACCGTGGTTTTTCAGGAGCCACTCCCGCCCCCTTCTGTCCACGAGGTCTCTCTAACGCAAAACTTTCGCATCTTTCGTACGAAGGGAGAGTTGAAAGAGGGAGATTCCCTAAAGAAATTCCATAAGGGTGAATCGCATTTTTCAGTTTTATCCTCAGAAAGAGTTTTAAAGCAAAAACTTTGGTAATGGCAATACAGGAAATAGTAAAAAAGGCCAACCAACACGATGTGTCTTCTTCTTCCCTGGAGAATCCAGTTCTTGGTCGATCAACCTCTTTCGATGTTCCTTCCCAAGATGGTAAATAAATGCATTTACATTCCTTGTTTATTGCATTTATATTCATGTTTTTTTTATGTCAAATAAAAATTAATTTTTCTGAAAGTCTGAATTTTTTCACACTTCTCTTCAACTTCACCATTCATGTATATTCCAAAATCAGGAAAAATCCAAAATCCGAAACATTCTCTGTCCCGAGCATTTCGGATTAGGGATACTCAACCTATACCATAATTTCAACGCTTTTTATTTTGGTCGAATAATCGTTGCATGTTATTTTTACTAGTTTTTTCCTACCTAGTGGGGGTCCAGTATTTCTTCAAAACACTAAAATATTTGAATCAGTGGTATAATCTGCGCGCTATATTTCCATCACTTCATGAAATCAAAAGTTGCCACTACTTTGGCTAACTATGTGTAATGCTCTTTAAGCATATTGTCCTTCCAATAAAATAAATCACTCCTGTTCTGTAAATTGTGAAATTTCCATATTGAACATCTTAACTTTAGGATTAAATTATCGACATCGATGATTATTTTGTACAAGTATAAAATAATTATTTAAACTACTCTATAAAAAGAACTATTGTTGTTCTAGTTGTTCCTTTTACTGACTCTCAAAAAAGTGATTCCTCTAAATGCGTTTCGTACCTTTTTTAATGCTAGATGTAATGGTAAAATTTACATTTGAAGATAAGCACTTGTTGATAAACGGTAACAACATCACTGCCTATCGGTATGAATAATTTGAAAGCTAGGCACCTTATACAGAGCCTGGTCGATCTTGCGTCTAATGTACTTACTAGGTGAAAAGAGTTTTAATGAAAGACTTACTTGCAAAGCTCCTCTACTTTCTCATCTGAGGCAGGAAATTGTTTGCCATTGGCGTTTCTGAAATCTTGTAGCGATTGACCACATTCATCCGCTTTTTTAAAATGGCATTTCTCCTGGGAAGCAACTATGGCGAATCCTGAAAGATAGATAGAAGGCATAAGAATACGTAAAAGGAAAAGAAATGAAAAACCCTAGATTTCCTTTTCCTTTTTTAATATCTGTTTTCACAATTACATCAAGGATTGAGAAACCCATAATTGTGACTCATCAGAAGCGACGGGTGGTGGGGGGATAAATTAAGAAGAGTCTCGCTGAGGAAAAAATTATAAACTTTCATTATAATGTGGTAAACTGACAGGCTCCTGTCAGACCTCTGTGGCAAGCAGCTGTTTGAGGGGGTATTTATTTATTTTTTTATTTAAAATTGCTTATCAATTACAAAGTTTTGTTTCCCTGTTTTCTCTGCTGCTAATTGAGTAGGTGCGGGGAGGTGCGCTAGGTTGTATATGCATAGTGCGCTAGGCTTGTAATGTGCAGTTCCCAGGTTCGAGTCCCAGCTGGGTCAACGTTGAGATTTATCTCCGCAAAACTTTCCGCCCTCTCCACGGTCAGTAGGGGACACCGATGGGCTTCGAAAGGCCGCTGTTTTCGGATGGGACGTTAAGCCGTTGGCCCGTGTGCGGGAGAGCGCTACCTGTGCACGTTAAAGAACACGCTGGATGGCCTTGATGTGAGGCTACCATCTGTCACCCAACAGCTGTTCCAATGCGTCCCTCCTCCAATCTTCTCTGAGCCTTCGGGGTCCTTGTGACCTGGCCATTTAACCCAATGTGAGCAAAAAAGTGCCTTTCAGAGCTAAAACAACCGGACCTAATCAAATTCAGTTAAAATTGCACCTAACGTTTCTTGATTTCTGAGGCGGATTGGCTCAGTCGGTAACGCCAGATTTCTAACGAGATCTCTCCAGGTTCGAGTTCTCGTTGTATCTGAGTTGTGGCTACAGTTTTGCCTAATAGGTGTATCGGAGTCCGCTAACCTTAGCTGTGTCCTCGGTGAGAATGGGACACACTGATGGGTTCTGTAAAGGCAGCCGTCCGTTTGACGGGAGGTTAAGACAAACCTTGTGCACGTTAAAGAACACACTAATTGGACTTGACCCGAGATTCTCATCGTCTCCTAATAGTTGTCCAGTGAGTTGTTTGCTACCCAATTCTTAATCTATGGGTTCTTTGTGACCTGGCCATTTAGCATATAGCGTGCAAAAAAAAATGATGTTCGGAGACACTGCATCCATCGTTGGTTGGGGATATATCGCATAGCTGCAACTTAAGCCATAAAGCATCTTAAAAAGGTGTCAAGACCAAGAGCAAAAGCATAAAAATCACGCAAACCTTCAACCAAAGTTAAAAACATTAGACAAAAGGTATAAACAATATAACAACAAGCTAAAATGCAAAAGCAACAACGGTTGTATACGGCCAACACCTCCTATAACAGAAGGCCAATGTACCAAATTTTTAATGTCAATAAGTAGTCCTCTCTCTCTCTGTATATACAGGGTGATTCGAAACTCTTGGGCCAAACTTTGAGGGGTGATAGAACACACCTAAACAAGCACTTTTCTTCATGCAATGCATGGTCGGAACTCAAGCGGTGAGGCGTTAGAGGGTGCTTTCCAGTGAACATTTATAAGCGCTGGTTTTCGCACTCGTCGTCATTTCTACCGTGGATTGCAGAACGAATGGATTGTTTCACGAATCAGGAGTAGGTGGACATGCATTTCACGTACGGAGTTGGGGACGGGAATGCGAGAGAAGACCAAAGACTGTACCATGAGCGCTTTCCGACCACACGGGTGCCTGATCATAAAACCTTTCAGTGATTGCACCGGTATCTGTGCGAAACGGGCTCCTTTTACAGCAGCTTGCAGGATACAGGGCGTGCGAGGAGTGTCAGGAAACACGTGTTAGAGAGGAAATTCTATGTAGGGTTGGAGATCGTCCCGTATGTAGCTTGCGAGCAATTTCCCATGCCGTAAGTGTGCCCCAATCGACGTTGTGGCGAGTTCTACGAGACGAACGATTACACCCCTACCATGCAGAGAGGGTGCACGCCTTGACACCTGCAGATTATCGGCCTCGTGTGGATTTTGCACAGTGGATCCTTCAGCAGACTGCAGCGCAACCAGACTTTTATGCACATGTCTTATTAACTGACGAATGCACCTTTACACGTGAGGGCGTTTTTAATACCCACAATTTACATGGGTGGGCTACCAGTAATCCGCACGCCATATGTCCACATTCGTACCAGAGGCATTTCTCGATAATTGTTTGGGCTGGAATCCTCCATGACCATTTGATTAGTATATTATATATTATTACATACCTTCTGCCATCCCTACTGAAAGGGAGAACGTACCTCGTATTTTTACAAGAAGTCTTGCCAGAATTACTGAACCCTGTTCCAGCAAACATTCAAACACGTATGTGGTTCCAACACGATGGAGCGCCACCCTATTTCAGCATGGATGTGCGGAACGCCTTGGTTGCAATATTTCCAGGACGATGGATTGGTCGGGGTGGTCCCATCGCTTGGTCGCCACGATCGCCCGATCTCTCATGTCTGAACTTTTTCCTATGGGGTCATATGAAAAGCCTCATCTACGACAGCCCCATCGATTGCAATGAGGACCTTGTTGCCAGGATTTCTATTGCCGCTACTACTGTACGAGAAATGCCTGGTGTTTTCGCCCATGTACGCCGATCACTACGTCGAAGATGTGAAGCCTGCATTAATGTTGGCGGTCGCTCTTTTGAGCAGTTTCTGTAATTTGTTTAATAAAATTCTGTACTTTCTGTTCTGTAATTTGTTTAATAAAATTCTGTACTTTCTGTTCTGTAATTTGTTTAATAAAATTCTGTACTTTCTGTTCTGTAATTTCTGCAATTGTTTAAAACCTCCTCTGTCATTCTTGTGTTTCTTGATTTCCTGACACAGTAACTGCTAACCCCTAGCCCTTCACCGCTTGAGTTCCGACCATGCATTTTATGACGAAAATTGCTTGTTTAGTGTGTTCTATCACCCCTTAAAGTTTGGCCCAAGTGTTTTCAATCACCCTGTACATATTAGCAACTCTTATATTTTTGATTCTAATATTATTGCTGGTGGACTCATGTTAATCTTTATAGTAATGTTTATTTACGAATATATTTTATTTAGGAAGAAAATTATTCGTATTTATTATCAAATATAATAATGTTAATTAATACAAATAAATTTTCTCCTAAATAAAATATATATATAGATATACATTAGTATTATAAAGATTAGCACAGAATCCACCAGTAGTAATTTTAAAATAAAAAACATAAGAAATATCTATATGGTAAGACTACTTAAGCTGACGTTATAAATTTGGTCCTCTGGCTTTCTGTTATAGGAGGTGTTGATAGGGCCCATACAAAGAAAGGGCAACAAGGTTAAATATCAAAAAGGTAAAAACATTAAATGTGATTAAAATATCCAGTGAAATATAATAAAATAAATAAATTCCCCCTCAAGCAGCTGCTTGCTACAGAGGTCTGACAGGAACCTGTCAGTTCAATACGCCATAGTAGAAGGTCTGTGAGGATGGCGGGGCGTCAGAGAAAAGCGACACACACACCCATGCCTTACCCTGGGTTCGAATCCAGATTCCTTTGATCAGTAACCAAGCGCGCTACCAAAACAGAAGTTAAAAATGAATCATCGAATAAAAGATGTACGAGTGTTAAAGGGGCTCGGACGCAAAATTGTGAAAGCTAAAATAAAAGCGACGTTTGAAATTAAAAGCAGTACATTCGGTTAAAATACATTTAATGGTTAAAACGGTGTCACAAAACTCACACTTAGGTTCGTCGTCCGTCTTTAGAAGATATGAATGTTATAAACGAATGGCCTAGGCGGAGCCAGCAAAGATAAATTCCTCCTTACGATTCCTGCGAAAATATGACTGCCACGGTTTCATAATAGGCTTGATCCCAAAGAGTTTCATCGGAGGAGGATATTCAGAAGGTCGTGAGTTCGAATCTCACAAGCCAAATGACAATTTTTTCTCTGTACGTACTCAAAGTTTAACACCTACAGAGTGCTTACCTGTAATTTTATAATATTCAACATATTTGCTTTGTTACCTTCATTTAAAAATTTTCCTTTATTTTTTTTGTTCCTCTTTCACACTATTTGGAAATGTTTTGAATACTTTTCTTTATAGTCGCATTTAAAATGTTAAAAGGCCCTTTTATGCTAATTTATAATCATTTTTTTAATCGAGGTTTTACCTCTGAGCGTTACTTTTTTGCACACCATGGGCTAAATGGCAATGGTCACATGGACCCCGAAGGTTCAGAGAAGGTTGAGGGAGGGGACCCGCTGGAACAGCTCTTGGGAAAAAAATAATAGCCTCCCATCAAGGCCATCCAGCGTGTTCTTTAACGTGCACAGGGTATAGCTCTCCCACATACGAATCCACGGTTTAACGTCCCATCCGACGGATGGCGGCTTTTCCAAACCCATCGGTGTCCCCTAGTGACCGTGGGCAGGGCGGGGAATTTTGCGGAGAAAAATCTCAACGCTGATCCAGCTGGGACTCGAACCTGGGAACTACAGATTATGAGCTTGGCGCGCTACCGAGCCACCCCCCGCCCCTCGAGAAAGGGGATTTTAGGTTTAGTTTCTAGACGTGTATTTTAGTTTTTTTTTAAGAATAAAGAGAATGAAATAAATAGTAATATATTTGAAAACAACATATCGCTACTTTAGCTCAGTTGAAATTTTTCCTCCTTGCTAAGTAACCTCACGCAACAATTGGATGAACCACTAATACCTCCCCTGTATTTCACAACGTTTTCTGTAAGTCACTTTTTTTGTAGTAATCTGCAGCATTTAATTTTATGTGGTAATAAAATAAACTAGAAAAACCAGAAACCTGCTCTGCAGTAACTTCTCTCCCTATCTTATAGTTTTCAAGTTTAAGAATTGCAGCAAATTCTACCCCTATTTTATAACTCATCCTCGATCCCGATTTGGAACAACTATAAACCCTGATTCTTCAGTGAAAGAAACAATTTTCTTTTCAAATAACTTATTTTAAAACTGTTTTTACTCCTTTATAGGAGCTTTTCCTTCAGAGGGTTTTTTTATCCTCCCATCGAAAATTAAATACAGGATATATATTACGCAATGGAAAAACCTGAGTTCCAATTTCAGAATCATATTTCCCTCCCGCATTGGCAAAGGCCATTGATTGTTATATAATTAAGCCGAGCAATTGCATCAGCATTATTCTTTCAATTTAGTTTCTTGATCGTAAGGATTTCATTGCGAAACAAATTCATGTAAAGTAATTCCAATTTAATGATTAAAAACGAAAATAAACGTTATTTCAATTGTGTACTTTGTTTTTAATGAAGTAAGAAACATAAAAGTTAATTTATTATTTAGCTTCTATCAATTAATATTTTTATAACATTCCCTTTAGTTTTTTGGGCAAATTTTTGTGCATTTCGTCTATTTTTTTTAATTGATGTGTAATAGAAGATACGTATTTATATCAAGCGAATGTTTTATTCAATTATATTATTTATATTATTTATACAAATAAATTATTTTGCTTTGTGGGTCAAAAATATATACATTGCGTTATATGTTCTTGGAAAGTAACAAAAAAAATTTGTAAAGAATATGTTTTTTTTTAAAAAGAGCTTTTTTTTTAATTTATAAGAGCTCATTCTAACAAACTCATATGAAAATAAGAGTGATAAAAAATTTTACATTTCATTTAAATGAAACAAAAAATATCTGCCTAGTTGTTAACCCAAGCAATGTAGGGTTTACGGATTTCTTTCGAAACACGAGAGCATGCTGCGTTTTGTTTCAAAAAAAAGGTTTGGGAGAAACAAGTAAAGTTAAAACTGTCTTGAAACATTAGTTAAAAGATTTTGAAAAAGATTCATCGCCGACATGGCGGGAATCGAACCCGCATCTCTGTAGATTCATGCCAGAGCGCCAGAGGCTACCATTGCACCACACATCGGACAACGAAATCTTTCAGAATAAGAATGATTTTCAGCTAATTATTTAAAGTGTTTCTTGTCTACAGGACATTTTAATGTAATATGTTATTATTATATTAAAACTGTCGTGTTTCTTTTTTGGAGAAATAAAAAAACATATCTTCTCAAGCAGCTGCTTGCCACAGAGGTCTGACAGGAGCTTGTTAGTTTAATACGCCATAGCAGAAGACCTGTTAGAAAGGCGAGACCTCAGCAGAAAGAGAACACAAACATCCATGCCTTACCCGGGGCTCGAACCCAGTCCCATTGATCACTAGCCAAGTGCACTAAGCACTCGGAACATCTGAATTATTATTTTGAAATAAAAATAAGGCCTAAATCTTTAAATATGACGTAAAAAAAACGATAATTTATATTTTTGCTAAAAACTTATTAATTTGAATCAAGCTTTCATTGCTAAATACTCAATTTAAGTATCGAATCATTTGTTTATATTTTAAAGTGGCAAACAAAAAACAAAACATTTTACGCTCAATTGCAATTTTACACTCAATTTCAGTTTAACACTCAACATAGCGGAGCTAACAGGTGAGCGGTCTGCGTTTCCTCAGGGGAGGAGGTGGCTCAGTCGGTAGCGCGCCAGACTTAATCTGCAGTTCCCAGGTTCGAGTCACAGCTGGGTCAGCGTTGAGATTTATCTCCGCAAAACCCCCCCCCCCCTTGCCCACGGTCAGTAGGGGACACCGATTTGCTTGGAAAGACCGCCGTCCGTCAGATGGAACGTTAACCCGTGGCCCCGTGTGCGGGAGAGCCATACCCTGTGCACGTTAAAGAACACGCTGGATGGCCTTGACGGGAAGCTACCATCTGTCTCCCAACAGGTGTTCCAGTGGGTCCTCTCCCCCAACCTTCTCTGAGCCTTCGGGGTCCTTGTGACCTGGTCATTTAGCCCATGGTGTGCAAAAAAATGCCTCTCAGAGGTAAAAAACTCAACCACTTTGTGATCGTAGTTACTATACAACCAGACGATTGACTTCATTTGCAAGATCTCAGCTGTAAAATGAAGTTGCTAAGAACCAGAAGAGAGAAGGTTTTTCAACGAATTTAAGAATATGGAAACAAGGGGTCTTTTTAGAGATTTAATAATAGGCATTGTGGCATATAAACTGACAGGCTCCTGTCAGACCTCTGTGGCAAGCAGCTGCTTGAGGGGGTATTTATTTATTTTTTATTTTATATGTATTTTGCATTCTTAATTATTTATATAAATACCTGCAATATAGATTGAAATCGCGTTTATTTAATCACGATATGTCCGACATTTTAATGTAAGGGAGACGACAATAAGAAAAATCTCTTAAACAAGTCCTTTATTTTCAAAATAGCAGAATTGTCAACTGCCCTCCTAATGGGGGCGGGAGTGATTCAGTCGGTAGCGGGTAAGGCTCGTAATCTGCAGTTCCCACGTTCGAGTCCCAGCTGGGTCAGCGTTGAGATTTATCTCCGCAAAATTCCCCGCCCTGCCCACGGTCAGTAGGGAACACAGATGGGCTTTGAAATGCCGCCGTCCGTCAGATGGAACGTTAACCCGTGGCCCCGTGTGCGGGAGAGCCATATCCTGTGCACGTCAAAGAACACGCTGGATGGCCTTGACGGGAGGCTACCATCTGTCTCTCAACAGCTGTTCCAGTGGGTCCCCTCCCCAACCTTCTCTGAGCCTTCGGGGTCCATGGTGTCCCCTTCGGCGTCCTGGCCATTTTAGCCCATGGTGTGGAAAAAAGTGCCGCTCAGAGGTAAAACAACCCAAACCCTCCTAACGGTAACCTGTTGGAGAAAGTATGAATTTTTTTTTTTACGTCGGACAGAGCAGTTGTGCGTCCGGCTGCAAATACGCCTCGCCACCGGTTAGACCGGCCTGCTGACCAAAAAACTAGTCAAGTGAATAATCAGCGCGTTTATTTTTGTACAGTAATTTAAATAATCTCACTTACCGATGAAAAACAGGACCCAAATCTCTCTTTGGACTCTCATGTTGATGGAAGTAAAATTCTCTCCTATCTTTGGAGCAGATAAATATTTTAGAATATTGGAAGATTCGTATGCGGGCGTCAGAAGAGAAAGTTCACTTTTATAGCGTGAAGATTGAATTGTGGTGTCGAAATAAAACTAGTTTTTGCAGCAGGTGCCACATCAGGAAGCAAAGAAACAAATCACTGTAGCGTGTGTGAGAAGATGCAGACCCCTCCTCTAGTTGTCGTCATCTATATTATTTCACCTAGTGACGTATTCTTCCAAGAAGCAAGTTCCCCTCATCTGTTTAGAGGTGGGGATTTATCTATCAAGTGACTATTGCATGTCACCGCTTAAGTGCCTCAATAAAAAAAAGATTTGTCCCAATAGGCGTAACCAGTACGATTAGAAAGAATACCGTATTCATCTCAGGGACGATTAAAATGTCGTACTCATTCCAGGGGAAGATTGAAATATCTTATTCAATCCAGGGAACGATTAAAAAATATCATACTCATTAGATGTATGATTGAAATATCGTACTCATTCGGGGAACGATTAAAATACCGTACTCATTCATTCTTGTTTTGTTCGTGTGGCAGTGGATTTTCTGAAAAAGTTAAAACCTTATGTTATAGGTTGAATTGCCTATTACACTTTCTAAGATGTGTTGCATTTCTCGCAGATTATCGGTGGGGGAATAGCTAAAAACAATACATTAAGGATCCGCATCTGGGAGTCAAAAATTTTGGGGCTGTGGTGGAATCAACTACATCCCCTTTTGCTCTTTTTAGCACAAAAGGTGCTTGGATTAGCTGCGACCTTTAAATAAGGAGCATATTAGCTGCAAATAGGGTTGGGGTGACTCAGTCGGCAGCGCGCCAGGCTCGTAATCTGCAGTTCACAGGTTCGAGTCACGCCTGGGCCAGCGTTGAGATTTATCTCCGCAAAACTCTCCATCCTGCTCTCGGTTCTGTAGGTGATACCGATATGCTTACAAAAGACCCCGTCCGTCGGATGAGACGTTAGGCCGTGACGCCGTGTGCGGAAGAGCCGTACCCTGAGAAAGCTAAGGAACACCCTGAATGGCCTTGACGGAAGGCTATCATCTGTCTCCTAACAGCTATCCAGTGAGTTCCTCTTCCCAACCTTCTCTGAGCCATCAGGGTCTCGTGATCTGATCATTTAGACCATTGTGTGCAAAAGAAGTGCAGCTCAGAAGTGAAAGCATCCCATCCGCAAAAAATAATTAATTCTGCCCACTCTCATTTGTCGATGTATTCGCTACTTTGGATGATGAAAATTATCATCAGCCCTCATCACAGAATATCAATAATTTACTCTTGAACATCGAATAATTTATTTATGAAAAATGTCGAAACATATTTAACTAGTTATAATCAATGTCGCAGTTACCTCAACAACTAAGCAAAGGACTCCATTTCTTAGAGAAGAAAACGCTCATTCTGACTGGAAATGGAAAGAAATTGATACGTCGGCCTCCTTGATTTAGATATGCAGAAATGAATATTCCATTCGAGGAGTTCTTCATTCCTCCATATTAGGGGTGGCTCAGTCGGTTGCGCTCCAGGCTCGTAATCTGCAGTTCCAAGGTTCGAGTCCCAGCTGGGTCAGCGTTGAGACTTATCTCCTCAAAACTCCCTGCCCACGGTCAGTAGGGGACACCGATGGACTTGGAAAGACCACCGTCCGTCGAATGGGACGTTAAACCGTGGTTCCGTGTGCGAGAGAACCATACCATGTGCACGTTAAAGAACACACTGGATTGTCTTGATGGGAGGCTACCATCTGTCTCTCAACAGCTATTCCAGTGGGTCCCCAACCTTCTCTGAGCCTTCGGAGTCCTTGTGACCTGGTCTTTAGCCCATGGTGTACAAAACTGTGCCGATCAGAGGTAAAATAACCCAACCCTCCATAATAGGCATTCATAACCAATCGATTGCGAGCATTTCGTGCTCCTATAAGTAACATTGCAAGATGGCGTAAAAATTACGCTGTTGGAAAAAAATTATAAGTTTTTTGATGAAACTGTAATATTCTTGTTTTATAGTTTTACTAATTTGATTGTTCAGTGGGCACATAGAAATCATCTCACATTCCGTTGAAACAGTTTTAAAACAAAAAAAAGTATCGATACCCTTCTAAACCACTGGAACCATGGGAGCTGCCACACTGGCTGCTGTTCCGGAGATGGACATACTGGTAACCACTAGAATAAATATTCAAACTGCAAAAAACACTTTAATTACAATTACACTATTTTTAATTGGTATCAATCGATCAGTTGCCGAAAATATTTGGAACTCATCAAATTTGTCCTTAGACTCCTTGATGCTGTCTCATAAAAGTTGGGGAACTTGTTGTACAGAAAGTTTTCATGACTCTCATTTGAACTTGCTCACGAAAACAAAGAGTTTTCTTTAAGATCATATTCCTATCTAAAATGAAATTTGAAGACTCCCTATTCTCTTGTATTGCACCCATGGGTTGGGTTGTTTTACCTCTGAGCGGCACTTTTTTGCAGACCATGGGCTAAATGGCCAGGTCACATGGACCCCGAAGGCTCAGAGAAGGTTGGGGGAGGGGACCCACTGGAACAGCTGTTGGGAGACAGATGGTAGCCTCCCGTCAAGGCCATCCAGCGTGTTCTTTAACGTGCACAGGGTATGGTTCTCCCACACACGGGGGCCACGGCTTAACGTCCCATCCGACGGACGGCGGCCTTTCCAAGCCAACGGTGTCCCCTACTGACCGTGGGCAGGGCGGGTAATTTTTGCGGAGATAAATCTCAACGCTGACCCAGCTGGGACTCGAACCTGGGAACTACAGATTACGAGCCTGGCGCGCTACCGACTGAGCCACCCCCGCCCATTTCACCCATGAATGACAGTATGTATGAAAGGATAATTATGCATATAACCAGCAATTTTCACATTCCTCAAAATTGCTAAAAACAATGTTTGAGTTAATACATAAACGACAGTGTTTAATCAACTTGTGTTACAGGTACTCTCAGGCAAGGCTTTAATTTGGTAAACGATTTTTGGAAAAAGAATTTCTCTTAAAATAACTTATCAATACATTTAATCTGACTGACATTTCTTTCAATTCTTTTGCCCAATGTTTTTAGGTGCTTAACTATAAACGATTTTGTCAGTTCGTAGCACTCATTAAAAATGTATCTTTTTATTGTTTTTAATCAAGATATTTTATTGATTCCTTAAAAATGCAGTTTTTTTTACCAATTCATTGCGCATTAGAAATGTATGTTTTCAAATAGAGAATTTTTCTTGTATCCCTTTGCTAAGTTTGGTTAGATTGGCCTGGTACAGTTGATGCAGCTGTGAGGCGGAGATTGCCACAATTAGTGGCGACCAGGCTGATGGTCCCAATTTCAAGTCTTAACTTCAATTGCTTTGGGGTTTATTCCGCCAACTCCCACTTTGTCCTCGATGACGAAAATAATACCGATGTTCCTGGAAAACGTTTCAGTCGAAAGGGACAATAAGCTGTGAACTCTCGTGCACGGGAATGGCTCAGTTGGTAGCGCACTAGGTTTGTAATTGGCAGTTCCCAGGTTCCAGTCCGGGCTGGGCAAGGGTTGAGATTTATCTCCGCAAAACTCCCTGCCCACGGTCAGTAAGAGACACTGATGTGGTTTGGAAAGGCCACCGTCCGTCGAATGGTATATTAAACTGTGGTCCGTGTGCGGGATAGCCATACCTTGTGCACGTTAAAGAACATGTTGGATGGCCTTGATGGAGAGGCTGGGGACGGGGATGGCTCAGTCGGTAGCGCGCCAGGCTCGTAATCTGTAGTTCCCAGGTTCGAGTCCCAGCTGGGTCAGCGTTGAGATTTATCTCCGCAAAATTCCCCACCCTGCCCACGGTTAGTACCCCTACTGACCGTGGGCAGGGTGGGGAATTTTGCCGGGTACACCGATGGGCTTGGAAAGGCCGCCGTCCGTCGGATGGGACGTTAAGCCGTGGCCCCGTGTGCGGGAGAGCCATACCCTGTGCACGTTAAAGAACACGCTGGATGGCCTTGACGGGAGGCTACCATCTGTCTCCCAACAGCTGTTCCAGTGGGTCCCCTCCCCCAACCTTCTCTGAGCCTTCGGGGTCCTTGTGACCTCGCCATTTAGCCCATGGTGTGCAAAAAAGTGCCGCTCAGAGGTAAAACAACCCAACCTTGATGGAGAGGCTACCATCTGTCTCCCAACAGCTGTTCCAGTGGGTCCCCTCCCCCAAACCTTCTCTGTGATTTTGGGGTCCTTGTGACCTGGCCATTTAGCCCATTGTGTGCAAAAAAATGCCGTTCAGAGGTAAAACAACCCAACTCTCCTGCAGGAGAACATGAGCAAGTTAAAGGACATACTGGATAATCTTGATGGAAGGCTTCGATCTGTTTGCTAGCATTTGTCTAGTGGGTTCCAGCTTTGAGAACTTGGGGTTATTGTGACTTGGCTAATGAGGCCAATTATGCGAATGAAATCTCCGCTCGAAGGAAAAAAACACAACCCATTCAGACGAAATTTTTTTCACTACATGACTCATTGAGGCGCTAAATAACCGCCCTTTAGAAATCGGCAGAACAAAGATGACAAAGCAAGAAACAAATATTTCGTATTCATGGTCATCTAAAATGTAATCATAACAGAAAAATTCGTTATCGCTACTTCTTTACAAGATCACAATCATTTTCCCGTACGTTTTGTAAAGGAAGTAAAAATTGGTGGTTACGTGTGAGGGTAGAATCTCACAATCAGTGATTTTGATGTTCGACAAGGAAAAAGACAAAAGTGAATTGTTTAACCAGTCGTCGCTCGAATTCAAATGTGTCATCTCGGTCAATGAGGCAGTTGCATTTTGTTGCCCCGATGCATCTTTGGATGAGGTGTGCATCTGAATTCGGAATGAGGCTGACTTGAAATGCTGATTTTTCGTTGAATTGCAATTGAGTGTTATTGTAATTGAGTAAAAGCGTGAACAAAAATATTTTCACGAAAGAAGTGAATGCGTGAGATTTGAAAGTGCACGTAGGGTATCGGGTGTGAGTTGAATTTGAAAAATGTCATTGAGAATGAAAGCTTTTAACTCTTGCTGCATTGACTGTTTCTCATTCATTTGCTTTTGAACTTTGACATCACCTGATACCAAAAATCTCGCTTGAGGTGAACTGACTTATCTGCTTTGAAGTTTAATATCATAATGGAGCGCTGAAACGACAAATTACTTGCAATTAATTGTTCGATTGTCAATTTAGGGATCAGCTAATATTTGTCTAAGATTTTCGCAGTGTGTTTTGCAAGTATGAAAGGAATTTACATCGCTTGAATACAGGCCCGGATCTAGAGAAATATCGAGGGGTGGGAAAGAAACACAATGGAGCCGAAAAAGTGTGAAGGTAGGGGAGTTGTGTTGTTTTACCTCTGAGAGGCACTTTTTTGCACACAATGGGCTAAATGACCAGGTAACAAGTACTCCCAAGGCTCAGAGAAGGTTGGGAAAGAGGACTCTCTGGAACAGCTGTTGGGAGACAGATGGTAGCCTCTTCGTCAAGGCATCCAGAATGTTCTTTAACGTGCGCAGGATATTAACGTTCCATCCAAAGAATACGGCGGCCTTTCCAAGGAAAAATGAAATGAATGAATAAAATATAAATATTTTTTTGCCTCTATTACCCTTACTATTATTCTGAAAGGGGAAAGGCGATGGCTCCCTTTACCCCCTAGATCCGGCTCTGCCTGAATCTGTCATTATCACGACATTCTTCAACTTTGACAACGTGGGTTGGGTTGTTTTACCTCTGAGCGGCACTTTTTTGCACACCATGGCTAAATGGCCAAGTCACATGGACCCCGAAGGCTCAGAGAAGGTTGGGGGAGGGGACCCACTGGAACAGCTGTTGGGAGACAGAGGGTAGCCTCCCGTCAAGGCCATCCAGCGTGTTCTTTAACGTGCACAGGGTATGGCTCTCCCGCACACGGCCTAACGTTCCATCGAAGGACGGCGGCCTTTTCAAGCCCATCGGTGTCCCCTACTGACCGTGGGCAGGGCGGGGAATTTTGTGGAGATAAATCTCAATGCTGACCCAGCTGGGACTCGAACCTGGGAACTACAGATTACGAGCCTGGCGCGCTACCGACTGAGCCACCCCCGCCCCTTGACAACGTGAGTTGTATCATTAAGTGAAGAGTTGATTTGGGTAGTTCTTCATCTGAATGACAGTTATTCGCACACAATGGGCGATAGGCCACAAGGATCCTGAAAGCTCAGTGCTCTAAAGTAAAAAAGGACAGTTATTAGAGACTACTTATTTAGATTACTGAGAAAAAAAGGGCAGCTGTTAGGAGACAAATGAAAACTCTCGGGATGGTTATTAAGCATATCCTCTAAGGTGCACAAGGTTTGATTCTTATGTTCATGGAACCTCGTTTTTACATCTGGCAGACGGTCTCCTTTCCAAGCTCATTGGTGTTCCCTTTCCCATTTAGGGAAGTGTGAGGAACTGAAATTTCAGTCGTCTCTGGTGAATATGAAATGTTTGTTTTTCGAGGAAAATAAATGTGAAATTTCGGGAAATTGTCGAATTCCAAATTTAGCAGAATATCAATAAATATTTTTTTAGAACCTATTCAACCGAAAAAGAATTTTTAATTTATTTCTTTTTAAATGTATTTTGGAAAGTTGTTTGTCTATTCGTTATTCAGTTGAAGACTTCTTGAGATAGCGTAACCAATTTTTGCATGGTAATTTCAAAGATCCAGAGAAAAGGTTTTTCCTATGTTTCATTGGCTCTCTAAATTTTCTTCCTTTTTTCTCCAAAAAAAAAAATAAATAAATAAATAAGCCCAGATTAATGCTTCCAAAACTGTAGTAACTAGAAGAATCGGCAATTCGATATAAACCTACCCCATCACAACTTAAAGTTAGTTAAAATTTGACCCCCCCCCCACCAAACCTTTTTCCTTATCCCAAAAATTGTAAATTTTATTTTCTAAGCAGTAAGAACCAGGGCCACAAAATACAATTAAAATTTATTCAAAAACAGCTTCCTATTATCGTAGCTTAATGCAAATAAAAGTTTTCCCAGCATCCTTTCCACCAAAAATAAAGACCCCCTTTTCTCTCCACCCCTCAATAAAAGGGGGAAACAATTCCTCCTAAATTGTAAGGCTAGAAACACCAAAATTCAAATGCTGCTTCCTCTTATGATAATTTAAATCAGAGTAAAAGTTGGACCCACAAAACTTTATGCTTCTTTACTGAAAAAAAAAAATCCATCCGCAAAAATGAAACGCGTAAATGATTGCCGAGTGTAATGCGTTATAGCTCAAACTAAAAACCAACAGCTGCTTTCGGCACTTCTTGATTTCTAGCTCATCATTGCGACTCCTAATTGGCATTGAATGCGATAGCAGAACTGAAAATTAATCATCTTTCTGAGTTCTACTGCCCGAAATAGGGTTTCGCACTAAGAGCACTAATTTTTAGATCTCCAGCATCAGTCTATCGAAATTTGATCTTTGACCTCGAAGCACCCGTTGCATTAAAATTTTCAAAACGTTCTGAAATATACGACTTAAAATACCCCAAGAACCATTTCTTAGCTGTTTTGCACTGGTAGATCTGAATTTCACCACGAACGACTCTATGAATCTGAAATTCGTAACGTTTCCGATGTCTAAAACCCGAAACGCCCGCAGACACCAATTTTCACATTTCTATCACTCATAGATCATGGTTTGATCTTACATGGCTTCTATTTGACCATGAAGGACATGTCGGAGGTCAAATTTCGGATTTTTTCCGAGATCCACGACCCATATTACTCCTAGATGCATATTTTCGGAGCTCTATTATTTCTGCATCACAGTTAGAATTAGCGTGATCCCCTGTCAGTCAGTCATTCACGAATCGTCTATTTATATTAAGCGAGAGATTTTGACAATGGGAGTGCCAGGGACCACATAAAGTTATGTCCTGTCTCTTCTGCGCATTTTCTCTCCAAAAACATGAGAGAAGGAAATTTTCATTAGAGATGATCGTAAGGAGTGGTTGTCAAATGAAAACTTCTGACGTGGGGAATGTCATCTACTGTGTACATTGGTGTCCAAAATTAAAGTATAATGTCGACATGAGGGTTGTTGGGTTGTTTTACCTCTGAGCGGCACTTTTTTGCACACCATGGGCTAAATGGCCAGGTCACATGGACCACGAAGGCTCAGAGAAGGTTAGGGGAGGGGACCCACTGGAACAGCTGTTGGAAGACAGATGGTAGCCTCCCGTCAAGGCCATCCACGTGTTCTTTAACGTGCACAGGGTATGGCTCTCCCGCACACGGGGCCACGGCTTAACGTCCCATCCGACGGACGGCGGCCTTTCCAAGCTCATCGGTGTCCCCTACTGACCGTGGGCAGGGCGGGGAATTTTGCGGAGAAATGTCGACATGAACTACGGTGTATATATAATGTTTGCAGTTCGAAAGAAGAAATATGTGCATATTTAACAGACGTGAAATTGGGATTGTTTTAAAACAGCATATGGTTGCTTCGCCACCCATTTCCGTTGTATCGTGGGTAGCAATTTAATTTAATAGCGTTACAAAGTGTGGATGATTGTGTACGGTGGAGATCAATAAGTTCAATAGATGCAGGTCAATTCGAGCTCTAGGTATCCAGGGCCTTCCAGAAAATGTCTTCTGAAGACATAGAATTTCAAGAAATTGGAGAAGTTAGGCGTAGACCAGGAGAAGGTTATTCCAGGACTACAGGGCTTAAGGGTTGGGTTGTTTTACCTCTGAGCGGCACTTTTTTGCACACCATGGGCTAAATGGCCAGATCACATGGACCCCGAAGGCTCAGAGAAGGTTGGGGGAGGAGACCCACTGGAACAGCTGTTGGGAGACAGATGGTAGCCTCCCGTCAAGGCCATCCAGCGTGTTCTTTAACGTTGGGTTGTTTTACCTCTGAGCGGCACTTTTTTGCACACCATGGGCTAAATGGCCAGGTCACATGGACCCCGAAGGCTCAGAGAAGGTTGGGGGAGGGGACCCACTGGAACAGCTGTTGGGAGACAGATGGTAGCCTCCCGTCAAGGCCATCCAGCGTGTTCTTTAACGTGCACAGGATATGGCTCTCCCGCACACGGGGCCACGGCTTAACGTCCCATCCGACGGACGGAGGCCTTTCCAAGCCCATCGGTGTCCCCTACTGACCGTGGGCAGGGCGGGGAGTTTTGCGGAGATAAATCTCAACGCTGACCCAGTTGGAACTCGAACCTGGGAACTACAGATTACGAGCCTGGCGCGCTACCGACTGAGCCACCCCGCCCCACAGGGCTTAAGGACGAAGACTTTAACAGCTTAACACTTTAACACTTTAACAGCACGATGACATAAGGAAGCGGAGGAACTCTTTCTCCAGCTGTCAGCTGCCACAAGTATGACATGACAATTTCAAGACATACTTCGTACAAAAAGCTGCATGAACGAGGTCTGAATGCACAAAGATCAATTCTCTGTAGTCCTCTCATCCTCTTCAGGAAAAGAACTTCCTTAATGTTGTGCAGATAACGTCATCTTTGGAACTTAAGCCAGTGGGCATAAGTGCTCTTTACAAATAACTCCAGTTTGAACATCGATTTTTTTATGTGTGTTCAAGTGCAAAGAAAAAGGAACTCGCCACAACATTAAAGGAAGAGATCATTTTGGTGGCGGTAGAGTGATGGTGTGGGCTGGCATTCAGGATGACTGAACCCGCAGAGCTTCACATTTCTCAGGTAGCCACTTTGATTGTTCAGCAATACAGGAAGGAGGTTTTTTTGCGCCCTATGTGAGACTATTCAGGAGTGATTTTGATCTTGATTTCATCTTTATAGACGATAATGCAATTCTTGGCACTCATGTGGTCGACAATTTCCACGAAAGTAAAGATATTTATAAGATGGAGTGGAGGGCAAATTTCGTTATTTGAAGCATACTTCTCACAACAAACACTTCATAGAGAAAACCACAGAGCCAGAGTATGTAGAAATTCCATAAAAGAGATTCAGAATTAAAGAAAATTAAAAAGGAACAGCAAGCGAAAATAACTAGAATGGTAGCAGACCACAGCCTTCTAAAAAACAAAAACAAAAAAAACTATGTTTACATTTAAAAAAAAGCAGACTCTCCCAACTGCGTGAAATGTGAAGAAATAGAGAACACAGAATACATAATCATGAAATGTCAAAACTATATAGAAGAAAGGAACATATTCCAAGAAAACATCAGAAAATTAACTGGCGAAGAATTCACCCTACAAAATATTCTGGATTACCCCTCCAACTCACTGAGAGTGCCTATCGGGTCTTTGCTTTTTCTTAAGAAGATTAGAAAGTATCAGGATATATAAAGAAATGGTCAATACTTTTACATTGTTGTGTTTCCTATGGCCGATAGCGTCAAATCACGTTTCGAATTAAAAAGTCAAATTTTTCCCACACGGCCAAGAACGTCTTCTAACCCTCAGCCCAGAAGATCAAGCTCATCTTCGAGAGCCCCTTGAGGACAACGGAGTTTGACCAAAGACACCTTCAGAAGCTTGACTGCCTGAAGCTACCCTTTGTCCCTTTTGCCAACCCTTACTTTCTTTTACTTTTACTCTGTTCTATCTTTCCCCTTTTTCAATCTGACGCGGGAATAGGGGGTTGCTATAGACCCAACTTTCCTGCAGTGTATTCCAGGTTCGAGTCCCAGCTGCGTCAGCGTTGAGATTTATCTCCACAAAACTCCCCGCCCTGCCCACGGTCAGTAGGGGACACCGATGGGCTTGGAAAGGCCGCCGTCCATCGGATGGGACGTTAAGCCGTGGCCCCCTGTGCTGGAGAGCCATACCCTGTGCACGTTAAAGAACACGCTGGATGACCTTGACGGGGGACTACCATCTGTCTCCCAACAGCTGTTCCAGTGGGTGCCCTCCCCCAACCTTCTCTGAGCCTTCGGGGTCCATGTGACCTGGCCATTTAGCCCATGGTGTGCAAAAAAGTGCCGCTCAGAGGTAAAACAAACCAACAACAACCTGGAGTGTATTACTCTCTCCGTCTGTTCACATTCAGTTTTTTCGATTTTGTTTCTGTTTTTAAAGATACATACTGCTCACAAATATTAGGGGATATTTCATTGCTTCATATTCATTTTTAAATATCCCCTAATTTTTGTGAGCAGTATGTTAAAATTCGTTTTGGTTGGATAGGTATCGATGAAATATGTTTAAATAGCATATTCTAACTGCGCAAAATTTGGAAACAGCAAAAATTTTGATGATAGAGTGTGTGGTCAAAATTGGCAACAACGATTTGACCCTCTACTCCAAATGGGCTAGGTTGGCTCGTAATCTGTAGTTTCCAGGTTCGAGTCCCACCTGAGTCAGTGTTGAAATTTATCTCCGCCAAATTCTCGGTCAGTAGGAGGCACCGACGTGCTTGGATAGTTCGTCGGATGTGGCGTTAAACCGTGGGTCTCCTTCCGCCAGAGGAGAAAAAAATAAGTTCCGCTCAGAGGTAAAACAACCCAGCCCTAACCCCAAAGTAGGTGGAAAAGGTAAGTTCTTTGTTTTAAAATATAAATTAAATATCCTTTTTGCGTTTTATAGATATTAAGAAAAATCTCTCTTGGCATTTTCCTCAATCATCTATTAATTCGAATTTCCACTGTTAGAATGTGTTAAAAGAGGAAAAACTGAGAACTTCATTTTCGTTGAAAACTAGCGTCCGATTCGCAAGAGGAGATGAGTTATTCTTCTAGCTATTAATATTCATATTAATCAGTCATCTCACAATAACTTTCTAACAAAAAAAAAGTTTCCCTAATATCCTCTGGTATTAAATTTTAAAATAAAATATTTCATGTAATTTATTTGCCATTAAAATTTTAAATTAAGTTTGCATGCATTTTATCTGTTATTTATATTGCAATGTATTAATTCCTATTCAAATATTTGTTTATTAAAACTGGCATTAGCCTTGATACAATTATTGCTCTCTTTTGTCATTACATCACATGCAAAGAAAAAAAAAAAGTTCCCAATGTGACGCATCTCTGATTCCTTTGTTATCGTGCGTTTTGTAGCCTAGTACTTTGCATCGAAAGACATTTGTAGGTCAAAAAGTTTCCGAATCATGTCGACAGACTTCTGTGAGATGTTGCTAAACTTTCAACCAGAAGAGTCAGACATTTCTGAGTTTAACGCAACCAACCGTTACAGCTAACCTTGATTTCGGAGCTGGTCATGCAACTTTCCTCTAGTGTACTAACTTTCCCCGTGAATAGGAAGCTTTGTGCTTGACTTAAAAGTTACCTGGGGGGCAATTACACTTAAGGAAAGAGAAAACACTCTCCCAAACAGAATCATGGGTTACAAACCATGTTCTTACGTAAGGTTAAATAGGACGTCATACGAAAAAAAAAAACAACTAAAAATAATGATCCTAAATTATTTGCAGGTTTTGTTCTTCTTAGAGAATAAATTTGGTTGTTAATATGAACTGGAATTGAACGATTTGGGTTGTTTTATTTCTAAGCGGCACTTTTGTCACACAATGGTCAGGTTACAGGGATCCCGAAAGCTCAGAGAAGGCTGAGGAGCCACTGGACAGTTGTTGGGAGACAGATGGTAGCCTCCCGTCAAGGCCATCCAGCGTGTTCTTTAATGTGCACAGGGTATGGTTGTGCAGAACATGGTGCCACGGCTTAACATCCGACGGACGGCAGCCTTTCAAAGCCCATCGTTGTCCCTTACTGACCGAGCGGGGAGTTTTGCGGAGATAAATTTCAACGCTAGCCCAGCAGAGACTCGAACCTGGGAATGCAGATTACGAGTCTGATGCGCTACCGATGAGCCACCCCTGCCCCAGGTATTGAAAGAAAACTCCTTATTGAAAAAATCTTAATTGGAAAAGAGGTAAATTAATCAACCAAGCTGGTGGATTCGTGTGAAAAAAAAATGGGAACTATCGCCCCCTCCCGGATACCTTATTTAGGCAATAATTTAAATTCATAATAGGAATTTAGTTTATTTCTTGAAATATAATTGACATTTACACCACGGACTGCAGTGCATGTGGCTTTCGTCCTAGATAGAAAGCTCTGTGGTTGATTTCAACTAATGAAGTAAAGTGGCCGAGTGGTTAGTAGGCTTTGCTCGCGATTAAAGGGACCTCAGTTCGATCCTCAGGTAGGTATGGGTGTTGTCTTCCTGCTGAGGTTTCGCCTTCTTCACAGACCTTCTCTGTGGCATATGATACTGACTGGCTCCTGCCAGATCTCTATAGGAAACAGATGCTTGAGGGTATATTATTATTTCTTTCTCATCAATACATACGAAATGTACATATACTATTTACAAAAATGTGTCCCGCAAAGCTACTTAGCTTATCTGCAGGGAATAAGAGTAGCTGTAAAAACTGTTTTGCAGTCATTTTAAACAAATGCTCTCAAGATGTTTTTACATACAACATAATTTTAAACATGCTTATCAAGTATAAAAATTTTATAAACATAATAAACATAAAGCCGTCCCGTGGCCGAGTGGTTAGCACGCTTGGCTACTGATCTAAGGGACCTGGGTTCGAGCCCCGGATTAGGCATGGATGTGTGTGTCGTTTTTCTGCTGAGGTCCTGCCATCCTCTCAGATCTCCTACTATGGCATATAAACTGACAGGCTCCAGTCAGACCTCTGTGGCAAGCAGCTGCTTCAGGGGGTATTTATTTTATTTTTAATAAACATAAGAGTTGTTTAGGTATTTTCTCAAAGGGGTAAGGTGGGGACATACCTAAAGAACCCATCACTTCCACTTTTGAGAATTCTAGTATGATTAATAGAAGTAAAAATATACTGGTTTCCATAAATTAAGGAAAATCCCTGTGTTAAATCAATGGGAAGCTAACGTCAAAGCTCTATAACTTCTAAGAATATATTTTTTTTTATTTTGAAAAATGTGATTGCAGATAAAGATATGAATCAAATGACTCAATATCGCGATTTTCAACAAAATTCGTTCAATATTTAATGAGTTGTGGAAGTTTGAATATTTAACAATAACAATGCCAGCCACAAAAAACTGACTTCAGAAGTTAATTAAAACTTAGTAATAAATATTGGATCAAAGTGTTTAATAGAAAAAGTTTGTATTTTAAAACTTTGTGTAAGGAATTCTTTTACTATTCTTCAGTTTTGCAAAAGTTTCTTAAAACTGGCATTCTGTTGTTAAATATTCAAACTCCCATATCTCATTAAATACTGAATGAATATTGTTGAAAATCGAGATATTGATTTATTTGATTGAGATCTTTATCTAAAATCACATTTTTCAACCAAAAAAGGAAAAACTATTTTAGAAATTATAGAGCTTTAACGTTAGCTTCCCATTGACTTAACACAAGGATTTTCCTTAATTTATGGAAACCAGTGTATTTTAAACTGATCTATATCTAATGCATTTTTCGAGAAATCTTTTAAAAACCTCTGAAACGGAGGAGAAAAATCCAGTCTCTTGGTCTCCTCTTTTGCTTTTTCCCCCCGGCTCGATTGAGGTTTTTGCTCCCCCCCCCCATCATTTGCCTTTCTTTTTTTCTAGATCACGGACTGGTTCGACCTTTAATCTATAGTAAGGGCATTATATTTTATTCTGCTGCAGACTCCATTTCCAGTGGATAAACATGAAATTTATCCATTTTAAATTGGTGGTAGCCAAGTTGTTAGCGTGCTAGGCTGAAGATTAGAGGGACACGCCTTCGAGCCCTGGACAAGGAATAGATGTTTCTTGTTTTCTTTTTCTATTAAGATTTCCGCTTCCAAACAGATCTTCTCTATGAAATTGAAATTAATCTCTATTGAATCTTCTTCTCTTCTTTTGAAATTGAAGTTGATCTTCTCTATGACAATTTTCTGTTACCCCTCTGCAGCAAAGAAGTGGTTCAAGGAAGATTTACCTATTTATTTAAAGACATAATCTTTAAGCAAAACACTGATGTTTAAGTCTAAGTACTCGCAGCGTTAAAGGTTTCGATAGAATTGAAAATGAAAAAATAGAATTATACAGCGAATAATTCGCGGATCCCAGTTTAAGAAATGCTGCTTCAGATTAAAAAAAAATATTGTCCTTGATCAGCTGTCGTTCTGGAAATAAAAAGCGCTGTGATTAAGACGTCAGAACCCCCCACGTTTCGTTTAGAACCCACACGTTGCGAAACTCGCGTCGGTCCGCGGCAAAAATATGTTTTAACCATTGTTTTGCTGTTAAGGAAAACATTCGCTTTACAGGCAAAAAAAACGCTGTATAGTTGTGATAGAAACTTCACATCTATTCGTATCAGCTCTCTAGTGCAGTGTTCTCAACCTTTTATGCTTCACGTACCCCCTGAAAATGTGGATGTAACTGGCGTACCCCTTGTATAGATAGATAAAACTATAGTTATAGTATAACAATGAGAATAAAATAAAACATATTTATATATAACATATATCTAGAGACTTTTGAGCTCTCAGGGCCCCCAAAAATTTTACTGTGTACCTCACGTTGAGAACCCCTACTCTAGTGGATCTACGTACCTATCTTGAAATAAACTCAAAATCGTTTATCATCCGCCGTGTGCAGAAAGGTTTGTTCAGAAACACTGTCATTGGTCGCAAAATAACAATACATAAACGCCTCCTGAAGCAGCTGCTTGCCAGAGAGGTCCTACAGGAGCATATTAGTAATAGACCTCGTTGAACCTGTCATGTTTGTGGCATTTGAAGTGCTTCTTTAAATTTACCTATCACTCTACTGATAATATCTGTGAAACTAATAGGGAGCAATTATTTAACAAGTTTAATTTTCTAATGGTTGCTATATGTAGCTCCGCCAATTGCAGTATTTTTGCTGTAAAAGGTGATTTAATTATCTTTAAATTAGAGGAGTATTTTTTGTGACCAAAAAAAAATTATCTAACAGAAAGAAAAAGTTGATCTAGGCAACCGTTGGAAAGCTATTACCGAACACGCCTAAGAAAGGCAAAATGGCAAAGAGCGCAGTTGGTGCTTTTTTTTCCAGACAGTGGGGTAAAATTGGAAAGTCACGAGGAACACAAGGGCTCAAAGTTAGATAGGGGGATTGGCTGGGAAAAATTTGCGAGATAGGTGTAAACTTCTCGCCATCGCCATGAGGCCACGGATTAATGTCTTGTACCATGGACGACGGCCTTTTTGAGTCTAATCAGTATACCTTTCTCACAGAGGCAGAGTGAGAATTAAGGGAAAAAAAATTTCAACTCGGTGCAGTTGGGACTTGAACTTGGTGACCGCCTCCCGCCGCCGAAGGAAAAAAGGTTCATTATAAGAAAACCTTCCATTTTGGTCGGCAAAAGGTGTGACCCAAAGAATTTAACTTTATATCTATTGTTCCTTTTTGTGATTTTTATTATCTGTATAATTATAAAAGTCAACTGCCTGATAGTGAGGGCGAGGGTGGCTCAGTCGGTAGCGCGCCAGGCTCGTAATCTGCAGTTTCCAGGTTCGAGTCTCAGCTGGGTTAGCGTTGAGACATATCCGAAAAACTCCCCGCCCTGCCCACACGGTCAGTAGGGGACACCGATGGGCTTGGAAAGGCCGCCGTCCATCGGATGGGACGTTAAGCCGTGTACGGAGAAAGAACACAGGTAAAATACGTTAAAGAACACATGTAATGGATGGCCTTGACGGGAGGCAACAATCTGTCTCCCAACAGCTGTTCGAGTGGGACCACTCTCTGAGCCTTCGGAGTCTTTGTGAGCTGGCCATTTAGCCCATGGTGTGCAAAAAAAAAAAGTGCCGCTCAGAGGTAAAACAACCCAACCCTGCTAGTGAGTATCTGGAAAGGTGATTGTGGACCTAACTCTCCTCCTAAACGATGAGAGCTAGGCCTATTAAATTCGACATGTAGCTTCCTATGATCAAAATATAAAGCAATGACATCGTTTGAACTATTAATCTTTCTTCCCCTCCGAAAAAAAAAGCCTCCTCAAAATGGCTAGGACCACGAAATTCGTCATATGGCTTCCTGTGATAACTTAAAGTTTTCTTTCCCACGGGAAAATAGGAGAAAGAGCGTGAAAAATTTACGGGGGCGGGGGGATTCGATCGTAATCAGTTGTATCTCAAACTAAATCTATCTTGCGACGTGTTATCTGCTGTATATTTTAGTTGTTGTATATTTACAATTTAATTGAGTTAAGGATCCGAGTAACAACGGGTAAAGCGTCTGATATTAGTAATAATTTAGGAAGTCGAATAAAGGATGTGAATTGCGAAGAAACAGCAGGAAAAACTTGCACAAAGCGTTTCCTGACTTAAATCGACTTTGCCAATATTGTAAACGAAGGTTAGTCTCGAAACAGGCACATCGTGATCAGCAACGCTTTAGCCATTGAGTAACCTAAATGAGAGGAAACCAGAAGACTCACTAACGTGTTTATGTTATTGGCTGTTAAGAAGCTAATTCCCTCTCTTATTACACGAAGTCCATTTGCATCCTGGGTAGCCTCGGTTTCCTCTTGGCCATCGAACAAAAGCCCTCCAGATTTTCCTTTCTAAGAAATTATTACCACTGACCTTCCTCTGCCGGTAAACAATAGCCATAGGGAAAGAAAGAGGACAGCCTCTCCGATAGTTTTCCTTGTTTTTCCTGTCGTTACATCAATGGCCTATATAATAATACACGAAAAAAGTAGAATTCGTCTTGCAAGGAAAGGTTGGGCAACGGCAAAGTGGTTTTTATTACGTCTCCAGTAACTTTTACGTTTAATAATTCCAGATAAAGAATTATTACACTTGATTCGGCTGCAGACTTTAATTTATATACATGGAGGACATCTTGTTAATTTTTTGCACACCATGGGCTAAATGGCCAGATCACATGGACCCCGAAGGCTCAGAGAAGGTTGGGGTAGGGGACCCACTGGAACAGCTGTTGGGAGACAGATGGTAGCCTCCCGTCAAGGCCATCCAGCGTGTTCTTTAACGTGCAAAGGGTATGGCTCTCCCGCACACGGGGCCACGGCTTAACGTCCCATCCGACGGACGGCGGCCTTTCCAAGCCCATCGGTATCCCTTACTGACTGTGGGCGGGACGGGGAATTTTGCGGAGATAAATCTCAACGCTGACCCAGCTGGGACTCGAACCTGGGAACTACAGATTACGATCCTGGCGCGCTACCGACTGAATACCCCCGCCCCCGCCCCATTGTTAATTGATGGTAGCCGCGTTGTTAGCGTGCTAGGCCAAGTATCAGAAAGGTACGAACCCCGGTAAGAGAAAGATGATTTTGTGTTGTTGTCAGACCTCTATGACATAGAGGTTACTTAAAGAATATGAATATTAAAAAAATTAATAAATAAAAAAAAGCATTTGATACTCCGCGCTCAGAGAAAACAAAATCTTTCTTACTCGAATTTTCAATTAAATCTTGTATTACCTTTAAATTATCTAGTATGAAATTATGAGATGTTATTGTGTGTTAAAATAACAAATTTGCATCGTGTTTAAGTAGTATGATGAATTTTTTGTTTTTAAATAACTCTAGAGCTCCAGGTAAGGCATGGATGCTCGTATTGTTTTTCTGCTAAGGACCTTGTCATACTCACAGACCTACTAAGGCACATAAACTAACAGGCTCCTGTCAGACCTCTCTGGCAAACAGCTGCTCGAGGTGATTTTTCTTTTAAAGGATATCTTATCAAATGTTCTGACAATTGTGGGGCGAGAGTGGATCAGCGGTAACGAGCCAGGCTCGTAATCTGTAGTTCTCAGGTTCGAGTCCCAGCTGGATCAGCGTTGAGATTTATCTCCGCAAAACTCCCCGCCTTGCCCACGGTCAGTAGGGGACACCGATGGGCTTGGAAAGGCCGCCGTCCGTCGGATGGGACGTTAAGCGTGGTTCTGTGTGTGGGAGAGTCATACGTTGTGTACTTTAAAGAACACGCTGGAAGGCCTTGACGGGAGGCTATCATCTGTCTCCCAACAGCTGTTCCAGTGGGAACAGCTGTTCTTCTCCCAACCTTCTCTGAGCCTTCGGGTTCCATTGACCTGACCATTTAGACCATGGTGTGCAAAAAAGTGCCGTTCAGAGGTAAAAGAATCTAACCCAACCATAGACCTATGTGCTACTGAAGCTTGACAGGAGTCTGCCGCTAAATGAATATATAGAAATAGACTTGAAAGGGAGTCGAACCCTCAGCAGAAAGACAACCTTGTTAAAGTACTATCGTGCTCTCTCAGAAATGTAAATTCAGGTCCCTGTGCTTCATAGCCAAGCATGCGAATAGCTCAGATCCTGGGACGGGTAATAATAAACCAAAAAGAAAAAAAAAATCTTACTACTGCCAATCACTGGGCTGTTCCAGTGTGGTAAATTTTGGCGTTTTTCTGCTGCGCAATAGGCTAATAAGCCAGGTCGTAAAAATAGCAAACGTCAAAACAGGATTGGGACAGGAGGAGGGATATTTCCCGTCAAAATCATTCAGTGGGCTTTTAAACGACAACATAGCTTTCCTATTTTTTTTAAATATATATAAATATAAAAAATATAGTACAAAAAATGTAGCCGAACACTTTTGTTATGTGAATGAATAGAAATCCATATTCAAAGTGCCTACTTCGAAAATAAGTTTTTTTAGGGAAAAATGTCAGTTAAGCTGGAACATTAATAACAGCAGACGTCACTGACAGACTCTTCTTAGACATTACCTCCCCAACAAAAAAATTAAGAAAGCTGCAAGATTGCTATCCAATCTTCGAATATTACATTTATGTTGGTGAAGATTTCTCAAAACAGTTTTTTTTTATTTGCGACATATAGGACAGAGAAGAATCCTAGAAGCTACTCCTAACTTAATACAGGCCTTCTCATACAAGGACATGCCCTACTAGGACCGAAGTCGCTGCTGACCACTGCCTTAGTTAGAGCTAACACAACACACAAAGTTTGCCCTGCTGGAACAGTCGCTAGCTGCCTAACCACTATGCCAGTTAAGGCTAAAGTTATGTTTTATCTTTTGAAGTAAATTTTTGTGACTAGCAAAAGTTAGTTTAATGTTTCATTTGCCATGGTTCTTTAAATATTAAATGAATATCGCGGAAAATATATATTTAGATAGATTAGATTGTGATGTTCAATTCATCACCAGTAATATTTTTTCATTAAAAAAAAACATATTTTCAAAGTTATATAACATGGAAGAATCCGGGTGCTTTTTGTAATTTAGAATAATTCTTAAATGAGTTACACTCTCTTGGTAATTAATTTAAAGAAATGAAAATAAAATAGTTGAAACAAAGTGTGCTGAAACACTGGAACTTGAACTGACCAGAATGCTTGAATTAACTGAGGGTTGGGTTGTTTTACCTCTGAGCGGCACTTTTTGCACTCCATGGGCTAAATGGCCAGGCAAGGTTAGAGGAGGGGACTCACTGGAACAGATGTTGGGAGACAGATGGTAGACTCCCGTCAAGGCATCCAGCGTGTTCTTTAACGTGCACAGGGTATGACTCTCCCGCACACGGGCAATGGCTTAACGTCCCATCCGACGGACGGCGGCCTTTCCAAGCACATCGGTGTCCCCTACTGACTGTGGGCAGGGCAGGGAGTTTTGTGGAGAGAAATCTCAACGGTGATTCAGCTGTGACTCGAACTTGAGAACTACATAATTAACTGAGGAGTCCGATAGCAATGGTCTAAACGCAACCAAACCCAAGTCATAGATAATTAATCTCACTATTGGTTTCTTTCAGAAATGAACGGGCCCTCAGGGACCATCAAAAAATGTTTAAAAGTTTAAAAGAAATCCAGGCTCTTTCTCCAGGGACGTATAATCGAGAGTTCCTCTTATTGGCAAAACAAATCTGAGTAACCTTCAGTATTTTCCCGCGATTCATTAGGATAAACACCATGAGTCAACTTGACTCCCTATGAGTTGCTTTGACATTTCATTTAATGTAAACAAGTTTAATATCTAATGTCTTCCGTAATGAAACCGCAGTAATTTTTTTCCCTTTCTGATAGATGTTGTGTCTTAGAGAAACTTCAGGCGAAAAAGTTGCAAATGTTTTTTTATTTGCGACATATAGGACATAGAAGATTCCTAGAAGCTACTCCTACCTTTTACAGGCCTTCTCATACAAGGACATGCCCTACTACGACCGAAGTCACTGCTGACCACTGCCGTAGTTAGAGCCAATACAACACACAAAGTTTGCCTTGCTGGAACAGTCGCTAGCTGCCTAACAACTATGCCAGTTAAGGCATGAAAATGTTGCCTTATACAACCGAATTTAAAAGAAATAAGCTAGGCTGAAAAGATCTTTAATAGGAAATTAAATTTTAACTGAGAATTGTTTTCGTGTCTCTCACTCGTTGACGGCGAATCTGAAAAAATCTCCTCTGAAAATTAACTTGTCTGATGGATAATCGGAGATGGAATTGATGAAAAGGGCTTCCCAGCAACACTGGCATATATCTAAATAAATCTTAACTGTAAAACTGCTAGTAATTTAGGTACTATTTTTTTAGTATTTTTGATAATATAAACGAGGGTTTGCAAATTACGCAGGAATTTTTGCTTCTTGCTTAAGTGCTGCAAAACTCGCTCAGATTATACAAAACGGTCTCCATTTCTGTGGAATCTTTCAGCTCAATGTTAAGTTCCTGTTCGACATCAGAATTAATACTGCTCACGGTGGCCTATTTCCATTGGCTACATCATCGCTATAAATGGGATTTTTCTTCTGTTCTGTATTCTAAGTTCATCATTCCATATTTTATTTTTTTTGCTATTAACGATGTTCACTTCAGTAGGGTGACCAAAAGTCCAAATTTTCCGGAGACAGCCCCTTGTTGAAAAGCTCTGTCCCCGGAAGTGTCTCCGAAAATTATTTTTAGATTTTATTTTAAATATTAGATTGCTGTGCAGCATGAGCAGATCTTTTAGTAAAAGAGTAGTAGTGGCAACACTTTTTTATAAAAAAAATCGGTCGGTAATGCAGGTAACTGAAAAATTAAGGTTAGAATTTTAAACTGAAAGTTATTAATTGAGAGCTGTCAAACTAGGGTGACAAGACGTCCCTGGGAAATGAGAACATCTGATCGTCCTAGTTGACGACAGCTCGCAACTGAATTTTCAAAAGTCCCCTAATATTCTGTAAATTTGGTCACCATGCATTTCAATCCTATAAGTTTTCGATTTTGTTTAAACCAGCGGTTCCCAAAGGGTGTGAAACAACCTACTGGGGTCGATTTCCTGTGTTTTTCTGAAGAAATTGATTAATTAGAATATCGAATGTTTAGATTAATATTGTTAACGATGCTTTGTTTCGACAGAAAAGACTTTGAAACTCATGGATTACAATGATTATAAATTAATGTATACGGTAAATGTTTTTTGAACTAATTTTATTCAGGAAAAAATATTTGCTCTCCATCAAGGTCAAAATTAGCAAAATAATACTTGATGAAAGTGGCGTTCGGCCCAAAAAGTTCGCGAATCATTGGTTTATACTTTGGACCGTGACACTGTGTTGCTCAGATAAATTTTTGTTTTAAATGTTACAGTACTTTATTTGTTTTGTACTTTTTTCAACCAAAAAACAACCAAAAACAACCAAAATTTTAAGCGGTGGAGAGAAATTGGAAGAATGGAACCAGGTCAGTCTCAGAAGGAAGTTTCCAGAGCATTTAATGTTCCACAAAATGTCCTATCAAGAATCAGGAGAGTTTCAACAGACTGGAGATGTTCATCGTCGACCAGGACAAAGCCGTCCCAGACTCAACTGCTGCAGACGATTGCTCGACGAGTCTTACTGCCAGACGGAACAGAGCGATGACTGCTAGGCAACTGTATTTGGAGCTTGCAGATCCGCCATACGATGAGCTCGTTTAACGTGGAGTTTCCAACATCCACTTGGAGTCCAGACCAGTAGGCGCATGCTATGTTCACAGATGAATCGCGATTCAGCTTAAGTACTGATTCGCGATTAATTGTTCAAACAAATGCGGTGCAATGGTAGAAAATAATTGTGGTTTTGAAAATTTTAAGTACTTGGGTACTTCAAATCTGCTTTTGGAAAAAAGTACTTTATTTAAAAAAAGTGAGAAATACTGCTCTAAAACACTTTAGAGATCTGACATTAGCTTATCAGTTTAATACACATAGAGAAGATCTGTGAGAAAGGCAATCGTTCAGAAGATTGACAACACGAGAAAAGAAACTTTCGTGATTAATGTTGAACTTGATACAGATGCTATGATCAGCAGCCAAGCATGCTCACCATTCGGACATGAGGACTGACATTTGCTATGAGAAGCAAACTACACCTATCAGGTGTTTGTCATCTTTTAAAAGAGAAACTTAAGATTATTTTAAATATCTGACCTTTACCCTTCCATCCATTTTCTTTCAAGCCTTGTATGCCAAGACTATCCCCCGGAATTCCAGTGTGTGAGAACCACCAGAGAATAGTCTCTGTTAAAAGTCGTCACTTTCCAAGCAGCTGTGGAAAGAAAACGATTAGTTGATTTTTTAAAGAAACTAGGTTAATTTGTTGAGGCCCGGATCTAGGGGGCAAGGTACTATGCCCTCCCTTTCAGAATGCTAATAAGTATAAAAGAGGCAAAAATTATGAAACTTATGCATATTTCATGCATTTTTCAGGAAATATTTTAAAGACTTGTTAAAAGGAGGGGAAAATGTTATACTGCAGTGAAAAATCCAGCCACTTTCCCTTTCCCTTTTACATTTTTTTTATTCGATCGTGTGTTTTACTGTTGTGTATAAACTAAGAGCCTCCTGTTAGACCTCTACGGCAAGCAGCTGCTTGAATGGAGTTTTTATTTTTTTGCAATGCTTTATTCAGAGATTTGGAAATTTTATGTGTTATGTAATATTTTAGCCGTCCTATGGCCGAGTGGTTAGCACGCTTGGCTGCTGATATAAGGGACCTGGGTTCGAGCCCCGGTATAAGGCATGGACGTTTCTGTTGTTTTTCTGCTGAGGTCCTGCCATCCTCACAGACCTTCTACTATGTCATATAAACTGGCAGGCTCCTGTCAGACCTCTGTGGCAAGCAGCTGCTTGAGGGGGTATTTATTTTTTTTATTTATAATATTTTAGGTAAAATCTTAGTTAAAAATAAATAACTTCTACCCTGTAACACTCTGGACTGATTCTGTTATGAACTGTTAGAAAACACCAACATAAATAATTTAATGAAAGATAAGTAATATTTTAAAAGTTAAAATGAATTAATTTACAAGAGCTTCTAATTTTGCTATGAAAGTATAAGTGATGTTATTCATATTTAAAACACGACATTATATAGCAGTAAAAAAGAGAAGGAAATTTTCTACTCGTGAGAAATAAAAAAATAAAGTTATGAGATTCCTGAGGAATCCTAAGTAATCTGAAACCGTTTGATTGCTTTACCTACAATACAAACGTGCATGCATAGTGTCGCCATCTGTTGTTGTACATTTTAACTTTTGTAAAATTAATCTTAATTCGAGTGTTTTAGATATGATCTTGTCTCCCTACTTTCCCAGAATATTTTTCACCTTCGAAAAGTAATAATATAAAAAGTAAGAGATTGGAAGATTGAAATATATATTTTTATATTTTGAAACATACTCGAAATCATTGACATAGCTAGTAATTTTGGAAAGAGTTTAAAAAGGTGTTGGTATTTTTGTCAGTTTTAAAACCACTGAGTGGTTACTAATTAAAGGGACTGAGGTTCGAGCCCCGGACATATTTTGAAAAAATAAGAAACTTTCTTTAAGAGCCGCATGTTTTTATAGAAAGTCTTTTGCTCTTATATGGTACTCAAAACACTGGTATTGCAAATTAAAGAATAATCTTCAAAAGCGTATATAGCTACCGATATATGTTAAAGAACGCACTGAAATTAGGCGAACATGGGAAATATGCTACGTGGAAAGCTATACCGCATTTACAGTTGCAGTACGTAAGCCAGAATATGCAAATTTGGAATGCATTAAAAAGACACGCGAACCTACTCGCAGCTTCTAGCTGTTCCAGACAACTCTTAGGGGCGGGGGTGGCTCAGTCGGTAGCGCGCCAGGCTCGTAATCTGTAGTTCCCAGGTTCGAGTCCCAGCTTGGTCAGCGTTGAGATTTATCTCCGCAAGAATTCCCCGCCCTGCCAACGGTCAGTAGGGGACACCGATGGGCTTGGAAAGGCCGCCGTCCGTCGGATGGAACGTTAAGCCATGGCACCGTGTGCGAGAGAGCCATACCCTGTTCACGTAAAAGAACACGCTGGATGGCCTTGACGGGAGGCTACCATCTGTCTCCCAATAGCTGTTCCAGTGGGTCCCCTCACCCAACCTTCTGTGAGCCTTCGGGGTCCATGTGACCTGGCCATTTAGCCCATGGTGTGCAAAAAAGTGCCGCTCAGAGGTAAAACAACCCAACCCAGATAACTCTTGCTTTCACTTCAATGTCACGTCGAGCTGATTTACGTCACGAAGCCATCGTATGGATGATTTTCAGCGGTGGAGAGAAATTGGAAGAATGGAACCAGGTCAGTCTCAGAAGGAAGTTTCCAGAGCATTTAATGTTCCACAAAATGTCCTATCAAGAATCAGGAGAGTTTCAACAGACTGGAGATGTTCATCGTCGACCAGGACAAAGCCGTCCCAGAGTCACAACTGCTGCAGACGATTGCTCGATGAGTCTTACTGCCAGACGGAACAGAGCGATGACTGCTAGGCAACTGTCTTTGGAGCTTGCAGACCCGCCATACGGTGAGCTCGTTCAACGTGGAGTTTCCAACATCCACTTGGAGTCCAGACCAGTAGGCGCATGCTATGTTCACAGATGAATCGCGATTCAGCTTAAGTACTGATTCGCGATGAATTCCCATCTGGAGAGAACCAGAGCCTGCAAGAGTCCCTCGAACATCAGAGAAAGGGACTACTCTGGTGATCGTGGCGGAATGGTTGGGGCACGAATCATGATGAATAGGCGTACAGACCTGGGCATTTTTCCTAGTGGCTCTGTTACTACCCTGCGGTACAGAGATGAGTTCCTGAACACATATGTCAGGTCATTTCGGGGAGACGTCGGCCCAGATTTTATTCTTATGGACGATAACGCCTGCCTTCATCGTGCTCATGTGGTCGACGATTTTCTCGAAAAGGAAGATATTCGCCGAATGGAGTGGCCAATCTCATTGACCTCAATCTCATTGAGAATGTATGGGATGTTCTAGGCAGTGGTTCTCAACCTTTTATGCTTCACGTACCCCCTGAAAATGTGTATGTAACTGGCGTACCCCTTGTATAGGTAGATAAAACTATAGTTGTAGTATAGCAATGGGAATAAAATAAAACACTGACTTTGTTACTAGATCTAGCGACTTTTCAGCTCTCACGGTATACCCCCAAAATTTTACCGTGTACCCCCAAGGAGTACGCGTACCCCACGTTGTGAACCCCCTACTCTAGGGGATGCATTGGACATCGCCAGACCTCTCCAGAAAACACTACGAACTCATAACAGCACTTGTCGAGGAGTGGTCATTAATCCCTTAAGACCTCATCAATACCCTCATAAACAGTATGAGGAGTCATTGCTTCAGCTACATGGCTGTCAGGGGTGGTCATACTCCATATTAACATACCGCATGTCGTACGTAACAGACTTTAAGGTATTTTTCCATGGGCTGCTCCTTCATGTCAATTGCACGATTATGATCTTTACACATGCACATTATACGAGTTGAATTTCTTCTGCTTGATTTACGTTTGCAATGTAATAATAATAATAATCCTCTTTACCAAATTCCATTGCATTCCTTTAAAAATACTTCGAGTTATGTACGAATTTATACATTATCCTTTAATTTTGAGCACCAATGTAGAAGTCTTTATGCAATGCCAATGGCGGGCATTAGACAGGAAATTGAACAAGACCGTTTTTTCCCCTAGCTGCAATATCCATATTTTCAACTAATCAGCAACAAGGCAAATGCAAATATATACATGTTTTGGCAGAAAATATGCCACTGATTTCCTTCTATAGCAATGAATGCCGTTGTAAGTCTTTTAAATCTGTGAATTGCAAACAGATATATCAGGTCTGTTTTGATTCAGGTGATTTGACAGATATAAACAGTATATTCAGGTGATTTGACAGATATAAACAGATATATTTAGGTGTGTTTGCAAGCAGATATATCAGGTCTGATGAAGAATTTTTTTTTAGAGTTGGTTTTTAAAGTTATCACATGGCAGGGATATTATTCTAAATAGTACTTTTTTTCCTAGCTGCAATATACATATTTTTAAATAATCAACGACAAAGCAAATACACATATATAAATTAAATGTACGTTATACAAATATTTAGTTGGAATTGAAATTTATTTATGGGGAAAAATGAGGAAGAGTCTTGTAACAAAGAGGAAACGATTTACGGAGAGTTCGTGAAAGGTCACCGAGGTTGAAATGAGGGGGAAAAAGAATTCCTTCAGGAAATCGTAGCTACTGAAGATTGTTTTCTAATTAATGAAAAAACAATATTCACCCTAAACGTTTCAGTTGCTCTGTAAATAGCTACTGAAACGTTTTGAATACATTTTAATTTTGTCGAATATATCGTGCATATATTCCCAAGTCGCAATTTTTTTTATGTCAAATCTATTAATTATCTCTGCGGAATTATCTGCGGAATGTCTTGATATTACCATTTATACCATAATATTATTGCTGTAAATAGCTACTAACTCGAAGTATTTTTAGGGGAATGCAATATATTTGGTAAAGAGGTTATTTGACAAGGATATAACTTTCCTCAAAAATGAAATTAGAGTAAATGAAAGAGAGATTATCGATGCACTAAGAGGGTTGGGATGGACTTATATGTGATTTTTCTGAAACGGAAGCTCCAGAAAAGAATATTTTTGAGAATTTATAACATTTCCGATAACATTTTAATCTACGAGGACAGACAAAAAAATGTTTCTGCTGAGGAGACGCAAATCTATTGTTGCCTTGTTTTGAAATAGAAAAGTATCTGACATAAAAAATTGCGACTTGGGAATATATGCACGATATATTCGAAATAATTAAAAATAGAAATCACTGTAAGATTATATTTTAGTTTTATTAGAAAGAAAGGAATAGAATCAACGGTAAGAAAACCCAAGAAAGCATTTAATTCAATGTTTTTCGTAATTGATCTCAGAGTTATTCATTAATCATTGAACTAGATTGGTCATTGATCTCAACCTGTATTCGTCGATAACCCCTTAAAGGTGAAACACTTAAATGTAGGAAAAACATTTATTTCCATTAATTGTTAATTTTTTTATATAATTTGCTCATTTTTAAAAATTTGAAAGCTGGTGTTTCCCTGTCCAAAATTTATAATACCAACTTTTAGTTTCTTATTGATACGACAGATGGCAGAGTTGGTGTTCCAAACTTAAAGAGCCTCTCTATTCGAACCATGGAGATAGGAGAGGTAGGTAGAGGGGGAGGCTCCTTACTACCACCAGGGGCAGCGCGAGGCGGGTTCAGCGTTCCCCGGAACCCTGCCCCCGCGGTCAACGAAAAGTTCATCGTAAAAAACGAAATTTCGGTCAAAATTAACCGAAATAGCGAAATCGGTCAATTTTGATGACGTAATTAAGATTTTGCGGCGACAAAGGCGAGAAAAATTATTTAATATTTATAACATACTCGGTGTTCCTATAAGTTGTATGTAGATATGTACCGCACTTTGTACTTATAGTAAATAATTTATTATTATAAAATTTAGAAGTATATATGTTACCGCTAAAGCTCGAAAGCCGTTAATGTGCACATTATCTAGCTAATCTGCAGATTGACTGATTTGCTCCTTTAAAGTGCGGAATCAAGAGTTTTCCGCATTTTACCTAGGTAATGTGCATATTAACGGCTTCCGTATCCTTAAAGTTCAAAAGTAAAAAAAAAAGACTATTTCTAGTGTCCGAGAGTAGAGTTGAAACCAGGTCATCCCTCTGTCAACATGAATCAGTCGTCCGAATTATAAAAAACGCCCCCAAAATGAGCAGGCCAAGTGAGAACGAATCACTTTAGTGATGACTCACTTTCGACTTTAGTGATGACTCACTAAAGTGATTCGTCCTCACTTGGCCTCCGCTCATCCGGGGCGTTTTTTATAATGCGGACGACTTAATCACGTGACGCGAAGATTCATATTCAAGAGATTCACCACTTTACGGATTCGTTCTTGCTTGGCCTTCGCACATTAGGGCAATTCCAAATGCCATTTTAGTAATCCCTGTTGTAACAAATGATTTTATTGCGTCTATATAAATAACATTTTGTATGCTGTATAATTCAGTCAGATTGTTTGTTTTACACTTTAATTGTCTATCATTAGTTACTTCATAGAATACCTAGTTATTTCATAGAATAACTAGTTAAAGTGTGGAATTATTAATTTATTACACGCTTTAACTGATTTGATCAGTTATTTCATGAAATAACTAGGCATTCTATGAAATAACTGAATTATACACTTTAACGGTAACATATCAACTAATTTGTTGATTGTTTGATTGTATAAATATGATTCTTTTATCATCATCATCATCATCATCCTCAAGCAGCCATGGGCTACGGAGGTCCAACCAGACCGTGCAATTTAGTTCTCCAAGCAAGTCTATCCTGAGCTACATCTACTGCATCTGGCCACTGCACACCAATTCTAACAAGGTCCTGTTTGACATTGTCTGCCCACCGCATCCTAGGTCTCCCCTTCTTTCTGAGACCTTTAGGCACACTGTTCATAACCCTATTCGCCAATCTATAATTATTCATACGGGCAACATGGCCAAACCAACGGAGTCTCTCTCTGCACAATATGCTGCTTAAAGGAGGTTGCAAACTCCTTTGCCTAATCTCATCATTAGTTACAAAGTTGAACCACCTAATGCCCAAGATACTGCGTAAGCATCTGGAATCAAAAGCATCTAGTTTCCTGTTGTCTTGTTTACAAAGTGTCCAAGTTTCACTACCATAACTAACCCTAGAAAGAACCAAACTATTATACAGTCTAATTTTAGTCTTTAGGTGTATACGCCTATTTCTCCACACTCTCCATAGATTCTTAAAAGTCCCGGCAGCAATCCCTATTCGTCTGTTAAACTCATGCCGCACATCACCATTATCTGCTACATAGCTCCCAAGATAATTAAACTGTGACACCTGCTCAAGACTGCAACCATTCAGATTAACTGAATCACAGCCTGCCTGACCAATTTTCATCACTTTAGTTTTCTCTCTGTTTATAACGAAACCTACTCTACTACCAGTTTCATCAACAGCTCGAATGAAAGAGTTCATCTCATCAACATCATTTGCCAAAAGGGCTAAATCATCAGCATAATCTAAATTAGAAATTTTCGTATCTCCAGCCCATTTAAGGCCAAAATCTTTCCCTTGAAGTGAATTTCGCATAACATAATCAATAACCAAGCTAAAGAGAAAAGGAGACAAAATGCACCCTTGTCGAACACCAGAAGTAATGCTAAACCAATTGCTACAAGCCTTACCAACTTTCACACATGACTCAGTGTTATAGAGAACTTTCATTATGTTAACTAACTTGTCTGGTATACCATATGATCTCACAATCAACCACAAATTATGACGATCAACAGGGTCGAAAGCCTTTTTGAAATCAACAAAGCTAGCAACCAAAGGTTTCTGAAACTCTAAACATTTCTCAAGAATCTGCCTGACTGAAAATATCTTATCCACACATCCCCTACCACTTCTGAATCCACATTGCTCATCACGCAATTGACTGTCAACCAGATTCTTAATTCTATTAAGCACAATCATGGAAAGAACTTTACCTGGAACAGAGAGTAGGCTGATACCCCTATAGTTATCGCAAGAACTGCGATCACCTTTTTTGAAAATAGGGATAACAATAGCTCTGGTAAAATCCTTAGGAACCATGCCTTTATCATAAAAGATATTCAAAATTTCAGTCATCCAAGTGGTAACCGAAACATTCCCAGCTCTAGGCATTTCCGTAGTAATTTCATCTACCCCTGGGGATTTATGAAGTTTAAGTTTAGAAACAGCCAAAATAACTTCAGATTGTGTTATAGGGCCAACATTAAAGCCACCAATGCATCTATCATCATTGCAAACAATGGGAGTAGAACTAACTACATTGTTTAGAACATCACTGAAATGCTCAGCCCACCTAGCCATGAGAGAATCCTCCCCTTCTATAACCTTACCTTCTTTATCCTTCAATCCTTGTATGCGTGTCCGTTTTCTACCACACAAAACATTAACTATCTGGTACAGCTCTCTGCTGTTGTGCTGTCTAACTGCTTCCTCGGTTTTGTCAGCCAAACCATCAAGCCAAAGATTCTCATCAGCAGCAAACTGATCCTTTACAAGTTTATTAAGGTCTCTGTAATGCTTTCTATTAGGACTAGTAGGGTATTGATTAAGGGCATTCCTGCAGTTCTTTCTTTCCGAAATAAGCTCAAGTGCCTTATCACTCAGATAATTTTTCCTCTTCTGCTCCTTTTTTCCTAAAAGAGTACTGTTAGTGCCCAAAAAAGCCTGTTTAAAATGATCCCATTCTTCCTCAACTTCAGTAGTAAGCAAACCATGACTGTCATAATGACTAAGTAACCTATCATGGTAAGCTTTGGCTATAACTGGATCTTTCAGAGCTTCAGAATTAAAAGTAAATTTTTTAATCCTAGCACAACACTTTTTAAGTTTAAGTTGCAACACACTTTTAACAAGGTAATGGTCAGATCCAATTTCAGCTCCCCTATATGCCCTGGTATTCCTAACAGAACTAGCCCATTTGCTGTTAATTAATATGTAATCAATCATATTCTTATGCAGCCCATCAGGTGAAACCCATGTGTACTTATGTATGTCGGGGTGTTTGTAATATGTGTTAGTTATTCTGAATCCATTGAGTTTACTTACCTGTAGGAGACATTGCCCATTGCCATTGCAGCTACCAATACCAAAAGGGCCTATTACTCCTCCCCAAAGGTCAGAGTCAGTACCAACTTTGGCATTGAAGTCACCAAGAACAAGGGTAATATCTCCTTTCTTGACAGAATTCAAAATATCCTGAAGTTGTTCATAAAACCTATCCTTCTCATCCTCATCGGCATCCTCAGTGGGGGCATAACAGCAGATAACATTCAAGTCTTTAACGCTTGTCTGAAATTTTGCTCTAAGAAAAAAAAAAAAATAAATACCCCCTCAAGCAGCTGCTTGCCACAGAGGTCTGACAGGAGCCTGTCAGTTTATATGCCATAGTAGGAGGTCTGAGAGGATGGCAGGACCTCAGCAGAAAAACGACACAAACAGCCATGCCTTACCCGGGGCTCGAACCCAGGTCCCTTAGATCAGTAGCCAAGCGCGCTAACCACTCGGCCATGGGAACCTTTCATTAATGCACTCATATCCTAGAAGATCATCGCTAGCGTGTGTGCTGAGAAGCAGACCCACGCCTTGGTGATGCTTATTGTCATTCCTCCCTGAAAAGAGAAATTTAAGATTATTTTTAAGAATCTGACCTTTATCTGTCCATCTGGTCTCTTACAAGCCGAGAATATCTAAATTTTAACGGTGGAATTCTTGTGTGAGGACATCAAGAGAAAAAGCTCTGTGCAGAGTCCTCACATTCCAACTACCTATGGAGAGAAAATGGTTAGTGGGATGTTTAAAGAAACTATGTTTATTGAGAGAGGGAAGGCCGACAATATCAAACAGCCCACTAATCGCAGACATGGGGCAAAGACCCGTTCCCCCACTACTAAAGGCTGAAGCCATCTACACTGGAAGACTTCCTCCAATGTAGAATTTGACGATGCCAATAAAAGAAAAGAGTTCAGGTGCCTGCGATGACTTCTGCTCAGGATTATCCACCAGCTGATAAACATATCCTGTGAATCTATTCACTTGGGGCTGTCAACCCACAAACAAACAGAAAACACAGCGGAAGATTTTCCCTCCACAAAAGCCCACCAGTGCAGCAAAATCAGGATCCATAATCAAGCTCAGAGCCATATATCTGTCCAGTCCAGTAGGTTTATATGGTCAGCACCAGGACCCTGTGTGGTTGACTACTCCTCAGCAGGGTAGAAAAAAAGAAAAGTAGCCATAGTTGTCCAGAGCAGTAGGCCACTCTAATCTGGCAGCCCTCCCCTTCCGTTCACTTCCACATGAGAGTATCTCTTTTGAAAGTTACTAACGGTCCGCACCACGAGAAGGCGGGGTCGGACATTAGGTGCTAGGCCTGGCCGGTTCTTTGCATCATCACAGGGGATTGGTGCATAGCTCTCATTCCAGTGACTACCTAGCTATCATTTACAGACCCTTGATTCTTTAGATATCGAAAAATAAATAAATAACATTATGTTAATTTAAGCGTAGAGAAACGTTGCTGTTGTTCCAGCATAAGATCTTATTTTCACTTTAACGAGTGCCTAGTAGGTAATGTGCAGATTATCTAGGTAATTTGCAGATTACCTAGGTAATTTGAGAAATGAAAGAATTTTCCGCACTTTAACGGATCACCCTAGTTAATCTGCAGATTAGCTAGGTAATGTACACATTAACTGATTTCTGCACTATAGGGGTAACATATATATAAATGCGTTTTTGGAACCCGATTATAAATTATTTATAAATGCAATTTTGGAACCCGGCCCAGTAAAAGTTCACGTCGGCCCTGACTATCACTTAACACAGCATTTTTCCAACTGTGGGTCTGACCCATTAGTGGGTCACGACCAGCATTTTTTTATGCTGCGATGTAAAATGTATTTCTTATTGCGGGTGGCGGTCATATAAAAAAAAAATAAATAAATACCCCCTCAAGCAGCCGCTTGCCACAGAGGTCTGACAGGAGCCTGTCAGTTTATATGCCATAGCCATAAAAGTTTGAAAAACACTGATTTAGCTTACATCACTAGTGTAGCACTTGCCATGTTGCTCCTACTAAGAAAACCGCGCGTTGCAAGTCAGTAGGTACATATCCGAAAGTTTTATGATTTTATTATTTTTATAGGTATTTTATATAAATATTTTTTTTGGCAACTGTGGTGTGGGTGCGTTAAGCAACTATTTTCAAGTACAAAATATTTGATCGAATTTTACCTAGTTTACTTTGCTTGTCTGAATCAATTTCTAATGTAAAGGAGGTATAAGTGACCTCTCTCGTGATGTACTGAGTTGTACTGATGAAAAGTGAACTGATAGATTTGTAATAACAGTCTTAAGTGCCTCTTGCGATCTAAGTCGTAGTTTTGGATATAACAGATGTGCTGCCATCTGATGAGCTAACATAGTACTGAATATTTTATCTGCTGTTAAAATTGGTATTTAAATTTCTAGATGCTGTTAAAGCTAGTTAAATGTTAAGAAATATTAACGTGTTTTGATAAATACCTAAGATAAATTATAATGAGTAGCGATAGATTGTGCAGTATGAATTGTGATAAATGCCATGAAGGGATACAGGCTGAAAATTAATCAAACCAATGTACTGGAATTTGTAAGGAAAATCTCCATTTCTATTGTGTTGGTTTTACTGAAAAACTTTTCGGAAGCTCAGTAAGGGGCGAAAAGCAAAATGGCTTTGTTCCAAGTGTCAAAAATTTGAAACCGAACAACTCTGCGAGCCACAGATAAATGTGAAAGCCACAGGAAAAAAAGGGAACCTTGAGTTGGATTCAAATGGTGAAGTAATAACAAAAAAAGATTTGGAGACATGAAACATGAAAACTGAATGACTGTGAGTATAAAAAGAGAACTGAGTGAATTTGTGAAATCATTACAATTTAACTGAGAAAATGTATCAGACCTTACGAAAGAACTAAAAGCTTTGAAAACAGAAATTTTGCAGTTAAGAGAACAAAATGTTCATTTAATTAAAGAAACAACAGATTTGAAATCTGCAGTACAAGACATGCAACACAGGATAAATGAATTAGAAAACTATTCTCGGAGAATGAACATAGAAATCAGTGGTGTCCCGGAATCTTCGGAAGAAAATTTAACTGAAATTGTAAATAATATTTCAAAAACTTTAAAAGTGGATAACACGTATATTGTCACTGCGCATAGAGTACCAACTTCGAAAGGTAAATCTAGACCAGTGATAGTTCAGTTTACAAATAGAGCAAAACGCGATGAATGGATGAAAGCTTTGAAACTGAAGAGAAACGTTGCTGCTAATGAAGTAGATAAAAGATTTGGAACCACCAAAATATACGTAAATCAGCATATTTGCAGATATTACAAGAAATTGTTCTTTGAAGCCAAACAGATTAAAATACAAAAAAGATGGTAAGATTTTTCTGAGGAAGACCGAAAATTCGAAAATAATTCGAATAACAAGTGAGAAAGACCTTGATCATTTGTAATGGAGGATTTTGAAATTGAAGAATCATTATGTAAAAAGGTTGTAGATTTACAAGGATTATTAGGTTTTTACTCAGATAATTTTATAGACAATAATGATGGATTAAGCAATAATTTAAATTTATTTCATATTAATATAAGGAGTATGCGTAAAAATTTTGATGAAGTTTTTATGTTACTATATAATATAAATTATGTTATTGATGTTCTTGTTTTGAGTGAAACATTGATTATTGACTATGAAGAGGATAATTTTAAGTTTTTTGGGTTTAACAGTTTTATTAATGGGAGAGATTATAATAAATCAGAAGGTACAGTCGCTCAAAAAAGTATCCGAACACTATGGTTGATTACAGAATTCAGAAAAAATATCTGGCAACGATTTTTTTTAGAAATTAGTGATCTGGCAACCTTCGTGTCACGTGATACTTTTTTGAGCGACTGTACCATAATTTACTTTAAAAATAATTTATCAATGGAAGAAAATAAACTTAGCCGAAACTTTAATACTGCTGAGATTTTAGAGGAGTACGATAAATTAAATGATTTATGCTTCCTTTCCATTTATAGGTCTCATAAATACACTGTAAAAGCTTTTTTAGATGAATTGGAATGCTATTTAGACAAGGTAAAATATAAAGATGTATATATAATTGGTGATATGAATCTGGATCTGAATAGTAAGAATAATGAAGTTTACAGATATTAAGGAAAATGGCCACATATTGGTTTATATCATATATAAGCGAATTGACTAGGGTTACATCAACAACAGCTAGTTGCATTGATCATCTATTTGTTAAAAATGTTAATTCCATGTTCAAAAATAAATATGCTATATACATTACTGAAATAACAGACCATTACCCATTTTTAATGATTATAACATCACAAAAAAAATAAATAAATAAATAAAAACTTGCATGCTATCACTAGGATAAATTATCTGAAACTGGAAAATAAAATAAGGGACTATAAATTGGATAATGATATCTTTGTATGCAAAAACGTTAACTTGGTTTATCAAGAATTTATTAATATGGTTTATACAGCGATGCAGGATTGTACTTATAATATTGATGGTGTGAGAGATAAAAATAAAGTTAAAGGTATTAATGATAAATGGATTACATATGAAATTTTAAATAGTATAAATAAAAAAGAAAAGTTATATAAAAAAAGTAAAAAAGTATCCTTTAGTTATTGCTTATATGAATGAATACAAAGATTACAATAAAAATCATAAAATAACTATAAAAAATTAAAATAATTTATATTATAGGAATTTATTTACTAACTGTAACAATGATCGACGGCCACAGTGGAAATTAGTAAATGATATAACAGGCACATCAACAGTATATAATATTTTTCCAAATCATAAAGATACTAATTTAGTAGTAAATGAAATTAATGAATTTTTTACAAATGTTAATAGTAACCGAAGTTTCTGTATCTCGGCAATCGGAATCAAATTTTAGCATATCTGATCATAACCAGTCTTGAGTTCTGTGTATTTTATGAATACAGATGCAGGAGAAGTTTTGAATTTAATTTCAAATTTAGATACAAATAAAGCTGTAGGATACGATACCTTAAATGCAAAAATACTAAAAATAATAGCTAGACATAAATTAGATTTATTAGTTTATATTATTAATATATCAATGGAAACAGGAACCTTTGTAGACGATTTGAAATTTTCTATAATTAAACCAATCTATAAGAGTGGAAACAGAGATGATTATAATAATTATCGACCTATTGCAATTTTACCAATTTTCTCTAAAGTCATTGAAAAAATAGTTAAAAAAAGAGTGGTTAGTTATTTGGATAGCATTGAGTTTTTTGCAAAAAATCAGTTTGGTTTCCGTAAAAATTGCAGTACGTCTCATGCACTAATAAAATTTGATGAATTGATTGAAGGGCATTAATAATTATAAAAAGATTATTGGGGTTTTTTAGACAGCGGAAAAGCATTTGATTATATTAATCAAAAAATACTTTTACATAAGCTGAAATTTTATGGCTTTCGTGGTGTAGTCTATGATTAGTTTAAAAGCTTCATTGAGAATAGAAAGCAAATTGTGATTATTAATAATTTTAAAAGTAAAACGTTATTGACTGTAAGTGGAGTCCCACAGGGTTCTGTTTTGGGTCCTTTACTTTTCTTACATATATCAATGATTTCTGTAAATTAAAAATTGCAGGACAAATTATTTCTTTTGCGGATGATACATCCATAGTTTTTGATGCAGCAGATTACTTGGAACTATTAATAGTAGTTTAATAATTATTAAAAAATTGCTTACTAAAAATGAACTGGAATTAAATGTAAAAAAAAACTAAGTAAATATATTTTACATTAACTTCATTACATACATTTGGAAATGGCATCAACCTTCACGAATTGAACTGTTTAAGTACAGACTGCTGTAACTGTGATGTTATCGAAATGACTGATAGCTGAAATTATCTAGGATTAAAAATAGAATCTAATTTAAAATGGAAAAAAACATATTTACTCACTTTCTTCAAAACTAACAGAATATTATATAAAATTTACTATTTAAAACGCTATGTTAATTATAATTTCCTACCGGATATTTATTTCGCATGTGTTCAGTCTAGCTTAATTTATGGGATTTGTTGTTGGGGAGGAGAATATGAATCAAATTCATTGCCTTTAATTTATGTACAAAATAAAATAGTTCGTAATCTTAATTATAATTAGTTTGCTGGGAACGCAATATTTTACAACAAACGCAATATATTGCCACTAAGGAAATTATATATATACATTTCAACTGTCTTTTTGTATAAAAATCAAGATTTAATTCCGATTAGAATTCCTAATTTTAATTCCAGAGTTTTGGTTTTACAATTTTATATAAAAAAAACGAAAAAGGAAATTTTCCATAAAATTTTTTTTATTGTGGCTAAATTTTTTTATTCACTAGAGTATACAATAAGAAACGAAAAATGTTTTACTACTTTTAAGAAATGTTTGCGTTCATATTTGTCAAAGTTAGACAACATTGAATATATGTTTACTGTGATTAAATAATATTTTGATAGCATTTACATAGGAACTGATATTTGGTACGACTGCATACCCACACCACCTGTGATAGTTAATATTTTTTATACTTTTTATTTTTTACTTTATTTTCTTTAATGAAAATGAATGAAATTTTTTATAACCTGGAATAGCTCGTAGCTCCTTGGTTGTTCACATATACTTATTGATTGTCTTACTTAGTTTTATATTTTTATTGTTTCTCTGTTCTTTGTAAAGTGTTGTATTGATAATGTATTTGACAAAGTGTTGTGTATTGTGTATTTATTGTCCTCGTGTATTTATGTTATAATAAATTTGAATTTGATATGTACACTTATTGTGCTTTGGACTTCTTTCGAAAATAATTTAATTAATGATCTTTAAAAATTTTCGCGGCACACCTAAGATCACCTAAGAAATACTGCTCAATAAAATCGTAATTGTATCATGTACAAAATGCAATTTAAAAATATCCTTCATGTCAAAAAAGTTTTTAATTCAGCATTTAAAATTTTTTCATTTTCGTTTTGTAGAAATAGTGAGGAATCCGCTTGATTAAATTTCTAAATTATTTCGACGAATATTGCTAAATAAAATCGATTTTTTTCTTTGGAAGGTCAAGAAATTTTTATCAAAAAAATTAATTTTTTGCCTTCGATTTTGCGTTCGTTTTCGTTTTTAAACACAGTTGCTGATTAGTTGCTGATTAGCCCTTGTTAATCTGTTAAAAATATGGATATTGCAGCTGGGGAAAAAAACTGTGTTGGCCAACTTCCTATCTAATGCCCGCCATATTGGCGTTGCATAAGGCAGGAAGATTTCTATCTTTCTTTTTAGATCAATAATCGCAATTAAGTTTAACCCCTTTTATTATTTAAAAAATTATGTAAACTGGGATATTTAAGAAATTATCTTGATATAAAAAAAAATTCAAAATTTTCAATATTGAAAAATTAATTATGCAAACTTTAAAAATCTGTATTTTATTAAATAATTTGAAACAATGTTCATCAAGTTTTAATTTCTGAGGTAAAATCATAATGCCTTACTGTTGTGAAATATTCAAACTTCCATACATCTTTAAATATTGAACTAATATGGTTGAAAATGGAGATATAAATAGATTTGATTATGCTCTTTAATTGATCTTGGGTCACATTTTTCCATTAAATGCCTATTTTAGAAGTTATACCGCTTCGATGTTAGAGTCTCATTGACATGACGGGGAAATTGGCTAGCGTATCGGTAGGGCAGTGTCTCGCAAACTGTGTGCCGCGAGAGATTTTCAAATTGACACTAGATATTCCAAAGATTTCATTTTGACTTGACTTGTATTATCGACGTGCTTTAATATCGACGTGTTTTAATAAAAATCTTTCAGATTTTATCAACTGGGATCCTGTAAGTATTTATCAAGCTTTTTCCAAATTTTGGTATTAAATTTTGATTATTTCAAGCCATAGAATGGACAAATATTTGAAACAAACACCGAGTTATGAATTAAAGAACGAGATCAAATCTTGATGTAAAACCGGGTTGATGACTTCAACAAAGCGCAAATATAATGACGATTATATAGAGTTTGCTTTTATTCTTTTTTAGGTGTGCCGCGGGAAAAAAAATTAGATTCAGTGTGCCGCGGAAAAAAAATTAGATTCAATGTGCCCAGAGTAAAAAAGTTTGCGAGACACTGCGGTAGGGTAATATCAGGAGCATAAGAAATGACGAAGAATGTGTGTATTAAGCACTCTCCCCAGTTTCTTGATTTTTTTTCTTTCGATGAATTTATAATAAACCTTTACTTCATCACTTTACATTAAAAACACTGGAAAAATTTCACAACCTACCTACCCCCTTCTGCAAGTCCTAACTACGCTACTATCATAAATAATTTTGAAATACGAAAAAAATTTCAATTTGCAACTGTTATCACATGGTAATAATAGTTGTCGCATCCACCAATTGTTGTTTTGCTCAATTGTCATCTTTCCAGCTGTACACCCAATTGTCCTCCACCCAGTTTTCATAGATCACCCCATTAGACTGAACTTGCCGCAGCTTCCAATTGAAACTTTCTGGATATACTACTGTACCCAACTCTAGAATTTCAATGATTCTTAAGCTTCGGAAGGACACTTCATTCCCATAAAAACAGTAGCCACGATAGACCAATTAATTTCTTTCATGTGTAGAGAAAATGGTTGAGATCATTTTAAACAGTAAGGAATCGTTTGTGTAAACATTAGAAATGCTTCCTTCTGAACAGTTTTTTTCTCCACAAAGGAAACACTCGTGCGTACATCAGTACGCACGAGTGTTTCCTTTGTGTGATGTACACTCGTGCGTACATCAAACCCTGGAGTTCATCATTACATCAGTACATCTTAAGAGAGTGGAGTATATCACAACCATCAGTAACAACAAAAAAACCCCCAAGAGCTGATGTCACTCTCGATGTTGCAAAGGCGTTTGACAAGTGTGTAGCTTACCTTATATCCAGAATAATAAAACTTATTACCTGACTCCTATCCGCCATTATGGGTGGCTCAGTCGGTAGCGCGCCAGGCTCGTAATCTGTAGTTCCCAGATTCGAGTCCCAGCTGGGTCAGCGTTGAGATTTATCTCCGCAAAATTCCCCGTCCTGCCCACGTTCAGTAGGGGACACCGATGGGCTTGGAAAGGCCGCCGTCCGTCGGATGGGACGTTAAACCATGGCTCCGTGTGCGGGAGAGCCATACCCTGTGCACGTTAAAGAACACGCTGGATGGCCTTGACGGGAGACTAGTCTCCCAACAACCGTTCTGTCTCCCAACAACCGTTCCAGTGGGTCCCCTCCCCCGACCTTCTCTGAGCCTTCGGGGTCCATGTGACCTGGCCATTTAGCTCATGGTGTGCAAAAAAAGTAGTGCTCAGAGGTAAAACAACCCAACCCTATCCGCCATTACAGAAATATGTTTTTATAGTAGAGAGATTGCCCATAAGTAGAATCTCTTGTACATCCATGGAAAGGTATGATCAGAGTTCATTAACTCCTTAAATACGATGAGACATATGAGTTAAATACATCATTATTATAAATAAGATTATATTATTATTATTTGTTTGATGAATTTATTATGAACTCAGGGGTTGATTTCTTTCACACGGGTGAATTGCATCCTAACCCACTAATCTGTTGACATTTAAAATTCGATTTATTTATTCTCGTGTGGTTTCGTTGCATTTATTTTTCAAAACACCTGTCCTTCGTTTTACAAGGTACTCAAATTGCACCGTCAAAACAAATTGCAACTAGTTTCGATTTACACGGTGCTCGACTAGTTTTACAGAGTCAAGAAATTGCAACCAGTTTTGTTTTACACGATTATAGACTCGGTTTTACACGGTATGGATTGAGATTATTTGAAATGCATGTTGATTTAATACATATTATGAACTTGCAGTGGAATAATGTCAAGGGAGATTATTGGACTGCTATCCCACATAAAAATCAACTAAATGGGTTTAATGAGGAGGTCAATCATGCTTAAGCGTTTATTATTAAAACTCCATCTATAGTAAATACACAGATTACTTACAGAAATAGACTTCAACAATTATTACAAACATCTGGGAAAAAATCATCGGTGGCGGACGGGAATCGAACCCGCAACGCTGCTGAGGCGCTTAAACCTTTAAAACCACGGATCAGACGTTGAAAACCTTCCGAAATAAGACCTATAAATATTTCACTGAGATGTGACGGACCCTGCGCCATTTATACTTCAAGAGAGGCAACTTTTCCAATTGTAGCTAATTATTAAGATGTCAGGTCAATCACGCTTAAACGTTTTTATTAAAATCCATCCATAATTCACAGATTACCTTATATAATTTATTTTCGAGAAAAAAATAGAAAATAGTAAATTTAAAACATTAATAAAATCGTCAACTGTAACAAGTTACATTCTTTCACTAAAATTATATTCTTGCCATTTTAATGCAACTTGTCTCGCGACAGCTTAATGTAATAAAATCTATTTTGAATCGGCAGCGAGATCTGAGTTTTCTAGAATGGATTATTTTAGGCTGGTAAAATCCGTGTTTTTATCTCATTCTTAGCAACAAGTTTAACTTTGTAGACTAATGTATGACAGCTGATTCGTAAGTTACACTGTTTCATAAATTATCATATAAATACTAATTTCGCATAATAAAGCATTTCTAATTCATATTGAGTTCAAAAATATCCTACTTCCAAATTTCGTCTTGAAATTCGATATCGTACATTCACATTTAACGATGAGCATTTTTCGTGACTAAAAAGAAATATATGAGAAATTAATCTAAAATTATTTGAATTAGTACAGATAAATGGAAAACAGTGTTACAGTAATGCTTATTATTATTACTGCTGAACTGAAATTTTAGAAATATACGTGTAAATAAAACTTTCAATTGCATTTTATTCATAATAAGGATATCTTTGGAATCTATTCCCCTTTTTACCATAAGGTGTTGGGTTCGATTTTCACGGTGAGTTCCGGGAACGTATCTGCCACATAAATCGAGAGATGGGCGTAGTCGTAAATTTGTCCACGGTAAAAATTTCTTCATCTAGTTTAATACAGGTATCTGCGCTACAACCCCCCACTGCCTTCGATCAGAAAGGTGACACCGATGGACTTGGGAATACCGCCTTTCATTGGATGGGACATAGAACCGTTGCCCCGTATGCTGAGAGCCATACCCTGTGGAAGTAAGAACGCGATGGATGGCCTTGACCCGAGGCCACTATCTGCCACCTAACAGCTGCCCAGAGGGTCCCCAACCTTCTATGAACCGTCGTGGTCCTTGTACCTGGCCATTTAGTCCATTTTGTGTAAAAAAAGTGCCGCTCAGAAGTAAAACAACCGAACCCCAAAATTTATATAGAAAAAATTGTTTGATTTCCACGAAGGGGCGTTAGAAAATAATGCTTGTTAAAACGCGGTGTTCGGTTGGGTTGGGTTGTTTTACCTCTGAGCGGCACTTTTTTGCACACCGTGGGCTAAATGGCCAGATCACATGGACCCAGAAGGCTCAGAGAAGGTTGGGGGAGGGGACCCACTGGAACGGCTGTTGGGAGACAGATGGTAGCCTCCCGTCAAGGCCATCCAGGGTGTTCTTTAACGTGCACAGGGTATGTCTCTCCCGCACACGGTGCCACGGCTTAACGTCCCATCCGACGGACGGCGTCCTTTCCAAGCCCATCGGTGTCCCCTACTGACCATGGACAGGGCCGGCGGTGTTCGGTTTAAGAAGGTTTGGTAACGCTGTACCAGGTGGCGAAAATATTATATTAATAATCAAATAAGCCATTAGTTTCAATGAACTGCTTTTTAACATTATATCTCTTTGCATAAAGCAGTATAAATGATGCTGTTGCTTAGAAGTCTTGGATCTGTGTTGCTAAGCGACTGTTTCCCTTGCGCCTGCGCAGATGTTCTGTACAGCTTCCACTCGGAGTAATGTCTAGTGTGGCAATGTTTCGTTTCGCAACGCCGACTAAGGTTACAAAATAAGGAAAAACATTTTGCTAAATTTATTATCAAAATTCTTTGCCGTACATAAAAAAATGAGATAAAGGTGGTTGAATGCGCCTAATACTTAACAGACTAGGACAGGGTCGGCAACCTATGACACGCGGAAAGTGAAAAAAAAAAGAGGCACGTGAAATACATAACATTCTCCTCTACCATTGGTTTGCTAGAGGCGAAGAAATGCTTGTCGTGGAATTACTGTAGTTGCCGACTCCTTAACTTAACCACCACATACCAACTGATAGGATTGAAAAATGTCGTTTAAGGGAATGAAATGTCGGTGTGGGAAAAAGAGTTACCTGAAGATGGTTTGTTTTACCTCTGAGCTGCACTTATTTTGCATAAATTATAGTAAATGGCCAGCTCACAAGGACCCCGAAGGCTCAGAGAAGGTTGGGGGGAGGAGACCCACTGGAACAGCTGTTTTGAGACAGATGGTATCCTCCCGTCAAGTTCATCCAGCGTCTTATTTAACGTGCACAGGGTAATGCCCTCCCGCACACGGAGACATGGCTTAACCTGCCACCCGATGGACGACGACCTTTCCAAAATCATCGGTGCCTCATCTGACGAACGGCGGCCTATCCAAGACCATAGGTGTCCCCTTTCTGACAGAGGGCAGGGTAGGGAGTTTATCGGAGAAAATCTCAGGTGGGAATCGAAACTGGGAACCAGAGATAACGATCCTAGCGCGCGAAAGACTGATATAACTGACATCCCCCCACGCCCCCTAAGTTGTTGAAGATTTGAAAATGCGAAAAGTAATATTTCATGACTTTCTTCGAAAAAAAAAACAAATAAATTACGCCGTAAAAAAGTAGGGTTGTTTTACCTCTGAGCGGCTGTTTTCTTATATAATGGGCTAAAATGACTCTTCCATATAAAGGAACGAATGGCCAGATTATTAGGACATCGAGGGTTCAGAGGAAACCCACTGGACAGTTGTTAGGAAATAGATGGTAGCCTCGCATTAAGGGTGTTCTCTTACATGCACAGGTATGGCCCTCATCCGTACAGGGGGGCGGGGGGGGGCTCAATCGGTAGCACGCCAGGCTCGTAATCTGCAGTTCCCAGTTTCGAGTCCCAGCTGGGTCAGCGTTGAGACTTATCTCCGCAAAACTCCCCGCCTTGCCCACGTTCAGTAGGGTACACCGATGGGCTTGAAAAGGACGCCGTTGGTCGGATGGGACGTTAAGCCGTGGCCCGGTGTGCGGGAGAATCTTACCCTGTGCACGTTAAAGAACACACTGGATGGCTTTGACGGTAAGTTATCATCTGTCTCCCAACAGCTGTTCCAGTGGGACCCTCCTCCATTCTTCTCTGAGCCTTCGGGGTCCTTGTGACCTGTCCATTTAGACCATAGTGTGTAAAAAAGTGCCGCTCAGAGGTAAAACAACACAATCTAACCCGCACAGGGGTCCACGGCTTAATGTCCCATCCGACGGACGACGACCTTTCCAAGCCCATCTGTATCCCCTACTGACTGAGGGCAGCAAGCCCATCTGTATCCCCTACTGACTGATGCGGGGATCAATCTCGACGCTGGCCGAGGTGGGACTCGAACCACAGACCTGTAGATTACGAGGCTGGCGCGCTACCGACTCAGCCACCTTCGATGAGGCAGACAAATAACTAGAAGAACGCCTGTCGCCACTGGCGCATATGGAAATCTCGTTTTCAAAGACAAGAGTTTTTTTATTCCTTAAAAGTTTTAATTCAAGAATGATGAGGAAAATGCAAATATGAAAAAAATAACAAAAAATGAAGTAATAATATTTCATTAATATAATTATACAACATAAAAAGTATTTTTCTTTTATTCCTTCAATTTAAGAAGCTGCTTTTCTCACACCCTACTGAGAAAACCATCGAAACCATAAATCCTACCCAAAACAGATGACTTACAAGATTCGTTAAACGTTTCGCCGTTCCCATATTTAAATAAAATAAAATAAATAAATACCCCCTCAAGCAGCTGCTTGCGACAGAGATCTGATAGGAGCCTGTCAGTTTATATGCCAAAGTAGAAAAACTCATTTCTAATGATATAAATTAAAACTACCGAAAGATACGAAAAATGCGAATTGCAATATTTCATTTAGCACCAATACAACTGAAAGGAGTTTTCCAACTATCTCTTAAAACAAAAGAATGACGTATCCCACCCAACCTGGGCGTAAGGGGTCAATTAACTAATGAATACGAAAACTTTAAGACTTCCACATTCTGCCACCAAAATGTCAAATTTCTAGCATAAATACATATTTTGTAATATTCATTTAAAATCGTGTAATTTTAGATAATTTTCACCGTTTGAGAGCGCAATTATAGCTTTTGGATGCTTTGGAAAATGCAAAATCGTAATATTTCATCAATACCTAACCAACCTGAAAATCTTTTTTATTTATCTCTAAAAATAAACAATTTTTCTCTTAAAATATAAAAGTTTCGTTTTCCTATTCCCTGGGGAAGGTTTCTGAGGATTTTAGTTGCATTATTTCTGATTTTCCACCACTTAAGTGTTTCGTCTAATGCTAATTGTCGTTTTGAAAGCCTTAATCCCTTGCAGTTTTTCGTTTAGCAGGGATGCAGATTGCAATCGGTTTGATTAACAGAGTGACAAAGTCAAGCATTTGTTCTCTTGCTTTCAATCAAGATCACCTTCGTGATTGGCGATCTTTCAAAGCTTAATGTCCACCTCTCCTGCAGATGGCTGGCCCCCAATGCTGTGCGTCTCTCCGCAAAGCTCAGCGAACTGTAGCTCTGGCCCTTCTAGAAGCGAGGCTTAAGAGATCCTCTTACGATAAAGAAGAAAGCTTCTGCTGCTTAACAGCTAAGTGAGAAAGAGTTCCCCTTCGGTAGAAGTAGGGGAAAGACCAGTGACTTTCCAAGAGGAGAGAAAAATGCTCTTGGAATTTAAATGATAATGCTTTCGTTGAAACTGGAGAAAATGTTTAAATATACATATATAGCATTCAAATAAAAATATTGAATTGAACTTTAAAGTCATTAAGTATTGTAGTATAAAGTTAAATAAGGAAAGGATATTTAAATTTAAAAGAAGTAAATAAATTTATAATATTCTTATTTATCACCTTTCTATTGGCAAGAGGATTCTCCGCCCTGCCCACCGTCAGTAGGGGACACCGATGGGCTTGGAAAGGCCGCCGTCCGTTGGGTGGGACGTTAGGTCGTTGCAGTGTGCGGGAGAGCCATACTCTGTGCACGTTAAAGAATACGCTGGATGACCTTGACGGGAGGTTGCCATCTCTCTCCTAACATCTGTTCAGTGGGTCCCCTTCCCTCAACCTTCTCTGAGCCTTCGGGATCCTTGTGACCTGGCCATTTAGCCCATGGTGTGCAAAAAAGTGCCGCTCATAGGTAAAACGACCCAAACAACTGGCAAGAGGTTTCGCCTTCTACTTTAAATTCAGAGTCGGGGGTTGGCGTAGTCGATATTAAGCCAGGCTCGTAATGAGCACTTCCCAAGTTAAGTCCCACTTGTGCCAGCGTTGAGATTTATCTCAGCTAAAACCCACACTGCCCCGGTCAGTAGGCGACACCGATGAGCTTTATAAAGGCCGCAGTCCATCGGATGGGACATAAATTCTCGGCCCGTATGTGTGGAGAGAGCCATACCTGTGCACTTTAAAGAACACGCTGGATGGCCTTGATGGGAGGTTACCATCTGTCACCTAACAGCTATCCAGTGAGTCTTTTCTCTCAGTTTTCTCTCAGTCCTTGTAACCTGGCATTTAGTTCATTCTGTGCAAAAAAGTGCCGCTCAGAGTTAGAACAACAGATCATCTGTATTTGTCGTATAACCAAAGATGAAATCCGGTGCTTCTTACTATTCCACTGATGAATGGGTTTGATAGCTTAGATATCACTTATATTGTTTTACAACAGGACTAACTGTAGCAGATGGCCGAGTGGTTAATGTGCTTGGCTGCTGATGAAAGGGACCTAGGTTAGAGCTCCGGATAAGGTATGGATGTTTGTCTTTCTGTTGAGATATCATCTTCTCTATGACCTATTAGACATCTATAGCAAGAAGCTGCTTGAAAGGGTATTTAATCTATGATATGACCGAACTTAATGATAAATAACTAATTTTCGGTGTTTTAATCAGTGTCTTTTTTTATTTTCTCCATATACTTTTCGCTTGGCATTTATCTGTTTCTGACTAACAAGATTTCTTGAAATAACTATTTCACCATTTTCTCCCCATCAGAGTCGAAGAAGAAGAAATCTTAACAACTCATTTATATAATAAAATATCTATATAACGAGGTTGAAAGAACTTAATTTTTCAGTTTTTTTTTATATAGAAATACATAATTTTCAGGAATAAGGCCAAACTTTTGAAATTTTACTCTGAACATTTTTAAACATTTCTTGCACTTGGGACACAATCTTACAATAACCGCCCAGACCATTCGATATTGAAGAAATAAAGAGAAAATATTTTATTGCAAAATGAACTGAACCGATGGCTCATATCAGGCGCGTTTCCACATACCGTAGCGTTGTCAGGACATTTGTGTTCTCTGTGGAGTTGGCTCAGTTGGCAGCGCGCTAGTCTCCTGTTCCCAAGTTCGAGTCTGAATTGTACTAACGTTGATATTTATTTCCACTAACTCCTGCTTTCGGTAAAGAAAGGGAAGCTTAAGGATTAGGAAAGGTCGCTGTCTATCGGATAGTCTCTGAGGCAAGCAGCTCGAAGTGATATTTATTTTTTTATAGGCAGGGCTTGGATCTAGGGGGAGAAGGAGAGAGAAGGATTCCACCCTCCCCCTTTCAGAATGCTGGTAAGGGTGAAAGAAGTAAAAATTATTAAACTTATTTGCATTTCATGCATTTTTGAAGAAATTTTTAAAGACCTGTAAAACGGAGGGGGAAATGTTATACTGCATTGTAAATGCAATCTATTGCCTCTTCCCTCCGTTTACATTTTCCAGCTGGATTTCGTTTCTCTCCCCCCCCCAACACATACACTACGATTTTATTTTAGGTTTTTAGATCCAGAAAAATAAAACGGTATACAAACTGAGGATAGGTGACCTCCAGGAAATAAATAGATATGACATTATCTCTCACGAAAAATTTGACTTCAGACACACTCATGAGAGATGTTCAGAATAAAGTATCGTTTCATTTATTATCTATTTTTGCTAAGAGTTTGGGTGCTTTACCCCTAAGCGGCACTTGTTTTCCGCACAATATGCTAAATGACCGGATCACAAAGAACCCGAGAAGGTTGGGGAAATGGAACCCACTGGACAGCTGTTAAAAGACAGCTGGTTGCCTCCCGTCAAGGTCATTTAGCGTATTCTTTAATGTGCACATGGACAACGACTTCACATCTTATCCGTCAGACGATGGCCTTTCAAAGCCCATCGGTTCCCCCTACTGACCAAGGGTAGCTTTGAGGAGATAAACCCCAAATAGCCCAGGTGGAACTCATCAGTTTATTATAATAATAATAAGTTTACAAACAGCATATATTTGTAATACATTTATTAACCCAAGATCATCTAAGCTCATGTAGGTTAACATGCAAATTATTTAAGTACATAATTTTGGCAACATTGTCAGGCTAAAGGCCTTTTTAAATACTTTTTTTGTTCGGGTTTTGTATGTTATTTCGGATTTCACCAAAAAGGCATATGCTACGTGGGAGGCCCTCTGTCCCACCATCTGGAGAGTTAATTGAAGTAGCAGTGCCCGGAGGGGACGGAGGTCACCCAACTGCTAGCGGCCTTCCCAGATGGTCGGGGCGGAGAGAGAAAGGGTTGGCAACAACGAGGAGGAGAGAGAGCCAGTCGGAGAACGAGCGCGGGCAGACGCGAAATTGTAAAGCTGGGAAATGCCGACTGGTAATAACGGCATTGGGCTCTGTGAATACAGCTGAACAGGCATAGTAAGCTGGTGTTGTTGTAATGCTATGTAATTGAGCATATGTCCTTGTTCTATCAAGCATGTTTGGAAGGTTCAATAAATATTTGTTATATTTAAGTAAAAGCTGAAGTTGAACCATTTTATTGGGGAGGAGCTTCAGTATTGAGTCCCTTCAATTGCAATAAGATCGTTGATTTTATCTGAAAAATTCTTTCACCCGTCGCGTATTGCGATCGAACCGAGGGGACATTCCTAAGTGGTCCCAATAGACAAACAAACGAAGAAGCAACATCACAAACATTGACACTCAACTTTACATAAAGAAGAAAAAGTTATACAAAAAACAACAAAGAATTTATAAAAACGAATCATAGATTTTTACTTTAACACTGAAACAGGCTGTCAGCATTAGTAATGCCCATTAGATAATTAACAGTGAGAAATCTGGAATGCATAAAATTTGTGGCATTTCGAATTATAATCGATAAAGAATCAAAAATTTTAGGAGCCAAATAATCAAAATATTTGTGCATAATTTCCTTTTTTGCAAGTGGCAACAGAAACCATTTCCCGTCATCTCGTATAGAATAATTTGTATAATGCAGCACTGCATTGTTTTTTTTTAAAGAAGTATTTTAATGTTCTATAAACAAATAAGTGTCTTAGTGGATATGCACCTAAAATGGTATATTTACAAAGAAATATAAATTTATTTTGCATCGAAATTAGGCTCCTTAATGATTAAATATATGTTTCTCTCCAACTTGTAATATCATACTGTATAGCAGTATGGTATTACAAGTCACTGGCTCCGGGTTTTGAAATTTTCAAGGGAGTGAGAGCTTCACATACAATAACAGGATACCAGACATATTTATTTTGTCTGTTAGACACATAAGAGAAAATTTTCAGGTGAGCTCGAGCTCCTCAGCTCCCCTTCCGCAAAATTCCCCGCCCTGTCCACGGTCAGTAGGAGACACCGATGGGCTTGGAAAGGTCGCCGTCCGTCGGATGGGACGTTAAGCCGTGGCCCCGTGTGTGGGAGAGCCATACCCTGTGCACGTTAAAGAACACGCTGGATGGCCTTGACGGGAGGCTACCATCTGTCTCCCAACAGCTGTTCCAGTGGGTCCCCTCCCCCAACCTTCTCTGAGCCTTCGAGGTCCATGTGATCTGGCCATTTAGCCCATAGTGTGCAAAAAAGTGCCGCTCAAAGGTAAAACAACCCAACCCTCAGCTCCCCCCCACCACGTATTCGGCGCCAATGTTACAAGTTTTATATTAGTAGCCTGGCGCTACCGACTGAGCCACACCCGCCTCTATTTTAATAAAAAAAAGAAAATAAATTACTTCTCAAGCATCTGTTTGCCAAAGAGCTCTAACAGGAATCTGTCAGTTAAATACGCCGCAAAACAAAATATGCATTCTTAATATTAGTCAAGAAAATTATTAACGGAATTAAGGAAAGTCATAAATAATTATTTAAAGGTTTCAAGTACGCAAAAACGAAGCTGAAGAAAACATTTGGGTAACAAGAGTAAAGCGCGATATAAACGTCAAGATATAATTATCTGAAATGCATAAAATAGTTCCGAATATATTCATAGGGTTGGGTTGTTTTACCTCTGAGCAGCACTTTTTTGCACACCATGGGCTAAATGGCCAGGTCACATGGACCCCGAAGGCTCAGAGAAGGTTTCTAGAGGGGACCCACTGGAACAGCTGTTGGGAGACAGATGGCAGCCTCCCATCAAGGCCATCCAGCGTGTTCTTTAACGTGCACAGGGTATGACTCTCCCGCACACGGGACCACGGCTTAATGTCCCATCCGACGGACGGCGGGCTTTCCAAGTCCATCGGTGTCCCCTACTGACCGTGGGCAGGGCGGGGAAATTTTGCGGAGATAAATCTCAACGCTGACCCAGCTGGGACTCGAACCTGGGAATTACAGATTACGAGCCTGGCGCGCTACCGACTGAGCCACCCCCGCCCCATATTAGTCAAGAAAATTATTAACGGAATTAAGGGAAATCTGAAATAATTATTTAAAGGTTTCAAGTACGCAAAAAACGAAGCTGAAGAAAACATTTGGGTAACAAGAGTAAAGCGTGATATAAACGTCAAGATATAATTATCTGAAATGCATAAAATAGTTCCGAATATATTCATAGGTATGATAATAATTGAAACCTTATAGGTTGGAGATGATACTTATTGAATTAAATATAAAAACAGAACAAACTGAATTTGGTTTGTTTTGAATCTGCGCTGTTCTTTAACTTGCTCAAATGTGGCTCTTTTTCCACATGAAACCATGGCAACGTCTCCTCCAATAGATAGCGATCCCTCCCAGCCCATCGATATCCCCTTGCTCACCGAGAGCAAAGTCGGGTTACTGGAGAAATTTTAAAATTGGATCACGTGGAGCCTGATGCTCCACGTGGAATTCTTAGCTTAACCAGATGCTCCTCAGTCGGTAAATGGAAAATGTGACTCATAAAAAAACTCCAGAGCGCTCTGTAGCAACGAGGACCTCGTACCTCTTTGAAAACTTTTGCATTAGATAATAGCTGTTGGCGAATTGAGGAACCTGGGACTACTCTTTCTTTGATTTTGTTAATGGCATTTTTTCAATTACGTAGATAAATAGCGAATTTTTTTGAAACTTTATTAGCAACAAAGACAACAATATTGTTACAAAAATCATACTTGAGAGTATCTTTACATGTATACTGGTAGCTAAATGTTAATTTATCTCCGCAAAATTCCCCGCCATGTCCACGGTCAGTAGGGAACACCGATGGACTTGGAAAGGCTGCCGTCCGTCGGATGGGACGTTAAGACGTGGCCCCATGTGCGGGAGAGTCATACCCGTGCACGTTAAAGAACACGCTGGATGGCCTTGATGGGAGGCTACCATCTGTTTCCCAACAGCTGTTCCAGTGGGTCCCCTCCCCCAACCTTCTCTGAGCCTTCGGGGTCCTTGTGGCCTGGCCATTTAGCCCATGGTGTGCAAAAAAGTGCCGCTCAGAGGTAAAACAACCCAACCCGTAAATGTTAAGTTACATCCCCATTTTATGTCAATACGAAACTTTGCAACTTCTGTAGCAAGTTTTTTGGTAAAATGTGACTGAAGTTATATTAAAGATCTCAATCAAATCAATCTAAGTCGCTATTTTCGAGCATGATAGCTAGTATTTAAAGAGTTGTCCCGTGGCCGAGTGGTTAGCACGCTTGGCTACTAATCTAAGGGACCTGGCTACTGATCTAAGGGACCTGGGTTCGAGCCCCGGATTAGGCATGGATGTGTGTGTCGTTTTTCTGCTGAGGTCCTGCCATCCTCTCAGATCTCCTACTGTGGCATATAAAATGACAGGCTCCTGTCAGACCTCTGTGACAAGCAGCTGCTTGAGGAGGTATTTATTTATTTATGGAAGATGGAATATTTAACATCAATAATGCATTTCTATGAAACTTATAAAATATTGACGAATATTGAAAGAATTACTGATACAAACATGTAAAACACACACCTATTTTATTAAACGATCCGAAACCATACTTATTATTTAAGTTTTAATTAACTTAAGATGTGAAAATCTTATGACTGCCATAATTATTATTGTTATATATCCAAACTTCCATAACTCTTTAAATACATAACGAATATTGCAGAAATTGAAGATTTGGATAGTCTGATTAATATTGTTAATTTATTTTATTATCTCACTTAAGTTAAGTATATGAATATACATAAGTTAAGTATATGAATATACTTAATCTTTTCTCTACCCCGTTCAGTACACTGCCACGTACTCAGTAAACTTTCACTACATGATGGTTTTCTTTGCGTTGACGAACCAATTCAGAGGTTTTTTCACAAGCAATAGTTTAAGATATTAATTAGTATATTAATTACTAATTAAATTCATTTGGCCAAACAAACAACATTTTTCTTAATCAATCAATCAATATTAAATCAATCAAATCAATCAATCAATATTAAGAATATTAAATCAATCAATCAAATCAATTAATATTAAAATTAATTCAATTAAAAAATCTTATAATTTGATAATTAATACAATTTTTTTGAATAATATACCATTCAATGTTTTTTATTCTAAAAAATAAATCACTAAAAATTATCTAACAAATTAGAAAAATACATTTCGCCTCTGGCGAACAAACATAGGGTTACAGGAGCTCAAAAAATGATCCTCCAAAAGTGAATCCCACTATGAGAGATTGAAAAAAAAATGGAGGAGATCGTTAAAATATCTTTCGACAGTCTATCAAACGAAATTTTTATTTTCTACTATAAATATATCGCTTGCAATATTCGTTTAAAGTTTGGAATTTTTTACTGACACGAAGGTGGCCAGATCACTAATTTCTAAAAAAAATCGTTGCCAGATATTTTTTCTGAATTCTGTAATCAACTATAGTGTTTGGATACTTTTTTGAGCGACTGTACCATTGGGCGGCACTTTTTTTTGCAAACAACGAGATAAATGGTGAGATCACAGGGCCTCGAGTGCTCAGAAGAAGGGTTGAAGACCCACTGAACAGCTGTTAAGAGACAGATGGTAGCCTCTGGTCCAGGTCATCTAGCGTGTTCTCTAAGGTGCACAGGGCATGGTTCTTTATGTCCCGCCCAGCGACCTTTCCAAACCCATTGGTGTCCCCTACTGACCGAGGGTAGGATGGGGGTTATGCGGGGATAAATCTTAATGCTGGCTTAGGTAGGACTCGAACCTCGGAACTACCGGCTACGAGCCTGGCGCGCTACCGACCGAGTCACTCCTGCCCTACGAATATAAGATGCTCGTTTCCGAGGAGAAAGAAATTTTTTATTTTCTGAATTTTGCATCCTCTAAAAGTGATAATTCGAACTAATGGATGATTAGGAATATGCAAATAATAATAATTTGTTTGTATTTATACAAAATAAAAGGAATATCTGATTTATTCCTTAAAATAAAAAAAAGTTGCGTTTTCCCACTATGAGAGATTGAAAAAAAATGGAGGAGATCGTTAAAATATCTTTCGACAGTCTATCAAACGAAATTTTTATTTTCTACTATAAATATATCGCTTGCAATATTCGTTTAAAGTTTCGAATTTTTCATATTTCGCCCTTCTAGCGATGGAAATTAAAACTACCTGAGGATTTGAAACATGTGAATCATAATATTTCATTAGCACTTTTCCAATGAAAGAGAATTTTCCAATTATCTATTAAAACAATTAAGTATTATTTTTTCATTCCCTGGGGTAAGGATGGCGATCATTGTTGTCAATGCTTACTTCAATGACCAAAATTTCAAAATTTCTGGCATAGGTACATCGCTTAAAATACTTGTCTAAAAGTTTTCAATTTTTAGAAAAAAAAAATTTCCACCGTTAGAGGGCGTAATTTAAACTTTTGGAAGATCCAGAAAGTGTGAATCGTAATATTTCGTCAATCCGAAAAGAATTTTGAATCCAAAAGAATTTTCCAACCCGAAAAGAATTTTGAATATATCTCTTAACCCTTTCACGACTATGGGAAACATTTTTCCCATTTTAAAATTGGTGATTGTCGTATTTAACTATAACCTTATCTGCATTTTTTATACAGAATGTCAAAATAGAACGTATGCCGAACGCAATTACGTAAACGGGAACGTTTAGAAAACAAAAACAGAACTGTCAGGACGCATAATACATGTACTATGTGCAATGTCCATCTTTGCCTCACAACCAAAAGAAATTGCTTCGCCGAATATCATAATTAGCACATCATTTTGTATAGTAATTTTATTTCATAATTTTGTATTATTTTAGTTAACATTTTGTTCTAATAAACCAATAAATAAGAGACATTGCATAATAAGCCTAACTATAATTTGTGTTACCTTTATAGTCCATTGGGAAAAACATTTCCCATAAAATTCCAAAAAAACTACACATTGTTATGTATTTTTCTTATGATTTTTATTTATTTTACTTCTAAACAAAAATAAACAGTTACATACTAATATTTACTCTTAGAAACCTTATGGTCCTGAAAGGGTTAAAGCAAAAACGTTGACTGTTTGTAGACGGATCGAGATAAGCTCGTTTTTTTTTTAAACGAGTTAAAAAACGAGATTTAAGTTAACCAAATGAATTTAATTGATAATCAAGCTAATTAATATCTTAAAGTGCTTTTCGTGGAAGAGTCTATGATTACCATTTTAACACCTACAGAAGGTCATCGTGTACGTTCAAGGTTACCGAGTCCTCATCTTGTCTCCTTGAAAGGGACAACGGGAGGTGAGAACATTTATGACCGCGTTAAGCTACGAACACAATGAGGTGTACTTAAGCTCTTCGATTGCAGCAGTCGACAGCAAGGGTTATCAATTGTTAAAGGAACGCTGCTATGGAGATGCCCTGGAGGAGGCCATTATCGTAGAGAAGGTTGTTTCTTAAGTAAATGCGGATGATGGGGGCAGGTCTCTAATGGTGTCTGCTTTCTTGGATGGTTTCTTCAGAGGAGACAGCGAGGAGTCAACACTCTCGAGATGCAGTCGATTATGTCAGCGTCGAGACTTGCAGCCTTGAAATGATTATTATCACACCACAGAGTCGTATTCTTCTCAGAATCCTTACTTTATCCAAAGCAAATGAAATTAGCGTTGTTTTGATTTTCCAGCACACCAAACGGATAATATTTGCGTGCTTACTTAGAACCCGCAAAGACATTATTTATTATCTTTCTGTTTATCCTTTTTTCCCTTCTCGGTTTATTTACTCGATTATGACTAGATTATTGAAACAGTTGCTACATCATATTTTCACAGATTAAAGCTTTATTTTTACTCGGCATTTGCATACTTTTCACAAAGGTAAAGAGGAAAAATTGTCTATAGCCTGGTGGGATCCGAACCCACGACCTCCTAATAACTTGTCATGTGTTCTGATGTGTTATCATGTCTGAGCACCTGATAAGCAATGTCAAAATGCAGATTACGAGTAACATGCTCGTAATCTGCATTTCCCGGTTTGAGTGTCATCTGGACCAGCATTGAGATTTATCTCCGCAAAACTCCCCGCGTTGCCTTCGGTGAATAGGGGACAACGTTGGGCTTGAAAAAAACATCATCTGTTGGAGGGGACGTTAAGCAGTGGTTCGTGTGCTGGAGAGCCTACCCTGAGCACATTAAAGAGCACTCTGGATGGCCTTCACTCTAGACTATCATTTGTCTCTTAACAACTGTTCAGTGGATTCCCTCATCCCAACCTTCTCTGAGTCCTTGAGGTACTTGAGACTTGGCCTTTTAGCCCATCGAGTGCAAAAAAAAAGTGCCACTCAGAAGCAAAACAACCCAACTCAACTTGATGTGCTATCAGGAGGTCGTGGGTTCGGATCCCACACGGCTAAAAACAAGTTTTCCTCTATAACTTTGATATCATATAAATAAATACATAATTGTGAAATAAAAACATAATTGTATGTGAAAAGCATGCAAATACCCAATAAAACTTAGTACTGGAAAAAAAGAAACATTCGAAATTTTTGAGTACAATTATATTTAAATTATTTTTCATGCCTAACGTAAATAATAATAAAATTTGTTTTTATATTTATTTTTAAATTATTATTTTTATTTGTTTTTGGTGGCCGAGTGGTTAGCATGCATGACTGCTGATCAAAGGCACCTCTGGGTTGAGCCCCAGATAAGGTATGGATGTTTGTGTTGTCTTTCTGCTGAGTCCTGCCATCATTACAGACCTTTTACTACGGCTTATAAATAAACTGACAGGATCCTCTCGGACCTCTGTGGGAAGCTGCTTGGGGGGAATAAAGTAATAACAAAACGAGAGCAAGTGTTTATGCTTTATTTCATACATATTTTATTCGTTTAAGTGATTCTAGTATATTCATTCATTGAATAAGATTTTCGTTTTGGTGTCGTGGCTAGTGCACTTAATTACTGATCAAAGGGACCTGAGTTTGAACTCCGGATAAGGTTGGGGCGGGAGTGGCTAGTCGGTAGCGCGCCAGGCTCGTAATCTGTAGTTCCCAGGTTCGAGTCCCAGCTGGGTCAGCGTTGAGATTTATCTCCGCAAAATTCCCCGCCCTGCCCACGGTCAGTAGGGGACACCGATGGGCTTCTAAAGGCCGCCGTCCGTCGGATGGGACGTTAAGCCGTGGCCCCGTGTGCGGGAGAGCCATACCCTGTGCACGTTAAAGAACACGCTGGATGGCCTTGACGGGAGGCTACCATCTGTCTCCCAACAGCTGTTCCAGTGGGTCTCCTCCCCCAACCTTCTCTGAGCCTTCGGGGTCCATGTGACCTGGCCATTTAGCCCATGGTGTGCAAAAAAGTGCCGCTCAGAGGTAAAACAACCAACCCAACCCGGATAAGGTTTGGATGTTTCGTTTCCATATTGCCTTTCTCCTGATGTCTAGTGTACCTCTCAGATTGTTTCTGTGGCATATTATAATTACAATCTCCCGTTAGACCTCTATTGCAAGCGGATGCTTAAGGGGTTGGGATGTTTTACCTCTGTGCGGCACTATTTTTGCATAAAATGAATAAAATGGCCAGTTCAAAGGATTCGGAGAAGATTGGGGAATTCACTAGGCAGTCGTTAGGGTACAGATGTTAGCCTTCTTTCAAGACCCTATAGTATATTCTATAAGGTTTACAGGTAATGGATCTCCTGCACACGGGTCCACATCTTAACGTCACATCCAATGGACGGCGACCTTTCCCGCCCATTGTTGTCTCCTTTATGACTGTCCAACTGTATATGCATGACTTATCTGAATGTTCTGAGCTAACCTAAGAAGCAGGAACTAGTCGTCTCAACTGCAGTACGACACTAAACCCCAAGTTGGGTTGCTTTGTTTTACTTTTGAATAGCATGTTTGTGCACGCAATGAGCTAAATAGCCGGGCTACAAGAACCCCAAGGACTCATAATCAGATGGGGGAAGGGAATCCACTAGACAGCTGTTAATAGACTGATGGTAAGTCTCTCGTCACGGCCATCCGTGGTTTTTCTTAACGTGCATAGGTTCCTCTACACATCTCCTACATCATCTCCACACATGGAGCCACGGCTTCACATCCCATCGACGGACGGTAGTTTTTCTCCCTTTCACTTATATTCGCTTTCTGACCGAGAGCAGAACGACAGTTAGAAAAGAAAATTCTCAACTCTGATCCAGTTGGGACTTGACTGGAGATATAGATACATTGTTTAAAAGTCCATTTTATTTATGAATGTAAAAACATGTTATTCTAGTTCTGTGGGTTGTCAGTTATACCAGAAGCCACCGAAGTCGCTGTGCTCCCTTCCTTATAGTGGGAAGGTGATTTGTTAAGTTATAACATGCTGAATGGTCTTAAGAAACGAATCTTCTCTTTCTAATAGTAATCTGGTGAATATCCTTATTTTGAGTTTTAGTGTCCCCTATGGCGGCTCCTGAGCTTCAGCACAGATGGAGTTGGCATTTTAGATAGCGAGTCAGGTTCGTAATCTGCAGTTCCCAGATTCGAGTCCCATCAGGGCTAGCGTTGAGGTTTATTTTCGCTGAACCCCCCCCCCCCCCAACCTTAACGCTAAACCACTCTGTAGTTGGTCAGAAAGGGGACAACAATGAGCTTGGAAAGCAGTCCGTCCGTTAGAATCGGACGTTAAGCCATGGTCTAGTGTGTTAGAAGAGCTATATTCTTTGCTTGCTGAAGAACAGGCTGAATGGCCTTGAAGGCAGGTTACTATCTGTCTCCTAACCTTAGTCCAGTGGGTCACCTTCCCACAACTTTTTCTGAACTCTTGGGGTCCTTATGACGTGGCCATTTAGCAAATTCAGATCAGAGGTATATTCAGATCAAAGATGTGTATTTAAAGAGATTTGAATGAAATCTTTACCTCCAGGGTAATTTTTCGGTAAAAATATTAGGGAGTTTCATGATAAGACTAAAAATCAAACCTTTGAATTTTATGTCCGAATCATTTTTAGTCTTGTCATGAAACTCCCTAACATTTTTGCCAAAAATAAAAAAAAAACCTGGAGATAAAGATTTCATTCCAATCTCTTTAAAGACCGATTTCCATCAATATTCGTGTATTATATAAAGAATTATTGGAAGTGGAACAGTTAACATCAGAAGCTGCTAGTAATATGAATTTCTCCCTGAAAAATCAATTAAACATAAACAATAATGTCTCCAAGAAGCTGCTTATTAACGTTAGTTTAATGTTTTTGGTTGCAATAATTCATTTTTCGCTGATTTTGAAGGAAAGAATTTAGGATGATCTTTAACAGCAATGTCTGCAGTTAAAGATTCCAGTTGCATTATGTTTTAAATATTACATTAATAGTGCTGAAAAGTGTGATTTAAAGTGATTTGAGTGACATCTTCAGTTTATCCCCCATTGGGATTTTTCCGTTCGTTTTAATAAAAAGCTCGTTTTTAATATTAGGGAGCTTTCCATGTTGCTTTCCATTTAAATAACATGGAAGTGTTCAAACAGTAACATTAGGGAAAAATAATATATAATTTCAATACTGCTTTTTAGAAAATAATTGCTTAATAGAAAGAAGTTTCTTTTTTTCGCTAATCCAAACTGATTGTGACGTAATTAGTACAATTAATTCTTTAGTGCATTTAGGCTTGTTAATTTCTTTTGCAGAATTAAGATACTCTGTCCCATGACCGAGTGGTTAGCGCGCTTGGCTACTGATCTAAGGGACCTGGGTTCGAGCCCCGGGTAAGGCATGGATGTATGTGTCGTTTTTCTGCCGAGGTCCTGCCATCCTCTCAGATCTTCTACTTTGACATATAAACTGATAGGCTCCTGTCAGACCTCTGTGGCAAGCAGCTGCTTGAGGGGGTATTTATTTATTATTTATTTATTATTTATCAATAATTGTGAAGCAGTACAAAGAGTTAAGTGAAGATAAAAAAAAAAGAGTTAAAGAAAGCTCATCACTTCCAGCGAATATGGGAATCTCGTTTTCAGAGAGAATGAAGTGTTTTCGTTTACAGACTTTTTCATTTCTTAAAAGTTTTAATTCCAACTAATTGATGATTGCGAAAATGCGAATAGGTAATGTTTTATTAATAGTTATAGAACCTAAGAAGTATGTCTTCTTTATTTCTTAAAATTAGAAGGTTGCCTTTTCCACCCCCCTTTGAGGAAAGGGGGCAGATTGTTGCTCTCAGTGGAACATCTCTTCACTCTCTACCACCGAAATTTCAAATTTCTGTCACAAATAAATCACTGGCAATAATCATTAAAAATCCACATTAGTGACCTCTAATAATATAAATTAAAGTACTTAAAAATTTGAGAAATGCGAATTATAATATTTCATTAGTACCAATATAATTTAAAAATAATTTTAGAATTTTTCTCTTAAACCAAACAAATTGTATCCCCCCCCCTCTTGGAGTAAAGGCCAAATTCATTGTTGCCAATGCAAACCTCATGACCTCATTCCACCACCAAAACTTGAAATCTCCAGTACAAATACATGGTTTGCAATATTTTTTCAAAAGTTTTCTATTTTCAGGTTTTCCCACAGTTATAGGGAGCATTTTAAACTTTTGTAAGATTCGAAAAGGGCAAATCGAATATTTCTTCCGTACCATTTAACACAAAATGATTTTTTTTATCTCCAAAAACAATAATTTCTTGAAAGAGTTGCGTTTTCCTACATCCTTGAGATAAGGAACCAACTTATTTCTGCGAATGGAAACTTCATAATTTTCAGATTCCACCACCAAAATTTCAAATTTATTGCATAGAAATTAAAAATTTTGGAAATTTTAAAATTTTCCACAGTTAGAAAGCAAAATTTAAATTTTTGGGAAATTCGGAAAGTGCGAATCGTAATATTTCATCAATATTTCATTTTTCTCTAAAGCAAAAAATTCGGGTGACTACAGAAAATAAAAACATTATTTCTTGTTTTTTTTTTGGAAAACTAGATAAAAAGTTCTCGGTCTTTCAATTTCTTACCATTTAATCAGTTTCAGGTGTTAGTAGCATAACCACCATGTTTTGAGTTGTTTAATCTCTGAGCGGCACTTTGTTTTGCACACAATGGGCTAAATAACCAGGTCACAAGGATCGTAAAAGTTCAGAGAAGGTTGCGGGGAGAGGAGAGCTGTTAAGAGAAATATAGTAGCCTCCCGTCATGGCCATCCAGCGTACTCTTTAACGTGCACAGGGTATGGTTTTCCGTACACGTGGCAACGGTTTTGCTTTCCATCCGACGGACGGCGACCTTTCCAAGTCCATCGGTGTCCCCAAGAGACCGAGGGGAATTTTGCGGACATAAATTTTAACGCTGGCGCTGATGGGACTCGATCCTGGGATCTGCAGATCCCAAGACTTGTGCGCTGTGGACAGAGCTACACCTGTCCCCTTTTCATCGGAAGATTCATATTTAATATAAAATAATCACAGGAGAATCAAAAATCACTGTGAACAGTCGTGGTTGTAGAGTAAAAATGGCTTGAATCGTGGAATACGAGCTCATGACTGGATCCCTGAGCAGCTGCTGATATCTGCTGTTTATCTGTGGATAGCCGCATGTGAAAGCTCTCGGCCTATGAAAGATTAATCATAGCGGATAAAACAGAAGGTAAAATATTCATTGACGCTGAAAAAAATAGCCAATGTGATGAGAATAATAGGGGCAAACATTATTGCATTATTGATGGCTCATATAAATGAGAAAAAACTACTTGAAATAATGGAAATGAAAACCTTATTTGAAAATTCAGTGATGATATTCACTTTAAAAGGGGGAAAAATGCACTGGAATAAAGAGACAAAATCAAAAAACGCATCCGATGTGAAAGAAGGGATCTCTGTTGACAAAGAACAATTTAAGTTAAAAGAAATACTGGAATGAAATCTGTAAAAATTTTAGTCGTGGAGATCACAAAGTTTCGTGGTGAAATGCAGAGGGGAATTACGGGAAAATAAAATGCAATGTCTTTCCATAATCGCCGATAACTACTTTAAAACAGCAAAATTAGCTCAAAACAATTTGTAAAATTGCATTTAGGTAAATTTTTTTCTAATTTTTTTAAGATATACATCTCTGAAAATCTATAAAAAAAATTTTTTGGCCGTGTGGCCGAAAACTTTTGGCCGAATGATTAGCGCGCTTTGCTACTTATCTAACTGACAGGATCCTGTCCGACCTCTGTGGCAAGCAGCTGCTTGAGGAGGTATTTATTATTATTATTATTATTATTTCAGTTAATTATCAATCATTAATGAACCATTAGAGCGATTTCTTCTACTTGCATGCAATATACGTCGGACCCAAATCATTCAGCGAAACCTCGACATTTATTAAGTAGCCAATGTACGCGGCGCTGATAAAGGTATGCGGATAGAACTATTATCCACACAGAACTCTACCCATGATTTCCTGAAAATTAATACATTTATCATTTGATAACACATTTTTTCACTTTTGAGTTTCATTAAAAACTTAGAATAGGATGATTCCTTGCAATTTTCCGATGGGCTTGGAAAGGCCGCCGTTCGTCGGATGGGACGTTCAGCCGTGGCTCCGTGTGCGGGAGAGCACACGGAGCCACGGCTGAACGTGCACCGAGCCACGGCTCGAACGCGCACCGAACGTGAGCCACGTTAAAGTGTGGTTGTAGTGGTTAGTATGCTTGGCTACTGATCAAAGGGACTTGGGTTCGAGCCTCGGATAAGGCATGGATGTTTGTGTTGCTTTTCAGCTGAGGTCCAGCCATCTTCACTGAATTACTACTATGAGGTATTTAACTCATAGGCTCTTGTCAGACCATTGTGGCAAGCAGCTGCTTCAGGGGGATTTTTTTTAATACTAAATCTGAAACTTGTCTATTTGCTTTGAAACCCAAAACATTGTGTAAATTTTAGTCCCATAGTATATTTCCGACACTAAAAATAGATTTAAAAAACAATAACATTTTATTCCATGTAGACTATCACTTTATCCTTTCCTGTCCAGTGGAATATTTTAGTAAAGTCTAATTTTGCCCCCCCCCCCTTCCCTCCGACTCTAATCTTGAATATGTGACTGTTATGAAGTAGCAGTGGCATAGCGTTAAGGGATTTTATTAGACTGCCATCCCAAACCAAAAAGCCACTAAGTGGTATTAATTAATATCATTTATATTTAAGAATGAACAGATAATAGTAAATTCCTGTATTAATAAAATCGTCATCTGTAACAAGTTATATTTATATTCTTTCGCTAAAATGGTACTTTTTCATTTTAGCGAAAGAATATAAATCTGTCTCGCAACATCTTAATGAAACGAAGGCGAGATCTGACTCTTCTAGACTGACTTTTTGAGACTAGTAAAAACCGTGCTTTTTCTAATTTTTAGCAAGTTTCCCTTTGTAAACTATTATATAGGTTGAATACAGCTGATCCGTAAGTTTGTTTGGTTTGTTGGGTTGTTTTACCTCTGAGCGGCACTTTTTTGCATACCATGGGCTAAATGGCCAGATCACAAGGACCCCGAAGGCTCAGAGAAGGTTGGGGGAGGGGACCCACTGGAACGGCTATTGGGAGACAGATGGTAATCTCCCGTCAAGGCCATCCAGCGTGTTTTTTAACGTGCACAGCTGATCCGTAAGTTTGTTTGGTTTGTTGGGTTGTTTTACCTCTGAGCGGCACTTTTTTGCATACCATGGGCTAAATGGCCAGATCACAAGGACTCCGAAGGCTCAGAGAAGGTTGGGGGAGGGGACCCACTGGAACGGCTATTGGGAGACAGATGGTAATCTCCCGTCAAGGCCATCCAGCGTGTTTTTTAACGTGCACAGGGTATGGCTCTCCCGTACACGGAGCCAAGACTTAACGTACCATCCGACTGACGGCGGCCTTTCCAACGCCCTGAAAAATTACGGGGAAATAAGATCTTCCGACGTGTACCATCGGTTTCCCCTACTGACCGCGGGCAGGACGGTGAGTTTGGCGTAGGTAAATCTCAACGCTGACCCAGCTGGGACTTGATTCGTAAGTATATACACTGCTTCTTAAAATATTATATAAATATTAATTTTACAGAATAAGCACTAGGTACAAATGTGTAATTTCCAATTTATATTTAGTTCATAAATATCCTTCTTTCAAATTCCGTCTTCAAATTCAATTGTGTACGCCTATATTAACGACGTGTACTTTTCATGATCAAAATAAATGTATGAGTAATCAATCTAAACATCAGAATTAATGCAAATAAAGTACAAAATAATATAACACTAATGCTTATTATTGCTGTTGAACTGAGTTCTGGCATAAATATATATAAATAAATTTTTAAATGTATGTTTTATTTAAAACAGATATTTTATTTTGGACCCATCCCCCTTTTTCCACAAGTTGTTGGTTTCGATGTACAGTCGCTCAAAAAAGTATCCGAACGCTATGGTTGATTAAAAAAATTCAGAAAAAATATCTGGCAACGATTTTTTCAGAATTTAATGATCTGGCATCCTTCGTGTGCAGTACACGAAGGATGCCAGATCACTAATTTCTGAAAAAATCGTTGCCAGATATTTTATTTGAATGTTGTAGTCAACCATGGCGTTCGGATACTTTTTTGAGCGACTGTACATGGTGATTTCTCGGAACCTATCTACGGTGTAAATCGAGGGATGGGTCTTTCAAATCGTTTCAATTTTCGAAGTTCAAACAGTTTTAATAATTGCACTATTTTGCAATGATGTTGCTGCTGATGGACGGGTTTAGAGTTCATGAATGTGGCAGATATTTTGCAGATTTCGGTTAAGTAGAAAATAGGAATTTCGTAAACATATTCAATAAAAATTCATTTGCTAAAATATTTATTGCATAAATGGCTTAAACATAGACTAAAAAAAGAGGTCCTGGTTTTTATTAATTACTCCAACAAATATTTGAGCAGTTAATTTTAAAATATTTATTTTATTATTAGAAAATATATTTTAAGTTAATAATTTTTGATTAATATTAAAGCAATATCATGACGGCGGATCACCAACAAACATAAGTTGCAGACCCAATGATCTACTAAGATCAATTAAAGTGGTTGTTGGATTCCTACAAGGATACAATCAAATATTCACCTATTTTGCATTTTAGTAATTGATCTGAAACTTGATTTATATGATTTCCTGATGAAATTCAATATTTGGATCTATTTCAAACTTTTTGACCTTATGCCATATGGGAAATAAATGTCATTTTAACTTTACAATTTCGATGCCATTTTTAGTCTTTAGGGTTGTTAATTATTAATTATGAATTTTCTTTGATATTTTTAAAATTTTCCTAAAGTACTACTAAATTTTTATATCGTGAAAATTTTTAGAAGTGAATGTTTTGTATTTAGCAGTTAAGAGAACAAAAGTGAGCATTTCTTATTTAAAAAAATAAAAAATTGAGAGGAGCGTAAAAAAAAAGGGTGAACATGTTTTCTTTAAAGAGATTTGGTCACTCTGCTAATTTTGATCCCGAAGTATCCGTGAAGTGCAACTAGCAGTGTGGGCGGAGCCTGAAGAAATAAGGGACCCAAAATGAAGGGAAGACCAAGGGCTATTTTCGGATCTGCGAATCAGAGCCCTCTGAGGTCACCACTGTGACGCACCGTGATCGCCAGATCGCCAGTTGTGACGTCAGGAGTTTAAGCTACATATAAGCAGACTATAATGCAGGAGTTGTACAGTTTTGTGACTGCTTTATCGCTCTGGTCATAGTATTCCTGCTTACTTTTCATCTCTCTGCAGAAATGTCTTTCTACAAGTTCCTGTTACTCTTGGTTTTAGCCATAGGTGAGTTTCTTTTGCTATTTCGACTAGTTGGTAATTATCTTGAAATCCATGTATTGCAATCAGGGTTCAGAATCACATTTGATTCTGTTCTTAAACCTTGCATTTTTTTTCTCCATACTTAATGACCACAATGATATGTTTTTTTTTTTATCTTAAAGTGTAATATATAGAAGTTATCAATCAATAGTAAATATTGATTGAATCAATTGATAAAGATTAATACAATCAACATGAAATTCAAGAAATAAGTTCGTTGAAAAGATGAGTTTCCACGTCTCATAGTTACATACTGGGTATTCTGATGATTCAGATTACCCGGCATGTAACTGGGAGTCGTGAGTTCGAGTCCACTCATGGCGAAACTCACCTTTTCTATTTTATCAGGGCGTTCGTTTTTTCGCAATTTTAATATTTATCCCTTTTTGTTTATTGTTTAGCTGTAAAGTTGTGCTGGCTTGTTGTTTAATACTATAAGTGAATAAATTATTCCAATGAATCGTTCAATATTTCACGAACAGACTTTTTTATGTTAAAGTTTCCTTTTTATCAAAATAGCAATAGTTCGAAACATTTAAAAAAAAACATCGTTCATTGGTCTAATGACAAAAGCTTGTTTCAAATTTGCGAAAGCATTTTATTTCAAACTGCAGAAGTTTTCCTAGAAATCCTACATAAAATGGGTACAGTTTCACGAGAAAAGCTTTTCAAACCTCTTCAAATCATCTGTAGCAGAGTTTTTTCATGTTTTTGAAGAAGAGTGCAGCTGCTGTACTATACATACAGTAAAATACGTTTCATCAATTGTACAGTAAAATACGTTTCATCAATTGTACAGTAAAATACGTTTCATCAATTGTACAGTACGAAGCTTATCGAGAATATTTTTTGGTTTTTCAAAAGGTTTGGGATTTTTTTTTTACGATTCTCTGTATCATTTTTTGAAACGATCTTATTACTGGCTGGCCGTAGCATTTTTTTGCTGTGCTTTGAATGATTTTTATAATTTTGATCTAATTCGTTATTAGGTACAGAAATTACGGCAACTACACTGAAAATATAAAAGGTTCTCTGCTGTAGCTTAATGTTAAGTTTCTTTCACAGCAGGAAAAATTTTCGTGGCAGGGGAAGTCCCGTTACCTTTTTATTGTGAGCTACTGATGACAAATAAATCAAATTTGTAATAGAGAAAAGGGAACGTAGAGAGGACAAAAAGTCCAACTGCGGCGAAGCGAATTCTCATCAATATATTTAATTTTAATAAAATTATATTGTGTACCTTTCACAATAAAAATGTGTACAGTACACGAAGGTTTCCAGATCACTAATTTCTAAAAAATCGTTGCGAGATATTTTTTCTGAATTCTGTAATCAATCATAGTGTTCGGATATTTTTTTGAGAGACTGTACGTTATTGATTATTTATTTTTGCTGGCTGCCCACCTTTCGATTTCAGTTTTCTTTGGCGACCAGCTCTCCCATTTCAGTTTTCTATGCTGCACTTCAGTTAAAATGTTTGCCCAGGCCTGCTCTAGGCGACCTTTAGATTTCTGAATTATTTCTATATTAATACCTGCACTAAAATTATACTCATATGTAGTCTATTTATATTAATTGGCCTTAAATCTCTATTTAATAGTTACTAGATGATAATAAATTTCGAAATAAAAGAACAATATTTAACAATTTTTGAGTCAATGAATTATTTTAGTTTTATTTTGGCATCATTTCTTGAGAACTTTGTGCCTCAGCACAGAAATCATCCTCTGAACCACATACGTGAAGAGGTCGATAGCGCGGAAAATTAAGATCCAGAAGATTATATTTGCTTTGTAGTAGTTTCTGCATTCGGCAATCATTTTAATATCACTTTGGCTTGAATCTCTATTTTCAAATCTTAGATATTTTTCTTATCAGATAATTGGGGGTAGCCATTAAATCTAAAGAGACTCTATACGAGAAAAAAATGTATGTACTGTTTAAGAGTTTATTCCAAAGAATAAATTCTTCACCCTTTTCTTAGTGTTTTTCTTTGAAGTTAAAAGAATGTGTCAAATATCTGTTTTTAAAGACTGGGATATCAATGCAGCCCAAAGTTGAACTCTCTGATTTAAGAGACTTGAGGGTTTAACAAATTTTGGAAACTTATTCAAAATTATTCATCTTTCTGGTAAAATAATGAAAAATTCGAAAATTTATAAGTTCAAAAATAAGTGTTAAAGATTCAAGTCAAAGTGATATTAAAATTATTGTAAAATGCAAAAACTACTGCAAAGCAAAAATAATCTTCTGAATCTTAATTTTCTGTGCTATCGACCTCTTCACGTCTCTGGTCAAGATGATGATTTCTGTGCGAAGCACCGAGTCCTCAAGAAATGATGCCAATTTGTTTGTAGTTAATTTGTTCTCAAATTTCATTTCATATAATATGGATTTAGAATAATTATTGCCTCTTAGCAAGACTGGTATCCGATCTATTCGGGAGACAAGTACAGTTAAACAGAAGAGAAATGACCATTGAATTGAAGGATAGCATCGGTGTTTATTTGGTTGGGATGTATTACAGCAGGGCAGTGTAAAAATAAAATACAATAAAAGTTCTTATTAGAAAAACTTTAATAAATAAATAAAAATGAATTGCATATCTTTTATCAAAGAGATCTGATAGGAGCATGCTAATATAATAAGCTATAAAGATGGCTTGTGAAAAGGTTGATCTATTGGAGTAGAAATTAATTTCTAACTGATATTCGTTTTACTAAATAAATTTATTAAAAGTTATTGTCTGAAAAAAAATTATAAACTTTTTTTACTTAAATTTTACTGATCACTCAACTTCTATCTAAGTTTTTGCTTTACGTGCGTAATGCTCGTTTCAAATCTTGGTGCAAATCAGTGCCAGGAGGAACTTAGAATTTCAGAGTCAGCTTTAGATTTTGTGTTATTTTATTTGTGCTGCATTTTTTATTTTATTCTTGCTTGTGTAATATTACTTTGCGGAGTTTTTTTAATTTCTACTAGAATGGGAATAAGTTTAACACGATTGCATAACTACTATTATATACACTAAGTGTTCATGAAATTATGACCACCCTAGTCCATATTGTGTCAGTGGGAGGCTAAATTCGAAGCTCTATAACTTTTAAAATAATTGCATATTATTTTATGGGAAAATGGGGCTAAAGGTAAATTAATGATCTCAATCAATTCTATATATATATATATATTTTTAAGAATATTCCTCAGGATTTCAAGAGTTATGGAGGTTTGAACATTTAACAATAAATTTAGACATTAATTATTATACTATTTATATATATATATATTAATATATATAATATATTAATATAGACAAAAAATTAGACAATAAAATTGGAAAAAAGCTAGACAAAAGAATTTACTTTTGAAATTAATTGGAATAAGAAGTATTATTTCAAACCATTTCGTTAAATAATTGTTTACTTTAGAAGTGTATGTAAATAATTCCCTCAATATTCGCTTGATTTTGTTTTTGATAAATTTCATAGAACACATTGGCTGCTGTGAACTGTTTTAACCTCATACCTGTGTGAATATACTGATGAAATATTGTTGAAAATCGAGATTTAAATAGATTGATAGCTTTTAATTATCATTAGCCACATTTCCTCGTAAATAATTTATTTTAGAAGTTATAGATCTTCAAATTATCATTCCACTGACAAAAAATGAGGTGGAATGGTTATAATTCAATGACCACTGATAGTATATGATTAATGGTCAAATAACTGAAGAGTTTCTTTTTACAGTTACTTGATTGCATTGTTATTATATTAACGCTATCTTTAGAGGCATAATTATTTGAAATACGAAGCTTATCCCTATAATATGTCCTGCATATGTTTTACATGCTTCTTTCCTCAAATTTTGATTAAAATATTTTATATGTTTACATACTGAAAAGGTATTATGATTCAATTTCCACGAACTGATATGCACCAAATTCTACCTTCTGTTTTTGATAAATTCAGATTTCCTTATTTGAAACAGCATGGATCTCAATGCAGATAAAGGGAGGGCTTGGAATATTTGTTGAAATAACGTATTTGGATATTGAGATAATGACGAGCCTTGATCCGTGTTTATTCACCAAATATTGAACCCAGTATTTCTCATCGGGGTGAAGGAATAATTTAGACAATAAGATTAAAATATCGCTTTTTAATCATGCAGAATTTGGTTGATCTCCATTATCCACCACCCTGACCTGAAAAAAAAAAAAATCTCGCATCAGATGGGGTATTAAGCCATGGTTCTATGTGCAGGAGAACCACACCCTGTGCACGTCAAATAAACTGGATAATCTTGACGGGATGTCTTCACTCATTCTGCTAACAGCTGTACAATTGGTTATTATTATTCCCTACCCAACTCTGAGTCCTTGGGATCTTTTGATCTGGACATTTTACCCATTCTGCGCACAAAAGTTCCGCTCTTAGGTAAACAACCCATCCCAGATTTCACAAACAATAGTTTACCTCACAAACAGTATACCTTTCCATTTCTCATGTAAATAACATGTTGATTGTATTCATTTTTGAACTGTTATTTGGCGGTGTGGTTTTTCTATATATCTAATGATAGCGTGCATGCCTTATGCCATAATGGATGTATTTTTAGGAAATTGAATTTCTCAAAGCATCGGAAAATTGCAAATTCTTAAATCACTCCCAGAAATTTAAGCCATATCCCAATCTTATTAGTGATGTTTCACTTACCGCGATATGCAAATGCATTAGTGTTAGTGGGAAGACCGCATAAGGTGGGATGCTCAATTTATTTTTAAAGATGACAAGAAGATAACGGAACGAAAACAAAAAGTGATGCAAATAAAATGATTGAGAATCGGTTTTAAAAAGTGAGACACTTAATCGTTAGAGGTGACTGGGTATTGTCGAAAATAATTATATTTTTAAATTAATATATTTTTCATAATTAAATTTTCGAAAATAATTATATAGGGAAAAATTGAATTAGTTACTGAATATAAATGTTGTTGCAACTAAAAATTTCTTATATGCGATTAAATATATCACTCATTGCATTTAATCATCAGCATTAATCATCAGCATTTTTCATATAAATGTTATTTCTCTATTTTTTTCCTCTATTTTTCCCTTTGTTTTCATTTTAACGATTTTTTACAGTAGGATCATTCTATGTAAAATCCCCACTTCCAAATGCCATTTTACGCAGAAGCTACAGATTGTGCTCAGAGAATATTCTTTTTTTACTAAAAAGCAATTAAAAAAAAAAAACGCAGGCGCTACATCGATTGAATAGTGTGGAAATTTATGCTGCTTACCCGTACCTGGTCTAGTGGTTAGCGTGCCTGAGCACTATAACAAAGTGGGTATGTGTTAGTATGTTATATGAGAAACCAGGAGAAACCCAATAGACTTTCTAGGTTATCTCTGTCCTTTGTATAGATGGATACCTATTTCCGTTTTTTTTTTAAAGTATTAAATTGAAAAAACAAAAACAAAAAAAAAAACTAATAGCTCAACTTCGTTATGAGCTACAATAATCAATCAAATTCATTTGCATCAACACAAGCTGACTGCTTTCAAACGTTTTCATTAGGTTCCCTGTAAGAATGGGTAAAAACTGTTATAAATTGACTCTCAGTTCTCTCTCCCCATTTTAAAATAATATTATATATGATAAAGATATTTTTATCGTAAAAACGTGCTAAAATATTAATTTCCATTTACATTCGCTTGGCGGCCGAAAAAACTTTCTTCTTGGGCTGTTACATGTTCTTGGTGTAGGAGTTTTATTGTATGTAAAACGTTTATGGTTTTGTTACTTTTTAATACAGGGTTATAGTAGAGTTAGGGCACTTTATAATTAATTAAGGAGTAATGGATTATATGCATAGAGGATACAAAAAAATATGAAATTACGTATAAATATTTCCTTTTGCACCTGGAGTTTTGAATAATTTTCAGAAAATTAAGAAATTGAAAAAATTTTCATATTATTAGAAATGATACTTTCATTATATAGCGTTTCAGATATGGCAGATTGTTTGAAAATAATGACATAGGGAAAACTGAATATGTTAATGAATATAAATGTTGTGGCAACCGAAAATTTCTTATATGCGCTTCAATACAGCAATCCTTTTATTTAATGAGCAGCAGTTGGTGAAGGTTCTTTTTCTCATACATATGATACTTCTCTGCACTAATTTCCTCTATTTTTTCCTTTGTTTTTAGTTTTACGATTTTTTACAGTAGGATCATTCTATGTCAAATTCACACTGCAAAGTGTGAATCTGACAGATTTAAATAAAATATGGCGAGTTTGTTCTACCTACAAAAAAACTTTTTCACAACTCCAGTTTATATAACTAATGGATTCCGAAAAACTGTCGCTCAAAAACAGGAAAAACTATCAAATTTCAGCAACCTAACTTTTATTTGAAAAGCAATATCTTTGATCTTGATTAATCTTCAGAAGGAATCGGTTTCATTTCGAATCCCTTGCTTGACCTTTAAAATAATATTAACGTCAACTTTCTAGCACTTAAGCCTTTTATGGTCATTTACCATAAAACGTAACCTCGGATATCTCAAAATGCTTCCCTTAATTAAAAATAATCACGATGAAGTCTATATTTACGACAACATCTCAAAGGAAAAATAATCATGGGACGACCATGTGCTCTTGAATTATAAATCATGAATGTATAATCATGACCTCTCCTTAATATAAACCACGATTGCTTTCTTGAACAAACAATATTAAGTTAAATTTGCTAAATATTTCATAATCTTTAAAGTGCCATTAATTTTGGTCAATATAATTTTAAAGATTTTTTGGCAGATAAACAACGGAAGTTTAGGATCTGAGTTATTATGACTAACAAACATGCTTAGATCATTTTACGGGGCGGGGGTGGCTCAGTCGGTAGCGCGCCAGGCTCGTAATCTGTACTTCCCAGGTTCGAGTCCCAGCTGGGTCAGCGTTGAGATTTATCTCCGCAAAATTCTCCGCCCTCCGTCAGGCCGCCATCCGTCAAACGTGACGTTAAGCCGTGGCCCCGTGTGCGGGAGAGCCATACCCTGTGCACGTTAAAGAACACGCTGGATGCCCTTGATGGGAGGCTACCATCTGTCTCCCAACAGCTGTTCCAGTGGGTCCCCTCCCCCAACCTTCTCTGAGCCTTCGGGGTCCATGTGACCTGGCCATTTAGCCCATGGTGTGCAAAAAAAGTGCCGCTCAGAGGTAAAACAACCCAAATTAGATCATTTTACATGTCAAATGAAAGAACATTTAATTCTGGAGAATAAAATAATAGAACTTAAAATGAAAATAAAGGTTAGTACCAATTCTATAAACGGTTAACTGACTTTAAGCAATTAGAAAGTTGAAGCTTTACTTTCCTGAGGTGCCTCTAATATGCACTGTAGCTGTTTGCTTTAAAATCATTTATTAGACCAGAAATAATACATGAAGTAGTTTCTTTATCTATATTTTTGTCAGTTTATTGTCAGATCCGTAAATGAACAGCTCATTTATTTCTTCAGTGACAACTTTCGGATCAATTTCGTTTGGTTATGCTAGATTAAAAAAAAGCCAAAAGTATAAACAGTGCTTATTTTAAAGATGAAGAAGAATATTTTTCTTTACAATAATTTTTTTAAAGAATTTTTTTAGCTCTTTACTAGTTACAAAATATTCTAATTACTAGTTATTAAAGGAGATAAAATTCCTTTTATGAAATAAATTCAGCTTTGTTTTTATGATTGAAACGAACACTGATTTTGAATCTTTTCATTAAGTGGCAGTCGTTCTTCTATTTTTCTTGGGTTGACATACATACAATAAATATAATAAATAAATAAATATCCCCTCAAGCAGCTGCTTGCCACAGAGGTCTGACAGGAGCCTGTCAGTTTATATGCCATAGTAGAAGGTCTGAGAGGATGGCAGGACCTCAGCAGAAAAACGACACACACAACCATGCCTTACCCGGTAAAACCTTATTAATTCGAAATTCAAGGGACTGAAAAAATTTCTAATTACGGAAAACCTGGTTAATTCGAAATTCACAAAAGCAACAGAATTCTGTTAAAAAAATTGAGGTATAAAACTAATTATTGTAATAATTGCACAATTGTTATATTAACAATAAACATAACATCCAGTCAATGTATGCTACAGATATTTTAAATATGAATCAATTTTTCAGTTATTTGTTTTTAATATTTTAGTCTAACCTCTGCATCTCTTTACAGCTAGCAAACCAGCAGCTTCTGATGATTGCCATACGAAAGAGGTCGAACTCTGCATTGGCATTGGAGTGCTTCATTACAAGACGTATGGAATCCCGGAAATTGAAGAGGATGTTGACGCATGGTGCGAGTAAGTGTCGGAGATATTTTAATCGTTCCTCAATAGCTTTAATAAATTCCTGATTAACTATCTAGTATATAACCAAACAATATTACTTCATAGAAGATGCTAAAAGCGCCACCAACCGAGAGTGCAGTATAGACATCTTTTTTCCTCCACCAGGGGCATATCCCGTCGTCTTTTACGAAATCTCATACTTGTTTACCTGTTTTGAAATTAAAAACCGATGTCTTTGTATAATTTTATTTTAGCACTATATGTCCGACACTAAAAATAGATTTAAACAATAACTATAAAATTTTATTTCGTATATAACATCATTTTAACCTTTCATATCCTGAGGAATATTTTAATAATTGGAAAAACCTACCGAAGTCTTATTTTCAATCCGTCCCTTCCCCCGAAACTAAATTCTCCCCCCCCCCCAAAAAAAAAAACGAAAATTATTTCGCACCCTCCCCGAAACAAAATTTTCGGATCTCTTCCCCCAACGGGAAACTGAGTCTTCCACCAGCTTTCTCCCCGAGAAAATAATAGATAAATACCTTCAGAACTGAAATTCCTATCGTGATTTTATGGTTCTATATTATACTCTATAAACAGAATTTGAAATTGTGGACATGCGCATCGATAGTAATTATTCCACGGGATATAAATCTTTTAATAGGCCAATACAACAAGCATCTCACAAAACAAACAGTGAGTAAAAGTAACCCGTTTAACGAGATAGTGCGTTCAGGGGAGACCAGCTTTAAAAGAATTTCTGGGTTAACGGGAGTATTTTTATATTTGTTTGGTTTTTGCACATATTTTTGATCTTTTCGATACTTTTCTCTTTGCATTTAGAAAGAATGTTTTATTTCAACAAAAATAATTACATTAACAATTTAAAAAAATACGTGAATAATTATATAAATGTGTGTATATATATAAATAAATACATGAAAGAGCCAAAGCTTTATGACCAACGAGTCTTTATGCAAATCGAAGCAACTGCAGGTAAACGACGGCGCATGTGAAGGTCATGAAACGGTATAAATAAAACCTGATACTGTGCGCCATTAATCAGTGTTATTCTTGTTCTTTAGATGGGGAAGCCAGCGGAGTTAAGTGAGTTTGACAAAGGTCAAATTGTAATTGTCAGACGACTGGGTCAGAGCATTTCCGAGTCGGCAAGACTTATGGGGTGCCCACAGTCAGCCGTATTTAGTACCTTCAAAAAGTGGTCCGTGGAGAGAAAAACCACTAACCACCGGCAAGATGTTGGCCGACCATGGCACATCGATGCTAGAGGTGAGCGAAGGCTAACCCGTATGGTACAAGCCAACAGAAGGGATACTGTGGCGCGACTCGCCCGTAATTTGAATGCTGGTGACGAGAGTAATGTGTCGCAACAAACAATACATCGATCCCTGCTGAAAATGGGGCTGCGTAGCCACAGATCATTCCAAGTGCCCATGCTAATATGAGTTCATCATCAAAAGCGCCTACAATGGGCACGCAAGCATCAAAACCGGACCTTGAATGATTGGAAGAAAGTGGTCTGGTCCGATGAATCTCGTTTCCTGTTACACCATGTGGTCGACCGTGTACGTGTGCGTCGTTTACCTGGGGAAGTATTGGCACAAGGATACACAGTGGGACGAAAACCAGCTGGTGGAGGAAATGTAATGCTTTGGGCAATGTTCTGTTGGGAAACCCTGGGTTCAGTCATTCATGTGCAGGAAATTATGACGTCTACCACCTACTAAACATCATTGCAGATAAGGTACATCCTTTCATGGCAAAGGTATAACCCTCTAGTAGTGCGTTCTTTCAGCAGGAAAATGCGCCATGCCAAACAGCCCGGATTGTTCGAGAATGGTTGGTAGAACATGAGTAAGATTTCCAGGTATTACCCTGGTCTTCAAATTCCCCACACATCAATCCAATCGAACATCTGTGGTTTGTGTTGGAACAGCACATCCGATCTGCGGCAGTTCAACCACGAAGCTTACAAGAGTTAAAGTATCTGCTGGTAAAGTGTTGTTACTAGATACCACAAAGCACCATTAGAAATCTTGTAGCATCCATGCCTCGCCGGGTAAGATCTGTTTTGGTGGCACGTGGAAGACCAACATCATATTAGGCAGGTGGTCATAATGGTTTGGCTCTTCGGTGTATATGATCGATTACTTAATTTTACAACTTATTCATTAATAATGAAAGAGTATAGTGTGGTCTCATGTAAGCAATTAATTAGCGCATTTTAGTTTTGGTGATTATCACGCCGATAAACGATATTCACCAACGAAATCACACGAAAGAGAAATATTCAATGTGATTCGACACTTGATTGACTCACTTTCTCTATGACCCTGTGTTTTTATTTGGTGACTTATTTTGTGACTATTTGGTGACTTTATTTTGTGTATAACGCAACCGACGGATTCATATGAAACGATAATTCATCATGTCTTACTTTACTGATGTTACAACACCCAACAGGGCCGATGCACCTAATATTTAAGCGTATTTATATATTTACACGATTTTAAGGTGTCTCAAAGACGTTTTGCTAAAAAAAAAAGGAAATTGGATTACCTGTTTAAGGAATCTGGCACATTTCTTCCAGTTTTTTGACGAAATAGTTTTAGGTGCCTAACTAAACGATTTTGTCAATTCACAGTACTCATTAAAACGTATATTTCTATTTTCTAATCAAGATATTTTCTTGATTGCTTAAAAACTATGTTTTTAAGCAATCAAGAAAATTTACCGATTCATTAAATAAAAATAATAAAATTACTTCTCAAGCATCTGACTGAAAATCAATAAAAAATTACCGATTCATTAAATGAAAATAATAAAATTACTTCTCAAGCATCTGATTGAAAATCGATCAAAAACTTTACCAATTCATTAAATAAAAATAATACTTCTCAAGTATCTGATTGCCACAGCGGTCTCACAGTTTAATTCTGCCGTAGAGCAGAAGGGAAGACCGCAGCAGAAAGGACGTGGTTCAATCTCGGAAAACCTGGAAAAAAAGGACGTGGTTCGATCCCTTATTCAGGTGTCCCTATGAGTAGTATCGAAGAGCGCTAACCACTCGGCCAACGTAATGATATTTGATTAAAAAATGTATGGTTTTGTTTTTAAGTGAAGAATGTTTTTCCTAAGGCTGTTTAAGAATGGAGTTTGTTTTTAAAAATTTCTAGTGGATCTTCATTTAGTTTGGATTGGAATGGGCCTGTTTTACAGCATAAAAAAGGGTGAAATTGAAACAGCTAAAATTGTGTATTTTTTTATCTATCATTTTATATATTACTCCTTGCAGGTTTAAAGACTTCACAGGCATTTTGACATGGAATAGCATTTTCGTTTTTGCAACTGATTAAAAGAAAAACTTTTGCGATGAATCGAAATGTTCCAAAAATAGTGAAAATTAATAAAATTATGTTTTCGAAATATTTAGTTTCAAGTTCTGAAACTCATGAACCTGCAACCGGACACGTATAGTCGCTCAAAAAAAAATACCCGAACACTATGGTTGATTACAGAATTCAGAAAAAATATCTGGCAACTTTTTTTTAGATATTAGTGATGTGGCAACCTTCGTGTACGTACACGAAGGTTGCCAGATCACTAATTTCTGATATTGTTTTGAGCGACTGTACCCAGGATTTAGTTTGTGTGTGTGTGGGGGGGGTCAGAGAATTTTGTTTTGGGAAGGTCCCGATAATTCAGTTTCGGAGAGTTTCGAGAATTTAACTTCTTGGGGGGGGGGATCTAAGTATAAAACTTGAGTAGGGTTTTCCAACTGTCCTCTATAAAATTTGGAACAATAAAGATTAAAGTAAAAGTATTCCATTAGTTGCTTTGTACTTTTCCTGTATGATGTGGGTTTAAATATATTTAAAAAGGCAAAATTAAAAAAAAAACATTAAAGTAATTCTTGTATTTGCAGCATGATCGATGAAGTGGGAAGTTGTTTGAAGAGTTACACTTCTTCATGCCTGACTCCGATGCAGAATGAAATGCTCGGACTTGTTGCTCAAGGCACTATAGAAACAAGCACAAAGTTTTGCACAGCTAACAGTGATGTCCATACACGTAAGTTTTTTTACTAGTTTCTAAATATCAAATATTTTTTCCATTAAAAGTTATGAGCTAAATAGTGTAACTAGTTTAGCTAAACATTTGGTTAAAGAGGACGTTTGCAAAATCTTTTCTAGACTAGAAATTCTAGTCTATAACCAATATAGAATGCTCGCTTTCAAAGCGAAAAGGTTTTTCACTTTACAATTTTAGCTCCATCTAATGGTGGATATTCAAATTAAGGGAAAATTCGGAAAACGTAAATTGAAATGTTTTATTAGTAAGTATTCAATCCAAAGAGAATTTATTTCTTTAAAAAAAAGTTACCTTTCTCTCACACTACAAGACAACATAAAAAGGTACTTAGTCATATCAAAAGTAATGCACAATGTAGCAACACTCCGATATGGATGACGCAATCACCGCAGTCGTTGCAGCAATTGTAGACAGGAAATGGAGAAAGGCGAAGGTGACGTGTTTTGCATCGTAGCATAACTCATTTAGGAATAGCTGTGACTAAAAATGGCGCTTAGTGGTCAGGCACGGTTACGGGTGAAAATAAGACATCGTGCATTAAGATTAAAACTTCTCGCGGGGAGGATTTTCTACATCGAATTGTCGCTATTGAAGAAACTTTGATTTTAAACCTGAATTTAAATCTTAGTGTAGTAAGTGCAGAAGAACGACCTTCGCAATGTGTGGTCTTGCGTTGTCATGGAGAATCAGCACCCCACTTTTTCTACCAGCTTTTGAAGAAAAATCATGGTAATACTGTGCTGTGAAGTATTGCCAGTAGGCACTCTGTCTATCATGATGACACCAGCATAATCGAATGCGAAAATCATCATTTTCTTCAATTTCGATATTCCCCATCGCCATTTTTTGGCCTGGGGGAAGAAGGACTTTTCCACTGATTGTACTGATATTTCAGTTCAGGTTCAAAATCCCTAATCCAACTTCATCAATAGCGACAATTCGATACAGAAAATCTTCCACTTCGGTAAAAATCTTTCACGCGAAAAGTATTGGAAATTCTTTTTGAAATAGCCTACTTAAGTCTTTGTTGTTGCTGTGCACATACATCTGTACACGCATACACACAAATCACACACACACAGTACTGAAAGTGTTACATAAATTAAAACGTTTTGGAATGAATACTATATTTAGAACAAGGGTGTCAGAATATAAGCAGTATTCTGGATAAAAACCTCGAATGACATATATTTTCAAAGTCATTCCCCGAAACTCAAACACTCTCATCATCATCATCCTCAAGCAGCCATGGGCTACGGAGGTCCAACCAGACCGTGCAATTTAGTTCTCCAAGCAAGTCTATCCTGAGCTACATCTACTGCGTCTGGCCACTGCACACCAATTCTAACAAGGTCCTGTTTGACATTGTCTGCCCACCGCATTCTAGGTCTCCCCTTCTTTCTGAGGCCTTTAGGCACATTGTTCATAACCCTATTCACCAATCTATAATTATTCATACACTCTAGTATGTCAAAAACATCCCATTAGACTCACACACATCAAATGTGTAAGTAGTGGAGTGTGGTTTCCTCTCCTCCTTTGGAAACTTTAGCGTATGCTAGTAGTGACTGATGAGTAGATTACCCTTTTTTAAAGGGAAGAAAGCACAGGATAAATGTTTTATAATCTATGAGACTCTCTGCATTATAAGCTTTCACATGACACTTATTACATTAAGTTTGGCCTGCTGGTTCCAAAAATATGGTTTGAAATTAACTTTTGAATTTTCTTTATTCAGAATATTTGGTAAAAATCTGTGGCTGTTCGTAGTGTTCATTATGTTCATATTTAATTATATTCATGATTAATTTAGTTCATTATGTTCATGTTTAATTATATTCATGATTAATTTAGTTCATTATGTTCATAATTACTTTAGTTCATTATGTTCTTATTTAAAAAAAAAAATTATTGTGGTCCATGTTTGACACTTACATGATATAGAATATTAGATTTCCAACTTTAGCGACCTCAACGGCAAAAATTGGAACTTTTAGAAAATTTCAAAACCGGAAATTCTAACATTTTTAACGTACGAATTAACAGCTCATCATTTATGATAATGAATATTTATCCACTATCAAGCTGTTTTTTAAGTGACATGAGAAGATGGGTGTAGATGAAAAATTGTCGTGAGCAAGATGGGATCTGAACCCATGACCTCTGATGACATGTCAGGTGCTCTGACCACTGAGCTACTGGACGCTGATCAATATCTCCTCTACTGCTGATGTTGTGCTATGCACCACCAGGTCAATCACTGTCTTTTGAATGCATTATGGTCTCTCTTTCTTCAGAGTCATCCCGGTCATGTGCACCAAATCAGCCACATGAATCTCATCTTTGCTTTTATTTTTGTGAACAAAGAAATCTGAATCTGCCTCACCTTTGGTTTGATCAGTAGTACCTTGTATTTAGACATACGAAGTCGCAGCTCATCATTGATTCAATGGATATTTATCCACTAATCAGCTGTCTTTTTAAGTAAGAGGAGAAGATGGGTGAAGAGGAAAAACTGTCTTGAGCCGAGTCCTCAAATTTCATAAATCCCCAGGAATTCATTAGAAGTTAGGTAGATTCAAATCTATCTTATCTTTGGTTGTTCACGTATTTAGTTCCTAATCAGTAAGAATAATTAATTAAAATATGTTACGTAATACATCAGAAAAAAATGAAAATGTTTTTCTCTTTCAGAATACCTGAGATATTCTCCTTGTCTAGTGAAATATTCCAAGAGTGTAAGTTTCAGGAGTAACGTAAAGGATTTACAGGTTGCTCTTGAGAGTGTGTTTAACGAGAAACATTTCAACAACCGTGTTCCAATGATGTGCTGGTAAGTAGAAACTCGAAAGGATCTGAACTTTTTTCGTTTAATAAAATAATCTACAGAGACCTGTCAGATCGTTAAAGAATTTACATATTAGGAACTTCTAACTCGGATTAGAAAATATCCTTTATAACAGGCCCGTCCAACCCAAACTTAATGAACAGCCACTAGATAAAAAAAAAACTATATTTTTTAAAGAGCCGAAGTAAAAATTCTTTATTCAAAGATGCATTTCTAATGAGTGATGAATTGAAGAAAAAAAAACTACATACTTTAAGAAATCAAGAAAATATTAAAAACAAAAATACATTTTTAATGAGTCTTATGAATCTTCAAAATCGTTTAGTTATGCATATAAAATGCTTGGTCAAAAGCACTGGAAGAAAAGCTCTACATTAAGTATATTGATGACTTGTTTTAAGCTGCAAGCTCTTTTGCTATAAGCGGTGTGTTGGACGGACTGCTTTAGAACAAACTTTTTTACTGATATCAGAACGAACGTAAAGATTTAAAACAAATCTATGTAAATTTTGAATTTCTGAAATTTTCTGTTTTTTTTTAGCATTATATTGTTATGGAATATGCAATATTCACTAGCAAAAGTTGTCATTCATAAATATTGTTCTTAAAACCTATTCTGAACACAAGTAATAATAGTTATACCAGATACTTTCTAATGCAATTATATAATTAGAAATTTGCCTTATAATTCTTTTAATTTTCGATTTTTATTTTCTTTTTTGAGAAGAAGGAGTGACCCTGCCATTAAACATTTCAGTTGCACAACTCTTTAAATATGTACTAATTGATGAAATTTAAGATTTAGATAGACTTGGTTTAAGACTAATTTGACTTCAGTCTCATTCGCATATAAAGCTCAATCTTTAAGATTGAAACCCTTTTTGTCAAAAAGACCGAAGTTTGAAAATTTTCTTTCCGTAGCATGAAAATTATCGAATGTTAAAGAAATCCATTGAGATTCCTGTCCAACTATCAGGAAGGATTCACTCTTAATTTACCATCGATACTTGTTTTAGAGGAAAAATTGTCTTGAACGGGTTAGGATACGAACCTACGACCTCCTGATAACATGTCAGGTGTTCTGACCGTTCAGGTACGGGCCACTGATCAAGATCTTTTCCATTTTAGGTTATCAAATTTCTACCTACAGTAACATTTTTTTTTGTGTCATGAAGTCAAGGTCTTCGCTGCTCACAAACAGCCTCACAAAGCAGATGATAAGTATAAATTGAATAAATCCATCGACGATTTTGTTCAACCATCAGGGAAATATTCACTCTTAGTTTACCGTCGATATCAATTTTAGAGGAAAAATTATCTTGAGCAGGTGGGATACGAACCCACGACCTACTGATAACATGTCAGGTGCTCTGACCAAAACAATGATATTAAGATATCGTGGGTTCGTATTCCACCTGTCTCAAGACAATATTTCCTCTAAAACTGATATCGACGGTAAACTAAGAGCGAATATTTCTTTGAGTATCTAATAATTTTGTAGACTTCTGTGTTTTCTATTAAAACCCATTTACCGACCAAATAAACATTATGATGGTTGAAGTATTCTGAAAGGGGTTCAGAATTTGCAAGAAAGTGCAGAAATGTCGTTCAAAATTTGTAAGATATGTCGTTCAAAATATACAGATTAGTGCAACATTTCAAACCTTAAAATTTATCTTATGGAAGAAGTGAGGAATTTTTTGAGATTATTTCTCTCATTTTTCTTCATTAAAATGAAGACATTTAATTTTTCTTCCGAGGAAGAACAAAACTGATTAATTAGAAGAATCCGTAAACCTAGTACGACACTAGTTTAGTACATTTTCTGATGTAGTTAAGATATTTAAATTGAACGAGCTACATGATAAAACAATCAAATATTGAAATGCGCACTCTTTATGTTATTATCAATTAAAAGGAAAATTATCTTGAGAACAGAGGGATAAGAACTCACAATTTTCTATTTAAGTTTAGGTGATCTACGACGGTGTAAATGCCACCGATCAAGATTTTTTCCAATTAATGCTATGCATGGCTGTTTGTGTCGTTTTTCTGCTGAGGGCCTGCCATCCTCTCAGACCTTCTACTATGGCATATAAACTGACAGGCTCCTGACAGACCTCTGTGGCAAGCAGCTGCTTGAGGGGGTATTTATTTTATTTATTTATATTTACATTTGTGGTATTGGAAATTTTCTAGTTAATACTATTCTCGATAAATACTTCCCATTAACATTTGGAGTTTGATGAAATAATAGTTGACTACATTTAGCAATATCATTTAGGTTGACAAGAATGAATGCCCACGTGATTGAATATCCATTTAATTGAAAAATTCAATTACAGGAAAGTGCGGCCATTTGCTGTTAGCTCAGCGATAGAAAACTGATATGTAATCAGGAGGTCATATGTTTGCATTTCACCTGAATCATAACAATTTTGCTCTAAAACCGGCACAAAGAACAGTGTCATTGTGAAAATTGAAATGTGTGTCAGTATAATAAATAAATAAAAATTAATATAGCCGTCCCTTGGCCGAGTGGTTAGTACACTTGGTTACTGATCAAAGGGACCTGGGTTCGAGCTCCGGGTAAGACATTTGTGTTGTCTTCTAAGGTCTTCGCCATCCTCACAGAACCTCTATGGCGTACAGGCTTCTGTCAGTTTATACGCCATAGTAGAAAATCTGTGAGGATGGCGGGACTTTAGCAGAAAAACACACAAACATCCATGCCTTACTTGGGGGCTCGAACCCATGTCCCTTTGATCAATAGCCAAGCGCGCTAACCACTCGGATAAACAATAAATAATTGAAACAAAGTAACATTAAAAACTTTGAGGGAATAAATGAGTGGACAACCTGTGGAAAGCCAACTAACCCTTTCATTTCTCCTTTGAGGAGGATGTAGTTGTATGCCAGGCTCGTAATCTGCAGTTCGAGTCCAACTGTGTCTGAGTCGAGATCTGTCCGCTGATGCCCTTCTAGCCCTCTATGAGAAAGGGTGCACCGATGGGATTCGAAGTGGTGGTTAAGGATGGGTCGTTAAGTTGAGGCGCCGTGTGCGGAAGATCCATATACCATGCACGTTAAAGAATACGCTGGATGGCTTTGATGAGAGGATACCATGTATCTCCTAGAGCTTAAGTGGATCCCCAAACTTCCCTGAGCTCTTGAGATCCTTCCGATCTGGCACTTTAGACCATTTTGTGCCATTTTGTGTAAACACAAATGCTGCTCAGGGGTAAAAAAACCCAAACCGAATTTTTGCTCTTCGAAATCGATTCGCTCTGGATGGCACAAGATGGCTTCTATATCTGCCACTGGGTGACCAGTAACGCATTTCTAACAAAACATGTGGCACGTTTCATTAAAAGTTTGGCCTCCCCTTTTATAAATATATATGTAGTAGTGTTTCCTCCAAGACAATTACTAGCGCAATGTTCAAAATTTTAATTTATGCTTGGTGAAAGATTTATTGTCGGAGAACTGAGTTGAACATTTATGGAAGTAATATCCACGATCTTCATCAGTAAATATAAGTTAGTTCATTTGACAAAATGACTCCTTTTGGAATGTGACAATAACGATTAGCTTGGGAAGTCATTTAGAGTCGTGGTTCCATAAGATAAGAGAATTATTTCCCTCACATTACATTTGATTTATGTTTCGTTCCTATTTATTTCTTTTCTTCGACTTTTCCTTAAGCATGGGATTTTCTTTATTTACAGTGGTGGCAAAAAGTTTTCAACATACACTTGCTTTTACATGTTCCTCTTTTTTATACTGATTTCTAGCCAAGGAATAATCGAATATGCATAACTTTTAACATTCACTCTTAAGAGTTTTTTATTGCTGATTTAATAACTGTTTTTAGGATTATATATACAATATTAATATTAAGTTTTTCCTTTTGCCTAGTGCTTACAAACGATTTGTCAAGAGTATGGAACGGGATGTGGCCAACAGCTGTGGACAAGGAACAGTGAATATGGGCAAAGTTTTAAGAAGAATGATTACATCGAATCTTCCCGATGATATCTGCCAGGCATTTGATCCAGAGAGTTTTTCATGCTCGAGAATGATACCAGCTCCAGGCACTCCTCTTAAAGTACTGCACAGGTCTCATACAGGCCAATTCGTGGCATCGATCTTTGGGAATTAGAAGAAGAGAAATATTTAACTTTACAGTATTTTACATCTCTGAGTATTCTTTATTTTTTGACCTTACCTTGTTGTAGGACATATCTTAAAGCATGTTCGTCAGCAGTGGATCAAAGCCAGTCTTTGTCGTAAGTGAGCTTACATCCAGAAAGGACAAAAGCACTTAGTCTTTCCTCCCTCTTAGAAATAATTTTCTTATTTCGCCTTCTACATCTTTTTGTACTTTAAGAAAAATGTGCTAATAAAAAAGTTTAAAATTAAAAAAATGGGTACTGTCTTTTATCTCGTTTTCAAAAAATAACAGAAATAAATAAACAACAACAAGGACAAATACATATATGTGTATCCGAAATAATATTTAAACTTTGTCGTCCATCTGTAGACATTAAATGTTTCTATAATAATAAATTATTTTTTTGTTGGCTAGGTATTGATGAAATATTACGATTTGCACTTTTCTAATGAAACAAAAGCTTTAATTGCACCTTCTAACGGAGGGAAAATGCAAAATTTTAAACCCAATTTGCAAGTGATTTCGATGCTAGAAATTTGAAATTTTAGTGAAGAAATGTGGGATTTAAAAGAGCAACTTTTTAAATTTAAGGGATAAAAGAAATACTTTTTCGTTTCATAAGTACTAAGAAAACGTTCTTATTTTTTATTTTCCGAATCATCCATTAGTTCGAATTAAAACTTTTAGAGAGTGCAAAAACCGGTAAATGACAAACTTCATTCTCTTTGGAAACGAGATTCCCATATTCGCCAGAGTCGATTGGGTTGGGTTGTTTTACCTCTGAGCGGCACTTTTTTGCACACCATGGGCTAAATGGCCAGGTCACATGGACCCCGAAGGCTCAGAGAAGGTTGGGGAGGGGACCCACTGGAACAGCTGTTGGGAGACAGATGGTAGCCTCCCGTCAAGGCCATCCAGCGTGTTCTTTAACGTGCACAGGGTATGGCTCTCCCATACACGGGGCCACGGCTTAACGTCCCATCCGACGGACGGCGGCCTTTCCAAGCCCATCGGTGTCCCCTACTGACCGTGGGCAGGGCGGGGAATTTTGCGGAGATAAATCTCAACGCTGACCCAGCTGGGACTCGAACCTGGGAACTGCAGATTACGAGCCTGGCGCGCTACCGACTGAGCCACCCCCGCCCCGCCCCGCCAGAGTCGATATGTGTTGTTCTAGTTTTAATCAAGTACAAGAGAAACTAAGGCTTCTTAAACTGAAAGAAGTTAACTACAATGTTGCTAACTAAATACATACCATTTGTTTATTTTAGCACGGTTTATATGGTATCGATCAGGAAATGTAGGCAGAAAATGAAATATTTCGAAAAGGGGAGGGGGCTAGAAAAGCAAGCAAAATTCGGTAAGGGCCCGAAATTAAAAATAAATTCTAAAAGGAAAAAAAAAAAATATATGTATAGATGTAAATGTAATATTTTTATTTATATCTGGTGTAAGTGTAATACCGTTCCGTGGCCGTGTGGTTAGCGCGCTTGGCTACTGATCTACGGGACCTGGGTTCAAACCCCGGTAAGGCATGGATGTTCGTGTTGTTTTCTGCTGAGGTCCTGTCATCCTCTTAGATCTTCTACTGTGGCATATAAACTGACGGGCTCCTGTCAGACCTCTGTGGCAAGCAGCTGCTTGAGGGGGTATTTATTTTGCTGTCCCATGGCTGAGTGGTTAGCGCTCTTGGCTACTGATCTAAGGGACGTGGGTTCGAGCCCCGGGTAAGGCATGGATGTTCGTGTTGCTTTTTCTGCTGAGGTCCTGCCAGCCTTACAGACCTTCTACTATGGCATATAAACTGACGGGCTCCTGTCAGACCTCTGTGGCAAGCAGCTGCTTGAGGGGTTTAAAAGTGTAATATTCACATGCAACAGAATAATAAGAGGGTTGAAAAGTAATTAAATGCATATAAAAATAGTCCTTTCACTCCCGAATTAATTGGGTTCATATATTCATATTTTGAACATGATATATTGTTATTTGGACTGAAATAACCATTTTCATTAAAAAATTTGAAAAATAGCCTGCAAAAAATAAAAACGTTTATTAAATGTAAATATATTTCAAGTATTGAAATTAGAAACATTATTCGAAAATTTATCTTATTCAATAGTTCTATATTGATTAAAAGTTATTTTTATGTATCTTCCTAGTGCTTTTGGCTTTGACATTTGTCAGTTTGTCGGTTGGTGGATTTGACAAAATATTGTTCCACCATATACTTGGAACGCAAAGGAGAAACTTAATGATTTATGTACCAAATGAAAGCTTGTCACGCGGGGAATGTCATAGGCTATAAACAAAAATTACCCCCGTACTTTCTTCCCCCCTAAAATGGAAATATAAAAAACTGTTCTTAAGCTGTATATCCAGGACGCGAAGGGCGAAAGTAACAAGTTATATGTTATATGAAAGGTTCTGACGCGGAGAGTGTCCTAGGCTATGTAAAATTGACCTCCTGTGCTTTTTTCCTAAAAAGAGGGAAAAGTATGAAAATGATTGTTGTTTTATATCTGCTGAAAGCAAGTGCGGAAAATAACAAGCTATGTGTCAAATGAAAGCTTGTGACGCGGGGAGTGTCGTAGGTTATAACAAATCAACTTCCTATGCTTTCTTCCCCTCTAAGAAACGGGAAATGCGAAAGTCGTTCTATTATATCTTCTGAACGCGAGGACTTACAGTTATGAGTTAGGTATCAAATGAAAGCTCATATAATGATTGTCGTTAACCATTTTTTGCCCCCACTATTCCCCCCTGATATAATAGGGTGGCGGATTATCGCAGGGTTCGACTTTAATAAGTCGTATCTCAAATTAAAGCTTGTGACGTCTCCAACGTTATGGTCTACATAAAACGACTCCAAAAGGGGAAGGTGGGGAGGGGGGGGGAAATGTGTTCGATGTTCATTAATCGCATATCAAATATTTTGATGGTAGGTGGTAGGTTATGGTCTGTAAATGGTAGCTAGGTAGTCACTGGAAGGAGAGCTATGCACCAATCCCCTGTGATGATGCATAGAACCGGCCAGGCCTAGCACCTAATGTCCGACCCCGCCTTCTCGTGGTGCAGACCGTTAGTACCTTTCAAAAGAGATACTCTTCTGAAAATGAACGGAAGGGGAGGGTTGCCAGATTAGTGTGGCCTACTGATCTGGACAACTATGGCTACTTTTCTTTTTTTTCTACCCTGCTGAGGAGTGGTCAACCACACAGGGTCCTGGTGCTGACCATATAAACCCACTGGACTGGACAGATATATGGCTCTGAGCTTGATTATGGATCCTGATTTTGCTGCACTGGTGGGCTTCTGTGGAGGGAAAATCTTCCGCTGTGTTTTCTGTTTGTTTGTGGGTTGACATCCCCAAGTGAATAGATTCACAGGATATGTTTATCAGCTGGTGGATAATCCTGAGCAGAGGTCATCGCAGGCACCTGAACTCTTTGCTTCTATTGGCATCGTCAAATTCTACATTGGAGGAAGTCTTCCAGTGTAGATGGCTTCAGCCTTTAGTGGTGGGAGAACGGGTCTTTGCCCCATGTCTGCGATTAGTGGGCTGTTTGATATTGTCGGCATTCCCTCTCTCAACAAACATAGTTTCTTTAAACATCCTACTAACCATTTTCTCTCCATAGGTAGTTGGAATGTGAGGACTCTGCACAGAGCTTTTTCTCTTGATGTCTTCACACAAGAATTCCACCATTATAATTTAGATATTCTCGACCTTGCAAGAGACCAGATGGACAGACAAAGGTCAGATTCTTAAAAATAATCTTAAATTTCTCTTTTCAGGGAGGGACGACAATAAGCATCACCAAGGCGTGGGTCTGCTTCTCAGCAGACACGCTAGTGATGCTCTTCTAGGATATGAGTGCATTAATGAAAGGTTTCTTACATCAAAATTTCAGACAAGCGTTAAAGACCTCAATGTTATCTGCTGTTATGCCCCCACTGAGGATGCCGATGAGGATGAGAAGGATAGGTTTTATGAACAACTTAGGATATTTTGAATTCTGTCAAGAAAGGAGATATTACCCTTGTTCTTGGTGACTTCAATGCCAAAGTTGGTACTGACTCTGACCTTTGGGGAGGGGTAATATTTTGGCATTGGTAGCTGCAATGGCAATAGGCAACGTTTCCTACAGGTAAGTAAACTCAATAGTTTCAGAATAACTAACACATATTACAAACACCGCGACATACATAAGTACACATGGGTTTCACCTGATGGGCTGCATAGGAATGTGATTGATTATATATTAATTAACAGCAAATGGGATAGTTCTGTTAGAAATACCAGGGTATATAGGGGAGCTGAAATTGGATCTGACCATTACCTTGTTAAAAGTGTCTTGCAACTTAAACTTAAAAAGTGTTGTGCTAGGGTTAAAAAATTTGCTTTTAATACTGAAGCTCTGAAAGACCCAGTTATAGCCAAAGCTTACCATGATAGATTACTTAGTCATTATGACAGTCATGGTATGCTTACTACCGAAGTTGAGGAAGAATGGGATCATTTTAAACAGGCTTTTTTGGATACTAACAGTACTCTTTTAGGAAAAAAGGAGCAGAAGAGACAGAATTATCTGAGTGATAAGGCACTTGAGCTTGTTTCGGAGAGAAAGAACTGAAGGAATGTCCTTAATCAATACCCTACTAGTCTTAATAAAAAGCATTACAGTGAACTTAATAAACGTGTAAAAGATCAGTTAGCTGCTGATAAGAATCTTTGGCTTGATGGCTTGGCTGACAAAACCGAGAAAGCAGTTAGACAGCACAACAGCAGAGAGCTGTACCAGATAGTTAATGCTTTGTGTGGTAGAAAACGGACTGGTATACAGGGATTGAAGGATAAACAAGGTAAAGTTATAGAAGATGAGGATTCTGTCATGCCTAGGTGGGCTGAGCATTTCAGTGATATTCTAAACAATGCGGTTAGTTCTATTCCCATTGTTTGCAATGATGATAGATGCATTGGTGGCTTTAATGTTGGCCCTATAACACAATCTGAAGTTATTTTGTCTGTTTCTAAACTTAAACTTCATAAATCCCCATGGGTAGATGAAATTACTTTAGAAATGCTTAGAGCTGGAAATGTTTCGGTTACCACTTGGATGACTGAAATTCTGAATATCTTTTATGATAAAGGCATGGTTCCTAAGGATTTTACCAGAGCTATTGTTATCCCTATTTTCAAAAAAGGTGATCGCAGTTCTTGTGATAACAATAGGGGTATTAGCCTACTCTCTGTTCCAGGTAAAGTTCTTTCCATGATTGTGCTTAATAGAATTAAGAATCTGGTTGACAGTCAATTGCGTGATGAGCAATGTGGATTCAGAAGTGGTAGGGGATGTGTGGATCAGATATTTTCACTTAGGCAGATTCTTGAGAAATGTTTAGAGTTTCAGAAACCTTTGGTTGCCAGCTTTGTTGATTTCAAAAAGGCTTTCGACTCTGTTGATCGTCATAATTTGTGGTTGATTGTGAAATCATATGGTATACGAGACAAGTTAGTTAACATAATGAAAGCTCTCTATAATAACACTGAGTCGTATGTGAGAGTTAGTAAGGCTTGTAGCAATTGGTTTAGCATTACTTCTGGTGTTCGACAAGGGTGCATTTTGTCTCCTTTTCTCTTTAGTTTGGTTATTGATTATGTTATGCGAAATTCACTTCAAGGGAAAGATTTTGGCATTAAATGAGCTGGAGATACGAAAATTTCTGATTTAGATTATGCTGATGATTTAGCCCTTTTGGCAAATGATGTTGATGAGATGAACTGTTTCATTCCAGCTGTTTATGAAACCGGTAGTAGAGTAGGTTTGATTATAAACAGAGAGAAAACTAAAGTGATGAAAATTGGTCAGGCAGGCTGTGATTCAGTTAATCTGAATGGTTGCAGTCTTGAGCAGGTGTCACAGTTTAATTTTCTTGGGAGCTATATAACAGATAATGGTGATGTGCGGCATGAGATTAACAGACGAATAGGGATTGCTGCCGGGACTTTTAAGAATCTATGGAGAGTGTGGAGAAATAGGCGTATACACCTAAAGACTAAAATTAGGCTGTATAATAGTTTTGTTCTTTCTAGGGTTAGTTATGGTAGTGAAACTTGGACACTTTGTAAACATGATAACAGGAAACTAGATGCTTTTGATTCCAGATGCTTACGCAGTATCTTGGGCATTAGGTGGTTCAATTTTTTAACTAATGATGAGGTTAGGCAAAGGAGTTTGCAACCTTCTTTAAGCAGCATATTTTGCAGAGAGAGACTCCGTTGGTTTGGCCATGTTGCCCGTATGAATAATTATAGATTGGCGAATAGGGTTATGAACAGTGTGCCTAAAGGCCTCAGAAAGAAGGGGAGACCAAGGATGCGGTGGGCAGACAATGTAAAACAGGACCTTGTTAGAATTGGTGTGCAGTGGCCAGATGCAGTAGATGTAGCTCAGGATAGACTTGTTTGGAGAACTAAATTGCACGGTCTGGTTGGACCTCCGTAGCCCATGGATGCTTGATGATGATGATGATGATGATGATGATGATGATGATGATGATGATGATGATGATGATGATGATGATGATTAATCTAACTAAAGAATTACTTGAGAAAACCTGAATAAGGATCTCTCATTACCCTGTCAATTAGAATAATAATAATATACAATAGCAATTTGGGGAGACAGTTACCGAGTAACGGACCAGATTTGGATTTGGGGGGGGGGGGGGGGGGGGTTCATATCCCTCCTTGAGAATGCTGCACTTCAAAGGAAGATAAGGCGCCGATTGATCTACTCGACAAGATTGCCGGCGCCCTATCTTCCTTTGGACTGAATACATACTCAGTGATTGATTGCACCATTGATAAGCTTTAGATTTATTTTCTACTATTTAGGGCCCTATAGGAAGTCAAGTATTTTTAAAATTTTATAATTTACCTTTTTTATTACCTATCTTGCTATTGCTTTTTGGCCTTGACATTTGTCGGTTGGTGGGTTGGTGGATTTGACTAAACGTTGTCCACTATATCTTTCGAACGCGATGGAAAAACTTAATGATTTATGTGCCAAATGAAAGCTTGTGACGTGGGGAGCGTCATAAAAAATTGACCCTCCGTGCTTTCTTTCTCCTAAAAAAGGGTTACAATATAAAAATAATTCTTCCTCTATATCTTTTGAACGATAGTGCGGAAAGTAACGAGCTACGTGTCGAATGAAAGCTTGTGAGGCGGGGAGTGTCGTGGCTGTAAAAAATTTACCCCCCCCCATGCTTTCTTCTTACTAAACATGAGTTCGATCAGGAGGAGCAGGATGGTAGCTGGGGAAGGCGATGAGGATAATAAATATGACAAATAGAAAGTAATTCATTCCAATAGGATACATGAAAAGGCGAATAATGATCTATGAAAAAATCGCCATCATCATCATTATCATCATCAAGCAACCATGGGTTACTGAGGTCCAACCACACCGTGCAATTTAGTTCCCCAAGCATGTCTATCCTGAGCTACATTTACTGCATTTGGCCACTGCACACCAATTCTAACAAGGTCCTGTTTGACATTGTCTGACCACCGCATCTTAGGTCTCCCCCTCTTTCTAAGGCCTTTAGGCACACTGTTCATAATCCTATTCGCCAATCTATAATTATCCATACTGGCAACATAGCCAAACCAGCGGAATCGCTCTCTGCACAATATGCTGCTCAAAGGAGGTTGCCGACTCCTTTGCATAACCTCATCATTAGTTACAAAATTGAACAACCTAATGCCTAAGATACTGCGTAAACATCTAGAATCAAACACATCTAGTTTCCTGTTATCACGTTTACAAAGTGTTCAAGTTTAACTACCATAACTAACGCTAGAAAGAACCAAATTATTATACAGTCTAATTTTAGTCTGTGTAAAGACTGAATTTTAGTCTCTGTAAAAAAATTAATTGGGTGTATACGCCAATTTCTCCACACTCTCCATAGATTCTTAAAAGCCCAGGCAGCAAACCCTATTCGTCGGTTAATCTCATGCCGCACATCACCAGTATCTGTTACAAAGCTCCCAAGATAATTAAACTGTGACACCTGCTCAGAATGTAACCATTCAGATTAATTGAATCACAGCCTGCTTGACCAATTTTCATCACTTTAGTTTTATCTCTGTTTATTACCAAACCTACTCTACTACCAGTCTCGTCAACAACTCGAATGAAAGAGTTCATCTCATCAACATCATTTGCCAAAACGGCTAAATCATCAGCATAATCTAAATCAGAAATTTTCGTATCTCCAGCCCATTTAATGCCAAAATCTTTCCCTCGAAGTGAATTTCGCATAACATAATCAATAATCAAACTAAAGAGAAAAGGAGACAAAATGTACCCTTGTCGAACACCAGAGCTAATGCTACACCAATTGCTACAAGCCTTACCAACTCTCACACACGACTCAGTGTTATTATAGAGAGCTTTCATTATGTTAACTAATTTGTCAGGTATACCATAGGATCTCAAAATCAACCACAAATTATGACGATCAACAGAATCGAAAGCCTTTTTGAAATCAACAAAGCTAGCAACCAAAGGTTTCTGAAACTCTAAATATTTCTCAAGAATCTGCCTAAGTGAAAATATCTGATCCACACATCCCCTACCACTTCTGAATCCACATTGCTCATCACGAAATTGACTGTCAACCAGATTCTTAATTCTATTAAGCACAATCATGCAAAGAACGTTCCCTGGAACAGAGAGTAGGCTGATACCCCTATAGTTATCACAAGAACTGCGATCATCTTTTTTGAAAATAGGGATAACAATAGCTCTGGTAAAATCCTTAGGAACCATGTCTTTATCATAAAAGATATTCAAAATTTCAGTCATCCATGAGGTATCAGAAACATTTTCATTTTTAAGCACTTCAGTAGTAATTTCTTCAGTAGTAAATTCATCAGTAGTAATTTAACTCCTGGGTATTAATGAAGTTTAAGTTTAGATATCGCCAAAATAACTTCAGACTGCGTTTTACAGCCAAGATTTAAGCCAGTAATGCATCTGTCATCATTGCAAACAATGGGAGTAGACTGAACCACATTGTTTAGCGCATCACTGAAATGCTGAGCACACCTAGCCATGACAGAATCCTCACAGTCTATAGCTTTACCTTGTTTATCCTTCAATCCCTGTATACCTGTCCGTTTTCTACCACACAAAATATTAACTATCTGGTATAGTTTTCTGCTGTTGTGCTGTCTAACTGCTTCCTCAGCTTTGTCAGCCAAGCCATCAAGCCAAAGATTCTTATCAGTAGCTAACTGATCCTTTACACGTTTATTAAGCTCTCTGTAATCCTTTCTATTAGGACTACTAGCGTACTGATTAAAGACATTCCTGCAGTTCCTTCTTTCTGAAATAAACTCATGTGTCTTACCACTCAAATAATTCCTCTTTCTCTGCTCCTTTTTTCCTAAAAGAGTACTGTTAGTTTCCAAAAAAGCCTGTTTGAAATGACCCCATTCCTCCTCAACTTCAGTGGGAAGCAAACAATGACTGTCATAATGACTAAGTAACCTATCATGGTAAGCTATAACTATAACTGGGTCTTTCAGAGCATCAGTATTAAAGGTAAAATTTCTAACTCTAGCATATACTTTTTAAGTTTAAGTTGCAAGACACTTTTAACAAGGTAATGGTCAGATCCAATTTCAGCTCCCCTATATGACCTGGTATTCCTAACAGAACTAGCCTATTTGCTGTTAATTAATATATAATCAATCATATTCTTATGCAGCCCATCAGATGAAACCCACGTGTATTTATGTATGTCGCGGTGTTTGTAATAAGTGTTAGTTATTCTGAAACCTTTGAGTTTACTTACCTGTACGAGACGTTGCCCATTGCCATTGCAGCTACCATTACCAAAAGGGCGTATCACTCCTCCCCCAAGGTCAGAGTCAGTACCAACTTTGGCATTGAAGTCACCTAGAACAAGGGTAATATACCCTTTCTTGACAGAATTTAAAATATCCTGAAGTTGTCCGTAAAACCTATCCTTCTCATCTTCAACGGCATCCTCAGTGGGGGCATAACAACAGATAACATTCAAGTCTTTAACGCTTGTCTGAAAATTTGCTGTAAGAAACCTTTCATTAATGCACTCGTATCCTAGAAGAGCATCACTAGCGTGCTGCTGAGAAGCAGACTCACACCTTGGTGGTGCTTGTTGTCGTCCCTCTCTGAAAAGAGAAATTTAAGATTATTTTTAAGAATCTGACCTTTATCTGTCCATCTGGTCTCTTGCAAAGCAAGAATATCTAAATTATAATGGTGGAATTCTTCTGTGAGGACATCAAGAGAAAAAGCTCTGTGCAGAGTCCTCACATTCCAACTACCTATGGAGAGAAAATGGTTAGTGGGATGTTTAAAGAAACTATGTTTATTGAGAGAGGGAATGCTGACAATATCAAACAGCCCCCTAATCGCAGACATGGGGCAAAGACCCGTTCCCCCACCACTAAAGGCTGAAGCCATCTACACTGGAAGACTTCCTCCAATGTAGAATTTGACAATGCCAATAGAAGCAAAGAGTTCAGGTGCCTGCGATGACCTCTGGTCAGGATTATCCACCAGCTGATAAACATATCCTGTGAATCTAATCATTTGGGGCTGTCAACCCACAAACAAACAGAAACACAGCGGAAGATTTTTCCTCCACAGAAGCCCACCAGTGCAGCAAAATCAGGGTCCATAATCAAGCTCAGAGCCATAATTCCATTCAGGTTGGTACATATGGTCAGCACCAGGACCCTGTGTGGTTGACCACTCCTCAGCAGGGTAGAAATAAAAGGAAAAGTAGCCATAGTTGTCCAGATCAGTAGGCCAAACTAATCTGGCAGTCCTCCCCTTCCGTTCACTTGCACAAGAGAGTATCTCTTTTGAAAGGTACTAACGGTATGCACCACGAGAAGGCGGGATCAGACATTAGGTGCTAGGTCTGGCCGGTTCTATGCATCGTCACAGGGGATTGGTGCATAAGAATAATTTTAAAATTAATCCTAATATTAATAAATTGAAATCTGGTTTTTCTGGGGGGATACTGTTAAGTGTTATTCCCACCCCCCTTCCTCCATTTACAGATCCACCACTGCCACTGACGAGAGGGAAACAATTCGTTTGAAAACGAACATTCAATTTTCCCTAATGGGATTTCTCGACAGCAGGCTTTATTATCAGCAAAAACACAACCTCTACTAGAAAGAGACATTCTAAAAAATTGTTTTATCTATTAATCAGAATATTATTATCTTATTTAGACCAGTGAACATTAAACTGCAGAGGTACAAGGAGCAGATATTTTTTCCAAAACAATTCAGCAACTTTCTTTGAATTTGCTCTTTTATTGCTCAGAATTAAAGATTTTTTTCGTTTGGTATATACCATGACCAATTTCCTATTCTAGTAACTTCATTTATCAGCTGGTAAATAATCCTAATCAGAGGCCATCGCGGGTACCTGAACCTTACTTAGCTAGTTGGGCATCGTCAAACCTAAACTGGAGTAATGTGTCTCAGGCAGGCCATATGGCTCTTGAAAAAGTCCACTTGAAAAGGTGGTGCCTGAAGTTCCTACCAGCATCGGTGACTTCAGCCTTTAGCGGAGGAGGAACAGGTCTTTGCCCCATGCCTGCGATTAGGGGGCTGTTTGATATTGTTGGCCCTACCAATCGCAATAAACCTAATTTCTTTAAAAATCCTGCTAATCATTTTCTCTCTGCAGGAACGTGGAATGTGAAAACATTAGGTGGAGATTATTCTCTTGATGTCCTCATGCAGGAATTCCAGCGCTATAACCTAGATATTCTAGGCTTGCAAGAGACCAGATGACCAGGTAAAGGTGAGATATTTAAAAAAACTTTAAATTTCTCTTTACAGGGAGGGAGGATGGAAAGAATCACCAAGGCGTGGGTATGCTTCTCAGCAAACATGCTAGTGATGCTCTTCTAGGATATGAGTGCATTAATGAAAGGTTTCTTACAGCAAAATTTCAGACAAGCATTAAAGACTTGAATGTTATCTGCTGTTATTATGCCCCCACTGAGGATGTCGATGAGGATGAGAAGGATAGATTTTACGGACAACTTCAGGATATTTTAAATTCTGTCAAGAAACGAGATATTACCCTTGTTCTAGGTGACTTCAATGACAAAGTCGGTACTGGCTCTGACCTTTAGGGAAGGGTATTAGGTTCTTTTGGTATTGGTAGCAGCAATAGTAATTGGCAACGTCTCCTACAGGTAAGTAAACTCAAAGGTTTCAGAATAACTAACACTTATTACAAACACCGCGACATACATAAGTACATATGGATTTCACCTGATGGGTTGCATAGGAATATGATTGATTATATATTAATTAAAAGCAAATGGGATAGATCTGTTAGGAATTCCAGGGCATATAGGGGAGCTGAAATTGGATCAGACCATTACCTTGTTAAAAGTGTCTTGCAACTTAAACTTAAAAAGTGTTGTGCTAAAGTTAAACAAATTTACCTTTCACACTGAAGCTCTTAAAGACACTGTTATAGCTAAAGCTTACCATAATAGGTTACTTAGTCATTATGACAGTCATGGTTTGCTTACTACTGAAGTTGAGGAAGAATGGGGCCGTTTTAAACAGGCTTTTTTGGAAACTAACAGTGCTCTTTTAGGAAAAAAGGAGCAGAGGAGACAGAATTATTTAAGTTATAAGGCACTTAAGTTTATTTCAGAAAGAAGGAACTGCAGGAATGTCTTTAATCAATATCCTACTAGTCCTAATAGAAAGCATTACAGAGAACTTAATAAACGTGTAAAAGATCAGTTAGTGCTGATAAGAATCGTTGGCTTGATGGTTTGGCTGACAAAGCCGAGGAAGCAGTTAGACAGCACAACAGCAGAGAGCTGTACCAGATAGTTAATGTTTTATGTGGTAGAAAACGGACAGTTATACAAGGATTGAAGGATAAAAAAGGTAAGGTTATAGAAGCGTGAGGATTCTGTCATGGCTAGGTGGGCTCAGCATTTCAGTGATGTTCTAAACAATGTGGTTAGTTCTACTCCCATTGTTTGTAATGATGATAGATGCATTGGTGGCTTTAATATTGGTCCTATAACACAATCTGAAGTTATTTTGGCTATTTCTAAACTTAAACTTCATAAATCCCCAGGGGTAGATGAAATTACTACGGAAATGCTTAGAGCTGGAAATGTTTCATTTACCACTTGGATGACTGAAATTCTGAATATCTTTTATGATAAAGTCATGGTTCCTAAGGATTTTACCAGAGCTATTATTATCCCTATTTGCAAAAAAGGTGATCGCAGTTCTTGTAATAACTATAGGGGTATCAGCCTACTCTCTGTTTCAGGTACAGTTCTTTCCATGATTGTGCTTAATAGAATTAAGAATCTGGTTGACAGGCAATTGTGTGGTGAGCAATGTGGATTCAGAAATGGTTGGGGATGTGTGGATCAGATATTTTCACTTAGGCAGATTCTTGAGAAATGTTTAGAGTTTCAGAAACGTTTTGTCGCCAGCTTTGTTGATTTCAAGAAGGCTTTCAACTCTGTTGATCGTCATAATTTGTGGTTGATTGTGAAATCATATGATATACCTGCCAAGTTAGTTAACATAATGAAAGCTCTCTATAATAACACTGAGTCGGGTGTGAGAGTTGGTAAGGCTTGTAGCAATTGGTGTAGCATTAGCTCTGGTGTTCGACAAGGGTACATTTTGTCTCCTTTTCTCTTTAGTTTGATTATTGATTATGTTATGCGAAATTCACTTCGAGAGAAAGATTTTGGCCTTAAATGGTCTGGAAATAGTAAAATTTCTGATTTGGATTATGCTGATGTATTAGCCCTTTTGGTGAATGATTTTAATGAGATTAACTCTTTCATTCGAGCTGTTGATGAGACTGGTAGGCTTGGTTAGAGTAGGTTTGGTAATAAACAGAGATAAAACTAAAGTGATGAAAATTGGTCAGGCAGACTGTGATTCAGTTAATCTGAATGGTTGCAGTCTTGATCAGGTGTCACAGTTTAATTACCTTGGGAGCTACGTAACAGATACTGGTGATGTGCGGCATGAGATTAACAGACGAATAGAGATTGCTGCCGGGACTTTTAAGAATCTATGGAGAGTGTGAGAAATAGGCGTATTTCACCTAAAGACTAAGATTTGATTGTATAATAGTTTGGTTCTTTCTAGGGTTAGGTATGGTAGTGAAACTTGGACACTGTATATTGGACACTGTATCATTTAAACATGATAACAGGAAACTAGACGCTTTTGGTTCTAGATGCTTACGTAGTATCTTGGGCATTAGGTGGTTCAACTTTGTAGCTAATGATGAGGTTAGGCAAAGGAGTCTGCAACCTCCTTTAAGCAGCATATTGTGCAGAGAGAGACTCCGCTGGTTTGGCCATGTTGCCCGTATGGATAATTATAGATTGACGAATAGGGTTATGAACAGTGTGCCTAAAGGCCTCAGAAAGAGGGAGAGACTAGGATGCGGTGGGCAGACAATGTCAAATAGGACCTTGTTAGAATTGGTTTGCAGTGGCCGGATGCAGAAGATGTAGCTCAGGACAGATATGCTTGTAGAATTAAACTGCACCGTCTGGTTGGACCTCCGTAGCCCATTGCTGCTGAGGATGTTGTTGATGATGATGAATGTCCTTTTAAACGAAACACGTTAAAAATTAATTATACCACAAATTAATTCTTTCACAGAAATTCCACAATTTAAGGGTTAAGGATTATAGCTCTCAATATTTTTTCATTAATCACATTTTAAAGGCTTTAAAACTACTTTGAGACAGAACGTCTATTACTATTGAATAAATCGTACATGTAAATTTTGGACATAGCCACGTTGATTTTGGTGAACGAATAGGATGACCCAAGAAAAGAGAGGACGACGTAGATTATAAATCCGGCGCTGTATGCAGGGATGAAATAAAATCCGGTCATTTTGTCTGAAATCTCAATCTTATCTACTTGCTTCGAAATCTAAAACATTTGTCTTTGTATAATTTCAATTTAGCTCCTTAATATATGTCCGACACTAGAAACAGATGGCCAGGTCCCAAGGATCCCGAGGGCTCAGAGAAGGTTAGGAGGAGAGGACCTGATGCACAGATTCGTCGGGTTCCTGCGAATATTTTCAAGCAATGTGGGTTTAAAAGCATCCCTCTTTTTATTACGATTATTTCAGTGTTTTCTCTGCTGCTATCTCTTTAGTACTGAAGGTCAAAGTTAAAAATGTTCAATGTAGATTATACAAAGATTAAATCTTTAATAATATTTCATCGTTAGGAAAGCAATATTTTTGAGATCAACTTTGGCGATTTCGATATTAGTTGGAGTTTATTTGCTCTGATACTCATTAAAAAAATTGAAATCCTTAAAATAAGATAATATAATGTGTTATAAAAATATAAAATGTAAAGAGATATAAGCCTTGTTTAGAAACATTGCGAAAGAACCAGCACTTTTATATAAAATCAAGTATGAAATTCGATCTAAGGGTATATATTTTCTTTCACATTTACAGTTTATAACGAAAATGATCAACGTGTATAATTTTCAACATTTTTCAACATTTTAAGTCTTTTGTTATTTTTTTCTACCGATCCATTGTGTTTGATACCGTAGTTAATACCGTTTTGATTCCCCAATAACAAAAATCGCCACATGCAGAATAATGGGTTTAATATCAAACATCGATATACAATTTTTCAAAATTGCACCGAAGCGGCTTCTGCAGGCCTGTTCTAGTACTAATAGAAACCGTCACTTTCCAAAGTAAAAACTGTTTCTTGCATTGAGAAACGTTACAAAATGTATTTACTTAGACTTTGGAGAAGTTTATTCTACTCCACAAATTATAAACCTCTTGCTCCGAAAATTTGTTTTCAGGATAAGTTTCAATGTATAAAATTCTTGCGTTAAATCTATTCAGTTGTAGAATATTTTACTCGTCATATAAAATGAGGTCTCCGAACCTTATGGGAAATTTCTGACTTTTAACTATTCGTAACGAATTTTTATGAATGCAGCCTTTTACTCTAGAGTCCCAGTCAACCGATGATAATGACTTGAAGGAACACATATGAAGTGTAAGAAGGGACGATTTGGTACGGTAAATATGATATCAGAGGAGGATTAATAAATACACTTTCAGGTCACTTGAGAGAACTTTCACTCGAGCGATTTTTACAAACAGCGTTTTATTCTTTGACTCATGAGAATAACTATGTACACTGAATATGCAATGAAGGGAACAAAATGTTTTTCAGAGATTAAAAAAAAAGTCGTGTTTCTTATAAGTTGCCGAAAACTGTACCCAAAAGTCTTCCTATTTGAGACTTGCTTTGGGATCCCTTGGCCGAAGTTCCAGATGGAGGAAGAAGTCTTTGGCAGGTGTCACTTTTGGGATCATAAGTCTGGCAGATGACAGTAGGGAGATCTGTGGTCAGCATGCTCATTACGACGTGGGCCATCTCTACAGCTTCTTCTCCACAATTTTCCTTGGTATTTTCTTCGATGCCCTCGTTGAAACGTCTAAATCCACTGCAAATTAAAAATATATACATATATATTTCATTTCTTTGAATTACTTGGGTGTCTATACAAACAAACACTACGCTCAACAGCATGTAGAAAATAGAAAATTTTATTTTTAAACACAGTTCAGCTTCGAAATAACTGCTACGAGAACCTGAAGGTGTATCCTTGAGTTCAAGAAGTCTGAGAGGCTTTAAGTGAGTTTGACTTCTAGAACGTTTCGGTTTTAATCTTGCAGTAAGCTTAAAAGCGATAGAAGAACAGCTCGAACTCTGGTCGACTCGATTCAAATATTTAAGGTTTTCCTTTGGAGCTAATAATATTCAAATATCTGTAAAGAATACGATTGATTCATTATTCAGAACTCGGCTTCTTCAGCGGTTATCAAGATTGTTTGAGGGAGGGCGTCTTCTAAGATTAGCAGCGTAACAATAGGGTGGAATTGGTGGCAAAATGCCACTGGCCTAATTGTTATAATATATATATTTTTGATCTCACAGATTACAGCTAATTCTAACAAAACTATTGATCATTTTGCAGAAGTGAAACCAAAGGCGAAACATTTCTAAAGAATTTTTATATATTTTATCAATATTACTAATACTAATTTTATATGCATATTTTAAAAAATTACTATACTTCATTTAGTGTCATTTTTCATTTTCAACTAAAAACGTAAATAAAAAAAATAAATACCCCCTCAAGCAGCTGCTTGCCACAGAGGTCTGACAGGAGCCTGTCAGTTTATATGCCAAAGTAGAAGGTCTGAGAGGTTGGCAGGACCTCAGCAGAAAACAACACTAACATCCATGCCTTACCCGGGGCTCGAACCCAGGTCCCGTAGATTAGTAGACAAGCGCGCTAACCACTCGGCCACGGTATGTACTTAAATTAGATAAAAAAAGTTTTAGACCTCCAAATCAACCATAAAAGTAGCTGAGAAGGGGAAGGGGGATTAATATCCCTACAGAGCCTTCCGTTCCTAGTTAAGCCATTGTCTAAAATATAAACCCTTTTTTGACGAATTGCTTTATGATTATTATAAATATAGTGTGCCACCCAAGAGGTTAATTATTATTGAAGAATCAACCTTAATTTAATTTAGTCTATTACTAATTAATTATTTAATTAGTTAATTAGTAGTAGTTTGTACTGTAAACAATGATAAAGTCAATTCTCTAAGTTTAATGTTTTATTTTGCGAAATTTTAATTTCACACTTGCTGACCACCCTCGGGTTCTTGATTATTAGTATGGAATTTTGAAATAAATTTAACGAACTAGTGACAAATACTAATACAGGATTTGGGATCAGGGAAAGCTCTGCAATGTTTCAAACTATGATTATTTTTTGCACAAATGATAATCAACAAATGATCTCTGTTTGTTCTCTTCCCTCCTTGAAGACAAATGTCATTCAGTAAATTGTAAAGTACATTGCACTTCTTGTACTTAATTCCTCAGTTTTTATACAACAGTAAATATATATATATATATTTATATTTAAAAAAATATATATATTTATATACTGTATGATTGCGATATTAAAATCTTCACAATTAAGTAAAGAAATTGAAAATAGTCTGGAACTGATATTGATTTTATTTTTAACAAATTATAAAGAGATTAGATGAAACTTTCAAACGGATATTTTCACAGCACAAAAGTCTCTTCAATCAGCCAATTAACATTTGGCATTATTGCCAAATTAACATTTGGCAATATCATGTTTAGTAATGAAATTATTGAATTGTAATGTAAGGGCCTAAATTTGTGAACATGTATTTCAATTTCCCAAGGTACATCACAAACATCAAGTAGAATAAATATAAAATTCTATGCTTCTCATATGTAACGGGATTTTTAATTTTAATAACTTTTTCTTATCCGGAGGTGAGGTGGCTGGATGGGAAATTTTGTTTATAACTGCGTAGGGAGGAAAATTAACAGTTGCGCCACTGTGCATGACGACTATTCCAACATGTATTAAGAAATGATGTTGGGTCTGAGCCAAATGCAGTACTACTCCTTTCATTTCGATATCGGGGTGCAAGTTTGGTCCATATTTTCCCAATTATGGTACAGATTTCACTTTTAAATATTTTGTGCTATAAATACAAAACAAAAAGAAAAACATTATCTATTATTACTGCTACTATCCTAATGAATGAATTTCTAACTTGAATGTATTTTTAGGTAAATTAGTAGCGTGTGATTCTAGCATCCTCAAGACGAAAAATTGAAGTGCCAATTAAGACATCTTCGAGATTTTCACAGATAGTCAATAACATGCCCTGTGCGATAAAGAAATAATCTACTTGCTTGAGAAGGCAACCATTCTTCTGATGTGCGCCTAAACATCGTGATCCAGTGAGTCATACTTTGAGCATAAAATGAATCTATTGGATAACCTTTATTGAATAATAATATATCCCTAACATATGTCCCTAGCAAATACTTATTAAATAGTTTGCTCGAAATTATTTAATAGACAGGATTCCTTGATTCTTGACATAGTTGTTACGCGGCTCTTTATGTCTTGTATAACGAATAGCGTAATATTGAATAAGAAGATCTGTCACTTAACAACCGTAATAGTAAAAAGGAAGATTACCTAGATCGGGGGTGGCCAATAGATATTCGAAACTCGTCATGAAGCTCACCACACTTGTAGATGTCACGCATTGTATATTATTAATTACGTAAGGAGGCATAACTAATGTTATTTATTATTCATGCATTCACCTATTCGCCGTATGTGGCGAACGTTTTGGGCACCGCTGGCCTAGATTATTACTAATGCTATTTCTTCATCGTCATTTGTATTCTGCCTTCTAAGGAAGTCAAACTTACGCAGTCTCAAACAATATGATCAGTTTTAAACGATATTAGGAGCTTAAGCTTTTTGATAGGAGGAGGCAGATGAGACAGAATCATAATCACCAGCAGAAGGAGATGCACTGAGAAAAAGTCCCATTTGTTGGGAGACTGGACCTTGGTTCTTTTTCTCTCGTGACTACGATGTCATTGATCAAATATGGGAGTAAAATGGAGAGATGAGAGACATCCTTATGAAAATCTTATAAGAATTATTTGTTATTATCAATATTGAGAATCGCGCATTCATTGTTTAAAATATATTGCTCAGATTATGAAACTGTGGACGTACTTTTTCTAGTATCTGGTTGTTTTAAAAGTCACCCGAAGGTATTTTAAAATTTATAATGCGGTTTTGATTGAAAAGAAATTTTAGTTTAAAACGTTTCAGATAAAACTCAATTCCCCTTTTAACGTATACTGAAAGATTCAATTGCAATAATAATGCCATATGACGTTAGTTGGTTTGTCAGGTAAAATGGAATTTTTTTTCACATTGGGTTTAGTTAACAAGATCGCAAGTATTAAAGCAGGATTGAAAAAAAGAAACGATCTTTACAGTTGTTAAATTATCCCATCAACACTATTTAGTGTTGCAAATGATGACTGGGTGACACCAATATGGAAGTGATTAGGACTTAATATTAATCAGCGAGTTCTTTTAAGGCTCCTCAGCAGAGTATTTCTCAACAAAAATCACTGCAGGACTCTGAGGACCTCAGTTTATACACCCATTATACGAGGGGCGTTCAAAAAGTTCTTGACATGCATCTGCAGAACAAAAAAATTTGCACTTACCTCACGAAAACTTTTACTGTCCTCAAACGTACTACCCTCCAGCATCTAGGCAAAGTAGTAGAGTTTATGCCAATTCTGGAACCCTTGGTGGCATCCTCCGCAACACTGAATGAATGCATTTTGCAAGGTCTTGCATCCTTGAAAAAGGCTTCGAAGCAAGTTCCTTTTTAATTTTTCGAAACAATCAAAAAAAAAAAAGAAAAAACGTGTGCATGATCGGGTAAATTGGCAGGTCAAATCTTCTTAACCATTCTGGGCAAAACAATATTGGCATAGTATTGGCTACTTATAGTAATGTTTCAGGCAAAGTATCCACGGCTACCACCCCCTTGGCAATTGTGAACATTCACTTCCTTCAGCTTTTTTTGTGCCTTGCCGGAGAATTTGGCGACGTGGTTCATATTCCACAACCCAAACATAGTGTCGATCTTTCTGGGAGTTTTATGGCAATAAAACAGCACGTCTCATCACTGTGACAATAGCTGTTAATAGTTCGGGGCCATTAGGTTAAAGCATTGCTAGCATCTTCTTGCACGAGTCAACTCTAGCCTTTTTTGCTATTCTGTCAGTTTGTAGTGTACCCATTTGGCACAGATTTTTCGGAACTTTAAATGTTGATGAATAATTGTTTCTACACTTCCAATTTATACAATGACATTTAGTCTTATTATCTGTAAGGTTTTTCGTAATGACTTCAGGAACAGTAGCGATGGTTCTCTCGTTCACGGGCCTCCTTTCGTCTTCCTGCATGAGGCTGATATTTGAAGCTCTGCCGTCCTTCTTTGAATTTGTGCATCCAACTCGTAACAGTGCCGTGTGAACAGTCGTGATCTCCATGTACTTGTGATAAATCGGCATGAATTTTTTTCGCGTCTTCCCCAAGCTGCATCCTTGCGAAAATGTAAAATATTTTCCCTCTTTAGTATGCTCCATAGCAATTACGCACAGATTTCGCAGACCGAACTTTACTCGCCGCCAGCGAAGAGAGGAACGGTGATAGTCTTTATTTTAACACGTACTGAGAAGTTTAGAGAAATTTCAAACAAGTCATAGCTCGCTAACTTAAGGGGAATGAATGAAAATCTACCGACACGTGTCAAGAACGTTTTGAATGCCCTCCATACCCGCTCGCTTTCTTAGTTGTTATAAAAAAGGTTTCAAACAGTCTCAACCATTTCCTGTTAGCTGTCTGTGGCCTTTCTGGGCTCAGTAATTTTTAGAAAACGGTAATGAAACAAAATTGTTTCTACTCTCTTTTAAATACCTATAATAAAAAATATGTAATGATTCATTACGGCCAATTCTAAAATAAGATACATCTGTAGTAGTTTTCAGATATTCCTCGATCAACTTTTAGGTTTCTGTATTTAAAATAAATAATTTTTTCATGTGATTTTATTTGGGCCAACTTATTACCTAAATAAATTTTTCATATGTGTATTGCATTGATTTTTACACTTACCAGCACAGAGTTGGCAGACGATCTTTAAACCTTGATTCGAATACGGTTTCTAATGCAACCTGGAGATCTTTCATGTGTTTTCTAAAGTTGTCATTTTCAGAAGCCTCAGCAAGACATTCACCATACTTGAGGTAATCTGAAGAAGAAATTCTTTGTAAATAAATCTAGTAATATATATTATTAGTAAAAGAAATATCGTTAAAATATATTTTAACAAATTCTAACATTGCAGCAAGATGTGTGGCAACTAATTAATTGCTCAGCAGTCACCTGAATTGCTTAAATGTATCAAAAATAAGCCTTTTTGAGGAGGTGTGAAATATTTTATCATTTACTGTATTTTCAGTACTGGTCAGATAAGCCTGGATATTTCACCATTTGAAAACCCTGAAGACCGAAGATATTAAAAATATTAATTCCTATTGAATATCTAACTGCGAATGGCAACAAGTAGTGTGCAACTGATTTCACTTGTGTAGATGACATTTGGAATAGTTTGTAAAAGTGAATTGTGTGAAATATTTTTTTTCTCCTAGAGTTCCCGGAGTTTTATTGTCATGTTAGCTTATTTTAATTAAATCGTAATGCTGGGTGTTAAACTGAGTAAATGTGCTTTAATTTAGTCATTAGAAAAAAATGTATCACGAAGTTATGTCCATAATACATTTGTCACTTCATCAGGAGAAGCTTGTAAAATATGTAACGATGCATTTAGAATATTCTGTTGTAATTAAAGGAATTTATTCTAAAAATGTAATCAACTTTTCTACTACAGTGGACCTTCGTTATAGAGCTGCTCGCTATACCGCGCACTCGGTTATAGCGCGGGCGATGTTCGCGATAAGTTCAAACATGTTTATACAGGTCCGTGCGGCGTTAGTGAGTATCGCATTTTATTGTTACTGCGTATTGAGTAATTGTGTATGTATTGAGTTCCTGCATGTATTTTGAATAGTGTTTAATTATTGTATGCATGATGAGTAAAAGAAAAGCTTACAGTGGGAAATTTATTGTGTCGCCACCGCGCCGCTCAGTATAACGCGGTTCACCTTATAACGCGGGTGTTGTTTCCCGCCCGACATGTGCGTTATATCGGGGGTCCACTGTATTTATAGTTGCATTGTGCTTTAGGTACTTTGCTAGACACTGGATTTTCAGACCAGTAAAAATTAACAAAGAGAACTGCAGTAAATAATTATTAATTAGTTACTGATAGTTAATTCAAATATTTTCTGTAATTTTGGTAATTTTTAGTTTAGAAGTAATATATATATCTATAAATTAAGGCTTGAATTAAGTTTTCTAATTAATATTTCATATCATCCTTAATAATAATGAATTCATACATTTCTAAACTTAAAATATTAACTCTATTAAATGTTAAATTTTCACCTGAAATATCCTTAATATGTGGAGATACTTTAAGTGAAATATATGTGTAGAAAATGAAAAATAAGATCGAAAACAAAATATACTTCAATAATTTCAGTAGTATGATTGATTCATTTAAGAGAAAGTTACATTTTTTACTTAGGTATATTAGTAATTCTGAACACTTACTTGTTCTGGTTTCGCTTCCAGGTGTACAAAATTGCGTGGCCGGACTTTCTGAGCCTTGAGAGAAGAGTCCAATTAGTTCTTTTTGAAGCGGCGACATGCACGTGCTTGAAAAGTTACCCGCGCAATCTCCGACCTCTTTTAAAGTTCTAAAACGATAAAAGATTTAGAAAATTTAGAATTATAATTCATAAAGATGGAATAAAAAAAATGATAGAATTGCGAAATGTCTTAGTAGTAAAGTATCACAGGAGATGTCCTGTAGACATGGGATTCATGAAATAGTTGAAGGAAAAAAAGAAATTCATGAGTGGATTCGAACCCCCTCCTTCCCAATTGTATGTTGAGCACTGCAGCACCAGCGATTAACTTTTAATTCGGCTATTATGATATAAACTTTTCCTCATATAGCATGTAACTGAGAAGCGTTTGTTTCGAATTCCACTCATAGCGAAACTAAATTTTTAAGCTAACCATTACAAAATGTCCATTAAAAAGCACTTAGAAGTTAATAGACACCAATGTGTGAGAAAAACATCTGTAAACTACGATAACATCGGCACAGAGATGGTTATACAAGCTTTTAAAGTTTAGTGACATGAATTTACTATGTGTCGCAAAACAAACAGTATCAGACGGTTGTGTATGAGTTCTTAATGGTTGTTAAATTGAGTTAAAGCAATACCTCGAACAGAAGGACAGTGGATTAAATTTTGATGTCACCATTTATTGTATAAGTGTCTTCTGATCCACGGCATCCACAGTAGATCTGAACGACTTAAAGTTGGCTCATAAATATCCCTGCACTTACTGCGTCTTTTTTGACTGAATAGCTTTTTTTCAAGCTCCTTACAAAAGGGATCGAATAGAGTTCATAATTGCAAAATCATTGTCAGTTTCCATTGCCAATTAATATATTTTGCTTTCGTACGCTTTTACTCTTTAGCTCGTATTAAATATAATGAAGCTCTTGTTTTCAATTTCTCGTATGTCCTTCTTTAGACATTCATATTTCTTGTTTATAAGAAATAAATGAATTGGCTAAATGAATTTGAAAACATTACCTCTGAAACGACTGTTTGTTGCAGATATCTGACAGGATTTTGTCAGCTTAAGACGCCAAAGAGAAGAAAAGACTTCTTGTTTGTGAAAAATATGAAATGTTATTAAGATTAGGACAATACAGGAAAAAAAACTGGAATCAGACAGTTTGATCAGTAGCAAAGAGCGTTAATCTCTCATGCCAATGAAACAGCTTCGGTTAAATCTATAAAGAAGAAAGTTTGTTTGCTTGTGTGTCATTCGACCCCCAGAACAGCTAGAGGCACCAAACTTTGTATGAACGCTCCTTTCAGCCAGGGGAAGATGGAAAAATATTTCCAGGGAAAGACTATAGGTGATGTGCCTATATTCACCAAGGGAAGAAAACCTTAACTCTTACCATTTCTCCACTTACACTGGATGCTGTTTGATTCATCAAAATTAATTATATTTTTATTGCATTTTTATCTCTCTTTTCTATATTTTTATTTTCACACTATTCAATATCTATTGTATTTTCATTGGTAACTTTCAATTTCTCCGACCTTATAATTTTTTCACCTTGTGTAGCAGCATTAGGTACTAGATATATTTAAGCTTAAAGACATGTTTCACTATCTCATGACAAATAGTCCCAAACAGAAGAAATGTTTAGAAAGCCAACAGCTACTCGAAAAAACAATCAACAATGATTTTTTTTACGTCAGCTAAAAACAAGAGGTTAGAAAACAGCAAATTATAAAATTAATTAACTGAATTCATTGCTGTCAATAGATATTTATTTAACTTTCACTTTATCACATGTGATTAGAAAGTCCTAATATTTCGAATTTTCACGAATCATTATCAAAGGATGCAGTTCTGTTGGAACATTGATCACAACGTTAGACATTTTGATTTCCACTGATAACCAGCTACTGCTGCTACTGAATCTGTGGCATCATTTATAGCAGTTCTTAAGTATAAAATTTTTTACGAAGCCTTTAAAAGTGTTTAGTGTCACGACAATAATGTTTCAAATGCAGTCAAAGCTGAATTGACCATGGAAGTTATCGGCAAGATCCATCCCAAAATGTATCAAAAGTAATGCTAAATTATGATCGCTAAGAAATTTGAATCTGTAAGAAATTTTTGTCCAGTCCAGTTCTAAATTTAGAGTAAAATCTTGTCAATCTCTTTTCTGAGGAGTCTCAGTTAATAGTCACTATGGATTTCGAAGAACCTGAATAGAGTAGTCATAGGTAAATGAAATTTAAGTTTAGTTGTATATTAGTAGATCCATTTTGAATGGTACAAAAGACAATATTAATATCAGGATGAATGGTGATAGTAATAATATTTAGATACTTACTCGCACCATTCGGTGACCTTCTCATCATCGGAAGGAACTCCATTTCCTTGGTAATGGAAAATTCCAATCGCCATGCACAAATCAAGTTCTCGCATGTGACACGACTTATCTGCTGCTACCTGTTTAGCAGCTGGAAAAAATATTTCAAAATTAGCAACATGATTAATACATTGTCACATATCATTATATTGCAAAAAACAACGAGAGTGATATATATATATTTATCCAATGTTACAAGATATTATCAATTATCGCAGAATTTTACTTAATGTATTTAGTTACTATAAGTTATGTAATCTCTCTTTTTTCGAAATTTATGAAATTTCCAGTAAACGATTATATTGGTCGATGAGGGCAACCTTTCTAGATAATGATGGAAGAAAACTTCATTTCCGAAGAGTATAAACGAGTAAATTTGGGTACATATATTAGTTATCTTCCCTATTGCACTCTAACTAGATAATCATATTTTATGTGTCCTTAAGAGAATATGAAAATATTTCGTATTTAAGTGTAATCCTTCACAGTTGTCAAGGAATTCTATTTAAATGAATCATGTATTTGAATATTTTATTATCTTTGCATAATTTTTAAAAACTACATTTTTTGTACTTAAACTAAGAATAAATTTGAAATAAAAATTTCAAATTAATTTTTTAGTCCTGTATCGGACCCGGTTTCTTAACATCCTATATTGTCAGAATTGTCCTAAAGTTGAAATTAATATGGTATGATAGAAAATTTCACGCGAAATATTGTCAAAACCCATTTTGAGCTAGAAATCCGAAATTTATTTTCAAATAAGAAATGATTTCTTTTTTAATTACCTAGCAGGTCTCTTTCGCTTTGCACAATAGGCATACTACGTACTGTGTCATAAAGATCCCAAGTCTCAAATTAGGGCTGGGAAATGGAACTCACTGAATAGCTGTAGGAGCAGATAAGATCTTCCTGTTAGTTCCAGCAGGTTTTTTTAATGTGTACAAGGTGATGTGTTGCATATGTCCGTTCAAGTTTAATATTCCCAATTTCAACGGTGTCTTCTGTTTTTTACCGAGGACAACGCCGACCAAGGATAAAATCTCAACGCTGAAGTATTTGGGACTGAATCTGCGGCATCATGTTCCTTATATAAATCATTTTGAAGAATATATGTCATCAAACTGAGAAAACTACATCTTATAAACAGTAATATTTATATTTTAGCATTTTTCGTGCTTTTTAAATATATTTATTCTTTTAAATAATTTAGTCGAAACTACAAAGTTTTATAGTGCATATTCTCAATACATTACATCCTGATTGATTACCGACTATTCCGCATTAAGCCATGTAGCCCCGAGTCCAGCAAAACTGCTGTTAAATATTTCAAACTACTAAATTCTTTTAATAGTGAATGAATATATTTATTATTTAGCAAGTCGAATTATCCATTTATACTGGCAGAAGAGTACATATTTAATATAAGGCTCAATTTCTCTCGACACCAATTTGAATTAATTTCCCTTTTGTACTGTGTTTTAAGCAAACTAGAACATTGAGTTATATCAGAAACAAGTTTACTATCGTCTCTGTGCGTTTCATGTTAGAATATAAGTAAAATGCACTGGGAAAATAAGTATGAAAAGTTTGACAATATCAAAACCAAGTATGTCCTCATAGCACAGATAAGAAAATTAGTTTTTACGAAGTTGAAAAATTTACATTTCATTATCCTAATCGATTAGTCATCGCCGAATGGTATATGCAAATATCTTGATGCGTGTAATATTGCTCCTTCACTAGGTCATTTGATCGCTATTTTTGTCAGTAACTCTTCTAACTGCCAATTACGGCTGTTGTCAGTTGCAATAACCGGTTCCCTAGACGGTGACGGTTACAACTTGTTTGTTGACCGATTTGCTGTCGCATCATTCTCATCCATCATTTCTAAGCCTGACTGGTTGGGCAGCATTTGAACTCTAAGGGGCCAAGGATAGCTGGTTTCTAAACTTTGGCTGAATATTTTGCTCTTTAATTATACAGTTGAAGAAAGGTTATTTTCTTTCGACCATTGATCTTGCTTTCCCGAACTTCACCTCATGATGTTGACGATGATGGTTTCGCTTACTTTTCTTTCCGACTTCTTTTAAAAGACACTACGTTTTTTTAAAGAAAATATAAATTTTTCATCTGCCAAAAACAACTTGCACCTTATAAAATTTGGACAAAACTTGTAAAGCTTAAAATAAGTCTTTGAGAACCTGTTGCTTGGAAAAGATATGAGTACCACAGTCGCTAGAGGAAGTAGCAATATGCGTAACCAGTGACATATTTACTTCAGTCAAATTAAAACAATTCAGCATCCCTATAAATTTAACAGTGCATATCCTTCTGTAAATACGGAATAACTACTTAGTGTCCCAACCAACGGAGGGAACTCTTCAAGCTTAGGAGTGCACCTTTTCAGATCCAGGCAGGAGTCAACCAAAGGAGAATTTGCCACTTTAATCGCTGGCATTAGTTAGGCCGTTGTCAGTGCCTAACTTTGACAGTTTACTGTACGTTACTATACGTGTACTGTAACGTTGACAGTTCAAATGAAGAAGTTTACTAAACTGTTGTGTACAATATTACAGTAGCGAAGGGAATAATTAAAGTAATAATATCATTGATAGATTTCGTTTTACCTTTATCACCAGCTGAGGAACAAAAGTTATTTAGTAAGCCTTTTTGAAATCAACAAAGCTAGCAACCAAAGGTTTCTGAAACTCTAAACATTTCTCAAGAATCTGCCTAAGTGAAAATATCTGATCCACACATCCCCTACCACTTCTGAATCCACATTGCTCATCACGCAATTGACTGTCAACCAGATTCTTAATTCTATTAAGCACAATCATGGAAAGAACTTTACCTGGAACAGAGAGTAGGCTAATAACCCCTATAGTTATCACAAGAACTGCGATCACCTTTTTTGAAAATAGGGATAACAATAGCTCTGGTCTGGAGTCCTTAGGAACCATGAAACCTTTATCATGAAAGATATTCAGAATTTCAGTCATCCAAGTGGTAACCGAAACATTCCCAGCTCTAAGCATTTCTGTAGTAATTTCATCTATCCCTGGGGATTTATGTAGTTTAAGATAGAAACTGCCAAAATAACTTCAGATTGTGTTTTAGGGCCAACATTAAAGCCACCAATGCATCTATCATCATTGCAAACAATGGGAGTAGAACTAACCACATTGTTTAGAACATCACTGAAATGCTCAGCCCACCTAGCCATGACAGAATCCTCACCTTCTCTAACCTTACCTTGTTTATCCTTCAATCTCTATATAGCTGTCCATTTTCTACCACACAAAACATTAACTATCTGGTACAGCTCTCTGCTGTTGTGCAGTCTAACTGCTCATTCGGCTTTGTCAGCCAAGCCATCAAGCCAAAGATTCTCATCAGCAGCTAACTGATCTTTTACACGTTTATTAAGTTCTCTGTAATTGCTTTCTATTAAGACTAGTAGGGTATTGATTAAGGACATTCCTGCAGTTCTTTCTTTCCGAAATAAGTTCAAGTGCCTTATCACTAAGATACTTCTGTCTCTTCTGCTCCTTTTTTCCTAAAAGAGTACTGTTAGTGTCCAAAAAAGCCTGTTTAAAATGATCCCATTCTTTCTCAACTTCAGTAGTAAGCATACCATGACTGTCATAATGACTAAGTAACCTGTCATGGTAAGCTTTGGCTATAACTTGGGTCTCTCAGAGCTTCAGTATTAAAAGTAAATTTTTTAACCCTACACAACACTATTTAAGTTTAAGTTGCAAGACACATTTAACAAGGTAATGGTCAAATCCAATTTCAGCTCCTCTATATGACCTGGTATTCTTAACAGAACTAGCCTATTTGCTGTTAATTAATATATAATCAATCATATTCTTATGCAGCCCATCGGGTGAAACCCATGTATACTTATGTATGTCGCGGTGTTTGTAATAAGTGTTAGTTATTATGAATCCATTGAGTTTACTTACCTGTAGGAGACGTTGCCCATTGCCATTGCAGCTACCAATAACAAAAGGGCCTATTACTCCTCCCCAAAGGTCAGAGTCAGTACCAACTTTGGCATTGAAGTCACCAAGAACAAGGGAATCTCCTTTCTTGACAGAATTCAAAATATCCTGAAGTTGTCCATAAAACCTATCCTTCTCATCCTTAACCGTCCCGTGGCCGAGTGGTTAGCACGCTTGACTATTGATCTACGGGACCTGGGTTCGAGCCCCGGGTAAGGCATGGATGTTCGTGTTGTTTTCTGCTGAGGTCCTGCCATCCTCTCAGATCTCTACTGTGGCATATAAACTGACAGGCTCCTGTCAGACCTCTGTGGCAAGCAGCTGCTTGGGGGGGTATTTATTTATTTATTTTTATTCTCATCCTCATCGGCATCCTCAGTGGGGGCATAACAGCAGATAACATTCAAGTCTAACGTTTATCTGAAATTTTGTTGTAAGAAAAAGCCACTTAATAATTGCTTAAAGTTGAATACAGCAGTGATTACAAATATAGTGTATATTGCAATCTTTCATGCTGAGAGGCCTATTTTATTTCACCAATTGCAATGGCTGCTGGTTTATGAAAGTCTTCTGAGCCTTCATGCGTGTTAAAGGTTAATTGCAGATGCTACTAAAACCACATTCAGTAGTACATAAATATCTTTAAGAAAGATGTAGTTCCAAAAGTATTCGTCATAGGGTAGTAATGAAACGATTTCCATGTAAAAGATAATTGTGTGCATACTCAAAATGCAATTATAGGGTCTAAATATTGTTAAAAATTTTCACTCTGGCAGAAGACCATATTTTCTCTACATTCAAAATTATTCACAGCCTGCAGGTGCTTACCCATGTTTGATTTTAATCGAATTGGTGTTTTTCTTTACAAGTAAAACCTTTCTATGAAAATGTGTTTAAACCTCAAAATTTAATTCGTCTCTTAGAACGGAAATGATATGACGGTGGCTTGAAAGACACAAAAACTGCCTTTTAAAAAAAATTTCAAGCATTCCTTTATTTTAGGCTTGCACGAGTCTAATCAACTTCTCTCTACACTTTTTTCTATCTATCGAATTTTTTCCCTTGAAGACCTTTTTTCTATCTATCGAATTTTTTCCCTTGAAGACCTTTTTTCCCTCATAATATCTTTTCGTTTCTTCCCGGCTTGTTATTTTTTTACCTCCAGTGGGTGAAAATGGCGCAAAATAACCCATCAACGAAAAAAGTAATCAATAAAATTTGACAAAATGCATTGTTTTTAGAATTTCTTTGTTTTTCCGTCAATGGGATTTAGTTCTGTCATCAATTTTATTTGGTGATAGCAGTAGACTAGGCGGTAAAATAATAATATTTCTTCTGGGCTATTAAATTAAACTATGTACGTAAATAAAATCAGATGGTGTGCGTCCTATTAATTTTATTTACTAATCAAATTTTGTCATTTCCGCTACAGATACGACCCAAATCGCGGGTTGTATGAAATCCTAGTTGGTTCTATGCGACATGTGAATACGCAGAGAAGTAGGCTTATTCCATTACTTTTGCTAATCGCTCATGCAATGAGATATCCAGTATTGCTGTGAAACGACACATCCTTGAATTTAAGTATATCAACTTTTTTCATTTTGTTTTTCTTTAAAATAGTATAAGTAAACTTCATAAGTGTTTCATAATAAATGTTTACTTCTGTAAAATGTTACTGATTTAGAGGCTTGCATTTAAAAATATTATTATTCTACATTTAATTTTATTCTTTTATCATTTCAAAGTTTAGTCTTTTTAACCATTTGACACAATACGTCTCTTTACACTTTTGGCATATTTAACACAGCCTTCATATGTAAGGATTATAAAGAAATGTGCTATTATGAATAAAAGAAAATGCCACACCCAATAACAAATGAAATATTATCGATGTATTTTAGTTTCTCAAACAGTAAGGTCTACACGAAAACGGAAAGAAAATATCATTTGTGGTCAACATAATTTTGAAAACTCTTCTAGCTGAAACCCGCTAAACTAAGCTACTGAACTAAGCTAAGTCATCCATTCCCTTCGTCTTAGAGGTTTAAAAAAAATCATGAAAAATGTATGAAATTCAACGTTAATAGTATAAAAGTATTAGGAACTGCTATATAAATATTTCGTTTCTTATACATTACAAATATATCTCATAATTGAACTTACCTACTGCCAGCATCAACACTACGAATATTGCTATCTTCATCATGAACTTCGGTTACGAAACCTACAGGGCTAAGTACACACTTCAGCTTCCAATAGTAAAGAATTCGGCAGAGCGCCTACTTATATAGATCCCGAGGCCTCTGCTGTTTTTTCTTTCCCAATCACCTAAAGAGATTTGGAAAAGAGGAAAAAAGCTGCCTACGCACATAGCTATCTTGCTGTAATGACGTCATTAGCAGTGACCCTGAGGACACATGATTTGTAGTACCAAGACACTCCCCCCTCCTCTCGTAAAATATTCCCTGTTTGGTAGACCACTCCCAACTATGCGTCATACTAAGAGCAAAGACTGACTATTCGTATTTAGACCTTGAATGCATTCACTTTGTGGATATTAGTTACACGTTATTCTTCCGTTTTTTCAGATATTACATTGCGCAAGAATAATGACAAAAATGAGAGTCTCGTTTGCTTCATTACTCTAATATGTAAGAACCATTCATATGCGAACAAATCCTTGTCAGACATTTCATCTTTTTTTTGTTGACATTTATTTGTTCATTATACATTTTCTATTCTTCGATCACGCAATCTGATTCGTGGATGACGGAAGGTGAAAGTTATTTTCCGCTATCGGATAAAATCTATCGGTGCATAAAAGCGGACATTGCTATTCTGTGAACGCTTTAGAATCCGACCTTCGACCTTAGAACTGGTTCCCACATTCAATGGTAGGTGATGGCGTCACAAGGAGCCGCAGGGGTTTGTTACGAAGATGTCTAAAAGACTGCGTCATAAGGGCAATGCAATGTCAACAAATGTGACAGTTCCTGTCATTACAGAAGGAAACAGGCTTTCAATGCGGTTTCATTAGCATGCCGAAATACTCTACGTGGAATTCTATTGAATATGCGAGTGAGAATTTATTGTCTAAATTTGGAGGATACATTTAAAGTACACATCCAGAAAGTTCAGTCTTGTTAAAAGTCGCCATTTATAGCATTGCACATATCTGGGTAAGTCAAATAACACACTAATGGCATAAAACACTGAGTTTTGAACAAGTAGCCTTTTAGTTACACCTAATTTAACATCATACTATCATATTTGTACCTTTTATAATTGCACAATAAAATTTATGGAAATATATAATAATTGCAGACATAATATTTGAGACGTAAAAATGATTCAATGATAAAAATATATCATATCGTAATCGTTAACTGGAAAAAGGGAGATTGCATCAAGGTTTATTATATTACAATGGAAATTGCTATTAACAATAAAAGATAATATTGTTACGACAGATGAACGTGCTGGAATAAGTTTATGATAAACGTGACATGAACGCTCGTATACGCTTCTGCTAGAGATTTATGTAACAAACGAATTGAAACATAGAACTGATCTGAAATTTAAGAATGATAGAATTGCAACGTTGGAGTTGTGGATATGTAAAAAAAAGGGATGTTGATTAGTTTTATTAGTATAAAATCTAATGAGATAACACAGGTAACTAGGATGATTTGTGCCTTAATGAGGGATGAAAAAAGAAGGGCATGTACTATAAAAATTAAGAGGTAAACGTTGATCAATTGAGTAGAGAGAACTAGTTTTGACTGTTCTGTAGGAAAAGAACATTGCTTTATGTACGATAGTATTTAGTTTGGTTATAAGTAATTTCATCCATACTTTTGTAATAAATTGCATTGTTTTGTAATTTGTATTTTAGAATATACTTTCTTATACCCACGCTCAGTACTCATCCATTTAAATTTATATCAGTTGGTGCCAGGAGTGAAGATAATTTATTGAATACCTTTTATTAGAAGTATGGATGAGTTAATAAAGCTGATGACTCATATTAAAGCTGTCCAAAGCAGCAAAATTAGTGACCTTGCTAGACAAAATGATGACTTGAAAGCCGAAATGTCTGCACAAAATGATAACTTTAAAGGCGAAATGGTTACCCAAAATAACGAGTAGCTTCTCAAATTGGTAAGATTACTGATCAGAATAATGATCTGAATAAAAAAAAAATCAGTGAAATCACTGATCAGTGTAAGGACATTAAAACCGAACTGAACAGACAGTTTGATAGTTTAAAGATTGAAAAATGATATTGATGGGGCCAAGTGGAATGTTAATGAAATCATTTGTGATTTTAATGCAAAACTTGATAGTGTTAAACATCCAATTGAAAGTGTAAAAACTGTTTGTGAACGTCAGTTTCAGATTTTAGGAAATGAAAGGTTACCTTCTTCTTATGACAATGGCAATTTTAATGTCAATAATGTTTTTACACATATCGCTAGAAAGACAACTAAACCATTCACATATGACGGTCAATCGTCTTGGACAGTCTTCAAAACAGAGTTTGAAGTCATCGCTAGAGCTAATGAGTGGAATGAATTCCAAAGGGCCAGTTTTCTTGCAGCTTCTTTAAGAAATTCTGCTGCAGAAATTTTACAGTCTGTTCCAGAAGAAAAACGACTTGATAATCAAAATCTGGTTTCTGCATTAGAACTCAAGTTTGGCGATATTTATTTAAAACTCAATATGTGTGTTACAACTCAATTTAAACACCTTATGCAGAATAGTGGCGAAACTTTGCAAGAACTTGCTAACGATATTTAGCGTCTAGCTAGATTGGCTTATAGTAACTGTCCACCAGAAAATGAAAACAACTTAGCTCAATTACAATTTATTGATGCTATTGCTGACCCTGAGACTCAGCAATCTCTGAGGATGTTGGAAGGTGAAACTTTAAAGTTAGCTGTGGTATATGCTATGAAGTACGAGTGCTCCAGACTTTCTTCCAGAGCGAACAAACACACAGTAAGATTTGTGAATGCAGAAGAAATTGTAGAAAATGATAGTGAAATGAAAGAACTAACCAAAACATTATTATCCGTTTTGAAAGAAATTAAAGATTCCTCTCCAAGGACTTCTACAAACATACAGTGTTGGAATTGTGGCAAGACTGGATACATTCGAGCCAACTGCAAAAGGTGGTAGGTACAAAGTTCAAACATGTCTAACAGACAACAAAACCAGCATAAGCAACCAGAAGGGCAAAGGCTGGCTGTTGATTGGTTGACCTCAGGGGAGGTTGCCCACGTTTCAACTCTACATGGTGAAAATAACGGATTGGTAGCTGATGGAACCATGAATGTAGTGCCTTGCCGTATGATAGTGCACTGGTGCAAATGTAACTCTACTCAAAACAGATATAATAAAGCGGATAATACCTCACTCAAACTGGAATGCTACACAGTCTAATATAACCCTACAAGCAGCCACTGGAGATCGTGCCAAAGTCCATGGAAAGATAGAACTCAACATCAGATTTGGTAGCTGTCTGGTACGCCATCCTGTTTACATCGCTGACATCTACAATGACTGCATGTTAGGCCTTGATTTCCTAAATTCCTAAATTCAGATTTTCAATTCAGCATTAGACCCAGTGACAGCCTACTCATCTTAAGACAGAAGAGATTCCTCTGCTTAGCCGAACATCTGATTCTTTATCAAGCGTGATCCCAATATTACTGACGGAAGACAGAGATCCCAGCACAAAGTGAAATTATAGTCCGTGGACATCGGGCCAAGACTTCTGGGGCCTTCCGATTGGTAGACACTGATGCCCCTGGTAAAAGAGCTTTGGCTCATGATATCCTAGTTGCAAGGACTTTAGTCAGTGTAGATAAAGAACAGATTCCTATCAGAGTGATGAACTGTAACAAATCCAATAGAATATTGAAAAAGGGTGAAGAATTAGCAATATGCGATCCTATTATTTTGGTAACAAGTATAAACATAATAAAAGTTACTGACTCAAACCAACACCAAACATACATCCTATCTCATCTTACTGACTTATGGAGAGAAACAAGAAGAATGTTAACTGAAGACCAAGCTGCTAAGGCCGAGAGCCTACTGAAAGAGTTTTCTGACATTTTTTCTGCTATATCAAATGATTATGGCCGTACTAATATAAGATCAACACTAGAGATTCTCCTACAGTCCATCTACCGGCAAGAAGACTTCTATTGGCAAAACGGGAGGAGACAAAACAACTCATAATGGACATGAAAGCTCAAGACATTATAGAACCATCACAGAATCCCTGGACATCACCAGTGGTTCTTGTCAAGAAAAAGGATTGATCTACCCGATTTTGAGTGGATTACCACAGATTAAATGATATAACAAAGAAAGACTCCTTTCCTTTACCCAGGATTGATGATATATTGGACACTCTATCTGGGTCAGAATGGTTCTCAACGTTAGACTTGAAGAGCGACCATTGACAAGTTGGTATACATAATGAAGACCGTGAAAAAACAGCTTTCACTACACGAAATGGACTTTGTCATTTTAAAGTGATTCCATTTGGACTTTGCAACGCACCTGCAACGTTTCAACGACTAATGGATTCGGTGCTCAAAGATTTGTCTTGGGAGGTCTGCCTGGTTTACTTGGACGACATAATCGTTCTTGGAAAAATTTTGAAAAACATTTGAAAAATCTTCTTCAAGTGTTTGAAAAACTTGGGACAGCCAAGCTAAAATTGGGACCGACTAAGTGTTAACTGTTCCAGCAAGAAGTTCATTACGTTGGTCATGTCATCACTAATCAGGATTAAGACTGATCCTAGTAAGATAGAAGCTGTAAGAGACTGGCCTCCACCACAAGATGTTTATCAACTTCGTAGTTTTATTGGACTGGCTTGATTAGTAGGTGTGGAGTACTTTTACAACTCCATTGTGACCAAGGACGGAATTTTTAATCCAATGTGTTTAAATGCATCTGCCAATTAATTATTAGGCATTCAGAAAACTAGAACAACCTCCTATACCCTCAGTCGGATGATATGGTTAAAAGATTTATTAGTACAATTGCACAGCATCTAGCATTGTTTGTGAACGACCATCAACGTGACTGGGATCGCCATATACCACTCCTTTTGTTGGCATATAGAACAGCAGTGCATGAGACAACTGGACAGACACCTTCCATGATGCTCTTTGCAAGAGTGCTAGGTCTTCTCTGTGACCTTTTATATGGTCGGCCCGAAGCAATGCCTGCATCCAGTCCACAGTACGTACAAGAATTACAACAACGTTTAGAAGTAATATATCACTCCGTCAGACATAACATCAACTTAACAAGTGAGAGAACCAAAACGAGATACGACAGTAAAACAAAAGGAACTGTTTTCAATCCAGGAGATCTTGTTTGGCTGTACAATCCACATAGAAAGAAGAGACTTTCAGCAAAACTTCAGAAATCTTGGAAAGGTCCGTATACAGTAGTAAACAGGATTAACTACGTGGTGTATCGCATTCGTCAACGTCCAACTACAAAGTGCAAAGTGATTCATGTGGATCGTTTCGCCCCGTTTCATCGAAGAACTGAAGAAGCTGCGGAATCCAGAATTATTCGGAACGAACAAGACCTAAGGAGGGAGCAGTGTTACGACAGATGAACGTGCTGGAATGAGTTTATGATAAACGTGACATGAACGCTCGTGTACGCTTCTGCTAGAGATTTATGTAACAAATGAATTGAAACATAGAACCGATCTGAAATTTAAGAAAGATAGAATTGCAATGTTGGAGTTGTGGATATGTAAAAAAAAGGACGCAGTTAGTCTCAGTAAATGCGCGATTAGTGAGAAATATTTTTATATGGTGAGTGCGCGGGATGTTGATTAGTTTTATTAGTATAAAATCTAATGAGTTAACACAAGTAACTAGGATGATTTGTGCCTGAATGAGGGATGAAAAAGGAAGGACATGTACTATAAAAATTAAGAGGTAAACGTTGATCAATTGAGTAGAGAGAATTAGTTTTGACTGTTCTGTAGGAAAAGATTATTACTTTATGTGCGATTTCACCATGCTTTTGTAATAAATTGCATTGCTTCGTAATTTGTATTTTAAAATATACTTACTTATACCCACGCTCAGTACTCATCCATTTAAATTTATAAGAATATCATAGGGAGGGAAACAAAAAAAATTGGAGAAAAATTGAAATATTATCGATGCATTTTAGTTTTTCAAAAGTAAAGTCTGTACGAAAATGGAATGAAGTTATCATTTCTGGTCTACAGGTGTGTATCGGAAAAAAAATAAGGGGGAGGGGCGAAAAGTAAAAGGGAGGGCTAAGAGAATGGATTTACATTGCAGTGTGGCATATTCATTCCCTTCGTCTTAGAGGTTTTCAAAAAAATTCATGAAAAATGTATGAAATACGCAAAATTAATAATATTTGACCTCCATTATCCTTAGTACCATTTTGAAAGGGGGAAGGCATGAAACCCACCTAGATTAGTTTCTGCTAGTCTGTATATATATATATTTTAAGAATTTTTTAGATAATTAATAATCTTTTAAAAGAGGAAACTACTCTTGGTCGACTATTAGTTAGTGAAAGCTCCTTAGCTTTCATTGTCAAAAAATTTCATTTTTGTCCTAACTTCAAATCTTTCCATCATGAAAATCAGTTTCATCTATCTAATCATTATTACCAAAGTAACAATTTTTTTATACTGTTTAGGACTCAGGTTTTTTCACGTCACATTTAAGGTAGATTTTTTGATTTATACATTCATACATATGTGCTGCTCTATGCAAGACATATGCAAGACGAAGCAAACCTGAATATGCAAAGGTTTGCTTCATAATTTGCAGCATTTTTACATCCTTTAATGAAAATATTAAAATAAGAATAAACGCCTATTGAAATAGGTAATGGAAATCCGGAGCAAAACTACAAATAGGAACAGAAAATTAAGAATATATGAAATCTTGTGGTTACTTATAGGTTCCGTTAAGTAGTTTTAGTCTCGAATGAGATATTTATTCCCTCACAGTGGGCTGTGTACAAGTGTGCTTAAGAACAAAGTTTAAATTGACAAACACAGTAGACTGAAGCAAAAAAAATAGTTTTTGAATTTCGAAATGTAATAGGACACAAAAGTTGCATTTTGATCCAAAACGACAGCCTGCAAAATTTGATTATAATTTTTATCTCCGCAATGGACTTAAAATTTCAAAAAGGAACTAAATTTGTATCTTTCGAGGAAATTCTTTAAATTAAGCAATTTAGACGAGTAAAACAGTTGTCAGAACTTTCAAATTTACCTGCATTTCAGGCGCGAAAAAGTTTCTTTAAAAATTTTAAACCGTGCAGTGGTCTAAAAAAGGTGTAAAAAATGTTTAATTCTATGTTCTTTCTTGCCTACTCCCTTGGATTAGTATAACTTTGATTATCCTTATCTGTGCTCTCTCCCCCCAAACATTCGGCTGTGGGACTCATATGGACTCTTGCTACAGTTAATTGTTTCTGTTTCATAATTTTGAAGGCGTTGCGCGGATGAAGGGATTTTTCAAAAACCGCTTGAATTCATCTGTAGGAAGGAATAATCGAAAATTTCGGTACCCAGATCTGGATATATAGGATAATGTAGTTAAGGGAAATAGCGGCAAAAAATGATTCAACTTGTGAATTTTTCATGTAATTTTTAAAGAAATTTTAAAAAGATTTCTGAAACGGAGGGGGGGGGGAGAGGAATGTTAAAATATATAACGGAAATCCAGTCTTTTGCCCCCCCCCCTTCCAAATTTATTATAGATCCAGACCTATCGGCAACTATTATGATATTATTATTTCTTCTGAAAAATTTTCACTTATCCCAAAAATTGCTCGAAGAAAAAAATAAAAACACGGACTTCCCAAGTTTTACGAAATTTCGAGGTATTTAGAGAGTTGTGGAAAGAACTATTAAAATGATCTAGTTTATAGATTTTTAGTTTGGCCAAAAATGGGACTTTTATATTCTATTACATTTTTTCGGATTCATTTTTTTTCCTTCTTACAACGGAACCATTAGTAGTCAGAAGGGATACTCCTGTCAAGGCCATCCCATGCATTCTAATGCTGTTTGCGGTCGTCTACATATTTTTTTGTTTGACTTCTGGGTAAATTTCTTTTGGATAGCCGTCGGGCTTTATATCTGGAAGAAGGAAGTATATTGATTGTGTTACGTCCTGTTACATGTGAAAGAGTGGAGAGAAAGTTTCTAAAGTTGTGCGATGTAGAGATAAAAAAAAGTGAGCTTGGAAAATCCTTGGTCCATCGGATGTCAAGCGAAGCCGTGGGGAGCTATACTTATGCATATTAAAGAACACCCTGAATGGCCTTGATGAGGAGGCTACCACTATTAGCTGTCCGATGGGTTTTTTTCCCTCCAGCCTTCTCGGCGACCTTGTGATCTGGCCATTTAGCTCACTGTGAGCAAAAAAAGTGCAGCTCAGATGTAAAACAATGTAAAACTAAACTGCTACACTTTTTTCTGCAATCAGTATTTTCGTTCCGTTTCTTAATAATATAAATCAGCTGATTTATTTTATTATCACTTATAATTAATTGCTATTTAATTGTATATAAATCAACAGTACAGAAAGCGAAGAACTTCACAAGGAGAAAAAAATGTTACTTAACACAGGGTGCAGTGAGGTAAGGAAAAGTGTAATGTGGTGTTACATAGGGGATAGGAGGAGTTCAGATTTGAATAAAACAGCGTTACTTATTTTTTGGACGACTTCTTTGTTTACAAGAAAAATGAACTCGAAACAGAAATTTCGATAATCTGTACGGAAACGAAAAATCAGAAGGCAACAACAACAACAACAACAAAAAAAAAATGCTGAGGGAGAATGAAATTCAGAAATAAAATGGTAGAGAAAGTCAGAGTGAATCTTTTAGAAAGAGGAAATAAAACCTAACAGACTATAGATGGAAGTTCAAGTCAACTACATCGTCCGACTACACATATAATAGCAATGTTCGAAAAAAAAAAATTCACCGCAAGCGAAGGTCAGACTTATTTCCTTGAATTCCCTTTAACTGACAAAGTTTTTTCCCTTTGCTTTCTTGTATCAATTAAAAAGCTAATTTGCACCAATTCGCTTGAGAATGTTTGTCACTACGAACACTCTGATTAACAGTAAAAGGGGTAGTATTCTAATAATAATAATTTATTCCATCCAAGGAGTTACAGTAAAGCCAAGGTACAGGAAATTTCGGATATTCGTAGGAGTTTTCGTAGGAGGTAACTGAAACTTTCAGGAAAGCCTCGATCATATCGGGGGCGGGGGTGGCTCAGTCGGTAGTGCGCCAGGCTCGTAATCTGTAGTTCCCAGGTTCGAGTCCCAGCTGTGTCAGCGTTGAGATTTATCTCCGCAAAATTCCCCGCCCTGCCCACGGTCAGTAGGGGACACCGATGAGCTTGGATAGGCCGCCGTCCGTCGTATGGGACGTTAAGCCGTGGCTCCGTGTGCGGGGGAGAGCCATACCCTGTGCACGTTAAAGAACACGCTGGATGGCCTTGACGGGAGGCTACCATCTGTCTCCCAACAGCTGTTCCAGTGGGTCCCCTCCCCCAACCTTCTCTGAGCCCTTCGGGGTCCATGTGACCTGGCCATTTAGCCCATGGTGTGCAAAAAAGTGCCGCTCAGAGGTAAAACAACCCAACCCAACTCAGTCATATCTGGCGATGCTCCCGTTAACATATATTGGTATCGGAGGTGCACTTAAGATTTGTGTTCGGGGCTGGGTAGGCAAGGCTACTAATTTGCATCACAGAGTGAGAGGCAAAAACATCGAACATTACACTTCAGTTTGCACTTTGTTTTAAACTGTGATTCTTTGAGACCTTTTTTTTTACATCAGAGAACATTTCGCACCCCATAATTTGAGAATCTCTGATCTATGATTTTCTTTTCTTCGGTTTCCCTTTTTTCCGAAATTATTGATATGTGTTAATGTAACTCGCTGAAGTAAATTTAATGGCATTGTTGGGAATGATGTTTATTCTGTTTCGAAAATTTCAAATATTAATGTATTTCTCTAATCATATGCAATCTCTAACTCTTTCCGTCTCTCATGTGCAGACTGTTTATCAAAAAATAAAATAAGTAAGAACGACGTGCAATAAAACAAATTAATGAAAATTTTTTCTTAATGTACAAATTGATGTGAAAGCTTTTCGATGGTTCTCTGGAAAAAGTATATGTTTCAAGTATAATAATATAATAGCATAAAGCAATTTTTTGGAATTCTCCTTTCGAATCGTAGTGGTAATGATTTAAAATTTTCCATGCACCCCCGATGTCCCCAAGTTAGAGCTAGAATATTTTCTAATCCTAACTTGGACCCTCAAAACTCTGTTCATTTTTCCTGATGTGAAATATAACTTCGTTCTGCTAGTCAATTATGTTTTAAAGAAACAACAATTTTAATAACTATACTAACAACAATTTGCGATGCGATCAGCAATTAATTTAGATTTTCATGTAGATCATTTAAAAAAATTAATAACTTTATTAAAGGCAATTTTCAACCATTCATTTGGCATATAGAGGTGTTTATAATTAAATATGACAGATTGTAGGTGGGAAACCTACAGTTGGAGTGAACGATTTCCTCCTAATGAATGAAACGAAATGCATAAAAACAGAAGTTAGTTCCGAAAAGTGACACCATGATGATATTGACGCTGTATCCAACCAGTTTTCAAATCTAAACTCGTCACATTATTGATACACAAACTTTGCCGAGAATACAAATGCAGCTCAATAACCAAGATAAATAATTATAAAAAATTTTTTTTTTTAAAAAAAGGAGGACACCACGAACAGGATTATTATGAACTTATTATTACAGGACCACAAATGTCAGCAAAGATATAAAATGACTCGGTGTATTATACTTTGAAATGGAATATTCCAAAATTATATTCTGGCTAAAAAAATATATATAGCTGGTTGCTAAGTCAATATTGAATGGTGATCTCACCCCACAAAATCATTCTGGTTAATCTCTTATTCTGAATTCAACAGTCGTCATGCCTGATGGCACAATAGATCAAGTATTTTTCAGTTTAAGGAGGTAAGGATTATTTCACATGATACACAATTCAAATGTTAATTATGATCTCTGACAAAACAGAGTAACTAGCAAATGATATCATGGTACAGGACAAAGCTGATCGCGCACTGTTTATTGAAGTTGTAACAACATTAACTCTGTGATTGCATTTCGTGGATATTAAATATACGAAACAGATTAAGAATTCTTTATACAAAATGCTTGCACAAATTGATGAAAAAAATCCGAAGAATCGAGTGATTTGTTTATGTTTCACTGCAGAGAAAGCCATTTTGTAGCTAATAGAAGCAGCATGGAATCATCGCACTTCCACTAGTTCCAGAGCGTTGTATTGACTTCAATGGTCGGCTGTGCTCATAGCGCTTTGAATCATATTGCATTGGTATATGTACAAAATCTACGTAGTACAAGTTTCATTTTTGGTTTGTGGCTCTAAATATTATTATCTTAAATATATTTTAATTATTTTAAATTGGATTTGGATGACGTGGTCTTGGAACAATTTGTAGTCCGACAAGAACAATTTCCAACTAAGTGGTATTGTGAATAATCATAATTGTCGAATATGAGGTTGTCAGCGAAACGTGTGTCTACGTGGTATTGTTCAATGTGTGTTCATACCAAATTTCGTCATCTGTCCACTTTTTTCGAGGCGTTTCATGTTCAGTGTACCGTGACGTGTGTAGATTACAATGATATCCGTTAAAGTGTGATTCCTACATTTCAAGGCCAAGGTTCTTTGACTACAATTGTCTTTTTGCGGAATGGGTCATCATCGCAAATTACTTGCAAAGCAACGCAGTTGCTTCGTACCACGCTCAGCAATGGTGGGACTCGAACCTGCGAATTGCGAGCCTAGCACGCTACCGACTGAGTCACTCCTGCCCCTGGTAAATGGAAGAGTTATTGGAGGAATTGGTTTTAAAAAACCTTGGATAAAAAAGTCGATGTTAACAATTTAAAAATGAAATTAAATCTAACGTGATTTTAATTACTTCTTGGTCTTCTGTGAGATTTTTGGCTGTCTATGCAAAACTCGGGATTTTACTGTATCAATAACGCTTTCTGTGAGGATCATATATTTTTTAACCCATGAGTCTCTAGCATTTATTCGAAAGAACAACTAATATGTTCAACTAAAACTAGGAAATTGACGAGCTTGGTGGTCGAGGATCACTTCACCAGACTGTATAAGCTATGTTCAAACGCGTTTATTATTTAAAGAATATACAGATGTATTTGTAATAATAACAATATGCATCGACCCTTCACTAGGACCTCGCACAAACTAATGCGAACATGACCGAACATCGGCCACGGCAGGAAATGTTTTTCCGCCACCAACTTTGCCGCGACAGAACCTGACTTCTCTGTCCTCCCGAGTTGGGTTGTTTTACCTCTGAGCGGCACTTTTTTGCACACTATGGGCTAAATGGCCAGGTCATATGGACCCCGAAGGCTCAGAGAAGGTTGGGGGAGGGGACCCACTGGAACAGCTGTTGGGAGACAGATGGTAGCCTCCCGTCAAGGCCATCCAGCGTGTTCGTTAACGTGCACAGGGTATGGCTCTCCCGCACACGGGGCCACGGCTTAACGTCCCATCCGACGGACGGCGGCCTTTCCAAGCCCATCGGTGTCCCCTACTGACCGTGGGCAGGGCGGGGAATTTTGCGGAGATAAATCTCAACGCTGACCCAGCTGGGACTCGAACCTGGGAACTACAGATTACGAGCCTGGCGCGCTACCGACTGAGCCACCCCCACCCCTGACTGTCCTCCCGATGTCGATGCTAACGACGAAGACTTTAAAGTCTTGATTCTTCACTTCTAAACTCGGTCACGTTGGGTGCATGATCTCCACTACTGGAAATTTCACAGATTCCAGTTTTCTATAAAAGAATCCAGTAAATTTTTGAACTTATATTATGCTTTCTCAGCAAAGAGATCTTTAACATAGGATAAGTATTTATAAATTTATGTCTGTTTCAATATATATATATATTTCTTCTTTTTAAAGTAAAAATCATCATTGAATTGATTTTTTCATGAAAATCAATTCAATGATGATTTTTACTTAATCAATTAATTCATCAATTTATCATCAATTGAATTGATTAAATCATCAATTGAATTTTCGAATCAGTTTTTTTTTTAAATTATCCCAAGTAGTTTTTTTTCACTGATCGAAAAAAACTGCTTGTGATTTTTTATCACAAGTAGTTTTTTTTTTTATCGATGTAAGCCATCAGTAATGCAGTAATTTTTGCCCATGTTCCTGCATACTTTATAAAATGCGAGATTTTATCCGCTATCTGCATTAACATAAATTAACATCAATTTTTTTTATCTGTGATTTATTAGATTAAATCCTTATCAGTTTTGTTTTACCCTTTCAGAGGGCTTTCACACACCGATTATCCGCATCTATTGATAGGATCGCCCATACGTTTACTAACAAAGATCCTAACAGTTTTCCAGTAAATCCCCTTTCCAACCTTTTCCGAGCCCTTGGGGTCTTTGTGATCTGACCTTTTTCTATTTCAAAAAAAAATAGCCGCTCAGAGATAATGCTATGAACTCAAAGAAAATGACACCTTTTTAAAAAATAGCACCTTCTAACTTGTAAACTCAAACTGATGAAAGATGCGGAAAATGAAAATGATAATGTTGTATTAGTACTTATCCAACAATAAAATAATTTTTCTCCTAATATTTTAATTTTAATTTTTCTTAATATTTTAATAATATTTTAATTTTTTCTAATATTTTAATATTTCTCCTAATGTAAAAAGCTGAGTTTTCCCAGCCCCCACCCCAAGGAATTAAAGGATAAGTTACTGTTATCAGCGTGGAATTTTAACACTTACCCTAATACCAAAATTTCAAAATATAGATATTTTTACGTAATTATAGCTTGTTTGCAATAATTTTCATTAATAGATTATTTATAATTTTAATTAAATTTTTTCCATTCTAAAAATTTTCCATTCTAAAAATTTAGCGCCCTATAACAATGTAAATTTAACTATAAATAATAAATAATACCCCCTCAAGCAGCTGCTTGCCACAGAGGTCTGACAGGAGCCTGTCAGTTTATATGCCACAGTAGGAGATCTGAGAGGATGGCAGGACCTCAGCAGAAAAACGACACACACATCCATGCCTAATCCGGGGCTCGAACCCAGGTCCCTTAGATCAGTACCAAAGCGTGCTAACCACTCGGCCACGGGACGGCTTAACTATAGATAGGTTTCGAAAATTCGAATTGTAATATTTTATAAGTACTTATCCAACAAAACCAAAACATATTTTTCGTTTATCTTTTAAAACAAGTAAAACGCTGATCTGTAGTTGAATGAATAGCCAACAAAGCAAAAACAACAGCTCTTTGAAAAAAAACCGAGCAAAGTTGTATAAGTGAAGTAAGTAGCATGAAATGATAAAAAAAATCAATTTCTTTGAAGTTCTCAAAGTTTTCACACCTGATGTAGGTGGGGTGGGGATGGATGGCTCAGCTAGGTAGCGCACCAGGCTCGTAATCTGAAGTTTCCAGGTTCGAGTCCCGCGTGGGCCAGCATTGAGATTTATCTCCGCAAAACTCCCCGCCCTTCCCTCGGTCAATAGGAGACACAATGAGCTTGGAAAGACCGCTCTCCATTGGATGGGAAATTAAGCGTTGACTCCGTCTGTCTCCTGTCCCTAACCTTCTCTGAGTTTTCGGGCCCCTTGGACCTGCCCTTAGTGTGCAAAAAGTGCCACTCAGAGATAACACAATCCAACCTGATATAGCTAAAAGAAGTAAAAATGAGCGAGACATCAGATCCAGAATTATTGCGAAAGAAATCGGAAGTTTGCGTAAGGTAAGTTATGCAATGAGCTATGAGTTCAGGAGGAAGATTGTGCATATTTCTTTTACTTGTTTTCTTGGCAAGGTTAAATATGCCTATTGCAAAATTTCCTTTCATTGGGTAGACAGGTGTGATTTGTAATTATGCAATGACTTTTATTCATCTAGCACTTTATTAATAGAATAAAGTATTTTGTTGCCTCTAAGATGTCCTTGTGATGCATTTCAACATATACTCTTTCAGTAGTAAAGAATCACAGGATAAGTCCTGCATACATGGAACTCATGAAATAATGAGCTGAAAAAAAAATTGGTTTTTTGCCATGAGTTTTTTTTTGCCATTGGTGTGTCGTGGTAGCATAACAGGCATGTTTTCTGGAGACATATACGCTTTCTTACTGCTAACACAATTTCTTGTCTTGGATTTAGACATATACACACAAGATCTGGATAACTGCAAAAAAAAATCGCATGTATTATACCATACATTCCAGATTTTAGATGCTGAGCCGGCGTCCCGTCTGGTTTAGAATTTGCCTCGGTTAAAAATCCCTCTATTTTTTTCGTAAATAAATAAATAAATAAATAAAAAATTCCTGTCAAAAAGTTTATTTTCAAAGTTGGGTCGTTTTGAATGACTGAAATGCCCCGGTTTTTACCAAACGAAATCTGTTCAGCCATAATATATGTGATATATACAACGAAGAGCCAAAACATTACGACCAGCACGTCTTTATGGAAATCGAAGCAACTGCAGTTAACGACGGCGCGTGTGAAGGTCATGAAACGGTATAAATAACACCTGATACTGAGCTCTTTAATCAGTGTTATTCTTGTTCTTCAGATGGGAAAGGCAGCATACTTAAATGAGTTTGAGAAAGGCCAAATTGTAATGGCCAGATGACTGGGTCAGAGCATTTCCGAGGCGGCAAGGATTGTGGGGTGCTCACGGTCAACCGGGATTAGTACTTTCAAGAAGTGGCCCGAGGAGGGAAAAACCATGAAATTGGCAAGGTGTGGCAGACCATGGCTCATCGATGCAGAGGTGAGAGAAGGGTATCCTGTATGGCAGGCATGTCAAACTCGTTAACCACCGAGGGCCATATTATGTATTATATATTAAATCGCGGGCCGCAAAACAAAAAAAAACAAATGAAATAAAGATGAAGCATAGCTTTTATTATAAACAACTCAATACATACCAAATAATAATACACAGAATATAAACATATTAAAAAATACATATGTATGTAGGAAAGTTTCTTTTTTTCAATTTAACATTATTTAAATAAAATAATATCTTTTTTTGAAGAAACTTGGCAACGTTTTTCATTAACCAAATCTTCAAAATTTGGTTGAATTTGTTGAGCTGTAGTTATTTTTAAAATTGCTTGCACATGCTTGTCTGTTAATCTTGATCTTTCCGCAGTTTTATTATTTTTTAAAGTGGAAAATAGTTGTTCGCACAAATATGTGCTACCAAACATAGATAAAATACGTTTAATTGCTAATAACACATTGGGAAATCGGTCCGGTGATAAATAATTTTAGAAATGTGGAATCCCAACATTCATATATTTTTGTTTCAATACGGAATCGCACTGAATTTCGATTAGTTCCAGTTGTAAATTTTCATCCAGTGTTGTCAAAAGTTAAATAAACGTATTGGTTATCAATCTTGGCGGGCCGCAGAACAGTTCCCGGCGGGCCGCGTGTTTGACATACCTGCTCTATGGTGTGAGTCAAGAGAAGGGATACTGTGAACCAACTCGCCCGTAATTTGATTGCTGGTGACGAGAGTAATGTGTCACAACACACAATACATAGAACCCTGCTGAAAATAGGGCTGCGTAGCCGCAGGCCACTCCGAATGCCCATGTTAACTTCGGTTCACCGTCGAAAGTGCCTACAATGGGCATGCGAGCATCAAAACTGGACCTTGAATGATTGGAAGAAGTTCATCTGCTCCGATGAATCTGGTTACCTGTTGCACCATGTGGACGGCCGGGTACTTGTGCGTCGTTTTTCTGGGAACTGTTGGCAATAAGATGCACCATGGGACGAAAACAAGCCGGTGGAAAAAGTGTAAATTTTTTATTCAAGAATATAATTTTTATTCATAAAAGTAAAGAATACAAATACATTTACCATTTGACCCGCGAATAGCTTATCTGTAGGAAAATGAATAAATTAAATTAAACATAGGTCATTCAAGCACAAAAAATGGTGTACATCAAATAAATCAGATATTCCATGTGTCAGAGATTATTTTCATATATGAAACTCATGGGTCATATATGGAAAATATATTATGGGTCAGATAGTCCATATATGAAATTCATGGGTCATATATGGAAGAGATATTATGGGTCAGATATTCCATGTGTCAGAGATTATTTTCATATATGAAACTCATGGGTCATATATGGAAAAGATATTATGGGTCAGATATGCCATATATGAAATTCATGGGTCAGATATTCCATATATGAACGTGTCAGAGATTATTTTCATATATGAAACTCATGGGTTATATATGGAAGAGATATTATGGGTCAGATATTCCATATATGAAACTCATGGGTTATATATGGAAGAAAATTTTCATGAAGAATTTTCGCGGTTTTATTAGTTGAGAATTTAAAGAATTAAATATTTAGGCTTAAGTTTTTTATTAGTATTATTTCTGTAAAGGCCTCATAGAAGATAAATAACTGAGAAGGGGATCCACTGGACAGCTGCTAAGAGACAGATGGAAAGTCTCCCATCAAGACCATCCAGCTTATTCTTTAAAATGCACAGGGTAAAATAGCTCTCATGTGAACGGTGACACAGCTTAACTTCCCATCATTTGGACGGCAGCCTTTCCAAGTCCATCTGTGTCCCCTTTCTCTAATGACATTCATTTTTTAATGAAAAGATATATTGAAAGTTAAAGATCTTTTGATATGTTTTTGGCATATCAGGCCTTTTTGGTTCAATTTTAAGCAGGTTATTCGAAATGTCTAAAATATACTTATGCGCAAAACATTAGTTTTATCGATGAGTGGGACTCGAACCCACACCTCCCAATTACATGTTAGGTATGCTAAGTATTAAAATATCACCATCGCCGTCATTTATCCACTAATTTTGAAATTTAAAAATTCCGAACCATGTCCTTCATGGTGCCATCTATCGGAAAAGATAAGTTTCCAAATTTGCTCAGTATGGAAGTCATTCGCACTAAAGTGTTGTTAATGGAATAATCAGTCAATATTAAATACTCAGATTACGTTGTCAACCATTCTATGTCAGCAGTTAATCTGTGTATTTTTTTATTCCCTGATTTTTGCATTAAATAGAGCTTCAGCGTGAGTGACTTCAATCTGAGCAATATTAGAAAGTAACCTTTCTCGATCATAGATGGCGCTATGAGGGACAAGTCCGGAAGTTTTAAAAGTCACCCATTAGTGAATAAAATGCCGCGCTGGTGGTAGTTTAGTGGTTTAAACATTTGGCATGTAACTGGGAGGCATGGTTCAATATGGCTTGAAATCTTCGCCATTTCTTAATGAAACGTAAAAATATTCCAGATAATGTGTCGCAGGGTTTTGACATCATTTAACCCTTAATATAAAATAAAATGTAAAAATATCAGAATAAAAATATTTTTCATGTGTTTAATCAGTTTAATAACGAACCTCATTTCTCCCATATTTTAATATGACCACTAATTAACAGAAATTAATATTTAGGAATTTATCAATTGTAGTTTCCGAACGAAAAAATAAATATAAAGGTGAAAGGGAATGTTACATGATCCATTTTCTTTTCTCAATTGTTTTTGAAAATAATCCTTGTATTTATTCCCTATTTTATTTCCCTATTTTCTCACTAGCATTCTATTTGTTGAAACTCTCTGATAGACGTGTCTAAATCAAAAGCTTTGTAATTATTTTTCCAAACGATTTAATTTCTATTTGGAAGTTATTTTTAAACAAAAGAAACAAAACTTTAAATTATAAAAAATATATTGGATTTTCTGTTTATACCTTATTCTTCAAATGTAGAAGTGTTCATTTTTGATTTTCGCAATGAAATAATGTAACGAATTAAAAACATGTGAAGATGTAAATATTTAATATTCAAAATACTCTTTTGCAACGATTAGAACCATAGCTACCTAGCTTTCAGACACTCAATTCCAATGTAAGGTCTTCTGTGAAAGTTAGATAGCTTGTCGTATACCTAAGTGCCTGAAATGAACATGGCTGCCGAGGCCTTCAAATTGTCTCGCAATAGCCGTCATATGAGCAGTCAATGAATTCTCGGTCGTTGAAAAATTCAGTTAGTAATGAAGTTGATTAAAATATTAAGGCTAGAATTAAAATGAAAATCGACAATTGGAACTGTTTACCCTGCGGTCAAATATCTTTTTAAGCCGCAACAGTAATCACCAATTTATTATCTGCCATAACTGAGGTCCTGCCATCCTCTCAGATCTTCTATTGTGGCATATAAACTGACAGGCTCCTGTCAGACCTCTGTGGCAAGCAGCTGCTTGAGGGGGTATTTATTTTATTTTTATTCATTCCCTTCAAACTAGAGTGAAGGGACATCCCAGTTACGGGAACATCTGGTCACCCCAGTTCACAGCTCCCAATTTTGATATGTTCCCCGATCTTCTGTAAATCTGGTCACCCTATATTATGGAGAGCTTTCATTACACTAACTAACATGTCAGGTATCATGTCTAACAATCAACCACAAAATCTGATGATCAGTGAAGTCAAAAGCCTTTTTGAAATCTATGAAGTTAATAAATACAAGATACTGTAATTCTACACATTTTTTTAGAATTTGGCAAAGTGAAAAATTTGACCTATCACTCTTAAATCCACACTGTTCATCACGCATTGGTATATCAAACAAATTTTTAATTCTATTAAGCACAACTTTGCATGATTATACTTAATAGAATTAAGAATTTGGTTGATGGACAACTGCGTGATGAAAGTGTGGATTCAGAAGTGGTAGAGGATGTATTTATCAAATATTTTCACTTAGGCAGGTTCTTGAGAAATGTTTAGAGTTTCAGAAACCTTTGTTTGCTAGCTTTGTTGATTTCAAAAAGGCTTTCGATTCTGTTGATCGTCATAATTTGTGGTTGATTGTGAGATCCTATTGTATACCTGACAAGTTAGTTGACATAATGAAAGCTCTCTATAATAACACTGAGTCGTGTGTGAGAGTTGTTAAGGCTTGTAGCAATTGGTTTAACATTACTTCTGCTGTTCGACAAGGGTGCATTTTGTCTCCTTTTCTCTTTAGTTTGGTTATTGATTATGTTATGCGAAATTCAATTCAAGGGAAAGGTTTTGGCTTTAAATGGGCTGGAGATAAAAAAATTTCTGATTTAGATTGTGCTGATGATTTAGCTCTTTTGGCAAATGATGTTGATGAGATGAACTCTCTCATTCGAGTTGTTGATGAAACTGGTAGTAGAGAAGGTTTGGTTATAAACAGAGAGAAAACTAAAATGATGAAAATTGGTCAGGCAGGCTGTGATTCAGTTCATATGAATGGTTGGAGTCTTGAGCAGGTGTCACAGTTTAATTACCTTAAGAGCTATGTAACAGATACTGGTGATGTGCTGCATGAGATTAACAGAGGAATAGGGATTGCTGCCGGAACTTTTAAGAATCTATGGAGATTGTGGAGAAATAGGCGTATACACCTAAAGACTAAAATTAGACTGTATAATAGTTTTGTTCTTTCTAGGGTTAGTTATGGTAATGAAACTTGAACGCTGTGTAAACAAGATAACAGGAAATTAGATGCTTTTGATTCTAGATGCTTACTCAATAACTTTGGCATTAGGTATTTTGACTTTGTAAGTAATGATGAGGTTAGAAGAAGGAGTCATCAACTTTTTTTGAGCAGGATATTGTGCAGAGAGAGACTGCATTGGTTTGGCCATGTTTTTCGTACGAATAGCAGCAGATTGGCAAACAGGATTATGAACAGTGTGCCTAAGTGTTTCAGAAAAAAGAAGACCTATGCTGAGACTTATGATGGGCAGACAATGTCAAACAGGACCTTGCTGGAATTGGCCTAGAGTGGCCAAATGCAGCAGCTTTAGGTGAGAAGAGACACGTCTGGAGAGGAAAATTGCACAATCTGGTTGGATCTCCATACCCATGGCTGCATGAGGATTTTGTTTGTATGTATGTATGTATGTATGTATGTATGTATGTATTAAGCACAATAATTCAAAGAACGTTGCCTGGAAGAGAGAGCAGACTGATTCTGCTGTAATAATCAGAAAAAATGTGATTTACGTTTTTAAAAATTGCGATTATAATAGCTCAATAAAACCCTTAGGAACAAATAACACTTTTATCATAAAAAATACTCAAATGTTCAGCCAGACATATGGCAACATAAATATTCCCAGCTCTAAGCATTTGAGTAGTAATTCCGTTTATCCCTGGGGATTTAAAAGTAACTTCCGATAGTGATATAGAGCCGACGTTAGCCACTAATGCATCTATCTCATTGCAAACAATGGTAACATAACTAACCATATAGTTTAGAATATCCCTAACGTGCTCATTCTATCTAATCGTTACAGAATCTTCACCTTCAATAACCTTGCTCTGTTATTGCTCAATCCATGTTATGCTCAATCCATGCCAGTCTGCTTCTTCCCACATCAAATGCTAACTATCTGGTACATCAACTGATTGTCTAGCTGCTGTATCTGCTGTTGTGTTGTCTTGCTGTTTCCTTTGCTTTGTCAGCCAATATATCGAACCAGCCACTAACTGATCATTTAGACGTTTACTAAGCCTTTGGTAATGCTGATAAGAAATGCTGTTAGAATTAATAGGATGTTAAATTTATTTTTCTCTGCAATTCTTTTAGAAATAAGCTCCAGTACCTACTCACTCAAATGACTATCTCCTTTGCTCCCTTTTAGCAAAGGGAGTACTGTTAAATAATAATGAGTACCCCCTCAAGCAGCTGTTTGCCACAGAGGTCTGACAAGAACCTGTCAGTTTATATGCCATAGTAGAAGGTCTGAGAGGATGACAGGACCTCAGCAGAATATTAATATCTTGAAATTCCAGTTTAAATTGATACCATTCTTCCTCAACTTCAGTAGTAAGCAAGCCACGATTGCCATAATGATTAAGTAACTGTCATGTTAAGCTTTGAGTATATTTAGGTCTTTCAGAGATTCAATGTTCAGTTATTGCAAGATAACTTTTCGTGTAAATTTCCAGAATGTAATTTCATTTCACCGATCTCGAAACTTTCAACAAACATTACTAAAATACGTACAAACAAATACGAATTTTAATGATAAAAAAATCGATTTTTCGGATTCAATGTCAAACTTGACTTTTAATGATTTTGAAAATATTTACTATGTTAATGCGCTATGTTGTGCTTATACAAGAGTTCTAAGGGTTGGGTTGTTTCACGTCTGAGCGGCATTTTTTGCACACAATGGGCTAAATTAGGGGTTTTTAACGTGGGGTAGGCGATAAAAAATTTTGGGGTACGCCATGAGAGCCAGTTACATACACATTTGCAAGGGGTACGTGAAGCATAAAAGGTTGAGAACCACTGGACTAAATGATGCCCCTCCAATAGGGGACCACCTTGTCGTGGTGGAGGGGCCTAGGGTCCAGCAACCCTGTCGAAGGCTGTGCCGACCGGCGTGGCGGCATCGGTTGGACATAGCCAAGACCAACCGAGGTTGAGGATGCCGCCGACCGGTTGGACGCACCTGAGACCTCACCTCTCAGGTGCTCTGGGTGAGCAGTTCGAGGGCTCGGCAGAACGGATTTCGTCCCCTAGTAGGCCAGATCCCTCTCAGAAGTCTGGGCTGTATTAAGAGTCTCCACCCCGGACGCCGAGCGAACTTGGATCTATATATCCTTGTTCATGGCTAACCGGGGAATAGATTAAAGTTAGGTTTCTTCCGGTGGTCAGCTTTCCTTCTATAGGACTGCTGCCATGTGAGGCTGGGGTTGAGGTGCGCCTATAGGACGTATTCATTGCCCCCGGCTCTAGATAGCACGGCTTTTCATAACTGATAGTGTCGTATAGGCGGAATCGGGAATTGCCGTGGTTGCTTAAGATGGCAACGCAAGAGAGGTGGACTACATGATGAGGTCACAAGGACACCCAAGAGATCAGAGAAGGTTGGGGAAAGGTGACCCACTGGACAGCTATTAGGAGACAGATGATAACCTCCTTTCAAGGCCATCCAATGTGTTCTTTAACTTGCCCAGAGTATGGTTCTTCTGCACAAGGGCCAACAGCTTTAAGTCCCATCCGACAAATAACAGCCTTTCCAATGTCCCTTACTGACCAAGCCTTGCAGGGCGGGTAGTTTTACGGAGATTAATCTCAATGCTGGCCCAAGTGGTACTCGAACCTGTGAAACACAGATTACGAGCCTGGCGCACTGCCGACTGACCCTCAACCTCCGCTCCTCCAGAAGTTCTAAACTCAGACTTTATTCAATATTATAATTTCGGTGGAACTCGAGATATGTAAAACCAAAAGAAAATGGATGATCTATATTTTTGCTTTTCACTTTTTCGCTGTTTTTGGAAAGCCATAATTAGAAAACTATTCTCGAAAAAATCTAAAAATTCATATTTTTCAATCTCAATATGAGAGCTACAGGATTGCGAAATTTTGTCGAAATCTAGGAGATCAAACTTTTTGACATTGAATCATGGAATAATGACCTAATATTAACTAAATCATTCGAAAGGAAAGAATAATCACGTTTTCATACGGGAAAAATGCATTTACTACTTTTCAGAAGATGTCCATACAACATCAAAATTATATAACTGTTTTCATAAGAAAAAGTCATTAAAAGTAAAGTAGAATTTCTTGCTGTCATTGAGCTTCACAAAGCGAGTTTACATAGAAATAAAAATGTTGACACATTTTTCAGTTTTGGTTTTGTTGTTTTTTATCTTGTAAGATCTCAAAGAGAAACAGCACAACTGGCATGTCAGTATTCTTCCTCTGATATGGCTTCCCTCGAGGTGGCAGGAATTCTTTGCAATGCGCTGAATCTGGACCCAGGGTCGAGCACGTGGACGGAGGTAAAGACGAAAATGCTTTGGTAAAGTCTTCTATCGATTTGGCAGCATCATCTCCACAGTTTGATTTAAAAAATGCAATACAATCAAGATAAAAGCGCTGACTGGAACTGTATATAAAGAATGAACGAAAGATTAAAAAAACATTATTTCCTATTTTTTTTTAAATTTATTTCTTATTATATTTAATTTAATTAATTCATAATTTAAATTTTTAATTAATAATTTAAATTTATTTATTTTTTAATTTAGTTCAATTATTAAATATTTTGCCGTCCCATGGCCGAGTGGTTAGCGCGCTTGGCTACTGATCAAATGGACCTGGGTTCGTGCCCCGGGTAAGGCATGGCTGTTTGTGTCGTTTTTCTGCTGAGGGCCTGCCATCTTCTCAGACCTTCTACTATGGCATATAAACTGACAGGCTCCTGTCAGACCTCTGTGGCAAGCAGCTGCTTGAGGGAGTATTTATTTATTTTTTTTATTAAATATTTATTTATTTTTTAATTTAATTATTTAATTTTTATTAATTTTTAATTTAATATTTGATTTTTTATGAATTTTTATTGTTTAGTTTAAATTTAATAATAATTACTTTTATTTAAATATATTTCTGGAAAAGGACTGCTAAAAAAAGTTACTAATTCGACAGCAAAGGAGTGAGACCTTTCCAAATGAAATTGAATTCCAATAAACCTGAATTATAATGTATGTTTAAAGAAATGAAGTTTTATTTTTCTTCCTAATAATATAAACTGAATTATTAAAATGTTATTAATTTACGAAACAAGATAAGTTAATGAAAAAACTTACCATTCAGAATAGATTAACCATACTTCAATATATCATAAACATAAAAGTACTTTGATATGCAACTATTAATTGTAGGTCCAATGATTCAAGGAATCCTTGAAATTCTGCAAGAAGCAGCTGGTGTTGCCCACCGACTTTGCTCGAATTATGTGGAATTTCGAATTGATGGAGTCTGAATAAATAACATTTTTGGATTTAATAAGATTTATTGGTAGTGGCACTTTTTTTTTTTGTTTTCTTGCAGTATAAAGTGAAGTAGCCGTCCCGTGGCACAGTATTAGCGTGCCCTGCTACTGATCAAAGGACCTGAGTTCGAACTCCGGATAAATCATGCATGTTTGTATAGTTTTTCTATTGTTGTCCGCATTCCTCACAGACTTTCTTCTAATATTAATATTCAAAATTTGACTTCCGACGTATCTTTCTAAACAAAACAGAGATCGTATGGAGGTCAAAACGTGATATACAAGTGCTAGAAACTGTTGTTATGGGTTCTAGATCTCTGAAATATTATAATTTTGGGATCTGGTGGGGACTTCATGATCAATTGTAATCTATTGTTACTAAGTAATTGAAAATTGGTTCCTATGGATATTCTGTGTCCTTCATCTCAGAAACAACTAAATTCCAGATCCGACCGGTCCATCGAAATCACAGACCAAATTTCGCTCTATGTGTGCTATGATCCTGAAAATAGGTGCCTAAAGGAATATCGGTTTCTACATCTTAGAAACATTATGAAATTTCTGTCAATCTATGCTAAAAAAGGTGAGAATTGGTGCGTAGGAATATGTTGGGTGCGGGTAACAAAGTGAACAACAGCATACAGATGTTACATAATCGAAAATAAAAGGAAACAAATGTAATTTGCTAGCAGCATCTTTGTCTATTTCTGTACTTCTCATGATATTCAATAAGAGTTGCTTTCCATACATACGTTATAAAATATTTTAGGATGACGTATGAAATTTTAAACATCTTACCAACAAATATTTGCTAGTCTTGCAGCCGGTTCTGTGTTGAATGCCTTGTTCAAAGATGTAATCCCGTCTTCAAGGATAAGATTCATCGCTGCGCTTCTGTAAGCTTTACCGAGGCAACCAGCATTCTTTTTATATTCTATAAGGAAAAACGTTATAACCTCCGTTATAGTCATTATTAGCAATATAAATGTGTTATATGTACTGCTAGAAGATTTACTCAGTGTTGTTCGTTTTCTTAATTATTTTAAACTCTGAAATATATAGTACATGACACTCCCCACGCTGCAAACTTTCACATACCATTCAGCCTTTCGCTCTCTTTTTTAGGGAAGAGGCAGAACAACTGCTACGCATTTTGAGATAGTCAGCGATACTCTACATACGAGAGGCGTTCCAAAACGTTCTTGACATGCGTGTGTAAAAGAAAAACCATTGCACTTACCTCAACATAACTTTTACTGGCCTTTAAAGTACTCCCCTTCAGCATCTGTGTAAAGTTGCAGACGTCTACGCCAATTCTGGGACGCTCGCTGATACTCCTGTAAGGGAATACTCGGCAATTCTGAATGAACGCATTTTGCAAGGTCTTGCACCTTGAAAAAATGTTTCCCAGCAATTTCCTTTTTAATTTTTGGAAACAACCAAAGTCGCATAGTGTAGGATCGGCTGAATATGCAGAATTGGGTAGCTGTTTGATTTTTTCCTGCTCCAGATAGGCAGTAACTTGTCAAGTTTTGTGAGCACTGGCATTGTCATGAAGAAGGAGAACCCTTGACACGACTGTTTGGGATGCAGCTCCTTCGTCTCCTTAACCATTTTGGGCAATTTTAACAATGGTGTACTATTGGCCATTTATAGTCATTTTACAGGTAAGGTTACTATTACTCAATAGGAATGGAAAAAAATTGTGAAAATCCTCTTCTTTGACTGAAAGTCTTGTCAAAGGATTTGGGAACATGATTCATCTTCCGCAACCCAAACATAGTTTTCAATCTTTCTGGGAATTGTATAGTAATAAAACGATGTCTCATCGCTGCTGTTCGAAGAGAACAGCAGCGATGTTTCTCTCGTTCACGGCCTCCTTCCGTCTTCATACACGAGGGAGGTCTTCAAAGGTCTGCCGTTCTTCTCTGAATTTGCGCATCCATCCCGTAACAGTGCCATATGAACAGTCATGATCTCCATATACCTGTGATAAATCGGCATGGATGTTTTTCGAGTCGTCCCCAAGCTGCATCCTTGTGAAAATGTAATATATTTTTCCTCTTTAGTATGCTCCATAGCAATAGCGCACAGATTTCCCAGACCAAACTTTACTCGCCACCAGCGAAGAGAGAAGTGATGATACGGCTTTTATTTTTAACATGTAATGATAAATTTAGAGAGCTTTCAAACAAGTTGTAGCTCGTTCACTTCCGAGGGACGACTGAAAATCTACGGACACGTGTCAACAACATTTAGAACGCCCTCCATATGAATTGGATTGGATTGTTTTACCTCTGAGCGGAACCTTTTTGCACACCATGGGCTAAATGGCCAGGCCACAAGGACCCCGAAGGCTCAGAGAAGGTTGGGGGAGGAGACCCACTGGGACAGCTGTTGGGAGACAGATGGTAGCCTCCCGTCAAGGCCATCCAGCGTGTTCTTTAATGTGCACAGGGTATGGCTCTCCCGGACACGGGGCCACGGCTTAACGTCCCATCCGACGGACGGCAGCCTTTCCAAGCCCATCGGTGTCCCCTACTGACCGTGGGCAGGGCGGGGAATTTTGCGGAGATAAATCTCAACGCTGACCCAGCTGGGACTCGAACCTGGGAACTACAGATTACGAGCCTGGCGCGCTACCGACTGAGCCTCCATATGAAGCCCTCCATATGAAGCCTTATTTTGCTTTAAATATTGTGATGAACGGGAACAGTGAGCCAAATTTGGTGACCTTAGGAGTTCTGATCAAATGGTCACTTACCATTTTTCTTTCTTTGGAGTGAATCTGCAGAGATGTGGTTTCGAGTCCGGACATCGTCAAACTCATTTTTTTCACCAAATTATTTGCTCTAGACTGAATTTGGTATTCCTGGGAATTTTTGCTCAAACGGCCATTTTCTATTTCTCTCTCCCGCTTTCTAAGTTTTCGGAAACGAACAGTATTAGATGATTAATGCTCCGAAATATAAAAAAAAACATACTCGAAAGTTTTAGCGATTACACTACTGTTTGCATTATAACTAGATCATTATAATAATTACCGTCTAAATGGAAATTTTATGAGAAATCTAAAAATGATGGCAAATCATATGATTAGTTCAAAAGTTATGAAATTTTATGTAAGCTAAAAAATATTAATACTCCATCAAGCAGCTGCTTGCCACAGAGGTCTGACAGGAGCCTGTCAGTTTATACACCATAGTAGTAGGTCTGAGAGGATGGCAGGACCTCAGCAGAAAAACGACACACATCCATGCCTTACTCGGGGCTCGAACCCAGGTTTCTTGGATCAGTAGCCAAAATGAAAAAATTGAAATATGTAAATGCATTTCCTTAATTGCATTTTTTACTGGACGAGAACAATTTTTGATGGAATTTTCTATGTATGAAACATTTTTCCTTGTGTAAATAGTGTATCTAATTATCTAATGTTTTTTGCGTATAGTGACATAAGAACAATATTTATGAATTATTCAAAACAGAGAGAAATACGTTTTTAAAATCCGTCAAGCATTTGACCGTTACTGTATGCATTACGTCTGAAAAGGTATTTATAACTCAGCATTTAGTCATTATTTTGGTTATGCAGGAATATTTAAAAACCTGGATTGTTTTGCCGTTGAGCAGAAATTTTAATCCTACATAATGGGTGAAATGGCCAGGTCGACGTCCGCTACTAGCCGTGGGCAGGTCAGGAAATTTTGCGGAGATAAATCTCATCGCTGACCCAAGTGGTCTCGAACCTTTGAACTACAGAAAACGAGCCTGGCGCTACCCCCTGCCCCTTAGCATTCTGGGAATATCTGATTGTTCTTACTCTTGGTCACAAGGACAGCAAGGTGTCAGAGAAGGTTGTGGAAAGGGATTCCCTGGACAGCTGTTAGGATACAGATAGAAGCCTCCTCAAAGAAAGCAAGTCCAATCGAGGCCATTCAGCGTACACGGAGTACGACTGAAATGAGTTGAAAATGTGTAGAACATACTCCGAGTATTGCACAGGGCACCACGTTTTAACGTCTGATCCGACGGATTTTCTAAGTTATTCTGTGTCCCGTTTCTCACCTAAGGCAGAATCGAAATCAACGGAGAAAATATTACAGGCACTGTTGGACTCGAACTTTTTTTTTTAAAGGGAGAAGGTGCTACCCTACACAAAGGACGGAAATAACTTAGAAGATATATTAGACTTGTCTTGGTTTCTCATACAAACTCTTACACAAGGACATACACTGCTGGTCTTAGGAGTCAAGTACGCTAACCACTAGACCAGGTAGGGTCTTGTGCCGTCCTGGTCTTAGGAGTCAAGTACGCTAACCACTAGACTAGGTAGGGTCTTGTGCCGTCCTGGTTTTAGGAATCAAGTATGCTAACCACTAGACCAGGTAGGGTCTTGTGCCGTCCTGGTCTTAGGAGTCAAGTACGCTAACCACTAGACCAGGTAGGGTCTTGTGTCGTCCTGGTCTATCAAAGCCAGGAACTAAGGCATTACTTGGGAAAATAACGAGCCTGGCGCACTAATGACTGAGCCAACTCTCATTCTAAGTCTTTTTAAAGATTTGGAATTCAGTATATATATATATATACAGGATGTCTCAAAAATATAGGTACAAACTTTTAGGGGAGGTAGAAAACATCTAAAGGAATGAGAATTGCATAGGAACCCATAACCGGAAACGTCACCGTAAGTCAATAGGCGGCGCTGTTCATCAGTGCACTAGAGGGGAAATTTCGGATTTCCTCATTCAAGCGGTAGTCAGCTTACGAAGAGCATGCAAAGGCATTCGAACAGGGAGCTGGCAGACATGTACTTAATGTATGGAATAGCAGAGGGCAACGGACGAGTCACTCAACGAATGTATCAAGAAAGCTCCCACACAGACTCCGTCAATGCTCCGTCGGTGTCACGCATGCATCGCGTCTCATGGTGGAAACTTCGAGCATCTGTTGTAGCATTATGAAATGTATCATCTTGTACGCCATTTGTAATAATTATGTCCAATAAATATTTTCCCATTAATCACTGTCTTGTGTCCTTTCAGGTCTTGTAACTCTGCTACCACTTTCCCATGACGTTTCCGGTTATGGGTTCCTATGCAATTCTCATTCCTTTAGATGTTATCTACCTCCCATAAAAGCTTGTACCTATATTTTTGAGACACCCTGTATATACAGTTTATTCTATAATGATTTTTTGTTTGTAACTCATGGAGTTCTAAATCTCAGAAACTGCTCTTTTTCAGCCTTTTTCCAGTAAATGTAGTTACAAGCTCAGTTTTCAAGGAAAACAAATCACTTAGAGACTGAAATGAGTTTAGAATGTGTAAAATAAAAGACAATGATAAAATGTGTGAAAAAAAGAAATGACAAGATCATCATACCGTATTGTTGATGCGAAACAGATGATCGTATTAAATTTAGCTGTAACAAATAAAATTATTAAAACTTGAATAATATTACTCTGCATAGAATTTAGATCTATTAACTTACGTTGTCTCAAAAAAGATTCTGGTTTGCAGTATTCGTCGTAATATCCCCTGTATTCACTTGCAGAGGCAAAAACTGCTGATTGAACAAAACCGCTTGAACATTTCGAGAAAAAATCATAAAAACAGTCCCTCATTTGCTGAACATTTCTGCAAATAACGGTTACAGTACCAGATGTAAGGAAATTTACATTTATCATTAACAATATATGGAAAAGTAATTTAATACTTAACTACTAACTAGTGAATCACCGGATTACTTTAATTGCTAATTTTATCTAGTACATTTAGATAGATAACAGTTTCAAAAAAACTTATAATTCAAATATTTATCTAAAAGAAAGACACCTGTGAAAGCTAAATTAAACAGGTAAAAAACATTTCCAATGTAGAAATTTTATGATTTGTAGTGTTTGAATTCGTGTAGCCTACAGCAGAAATATGACTGTAGGTCTTGGGAGGCCATGCACGCATGCATTTCCATTATCTCCGAACATAGATATCATCTTTCAAGATCCGATGCTACATGTCTTAGAACCATTGGACCGGAACTTAGTTTCTATGTAGAATATTGCGCATCTTTATAGGACTCATACAGGATTGCCTTTAAGGTATCCCGAGAAACAAGGTCACTATGCAGGAATCGGATGAAAGAAGTATGAATGCTCTGGGATGACGGAGCGCAGGCCATCAATCTATTTCACGAAGGATGAGTAAGACATGATTATATTTTCAGAGCAAAGGCCGCAAATTTATTTCACACACAGACGGATTACATGACATAGTAAATACCTTTCAAATCCTCCATGGTTTTCGACACACGCAGCTGCACGTCACGGCCTGGAGTAGTGCAGGCATCGAATAGTATTCTGAGGCACGACCCAATATGCCTATTGCCTCTTAGGGTGACTACAGTCTTTGTCGGTTATGGGTGAGTCTCTTAGATGAAGGCCTACCAAGGCTCAAACATATTCAATGGGTGATAAATCAGGGAACCTGGGATATCATAGAAATGTGTGAAAATGTCGGAGACATTCTCGGGGAATGTTGGCGGTATGTTTCATATCGTTATTTTGCTGAATTAGGGCGCCAGGCACTCCTATGATGAAGGCTTGTGCTTCAGGTTCTAGGACGACATCTGTATTGTATCGCATAGTCAAAGTGTTTTGGAGACATACGAGAGAAGGTTGGGTTGGGTTGTTTTACCTCTGAGCGGCACTTTTTTGCACACCATGGGCTAAATGGCCAAGTCACATGGACCCCGAAGGCTCAGAGAAGGTTGGGGGAGGGGACCCACTGGAACAGCTGTTGGGAGACAGATGGTAGCCTCCCGTCAAGGCCATCCAGCGTGTTCTTTAACGTGCACAGGGTATGGCTCTCCCACACACGGGGCCACGGCTTAACGTCCCATCCGACGGACGGCAAGCCCATCGGTGTCCCCTACTGACCGTGGGCAGGGCGGGGAATTTTGCGGAGATAAATCTCAACGCTGACCCAGTTGGGACTCGAACCTGGGAACTACAGATTACGAGCCTGGCGCGCTACCGACTGAGCCATCCCCGCCCCACATACGAGAGAAGACTTGCTATCCTGCTACTGTTTAGGTAGTGTCATTGGATTGTGACAACTAGATCAGAGCACTGACTGCGTCATATCCACACATATACATGGTGATCATCGTCTCCTGGACGACACCGAGATTACATATGACACGAAGCTATTCTGCATCCCAAGTTATTCGAGGTTGTCCCATTCCAGCACTGTTGATGACATCTGGTGGTCCATGCAAGGCGATGCAATGAGCGACTTACATGCAACCCTGCCTCTGCAAGTCGTTGGGTAATGGTTTGTTATGTTATAGAGTGACTCTGGTGATATAACTGGTTTGCTGTTAGTGGCTAATAACGCCTTTGGTGTAATGGACGCCTGTCAAAAAAAAATTGGTCTTCCTGTGGTGTCTTCTGGCTTACACCAGATATTTGCTGATGAATGTTTGTGGCTTCTCGTAACCCTGTTCCCAGTATTGAATGACTGTCGTATGATTGCTGCTGACATTTTCTGCTGCACACTGGTTTGACACTTTTACAAGAGTGTGACCACTCCACCTCATGGAAACCGATGATCTATCATCCTCTCTCAAACTCTGTAAGCTTGCGATTGTCTGGTGGATATGTCTTGCCTTACTGTACGTGATGGCTTTCCTACAAGCTTTGTTCTGTGGAATCATTCAGAGTTCTACTGGCTGCAAACTTGTGGAGCGTTTAGTTGAGGTGGCATGTCTTGACTTATAATTATTGCCTTCTCCACCTGATTTGTCTGACAATGGAATAATTTACATATCTCGTCGTGCTGCGCTCACCTGTCAGTTTGCATAAAGATGGACCACTTCTTCTGGTTGGTGCAATTTCAGTGTTACATAGTATGTGTAGTTGAGCTTTCAATTTCACAGTTATTTGTTAAAGCAGGATGAGCAACATACGGCCAACCAAATGATTCTACCTGGCCCACCATTCTGCCTTGCAGTACGATTGATTGTAGCCTGTTCAATCTTAGAAAGAGTTTTAAATGTGCATTGCATCTATGGCAAAATGTTTTCGAAATAATTTGATTTAACTTAATTGTATGTCAAATGTAATAGTCAACATCTCATTTTTTTTTTTTTTTTTTACAAGAGTGTGATTTTAATTTTAGCGCTATTGAGTATTTGAATCTACATTAAGTGTGTGCTTAATGTAGATTCAAATACAAAGCTTAACTAAAGGCTTTAAAATGACCCACCAGCGACAAAAGACTGCTTATACCTTTATTAAAGGAATGTTAAAAATGTGCTTGTACATTATACTTCCTTAATTTTTGTACAGATGGGTATGACATTTATTTTAAATTATTATAATTTAACGGCAGGGATGCGCAGATCAATATTCATGTTAAAGTATTATACACTGAATGGACAAATTAAGTACTTAGAAGGCAGAAGTATGGCGTCCAATCACGTGGGACGCTGAAATTGGCAATGCCTATAAATAGAGTAGGTCTCTACCCATTGGAAAACAGTCATGGAGAAGCACTCATGATGGGTAAAGGCAGCGACATAATTGAGTTTGACGGTGGCCAGATAGTGGGACTCTGGATGGCCTTGACAGGAGGTTGCCATCTGTCTCCTGAGAGTGTCCTGTGCGTCCACTTCTACAAATGCCCTCTTCTAGTGTTTGAGGTCTGGCCATTTAGCCCATTGTGCGCAAAATAAAAGTGCAACTCAGAGGTAAAACAACCCAGCCCAATTTTCCCTACTAACTGGATTTTGTTTCCTATATGTGGTCCTCTTTGTACATAGACTGCCACATTTTGTTGTTTTTAGAGTTTCGTAACTTCCAAATAATCTAATTCTGGGTTTGGTCGGCAATAATATATGATAATTTATAATATTTTCTTGTGAATTAATAAATCAACATGTTAAAGTACATTGGCTAAATCATTTCTCGTAGCATGGAACAACATTTTATTGGCCAAAATAATTTCGTCTTACTTTAAACTTATATTAATTTGTTACTTCTTCTCATTAAACAAAAGCCTTCATTATATTACCTGCATTGCTCTTCTATTTTCTCATCTGTTGTTGGCATTCCACTGAGCATCATATCGGATATCATAGTCTTGAAACAATTCCGAACATTACCCAAGTTGCAAAGAGGGATTTTCGTATTTGGAACAGATAAAGACGAAACTATAAAAAAAAATCAAACCAATTTCTATAACTAAGAATATTTATAAACCATTTTTCAAAAACCAAGAAATATTGCAATATAATTTGTAAATTACAGTCTCATACTGGTATATTATGCATAAATTGAAAGCATTTGCAAGCATATTTCGAAACCGATAATGATATAAAGTAGTTCTGGTTATAAATATGTATTTGCTGTTGCGATTCTATCTAAAATTTCGTTTTATTATGTTACGAGAGTGTTGTTGGTTGATAGAAAAGTGAAAAACAAAAAAATGCAAAAAACACAATCGAGACGAAAAAATATCAAACGGTGGCGCAAAGAGACTTGAATTCCAGTGCAATATAACATCCCCCCCTCCGTTTTACGGGTTTTTAAAGAAAGTATTGAAAAATGAATGAAGTATATGTAATTTTAATAATTTTTCGCCTTTCACCCTTACATTTTGAAAGGCCATGCTTGCTACAATGAAATATGTTTCTGTACGTTTTATACAGTCAGAGCTTTAGCTCCAGAGTTTCACGCTCCTCTCATTCGCAAAAAAGCCGGCACATCTCTGATGTCGATGATGCTGTGCATTTATTGGTACAAGAGACGTTCAATCGAATGACGGTTGCTACGGTTTTGATTTCCCCAATCAGTTATTTATGTTTTTTTTTTTGAGAACTCATTTCTTTTTACCGTTGATGAGTTGCTACTATTTGAATTTTTTAGTGTTTTGTTTTCCTTTGGGGACAGTATGAAGTCTTGGCGTTTTTGGATACACGCGGAATAAAGGTTCTGTTAGTAGAGTTGGGTTTTCTTACCCTGAGAGTACCAGATGTGCACAAAATGGACAAAATCATCAGGTCACAAATTGCGAAAGTATTAAAGATGGATAAAAAAGAGGATCCATTGAAAACTTTCTTAGGAGACAGATGGAAACCTGGGGTCAAAGCCCTTCAGTGTGTTTAACGTGCATAGGAGGATGGTTCTTCCGCAGACGGTGGGGAGAGTGCTGGCCCAGTCCTTAGTTCCAGTACCAACTGTGCCAACGTTGAGATTTAATTTTGCTAAACACTGCCCTCGATGAGAAAGGGGACACCGTGGAACTTGGAAAGGCCGCCGACAGTAGGATGACACGTTATAAGCCATGGTTTACAATCAACTCCGATTAAATATTAATATCCTTTTTGGGTTTGAGTGGTGGAAATTATTTGAGGGAACAAAATTTGAAATAGGTAGTTAATAAGGAGGCGTAAACTGGGGACGTCATTTGAAATAGCTCATGACATACTTGGCGTTACAAGCTTTTATTAAAGAAATACACTGCCTGGCCAATTTGTTACGAACACCTACTTAACACTTTATCGTATATATCATTGTATAGTCCCAAAGTTCAAAGTTTTTCATTTTCTGTATATAGTTATCGTTAAAATGGATTTTGAAGTATACTTCCAGCCGTCATCTCTGTCAACTGTGGAACTGTGGGAACTTTGTTTCGCCGTACAGTTCATGCCAACAAACGCCTGTCCCTGTCTCTCAGAGCCGTTTACCTTCCGTATTTGCCAGGATTTACGGACTTTTTGAGAACGATGCCATTATGCATACATTTGGGATATTGTGCCTAGTGATTTTTCGCTGAGTTCCATCATTTCGGTTATGGGTTTCTCCTGTTCATCGTTCTCCACCGATACGAAGTCAGCCATATCAGCCTTTTTACCCATGTCGTTCTTGACTTTGCTTTCATAATACCTTTATGACTTTTATAGGACTTGATAGTGATATATAATACGACGGTAAAGATTTTGCATACATTGGCTTTTTTTCAAGGTACTTCGCCCACGATACAACTGTTCATAATAATTTCGCCAAGCAGTGTACATAACTCGTTTAGATCGATCCCGTGAAATTTCGATTTTTTGGGGGGGTAAGAAAGGAAAAGGGAGGGGTATAAAGGTGAGGTTGACTATGATACTACCAACATAACAAGTTTTCATTTGGCATATAACTCCTTATTCTCGACCCTCGCATTCGAAAGATGGATGGATCATTTACACCTTTTCCCTTTCTTTAGATGAAGAGAAAGCATGGGGTGGGAGGGATGCTTTATAACCCATGATACTTCACACTGATAGCCTTTCATTTGACACATAACTCGTGACCCGGAGCTCTCGCGTTCAAAAGATACAGTGGAACAATCGTTTACACTACTCCTACTTTTTTTGGAGGGGGGGGGGGGAGGAGAAACAGAGGGAATAAATATTTTATAACCTGTGACACTTCACACGTCAGAAGCTTTCATTTGACACATAGCTAGTTACCCTCGGCCTTTGCGTGGACCAAGATATCATTGAACAATCGTTTAGGCATTTCTCCCTTTTTTTAAGAGGAGGGTAGGGGGGGGGAGAAATCATGGGGAGGTAAATATTTCATATCCTATTACACTCCTCGTGTTACAAGCTTTCTTGTGATACATAAATAGTAAACAGTCAACAGGTATAGAAAATATGGTAGGGCAAACGTTTTGATAAACGCAAACCAGCAGATATATTTCTCAGCAAAAACATTTCATGAAGTCTATGTTTTCAGGAAATTCTGCGCTTCTACTATTGACACAATCCGCCAAACTGACATATGACGGGCGAAAGCAAAAGAGGATAAGTAAAGAGTTATGATATTATTCGCCTTCTTTACCCTATATGGCGTCTTACTGGGATTGTGGCTGTAATATATTTTAGGTTCCTCATTGCACAGGGTATTCGGGTGAGGGGAAGAAGATCTGCGACTCTCCTTACTTTAAACAGTATCACAACACTGGATATTTGTCCCTTTACCCTAGTGCAGGGGTTCTCAACGTGGGGTAAGCGTTTAAATTTTTTGAGGTACACCGTGAGAGTTGCAAAGTCGCTAGATATATGTTTTATATATATGTTTTATTTTATTCCCATTGTTATACTATAATTATAGTTTTATCTATCTATACAAGGGTTACGCCAGTTACATACACATTTCCAGGGGGTACGTGAAGCATAAAAGGTTGAGAACCACTCACTACCCTAGTGGATAAGAAAATCCAACTTTTATTTTTTACCAGGTAAATGAGATGTTTTTGCGGTTTATAGGGCTAAAAATATATTATTATTATTACTTAAATTTTTCAATCACCCATTAATACGAATTGCTACTTGTTATAGGGTGCAAAATTTAGAAAATGAAAAATCTACATTTTTTTCTAAAACGAGCATTTCATATTCGCCAGAGGTGATACGTTATCCTTCTTGTTATATTTTATATTGCAAAATACTGTATATACCGTATATTTCAGCAGATAAGACGATAGTTGAATCATAAAAAAAGGCCCCCAAAATCCGGGTCGTCTTATAGGACAGATGCAAAAAAAAATTAGATTGAAATTTATATAAATTGAAACCATTATAAAATAAAACAAATCACTCATCAATGTATTTAAAATCCTGCAAAATCCTCACCTTCATCATCTAAGGCAAATAGCTCCTCAAGTACATCCTCACTTTCGTTGTTGAGAAGCTCGTCATATGGGTCCCATTCTGTACCTAGCGAATCGATTTCCGCTTCGTCATCAGTATCCCATAACAAATCGTCCTCAGTGCCATCCATAGCATTAGAAATCCCACACTTTTTGAAAGATCACTTTTTCCCATGATTTGATCACGAAATAACACAACACATCAAGTGACGCAGCCCGCATAGCTCCACCTTTCGTATTACCATTTTTATTTTTTTTTCGTATATTATTTTTTTTTCGTAATACCATCATACTTTTCGCCACTCATCATCCAGTTATTCCATTGTTCAGGGATGTGATCTTTGAATGGTTTATTCAGAGAGACGTCTAAAGGTTGTAGCATCGAAGTTAAACCACCCGGTATAACAGCAATCTTAGTATTGTTCCGTGCTAAGCGATTTTTAGTGTTCTCAGTTACGTGACTGCGAAACATATCCCACACCAAAAAACTGTGTTGATTTCGTAGAGTTTGATAGTTTGGGACGTCTTATAGGACAGATATATGCTAAAACTATAAAACTTTGACGAAAATTTATACCTCGTCTTATCTGAAGGTCGTCTTATCTGCGGAAAAATACGGTATATGTTATCTTGCGCTAACTGAATTAAAATCTTTGAGAAATAAGTATTTTATTTCCTCTGCATATGCTTATAGATAAAATAAATGAAGTGTACTTACCCGAAGCAGCGAGTAATACAAATAAAATTAGAAATGTAGACATTGTTAAAATCAGGGTAGAAATTTGTTCTTCGTATGAAATAAGCTGTAATCACTATACTGCAGGAAAAGGTTTCCAGCTAAGTGAAAGAAAGCTAAGGAAATAAAGCTTTATAGATGATGGAATCAGCGAATTAATTCTCAATTAGGATAAATACGTTTAAATTTCCTGATATATGAAGAAATATCACAAGGAGTGATGAAGAAATCTAAAGGGAGGTTAAATCACGAAGACTCAAAAGGAAGTTATTCAAAGTTCTACGTTTTCTATCAACGTCCTTGTTTGTACCATTTCGATGCCATGATCATTAATGAATTTAATTTAGGTAGTTAACATTTCCTTCAATCGAAATTATCATTTGCACAACCATGTCTATAAACGAAATCCGCCCTAATCGGTCTAATCACAGAAGATTCGAGAGTAGGGGTAAGCCCATATAGCAAGCAGAGTGGGGCTAAAGCAGGGCTACTTTAGAGAGCAAAGTTACATTTTTTTCTCTTCAGAACAACTCATTGTGTCGAATTACACTTTAAAACTTTCAATAGAAAAGTGGCTTGGTTGAACTTTGCAGATCTCATAAGTTTTCCAAGCAGAGTTTGTTGCTTAATTGAACTAGTTGCCTCGTGTTGAACTTAGATGTTTAAAGATAGTGAAAGAAAATAAAAAAAATTATATTTAAATATTTTAAACATTACTTATCATATGAAAAATTTCTACAGGTAGTTAATTTAGATGGAAATTTTTTATCGTTAAATATTTACTAGCTAAAGATCTAAGACTTGCCTGAATCAGTTTTTTGTTATACTGTACCCTAGAGCGTGAATTAGTTTAATGGCGTGATCACACATCACAAAATGGTGTAAAATCGAAACTTTACATCATTTTCGTATTTAACATATATTACATAGCTCATGTATGGTTGTACCAGAATATGGTGTTACCTTACACTTCTTTCTGGTGTTAGATTACACTTTTTGGGTATAAACTAAAATCAAAATACAGTGTTACTTTGCAATATTAAATGGCGGTAGTCTAGCTGTCATCATAAACTGGTGTAATGTAAAACCATTTTTTACAGTGACTCACTGGTACGATCATGCCTACCTCAGAATATAACACCATTCACTTTACAGCACTACTGTCAAAGTACAGTCTCAGTAGTCTGTTATGATGCATAGCCTGGAGTTACGAATGGAGGTCATCTGTGCTTTTCACCTATTACTCCTAGTTCTAAGACATAATAATGGCAGGGCAGACATACGGAAGAGTTCATCTGAGAGACTTGCGTATGTATGCATTGTCCAGTGACATATAAGGCTAACTCCCACTATACTGGTGTATAGTAGCATCATATACAAAGACGCATTCCTGGTATTGATTCCTGTACATGGAACTGACGGATAGTGGTTATTCAATGGAACTAATCGTATCTCAATTTTTCTGTGCATCCCAGTACACATTCCTGGCATTGATGGTATGTCCATGGAACTAATGGATGGTGGTTATTCCATGGAACTAATGGTATGTCATCTTTTCTGTGTTCTACTGGTGCAATACTCCAGGAATCGGTCTGAAAATATCTGATATTTTGCTGCAGCAACAAATATAATTATCGCCCACACACTGCACGTGATACCATGACCTCCTATGATAGGTGGACACTTTGCTGTATCCTCGCGATTGTATGAATTCAATACTTTCTATTCCCAAGTTCTGTTTCCATTGTCATTTGAACTGATATTTTTTTCCGCTAGACTTCGCTCTTCCATCAGGGAGGAAATGGTCACCGATGAGTAAGAAGGACCAACGTCTGTTGGATGGAATCCCAATGAATTCTACCATATAGATTGTATCCGCCGTCTATTGAATGGAAAACCAATGAATTCTACAGTACTTATTGGATCCACCGTCTGTTGGATGGAAACCCAATGAATTATACAGTACAAATTGAATCATCCGTCTGTTGGATGGAAACCAATGAATTCTACAGTACACATTGAATCCACCGTCTGTTGGACGTTAACCCAATGAATTCTGCAGTACCGATCGGATTCACAGCCTACTGGATGGAAACCCAATGAATTCCACAGCGCAGATTAAATCCATTCTGTTGGATGGAAACTCAATGAATTCTACATTACCTATTGGATCCACTGTCTGTTGGATAGAAAAAAAATTAATTCTACAGTACAGATTGAATCCTCCGTCTGTTGGATGAAAACCCAATGACTTCTACAGTACAGATTGAATCCTCCGTCTGTTGGATGGAAACCCAATGACTTCTACAGTACAGATTGCATCCTCCGTCTGTTGGATGGAAACCCAATGACTTCTACAGTACAGATTGAATCCTTTGTCTGTTGGATGGAAACCCAATGACTTCTACAGTACAGATTGAATCCTTCGTCTGTTGGATGGAAACCCAATGACTTCTACAGTACAGATTGAATCCTCCGTCTGTTGGATGGAAACCCAATGACTTCTACAGTACAGATTGAATCATCCGTCTGTTGGATGGAAACCCAATGACTTCTACAGTACAGATTAAATCCTCCGTCTGTTGGATGGAAACCCAATGACTTCTACAGTACAGATTGAATCCTCCGTCTGTTGGATGGAAACCCAATGAATTCTATAGTACAGATTGAATCCAATCTGTTGGATGAAAACTCAATGAATTCTACAGTACCAAATAAATCCACCGTCTGTTGGATGGGAGCCCAATGAATTATAGTTTCCAATGATTCTAAAGTACCAACCCCGTCATATTACAGAACGCACTGGTTGTCTATGTCAGGAGGTGTGCGTATGTCTCCTAACATATGTCCAATGAATACTTTTTTTCGTTTCTGAACCCTTGAAGTTCTCTATCTCTACGACGATTTAGCTTTCTTGTGTGAACAAAAGTGCGTTTGTAGGTAAAACAGCACAATGCCTTTTCTTTCAAGCTAAAATCATGATATGTTATATGTCTGATATTAGGGTGTTGGAAACAAAATACAAACATGTCTGTTTCTTCATAAGGAAAGCTAATGTTGTGACCTTTTTTCGTAAATTAAGTCTTGATTGCATGCCTAGTTCCATTCCCCAGGATACGCCTCTGCTGTTAATGCTGATAATAATTATCGATACGGAACTAGCTGAGCAATAATTGGTTTTAAGAAATCGATAGTCTAGAATTAATTTGGTTTCTTAATGGTTTTAATCTTAATGGTATCTTAATGGTTTAAGCATTTGGTTTCTTAATGTATAATGAGGAGAGCTGATATAATAAAAATATATAAATTTTCTTTCGCTAGGACATATTGCCATGTGGCAAAAAGAATAAAAAAAAAAAAGCACATGATACTTTCCTTAATTTTAAAAGAAGTGAGTGCGTCAGCATATCATTAAGTTGTTTTTCCTTTGCTCTTTAATATGAGGAAATTTTTTTTCTGTTGCAACAGATACAATTTGAGAGCATTATTGGTCCTATTTATACTCGGTTTCTCATTCGTTTTAAAGCGTGCACCTTTGAGGCCTGCAAAATGAGGTCTGCGATTCTGTTAGCTCCTCTCTGTGCAATTGGTAAGTATGCTCACATTTTTAAGGAGAAAATTCCTACTTTTCTCTTTTCGTTTTTGTAACGGACGTTTGATTGAAGTATCCTAGAATAAGATTAAGCAGTCAATTTGAAGATATTTCTTATTTATAGAATAAGAAAAATGGTATGAGCACACATACTACTTTTTAAGAATATTGAAGATTGAAATTTAGGAAATTGAATATAATTTTCTAAAAAATCGATTTTTAATTCCGTTTGCAATTCATTACGTCTGAATGCTAATAACTCATTAATGCCAGTTTACACTTGCCCCATTATTTTGTTTGGGGATAGATCACCTTTGTAGGGACCTTTAGTTGCTTAAGTTATGAAAACAGTAAACTGTATATCGGATTTATTGGTCCCAACACTTACCATTTAGGAGAAGTTATTTCCATCATTTTTCATTTTTTTTTTGGGGGGGGGGGAATGAATCTTTTCTTTGCTTCAAGTTATTAGAGGAAGCTGCATACGGAATGTAATCATTTCTTACAGTGTAGGTTGAAAAGACAGTTTATGTTGTTAAGAAATTTTGCAAAAATATTTGTAGGTTAAAACTGGAAAATATAATTTCTATTATATGATCAAAGAGTTTTTTTGCTTTCGTATAGGCATCTCTGCAATTAATAGTCATAATATACTTAAAGAATTTTTTCCAAGTACATAGGTGTACGGAGCGAGTGGGACTCAGTCGGTAACGTACCAGGCTTATAATCTGCAGTTATCAGGTTTTGGTCCCAGCTGGGGATTAGAACATTGAGATTTATCTCCGAAAAACTCCGCTGTCCGTAGGGGACACCGATGGACTTGGAAAGACCACCGTATGTCGGATGAAATGTTAAGCCGTGGCTTCGGGTGCGGGACGGAGGCTACCACCTGTCTCCAACAGCTGACCAGTGGGTTCCCTTCCCCCAAACCTCTCAGCCATTGTGTACAAACAAAAAAAAGTGCCGCTCAGAGATAATTCTACCCAACATCAGTTGCAAAATCAATAATCAATCAGAGAAATGCACGTTCTGCATTTCGGGACAGTTATAAATGGCTGGAAAAAGTGCATACGATGAGAGCAGTAGTGTATCATGATCCTTTAAATTGGTGTGACCAATTTATATGCAGCAAAACGTACTATGCGGGGTTGAGAGATGGTTTAGTCCAAGGCAGCCTAGTTTAGTCACTCCCGACATTAGCAGGGGCGTCTCGTGATTAAAAATTTTGGTGGGTCACTTTGATCATTATGGGCAGCCACCGGATGTATTAAAAAATAATAAATACATGATATTGAATTGAACCGATGGGACTGAAAAGACGTTTCATAATGCATATATTCTTTCCTTTTTAAGCTATTCTTAAAATGTATTATTTAACAAAATATTTCGAGGAAAAAAAAACATTTGAAAAGGTGTTTTTTTTAACTTTACACATTAATTTAACATTTTGCCCCTCAACTGCGATAATTACTTATAGATATAGGCATGTTTTCCTCTTCATTCTAGTGGTATTTAAAAAAAATAGAAATAATTTAAAAAATAATCTATCTTCCTATATGGCTCTAAAAAATAGAATATAAACTTAAAGCATATCGATGGTGCAATCAGTCACTGAGTTCGTATTCACTTCAAAGGAAGATAGGTCCGCCGATTTACCTACTCCAACAGTTACCGGCGCCCTATCTTTCTTGGAAGTGAATACGAACTCAGTCTCTGGCAATCTGCAGTTCGCAGGTTCGAGCTCCAGCTGGACCACCGTTGATATTTTTCTCCACAAAACTTCCTGGCCTTCCCACGGTCAATGGGGGACAAAAATGGGCTTGGAAAGGCCGCCGTCCGTCGGATAAGACGTCAACCTCCTTGGTCGGGAGAACCATGCCTTGTGCACGTTGCAGAACGCACTGTGTGGCCTTGACGGGAGGATATCATATGTTTCTTAATAGCTGTCCAGTGGGTCTCCTACCCCAATCTTCTGCGAGCCTTCGGGGTCCTTGTGACCTAGCCATTTAGACCATTGAGTGCAAAAAATTGCCGCTCGGAGGTAAATTAACTTAACTCAACTTTGTATATAATTATAAGGTTAGGCAAAGGAGACGGCAATCTCCTTTGAACAGCATATTGCTTAGAGAGAGACTCCGTTAGAATAGCCATGTTGCTCTTATCCATAAAAATATATTAGCGAATAGGGTTATGAACAGTGTGTTTAATACCACAGAAAGATCGGGAGAATGCAGTAGGCAGAAATGTCAAAGAGGACCTCGTTAGAATTGGTTTGCAGTGGCAGAGGTAGAGGTTGCTCAGAACAGATGTGTTTGGAGAACTAAATTGCAAAACCTTGTTGGACTTCCATAGCCCACGGCTGCTTGAGGATTATGATGATGAAACCTAATTCCGGCGAAACTTATGTGGCGGGACAGTGCATTTAATCCAGGGACTGTCTCCCGAAAACGGGGACCTATGGTCACCCTATTTTAAGCTGCAAGTCAAAATTAGGCAATGCATTTAGCACGCTGACCTACGTATTACTGGAGAAATATGCTAAAATATATTATTTGCATTTTCTTATAGACCAAATGTTCAACACATTATATATTTTCATATCTAATGTTGTTCTTAAATTCTTCACACACAAGTATCCTTCCTTGGCTAAATAAAAAGTTTGGAACCCAGTTCAAACGCATCTTGCCAGGAAGATTTAGGCCTGTTCAACTGACACAGCCAAATGCAGATATTCTCCAAGAATTAAGATATTCGCCTACTGATTGCTTTGCTAGAATCAACCAATCAAGTGTCACGAGCCACTTCAAAATGGTGGACTATCTGCTGCAGTTCAGGGCTATTTTATTTCAGCGCATGAACATTTGCGACATTGTTATGATAGATAATACGGTAGGCAGAAATGTCAAACAGCAGATCGTTACAATCGGGCTGCAGTGGCCAGAGGTAGCATATGTTGCTCAGGACAGAACTAAATTGCAAAACCTGGTTGGACCTCCATAGCCCATGGCTGTTTGATGATTATGATGATGATGATGAAACTAATTCCGGGGATAGCCATACCAGGTCTGGCCGTAATGTTAAAATTAGTATTGACATTACGAAAGTTGCCAACGTAGGGCTCTATTCGCAAAGTTAATGGTATGATTGTCTACATAACACGGTAAATAATGATTACTAAACGAATATAAAAATGATATATTGATTTAGATATAACAAATTAGTAGTACTAAATTTGAAATTCGTTTATTATATGTTGTGATTGTTTTGTTGGGGGGCCTAATGGAGTAGCCGCCCCTAGTCATCAGTGCAGTGACGGACTGGGCCGCCGGAACGCAGGTCGGTTTCCCGGTAGGTTTGTTACAAAAGCTTATTTCGAGGTCGGTCGATCGGTAGTTGATTTTTATTAACTAAAAAAATTAATACGCTGTGGGCAATGTTCAAAGGTGTTGAATAGGTCAGCGAAAAAAAGAATGGTATGCAGGAGGCATATACCTAGAGTTGCCACCTTTTCAAATGAAGGAACCCGGAGTATTTGAAACTCCTAGTCGGGAAATATTTCAATAGGTAATATATCTGGACAGGATTATGAAATCTAGGAAAGGCCTTATTAATAGACATGCCCAGTTTTAAAATTAAAAATAAACATCTATGCGTACTTCTGTTTGTAACTATATAAATTATTAAATTTATTTAAGCGTAGATTGACTAACAATAAAAAGATTATGTTAACTAAATCGCCAATTTCGATTCTTTATTAACAAGACTACAGGTTTATAATTCAGGTAATAATTATTGCTATGCATTTCTTTTCCTGCCTAATCTACTTTCGCACAATGCTTGAGTATCGGATAACCTGGAGTTTATCTTGAAAATTTCCTTTTCTGTTCCTTAGGAGGAGTAGCTATGATTTCATGCTTTCACATCCTCGAATCGGACTTATTTTCAAACACTAGTTTTTTTTCACATTTCTGAAAAGTTTGACTACAAAAAATATTTAAGAAATATTTTTCCTTACTGACATATCAACGCTTTGCAAAAAACAATATTCTACCCACAGACAATGATAAAAATGTACATTTCAACTAAAAAAATTGCATGAATTATATTAAAATATTTTTTTTCATGACAGTGATCGGTGCTTATATGCTTAATTTATTTGTGAAGTGTTGAAAGGTATATAGATCAGAGCTATTGCATTTTATGTAAATATAAAATTTCTCCGTTGAGGGGCAAGCGGGAAGACGGATATTAAAATTACAATTAAAAAACTAAAGTCAAAACAAAATTCGCCTTTCTGTTGATAAGCAAATATAACTAATCAAATACATTTCTATATCTAGTTCACTTTCTGCGCCCATATTGATAATAGAAGATATAATTAAGTTACCTGAAATATCATTTTGCACATAAGCATAAACTCTACTCTACTTCTGAGTGCTTTCATAATTTTTAAATGAGAAAAGCTTCGTTCACATACACAGTCTCGGTTAATTGATACTGTAATGGCATATTTATATGCCATATCAATATTGCTATACGTTCTACAATATAAATTATATTTAGATAGATCTTGAAAACAGCAACAAATATAATTTTTACAGTTTGATGTTTGCATGGCGCATTTCACGTCGTTGCCGATTGTTTTTGAGTCGGACTCCTCACTGGATTCATCTATTTTAGATATACCTTTTATTTTTTTAATCGTTTCATTTTCCAATCAGATATTTTAATTCCTTCATTTAGGTTCTCAATGTGGAGTATGCGGTAAAAATTTTTGGGGTAAGCCGTGAGAGCTCAAAAGTCGCTAGATCTAGTAACAAAATCAGTGTTTTATTTCATTTCCATTGTTATACTATAACTATTGTTTTATCTATCTATACAAGGGGTACACCAGTTACATACACATTTCCAGGGGGTACGTGAAGCATAAAATTTGAGAACCACTGCTTTAGGCTATTTCCGTTTTGTGGTATTGCGCTTAAATTTTACGTTCAATTTTACAAACAGATATTTTCTTCAACAGGTTTTGCATTAACATCTATACGTTGGCGAATAATTTTCGTCATATTGAAAACGTTGCTTGATTGACTTTATTGTGTTGTCCGTAAATACATTAAAAAATTTTATCTGGAAATATTCTGTCATATTACGAAACTCGTGGTAGTTAATTACTGCACCAGCCATCGGTTTTCGTTTTTCGGATTCTCTCTTCAGGAAGATTTTCTTCTACCACAAGTTCTTCCTCGAGTAATTTACTTGCTCTTTCGGAAAACAATTTTAAAATTTCAGTTACATTTTTGAAATCGCGAAAAAACTTTTTAGGAAATATCGTACTAATACGCCTTTGTCATACTCTTCTTTGCTGGTATATTGCTGGTCTGCAAATATTTTGACAGCTGTCAAGCGTATTGAAAAAGTTCTGAAAAATGTGTGTTCTGTACTTGAGTAACGATTTAATGATATTTAAGCACCTTGACCAATATCAGAGATATTCAGTTTTAAATACTACATTTACCTGGCTTGACTTTTCAAATAATGATGAAATTAGTCGAAGTAGTATACAACTTCCTTTGAGTAGTATGTAGTGCTGAGAGAGACTGCATTAGTTTGGCCATGTCAGCCATATGCATAGCTGGCAGGGCCAGACTTACGCATAAGCCAAGCTACACCTTAGGACCTCAAGGTATGAAGGGCGTAAAAAATGCATTTCAAGTTTTATTCTATAGCAATGGTGCATTTTATTAGTAGTTATAAATCAAATTAAGATTTATAAAGTATAATGAATGTTTTAACTGTGCAGTCTTCAGGTGTATTACGCCTATTTTTCCAGACCCTTCATAATACACCTAGTAACCGACTAACACGATATTACCGTTCATTGGATTTAACTCGATTTCTGTACGACAGAACATTTCCAAGTAAATATTTTTAATGTATTTACGGACAACACAATAAAGTCAATCGAACAACGTTTTCAATATCACGCAAAATTATTCACCAACGTATAGAGGTTAGATACAAAACCTTTTGAAAAAAACAGTTGTCTGGAAAATTCTACGGACAAATTAAGCGCTTTGCTTATAAAATACCACAAAACAGCAACAACCTAAAGGAAGAAATTAGAATATTTAATTGGAAAATGGGAGAACTTAAAAATAAAAAAGGCATATCTAAAATATGTGAATCCAGTGAGGAATCTGATTCATATTCATTCTATAAATGGTTCTCGTTAAAGAGGTTGATATCTCAGAACTAATGCTAGTAGAAAAGGCAAAGGAATTGTTTGAGAAGATAAAAATAACGGAGTAGTGTCATTTTCTCAGAGATGTCTTCATTATTGATGAAATATGAAGATACGTATTAAAAACCCATTATATTTTAGAGTTTATATTTAGGGTATTATACTTCATCTTTATTAGCATTGTTTCAACTGCAGTTTTTTTCAGCCCTAAGCTTGAATGCAAGTTCGTAGCTACTGTATTTGGTTTCTATAGAACATTTCTCATGCAAGTGGCAGATTCATCTAACCGGCAACCCCTATTCCCCAAAAATGTTGTATAGGCTGGAGTTTACTACTGTTCAATAATTTTCGGTTGCAGGAGGTCTGAGCGCCAATTTCCATTTCTTTACGTATAGTAATGGATTTTTTTTACTACTTTTTAAAACTTTCTTCCACAGAAGAATTTCTTTTCCCAACTGTTAGGGAAAGTTCCAAACTTTGGTCAAAAAAGCATAAAATTCTCCGCCTCTCTCCCCTACTCCTTCTGAAAAATACAAATTTCTGAGGGCATGGCACGTATCCGGAGGATCCACTGACGATTTCCAGGGCTGGTTCATTTTACCAATCAGCTGCTGCATCAGTGTTACCAACCATTAGGTTTTCCATTGAAACGTCCAGTGTCCTGTTTATAACTTCAACTGGAGGCATTTTGTACGGTTTTTAAAATGACGCACATTTTGCTTCAATCTGGTGGCAAGAAATGGCAATACATTATGTTTACACAGGTGTGATAAGCAGAATTTTGTATTTATTAAAATTAATAAAAGTATCACTTTTAAGAATGATCACTCAGAAAATCCATGACCGAGAGAAATATTCGTCGAAGGATAATTTAGATGTAGGTGCTCAAATTACAAGAACATATTTGTGCTTTTGAACCTGTCAAAATTGCACCATGTCTGAAATTGAATCAAGGAATGTAATTTAGAAAAAGAAGAGATATTGGATGTATCAGCATACTTTGAAAAAGCTACCAAAGTATACGAAATGGTTGATGAAAGCAAAAAAAAAACCGATGACTTGGGGTGGGGGTGAGGGGCTGCAGGGACCTGCTAAAATCAAAAATAAATTCTGGAATCATGTTTGAAACAATTTTTAAAAATTTTGGTAATCATTTATTATTTGGTTTTAAATAAAGTTCAAGTTTTCAATATATATATTATTTTAAATATACGATTAACTCATAACAATACATCCTTTCATTCTCAGTAGCATGGACAACCCCATTGGGGGAGAAAGGGAGTGATTCCTCCTTTTTTTTCTGGAAGTGATTACTGATCACGAGAGTGAAAGCTCAACATTATGTTTTACGTTCCATTATGTGATTGTGCGCTAGTAAGGTTCTGGCGGTTTCAATGCTGAATAACAGTAGTGGATCCAGTCCAACTTTTGGGGAAAGGTCTGAATTTTGAAACGCAAAATTCGTAAAACAGTTTTTTTTTAGTTTTTGATTTATACATTTCTCCTATAATTTTCAATGGAGAGAGACAAAATAATTATTTCATGGATGGGAGAGGGTGGAATCGTCTCCAAACAAAATGTTCGATTTTATTGTAATGTAAATTGTCAACACTACCTGATAGTTTAGTTCTAAGAGAGAGGCAAGCAACGAGAGACAGTGCGGTCTCGCTTGAGGTTATGAGGGGATAAGGGAAATTCCTATAGCTGGAGCCCTGCACTGATGCGGCTCTCCGCATTTATAAAGCTCCATGGATAAAATATTAAGGTTAACCCAGATTGCGGATAAAACACCGGGTTAAAAAATTATGTTAACGAGGATAGCCGATAAAAATCTATTGAAACATGCGAAAAAATTATTGTATTAGTGATGGCTGATATGAGTGAAAAAAAAAAAACTACTTCAGGTAATAAAAAAACTAATTTATTTTATGTGAAACAAGCGATCTTTTTGCTTACAAAGCAAATAGAAGTTAAAAAATCTATTCGAGTGTTGCATAAAAAAATGTATTAAATCTCTGAAAGTTTCAGTCACAGAGATCACAAAATTTACGTCGTAAAATGAAGAGGGAGGTACTAGGGGAAAAAAAGCAGTATCTTCCCATAATTGAGCATAACTGCATTTAAAAGAGCAAAATTTACTCATAAGAATGCGAAAAATTGCAATATGGCAGTTTTTTTCCCTAATATTTAGTAATGCATATTTTTTTGGAATACGAGCTTTTCTAATTTTTTTAGTTAATTATTAGTCATTAACAAACTATTTGATTTTTTTCTTCTACTCGTATTATTTGTAAACCCGCAACGGTTATTTAGCTAATATACTCGGATGCTTGTAAAGTTTTGTAGATGCAGTTTGATAAGACCTTACGGATTCTGATAACTCCTAGAGGATACATATAAGACTCAGCGGATGCTGATAACACCTAGAGGATACGTATAAGACTCAGCATTTGCGGATAAGGTCTAGGGCAGTGATTCTCAACCTTTTATGTTTCACATACCCCCTGGAAATGTGTATGAAACTGGCGTACCCCTTGTATAGATAGATAAAACTATAGTTATAGTATAACAATGGGAATAAAATAAAACATCTATATGTAACATACATCTAACACCTTTTGAGCTCTCACGGCCTACTCTAAAATATTTTACCGCGTACTCCACGTTGAGAACCCCTAGTGTAGAAGATGCGGGCAGAATGCTTGCAATTCACGCAGAGTTCTACTTATAACAAATGAAAATAAATTAATTACTCTTCAAGCAACTGCTTGTGACAGAGGTTTAACAGGATCTTGTTAGTGCAATACACCATGTAGAAAGAAATGAGTACCTCAGCAGAAAATCGACACTGAAAAGGAACATTCATACTTCAACGTGGGCTCACACCCAGAACCCTTTGATTAGTATCCAAGCACATTCTCATAACCAAAAAAGTGTCAAAAAATACTTATGTAGCAGGTCCGAAAATTAATGTTGCTCTTCTTTAACTTGTGCATATTGATGATGTTTACGGTAGCAATTCCCATAACTATACCCGAACTGTAATATATATTTCGGTGCAATGTTCATTTATTTTTTACTAGTTGACCGGCAAACAATGATGCTGAATTTCAATATTAATCTGCATATACTGATAATTATTCAAGGTTAGTTTTGTGACTCCCCCCTCCTCCCTTTAGCACAGATTCAACACAAAGAACTGCCAGCGTTGCTCAAGTCGTTGCTGACATTAACGGGAGCTCTCATAACTCGTGGCTTCGTTTCTACGCAAACTATCGAGATTTTCATTTCTTCTTCGATAGGGTTTGGTACGTTTGGTTGCCGAGATACTTGACCGAATAGTCGCAAAATTCGCATGAGTGTTACCCCTGTGTGACCCCGTATTGGATTAAAAAATTCATGTTTCTACTTGCTTACTATAATAATGCCTTTGGGAACGTGGGAGATCTGGTAATGAGAGTAGATTTATACATTGTTATGAATCTTGCATTCACAGTTAGGGAGCAGAAAATGGTAACAATGGATTTGGAGGTGACTTCGGTTTCCCGTATCAGGAGCTTAATAAATAACTTTGCTTGTAACAAGCCCCACTTATGAAATTTGGACTTGAAATTCTGCACTGCAACTGGGGGGACATTCAGAAATATTCTGTGAAATTTTGAAGCGTCTAGCAGGATTTTCCGATGAATTACGGCTGTCACAGACACACTGACATCTCCTTTCATTATCACAGATTTCATTTATAACTCAAGAAAAATATATAAGCATCTAATATATATATATGTAGAAGGATTTGTGAGTGAATAAGTGACTGACTGATAAGAGGAGCACACTAATTCTAATCGTGATGCAGAACTGGTAGGGCTCTGAAAATTTGCACCTGTCTAAACCGCATCGTAGATATGGAGAGAAATCCGAAATCTGACCTGCAACGTGTATTTAAGGTCATGTAAAGGTCACAGGGATCAAACTTTGATCTGCAGGTGATAGAAAGTAAAACGTGTTATCTAACAGGTGTTTCAGGTGGTGGATTTGAGAAACTTCACAAAATATTTTGATCTGGCGGGTCTTACGAGGTAAAAGGTCAGATTTCCATCTATTGGCGTTAGAAAGGTTACAACTGGTGCCTGCGGGTATTTAAGGATTTAGAACTCCGGAAAATATGAATCCAATGGGTCCCTCAGGTCAAAGGTCAAATTTAATTTCCGCGCTAGAGAGGTGAAATTGGTGTACAGGGTATTTTGGCTCACAGATCTCAGAAATGGCAAAAAAGTTCAGATCAGGCGTCGCGCTCAAGGTCAAGTAGGGGTCAGAGGGGCGATTCTGGTATACATATATTCAGCAAATTTTTCAATGCGACCAACATAGTAATTATGCCAGAGTAATTGGCGAAGTGAAAAGTTACGTTAGTTAAAATTTACATTAGAAATCAAAAGTAACCCAACCATGATATTATCACTGCTTGCTGCTATCTAAGTTTTCTACATTTACATTGTTATATAAACGATAAACAGTTGCTGCTTAAAGGTTTTGGAAAAGTAAATAATACTGCAAAATTTCTTATAGTTTATGGTCTGACTGTTATGTCTGGTTTAATCTCTGATATCAATCACATGGGTAAATAAGAATCATAAAAGCTGAAGTGATTTCAGAACATCATCTTATAAGTATAAAAATAGGCAAAAGTATTTTATGGATATAAATATATATATAAAGAAAAATATTTATATGGATTTAATGTCATGTAAAGATTTATGTGATATCATATAATATGGTATCACATAAATCTTTACATGATCTTACTTTCAATCAACACTGTAAAATGGCGTTGACACAATAAGTTGATTTTCTTAATATATTTAGGAGTTCGCTTATTTTTTTTATCCTTGCAGTATTATGCAGTGTATCAAATGGCCTGGAGTGTGATTCGTACGAATACTTCCAATGTTTCATGAAAGGAGTTAATGGCTACTTTAAAAAAGGCTTACCCTTAACCCCACAAGAAATTGCAGCAAAATGCAGGTGAGATCAGAGTGCTTTTATCTAATTTTTTTCTCTAATTTTTCGCTTCACATTTGCGAATCGATTGATTGGTTTATGAATTTATCCAACTAATATTTTAAAAATTAATTTGTTGGATGATTATAAGGTGCCTCTTGAAATAGGGCGTAAATTTTGGGAATATGAAATTTCCTTACCATGTTTTCTTACCTCGTAAAAAAGGGGAAAATTTTTAAAATATTGTTTCCCTATATCAGTGATGCCCAACACCCGCCTGCTACTGCTTTTGTATGGTCCGTGATTACTTGATGTCAAATATTTTAATCATATTTCAAATTTTATTTGCTTACACAACAGGCAAACTCTTTTATTGTAAACTTAGTGTAACTATAGTATTGTATTGTAGTATAGCATTACGTTTGAGCGCTGATCTAGATAAAACGTATTAAAATTACATAAATTCAAAATTTTGGCAGATCGACATGTCTGCTGGTAATATGGCTGACTCCGCCATTATGATTCCTGAAGTAATAGAAAAAGCTAAAGTAAGGTTGCAGGATGTGTTAAAAGAAGCAGAGGTATTGATGAACTTGCGTAAAGTTCTACGTGCTGAAAGGGGAACGACAACAATCCTTACCGTAGCTGATAATGCTATATCAGCGAAGGAAATTTGAACGATCCTTCCCTGTGCTCATATGCCCTATACTCCTGGGCGATATGATTTTGCTGCTTGCAAATGAAACACATGCTCAGCAGGGGCAGTGGTGGCGGTGGCTCAGATCTCCTTCCGCTGTCACTCTTCCCCCGTTGCTCTTTCCATTCTCGTAATACATCTGCTTAATCTCTGTAACTCTTCTCTGATTCCCTTTAACATATCTACCTGTTCCTTGTTCCTATTCTCATTTTTGATCTCCCACTGTTCTTACTGAGCTAGGCCAACACCTCCTACAAGAGAAAACCGTACAGCTACGTCACAGAAAACTGACTACATCTAGAGCCCTTATATACCAGGCCGACCAGCGACGATCGGCATTCAGCGACTACGATAGTCGCCGACCTCGGTATGCCCGCACTGGAAGCGGAGGGTTACGGCCGTCATGATCGAAGTTTGCCTCATGCATATTTTATGATATTACCCAAGCTAAACTTAATCGTAAACGATGAATGACTACTAACTTAAATGTAGCTATCATTCATCTACATATTAGTAATCGATATATCACGCAAATTAACATTAAAATACAGAAGCATTAGTCAGAAGTATATATTATAGAACGCTGTAAACCTAATGCACGTTCTCGGTCGAATTCTTTCAACCCACTTTTTTAAATTTAATTGGATCAGCCTGAAATTTAAACACTGTGCAATTGTTCCTATAGCTGTTTAGACAACTTGCAGCTGAATATCGTCCGATAATAATTGTTTTTTATATACTAAGGATTCGAAAAACTGCGGCGCACACGGCGGCTGCATTGACTATAACACTAAGTCACTTCACCAGTTGGCATAAGAAATGCGGATAGGTCGGCCTGGTATATAGGAACTCTAGACGTAGTCATTTTTCGGTGATGTAGTTGTACGGCCTTCTCTTGTAGGAGGTGTTGGCGAGGCGGCCATGTTCTACTTCCACTGTCTTTACATTTGCAGATTTTTCTAACAACTGCTTGTTGTTTTCCGAACACATTGCTCTGTTTACTGTTTCTTGAAAAGTCTCCATATTGTGCAAGGGCACAAATCTCTGAACAACTATAACAACTCTGAGCAATAATCAACTTACAAACTGTGACGAATCCCTGGGCAGTTACATACTCTTGCAGTATATTTGGTTATGCTTTATGGACAAGGGATCTTCTGCATCAAAACAAGCTATAAACGTCTGCTTTAAAACTCTCAAACAGTGCTAATTACTGTGATTCATTTGCAAATTTTACTGCTGCCCATTTTAACTTGGATCTAGCTATAATGATCAACTTCGGATATCGTCAGTTAACTAGTTTCACCACACTTGACATGCCAACGGCTATACCAAGCTGAAAACACCGGTTCTTGTCCACATTTGACAGTTGTCAGACAATGCTCTTTACGAAATATTATCATAGACTTAAAGAATTAGATTAAAGTGCTGAAAAATGAAATATCTGGAGTTCGATCTTCAACAGAATTTTCATCAGGCAAAATAGATGACTCTTTAAATGTAATACAGGGACTTACTCAAGAAGTATCGGATCTGAAAGAGCTTAACCTTGAGTTGCAGTGTCGAATGCAAAGCAAGAGGCAGAACTGAAAGAACTGAGAAATGATTTACATGAAATGCAGCAGTATTCGCGAAACCAGAACTTAGAAATTTTAGATGCTCCAGAGATTGCTGGCGAGAATGTTCTGGCCTTTGCAAAGAACATTGCTAGCAAAATTCAAGTAAAGGTGAATAATGATGATATTCAGGTGGCTCATCGAGTTCCCGCAATTAACAAAGACAAAACTAAACCTATTGTTGTGAAACTAAAAATGAAAGAAATGTGGGACAATTGGCTAGAACGCAACAAAAAATCTAAATTCCCTCTAAAAAAGTAATTGATATTAACCTTATTTTAAAGAGTTAAAATTATTTTTAAATGAACATCTAATACCTAGTATAAAAAAATATTGTATAATGCTAAGCAATTTAAATTAAAAATAGATATAAATTTGTTTGGGAGAAAAAAGGAAAAGTTTTCATCCGTTAAAGTTAAAGATTCAAAATTTGGCGGATCAGAGATGACAATGACCTAAATATGTTAAATGAACAAGCTGGCTGCTGAAAATATTTCGCCTTTTAGTTCTGTTGGAACCATGTCACGTTCTGTGATCTGTAACGACATTAAAGAATTACTGTCTTTCTTTAATTCCGGAAATTATTCAAGTTTAAAAATTTTACATTTTAACATTCGAAGTTTAAGAAATAAATTTGAACAGCTGGAAGCCATTCTTCAATATTTAAATAGTAAAACGGATATTTTAATGCTTTCTGAAATGTGGATCAAACCATGAATTAAATTTGTATCAAATAGATGGTTATCATATGTTCTATTGTTGTAGAGATTACAATAAATCTGGTGGAATACTTTGCTACGTAAAAAGTTCTTTAATAGTCAAGCAAATTGCATTTAATGATATAAGTTCAGCAGAATATATTACTATTTATCTGGAAAATTATCAGGAATATTCCGTATGTATATATAGATCGCTTTGTATCCCACTTACCACCTTCCCAGTAGAATTTCAAGAATTACTCTTATCATTCGATAATAAAGGCGAGGTTGTTGTAATTGGTGATTTAAATATAGATATACTAGGAAATGATCACTACACAAATGAATTTCTAAATTTGGTGTCATCAAATGGCTTTCAAATGGCTCTCAAAGTTCATCATTCAAATGGCTTTCAAAGGCAATTCAAATGGCTTTCAAAGTTCATCATTCAATGGCAATTCAAATGGCTTTTCAAATGGCTCTCAAAGTTCATCAGATCAAATGGCTTTCAAAGTTTCATAAATTCACCGACCAGAGAAAGTATGATATCTTCTACTTGTTTATATCACATTTTTATTAAAAGTAAAATCGAAAGTTCATTCAAGAGTAGTATTGTTAAATTAGCAGTGACTGATCATTATCCCATTACCTTAACAATTAATTTTAACAATAATATGAATATTCAGTGTGATAATTATACAGAGCCTACTCTTTATCACTACATACACTATACTTTATTGAACAGGCTTTTAAGTGAATGTTCCTGGGACGAGGTATTAACTCTTAATGATGCCAATGAAGCTTATAATAAATTTTTAACCACATTTAATCTCGTAATTAAAAATTCAACTAGGGAAAGAAAAATTCATAATAAATCGCAATCAGCAAAGCCATGGATTAATTCTGAAATTCTGAACTTATTAAAAGAAAGAGAAAAGCTATATAAAAAAACACCAAAAATATCCTTTAAATGAAACCTATGAAAGTAGCTTTAAAATTTTAGAAATTAAATAAATTATAAAATTCGAGATGCAAAAAACTGTTTCCTTACAACTCAGTTTCACAATTGTGATGGTAATATATCAAAGCAGTGGAAATTGATACTAAATTAGTTAAACTACTAAACTTTTCTATCCTAACTCTGTTGCCCTACTTACTCAATCATCCGAATTTCCCAAATCACACTCTATCACAATAAAACAAACTAATAGCACTCTTAAATGCTCAACTTCTAAAATTGTCAGAACCAAAAACACTTTCAAACACTCAAATTCTAAAATTGAATCTTTCATCTAACCAAAGTCCAAGTAATATTTCTCTTATCAAACAAGAATAATAAAACTTTTAGCTTTTCGTAGAAAAACCCAGTTTGGTTCAAGGTGTCCTTTATCCAACACAAAATATGTTTGTCTCCAAAAATTCTAACTCTGAACCACATGAACACAAACCACTGAACAATTTTTTTCTTCACTCTATTCCAGACTTCAAATATTTTTTCCTTAATTTTAAATTTCCTGATAATCTGCAAAATATCCAGGTGATCCATTGTTTTAAAAAACTGGTGGTAAGAAGATCCTCACAAGATTTAGATTCCAAGATGTTAAGGTGACATTTTGTGCTAGTACTAATCCTGTTCACAAGGCACCAATATGTCACACTCTCTCAGATGTTGGGTCACTTGGAATGAGGTGCCCTTTCGTACCCATAAAAATAGGGAGGGAATATAACGGTGGTCTATCGCCAAAAGATATTTCGAATGGAAGTGTACGGTGAAGAATATATCAATGCAGAATGTTTTTCGCTGAAGCAAAGAAAATATATTTGATTTAGTGAAAATATCCCTTCTCTCTAAATGGCAAGACAAATAAATGTAAAAAAATATTTCTATATGTAACTTAAAAGCAAAAAGGAAATGAGGAAAAACATGTCAATGTCCCTTACTCTGTATTAACTTCGAAGAAAGATAAGGATCCAAATTAATTTTACTTTCTGACTGAAAAAATCTCTCCCCTTTTGAAGTTGATACGAATTGAATAATATCATTACTGGCATATTTTATTCTTATACTTTTTAGTGATACTTTTTACTCTTTCAATTTGTATGTTTTTAGAATGAGATATTTGTGTGTTAACTGGAAGGAATTATGAGGATCATTTCTATAGAATGATGCATGACATCTTCTATAGCAAGCAGTTCGTTAACATTTTCATCACAGAGTGGTATGTTTTAAAGAAAGCTGTAAACCGTCAACCAGTATATGGGCAAAATATCATCAGAAAATGCTGCAATTATTTTTTTACTATGCAGAAAAGTTACTATACAACTTTATTGAGAACACTAAAAATATCCCTATCTCAAAGATGTCGCGTTATAAATTTTCTAATTTAGGTTTTTATTTCATAAAATGCGACTTTACGAGGAGATTAATTTCGAAGTCGATAATTTCGGAACAATGTGTTACAGTAAAAGTAGAATGAACAATGTAACATAAATAAATACTGATTTACAAAACAACCCCTGACTGTTTTAAAAGTTTTGAAAGCTGAAATATTAAACAATAATGCTACCAGACAGGGCCAGATCTAGGGGGGAAGGGGCCATATCCCCCCTTTCAGAATGTTATTAAGACTAAAAGAGCCAAAAATTATGGAATTGATTTAATTTTAATTTAATTTTCAATATTTTTGTAAAGAATTTTGAAGAACGGAGAGTAAAATGTTATACTGCATTGGAAATTCTTGCCCCCCCCCCCCTTGTACATTTTTCCAGCTCAATTATGTTCCTGGTCTCTCGCCTCGATTTATTTTTCTATATCTGGGCCTGCTATCAGGTATGAGAAATCATCTTAAGCTGAAAATACTCTGAAATGTAAGTACTGTAATAACTAAAAATTATTCAAACTTTCGTCAGCGTTGAACAAATTTTTGTATAATTTACTAATCTGTAGGATTCGACAATTTTTAAACACTGGAAGAGTTGGGTTGTTTTATCTCGCAGTGGCACTTCTTTTGCACATTGTGGCGAAATGACCAGATCATAAGCTCTGCCTAGGAACTCCAAGGAACTCCTAGAACTCAGAGAAGGTTGGACATACATTGGACAACTATTAGGAGACGGAGGCCGTCCAACGGGCAGAGTCAGTTTAGAGCATATGGTCAGTGGAGTTTATTAAAAAAACTCCACAAAATAGGGAAATTTTTATACTGGAAAAGTGTTCTGGCTCAATCTTACTCTCCCTCCCTCCCTCCTGAATATTTTTAGAGATCTGGGACTCCTCCTCTTTATATTTCGCTGTTTACCCAACAGATTGTGCTCTCGACAAATCGTAGAAACTGCATTTAGAAACACTATTATTACTAGCAGATTTGCCCGGCATTGCTGGAGTCTGAAACTTTCTGAAATACGGAGAAGATTACATTCCCATGTCTCAAGCTTTCATTTGGATAAAATTGATTTCGATGTATTTGGTACCCACCCACCCACCTCTCTCGTTCACCTCTCCCTTAGCAAATATTTTCTCCCCAACTTTTAGGGAATTCGAAATCTTCTAAAGTATAAAATAGATAGCACTCACCATGTCGCAATTTTTCATTTGACATAAAACTCATTACGATCGCTTCGTCCCTTCCCACCCACATGGAAAACATTTCATCTCCTTCCTTTAGGAGATGTCTGAAACACTGGAAAGTGCTTTAATTTGGCATAAAAATGTAAAAAGCTGTCATTTGGCATAAAACGCATCACGATCCGTCACGCATTCGTCCTCTCTGTTACCCCGCCTCTTCTAGGTGATATCAGAAACTCTTTAAAGTGAATGGTAGGTGGTACTCCCCGTAACCTAGCTTTCATTTGGCATAAAACACATTACAATCGTTTTGTTCTCTCTCTCCGGTATAATTTTTCTCCTTTTCTGGTGGGGAAAGTCAGAAACTCTGCAAAGTATATAGTAGATGGCACTCCCTATTTAGCAAACTTTTATTTGGCATAAAATTCATTACGATTCACGATCGTTTCGTCCCCTCTTCCAGCCACCAACGCAACTGGTAAAACATTTATCTCCGTCTTCTAGGGTAAGTCTAAAACTCGCTAAAATATATAGTAGTTGGCACTCCCCACGTCTCAAGCTTTCAATTTGGCATAAAATTCGTTGTGCCCCCTCCCCTTGTACCTTACTTCCTATATACGCCCTAAAAAGTAGAAAATAAACGAAATCGTATCAATGGAGTAATCGGTCACCGAATTCGTCTTCTCTTCAAGTGAAAATTAGGGCACCGATTTATTTATTCAACAAGAGTGCCCAGTGCCCTATCTTCTTTTGAAGTGAAGACGAATTTATTGCCTGATTCCACCATCGAAGTGCTTTAGTTTTATTTCCTAGTTCTATTGCGCATATAAGAAAAATAATTTTAATTTATATTTATTGTTTGTTTTTTATTATTGCGGTACAACACAATTTTTTCTAAATTGTAGGATGTATTTTGAGATGCTTATAGAAAAAGTTTTGCCATCATTGCGCTAAAAAGAGTTCAATTTAAAACATTAGATATCTATTCATAAAAATAAACTGGAAAATATGAAGGAGTTGTAGGAATTCGTGGGTGCGACAGCTTATGTTTCCTGCCAATTGTTGTTTCCACTCTGATGTAATTTATTCGTTCGTGTACTCTGCAACAAAAGATAGCCAATTACCGCTACCATCAATTAATAATCGGCAGCCACCAAGATTTCATAACAATAACGTTTATTTAGTTGTGATAAACAAGTTACCGAAAGGCATCCCAGTGCGCTGTTGCACTGTTGTGGATTTGATGGTCACCACTGTGGAATATATTTAATTCTGACAGGTTGTTATTAGACAAGTTGTTATAGTTTTAATTTTGTCGTTACGATTAGAAGCGGGCCGTATCTAAAAATAAACAGGGAAGTAATCGAGGCTGAAAAAGGTAAGGTTTGGGAGGAACAAAAGATTGAATTTACATTGCAAAGTATAATATTTTCCCTTTCCTTTTATTGTTTAAAAAAACTTGAAAATTGCATGAAATATGCACAAGTTTACAGACAGCTACGGCTGCACACATTAAAGAACAGGTTGAAAAAGAATAATCATACACTTTAATTAAAACTTTTATCTTACTCCTAATAACTCTCCAGTTGTCGTAACGTTCTCTGACTCCACGGAGTCCTTGTGACTTGGATGTTAGCCCAATGTACGCAAAAACAAAGCACCGCTCAGAGAGAGACATCCCACCCAACTCAAATTAAAGCTTGTGACTTATGCAATATCTTGCCTTATCTTTCTATATGCTTCATAAAAAGTAGGAAAAACAAAACTAAAAGATTTCGAGGGTGCAATCAGTCACTGAAGTCGTTTTCACTTCAAAAGAAGATAAGGAGATGATTTGTCTACACAACAACGTTCTTGGCGTCCTATCTTCCTTTGAAGAAAAAAAAATCTGTGACCAATTGCATCATCGATATGCTTTTGTTTAATTTTCTACCTTTTGCGGCGCATATAGGAATATAGGTGATTTTAAATTTTTGAAATTTGTTTTAGTTGTTTTGCATTCATAGAAGACACTAAATCGCAGGTTTCGAACTCAAATCATATAAGGGTTAAATCAGTTATTTTTCAATAAGTAAATGACAACATTTCATTTTTAGCAATAACAAGCCAAACAAAATTATTTATATTGCTGTTTTAGGAATTAAATGCTATATACTTTTGATTCCAAAACACAAAACTAAATTTCATTTACAATGGCTTCATCTCCGTTGATCGCGACCATATTCTCTATACATGTCGTGAGATCATCGCAGTCTAGCCAAGTAAATAATAAGCCATAGCTCGCAGTCATGATTATGATAGAAAGTACTTGCTCACGAGTAGTAACATAAATGAGAGTTCTGGGCCAATGTTAAGGTATAGGGATTTCTATGTTAATCTATGAGAAAAGTTTTGGCAGATGAGGTTTAAACTAATTTTGTTGTGGTTTTATGTGAGAAAATATGTGAAAATTAGAAAAATCTGGGGTGTTTTTTAGCACTAGAAATATTAATTTAATTTTTTTTGGCAGATGTGGTTTAAACTAATTTTCCAAAAAAATGAGGTGTGTGTGTGAATGAGATAAAAATGATGTGTTTTGTTGAGTAATCATACATTTTAAACTTTTATCTAACCAAAGTAATATTTATCTTACCAAACAAGAATATTAAAACTTTTACCTAACCAAAGTCCAAGAAAAGTTTATCTTATCAAACAAGAATATTTAAATTTTTATCTAACCAAAGTCCAAAGTAATATTTATCTTATCAAACAAAAATATAAATCTTTTATCTAACCAAAGTCCAAAAAATATTTATCTTATCAAACAAGAATATTAAGACTTTTATGTAACCAAATTACAAGTAATATTTATCTTATCAAACACTTCAATTAAAACTTTCATTTAACCAAAGTCCAAGCAATATTTACCTTATCAAACAAGAATATTAAAACTTTTATCTAACAAAAGTCCAAGAAATATTTATCTTATCAAACAAGAATATTAAAACTTTTATCTAACCAAAGTCCAAGAAATATTTATCTTATCAAACAAGAATATTAAAACTTTTATCTACCCAAAGTCCAAGAAATATTTCTCTTATCAAACAAGAATATTAAAATTTTATGTAACCAAAATACAAGTAATATTTATCTTATCAAACACTTCAATTAAAACTTTCATTTAACCAAAGTCCAAGTAATATTTATCTTATCAAACAAGAATATTAAAACTTTTATCTAACCAAAGTTCAAGTAATATTTATCTTATCGAACACTTCAATTAAAACTTTAATTTAACCAAAGTCCAAGTAATATTTATCTTATCAAACAAGAATATTAAAACTTTTATCTAACCAAAGTCCAAGTAATATTTATCTTATCGAAAAAGAATATTAAAACTTTTATATAACCAAAGTCCAAGTAACATTTTTCCCTGTGAATATTTTTCTTATCAAAGAAGAATATTAGAATTTCGATAGATCAAAGTTCTCATTGATGAATCAATATATATCTCTAAACGACTGGAAGCTGGCTGTCAAAGAAGTTATCAGATCAAAGGGTTAACGACAAGGAAAGAAAGATTTGAGTTTATTATAGTAGTTTTTAAAGAATGTCCCTAGAAATTGAAATAAAAAGGATTGTTAAAACAATCTTATGATCAGAATTTTTAGGAACTTCAACAATATTTGAAAAGATTATTTGAAAATATTTTCTTAAATAAGAAACTTTGTCTGAATAAACCTTAGTATTTAAAGTGAATCTTTTCCTGTGGAATATATCATTTCCTACAGAATATCGATTCTAATTGGCTGGCTTCCTACATAATGGAATTTGTCATACTCTGCTGGAAGGTAAATGATAAATTACAAAATTTTAAATCCAGTAGTTTAGAATAATTTTGAGAATGTATGAAGTTTGTATAGAGAGAGAAGAGTTTTTTTTGTTATCGTATTTAATTCAATCTAAATAGAAATCATTTATTTAAGGTCAATTGACTAATGTCATTATTTTAGAGTTTACTACACCTCAGTATTAAAGTGAAGCTGTAAAAAAATACTGGTCCGGGAACTATTTTTTAAAACGTGCAAACAGATGTAGTAGATTTCGAAATGATTGTATTTAAATAGGTTTTTTAGCCAACAACTAAAATTTTTTCCTCTAGTGGTTGTAAAGTTGTTTTTCGTTCTGAGAAATTACGCAATATACGTTATATAATTCATTTGGCGGCCTATTTAATTTAAATCGTATTTCGATGTCAGCAGTTGCTGATAATTCTTATAGACGTGATTCGTATTTGTTGACATCGAAGTAAAATATCGGATACAGTTTCATAAAATCTTGATAATTGACTTGTGTTCCCAAGTCTGTTATCATATTTGTTGCAGCTAAAAAGCTGTTGTGAACTCGTGCATATTCCAAAGTGTTGGGTTTAAAGTTGCACTTGAATTCTTGGTCGGGAAACTGTTTCCTATTCACTCTGCTCTGAATCCGTTGTAGTAACATGTGATCAAACACCATATTGTTTCTGGTTTTACTATTTTATCGGTTAGACTTTTGTAGGACGACTTAAAGATGGACGGGTTTATTTTAAGTTGTAGTAAACCCTCCAACTGATATGAGAGTCAATTTTACTATCAGATTTGTACAGTTTGCACGATTCCCAAAAGATTTCACGTGGATTGCCACTTGCTAACTGAGATCCTAGTTTTGCAAGTATTTGTAGTGATGGAGTTCTACACCCCACCATCTCTGGATGATGGGATAGAAACAACTAGGGGGAAACCGAAAGATTTGACCCCCAAAATGCTTATGCGATTGCGTTGTATATTTTTAAAAATTTTAAAATATTTAATTCACCTAAGTATACTATCCAAGCCGTTGATCAAACACTTTAAATCTCCTAAATGCATCACTTAGCACCATAGATCAATTAAACTAACTCTCATATTAGCATTACAATAAGATATTTATTCACAAATCTCTACTTAAAACAACAGTTACATAAACTAATTGAATCTCACTACCGGGACGTTCTCGACGGGAGCTTTTGGCTCGACCTCTTCCAACAAGGAAAAATAACTACAATCTCAAAATTACTCCTCAGTTAATTCATTTCTACAGTGACAAAATTATTCCAACTAATTCACTTATAAATGAACAATCTACAATTCTTCAATTGTTGGATCAATCGACAATTTTAAAAATTATTCATCAATTAATTCATTTCTACCATTTCATAATTATTTTACTTATTCATTCTACAATCACAATATTACTCCTCAAATAGTTCAGTTCTACATTCTCAAAATTAATCCTCAATTAATTCATTTCTACAACGACAACTTAAAAATTATTCATCAATTCATTCATTTCTACAATCTAAAAATTATTCCTCAATTAATTCACCTCTACAGCTGTTCAGGATTCTTACTGGAATTTGTTCGAAGACGCAATAGACGATAATTCAACGACAAAACGCGAATACTTAGAATATCGAGAAATCAATGTGAATGTTAAAAATCTCGAAAAATACGAAATATTTACCAAATATATCGACGTTTTCCTACATCTGAACAACTCTAATATACACGTACGAGGCAAAATACTGAAATCAAATGGGTCTGGTATCGGCGGCAATGACACAAAACCACAACAAAATTAGATTAAACCTCATCTGCCAAAACTTTTCTCATTGATTAACATAGAATTCCCTATATCTTAACATTGGCCCTGAACTCTCATTTATGCTGCTACTCTCACGGTTCCAATAAAATGACTTCGAAAGACGCTTATTTTAAAACGCTTCAGTATCTTAGATTAAGAGTAGCAAAGGAATTAATGAATTGTACTTTAATCCTCCCATCAAATAGTTATGTAGAAAAAGGTTAGCTATTGAATTATACCCTGAACCACATTCAACACTATTAGCTGAAGAATGGCACAGCTGAATTCACACTGGTTTACTGAATATCTATCCATCACAACATGTTTTATTTAACAGGATGAAGATGAATTTAGAGGAACAATTTTCTTGAGCCGAGTGGGATCTGAACCTACGACCTCCTGATGACATGACAGGGGCTCATCAGGAGATCGTGGGTTCAGATCCCACCCAGCTCAAGATATTATTTGCTCTTCATTCATCTTCATCCTGTTTTACATGAAACAGATTGATAGTGGATAGATACTCAATAAATCATTTGTCTGAACTTCACTGTGATCTTTTCTTAAGAGATTATCTTTAATACTTATGAGATAAACATTTGATAAGCGATAAAGAAAAAAACAGGAACCTAAGAATAAAAATATTACAGTTACATACACGATTTCCAAATAAAATCATTACTTTAGGGCAAACCAATTTATTTGATTAAATTTTGTCCATTGTCTCAGTCTTTTATTAAATAAAGGGTAAAGTTTTGGCTGCTCTCCTTTGAACTCTATTTATTTAACATCATTCTATATCTCATTTTTCCTATCGCTCCAATGGTTTTCGTCTGACAGTTTTGACTCCTCTGTTTCTGGATTTTTCAAACCGGATGCTCCAACATATATTCACGATCCTATGGCCTATTTTACACTATGATCCAAGCCCATTAAAAATACGGCAAATTTGCCCATTGTAAATTTTGCATTTGTTACTCATTATGAAGAAAATTTTCCTATTGGACGGATAGTTTTCAGGCTGATAATGTTTTTTTATTTTCTCCAAACTGTTTGGATGAAAATGGTGCTTTGCAATGGCAGCAAGCAATTACTTTCTATGATAATTCCCAAAGGTTTAGCGAGTACAGCGATGGTGTTTACCGTCTCTGGTGACCTTCCTATTGAACTTTTGGGGAGAATCATCAGCGCATTCAACGATGCAATTTCTCTCATTGTCAATATTTTCCTCTGTTGTTCCAGGGTAGTTCCAAACCCTGAGCCAACGCCACAAAGTATCCATGACATACTGTTATCATAAGACCGTAACACTACTTACATGTAACTTGTATACCGGAAAAAACGAAAATATCGAAATCCTCCTTGACAAAGAGGTACACTATACATTTGCAGAAATCGCCCAATGGCGACATTCTAGTGTGCGCAACATTAAGTGCTCATAGTCGACACTGGGGGGGAGGGAGGGTATGAAATGTTTTGCAGAGAGAAAATGAAGGACGAAGAAAATTCCTTGCTCTGTATCATTGCATCCTCTTGCGGATGAAAAAAAAAACGTCTTGAATTTACTCGATGTGTATCACTGGTTTTAAAGGATTGGTTATAACGATACTCCAGATTAGTTGCACATTATGAGTTTATAGATTTGATGATATCCTTACTATGTAAAATTGTAAATATTTCTTTTTCAGTTAAATATACTTAATGAGGAACTTTAAACTCATTTCTGTAACAGAATGTCAGAAGGAGTTCGGCAGTGTTTCTCGGATTACTTGATGAGATGTGCTGATGAAAATGTAGCGAGATTCATGAGCGATATCTCTGAAGGCTACAGAATCGGTTATGATCGATTCTGTCCACCAACGGAACTGCAATCAGGTTAGCAAGGATATTTAAATTACGGTCAGTTCTGCTATAACGCGATAGACAGTTTCTTGAAGATAGTCGTGTTATTGAAAATTGTTTTCTGTCAATCTATTTTACCTACATAAAATAACGAAGTATGTGAGGTAGTCAGGACAGATGACCTTTCATACTCCATCCGCGTGTTTACCTATGCAAATTCCGTTATATATGGAGCATTGCAATTCTTTTCTCTAGAATCATGCTGGAACCACTTCCGATGCTAAAGGATCGCGTTCTGGCAGAACTGGGTATATTTATTCACATATTTTTACCAAATAATTCTAAATTAGTTTTGTTGATATTTTCAATGAGTGAGAACATGTAAAAGGCTGACGAAAACTAATATAACGAGTTGGCAGTAGAATTGTTGGAAGTTAAGTGTTAATATTATTTGCTCTAATTAAGACTGGTAATTACAAAAGGTGTGTCTTGGTTTATTTGGCCAGTTTTCGTTACAGAAAAGAGTAAACCTACTAATGTGATTCACAAGTTGTGTGCTTTATCGCTACTTGAGAAATGATTATTACAATATAAATAACGAACTTTATCCAGCGAAATATATACAATCATTATCAACAGTTCGTAGCTATTTGTCAGCAAGTTTTTCGCTTCCTCTTCTAAACCACGTTTGGACCTTGGAGGTGAAAAACTCCCGACATCCGTTTTAGATTTCTTTGAAATATTTGAAACGCCTACTTTAAGGCCTTTTTTTTTTTTAAAGAAAATGAACCATGGAGCGAAAGAGGTGTAGTCGAGAAGAGCTAGGTCCGCACTATACGCTAGGCGGGGGAGAAGCTGAAATGCAAGTTCTCGAAGTGTTTCTTTGTTACGAAGTGTTGTGTGTGGTTTTCCGTTGTCCTCGTACCTGATGTCTGTTTGCCAATTCTGGATAACGTTGAAGCATCACAGATGCGCACGCTCCAGTTTTACTGAGTAGAGTTTGGCATTGATGGGAGGGCAATCAGGAACCTGTTTGAAATGCACTACACGTCAAAACTCTACCAAATATACAACATTCCCTTCGTTTTGAATCTCCACCCTTTTGGACCGAACGTGCGGTGGTCTTGGTCAAGCCACTGCTTTTGGCCATTCTGATTATTGAAAATGATCCATATTTCATCGCACGTAACAATTTGCTTGATGAAACGGTGGTCGCGTGTATTAGGATGACTTTCCTTACAACGATTTGCGAGGAGAGATTTTGATACGACGATTTGGTTGTTCAGTAGTCAGTTCATGTGAGCAACGAAATCCGTATGAGAGCCTACGAGTGCTTGTCGATGGATCATCTTCAACAGTGTGGCACAGTTCCTGGTACCTGATGTCTGTTTACCAATCTTGGACAACGTTGAAGCATCACAAAGAAACAACCACACACTCCAGTGTACTGTCCCGATGTATCGATATTGGCAGTCCTGATCGCGGCTTACTTTCGAAGCTCTTGTCACCACCACCTTTGAACCGCTTGAACCAAGATTAAGCATCCACGAATGAAAGCTGCCTTCTCACCTTACAACTCTCACATTTCTCTGGCAGCTTCGGTTTTTATCTCTATATTCCCATCATGCTTTTTTTTTCAAACTCAGATTTCTACAGTATATAATGTACAGAAAACAATAAAACGATATTAATTATTACGCTTACAGAAGTTCTCCTCAGTGAAGCAAATGATTGCCTAAACTTCAAACCATGTGCATAAAGGTGTAAAATAATGTGCTAAAACTAACATCAGAATATTCAGAGATCATTTCAGTTCAAACTCTTCTTGCAGGATTGTTTTATTAAGAAATATTTGTATATATCGATAGCGAAAGTCAACAGTGATTAACAGGTAATAAATTTCAGTTGATAAAATTGTATATTAATGATACTTTATGGTAACATATGCAAGTTATGAGAAAAGTAATTTAGGTGGGTAAGTTGTTTCAAACTATGGTTAAATATAACAAATATATATAAAATATTAATTTATAATTATTACATTATTTTAAATTTTCATTTCATATTTTTGTTAAAGTATAATTAGTACTATTTTTTCTTCTTTTCATCCAATACGATGGTTACAGTCAAAATAGCAATATTATTTCACAGTGCTTTAACTTAGAGTTACTGGTTTATAGATGAGTTTTAACTCAATTATTTTTCGCCTGAGCCCAAGCATTTTGATAATTTTAAGTTTGAGCCCAAAGCATTTTGATAATTTTAAGCTTGAGCCCAATTTAAGGGAAAAACTTTAGGACATAGGATATATATTCAGAAATGCATGTCGCTAATCGTTTATTTATTCATATATTATAAATTTGAATCATGTTTATGAAAACAAGGTAAAATGTAAATGCTATTTGGAACGAAAAGTATTAGAAATGCCAGTACAAAACCTGAAAGTTCCTGGAAAAATCAAATGCAAAGAGCCATTCATATATTAAAGATAGAAAATGCAAAAAAAAAAAGTACTACAAGCATATTTATTATTCCTAAAGAATGAATAGAATACTGAAATTATAATCAAAGAATGTTTTATATTTTAAGTTATTTTTATCAGTTGCACCAAATAGCTAGATGGTAATAACCCTATGCTTTATACTTTTAAGGCTTCTACAAAGTGTTTACTTAAAAAATACTGTTCAACAATTTGCAAGATTTTGAAAGCTGTTACAATATTAGATAAATGGAGCTAAATTATGCAGTTTTTCATTTATGATGTGCTTTTTATTCTGCTAAGTAATTATTATTAAAATTATATGAATATTAAAATTAGGGAACATTTAACTTAAAATGGGCAGCATTGCATATGTGTTAGAACCAACATTAGTTCTATACTTTTAACTATTCTCAGAGCGAGATGAAAGCTGAGGCATAAAATTCCCTTTCCGAGCAGAAAATTTCAGAGATGATCTGAATTCAAACTGTTCCCGCAAGATTATTTCGTTGAGAATTTTTTATATGTAGTAACAGTTTGTCAAGAGTAATTATCATGCAATAAATTTCTGTTGACAAAAAACAATATAGTAATGAAACTTTATGGTAACATATGAAAGTTTCGAAAAGCAGTAATTTAAGAATGGTGAGTTATTTCAAAATATGTGGTATTATTGTTAAAGTATCATTAGTACTATTTTTTCATCTTTTCACTCATTAGTGACATACTAGGTGCCTTTTAGTATCCCATATCTCAATGCAGGTCCAGTGGAGTCTCAAATCTTGAAGCATCAGATTACAAGTCTGGGGTACTTCATAACTCCGTGCTCTACATTTTTAAGGATTCATATAAACCGTTTGCTTAAAAAGAGTCTTTTGCATAATTTAAAATATTTTGCAAGAAGCTCTAAATTGTGTTAGTAGATAAATAAAATTAACTTAATTCGGTTTTTCAATTCTTGTCTGCTTTTGATTCTGCTAAGATTTAAACGATTAAACCGTTAACTTAAATTGTGGAGTGTTGCATATCTGTATTAGATGTAGTATTAGTTCCATACTTTTACCTAGTCTCAGAGGGAGCTAAAACTCTGAAGCTTTCATATTCCCTTTCTACGTATAGTATGTTTAAAAGATGGTTAATCAATAATCATTATGACTTAGATGTTATTGAGTAACATGGTAAATAGGAATGGATGCACAAGTTTTTGCCAGATGATTCAAAATGCCTTTCTTTGGAATCTTAATACATAATGTGCTTTTCGCTTATTTTGAATTTTTTTACCTGTGAGCAGCACTTTTGTGCACATAATCTGCTAGTGACCAGGCCATTAGACTCTAAGAGTTGAGCATTGGGTAGGAGAAGTATATTCACTGGAATCTCTTTAGTAGAGAGAATAAAGTCTGCCATCAAAGCCATCCAGCATATTCTTTAACATGAACAGAATGCACAGTATGGCTAACCTGGACACAACACCACAGCATAACATCGCAAATAGTTTAGTGCCACCGTACGGATCCCCCTTTGCACAGTGCTTTCCCCCCTATGACGTCATCGACCGGAAATTGACCTGTGTTGGTCCACGTTGCCTTCTGAACTTTGACCCCTATGTTGCAATCAACAGGAAATTGACCATGGTGTCACAACTGTCGTGGTATTAATAATTCATAATTAAAAATTCCTCCCCCTTTTAACCCCTGGTGCTATCTAATTTTTAACTCTATTTTTAAGTCCTCCTTCTCGAATAGTCTCGATTTTTCTTTATTTCAGACTAACCTTTTATTTTAAAACCTCGATTTTGCAAACCCCATGGTTGACCCACCTATATTTTAAGCTCCCCTTCTCGAATAGTCTCGATTTTTCTTTATTTCAGACTCACCTTTTATTTTAAAACCTCGATTTTGCAAACCACCTGGTTGACCTATATTTCAGACTCACCTTTTATTTTAAAACCTCGATTTCGCAAACCCCCATGGTTGAGCTATATTTTAAGCTCCCCTTCTCGAATAGTCTCGATTTTTCTTTATTTCAGACTCACCTATATTTTAAGCCCTGGATTTTGTAGACCCCCTGGGTGACCTATATTTTAAGTCCCCTCCTTCCCTCGGATTACAAGTCTCAGAATAATTCCACAGAAAAGGATGACACAAGTCTCAATTGTAAAAATCAACTCTCAAAGTTGTATTCTTATTAATTAAAACCCTTTCTATTAAAAGTTACCTCTATTAGAAATCTTTTGGTGTTCATTTTGCCAGGACTGCTAAACGATTCCCTTTTATTAAAACTCCGGTATTTATTTTTTCCAATCCTGTTAATCGATCCCCTAGTAAATAAAAACTCGCACTCACCTTTATTAAAAATCATCCAGCGCTCGTAATAAATCAGTTTACTCTAGATGCGTTTAATCGAAAAAAAAAAAATCATTCCATTGCTAAGCGTGATTCGGTACCTCCACGTTAATTTCGGGAAAAAGCCTCATCGGATTCAAGGTCCACGTATTTTACTAGAAGAATGACACAGTAACTGTTTCACAGAAAAATTAATAAAATTTGGTTTAAATTATTCGTAGGACTTGTATATAAGATCTACCTTTAGACGTTCAACAGGCTAAAAGTTTTCAAAGTCCGTTATCAGTGTATCGGAAATCGTACTTTACCTGTTGACATCCTTCAGATCGTTTATCCGTGGGTAGCAACAGCACTTTCGTCACATCACACGATATGGTGCAATCCTTTATCAGCTGGAACGTCAAAAGGTCAAATGTCCAGCGCTTCACTGTGTCTGCATTTGACACTGATAAGGTTTAAAAATAGATGTTTCCTAGAATCCACATTGCCTTCTCAGATTGGACTTTGACCCCTATGTCGCAACCGACCATATTTTAAGTTCTCTTCATAGACCCCATGGTTGACCTATATTTTAAGTCCCCTTCTCGAATTTTCTTGTTTTTCCCCTGTTTAACCCATATTTTAAGCCGTCCCCTCTTCATAGACCCACCTATTGATTCACCTATATTTTAAGCCCTCCCCTCTTTAAACCAAATCAGTTTTTGCGCATTTAATCGGTGTCATCCAACGTCCATACTACTTTTAGTACGTCTCCTGTATTTAAAAAAAAAAAATATTGGCTTTCGTCGCCGTATTTGAACGCGCTACCTCAGTGCCGATAGTTGAAGCGTCATCGCCAGGGCGCGGATTTTTGCGGAGATAAATCTCAACTCTGGCCCTGCTATCCGCTCGACAATATTTGCTACTGATAAAACGATTTCCTTCATTAAAAATAAAAACTAATTAAATAATGGGGTATCACTGGGAAAATACTGGGAAGAACCCAAACTGATTTCGTGCTAAAACATCTCCAGATTTCAGCTTACTTGAAAAACTATTGTTAGAAATGAACCAGTGACTTGAATCACTCAACTTCCATAAGAATACACAATTATGGTACAGTGTCGGGAAGAAATATGTTTCAACGAAATTCAATTGCATGTATTACGATCAGAAAAATAATTTAGTGGACAAAGTTTAAAATAGTTATTAAATGGTAGCTTACAGTGCAAGTGCGCTTCAGGCGAAAAGCCTCCCCTTCGAACACTGCACCCCGTTTTTCCGAAGTAACTGTGTCACAAGTCTTCCTACATCATCCCTAAACAGAGAATCGGATTCAATGTGCAAGAAGATCAAGACCTCATTTGAAGGAGCACATAGTGGATACTGTACTCCATAGTGAAATGAACATTGGCCTCTTGCGGGACCTAGTTATATCCCTACTCCAAGAGAATTACTAATGAAAACGTGCTATTGTTAATGTATGTAATTCCGACAAAAAATGTTTTGTTTGTTTTAGCCACTTTGTATCCTGCAATAGGAAACACTGAATACCTTAACAACTATATACATTTAGAAGAAAACACATCAGGTCTAATTTTCCCTTTAACAATCTGGATACGAGAAAGAGATGTTCCCACTCTACATCACACCATTCAGGATTTAAAGCGCACGCAAATCTCCTACTGTTATCAGACGATGAAAAGCAGCATTATTGTTCCATTAAGAATTTGTTTCTATGAAATTCAAAGGGAGAATGCTGTTTTCCATATTATAGGGAATGCAATTAATACATTCCTTGCAGATGGATGTCCTTTAGGTTATGAAATAATCTTATTAGAACGCTTAAAATTGAGATGACACACATTAGCTCCTCCGAGAAGCGCTAGGGGGTAGAAGAATATACCCGTGTAATGAAAATATTCATTCGACATAAAAAAAAAACCTACGCCAATATCGCGTACACTGACGTGCTCCTCTTAGCTGATGTGTTTGGTGGCAGATACTGACCCCTGCTATGTTTACACAGCTCCTGCCTTCATACCTGAAGATGACAAATACTAGAGTTGATAACCTACAATGTACCTTTTTGGAAGGCATACGAGGAGGAATTTCGGTGATATGCAGACAACGAGCATTTAGAATGAAAAACTGATTGCAAGTTTGCTTTACTGTCATACAAACCTGAAAAGAGATGAAATGGGTAGTACTTTACCCATGATACACCCTGTGACTAGGTCGTTAAATCAAATTACATGCATAAACGAAAATTAGAAAAACAACGAAATGGTTGGTAAATTCAATGAGAATCACTAAAATGTAAAGAGTGTTGGAATATCTGTAAATGCACACACATTTCAGTGGATAGGTGACTATTTTCACAATTCTTTGGAAGTGGAAGGCACAATAACTGTAAAACATACTGTGACGAGAGAGAAAGTATAAAAATGTAGTGGGATGGTTGTAAAAAATCGCTTCAAAACAGAAAATTACAACGCAAATACTGTAAGATAGAAAAAAACGACTATTCGACGGTTATTCCAAGCCACTATCTCACGCTCTTTTCAGATTTCCTGGTTCTATAGTTCCCTGGTACGTAGCGCATAAGTGTGGGTGTAGTTGGCTATTTTTCGTTGCAAACACAAAATTCCATAAAAAGATATTTTCTTGCTCTGCGATATGTTATCATCACATGACTTATATATGTGATAATCAGTATTTCTGTAACAAATTCATGGAGGCAAACGATTTTAAACAGAAAACTAAGTTCTAATTTCTAACGACATTAAAACTACATGTGAAACATATCTGCAGTGCAAGCAGTAGAATTTCATATAATAAGAGATTACTGATATTCTTTCTCTTAAATTGCTTGAATTACTTCTTCTTTTAGGTAGTAACCTGCTATAAGTAAAATGATTATGATCTTTTTTTTTCAGATTACCTCAGCAATGCTGAATGTATAATAGAGGTGGCTTATACCGACAACATTACTGTTCTTTCCATTGACTCCTTAAATGCGTTACTGAAATTAACAGAGGAGCCATATGATTTCGTCTCCAAAATTATTTGGTAGGTTCCAGCCACAGATTAACAAGCTAGCACAGATAGACGACAGAGCACCACTGCCTGAAGTGGGAAGTTCGCAATTCGCATTTTACCGCCAATTTTCAAAATGTGTGGACATGTTGCTTTGCTGCCATTCCTTTCTTTGCAGTTTCGTACCCGACTAGTTATTTGTTTTTTAATTGCCTATCACATTACTCGAACTGCTTTCATCATATTTTTTGAAATGCCTGGCGACCGTATTCGTCACTCTGAAACAGAGTTTTGTCAGAATACTTCACTTAACTGCATACTAACCTTCAAGTTCCATCCTCTCATGAAAAGCAAATCGGTTATTTTCAGTCATTAATATAGTTTTCTATTGTTTGCTTCTACGGGCATCGTCAAATTCTACATTGGAGGAAATCTTCAAGTGTAAATGGATTCAGCATTTAGTAGTGGGGTCTTTGCCCCATTCCTGCGATTAGGGGCTGTTTGATATTGTCGGCATTCTTCTTCTCAATAAACATAGTTTCTTTAAACATCCCACTAATAATTTTCTCTCCATAGCTATTGGAATGTGAGGACTCTGCACAGAGATTATTCTCTTGATGTCATTATACAAGAATTTCAGCATTATAATTTAGATATTCTCGGCTTGCAAGAGATGTAATAGAAATATAAATAACATTAGGTCATGGGACAAATAAAGGCCAGGTTCTTAAAAATAATCTTAAATTTCGCTTTTCAGGAAGGGAAGATGATGGCATTCCAAAGCGTAGGTCTGCTTCTCAGCAGAGAGAAAAAGTTCTTAAAGACTTGAATGCTATCTACTGTTATGCCCCACTGAGGATGCCGATGAGAATGAGAAGGATAGGTTTTACGGACAACTTCAATATATTTTGAATTCTATTAAGAAAGGCGATATTACCCTATTTCTAGGTGACTTCAATATCAAAGTTGACACTGACTCTGACCTTTGCGGAGGGGTGATAGGACCTTTTGGTATTGGTAGCTGCAATGGCAAAGGGCAATGACTCCTATAGGTAAGTAAACTTATTGGTTTTAGAATAACTAACACTTATTACAAACACGTGACAAACATAAGTACACATTGGTTTCACCTGATGTGCTGCATAAGGATATGATTGATTATATATTAATTCAGAGCAAATGAGCTAGTTCTGTTAGGAATATGAGGCCATATAGGGGAGCTGAAATTGGATCTGCCTATTACCTTGTGAAAAGTGTCTTGCAACTGAAACTTAAGAAGTGTTGTGCTAAGGTTAAAAATTTTACCTTTAATTACGAAGCTCTGAAAGACCGAGATTTAGCTAAAGCTTACCATGATAGATTATTTAGTCATTATGACAGTCATGGTTTACTTACTACTGAAGTTGAGGAAAGATTCTTAAAAATGAAGACTAAAGAGACTAAAGACTAAAGAGAAAAAGCAGACATTAACCTACCCCAACATACCATCTACCATCCGCCCAATGCCACATGGGGAAAATCTGCTCGTTCTGGGGCCACCAGGAACATTACGATGTGGACTCAAAGGAGGAAGAGAAAGAGGAGGAAGAAACAGAAATACAGTAAATACATCTGTAGATCCCGATTTCACACCCACAACATCGATTCACTACACAAGATCATACAGAACGAGTTGAATAATCTTGTTACAAACTGGAGCTTTCAAAGAGAAAGGCAGAATTTCTAGGATCCAGACTGCAGCAGTGGAATCTCCTTGATAGAAATATGAAAGTAAGTGCATATGGTAGCTGCAAAAAAGATTTAGTAGATTAGATAATCTGGTTGCTTGCAAAGATGTTGACGGTTTATTCACATCCCTCCACATGGCGTATATTCAAGAAGAATGGAGGTTATTTGTAGATTCCTCGAAGTCGAGTATGAAAGCCATTCTTCTGCACAATGTGGACGTGTTGCCTTCTGTTCCAGTAAGCCATGCTGTTCATATGAAGGAAACTTATGACAGCATGAAAAAATTACTTCAATGCATAAATTATTGACAAGTAGCATATTTGGGCGGACTTAAAAGTCATTGCTCTTTTGCTTCGACTACAGCTCGGATATACAAAGCTCTGTTCCTTCCGTTGCGAATGGAACAGCAGAGACAAAGCATCGCATTACGTGAAGAGAGTTTGACATTTTTGGCAATGACTGGAGACAGGGAAGAAGAATATACAGCATCATCCACTGGTACAATCCACGAAGATTTTGTTGTCACCTTTACACATAAAATTGGGCCTAATGAATTTTGCAATCAGACGCAAACTGCCTTTCTATACCTTCGACATAAATTTCCAAGACTTAGTGATGCAAAGATAAAAGAAGGTGATTTTTACCGTTCCAGATATTCGCTCACTGTTACATGATGAGGTATATGATCGTATCATCACTGGTGATGAACGGAGAGCATGACATGCCTTCTGACAGTTGGTGACGGGTTTCTTAGGGAATAAAAGGAGCAGAAAATTACAAGAACCTTGTGGGAGAACTGCTGTCCTCATATCAGAAGCTGGTATGTAGTATGTCTTTGAAGGTATATTTCTTAAGTTCTCATTTGTATTTCTTTCCGGAAAATTGTGTCACTGTGAGTGATGAGCACGGGGAACGTTTTCATCAGGAAATTTCACCAAAGTTCATCAGAAACACACCAAAGTTGAAAATTTGTTGTTTAGTGTTATTGGATCAAAACAAAGATTATTACTTCGAATCCGAGGTAGAAATATTTTGTGATAGAAACTTCTTTAATTTACCTACTGTTTCTGCTAACATTTGTGATTACGTTAGCAGGAGTGAGTACACAGCATCGAAGAATTGGAAGGGTTGCGGCATTAAGGATCTAATGAAAACTTTTGTAACGGCTTTCGTTGGGCCGATGCTCGAAAGGAATGCTAGCCTCGATTTTGCGCTACTTATGGAAGTCGTTTATATGTGCTAACTACTTAATCTCTGATTCCATATGATGCATAATTTCTAGACATAGTCTCTTAAATGCAGTACTGCTATAAGGGAGCTGCACAGGGCCGGATTTAGAAACAAATGGAAAGGGAAGAGCCTGGAATTCTATTACAGTATAACATTTACCTCTCCGTTTAGAGGTCGTTAACAATTTCTTGAAAAATGCATGGAATGTACATAAGTTTAGTAATTTTTTGCCTCCGTTACCATGTTAACATACTTAAAAGACGAAGGGGGAACCCTTTCTCCACGTAGCTCCGGCCCTGCTGTTGCACAAATGTAGAGGAATAATATACAAATATTCATTTATTAACAGTTATACTGAATTTTGTCAGAATACTTCATTTACCTGCAGACTAACTTTCAAGTTCCATCCTCTCATGTAAGCTAATAGGTTGCTATCAATCATTAATACATGTATGTTTCAACCAGCGGTGAAGCGTAGTGGAAGCAATTGAGACAATGAGGTTGCACAATTGACGAAACGATAATACTCGTAAACCATTGGCTGATTATGCTATCAGTCACTTTTCAATCAACCAATGATGTGTGATGCAATTGCTGATCCACGGCACTATTCGCTGATTGACAAGTAATTTGCAATGTGATAAAGCAATCATCTGTAAAAATAATAGATATCTCAATTGCACAGTCTCAAGGTTTCAATTGTTTCACTCACCCTTCGCGCCTGGTTTATACATATTGTTACGACAGAAGAATCTGGCAACCGAAAGCAAAGTTTCAGCCAACGAATAAGAACGTTGGGAGAATTTGGAGAAGAAGAGTGGAGCGTTAACGGTCGTTGTATTGTAACGGTCGTTGTGTATTGTAACGGTCGGTGAGTTCGAAAATGGACGGTGAGCTGTTCTGAGACAGTGCGCGTAAGTATCAAGAAGTAACTTGATGTGTTGTGTATACGCGGAAGGATAAAAGTGGGATCTTTTATCGTTAAGTATCAAGAAGTAACTTGATGTGTTGTGTATACGCGGAAGTATAAAAGTGGGAACTTTTATGGCTAACTTCGAATGTCTACACGGACTGTCTTTTTGTTCGGCTAGTGTGTGAAAAGTTATTAGCACAGGACGAGAATTGGTTTACGAGTGAAGATCTTCGGGTGACCTGGTAAATCAAGTAAAAGGTAGTATTTAGTAAAATACACAGAGCTGATATTGTGTGCTCTACGCAGGAAGATTGATGACTTGTGCATGTTAATAGTTGATTTGTTAATAAGATACTTCATCCATATTTCCTTTGTAACAATTTACCTTGTATTGAATTTGGTTTTGAAATATAGCTTTTAATACTCACGCTCAGTGGCTATCCATTTTTGTAATCCGCAACAATATATTCGTAGTTCCTAGATATTTTAATATAATACAATGGAGGAGAGTGGCTACATTATAAAATGAAACAGAATTTCGACATGAGCCGATAACAAAAGTTACATATACATATGTGTCTCAAATTAGATACATCTGGTGTATAACAGGAGGTAAAACTTTTATCTCCTCATACAGGGAGTTTTTAAACTATCTAAAACGTATAATAGATGACACTTCTTTCGTCGCACGCTTTCATTTGGCATAAAATTAATTACGATAATTTCGTACCCTAACACTTACCCTCCCTGGTGAAAATTTCATTCCCCTCTTATGGGAGCTCTGAAACTATCTAGAGCAGCGATTTTCAACTGCTGTGCCGTGAATAGGCCGCATGTGTGCTGCGGGAGTTTAGGGGAGGGTCTTTTATTAGTAGGGTCATTGGGAAGTTTGAGGGAGGGCAGAACCAGTGTCATTCTTCAGTCAGTTGTTGTTCGGATCGGGTGTGTTATTCCGTGTAAGCTTGCGCTAATGCATTTTGTTTGTGATTTCAATTTTGTTTCAGTTATTTTGTTATTTCTGAATTTAGTTCCAATGTGTTTATTTCTTTCTGGGCTTATTAGAAATGGATAAATTTTGAATTAAAAACCTAAGTTAGACGATGACAATGAATCAAGTGTGTCTCGCACTAGTTCAGGTAGTAACGCACATAGTACCGTCAGTAATATGTGCGTTACTCAGTACCAAGTAAGCTGAAAAGACGCCTTCACACAAAGCACTAACATTTATGCGAGAAACCAATCGATTAATTTGAAAAGGTTATAGTTGATCAAACACGTCAGGCTAAACAACTTACCAAAATCACACCTATTTCTGACAAAACTCAAGAAGCAAACTATGCCATTGCCGAAATCATGGCAAAAAATATGAAATCACATACAATTGTTGAGTCAGTAATTTTACCAGCATGCTGTAAAATGGTAAACATTATGTTTGGCGAAACATACGAAAAAGAGATCTTGAAAATTCCTATGTCAGATAACACTATTAGTCGGCGTGTACATAACATGTCTCAAGACGTTGAGTCACAAGTGATAGCTAACATTAAAGAAGCAGATTTCTTTGCCATCCAGTTGGAGGAGTGAACTAACATCACTGGAAAGGCTCAACTCCTAACATTCAGCAGGTTTGTTTGTAATGGAAACATCATTGGACAATTGTTATTTTTGCGAATCACTTTCAGAAACAAGAAGAGACCAGGGTATATTTGATGTTGCCGACATCTATTTCAATTCTCAAACTTTTTCAGAAAATCATGCATCGGCATCTGCACTGACGGTGCTACGTCATTGTCGGGAAGCCTAAGAAGATTCGTTGCACTGGCAAAACAAAAGAACCCTGGCATTGTTATTACACACTATTTTTCTGGACAGAGAGGCCCTTATTTCAATATCACTAGTACTTGAACTCCAAAACGTATAGGCGATAAAAATGGTTAACTACATCAAGTGTAGGCCATTAAAATCAACGTTATTTTCAGCACTATGTTCTGTCATGGAAGCTGCTCACACATAACATCTACTGCACAGGGAAGTGAGATGGCTATCTCGAAGGCGGGTGCTTTCAAGAGTATTTGAACTGAAGGAATAGCTGGTCTGAGCTGGTTGACCTGCTTAGTGATGAAACCTGGTGCAATATAGTTGCATTCCCAGCTGACATTTTCCAAGCCAATCTTAATAAGATTATGCAGGGAAAGAATGAAAATATTCTTCCTTGCACTGATAAAGTTATCTCCTTTAAAGAAAAACTAACACTGTGGGTAGCCAGAATCAAAAAGGAGAACAAGGTTGACATGTTTTAACTGGCAAAAGTTGCGTACTGGACAAAAATCTGGTCGATTTAATTTTACAAAGTTTGTCACTTCTGAGTAAAAACATTGAAAAGTATTTCCAGTCACTTTATGTATCTTCCTTGGACTGGGTGAGAGATCTATTTGTGTTAAATGTGTGAGAGTCAGCAGAATTTATTGTTACAGAAGAGGATCAGCTGACGGAAATCAAGAATAACAGAGGACTGAAACACTCATCAACAGATATGGCTTCATTCTGGTTGTCTCTCCGAGAGGAATACCCATCATCACAAAGATGGTGATTAAAACACTTCTTTCTTTCTCAACATCTTATCTGTGTGAGGCTGGTTTCTTTCCTATGAGCACAAAGCAGAGCAAGATCATCTCGTGGCTTCATACATTGGAGGAGGACTTGAGGGTTTACTTGTCAACCATCCGTCCTCAGACAAGGGACATCATGAAACATCACCAAACACAGATTACCCACTGATTTAGATTTTTAAAAATAACACAATGATTAAAATTTAGTTATTGAAATTTAAACACAATGTTAATATTCGTTTTTAAAATGACAAAAGATATCCTTAAAAAACTGATGGGGCGCTTGAAAATATTAGTGCCTTAGTGTGCCGTGAGATGAAAAAGGTTGAAAATCGCTGATACAGACTATAGATTAGATGGCACTCCTTACGTCTCAAGCTTTCATTTTGCACAAAATCCATTAGGGTTGTTTCTTTCCTCCCCCCCCACGCGACCCCCATGGAAAATGTTTTATCCACTTCTTCTAGTAGAGGATCGAAACCCTCTTTGGTAAAATTTTTATTCTTTTCTTTTAGGGGAAGTGTAGGGACTCAGCAGCTAGGGCTGAAAGAGTGAGAGCAAGAATCGCCATTTTGGTGGCAGGGCGATTTCTGCTAGCAACAGAGCGCAGGCAGCGGATCCAATTTGAGGCCAAATGGATATGGACACGGTCGCTGCCATTGTCTCGGGCAAATGGATATGGGAACTATTGCTGTGCCACGTAGAAAAGAATCGCCTTTTTGCAGTGACCGTGTCCATATCCCATTGGCCGAGACACCCTAACGTCCCCGGGAAACATCACGTGACCTCATCTGGCGGGGCATTCGAACGAGGACTTGCGTGTTGACAACGAGACCTTCCGCATGTCAGACGGATTGTCTGTGGCTTGATTAAGCCTTTCGTTCGGCATATAGCGGTGGGACCACTGAGGCTCCTTGTAGCCTTTGTTGTGTTTAGCGAGTGATGTTGTGTAAATATTATAAAGTGTAAAATTATGTAAATAAAGTATACATATATATAATTTTGTGTTCATCGCCATCTAGGTAGATCAACATCCTGAGAAGATGGTGATAAACACCCTTCTACACACAGTCTCACATACACGGTCAGTAGAAAACAATCCAGCCCAGATAGGTAGAGAAAAAGCAGCTATCTACAGGAGATCTGAAACTATCTGAAGTATTTAGTACATGAAACTCTTACATCGCACACTTTCATTCGGCAAAAACTAATTACGACTCTTTCGTCCCCTAATCCCGTTAACCCCTGGTAAAATTTTATTCTCCTCTTCTCGGGGAGGATGATATCTAAGGTGTATAGTAAATGGACTCCTAAAGTTGGAATTTTTCATATGGCATGAAATGCATTACAATGGTTTCGTCCTCTATCCTGTTACTCCCCTTCCCCGCGGTCAAATTTTATTCCCCTCTTTCAGGGGATGTCTGAAACTCTAAAGTATACAGTAGATGGCACTCCCCACTTCTCAAGCTTTCATTTGGAATAAAATGCATCGCGATCGATTCGTCGCCCCCACAACTTGGAATAATTTTTCTCCTCCACTTTTTGGAGAAGTGTCAAAGCTCTTATCTCTATTACGGGGATAACTTTTAAAGTGTTAGTAACTGGAACTTCCCATGTGATTTTGAATACTGCTAATACTAAGTCTATGAGATACACCTATTTGAGGTAACTGCTAGTGCTAATGCCTGTTTTTAACCGTTAATGTTAAGTTTATGGGGATTTCGAGAAATTCAAACCTGCCCACCCTAGTTTTGGTTGACTCCAGCAGGTTTTCACATAGACTGTACTCTTCCCCTAAGTAAAGGAAACGTTCATGCAAAATTTGGTGCCCCCAGGTTTTTTTGGTGACCGAGTGCATAATGGGACAGACACACTTACAAAAAACACACACAACAAACTGTTTTCTTAATATATCATATAATGATGTTATTCAAGAAGTTCCAGTCTCTATAATTTTTTTTCCAGTATTGTTTGTTCGAATATCATTAAGATTTTCATTTGGTATTCAAATAATTATGTTTTTTTAGGTTAATAATAATATATAATACGAAAAATTTAAAAAATATTTAGTATCATGTATTTCTATATCTTTATATGTTGTACGAAGTATCAAAGAAACCTTTTTAACTCCAATTGGTCTCGGGCTCAATAATTTTCGAAATGGTTCGAGATCGGGCACATTCAGGCTCAATAGACATCGAAATAGTTCGGTCACAGGCGAACCAGGGCTCAATACTTAAGAAAATGATTTGGGTTCGGATGTGCCCGGGCTCCGACTCGAAAATTTGAGCCAGAAATCATCTCTAATACTTATATTAGAATATTCTAATAATAGGAAAATTTGGCACGAAAATAAAGCTTTCTATCTGCTTCCACCGTTTATTTTTTGCAGCATAATCAGACATTTATCTACCGAAATGAAGAGATTATCAGAACAATGTGGAAAAGCGACTAAAGCAATAGCGGATAAAATGAATTGGATGACTGGTGGCCTATTGATAGAAATCTTAAACCCAGGACTTGCAAATGAAACGATATGCAAAGATTTCCTGCCACCACAAGGAAAACCTTTCGAAGAAACAGATGACATACCAGACGATTTGTATCTATTTCATTATTTTATTGTAAACCGTAAATTATTTGGGCAAAAATTTCTGTAATTAATTAAGCTTAACGAAACTTTCTTTTATGCAGTAAACATCGATTATCCGCCCTGAGATAAAAATCGTATACGATTAATCTATGTTTCAGTCAAAGAAGATAAGAATAGTTGCAAATAAAGCTTTTATTACTCACAAAACTACTGAATTGTTTTTTACTACTTTATAGATTTCGTTGTAAAATCTCTACTAGAAAAAAAGAGATTGTAAAATCTCTACTAGAAAAAATAAAATCAACATTTCGCGGAAATCTATGAAAACCGGCAGTCCATAAAATGAAATTGCTTAGAACTCAACAATGTCGATATATATATATTTCTCTAATCCGATTTCCAATAAAGCGAATTTTTAAACAAATCAATTCCTTATAAGCGAAACAATTTTAAATCAAACTAACGAATTTCATGGAACTCGCAGTACCAATATTTACATTTATTCTCTCTAATCCAACATTTCCTTAAAACAGATATTTTTCGAAGCCTAGTCCTTATAAATGAAACAATCAAGAGTGAAAAATGCCTTCGAAACTTCAAAGGATTATCGTTTTATTCATTAACGCAACTTTCAATAAAACGAAGCTTTCAAAAGTTTTTTTCGTCCGAAAGAAACAATTTAATTTCAAAGGAAAGCAAGAAACCAAAAGAGACGATATTTTGATCTCTTCTCTCTAATCAGAGTTATGTTAAAACGGATTTTGATATTTTCTCCATTTTTCTTCCTACTATGTGAAAGAACTCTATATAAATTTAACGCACTACATGAAGCCAAACCGCACATTGTTCTCACTAATCCAATATTGGATAATATTGGACCCCTTTATAATAATAATTCCGTAATAATAATGTAGGAAACAATATAGAATTTTTATGTTAATGTCTGTGAAAACCTCGTTACATTAAATCTAATAATATTAAGTAACAATTGTACAATACTGTATTAAATAAAATATAGCAATATTGAAAAATCTGGTTTCATGTTAAGTATTTATGTTATCGGCAAAGTGGGAAATCCGGAATTGTTTGAATATACTCTTAGCAAAGTGTGAAATAAATATTATTTTACACCTTACCTAGTCACGAATGAGACCTCTAAGTCATGTTAATTCGTGCGCAATCGTTTTTAAAACTTTATCATGAGAAAATGAATGTATTTTAGGAAGATTAAACATCGCCGTCTTTCTTCTGGACTTCCCTGAATCCTTTAGTATCTTTATGGTCTTTACCTTTCCTAAGATCACTCGAAAAGCAACTGCTTTAAATGATAAAGAGTTGTGCAATGATACTCTTGTATAAAAATATAAAGTGAAGAGTAAAGAATGTATCTAATGGGTGTAAAGAAATTTTAAATATAGATAAACCCAATTCCTCGGAACTTGACGCATTATAACAAGGCACCGAGGAGGCTTCCATGTTGCCTATTGTTCTTTTCGATCCAGACATACATGAATCTGGGAACCACGAATATTTGTCTGACAATGACTTTCCTCCTGGCTCTGCTCTTGATGCCAAAAGTGTGTTTTCTAAAGTCACTTCGAAATCGAAACAGATAACATACGCTAAAATTACTTCCAAATGTTACAAAGTAAAACAGCAAACAACAACAATGTAAAGTGGCTATTCTTTCGTGCACATAAAGGAAAATTTCCTCTCTTAATGCAGCCATGGTTACCGAATGCATTTATACCTTTCTAAAATGTCAGGTTTAGAACCACTAAAAATGTTAACTTGCTTTTATACCTAAATAATATTTCTAGCATCGAAAATTTTTCGGAATTAAAAATGTTGCGAAATATACCGTTAATGTTGGAATTCCTTCGGAGAATCGAAATACACTTGGTCTTATTAGAGGTGGGGATCTTGAAAGTTCAGACGAATGGGTTCTTTTATTTCTATTGTCACAAGCACTACCAACCTGTCGACGAATGAAGAAATTCACTCTGAAGGTGACTCAAATGAAGCCTTGACGGACAGACATATTACTGGTGGTTTAGGGCCCGAAACCCCCTCTTGCGCTTAACGACGGATCTCCTGCTTTTTGGAGAGGAAACATTGAGTCCTGTATAGATTTAACTTTTGCAGATCCAATTCTTGCACAGGAGTCTTGGGCTACTAATCATGGTGTGTCCTTGGTTTCACAAAGTCTACTCAGTCATGGACACTTATACGATCTATAGGATATGTCTTACGTTTGTGGAAGTCATGTTCTAAACCTATGCGAAATGGAACTTACTAATGCATATGCAGAGTATTTTGTTTCAATTTTGGTACAGGAGTATATATACCAGAATATATTAAAAGTAAAAAAATCGATGACTCATATATAAGTTCATTAACTCAAGAGCTACTAATCGTCCATTCTCTATGAAAGCGGAATTATCTCTTAATGAGCTTCTGAGAGTCATTAACGGAGTTGGTGACTCAAATTCTGCATGACCTGATGGGATTTCATACAAAAATCATATGAACCTGAACAGAGTACAACTATCTACACTGTTAAAATTATTTAACCAATTTCGACCTTTTGTTCCTTCCCTGATATACCTGCTTGGACACAGTCTTCAATATTTGCTAAAACACCATATACAAGAACTCTATTAATAGATAAAATATTGCTTTTGGCAACATCTAGATAAATGGATTACTTTCTAAAATAAATGGATTACTTTATAAAATTATTAACTGGAAGATTTCTGGTAGAAATTTTAAATTGCTACTAAACTACTACTAATCTTTACGACGATTTTCTTTACTTGTGTGAACAAAATTGTGTTTGTAGGTAAAACAGCACAATGCCTTTTCTTTCAAGTTGAAATCATGATATGTTACATGTCTGATATCAGGGTGTTGGAAACAAAACAAAAACATGTATCTTTCTTTATAAGGAAAGCTAATGTTTTGACCTTTTGTCGCAAATTAAGTCTTGATTGCATGCCTAGTTTCATACCCCAGGATACGCCTCTGCTGTTAATGCTGGTAATAATTGTCGATACGGAACTAGCTGAGCAATATTTGATATTAAGAAATCAGCACTGTAGAATTAATTGGGTTTTAAGCATATGGTTTCGTAATGGATAATGGGGAGAGCTGATGTAGTGAAAATATATAAATTTTCTTTCGCTAGGACATATTGCCATGTGGCAAAAGGAATAAAAAAAAGCACGTGATACCTTCCTTAATTAGTTTTAGAAGAAGTGAGTGCGTCAGCATATCATTAAGCTGTTTTTCCTTTGGTCTTTAATATGAGGAAATTTTTTCTGTTGCAACAGATACAATTTGAGAGCATTATTGGTCCTATTTATACTCGGTTTCTCATTCGTTTTAAAGCGTGCACCTTTGAGGCCTGCAAAATGAGGTCTGCGATTCTGTTAGCTCCTCTCTGTGCAATTGGTAAGTATACTCACATTTTTAAGGAGAAAATTCCTACTTTTCTCTTTTCGTTTTTGTAATGGACGTTTGATTGAAGTATCCTAGAATAAGATTAAGCAGTCAATTTGAAGATATTTCTTATTTATAGAATAAGAAAAATGGTATGAGCACACATACTACTTTTTAAGAATATTGAAGATTGAATTTTAGGAAATTGAATATATTTTTCTAACAAATCGATTTTTAATTCCGATTGCAATTCATTCCGTCTGAATGCTAATAACACATAAACGCCAGTTTACACATACCTCCATGAAACGGGGACGTATGGTCGCCTTATTTTAAGTTGCAAGTCAAAAATAGGCAATGCATTTAGCACTCTGACTAGGCATTACTGGAGAAATATGCTAAAATATATTATTTGCATTTTCTTATAGACCAAATGTTCAACAAATTTTATAATTTCATATCTAATGTTGTTCTTAAATTCTTCACACAAGTATCCTTTCTTGACAAACTAAAAAGTTTGAGACCCAGTTCAAACACATCTTGCCAGGAAGATTTATGCCTGTTCAGCTGCCACAGTCAAATGCAATATTCTCCAAGAATTAAGATCTTCTATTGATTGCTTTGCTTTAATCAAACATTCAAGAGCAATGAGCCACTTCAAAGTGGTGGACTATCTGCTGCAGTTCAGGGCTATTTTACTTTAGCGCATGAGCATTTGCTCATTGTTATGATAGATAATACTAAGATTCCAGGTGTGGCCGTAACGTTAAAATTAGTATTGATATTACGAAAGTTGCCGACGTAGGGCCCCTATTTGCAAAGTTAATGGTATGATTGTCTACATAACAGGGTAAATAATGATTAAATAAAAAATAAATAAATACCCCCTCAAGCAGCTGCTTGCCACAGAGGTCTGACAGGAGCCTATCAGTTTATATGCCAGAGAAGAAGGTCTGTGAGGATGGCAGGACCTCAGCAGAAAAACAACACAAGCATCCATGCCTTACCCGGGGCTCGAACCCAGGTCCCGTAGATCAGAAATCAAGCGCGCTAACCACTCGGCCAAACGAATATAAAAATGATTTATTGATTTAGATATTACAAATTAGTAATACTAAATTTGAAATTTGTTTATTATATGTTGTGATTGTTTTGTTTGGGGGCTGCCCTGTGGAGTAGCCGCCCCTGGCGATCAGTGCAGTGGCGGACTGGGCCGCCGGAACACAGGTTGGTTTCCTGGTAGGCTGGTCAGAAAAACTTACTTCGAGGTCGGTCGATCGGTAGTTGATTTTTATTAACTAAAAAATTAATACGCTATGGGCAATGTTCAGAGGTGTTGAAAAGGTCAGCGAAAAAAAGAATGGTATGCAGGAGGCATATACCTAGTATTGCCACCTTTTCAAATGAAGGAACCCGGAGTATTTGAAACTCGTAGTCGGGAAATATTTCAATAGGTAATATATCTGGACAGGATTATCAAATCTAGGGAAGGCCTTATTAATAGACATGTCCATTTTTAAAATTAAAAATAAATATCTATGCGTATTTCTGTTTGTAACTATATAAATTATTAAATTTATTTAAGCGTAGATTGGCTAAGAACAAAAAGACTATGTTCATTAAATCGCCAATTTCGATTCTTGATTAACAAGCCTACAGCTTTATAACTCAGCTAATAATTATTGCTATGCATTTCTTTTCCTGCCTAATCTTCTTTCATACAATGCTTGAGTACCGGATAACCTGGAGTTTACTGTATTCTGAAAATTTCCTTTTCTGTTCCTTAGGATGAGTAGCTATGATTTCATGTTTTCACATCCTCGAATCGGACTTATTTTCAAATATTAGTTTTGTTTCACATTTCTGAAAAGTTTGACTACAAAAAATATTAAAAAAATATTTTTTTTTTTTGACATGTCAGCTCTTTGCAAAAAAACTATAATCTACCCGCAGACAACCATAAAATGTACATTTTAACTAAAAAAATATTGCATGAATTATATTAAAATATTTTTCTTGATGACAGTGATCAGTGCTTATATGCCTATTTTATTTGTGAAATGTAGAAAGAAAGGTACATAGACGAGAGCTATTGCATTTCATGTAAAAATAAAATTTCTCCGCTCAGGGCAAGTGGGAGGACGAATACTTAAATTACAACTAAAAAACTAAAGTCAAAACAAAATTCGCCTTTCTGTTGATAAGCAAATATAACTAATCAAATACATTTCTATATCTAGTTCACTTTCTGCACCCGTATTGATAATAGAAGATATAATTAAGTTACCTGAAATATCATTTTGCACATAAGCATAAACTTTACTCTACTTCTGAGTGCTTTCATAATTTTTAAACGAGAAAAGCTTCGTTCACATACACAGTTTCGGTTAATTGGTACTGTAATGGCATATTTATATGCCATATCAATATTGCTATACGTTCTACAATATAAATTATATTTAGATAGATCTTGAAAACAGCAACAAATATAATTTTTACAGTTTGATGTTTGCATGGCGCATTTCACGTCGTTGCCGATTGTTTTTGAGTCAGACTCCTCACTGGATTCATCTATTTTAGATATACCTTTTATTTTTTTTAAATCGTTTCATTTTCCAATCAAATATTCTAATTCCTTCCTTTAGGCTAGGGGTTCTCAACGTGGGATACGCCGTGAGAGCTCAAAAGTTGCTAAATCTAGTAACAAAGTCAGTGTTTTATTTCATTCCCATTGTTATACTATAACTGTAGTTTTATCTATACACAATTTTAAAGTATTACATTTTCTAATATATATTCTTCTTTATACATAGTTAGTCCAATAAAAATCATATATTTATTCATAATATATATATGGAAAATTTTAATATTATATTTCATTAGGGTTTCATAATTTTACCTACATTTTTCAGTAAAAGTCTGAGAAGAAAATTTTGTCTTTCACGAGAGTAAAAATTCGCTTGTGGAAGAAATTTAACAGTTATGTTGTAATAAAAATGAAAAGGCAACATGCTTCAGTTTCATATTTCCTCACATTTTGCTAGCTTGATCAAAAAATCTAAGTAAATATTTAACCAATTTATAAGTTTGAAAATTATCATTAAGAAAAAATAAAATGAAAAAAACTTTACTGGGCAGAAAACAAAAAAAAAATAAAAATCTACATTGAATTGTGCGTTAGTAAGTGGTTCAGTTGAGCACCTTAAGGGCAACTCAGCATCAAATGAAATTATATTACATTTAAATCTCTTTTATTTGTAAAACATAGTCTCAATACTTACCTCATTTAAAATCCACTTACTTAATTCCTTATAGAAAAAGTTATCATTCCTTATTCCTTTATTAAACTTTGGCGCCAAATAAACATAATGTTTTTCAACAATAGTTTTGTTCGCTTTTAAATCAAGTAAGAAAAGGTTTTTTGACAGTCGAGTATTCTTTTCAAATGTCCGTAAAGTTTGAACATTAAAATTCATCCTTATGTATTTCAGTACCTGGAATGCATATAATTTCCTTATTTGCAAAATACCTAATTCATTCTATACATTTGCTACGCTTTCAAATTTCAATTAGTTTCACCATGCTTCTAATTATGTGATTCTGCACATAGCATGACGGTTTGATTGTTGTCAAATAGACTCCACCAGGGGGTACGTGAAGACTTTCCAGGGGGTACATGAAGCATAAAAGGTTGAGAACCACTGCTTTATGCTATTGCTGTTTTGTGGTATTGCGCTTAAATTTTCCGTTCTATTTTCCAAACAGATATTTTCTTCAACAGTTTTTTTTTTATCTAACACGTAAAGTTATTTTATTTCTATATGTTGGAGAATAATTTGCGTGATATTGAAAACGGTGCTTGATTGACTTTATTGTGTTGTCCGTAAATACATTAAAAATCTTTACCTGGAAATATTCTGACATATTACGAAACTCGTGGGAGTTAATTACTGCAACAGCCATCGGTTTTCGTTTTTCGGATTCTCTCTTCAGGAAGATTTTCTTCTACCACAAGTTCTTCCTCGAGTAATTTACTTGCTCTTTCGGAAAAGAATTTTAAAATTTCAGTTACATTATTGAAATCGCGAAATACCTTTTTAGGAAATATCGTACTAATACGCCTTTGTCATACTCTTCTTTGCTGGTATATTGCTGGTCTGCAAATATTTTGACAGCTGTCAAGCGTATTGAAAAAGTTCTGATAAATGTGTGTTCTGTACTTGAGTAACGATTTAATGATATTTAAGCACCTTGACCAATATCAGAGATATTCAGTGTTAAATACTACATTAGCTGGCTTGACTTTTCAAATAATGATGAAATTAGTCGAAGTAGTCTACAACTTCCTTTGAGTAGTATGTAGTGCTGAGAGAGACTGCATTAGTTTGGCCATGTCGACCATATGCATAGCTGGCAGGGCCAGACTTACGCATAAGCCAAGCTACACCTTAAGACCTCAAGATATGAGGGGCGTAAAAAATGCATTTCAAATTTTATTCTATAGCAATGGTGCATTTTATTAGTAGTTATAAATCAAATTAAGATTTATAAAGTATAAATAATGTTTTAACTGTGCAGTCTTCAGGTATATTACGCCTATATTTTCACACCCTTCATAATACACCTAGTAACCGACTAACACGATATTACTGTTCATTGAATTTAACTCGATTTCTGTATGGCAGAGCATTTCTAGGTAAATATTTTGATGTATTTACGGACAACACAATAAAGTCAATCGATGAACGTTTTCAATACCACGAAAAATTTTTCACCAACATAAAGAGGTTAGATACAAACCTTGTGAAAAAAAATAGTTGTCTGGAAAATTCTACGGACAATTTAAGTGCTTTGCTTATAAAATACCACAAAACAACAACAACCTAAAGGAATAAATTAGAATGATTGATTGGAAAATGGGAGAACTTAAAAATAAAAAAGGCATATCTAAAATAGGTGAATCCAGTGAGGTATCTGATTCATATTCATTCTATAAATGGTTCTCGTTAAGGAGGTTGATATCTCAGGACTAATGCTAGTAGAAAAGGCAATGGAATTGTTTGAGAAGATAAAAATAACGGAGTAGTGTCATTTTCTCAGAGATGTCTTCATTATTGATGAAATATGAAGATACGTATTAGAAACCCATTATATTTATTTAGGGTATTATAGTTCATCTTTATTAGCATTGTTTCAACTGCAGTTTTTTTTCAGCCCTAAGCTTCAATGCAAGTTCGTAGCTACTGTATTTGATTTCTATAAAACATTTCTCATGCAAGTGGCAGATTCATCTAACCGGCAATCCCTATTCCCCAAAAATGTTGTATAAGCTGGAGTTTACTGCTTTTCAATAATTTTCGGTTGCAGGAGGTCTGAGCGCCAATTTCCATTTTTTGCGTATAGTAATGGATTTTTTTTTACTACTTTTTAAAAATTTCTCCCACAGAAGAATTTCTTTTCCCAACTGTTAAGGAAAGTTCCAAACTTTGGTCAAAAAAGCATAAAATCTCCCGCCTCTCTCCCCTACTCCTTCTGAGGGCATGGCACGTATCAGGAGGTTGATCCACTGACGATTTCCAGGGCCGGTTCATTTTACCAATCCGCTGCTGCATCAGTGTTGGGTTGGGTTGTTTTACCTCTGAGCGGCACTTTTTTGCACACCATGGGCTAAATGGCCAGGTCACATGGACCCCGAAGGCTCAGAGAAGGTTGGGGGAGGGGACCCACTGGAACAGCTGTTGGGAGACAGATGGTAGCCTCCCGTCAAGGCCATCCAGCGTGTTCTTTAACGTGCACAGGGTATGGCTCTCCCGCACACGGGGCCACGGCTTAACGTCCCATCCGACGGACGGCGGCCTTTCCAAACCCATCGGTGTCCCCTACTGACCGTGGGCAGGGCGGGGAATCTGCATCAGTGTTACCAACCATTAGGTTTTCCATTGAAACGCCCAGTGTCCGGTTTATAACTTCAACTGGAGGCATTTTGTACGGTTTTTAAAATGACGCACATTTTGCTTCAATCTGGTGGCAAGAAATGACAATACATTATGTTTACACAGGTGTGATAAGCAGAATTTTATATTTATTAAAATTAATAAAAGTATCACTTTTAAGAATGATCACTCAGAAAATCCATGACCGAGAGAAATATTCGTCGAAGGGTAATTTAGATGTAGCTGCTCAAATTACAAGAACTTATTTGTGCTGTTCGAACCTGTCAAAATTGCACCATGTCTGAAACTGAATCAAGGAATGTAATTTAGAAAAAGAAGCGATATTGGATGTATCAGCATACTTTTGGAAAAGCTACCAAAGTATACGAAATGGTTGATGAAAGCAAAAAAAACGATGACTTGGGGTGGGGGTGAGGGGGTGAGGGGCTGCAGGGAACTGCTAAAATCAAAAATAAATTCTGGAATCATGTTTGAAAAAATTTTTAAAATTTTTGGTAATCTATTATTATTTGGTTTTTAATAAAGTTCAAGTTTTCAATATATATATTATTTTAAATATGCGATTAACTCACAATGATACATCCTTTTATTCTCAGTAGCATGGACAACCCCATTGGGGGAGAAAGAGAGTGGTTCCTCCTTTTTTTTTCTGGAAGTGATTACTGATCACGAGAGTGAAAGCTCAACATTATGTTTTACGTTCCATTATGTGATTGTGCGCTAGAAAGGTTCTGGCAGTTTCAATGCTCACTAACAGTAGTGGATCCAGTCCAACTTTTAGGGAAAGGTCTTTTTTTGAAATACAGAATTCGTAAAACAGTTTTTTTTTTGTTTTTAGTTTATACATTTCTCCTATAATTTTCGATTGAGAGAAAAAGACAAAATAATTATTTCGTGGATGGAAGGGGGTGGATTCGCCTCCAAACAGAATGTTCGATTTTATTGTAATGTAAATTGTCAACACTACCTGAAACTTTAGTACTAAGAGAAAGGCAAGCAACGAGAGACAGTGCGGTCTCGCTTGAGGAATGAGGGGATAAGAAAAGTTTCCTATAGTTGGAGCCCTGCACTATCCGTATTTATAGAGCTCCACGGAAAAAAGTTTAAGGTAAAAAATTATGTTAACGAGGATAGTCGATAAAATCTATTGAAACATGCGAAAAAATTATTGTATTAGTGATGGCTGATATGAGTGAAAAAAAAGCTACTTCAGGTAATAAAAAAACTAATTTATTTTATGTGAAACAAGCGATCTTTTTGCTTACAAAGCAAATAGAAGTTAAAACATCTACTCGAGTGTTGCATAAAAAACTGTATTAAATCTCTGAAAGTTTCAGTCACAGAGATCACAAAATTTACGTCGTAAAATGAAGAGGGAGGTACTAGGGAAAAAAAAAGCAGTATCTTCCCATAATTGAGCATAACTGCATTTAAAAGAGCAAAATTTACTCATAAGAATGCGAAAAATTGCAATATGGCAGTTTTTTTTCCTAATATTTAGTAATGCATATTTCTCTGGAATACGAGCTTTTCTAATTTTTTTAGTTAATTATTAGTCATTAATAAACCATTTGATTTTTTTCTTCTACTCGTATTATTTGTAAACCCGCAACGGTTATTTAGCTAATATACTCGGATGCTTGTAAAGTTTTGCGGATGCAGTTTGATAAGACCTTGAGGATGCTGATAACTCTTAGTGGATACGGATAAGACCTAGAAAATGCGGATAAGGTCTAGAGCAGTGGTTCTCAACCTTTTATGCTTCACGCACCCCATAGAAATGTGTATGTAACTGGCGTACCCCTTGCATAGATAGATAAATCTATACTTATAGCATAACAATGGGAATGAAATAAAACATGTTGTTAAGACAGATGAACGAGCTGCAGTGAATTCATGACAAAACGTGACATGAACGCTCGCATTTGCTTGTGCGTGACAATTATACAACAAACGAATTGAATTTAAAACCGACCTGAAAAAGAGAATAATAGAATTTCAGTGTGTTAAAGTTGTGCAGATTACAAAAGGAGGTTCAGATACTCTGAGTCAGGGCGCGATAAGTAAAAACAAGAAGTATCTTTATTGGTGTGTGTGTGGGCAGTTGTTTTGTGTTGTTAGTAAGATAAATTTAGTGATCTAACAAAAGGCGAAGGATTGTTTACGCCTGAAGTGAAGGTATTCAAGAGATATGACAGACAAAGTAAAGAGGTAGTAGTTTAGTAGGAACAGACAGAGTCGGTCTTGTATGCTCTGTAGAAAAGGGGCTATTGACTTATGTACGATAGTAGTTAGTTTGTTTATTTCAACCATATTTTTTGTAAGAATTTGCAATGTATTGTAATTTGTTTGAAAATACTTATTGATATTCACGCTCAGTGCCTACCCATTTAAAATTTTGCAACAATATTGTTGCAAATTTAAATGAATGAGCACTAAGTGTGAGTATAAATTAGTATATTTTACAATACAAATTAGAATACAATGCAAATTAGTACAAAAGTATGGATTAAATAACTTATAAACAAACTAAATGCCATCGTACAGTCGCTCAAAAAAGTATCCGAACACTATGGTTGATTACAGAATTCAGAAAAACGATTTTTTTTAGAAATTAGTGATCTGGCAACTTCGTGTCACGTGACACGAAGTTGCCAGATCACTAATTTCTAAAAAAAATCGTTGCCAGATATTTTTTCTGAATTCTGTAATCAACCATAGTGTTCGGATACTTTTTTGAGCGACTGTACATAAAGCAATAACTCTTTTTTTTTACTGAACGGTTAAGAACAGTTCTGTCTGTTCGACTAAAATATTACCTCTTCACTTTGATTCCAATGTTTCTAAATTATCGTTATGCTTAAACAATCCTTTTATGTCACTGGATTTTACACTAATAAAACTAAACAACCATCCGTGCACTCACCACATAAAAATATATCTTCTTTTTTGACTATCGTGCACTGACTAAGGCTATTTTATGCCTCTTTTCTAGATCTCCACAACTTTAACATTGTAATTTTATCATTCTTAATTTTCAGCTCGGTTCCATGTTTAAATTCGTTTGTTACATAAATCTCACGTAGAAGCATAGGCAAGCGTTCATGTCACGTTTTTCATAAAGTCACTTCAGCACGTTCATCTGTCGTAACAATATATAACATATAAATTAGCGACTTTTGAGCTCTCATGGTGTATCTCAAAAATTTTACCGCGTACCCCACGTTGAGAACTCCTAGTCTAGAGGAGGCGGGCAGAATGCTTGCATCGGCGCAGGGTTCTACTTACTACAAATGAATATTAATTATTCTTCAAGCAACTGCTTGAGACAGAGGTTTAATAGGATCTTATCAGTACAATACACCATATAGAAAGTAAGTGAATACCTCAGCAGAAAATCGACACTGAAAAGGAACATTCATATTTTAACGTGGGTTTACACCCAGGACCCTTTGATTAATATCCAAGCACATTCTCATAACAAAAGAGTGTAAAAAACACATATGTAGCAGGTCCGAAAATTAATGTTGCTCTTCTTTAACTTGTGCATATCGTTGATGTTTACGGTAGCAATTCTCATAACTATACCAGAACTGTAATATACATTTCGGTGCAATGTTCATTTATTTTTTACTAGCTGAACGGCAAACAGTGGTGCCGAATTTCAATCTTAATCTGCATATACTGATGATTATTCAAGGTTAGTTTTGTGACTCCCCCCTCCATCCTTTAGCACAGATTCAACACGAAAAATTGCCAGCGTTGCTCAAGTCGTTGCTGATATTAGCGGGAGTTCTCATAACGCGTGGCTTCGTTTCTACGCAAACTATCGAGATTTTTATTTTCTCTTTGAGAGATTTTGGTACGTTTGGTTGCCGAGATACTTGACCGAATAGTCGCAAAAATCGTATTAGTGTTACCCCTGTGTGATCCCGTATTGGGTTAAAAAATTCATGTTTCTATCTGTTTCCTATAATAATGCCTTCGGGAATGTAGGGGATCATATAATGAGAATAGATTTATACATTGTTATGATTCTTACGTTCACAGTTAGGGAGCAGAAAATGATAACAATGGATTTGGAGGCTACTTCGGTTTCCCGTATCATCCTCATCCTCATCATCATCCTCAAGCAGCCATGGGCTACGGAGGTCCAACCAGACCGTGCAATTTAGTTCTCCAAGCAACTCTATCCTGAGCTACATCTACTGCATCTGGCCACTGCACACCAATTCTAACAAGGTCCTGTTTGACATTGTCTGCCCACCGCATCCTAGGTCTACCTTTCTTTCTGAGGCCTTTAGGCACACTGTTCATAACCCTATTCGCCAATCTATAATTATTCATACGGGCAACATGGCCAAACCAACGGAGTCTCTCTCTGCACAATATGCTGCTTAAAGGAGGTTGCAAACTCCTTTGCCTAACCTCATCATTAGTTACAAAGTTGAACCACCTAATGCCCAAGATACTGCGTAAGCATCTGGAATCAAAAGCATCTAGTTTCCTGTTATCATGTTTACAAAGTGTCCAAGTTTCACTACCATAACTAACCCTAGAAAGAACCAAACTATTATACAGTCTAAATTTAGTCTTTAGGTGTATACGCCTATTTCTCCACACTCTCCATAGATTCTTAAAAGTCCCGGCAGCAATCCCTATTCGTCTGTTAATCTCATGCCGCACATCACCATTATATGTTACATAGCTCCCACGATAATTAAACTGTGACACCTGCTCAAGACTGCAACCATTCAGATTAACTGAATCACAGCCTGCCTGACCAATTTTCATCACTTTAGTTTTCTCTCTGTTTATAACCAAACCTACTCTACTACCAGTCTCATCAACGGCTCGAATGAAAGAGTTCATCTCATCAACATCATTTGCCAAAAGGGCTAAATCATCAGCATAATCTAAATCAGAAATTTTCGTATCTCCAGCCTATTTAAGGCCAAAATCTTTCCCTAGAAGTGAATTTCGCATAACATAATCAATAACCAAACTAAAGAGAAAAGGAGACAAAATGCACCCTTGTCGAACACCAGAAGTAATGCTAAACCAATTGCTACAAGCCTTACCAACTCTCACACACGACTCAGTGTTATTATAGAGAGCTTTCATTATGGTAACTAACTTGTCTGGTATACCATATGATTTCACAATCAACCACAAATTATGACGATCAACAGAGTTGAAAGCCTTTTTGAAATCAACAAAACTAGCAACCAAAGGTTTCTGAAACTCTAAACTTTTTCAAGAATCTCCTGACTGAAAATATCTGATCTACACATCCCCTACCACTTTTGAATCCACATTGCTCATCACACAATTGACTGTCAAATAGATTCTTAATTCTATTAAGCACAATCATGCAAGGAAATTTATCTGAACAGAAAGTAGGCTGATACCTGTATAGTTATCACAAGAATTGCAATCACCTTTTTTAAAAATAGGGATAATAATAGCTCTGGTAAAATCCTTAGGAACCATGCCTTTATCATAAAAGATATTCAGAATTTCAGTAATCCAAGTGGTAATCGAAACATTCCCAGCTCTAAACATTTCAGTAGTAATTTCATCTACCCCTGGGGATTTATGTAGTTTAAGTTTAGAAACAGCCAAAATAACTTCAGATTGTATTATAGGGCCAACATTAAAGCCACCAATGCATCCATCATCACTGCAAACAATGGAATGAGAACCAACTACATTGTTTAGAACATCACTGAAATGCTCAGTCCACCTAGCCATGACAGAATCCTCACCTTCTATAACCTTACCTTGTTTATCCTTCAATCCTTGTATGCCTGTCCGTTTTCTACCACATAAAACATTAACTATCTGGTACAGCTCTCTGCTGTTGTGCTGTCTAACTGCTTCCTCGGCTTTGTCAGCCAAACCATCAAGCCAAAGATTCTTATCAGCAGCTAACTGATCTTTTACACGTTTATTAAGTTCTCTGTAATGCTTTCTATTAGGACTAGTAGGGTATTGATTAAAGACATTCCTGCAGTTCTTTCTTTCTGAAATAAGCTCAAGTGCCTTATCACTCAGATAATTCTATCTCTTCTGCTCCTTTTTTCCTAAAAGAGTACTGTTAGTGTCCAAAAAAGCCTGTTTAAAATGATCCCATTCTTCCTCAACTTCAGTAGTAAGCAAACCATGACTGTCATAATGACTAAGTAACCTATCATGGTAAGCTTTTTCTATAACTGGATCTTTCAGAGCTTCAGTATCAAAAGAAAATTTTTTAACCCTAGCACAACACTTTTTAGTTTAAGTTGCAACACACTTTTAACAAGGTAATGGTCAGATCCAAGTAGCTTATAAATAACTTTGCTTGTAACAAACCCCATTTATGAAATTTGGAGTTGAAATTCAGCACTGCAACTCGAGGGACATTCAGAAATATTCTATGAAATTTTGAAGCGTGTAGCAGGATTTCCCGATGAGTTACGGCTGTCACTGGCATCTCCTTTCATTATTACAGATTTCTTTTATTAATTAAGCGAGATAAGCATCTAATATATATATATATAGAGAGGGGGATCTGTGAGTGATTGAGTGATTGAGTCACTGACTGATAGAAGTTTCTACACTTATATTGTTATATAAACGATAAACAGTTGCGGCTTAAAGGTTTTGGAAAAGTAAAAAATACTGCAAAATTTCTTATAGTTTATTCTCTGACTGTTATGTCTGGTTTAATCTCTGATATCAATCACAGAGGTAAATAAGAGTTATAAAAGTTGAAGTGATTTCGGAACATTATCGTATAAGTATAAAAATAGGCAAAAGCATTTTATGGATATAAATATATATATAAAGAAAAATATTTACATGGATTAAATATCATATAAAGATTTATGTGATATTATACAATATGATATTGTGTTAACGCCATCTTACAGTGTTGAATGAAAAAGTTGAAGTCCTTAATATATTTTGGAGTTCGCTTTTTTTTTTATCCTTGCAGTATTATGCAGTGTGTCAAATGGCCTGGAGTGTGATTCGTATGAATACTTCCAATGTTTCATGAAAGGAGTTAATGGCTACTTTAAAAAAGGCTTTCCCTTAACACCACAAGAAATTGCAGCAAAATGCAGGTGAGATCAGAGTGCTTTTATCTACTTTTTTTCTCTAATTTTTCGCTTCACTTTTGCGAATCGATTGATTGGTGTATGAATTTATCCAACTAATATTTCAAAAATTAATTTGTTGGATGATTATAAGGTGCCTCTTAAAATAGGGCGTAAATTTTGGGAATATGAAATTTCCTCACCATGTTTTCTTACCTCGTAAAAAAGGGGAAAATTTTTAAAATATTTTTTCCCTATATCAGTGATGCACAACACGCGCCTGCTACTGCATGTTACAACACGCGGCTTTCCATTGCTTTTTTATCGTCCGTGATTACTTGATGTCAAATATTTTAATCATATTTCGCATTTTATTTGATTACACGATAGGCAAACTCTTTTGATAAGCATGTTTATTGCAAGCTTAGTGTAGCTTTAGTATTGTATAACGTATTTCTATACTACAGTACAATTTGTATTATAGTACAAAAATACGTTTGAGCGCTGCTGAAGATAAAAAGTATTAAAATTACATGAATTCAAAATTTTCGCAAATCGACATGTCTGCTAGTCATATGGCTGACTCCGCCATTATAACTCCTGAAGTAATAGAAAAAGCTAAAGTAAGGTTGCACGATGTGTTAAAAGAAGCAGAGGTGTTGATGAACTTGCGTAAAGATCTACGTGCTGAAAGGGGAACGACAACAATCCTTATCGTAGCTGATAATGTTATATCAGCGAAGGAAATTTGAACTTTGAACGATCCTTCCCTGTGCTCATATGCCCTACACTGCTGGGCGATATAGTTTTGCTGCCTGCAAATGAATTTACATGCTCAACAGGGGCAGTGGCGGCGGTGGCTCAGATCTCCTTCCCCTGTCACTCTTCCCCCGTTGCTCTTTCCATTTTCGCAATACATCTGCTTAATTTCTGTAACTCTTCTCTGATTCCCTTTAACATATCTACCTGTTCCTTGTTCCTATTCTCATTTTTGATCTCCCACTGTTCTTACTGAGCTAGGCCAACGCCTCCTACAAGAGAAAACCGTACAGCTACGTCACAGAAAACTGACTACATCTAGAGCCCTTATATACCAGGCCGACCGGCGACGATCGGCATTCAGCGACTACGGTAGTCGCCGATCTCGGTATGCCCGCACTGGAAGCGGAAGGTTACGGCCGTCACGATCGAAGTTTGCCTCATGAATATTTTATGATATTACCCAAGCTAAACTTAATCGTAAACGATGAATGACTACTAACTTAAATGTAGCTATCATTCATCTACATATTACTAATCGATATATCACATAAATTAACATTATAATACAGAAGCTTTAGTCAGAAGTATATATTATAGAACGCTGTAAGCCTAATGCACGTTCTCGGTCGAATTCTTTCAACCCACTTTTTTAAAATTTAATTGGATTAGCCTGGAATTTAAACACTGTGCAATTGTTCCTATAGCTGTTTAGACAACTTGCAGCTGAATATCTTCCGATAATAATTGATTTTATATACTAAGGATTCGAAAAACTGCGGCGCACACGGCGGCTGCATTGACTATAACACTAAGTCACGTCACCAGTTGGCATAAGAATGACGGATAGGTCGGCCTGGTATATAGGAACTCTAGACGTAGTCATTTTTCGGTGACGTAGTTGTACGGCCTTCTCTTGTAGGAGGTGTTGGCTAGGCGACCATGTTCTACTTCCACTGTCTTTACATTTGCTAATTTTTCTAACAACTGCTTGTTGTTTCCCGAACATATAGCTCTCTTTACTGCTTCTTGAAAAGTCTCCGTATTGTGCAAGGGCACAAATCTCTGAACAACTATAACAATCTCTGAGCAATAATCCACTTACAAACGGCGACGAAGCCCTGGGCAGTTACATACTCTTGCAGTATATTTGGTTACGCTTTATGGACAAGGGATTTTCTGCATCGAAACAAGCTATAAAAGTCTGCTTTAAAACTATCAATCACTTTTTCAGTCGTTAACTCCTGTGATTCATTTGCAAATTTTACTGCTGCCCATTTTAACTTGGATCTAGCTATAAAGATCAACTTCGGATATCGTCAGTTAGCTAGTTTCACCACACTTGACATGCCAACGGCCATACCAAGCTGAAAACACCGGTTCTTATCCTCATTTGACAGTTGTCACACGATGTTCTTTACGAAATATTATCATAGACTTAAAGAATTAGATCAAAGTGCTGAAAAATGAAATATCTGGAGTTCGATCTTCAACAGAATTTTCATCAGGCAAAATAGATCACTCCTTAAATGTAATGCAGGGACTTACTCAAGAAGTTTCGGATCTGAAAGAGCTTAACCTTGAGTTGCAGTGTCGAACTGCAAAGCAAGAGACAGAACAGAAAGAACTAAGAAATGATTTACATGAAATGCAGCAGTATTCGCCAAACCAGAACTTAGAAATTTTAGATGCTCCAGAAATTTCTGGCGAGAATGTTCTGACAATTGTTAAGAAAATTGCTAGCAAAATTCAAGTATAGGTGAATAATGATGATATTCAGGTGGCTCATCGAGTTCCTGCAATTAACAAAGACAAAACTAAACCTATTGTTGTGAAACTAAAAATGAAAGAAATGTGGGACAATTGGCTAGAACGCAACAAAAAATCTAAATTCCCTCTAAAAAAGTAATGACATTAACCCTGATTTTAAAGAGTTAAAATTATTTTTAAATGAACATCTAATACCTAGTATAAAAATTTATTGTATAATGCTAAGTAATTTAAATTAAAAATAGATATAAATTTGTTTGGGAGAAAAATGGAAAAGTTTTCATCCGTAAAAGTTAAAGATTCAAAATTTGGCGGATCAGATATGTTAAATGAACAAGATGGCTGCTGAAAATATTTCACCTTTTAGTTCTGTTGAAACCATGCCACGTTCTGTGATCTGTAACGACATTAAAGAATTACTGTCTTTCTTTAATTCCGGAAATTATTCAAGTTTAAAATTTTTACATTTTAACATTCGAAGTTTAAGAAATAAATTTGAACAGCTGGAAGCCATTCTTGAATATTTAAATAGTAAAACGGATATTTTAATGGTTTCTGAAATATGGATCAAAGCAGGAATTAAATTTATATCGAATAGATGGTTATCATATATTCCATTGTTGTAGAGATTACAATAAATCTGGTGGAATACTTTGCTACGTAAAAAGTTCTTTAATAGTCAAGCAAATTGCATATATGATATAAGTTCAGCTGAATATATTGCTATTTATCTGGAAAATTATCAGGAATATTCCGTATGTATATATAGATCTCTTTGTATCCCACTTACCACCTTCGCAGTAGAATTTCAAGAATTACTCTTATCATATGATAATAAAGGCGAGGTTGTTGTAATTGGTGATTTAAATATAGATATACTAGGAAATGATCACTACACAAATGAATATTTAAATTTGGTGTTATCAAATGGCTTTCAAAGTTTCATAACTTCACCGACCAGAGAAAGTATAATATCTTCTACTTGTTTATATCACATTTTTATTAAAAGTAAAATCGAAATTTCATTCAAGAGTAGCATTGTTAAATTAGCAGTGACTGATCATTATCCCATTACCTTAACAATTAATTTTAACAATAATATGAATATTCAGTGTGATAATTATACAGAGCCTACTCTTTATCGCTATATACACTATACTTTATTGAACAGGCTTTTAAGTGAATATTCCTGGGACGAGGTATTAACTCTTAATGATGCCAATGAAGCTTATAATAAATTTTTAACCACATTTAATTTCGTAATTAAAAATTCAACTAGGGAAAGAAAAAATTCATAATAAATCGCAATCAGCAAAACCATGGATTACTTCTGAAATTCTGAACTTATTAAAAGAAAGAGAAAAGCTATATAAAAAAACACCAAAAATACCCTTTAAATGAAACTTACGAAAGTAGCTTTAAAAATTTTAGAAATCAAATAAATTATAAAATTCGAGATGCAAAAAACAGTTTCCTTACAACTCAGTTTCACAATTGTGATGGTAATATATCAAAGCAGTGGAAATTTATACTAAACTACTTAAACTACTAAACTTTTCTATCCTAACTCTGTTGCCCTACTAACTTACTAAATGATCCGAATTTCCCAAATCACACTCTATCACAATAAAACAAACTAATAGCACTCTTAAATGCTCAACTTCTAAAATTGTCAGAACCAAAAACACTTTCAAACACTCAAATTCTAAAATTGAATCTTTCATCTAACCAAAGTCCAAGTAATATTTCTCTTATCAAACAAGAATAATAAAACCTTTAGCTTTTCTTAGAAAAACCCAGTTTGGTTCAAGGTGTCCTTTATGCATCACAAAATATGTTTCTCTCCAAAAATTCTAACTCTGAACCACATGAACACAAACCACTGAACAATTTTTTTTCTTCACTATATTCCAGACTTCAAATATTTTTTCCTTAATTTTAAATTTCCTGATAATCTGCAAAATATCCAGGTGATCCATTGTTTTAAAAAAACTGGTGGTAAGAAGATCCTCATAAGATTTAGATTCCAAGATGTTAAGGTGACATTTTGTGCTAGTACTAATCCTGTTCACAAGGCACCAATATGTCACACTCTCTCAGATGTTGGGTCACTCGGAATGCGGTGGGTGCCCTTTCGTACCCATAAAAATAGGGAGGGAATATAACGGTGGTCGATCGCCAAAAGATATTTCGAATGGAAGTGTACGGCGAAGAATATATCAATGCAGAATGTTTTTCGCTGAATCAAAGGAAATATATTTGATTTAGTGAAAATATCCCTTCTCTCTAAAAGGCAAGACAAATAAATGTCAAAAGATATTTCTATATATAACTTAAAAGAAAAGGGAAATGAGGAAAAACATGTCAATGTCCAAGGATCCAAATTAATTTTGCTTTCTGACTGAAAAAAATCTCTCTTCTTTTGAAGTTAATACGAATTGAATAATATCATTACTGGCATATTTTATTCTTATACTTTTTAGGGAAGACAGGGGTCTTTTACTCTTTCAATTTGAATGTTTCTAGAATGAAATATTTGTGTGTTAACTGGAAGTAATCGTGAGGATTATTTCTAAAGAATGATGCATGACATCTTCTATAGCAAGCAGTTCGTTAACATTTACACCAGAAAGTGGTATGATCTAAAGAAAGCTGTAAACTGTCAGTATATGGGCATAATATCATCAGAAAAAATAATAATGCTACCAGACAGGGCCAGATCTAGGGGGGGGGGAAGGGCCAAAAATTATGAAACTGATATAATTTTAATTGAATTTTCAATATATTTTTTAAGGAATTGTAAAACGGAGAGTAAAATGTTATACTTAATTGGAAATCCAGTCTCTTACAATTTTACAGCTCAATTATGTTCCTCGCCTCTCCCCACGATTTTTTTTCTAGATCTGGGCCTGCTACCAGATATTAGAAATCATCTTAAGCTGAAAATACTCTGAAATGTAAATAATGTAATAACTAAAAATTATTCAAATTTTCGTTAGCCTTAAACAAATTTTGTATAATTTACTAATCTAAACGATTCGGTGATTATTAAACGCTGAAAGAGTTGGTGTTATCTAGTTGAGTTATCTAGCAGTGGCACTCTTTTTCCACATAGTGGCGAAATGACCAGATCATAAGCTCTGCATAGGAACTCCAAGAACTCAGAGAAGTGTGGACATACATTGGACAACTATTAGGAGACGGAAGCCGTCCAACGGGCAGAGGGGCGGGGGTGGCTCAGTCGGTAGCGCGCCAGGCTCGTAATCTGTAGTTCCCAGGTTCGAGTCGCAGTTGGGTCAGCGTTGAGATTTACCTCCGCAAAACTCCCCGCCCTGCCCACGGTCAGTAGGGGACACCGATGGGTTTGGAAAGGCCGCCGTCCGTCGGATGGGACGTTAAGCCGTGGCCCCGTGTGTGGGAGAGCCATACCCTGTGCACGTTAAAAGAACACGCTGGATGGCCTTGACGGGAGGCTACCATCTGTCTCCCAACAGCTGTTCCAGTGGGTCCCCTCCCCCAACCTTCTCTGAACCTTCAGAGTCGATGTGACCTGGCCATTTAGCCCATGGTGTGCAAAAAAGTGCCGCTCAGAGGTAAAACAACCCAACGGGCAGAGTCAGTATAGAACATATGGTCAGTGGAGTTTATTAAGAAAAACTCCACTGAAAAATAGGGAAATTTTTCTACTGGAAATATGTTCTGGCTCGATCTTACTCTCCCTCCCTCCCTCCTGAATATTTTTAGAGATCCGGGACTCCTCCTATTTATATTTCTCTGTTTACCCAATAGATTGTGCCCTCGATAAATCGTAGAAACTGCATTTAGAAACACTATTATTACTAGCAGATTTGCCCGGCATTGCTCGAGTCTGAAACTTTCCGAAATACAGAGAAGATTACATTCCCATGTCTCAAGCTTTCATTCGGATAAAATTGATTTCGATCTATTTGGCACCCATCCACCCACCTCTCTCATTCACCTCTCCCTTGGCAAATATTTTCTCCCCAACGTTTAGAGAATTCGAAATCTTCTAAAGTATAAAATAGATAGCATTCACCATGTCGCAATTTTTCATTTGACATAAAACTCATTACAATCGCTTCGTCCCTACCCACCCACATGGAAAACATTTCATCTCCTTCCTTTAAGATAGGTCTGAAACACTGTAAAGTGCTTTAATTTGGCATAAAAATGCAAAAACCTGTCATTTGGCATAAAAATGCAAAAACCTGTCATTTGGCATAAAACGCATCACGATCCGTCACGCATTCGTCCTCTCTGTTACTCCGCCTCCGCCTCTTTTAGGAGATATCAGAAACTCTTTAAACTACGTGGTAGGTGGTACTCCCCGTAACCTAGCTTTCATTTGGCATAAAACACATTACAATCATTTTTTTCTCTCTCTCCGGTATAACTATTCTCCTTTTCTTGGGGGGAAAGTCAGAAACTCTGCAAAGTATATAATAGCTGGCCCTCCCTATTTAGTAAGCTTTCATTTGGCATAAAACTCATTACAACTCACGAACTTTTCGCCCCCCCCCCCCCCGAGCCATCAACACACCTGATAAAAATTTTATCCCTCTCTTCAAGGGTAGATCTAAAACTCGCTGAAGTATATAGTAGTTGACACTCCCCACGTCTCAAGCTTTCATATTGGCATAAAACTCATTGCAGTCGTTGTGCCCCCTCCCCTTGTACCTAACTTCCTATATACGCCCTAAAAAGTAGAAAAATAAACGAAATCGCGTCAATGGGGCAATCGATCACTGAATTCGTCTTCTGTTCAAATGCAAATTAGGACGCCGATTTACTTATTCAAGAAGAGTGCCCAGCGCCTTATCTTCCTTTGAAGTGAAGACGAATTCATTGACTGATTCCACCATCAGAATGCTTTAGTTTTATTTCCTAGTTTTATTGCGCACATAAAAAGAATATTTTTTAATTTATATTTATCGTTTGTTTTCATTATTTCGGTATGACAAAATTTTTGTATAATTGTAGGATGTATTTTGAGATGCTTATAGTAAAAAGGTTTGCCATCATTGCGCTTAAAGAGTTCAATTTAAAACATTAGATATCTATTCATAAAAATAAACTGGAAAAATATGAAGGAGTTGTAGGAATACGTGGGTGCGACAGCTTATGTCTCCTGCCAATTGTTGTTTCCACTCTGATGTAATTTATTCGTTCGTGTACTCTGAAGCAAAAGATAGCCAATTACCGCTACCATCAATTAATATTCAACAGCCACCAAGATTTCATAACAATAACGTTTATTTAGTTGTGAGAAACAAGTTACAGAAAGGCATCCCAGTAGACAGTTGCACTGTTATGGATTTGATGGTCACCACTGTGGAATATATTTAATTCTGACTAGTACGCATTACCTAGTACCAAATCATGAAGACTTTCGTTATGATTAGTAGCGGGCCGGTATCAAAAAAAAAAAGTAGGGCAGTTATCGAATCTGAAAATGGTAAAGTTGGGGGGGGGGGGCAAAAGATTGGATTTACATTGCAAAGTATAATATTTTCCCTTTCGTTTTATTGTTTTAAAAAAACTTGAAAATTTCATGAAATATGCACAAGTTTAATAATTTTTGGTGTCCATTATCCTTATTAGCATTCTCAAAAGGAGGGGAAAGCCCACCCCCCACCTCCACTTAGATCCCATGCTTTATAGTATGGGTTATTTCATCGAACAGGGCATCTGAGTCCACAGCTAGCAGATACTACTGCTCAATCACAGTGAGTGAACCCTCAGGAAATCACCTTCCTCCTAGCTGGTAGCTGCATTCAGCCTCTCCCAAGTCAAATGTCGTTCTCTTCCGAAAACTGCCAGTTCTCACTTTCCCCCGAAGTTCCTCTCGGTCTGGTGACGATTAGTTCAGTGACTCACACAAAGTCAATCAACTACTATCCACTGGCTTACCCTAATCCCATTTACAGATAACGTTGGAAAGCGCTCTCCGTGTAACACCAAAAAACTATACATTTTAGAACTGTCAACATGGCTGGACTTTCTAGGGCTTCAAGATAAAACTGGGCGCATACAGACAGATACAGATTCATTACATCTGCATCCCTCATGTATTCTCTCTTTCTCCCCTGTCCCCTAAAACGGGGCAGTATGAGACGATTATTCTGCTATATCTTCGGAACTCGAGGACCAAATGCGACGACTGGCTATGCGTCAAATGAAAACTTTTAACATCGGGAGTGTAACAGGTTGCAAAAAATTTCCTCCCTCCAAAAAAAGGGGAAAATATGTGAAGGATTGATCTATATCTTTCCATTCTATTGTTCGTTTTACTATATCTTCCAAATGCGAGGACTCACATACACAGTCGTATCAGAATATCACATACACAGTCGTAATCATATTATTCTGATACGACTGTGTATTTGAATCAGGTGTGATAAAAATTCATGTGGTAGTGCGAACTGCTAATCTGCAGTTCCCAGCAGGCGCGGACTGGCAGGTGAGGCTGAATGCAGTAGCTTCGCTGTCCCTCAGTGTTAGGGGTCCCTTGAACCTGGTAGGAGCAGAATTTTCTTAATAATAATAATTATTATTATTTTAGACAAATTTCACAGAAATTGGAGAGAACTTATTTTAAGCACCACATATGAACTGTTAACTGAATAAGTACCGAAATCTTGAAAAAGACACCTAATTTTTGTCGGAGCCTTGGCCTTCTGGGCCTTCTGCCAAATCCCTATCGTGATCTTGATCGGTAGGGGGCATCGATGGGCTTGGGAAGGTTGCTGTCTGTGGGATGGGACGTTAAATCCACGTGTACGACAGCTACATCTGCTCACGTGAGAGAATAGGTTGGATGGCCTTGAAGGGAGGCTATCATCTCTCTCCTAATAACTGTCCAGTGAATCCCCTCCCTCGAACCTTCCTCTGAGTCCTAGGTGTCCTTGTGACTTGGATAATTAGCCTAATGTATACAAAAACAAAGCACCGCTCAGAGATAAAACATCTCAACCCAACTCAAATTAAAGCTTGTGACGTCTACAATATCCTGTCCTAACTTCCTATATTCTCGTAAAATGTAGGAAAAACAAAACTAAAATATATCGATGGTGCAATCATTTACTGAGGTTATTTTCCCTTCAAAAGAAGATAAGGTAATGATTTGCTTACACAACACCGTTCCTGGCGTCCTATTTTCCTTTGAAGTGAATACAAATTCTGTGACTAATTACGCCATCGATATGCTTTTGTTTAATTTCATACTTTTTGCAGCACATATAGAAAGACAGGTGATTTTGAAATTTTTGATATTTGTTTTAGTTGTATTTATACAAGTCACTAAATTGAAAGTTTCGAAATCAAATCATATAAGGGCTAAATTACTTATTTCTCAATAAGTAGATGGCAACATTTCATTTTAAGCAACAACAAGCGAAACGAAATTATTTATATTGCTGTTTTAGGAATTAAATGCTACATACTTTTAATTAAAAAACATAAAATTAAATTTGGTTTCTAATGGCTTAATCTTCGTTGATCGCGACCATATTCTCTATACATGTCGTGAGATTATCGCAGCGTACCCAAGTTAATAAGCCATAGCCCGCAGTCATGATTATGATAGAAAGTACTTGCTTACGGTTCCCATAAAAGGAATTCGAAGAACATTTATTTGAGAACACTACAGTATCTTAGATTAAGAGTAGCAAAGGAATTAATGAATTTATTTTAATTCTCACAGAATTTAGTTATTTAGAGAAATGTTAGCTACAGAATTATACCCTGAACCACATTGAACACTATTAGCTGAAGAGTGGCACTGCTGAATTCACACTGGTTTACTGAATATCTATCCATCATCAACATGTTTTATTTAACAGGATGAAGATGAATTTAGAGGAACAATTTTCTTGAGCCGGGTGGGATCTGAATCTACGACCTCCTGATGACATGGCAGGGGCTCATCAGGAGATCGTGGGTTCATATCCCATCCAGTTCAAGATATTATTTGCTCTTCATTCATCTTCATCCTGTTTTACATGAAACAGATTGATAGTGGATAGATACTCAATAAATCAATGATGAGCTGTGAATTCATTTGTCTGAACTTCACTGTGATCTTTTCATAAGAGATTATCTTTAATACTTATGAGATAAGCATTTGATAAGCGATGAAGAAAAAAGCAGTAACCTAAAAATAAAAATATTACAGTTACATACACGATTTCCAAATAAAATCATTACTTTAGGGCAAACCAATCTATTTGATTAAATTTTGTCCATTGTCTGAGTCTTTTATTAAATAAAGGGTAAAGTTTTGGCTGTTCTCCTTTGAACTCTATTTATTTAACATCATTCTATATCTCATTTTTCCTATCGCTCCAATGGTTTTCATCTGACAGTTTTGACTCCTCCGTTTCTGGATTTTTCAAAACGGATGCTCCAACATGTATTCACGACCCTATGGCCTATTTTATAGTATGATCCAAGCCCATTAAAAATACGGCAAATTTGCCCTCTGTAAATTTTGCATTTGTTGCTCACGAGGAAGAAAATTTTCCTATTGGACGGATAGTTTTCAGGCCGATAATGTTTTTTTTTTGCTTTCTCCAAAAAGTTGGGATGCAAATGGTTCTTTGCAATTGCAGCAAGCAATTACTTTCTATGATAATTCCCAAAGGTTTAGCGAGTCCAGCGATGGTGTTTACCGTTTCTGTGACCTCAGTCCTATTGAGCTTTTGGGGAGAATCATCAGCGCAATGAACGATGAAATTTCTCACTGTCAGTTGTTTCTTCTTCTTTGAAGATTTTCCTTTGTTGTTCCACGGAAGTTCCAAACCCTGAGCCAATGACACAAAGTATCCACGACATACTGTTATCATAAGACTGCAGACACTACTTACATATAATTTGTATACCGGAAAAAATGAAAATATCCAAATCCTTCTTGACAAAGAGATATACCATACATTTTCAGAAATCGTCCAATGGCGACATTCTAGTGTGCGCAACATTAAGTGCTACATAGTCGACACTGGGGTGGTGGGGGGAGGATATGAAATTTTTTGCAGAGAGAAAATGAAGGACGAAGAAAATTCCTTGCTCTGTATCATTGCATCCTCTTGCGGATGAAAAAAAAAACATCTTGAATTTACCCGATGTGTATCACTGGTTTTAAAGGATTGGTTATAACGATACTCTAGATTAGTTGCACATTATGAGTTTAAAGATTTGATGATATCCTTGCTGTGTAAAAATGTAAATATTTCTTTTTCAGTTAAATATACTTAATGAGGAACTTTAAACTCATTTCTGTAACAGAATGTCAGAAGGAGTTCGGCAGTGTTTCTCGGATTACTTGATGAGATGTGCTGATGAAAATGTAGCGAGATTCATGAGCGATATCTCTGAAGGCTACAGAATCGGTTATGATCGATTCTGTCCACCAACGGAACTGCAATCAGGTTAGCAAGGATATTTAAATTACAGTCAGTTCTGCTATAACGCGATAGACAGTTTCTTGAAGATAGTTGTGTTATTGAAAATTGTTTTCTGTCAATCTATTTTACCTACATAAAATAACGAAGTATGTGAGGTAGTCAGGACAGATGACCTTTCATACTCCATCCGCGTGTTTACCTATGCAAATTCCGTTGTATACGGAGCATTGCAATTCTTTACTCTAGAATCATGCTGGAACCACTTCCGATGCTAAAGGATCGCGTTCTGGCAGAACTGGGTATATTCATTCACACATTTTTATCAAATAATTCTAAATTAGTTTTGTTGATTATTTTCAATGAGTGAGAACACGTAAAAGGCTGACGAAAACTAACATAACGAGTTGGCAGCAGAATTATTGAAAGTTAAGTGTTAATATTCTCTGCTCTAGTAAAGATTGGTAATTACATAAAAGTGTGCCTTGGTTTATATTACCAATTTTTGTTTCAGAAAAGAGTTAACCTACTAATGTGATTCACAAGTTGTGTGCTTTATCGCTACTTGAGAAATGATTATTACAATATAAATAACGAACTTTATGCAGCGAAATGTAAACAATCATTATCAACATTTCGTTGCTATTTGTCAGCAAGTTTTTCGCTTCCTCTTCTAAACCATGTTTGGACCTTGGAGGTAAAAAACTCCCGACATCCGTTTTAGATTTCTTTGAAATATTTGAAACGCCTACTTTGAAGAAAATGAACCATGGAGCGAAAGAGGTGTAGTCGAGAAGAGCTTATATATTTTTTATACCCCCTCAAGCAGCTGCTTGCCACAGAGGTCTGACAGGAGCCTGTCAGTTTATATGCCACAGTAGAAGATCTGAGAGGATGGCAGGACCTCAACAGAAAACAACACGAACATCCATGACTTACCCGGGGCTCGAACCCAGGTCCCGTAGATCAGTAGCCAAGCGCGCTAACCACTCGGCCACGGGACGGTTGACCACGGGACGGTAGGTCCGCACTATACGCTAGGCGGGGGAGAAGCTGAAATGCAAGTTCTCGAAGTGTTTCTTTGTTACGAAGTGTTGTGTGTGGTTTTCCGTTGTCCTCGTACCTGATGTCTGTTTGCCAATTTTGGATAACGTTGAAGCATCACAGAGTGCGCACGCTCCAGTTTTACTGAGTAGAGTTTGGCATTGATGGGAGGTCAATCAGGAAACTGTTTAAAATTCACTACACCTCAAAACTCTACCAAGTATACAACATTCCCTTCGTTTCGAATCTTCACCCTTTTGGACCGAATGTGCGGGGTGGCCTATTTCAAGTCACTGCTTTTGGCCATTCTGATTATTGAAAAGGATCCATATTTCATCGCACGTAACAATTCGCTTGATGAAACGGTGGTCGCGTGTATTAGGATGACTTTCCTTACAACGATTTGCGAGGAGAGATTTTGATACGACGATTTGGTTGTTCAGTAGTCAGTTCATGTGAGCAACGAAATCCGTACGAGAGCCTACGAGTGCTTGTCGATGGATCAGCTTTAACAGATTGGCACAGTTCCTGGTACCTGATGTCTGTTTACCAATCTTGGACAACGTTGAAGCATCACAAAGAAACAACCACACGCTCCAGTGTACTTTCCCGATGTATCGATATTGGCAGTCCTGATCGCGGCTTACTTTCGAAGCTCTTGTCACCACCACCTTTGAACTTCTTGAACCAAGATTGAGCAGTCACGAATGAAGGCTGCCTTCTCACCTTCCACTTCGCACATTTCTTTGGCCGCTTCGGTAGTTTTTATCTCTCCATTCCCATCATACTTTTTTTCAAACTAAGATTTCTACAGTATATAATGTGCAGAAAACAATCAAACGATATTAATTATTATGCTTACAGAAGTTCTCCTCAGTGAAGCAAATGATTGCCTAAACTTCAAACCATCTGCATAAAGGTGTAAAATAATGTGTTAAAAGTAACCAATTTTTAAGATCCTAAAAAAAATAAGAGTTATGGATTGCCATTGAAGTCCCTTATGATTATATTCAAAGTTTATGATTACATTCAAAGTATTCTAAGGTTTCCAGATTCGAGACCATACTGAGATTGCATTGAGAAATGGGACACTGATGGACTTGAAAGAACCTGTCCCCAAAATGGAACATTACACCTTGGTCCCTTGTGCAAAAGAGCAATAACCTGTGTATATTATATTATATTTTGTGTACATTATAATTCATTTTCAACATGAAATTCATAAAGAGCTGTAGAATTTTATCCTGACGTAAACAACTGATAGAAATTGGTTTTGTTATTGTGCATAATGCTGCAATGGAAATTGTTAATCATCATGTTAAAAACAACAATTAGAATGAAATTTATCAGAAAATTTAAAGATGTGCACCGAATCTCTAGGAGCTTATGGTGTCTTCTGACACTTTAAGCGTTAAAAAATTATTTAAATTTAATTTAAATAATTAAAAATTAAAAAAATTAAAAATTAAAATATTTTTTATTTTAATTAAAAAAATAAATTTAAAAAAATAAAATTAAAATTTTTTGAAAATAAAATTTAATTTTAATTTAAAATTAAAAAATAAAATTAAAAATTAAAATTAAAATAACTAAAATTAAATTTTAATTTAAATTTAATATATATTTATATTAATTATATATTAATAAATTTAATATTAATTTAAATATGGTGGGATAAAAATGGGAATCGAAAATGGGTGGGGAATCGAAAATGACGGTGACGGTGGCCAAGGGAATCGTATTCTGCAAGCCCAAAATTTGCTAAACAACGTGAGCTGTGTGCAAAATTTGTATGTCATATTATTCAAGTGTTTTGGTTTCTGGGTATCACTGTAATATTAAATAGGACAGTATTTTTGCTCTTCCTGAAATCAGATGCATTTAGTTTTTAATCTAGCACTATGAAAATGAGAAACACATCTAACAAGAGTGGTTAATGTTAACACGGGTACCCTTAATAAAAATGCCTTGTTGCTAGGTTTAAAAAAATGACATAATTTTTACATTTCTTCGAAACTTCTATAAATATCTAGTATGTGAGTGGCTCCAAACTGTCTGGAACCGGACAGCTGCTCTAGTTAGAAAATCTTAAGCATATTTTATGCAATATTATTTTCCCTAAAAGATTTAAAACTAAAGATTCTGTAGGAAAAAGTGCTTACTTGGAGCGATTTCTTTAGACCTCAAAATGCTTTGCTAATGAGCAAATATTATCGTCAATGGACGATAGACATTGCTGATAATCATGTCAGTAACAAATGGTCAGATAGCATTTATTACTGAATATGATGAAAATATGTGTCCTTTCCAAGAAAACCGATGATACATAATATGCCCAAGACAGGCAGAAAATTCCAAGGCAGGGAGGAAATCGAGACAAAAAACCAGGTTAATAAGGCATAATGATAAATATAAAATTATATCGGGAGAACTGCCCTGGATTTAGTTGTCTCCCGAAATTTAGTTTCGGGATAGGGAGGTCCGAGGATTTTGATTTGGGGAATTGAAAATTCAATTTCATAGAAACTCCTGGAATTTCAATTTCGGGGGAGGGTGGTGAATGAGAATAAGATTTGAGATAGGTTTCTCAATTAATAAAATATTCCACCAAATAGGAAAGGTTGAAATGATATTCCATATGGAATAAGATTTTGTAGTTGTTGTTTTTAAATATAATTTTAGTGTCGAATATAAAATATGGGCTAAAATAAAATTATGCAAAGACAAAGGTTTTTGGATTTCAAATCATGTAGACAAGTTTGAGATTCAGCATAAGATGACAGTATTTTCGTAGGGGTTCTGACCCCATCTGGGTACGTTCCTGGCCCAAGGCGCGAAAATATTAAAACCGCTTTTGAGATGTTCTTATACATAAAGGTTAAAACGTGTCTTCACTAAATGCCCATTTAACCCGTTACTCAAATCCCTTGTCTGGTAGTTAGCATATCTGATTATTAAATCTCCAGAGCTTTCTAGAGCTTCTAGATTATATTCGTCCTTTATGTAGGGGAGTATCTCCTTCAGCTTTAAAAAATTCTGAAGGAAAAAGAGCATCATTTGACATCATTACTAGTGCGACAAAATCCCTCAGGTGGGTATTGAGTACAGTAGAACTTCGATTAATAGGTTTGTATATTAATGTCTCGGATATGTCGAAATGTCTGATATTTGAGAAAAAATGGGAATAATTTAGAACGTCTCAGAATACTACTTAATTATGAACAATAAAGGAAATGGAGACAAAACAAGAAGGTTAATAAGACATATGATAATTATAAAATTACAATGAGAGAATTTCTCCACACCTGAATAGCTGTCAAAGAGAGTTAGCCTCATCATAACATGGTAAGAAGCTGCTACAAGGAAGCATACTGCAATGAACTCCCTGTTATCCGGCATTTATGAGGAATGTTTCAGGAGAAATATATTTATAACAAGAAGAACGCATATCGACGACTTTGTCTGTAAATGGTAGCTAGGTAGTCACTGGAAGGAGAGCTATGCACCAATCCCCTGTGATGATGCATAGAACCGGCCAGGCCTAGCACCTAATGTCCGACCCCGCCTTCTCGTGGTGCAGACCGTTAGTAACTTTCAAAAGAGATACTCTCTTGTGGAAGTGAACGGAAGGGGAGGGCTGCCAGATTAGTGTAGCCTACTGATCTGGACAACTATGGCTACGTTTCTTTTTTTTCTACCCTGCTGAGGAGTGGTCAACCACACAGGGTCCCGGTGCTGACCATATAAACCCACTGGACGGGACAGATATATGGTTCTGAGCTTGATTATGGATCCTGAATTTGCTGCACTGGTGGGCTTTTGTGGAGGGAAAATCTTCCGCTGTGTTTTCTGTTTGTTTGTGCGTTGACAGCCCCAAGTGAATAGATTCACAGGATATGTTTATCAGCTGGTGGATAATACTGAGCAGAAGTCATCGCAGGCACCTGAACTCTATTCTTCTATTGGCATCGTCAAATTCTACATTGGAGGAAGTCTTCCAGTGTAGATGGCTTCAGCCTTTAGTAGTGGGGGAACGGGTCTTTGCCCCATGTCTGCGATTAGGGGGCTGTTTGATATTGTCGGCATTCATTCTTTCAATAAACATAGTTTCTTTAAACATCCCACTTACCATTTTCTCTCCATAGGTAGTTGGAATGTGAGGACTCTGCACAGAGCTTTTTCTCTTGATGTCCTCACACAAGAATTCCACCATTATAATTTAGATATTTTCGGCATGCAAGAGACCAGATGGACAGATAAAGGTCAGATTCTTAAAAATAATCTTAAATTTCTCTTTTCAGGGAGGGACGACAATAAGCATCACCAAGGCGTGGGTCTGCTTCTCAGCAGACACGCAAGTGATGCTCTTCTAGGATATGAGTGCATTAATGAAAGGTTTCTTACAGCAAAATTTCAGACAAGCGTTAAAGACTTGAATGTTATCTGCTGCTATGCCCCCACTGAGGATGCCGATGAGGATGAGAAGGATAGGTTTTATGAACAACGTCAGCAGGATATTTTGAATTCTGTCAAGAAAGGAGATATTACCCTTGTTCTTGATGACTTCAGTGCCAAAGATGGTACTGACTCTGCCCTTTGGGGAGGTGTAATAGGCCCTTTTGGTATTGGTAGCTGCAATGGCAATGGGCAACGTCTTCTACAGGTAAGTAAACTCCATGGATTCAGAATAACTAACACTTATTAAAAACACCGCGACATACATAAGTACACATGGGTTTCACCTGATGGGCTGCATAAGAATATGATTGATTACATATTAATTAACAGCAAATGGGCTAGTTCCTTTAGGAATACCAGTGCATATAGGGGAGCTGAAATTGGATCTGACCATTACCTTGTTAAAAGTGTCTTGCAACTTAAACTTAAAAAGTGTTGTGCTAGGGTTAAAAAATTTACTTTTAATACTGAAGCTCTGAAAGATCCAGTTATAGCCAAAGCTTACCATGATAGGTTACTTAGTCATTATGACAGTCATGGTTTGCTTACTACTGAAGTTGAGGAAGAATGGGATCATTTTAAACAGGCTTTTTTGGACACTAATAGTACTCTTTTAGGAAAAAAGGAGCAGAAGAGACAGAATTATCTGAGTGATAAGGCACTTGAGCTTATTTTGGAAAGAAAGAACTGCAGGAATGTCCTTAATTACCTAATGTCCTTATACCCTACTAGTCCTAATAGAAACATTACAGAGAACTTAATAAACGTGTAAAAGATCAGTTAGCTGCTGATAAGAATCTTTGGCTTGATGGTTTGGTTGAGAAAGCCGAGGAAGCAGTTAGACAGCACAACAGCAGAGAACTGTACCAGATAGTTAATGTTTTGTGTGCTAGAAAACGGACAGGTATACAAGGATTGAAGGATAAACAAGGTAAGGTTATAGAAGGTGAGGATTCTGTCATGGCTAGGTGGTGACGAATTTGGTGGTGATGGAAGAATTTGGTTGTGATGGAAAGCGAATTTGAAGGTGAATGATTTGGTGGTGATGGAAGAGCATGACTAGCATATCTGCTGAGAAACAGACCCACGCCTTGGTGACGCTTTCCATCCTCCCTCCCTCCCTGTAAAGAGAAATTTAAAGTGATTTTTAAGTATCTAACCTTTACCTTTCCATCTGGTCTCTTGCAAGCCTAGAATATCTAGGTTATAGCGCTGAAATTCCTGCGTGAGGACATCAAGAAAATAATCTCTATATAATGTCCTCACGTTCCACGTTCCTACTGAGAGAAAATGATTAGTAGGATTTTTAAAAAACTAGGTTTATTGAGATAGGTAGGGCCAAAAATACCCAAAAGCCCCCTGATCACCGGCATGGTGCAAAGACCTGTTCCACCTGCGCTAAATGCTGAAGTCACTGATGCTGGTAGGAACCTCTGGCACCACCTTTTCTAGTAGACTTTTTCAAGAGCCATGTGGATTGCCTGAGACAAGCAATCACCCAAATGACTGTTACATCTGTATGGTTCCACCAGTTTCTGGAAACATCACAAGGAAAAAGAAGTGGACAATAGCCTTACCTGAATATACAGTCTGCTCTCCGAGCAGTTCCACACGGCGAAGGCCTTCCCGTTACCGAACCTCCAAAAGAATTTTCCATCTATTCAGAAGATGAGAGGCGAGGTGAACTGGCATTGGGTTTTCCGTAGCCTTCGGTGTCTAACGATGATCCATACGTCTGCCACGGTGCCATATGTGCCACATATTCTCACCGAAGAAGAAATGAATGATATTGTTTGCGATCTGGAGCTGTCCAAGGCCAAAGCAGAGTTACTTGGATCAAAACTTAAACAATGGAATCTTCTCAAGGAAAACGTTCGAGTGACTTCGTTTCGAACTCGTCATGAGCAGTTGCGCCTTACTTCAGAAAGGAAGATGATCTTGTGTTCTGCTCCGATGCAGATGGCCTGATAAATGCCCTCCGAATCAAACATGACCCTCAAGAATGGCAACTATTTATACTCCTTGAAATTGAGCCTCAAGGAGTTGTTGCTACATAATGGAAATCGACTTTCATCCATTCGGGTCGGACATGGCGTCTACATGAGAGAAACCTACCACAACCTAAAACAGCTGTTGAACTGTCTTCAATACAGCAAATATGGCTGGAATCTCTGCTGTTACTTGAAGGTAGTGGCTCTGTTGATGGGTCTGCAGCTTGATGAGACCCATCAACAGAGAACAATTGATGAGATATACGAAGTACTGCTGTTTCTTATGTGAATTGAACATCCGAGCAAAGACTTTGCACTACGTGAAGAGAAACTGGCTTCAGAGGAAATCTCTGAAGGTCGGAAAGAAGAATGTGGAACACCCAGCACTGACACAAAATCCTGCTACCGTCCCTACACATGAAACTCGGTGTGATGATAAACTTTGTCAAAGCCATGAACCGGACTGCTTCAGCTTTCAAGTACTTGGCTGAGAAATTCCCTCGACTCAGCGAAACGAAAATTAAAGAGGGAATTTTTGTGGGTCCTCAGATCCGCGAGCTGTTCAGAGACCAGATGTTCGACAACCTGCTTCAGGGTGACGAGAAAAAGGCTTGGGAAGCGTTTCGTCTGGTGGCAACTAAATTTCTCGGGAATGTCAACTACAAGAAACTGGTAAAGGACGTGTTGCCTCTATAATCACAAACGTGACTGCAATATGTCCTTAAAGATACACTTTCTCCATTCCCACTTAGATTTCTTCACCGACAACTGCGGGTTGGTTACTGATGAACACGGTGAACATCTTCACCAGGACATTTAAACGATGGAGAAAAGATACCTGGGAAACTGGTCCACTTCAATGTTGGCTGACTACTGTTGGACGCTCGCCAGAGATGATCCCTTGCAACTGTACAAGCGATGGGCAAAGCGACATCGGAAGTAGAAGCGACGTTTTACCGATATATGTCATATGTACGCACTATTGTATTATACAGGGTGATTGTAAACTCTTTCAACAAAAAAAGAGGGGTGATAGTACACATCAAGACAAACCATTTTTGCAATGGAACCTAGGGTCGCATTCCACTCCTTCCGCCAGAAAAAAGTACTTTCGAAAAACTCCACGCATGCACAAGTATTTACAACCGGTACATGAAAAGCAGCCGTCCCGTGGCCGATTGGTTAGCACGCTTGGCTACTGATCTAAGGGACCTGGGTTCGAGCCCCGGATTTAGGCTTGGATGTGTGTGTCGTTTTTCTGCTGAGGTCCTGCCATCCTCTCAGATCTCCTACTGTGGCATATAAACTGACAGGCTCCTGTCAGACCTCTGTGGCAAGCAGCTGCTTGAGGGGGTATTTATTTTATTTATTTACATGAAAAGCACAAGATGCAAACTAGGTGTGCTGAGCAAGTGCATAGACGATTAAGAACAAACATTTAAAAACGCAGCCGAACCCATTCATCGAAATTATTGTGATAATGTCACATGATAAGTGACGTATTCGAGAAGGACATGGAAGACTACACATGAGGAATTGACGGATATGCATCTGATGTACGGTCAAGCAGGTGGTAAAGGACGTGAAGCACAAAGATTGTACCGTGAGAGATTTCCGAATCGTCGTATTCCTTACCATTCGACCTTCGCCAGTGTTGATCGAAGACTGCGTGAAACAGGCTCGTTGGCTATCTCAAAAAGTGATACTGGACGTTCGCGAAGTGTGCGAACACCGGAAATGGAAGAACGTGTCTTGCAGAGATTTGAAGAAGTTCCTTCCACAAGTACGCGAGTGGTGTCATCCGAAATGGAAGTTTGTCAAACCTCGGTGTGGAATGTCCTATATGAGGCACGGATACATCCCTTTCCCGTGCAGAAGGTCCATTCTTTGAACGAAGATGACTATCCCCGTCAGGTAGAGTTTGTTAAGTGGATGCTTCAGATGAACAATGTTAATCTGCAATTTCCCGCATTGCTGTTATTTAGCGATGAGGCCACATTTACCCGATGAGGCCACATTTACCCGGGAACACATTTTCAACAATCCCAACCAGCACGCTTGGGCTCAAGAAAATCCACACGTCACTGACCCTTGTAAACACCAGCAGAAATTTGGCATCAACATCTGGGCAGGTATCCTGGGTGATTTTCTGGTGGGACCTCTTGCCAGAAATGACTGACTGGCACAACGCACCATGTGTTTCTGAAGCAAGTGCTTCCCAGTCTGTTGCAGGGTGTTCTGCTCACCACGCAGAGGGACATGTGGTTTATGCATGACGGGGCCCCAGCACACTTTTCCATCGAGGTACGATACTTCCTAAATGCAACGTATCCCCTGGCAGTGGATTGGACGTGGTGGACCTGTGGCTTGACCTCCATGCTCCCCAGATCTCAATCCACTAGACTTCTTCTTCTGGGGGCACTCGAAAACACTTCTGTACGAGACACCTGTGGACTCCCTGGAAGTTCTCGTCGCGTGAATCGATGTTGCAGCGGACAAAACCAACACCACACCAGGAGTCTACGAGAGGGTGCGACAGTCCTTCATTCGCCGGTGTGGGCTGTGCAACAACGCACTCGGACGCCACTTTGAGCAGCTACTTTGAGTCTTTCTCTGACGCGAATGTAATTAAGCAACTCACAAATTGGTTAAGTGTCTTTTCACTGTTGAAGGATCTACGTGGATACTTACACTTTTCTGGCGGTAGGAGTGGAATGCGACCCTAGGATCCATTGCAACAATTGGTCGTCTTGATGTGTACTATCACCCCTCTTTTTTGTTGAAAGAGTTTACAATCACCCTGCATAAGAAACTATTGAGGATTTCTAAAAAATCGTAGCCAATTTTGCATTTTTATTGCTATATTTGTGTTTAGCACCTTGAAATCTTTAAGAAATGGCTATTTTCATCTCAGAGGCATGACTTTTATGAAACTTTATTGTTCAGTGTAATTACCTATGTACAGTACTGTGCAAATTAATTGGGACAATAGGAAAATGCAGTAGCAAAGACACAACTAAAATATTTATTTGTTTAATAGTGTAGTTAATAGTGAATGTGGCACCCCTTAGCTTTAATTACTTCTCTCGCCTCTCCACCATTGATGCCACTAGCTTTCCACATATCTCCTTCACTTCAGGGTCGTGATCCACACTTTCATGACACTTTCTATCATTTTGGTTTTCGTCGTGCAATCCATCTTAGATATGCGCGCTTTAATAATGGCCCACAAATTGCAATGGGGTTTAGATCGGGTGAATTTCCTGGCCACTCCAATACCTTCAAATGTTGCTGGGTAAAGAAACTCTTATTCTGGAAAGACGTTCTGGGTAAAGAAGCTTCTCTGGGTAAGCAAGCTTAGAATTGTGGCATGGAGACAGATCCTGTTGAAATACCCCCATCGCAGTTAGGAAACAGCTTCTGCAGTGTTGGGACCATTTTCGCCTCCAGAACGCCCATGTACTTTTTGCTGTCCATCATTCCTTCAATGGGGTGAAGCGTCTGAGGCCCGGAAACTGTGAAACATCCCCAAAACATGACCTTGGGTGGGTGTTTGAGGGATTGCTGGATGTGGCCGGATCGAAGAAGTTCTCCAGGTTTTGCTTGTCCCAACTAATTCGCACAGTACTGTATGTGAAGTATAGTTTACTGGCATACAAACTCGGATGGCATTTCATCAGTGTCATTCACTGAACTAGCATTTGATTCTTGAGGTGTAGTTGATGTCGAGACGAACCAATGAAAGATGACTGGCATCCGGCTATTCGGATACCAAGACTGGTGTCATACGGGAGAACAACCACACATATTGAAAAAATTTACCGTACCTAGTTCAAATGTTAATTTTTTGCCGGTTGCACGAAAATTCCGGATGCTTGAATACCGGGTTGTTTTACCTCTGAGCGACACTTTTTCTTTGCACACAGTGGACTAAATGGCCAGATCACAGGAACCCCGAGGGCTCAGAGAGGGTTGGAGACCCATTGGACAACTGTTAGGAGACAGATAATAGCCTCCTGTCAAGGCCATCCAGGAAGTTCTTTTGCGTGCACAGTGTATGACTATCTCTTGCACACTACCTAACATTCCATCGACGTACGGCGGCCTTTCCAAGCCCCTCTGTATACTCCTATTGACCGAGAGGGGGGTGTTTTGTGAAGATAAATATTAACAGCGACCAAAGCGGGACTCGAACCTTGGAACTGCAGATTACCAGCCTGGTGCGCTACCCACTGAGCCATTCCAGCCCCACTTGAGTACAGGATAACCGGGAATTTACTATACACATACTTATTTTAATGAAATGTTGTGCTTTAATAAATCCGTGATTTTACCCAAAAATATTCTGAATATTTTTTCGTCCGTGATGGAAGTTTTTAAAGCATTTTAGATTGCATTAATCAGGGGAGAAGGAGGAGGACACAATTACAGAAGTAAATACGTTATTTAAAAATTTTCTGCAAAATGTAATGCTAAAATTTTAAACTTTAGTGATCAAAATCTAATGTTTTACGTCTAAGAAGTTTTTAACACTGTCTTGAGGGGCGGGGAATGCTTATCAAATGCTAGGAAGCTACGCTTTATAACTCAGTGATACCAGTGCAAAATTCGACAGTCAACAGATTTTGATCGGTTAACCCATCAGTCGGATGTATCGAAGGTCGGTTAATCGATATTATATTGCATGCCAATAACCTTTACCATCTCCCCCCACTAAAGAAACGTTTCTGGCTACGTCCGTATCTATACTTATACCATATCCTTCCAATTGCTGAGATTATTCAAATATAATGAAAAGACAAAAAAATTAATTTTCACAGCCATTCTACCTAGGTAATTTTTATTTAGCTGGATTAGAAATACGGGTGTTTCTTTCAAGCACGCGACGAAACCCTCTAACAACAGAGCTCGACTTAACTAGCGTCCACTATTTTATATTAATAATGTTTCATAATCTGAATTAAGCTCTTGTAAATTCTTTTAATTTTTTTTTTAAAATCCCCTGTCGCTTGAAATGTAATATTTTAGTGGCAGACTCTAGAACATATTTCACTTCAGAAACACCGTCTTTGAACAAAAGACCTATTTATGGATACTGCAATGAAGGATTATTATGGTATGTTCGAAGTGATTTTGAAACATTTTCACAAAACCCAAATTTCGACCAATAATACTGGGAGCATCATCATTTGTTATGAATAAAGCTGTTTTAAAACGAGTGTTAACCTTGGGCAGTTCATTTACAGTACAACTACTTCTCAAATATCAGTGTCGTGTATTCTTTTTGAAATAGAGGTTAATTTAATCAGTTAGGTGTAAAGTAATATGCTTGATTACGTATTAATTTAGCAGCAAATCTGATATTTCTATTAGCGATACTAGGTTGCATATTAACGACACCAGGTTGCATAGGGTGCTGAAATTGGGTCTGAGTCTGACCAAGATATTGTTAAAAGCGTCTTGCAATTATGTTTTTTTATTTTTTTATGTTATTGTATTTGCATCGTGCAAAGAACTATTATGTTAAGGATAAAAGAATTGTCTTTAACAGTGAAGCTCTGAAAGACCCAGAATAGGCAGAGCTTAGCATGACAAACTACTTAATTGTGACAATAGTGATTTGCTTACTGATGGCTCAAGACATTTGGGTCGGGGGTTACTCATTCGGTAACACACCAGGTTCGTAATCTGCAGTTCTCATGTTCGAGTCCCAGCTGTGCTAGAATTGAACTTTATCTCGCAAAACTCTCTGCCCTGCCCTCGGTCAGTATAAGACACCGATGGGCTTGGAATGGCCCATCGGTGTCTGGGATAATAACATAATAAATGCGATATTAACAGTAATATAGTATGTATATAGGAGAGCAATACTCTGTGCATGTTAAAGAACACGCTGAATGGTCTTGACGGAGGCTATCATCTCCTAACAGCTGTCAAGTGGGTCTCATCCCCCCAAATTTCTCTGAGCTTTCTGCACTTTCTTGTGTAGCCATTTAGCCCTTTGTGTGCGAAAAATTGCCGCTCAGAGGTAAAATAACTCAACTTACTACCGAACCTCAGGAAGAATGGGACTGTTTTAAACTGGGTTATTCATGTCACCAAGATTACTCTTCGGGGTTAAAAGAAGTATACGTGATAGAGTTATTTTAGTAATAAGGCAATGGAGTTTATATCTGAAAGGAGTGCAGTGATAATCTGAATCTAAACCTTTGTAGTCCGAATAGACAGCATTATAGATAGCTTGATAAATGCAGGAAGGATCTGTTGAAAGCTGACTTGAAACTTTGGCTCCATAATCTGATTGACAGAGTAGAGGAAGCAATCAGTGAGCACAGAAACAGAGAGTTATACGAGAAGCTAATTTTTTGTGTGCGGGGGAAAAACATACTGGCATACAGGATTTGAGGGATAAAAAAAGTAAGGCAAGATAATTCAAAGTTATTGGGATAAACAGGTATGGAAAGTGAGCATTCTGTCATGACAAGGTGGACTAAGCATTCTGGAGATGTTCTAAATAATGTGCTTAGTTTTACTACCTTTAGTTCGTAATGAAGGTAGAGGCATGGGTGACTTTAATTTTGGCACTGTTTCACGATCTCTAATTAATTGGATTATCCCTAAATTGAAATTACGAATTTCACAAAGTATGACTGGATTTCCATTGCAGTAAAACATTTTACCCTTTTTAGGTATTTTGTAAAATTTATTGAAAAAAATAATAAAATCTACATAAGTTTAATATTTTTGCCTGCATTACGCTTATTATTCTCGAAGTGGGAGGGGGGGGGGTATGGCCCCCCCTTATCCTCTCATAAGATTCGGCCCTGTATGCATATACAAGATTATATATGTGTGCATGTATGCATTTATGTCATAAAATTCTATAAAACGATATTTTCTTGCTCTGCGATATGTTGATCATCACATGACTTATATATGTGATAATCACTATTTCTGGAACAAATTCATAGAGGCAAACGATTTTAAACAGAGAACTAAGTTCCAATTTCTAACGACATTAAAACTACATGTGAAACATATCTACAGTGCAAGCAGTAGAATTTCATATAATAAGAGATTACTGATATTCTTTCTCTTAAATTGCTTGAATTACTTCTTCTTTTAGGTAGTAACCTGCTATGAGTAAAATGATTATGGTCTTTTTTTTTTTCAGATTACCTCAGCAATGCTGAATGTATAATAGAGGTGGCTTATACCGACAACATTACTGTTCTTTCCATTGACACCTTAAATGCGTTACTGAAATTAACAGAGGAGCCATATGATTTTGTCTCCAAAACTATTTGGTAGGTTCCAGCCACAGATTAATAAGCTAGAACAGATAGACGACAGAGCACCACTGCCTGAAGTGGGAAGTTCGCAATTCGCATTTTCTCTCAGCCTCAAGTTGTATTTTCCCGCCAATTTTCAAAATGTGTAGACGTGTTGCTTTGCTGCCATTCCTTTCTTTGCAGTTTCGTACCCGACTAGTTACTTGTTTTTTAATTGCCTATCATATTACTCGAACTGCTTTCATCATATTTTTTGAAATGCCTGGCGACCGTATTCGTCACTGTGAAACAGAGTTTTGTCAGAATACTTCACTTAACTGCATACTAACCTTCAAGTTCCATCCTCTCATGAAAAGCAAATCGGTTACTTTCAGTCATTAATATATTTTTCTATTGTTTGCTTCTACGGGCATCGTCAAATTCTACATTGGAGGAAATCTTCAAGTGTAAATGGATTCAGCATTTAGTAGTGGGGTCTTTGCCCCATTCCTGCGATTAGGGGCTGTTTGATATTGTCGGCATTCCTCTTCTCAATAAACATAGTTTCTTTAAACATCCCACTAATAATTTTCTCTCCATAGCTATTGGAATGTGAGGACTCTGCACAGAGATTATTCTCTTGATGTCATTACACAAGAATTTCAGCATTATAATTTAGATATTCTCGGCTTGCAAGAGTATGTAATAGAAATATAAATAAAATTAGATAATGGACAAATAAAGGCCAGGTTCTTAAAAATAATCTTAAATTTCGCTTTTCAGGAAGGGAAGATGATAGCATTCCAAAGCGTAGGTCTGCTTCTCAGCAGACACGGCTAATGATGCTCCTCTTATGAGAGCATTAATGAAAGATTTCTTATAGCAAATTTTCAGACAAGCATTAAAGACTTGAATGCTACCTGCTGTTATGCCCCACTGAGGATGCCGATGAGAATGAGAAGGATAGGTTTTACGGACAACTTCAATATATTTTGAATTCTATTAAGAAAGGAGATATTACCCTATTTCTAGGTGACTTCAATGTCAAAGTTGGCACTGACTCTGATCTTTGCGGAGGGGTCTACCACCCCTAATGGTCCTGAAAGGGTTAAAGGAGGTTGTCGACTCCTTTGCCTAACTTCATCATTAGTTACAAACCTAACTAATGCCCAAACTAATGCCCCTAACTAATGCCAAATCATTCTTTACAAACCTAACTAATGCGAACCATTATATTAATAAATAATAATAATAATAATAATAATAATAATAATAATAATAATAATAATAATAATAATAATAATAATAATAATAATAATAATAATAATAATAATAACTACCAATACCCTTTTGGTATTGGTAGCTGCAATGGCAAAGGGCAATGACTCCTGTAGGTAAGTAAACTTATTGGTTTTAGAATAACTAACACTTATTACAAACACGTGACAAACATAAGTACACATTGGTTTCACCTGATGTGCTGCATAAGGATATGATTGATTATATATTAATTCAGAGCAAATGAGCTAGTTCTGTTAGGAATATCAGGCCATATAGGGGAGCTGCAATTGGATCTGCCTATTACCTTGTGAAAAGTGTCTTGCAACTGAAACTTAAGAAGTGTTGTGCTAAGGTTAAAAATTTTACCTTTAATTATGAAGCTCTGAAAGACCCAGATTTAGCGAAAGCTTACCATGAGAGATTATTTAGTCATTATGACAGTCATAGTTTGCTTACTACTAAAGTTGAGGAAAGGTTCTTGAAAATAATATTAAATTATGATTGGAAATGGGGACGTTATAAACATGGGAGATTAGAATGGGACCGTTATAAACAGGCTTTTCTTGAAACTAATAGTATTCTTTTTCGAAAAAGGGCGCAGAGGAGGCAAAATTATTAGAGTGATAAGGCACTTGAACTAATTTCAGAAAGAAAGAACTGCAGGAATATCCTTAATAAATACCGTACTAGTCCTAATTGAAAGCATTATAGATAACATAATTAGCGTGTAAAGGATCAGTTAGCTGCTGATCAGAATTTTCGGATTGATGGCTTGGCTGACAAAACCAAGGAAGCAGTTAGACAGAACAACAACAGAGAGTTGCACCGGAGAGTTAACTTTTTCTGTGGAAGAAACGAACAGGTATACAGGGATTGAAGGATAAACAAGGGAAGGTTATAGAAGGTGATGATTCTGTTATGGCTAGGTGGGCTGAGCATTTCAGTGATGTTCGAAACAATGTGAGTAGTTTTACTCCGATTGTTTGTAATGATGATAGATGTATTACTGTCTTTAATGTTGGCCCTATAACACAGTCTGTTGATCGTCATAATTTGTGGTTGATTGTGAGATCGTATGGCATACCAGACAATTTAGTTAACATAATGAAAGCTCTTTATAATTACACTGAGTCGTATGTGAGAATTAATAAGGCTTATAGCAATTGGTTTAGCATTGCTTCTGGTATTCGACAAGGTTTCATTTTGTCTCTTTTTTCTCTCTAGTTTAGTCATTCATTATGTTATACGAAATTCACTTGCAAGGGAAAGATTTTTGCCTTAAATGATCTGGAGATACGAAAATTTCTGATACAAATTATGCTGATGATTAACCCTTTTGGCAAATGTTGTTGATGAGTTGAACTCTTTCATTGTAGCTGTTGATGAGACTGGTAGTAGAGTGTAGGTTTGGTTATAAACAGAGATAAAATTAAAGTTATGAAAATTGGTCAAACAGATTGTGATTCAGTTATCTGAATTGTTGCAGTTTTGAGCAGGTGTCACAGTTTGTTGATCTTGGAAGCTTTGTAACAGATTCTGGTGATGTGCAACATGAGATTTACAGACGAATAAGGGTTGCTGCCGGGATTTACTTGAATCTATGGAGAGTGTGGAGAAACAGGCGTATACACCTAAAGACCAAAATTAGACTTTATAATAGTTTGGTTTTTCTAGGGTTAGTTATGGTAGTGAAATTTGGACGCTTTGTAAACAAGATAGCTGGAAACTAGATGTTTTTGATTCTAGATGTTTACGCAGTATATTGGGCATTAGGTGGTTCGCATTAGTTAGGTTTGTAAAGAATGATTTGGCATTAGTTAGGGGCATTAGTTTGGGCATTAGTTAGGTTTGTAACTAATGATGAGGTTAGGCAAAGGAGTCGACAACCTCCTTTAACCCTTTCAGGACCATAAGGTTTCTAAGAGTAAATATCAGTATGTAACTGTTTATTTTAGTTTGTTTAGACGTAAAATAAATAAAAATCATAAGAAAAATACATAACAATGTGTAGTTTTTTTGGAATTTTATGGGAAATATTTTTCCCAATGGACTCTAAAGGTAACACAAATTATAGTTAGGCTTATTATGCAATGTCTTTTATTTATTGGTTTATATAACAAAATGTTAACTAAAATTATACAAAATTATGAAATAAAATTACTATACAAAATGATGTGCTAATTATGATATTCTGCGAAGCAATTTCTTTTGGTTGTGAAGCAAAGATGGACATTGCACATAGTACATATATTATGCGTCCTGACAGTTCTTTTTTTTTCTAAACGTTCCCGTTTACGTAATTGCGTTCGGCATACGTTCTATTTTGAAATTCTGTATAAAAAATGCAGATAAGGTTATAATTAAATACGACAATCACCAATTTTGAAATGGGAAAAATGTTTCCCTTAGTCGTGAAAGGGTTAAGCAGCATATTGTGCAGAGAGAGACTCCGTTAGGTTGGCCATGTTGCCCGTATGGATAATTATAGATTAGCAAATAGGATTATGAAGAGTGTGCCTAAATGCCTCAAAAAGAGGGGGAGACCTAGAATGCGGTGGGTAGACAATGGCAAACAGGACCTTGTCAGAATTTTTGTGCAGTGACAAGATGCAGCAGATATAGTTTAGGACAGATACAGTATGCTTGGAGAATTAAATTGCACGGTGTTTGGTTTGACCTCCGTAGCCTATGACTGCTTGAGGTTGATGATGATGATACACGAATAGTTTTTGACTTCTCTTCTAGCAACCCAGCTGGAATTATTGGCTCTAATTACACTATACAACTGTTCTACACCCTATCTAGCGTAGCTGAGAGGTGATACCAATGGAGAAAATACATCCTAATGCTTTGCATTTCGTTTTAATAGATAAAATTGTTATGGTTCTATGTTAATTCATCGCAGAGCAATTCATCGCAGAGCAATCCATCGCTATGTCAATTCATCGCAGCGTCAATTCACCGTGCATGAATTCATCTCAATGTCAATTCATCGAGCATTAATTCATCCCAATGTCAATTCCTCGCAGCGTCAATTCATCCCAATGTCAATTCATCTCAGCGTCAATTCATCGAGCATCAATTCATCCCAATGTCAATTCATCTCAGCGTCAATTCATCGAGCATCAATTCATCCCAATGTCAATTCATCTCAGCGTCAATTCATCGAGCATCAATTCATCCCAATGTCAATTCATCTCAGCGTCAATTCATCGAGCATCAATTCATCCCAATGTCAATTCATCTCAGCGTCAATTCATCGAGCATCAATTCATCCCAATGTCAATTCATCTCAGCGTCAATTCATCGAGCATCAATTCATCCCAATGTCAATTCATCGCAGCGTCAATTCATCGAGCATCAATTCATCCCAATATCTATTAATCTCAGCGTCAATTCATCGAGCATCAATTCATCCCAATGTCAATTCATCGCAGCGTCAATTCATCGAGCATCAATTCATCCCAATGTCTATTCATCTCAGCGTCAATTCATCGAGCATCAATTCATCCCAATATCAATTCATCGCAGCGTCAATTCATTGAGCATCAATTCATCCCAATATTAATTCATCGCAGCGTCAATTCATCGAGCATCAATTCATCTTAATGTCAGTTCATCGCAGCGTCAATTCACCGAGCATGAATTAATCTCAATGTCAATTCATCGAGTATTAATTCATCCCAATGTCAATTCCTCGCAGCGTCAATTCATCCCAATGTCAATTCATCTCAGCGTCAATTCATCGAGCATCAATTCATCCCAATGTCAATTCATCTTAGCGTCAATTCATCGAGCATCAATTCATCCCAATGTCAATTCATCGCAGCGTCAATTCATTGAGCATCAATTCATCTTAATGTCAATTCATCGCAGCGTCAATTCACCGAGCATGAATTCATCTCAATGTCAATTCATCGATACTAATTCATCCCAATGTCAATTCCTCGCAGCGTCAATTCATCCCAATGTCAATTCATCGCAGCGTCAATTCATCGAGCATCAATTCATCCCAATGTCAATTCATCTCAGCGTCAATTCATCGAGCATCAATTCATTCCAATGTCAATTCATCGCAGCGTCAATTCATCGAGCATCAATTCATCCCAATGTCAATTCATCGCAGCGTCAATTTATCGAGCATCAATTCATCCTAATATCAATTCATCGCAGTGTTGCATATTTTTTTATTGATTTTCAACATCGTTGCACAAAAGAATTCTCAAAGACAATAATTTAGACTTTAGAATGTTAAACATGGTTCAGAAGAATTTACCTCAGAAATTAATGAAAACTTGAGTATAAAGTATTGTTTCAAACCATTTAGTAAAATACGTATTTTAAAAGTTTGCGTAATGATAATTTCAATATTAGGCGATCATCAATGATATTTATAAAAATAATTTATTTTTAAATATTCCAGATTTTCTGCCTCTTTAAATACTCAATGGTATTGTTGAAAAACGAGATTCAAACCAGAATTGATTATGATTTATAATTTATCATTCGTCACATTTTTTTCATCAAATGCATGTATTAGAAGTTATGAGGCCTCTTAGTTATATTCCCATTAACATAACACGTTAATTCTCTATTTTTGGTTGGTATTTTGGGAAGCTATTTTGTATGTTTACCTATTGTTACCTGAAGTAACTGAAACTCAAAACATCATCAAACACAGATTACCCACTGATTTAGTTTTAAAAAAATAACACAATGATTAAAATTTAGTTATTGAAATTTTAACACAATCAATGACAAAAGATGTCTTTAGACCTCATAAAAAACTGATGGAGCGCCTTAATAGTTTTAGTGCCTTGTCAGTGTGCCGTGAGATGAAAAAGGTTGAAAATCGCTGATCTTCAATATAGATTAGATGGCACTCCTTACGTCTCATGCTTTCGTTTCGCCCAAAATTCATTATAGTTGTTTCTTCCCCCCCTCCCACTTGACTCCTATGGAAATTTTTTTTATCCACTTGGTTGAGCTGGGTGAAGAAAGGCGACAAGAGTCAAAGTGTCACAGCGACCGTGTCCATATCTCATTGGCCGAGACATTCTAACATCCCCGGGAAACATCACGTGACCTCATCTGGCGGAGCATTGGAACGAGGACTTTCGTGCTGACAACGAGACCTGAGGTGGATTGTCTGTAGCTCGATTAAGCCTTTTGTTCCGCATGTATCGGTGGGACCACTGAAGCTCCTTGTAGCCTGTGCTGTGTTTAGCGAGTGATGTATACATATTATAAAGTGTAAAATTATGTAAATAAAGTGTACATAATTTTGTGTTCATCGGCTACTTAGGTAGATCAACATCCTGACAAGATAGTGATAGGTACCTTTCTACACGCACACACGGTCAGTAGAAAACAATCCAGTACATATATGTAGAGATGAAGCCTGCCTACAGGAGGTCTGAAACTATCTAAAGTAATCACACTCGTTATATCGCACGCTTTCATTTGGCAAAAACGACTCTAGCTTCCCCTAGTCCCGTTACCCACTGGTAAAACTTTTATCCTCTTCTTCTAGGGGAGGCCTGTTACTATATAAGGTGTGTAGTAAATGGCACTCCTAAAGTTGGAATATTTCATGTGGCATAAAATGCATTACGATGGTTTCGTCCTCTATCCTGCTACTCCCCTTCCCCGCGGTCAAATTTTATCTCCCTCTTTTAGGGGATGTCTGAAACTTTAAAGTATATATATAGTAGATGGCACTCCTCACTTCTCAAGTTTTCATTTGGCATAAAATGCATCGCGATCGATTCATCCCTCCCCCTCTTCGACCTTGGAATAATTTTTCTTCTCCTATTTTTGGAGAAGCCTGAAAGCTCTTATCTCTATTACGGGGATAACTTCTAAAGTTTTAGTAACTGGAACTCCCCATGTAATTTTGAATACTGCTAATACTAAGTCTATGAGAGACACCTATTTGAGGTAACTGCTAGTGCTAATGCCTGTTTTTAACCGTTAATGTTAAGTTTATGGGGATTTCGAGAAATTTAAACCTGCCCACCCTAGTTTTGGTTGACTCCAGCAGGTTTTCACATAGACTGTACTCTTCCCCTAAGTAAAGGGAACGTTCATGCAAAATTTGGTGCCCCCAGGTTTTTTTGGTGACCGAGTGCATAATGGGACAGACACACTTACAAAAAACACATACAACAAACTGTTTTCTTAATATATCATATAATGATGTTATTCAAGAAGTTCCAGTCTCTATATTTTTTTTCTAGTATTGTTTGTTCGAATATCATTAAGATTTTCATTTGGTATTCAAATAATTATGTTTTTTAGGTTAATAATAATATGTAATACGAAAAATTAAAAAAATATTTAGCATCATGTATTTCTATATCTTTATATGTTGTACGAAGTATCAAAGAAACCTTTTTAACTCCAAATGGTCTCGGGCTCAATAATTTTCGAAATCGTTCGAGATCGGGCACATTCAGGCTCAATAGCCATCGGATTGTTCGGGCTCAGGCTAACCAGGGATCAATACTTAAGGAAATGATTTGTGTTCTGAAGTGCCCGGGCTCCGACTCGAAAGTTTGAGCCAGAAATCATCTCTAACACTTAGAGTATTCTAATAACAGCAAAATTTGGCAAGAAAATATAGTTTTCTATATGCTTCCACCGTTTATTTTTTGCAGCATAATCAGACATTTATCTACCGAAATGAAGAGATTATCAGAACAATGTGGAAAATCAACTAAAGCAATAGCGGATAAAATGAATTGGTTGACTGGTGGCCTATTGATAGAGATCTTGAACCCAGCACTTGCAAATGAAACGATATGCAAAGATTTCCTGCCACCACAAGGAAAACCTTTCGAAGAAACAGATGACATACCAGACGATTTGTATCTATTTCATTATTTTATTGTGAACCGTAAATTATTTGGGCAAAAATTCCTGTAATTAATTAAGCTTAACGAAACTTTCTTTTATGCAGTAGACATCGATTATCCGCCCTGAGATAAAAATCGTATACGATTAATCTATATTTCAGTCAAAGAAGATAAGAATAGTTGCAAATAAAGCTTTTATTACTCACAAAACTACTGAATTGTTTTTTATTACTTTATAGATTTGTGTGATAGTTCATAATCCCTGTGTGGCATTTCTTCTGTAATTACGTATGTGTTTGCCAGATATAATCCTGAAAATCCAGCAGAAGAAGAGAGATTTAAAACTAGTGAATTAATATCAAGTTTTTTAAACACGAAAATGTGGGGAGTACATTCACATAGATTAAGTAATATATTTTCTTGCTTTCGATTGACGAGGAAGTTTATTTTTTATCAAACTTTTTTTAACTGGAGTTGTTCGGCAACTTCTTTAACCTTTAGTCAGTCGCGCTCTGTTTTGTAACAAGAATGGTCGCACTGGCTCCCACAGATGTTTCTTAACAATAAACACCTATATCGCGTTTTCCATGAAATTTTGTTTTACTAATTTGAAACATATTCTTATCATTGATGTACATATTAATCTATTTTCGGCAATAAATAATAATCTTAATATTTTTTTCTTCCAATAAACGTTTACAGTTTTTCATGAATCTCTTTAAAGTTCGCTAGAGCAGGGGTTTCAAAACGATATAAACGAAGTTATTTTGTTCGGACTACAAATACTAAGTTCTTTCCTAATCATGGTAGCGAATGTTGGTTACTAACCAGGCTAGATGGCATTGATCTCCGTGAGTATGGAGAATATGATCACGTTCACATGAGATGGATCCACTACAGAACAAATTTATTTTTATTAGATTGGAATTAAAATATATAACAATTAATTTCCAAAGTAAATTAAATTTTGTTTATTATCACTTGAAATAAAATGTGCCCCTTCTTGGAATGGAAGTAACTGATTTTGCTCCTCTTGACTGCTTAAAGTAAAATGCATCCTGCCATATATTGAGAAGTAACTTATTTGGCTTCTTGGCTACTTATCAAAAGGACCGGGGTGACCTAAGTTTAAGTTCCAGATTAGAAATGGATGTTTTTCGCTGGTCTTCGATAATTGAGAGGGCAACAACTGGAAGGAAGACGATTGGATGAATGCGATAACTGGGTGAGTGACAACTGGATGGGAGACAATTGGGTGGGTAAAGGAATGATTAGAGATAATTTTGGATTACAAACTTTATTTGTAAAATGTCTATCTAGAAAAAAAAATCAACATTTCGCGGAAATCTATGAAAACCGGCAGTCACAAAGTCGATATATATATATATTTTCTTCTCTAATAAATAATTCTTTCAGCATGGCCAATAAAGCGAATTTTTAAACAAATCAATTCCTTATGAGCGAAACAATTTTAAATCAAACAAACGAATATCATGGAATTAGCAATACCAATATTTACATCTATTCTCTCTAATGCAACATTTCCTTACAACAGATATTTTTCGAAGCCTGGTCCTTATAAATGAACTAATCAAGAGTCAAGAACGCCTTAGAAAGTGCAAAGGATTATCATTATATTCATTAATGAAACTTTCAATAAAACGAAGCTTTCAAAGGAAAGCAAGAAACCAAAAGATACGATATTTAGATCTCTTCTCTCTAATCCGACTTGTGTTACAACGGATTTTGATATTTTGTCCATTTTTGTTCCTACTAAGTGAAACAACTCTATATAAATTTAACGCATTACATGAAGTCAACCCGCACAGGACTATCATTGTTCTCACTAATCCAACATTCGATAATATTGGACCCCTTAATAATAATAATACCGTAATAATAACATAGGAAATAATATAGAATATTTATGTAAATATTGAGATCAATGTCATTTTTATTTCATAGGCCTATTACTCGCTTTTGTGAAAACCTCGTTATATTAAATCTAATAATATTAAGTAGCAATTATACAATACTACATTAAATAAAATATATCAATATTAAATTTTGTTTCATATTAAGTATTTATGTTATCGGCAAAGTGGGAAACTCGGCATTGTTTGAATATACTGTTAGCAAAGTGTGATTTTAGCGTATGTTATCTGTTTCGATTTCGAAGTGACTTTAGAAAACACACTTTTTGGCATCAAGAGCAGAGCCAAGAGAAAAGTAATTGTCAGACAAATATTCGTGGTTCCCAGATTCATGTATTTCTGGATCGAAAACAACCATAGGCAACATGGAAGCCTCCTCGGTGCCTCGTTATAATGCGTCAAGTTCCGAGGAATTGGGTTTATCTATATTTAAAATTTCTTTACGCATTAGATACATCTTACTTAAGTCATGTTAATTCGTGCTCATTCGTTTTTGAAACTTTATCATGAGAAAATGAATGCATTTTAGGAAGATTAAATATCGCCGTCTTTCTTCTGGACTTCCCTGAATCCTCGGTGAGAAATCCTTTATTATCTTTATGGTCTTTACTTTTCCTAAGGTCACTCGAAAAGCAACTGCTTTAAATGATGAAGAGTTGTGCAATGATACTCTTGTATAAAAATATAAAGTGAAGAGTAAAGAATGTATCTAATGGGTGTAAAGAAATTTTAAATATAGATAAACCCAATTCCTCGGAACTTGACGCATTATAACAAGGCACCGAGGAGGCTTCCATGTTGCCTATTGTTCTTTTCGGTCCAGACATACATGAATCTGGGAACCACGAATATTTGTCTGGCAATGACTTTTCTCCTGGCTCTGCTCTTGATGCCAAAAAGTGTGTTTTCTAAAGTCACTTCGAAATCGAAACAGATAACATACGCTAAAATTACTTCCAAATGTTACAAAGTAAAACAGCAAACAACAACTATGCAAGTGGTTATTCTTTCGTGCATATAAAGGAAAATTTCCTCTCTTAATGCAGCCAAGGTTACCGAATGCATTTATACCTTTCTAAAATGCCAGGTTTAGAACCACTAAAAATGTTAACTTGCTTTTATACCTAAATAATCCTTCTAGCATCGAAATGTTTTCGGAACTGAAAATGTTTTGAAGATATATCGTTAATGGAATTCCTTCGGAGAATCGAAATACACATGGTCTTATTGGAGCTGAGGCTCTTGGTCAGATGAATGTGTTCTTTCACTTCTATCGTCACAGACAGTAACATCCTGTCGACGAATGAAGAAATTCACTCTGAAGGTGACTCAAATGAAGCCTTAACGGACAGACATATTACTGATGGATTAGTGCCCGAAACCCTTCTAGCATTTAACGAACGATCTCCTACTTTTTGGAGAGGAAACATTGAGTCCTGTATAGATTTAACTTTTGCAGATCCAGTTCTTGCACAGGAGTCTTTGGCTGCTAATCATGGTGTGTCCTTGGTTTCACAAAGTCTACTCAGTCATGGACACTTATACGATTTAAAGAATATATCTTACGTTCGGGAGGTCATATTCTAAACGTATGCGAAGTGGAATTTATTAATGCATTTGCAGAGTGTTTTGTTTCATTTTTGGTAAAGGAATATATATATATATCAGAATATATTTAAACTAAAAAATCGTTGACTCATATATAAATTCATCCACTGAAGAGCTACTAACTGGCCATCTTCTATAAAAGCGGAATTCTCTCTTAATGAGCTTCTGAGAGTAATTAACGGAGTTGGTGACTCAAATTCTGCATGACCTGATGGGATTTCATGCAAAATTCATATGAACCTGTCAGAGTACAACTATCTACACTGTTAAAATTATTTAACCAATTTTGACCTTTTGTTCCTTCCCTGATATACCTGCTCGGACATAGTTTTCAATATTTGCTAAAGCACTATATACAACAGCTCTATTCATAGATAAAATATTGCTTTTGACAACATCTAGATAAATGGATTGCTATATAAAATTATTAACTGGAAGATTTCTGGTAGAACTTTTAAATTGCTACTTAACTACGTAACCAACAGGAAAGTTAAAGTAAAACTGAAATCACTTTTCAAATTCCAAATCCCTTCAAAGGAGTATTCTGCAAGGGAATGTATTGAGCCCCCTACTCTTCATTCTATTTTTACATGACTTTCGTGAAACACTGTAGGATAAGTGCTCTTTGCCTTGCATGCTGATGATATAGTAATCTGGTCATCAACAACACACATTTGCCAAATTCATAAATGACTAAAAATCCCTGGATAGTGTTTTTTAATGTTTTGAGAAATGGGAGTTGATAATCTCCCCTGAAAATTGCAAAAACAATGTTCATTACCTTCCACGGAAAAAACGAAAGTGTTCCATGTACATCTTAAATAAATTATCTTCAACTGACTGAAGTCAGGGAGTATAAATTCTTGGTAGTCTGGATTAATCAATGACTTTCATGGACACTCCACGTTAAACAACTGCAATCATCTTTGACTCCCTACTTCAGTATTATGAGAGTTTAGGGAGGTAAGTCGACTGAACTCTCTGCTAGCCAACTCCTACACATCTTGGTGGTGGTTGGCTCAGTTGGTAGTGCGCTATACTCGTAATCTGCAATTCCCAGGTTCGAGTCTCACCTGGGCCAGCATTGAAATGTATCTGCACTGACCTTTGCAATGCCTTTTACTATAAAGGGGACACCAACGGGTTTAGAAAAGTCGCCGTATGTCAGAAGCTATGCAACCCTGTGTCCCCATGTGCAGAAGAGCTATACCGTCTGCACATTAAAGAATAACTGAAATTCATCATCAGTTATACAAATTTCTGTTAGCACTATTATTTCATGGGTAAAATTTACTAGGTTTAAATAGAGTAAAACATGATCAAAAGTTTTTCTCATACTTCTTATGTTGTCCATTATTAATTGTAATCCTCCACCCCAATAATACGATTCTTTTTCATAAATATTCTTTATTTTATGAACTTTATAACTATGATCTGAAATATTAGTATTGCGATCAAAATACGCCTCCGTATCTAAACTAAAAATTTGATTAGTAATATTGTTACACATTAACGTTTACTTAAATACAATAATTTTTAGTATTAACCATTTAATAAATTTAAATCATCAGCATTTCTAATTCTGAATATTCTTGACCTTTCATTTTGGTGAATATAAAGTGTAGAATCTTTAACCCATACATATTTCTATCCTTTTTCTCTCTGTATTTTCTTCAGTTCATAAAGTAACTGTTTGTTATATTGCGTTAAATGTTCATTTATAAATACTCTGCTGTCTGGTAGAGAATGATGTATTTCTTTAGCATTTAAAATCTTCTTTGCCTACCAGCATTTAATCCAACTTCCTTTCACTTTTCGGAAAGTTAATTGACAATAATTGGTTTAATCTTGTGCATATTCCTAGTTGGCACTCGGTGTATAGCTTGTATATCAAAGTCTTTTTTTTTCACTTGTAGTGTCTGAGCAATAGAGGTTATTATTTCTGATACATTTTCGTTAGTTTTTTCTGGTATACCTACTATTCCTACTATACTGTTCCAAATCATTTACTTTCCATTTAAGTTCTTTTATTTCAATTTATCATCATTTTATTTTCAGCTGAGAGCTTTTCATTCAAATCAATGACTGACAAAATCAATCTCAATTCAAATCAATGATTCAAATCAATGACTCTCAAAACTGACCCAGCTGGGATTCGAATCCGGGAACTGTAGATTACGAGCCTGGCACGCTACCGACCGAGCCACCCCAACCCCTTATATTATCCGTACAGTTAATGTATGTACATATTCTGAGTACAATTAACGTATGTAATATTCTTAGTACAATTAATGTATTTACATATTCTCAGTACAATTAACACATGTACATATTCTCAGTGCAATTAACGCATGTACATATTCTTAGTACAGTTAAAGTATGCACGTATTTTCAGAACATTTAACGTAGGTACATATTCTTGTAGAGCTAATGTTGTTGGGAATATGGTCTGTTGTAGAAAGAATAAAATTATGTAAAGTATAATTCCGTAAAATAATGTGGTTCTCAACTGTTTTTGATCCCAACTCTCCTCTTTTACCAATTAATATTTTCTACGCTCCCTTCATGAAAATCAAAATAATTTTTCTTGTATAAACCCAGTTGAAACCTAGTGGCTGTAGCGCCCCCTTATTGTTTTGATAAAACATAAAATTTCTAAAACACCACTACAGGGCGGTGGCACCCTGTTTGGAACCACTGCTACAGTAAAGTTTTATAGAGTACTGTACCATTTGAAAACGGTAAAAATGGATGTAATCAAAATGCGCATTGTGATCTCAGAAGGCAAGATCATGATAGAAAGTACCTGGCTAGTGGATTGTGGTTTCGTGGCAACTCCCTCAAAGTGTAGTGCAGTCTCTGTATTGCGGAACACCGGGATTGCCACACATTATTAAATTGTCCCTCTTGGACCCCCCCCCCCCCCCCCCCCCCGATAGGGACCACCTTGACGTGGTGGTGGTGGTGGTGGGGGGGCTGAATGGTACCTCTGTGAAGTAGGGTCACGGCCCGTTGTTTCCTCATTTGCACGGTGGGATGTGGCCTTTGGTGGCAGAGCTTGTGAGGGTCCATGGACTGGTTTTGGGTGGGGCCGGTACAGTGGGCTTATTTGCTTGCTCAGGGAAGTTGAAGGTTCTGCGGACTGCTTAGAGTACTGCGGACTGGATTTGGAGTGACCCGGTCCAGTGGGCTCATCGGTGCAGCCTCATCAGTGAAGTTGGGGTACAGACTGCTTCTGGGGGCAGCTGGTGCGTGGCACTATGGAGAAGACGAAGTTGAAGGCTTGCGACTGGAAGCATTGACTGGTTGACAGGCTTATCGATGGAAAAGCCAGACTAAGTGTCTCCACCCCGGGAGCCGAATCAATTTGGTTCTATATACCATCTTTGTGGCTAACCGGGGAACAGATTAAATTTAGGTTTTGACCTATGGATGAACCTTCCTTCTATAGCATTTGTTCGCAAAAGGTATCCGAGGATGAGTTGTGTCCTTGTGGCACTGTCTTGCCCCGGCGTGGGTAGTGGAGATTATGGCATTCTCCCGATAGTTGGTGTGCAGCCACTGGGAATTGCCTTTAACTGATGTATAATGTCCTTCTTGAAACCCCCCGAATAGGAACCACCTTATCGAGGTGTGTGTGTGGGGGGGGGGGGAGCTTGAGGGCCTTAGTGAAGTTAAAGGCTATGCTGATCGGAGTGGCACTGGTCGGACATGCCAAGATGGAAAGGCCGGACTCAGAAGGCATATTATCGTTGTCCCTCTCGAGCTCCCGTCACGGGAGCCGATCAACTTAGATCCTTATATCCTTGTTTGTGGCGATCCGGGACACAGATTAAATTTAAGTTTTGACCGATGGATGAACTTTACTTCTATAGTACTGTTCGCCAGAGGTAGTCGTGGGGTAAGCTGTATCTATATGGTACTGTCTTGCCCCTGACCGTAGACAGTGGAGATCTAGGCATTATCCCTATAGATAGAGTTGAATTTCGATACATCTGAGTTTTGTCATTCAATTAATTTCCTGTCCTTTAAATGGTGGGACACAAAATAACTGTATTTGTTCCTATATATGTATATATATGGACAAGTTCACCAAAAGAAAAATCATAATTTCAAACTTTTTTGGTTAAATGATGTCTGTTAAAAATGCTCTTTTAGTTTCTACTCTTGTATATTTCTACTACTACATATTAAGTGATCTTTTAACATTATTAAACAGTATATGTATCAAACTTTTTCATATACACCGATACTCCAAGTTACCGACAATTATGATAAACGTGTTCTTCAAACAATTCGTGTAAGGATGTTCGTTTCGAATTCGTGTCATTCGGGCATCAATTTCTCATAAAGAAATGAATTGTTTTTCAGAATCCTAACGTGATTGGCATATTGTAAATTTTATTTCTTTATTATATTTATACTTTAGTTAGTGATTTGTATTGTCACATGCATGCAATTCATATTTTCAAAACAAATAATGATAAAGTGAGAATCAAGAAACGGCTAAATGGAGTGTTGTTATATCATGATAGGTGTAGATAATTGTACAGTAATGAAGATTGAAAATGGGAAATTGATTGCTGTAAATATTATTATCGAATAATGAAGGTGACGAACTGTACGTTTAAACTCTACGCGCGACAAGTTATACATATATAATCTTTAAACAATCAAGGTGAATTTGTGTATGTGTACATTGCCACTTTATTGTTTACAAATATATTACCTTCTGCAGCAGATAATATATGCATAATAATAATATATATTTGTATTAATACTGAAAGGGATAGTTGCCGTGTAGAATACATCATATCCGCATAGGTGAAAGGGACAGTTGCTGTGGGGAATACGTCATATCTGCGTAGATGAAAAGGGCAGTTCAAAAGAGAGTGTAGAATTGATTTCGTCATGTGCGCAAATAAGAGATATGTGTTGCCTTATGGGGAGAATATGACAAGGATCCATTTTTAGTACAGAATTCGAGTTTTAGTGTTATCTTGTGTGTTTTGACGAAGATATCGTCCCAGTGAACGTACTACTTTAATAAAGTGTAAAGCGTGGTAGATGGAACCGGTTTATGCATGTTTTGTAACAGTAGATTAGGAGACACCAGTAGTAGATTAACTAGTAGATTAAGAGACACAAGTAGTAGATTAACTAGTAGGTTAGGAGACGATATTAGTAACTCTCACAGTTGTATTATTTTAAACATACTAAACAAAAATGTGCTTTGTATGCTTAGAAATATACACAGTTGTATCAGAATAATTCCCATTATTAGGTAGGTGGTCATATTATTCTGATACGACTGTATAGGTATACGTCGCGTAGCAATCAGGATGGTTTCCTGAAATCCAGGCGTTAAGTAAAACAGCGTTAAACGAGGGCCCAAATACATTCTATAGTATTCCAAAGGGAAAAAATATTCCTTACATATATGATTTGTTAATTTTTAAACGAAGTCTGAAAATAAAAGGCTGTTATATTAGTATAATTACACACATTTCTTTATTTAAAATTTCTGCTGTTTATTATTTAATCAGTTCACTGTATTTGTATTGAAATAATTATTTGTATTTTAAATAAAAGATAAATAATTATATATATATATTATTTTTATTCAAAATAAAATTTTATCTAGGAAAATTGAATAAAATGCAAAAGAACATGTCACAAATTACTGACAGGAGATGTTCAGAAAATTGTCCAAAGTTGATTGCTCTACGCTTTTCTGTTTCTCTTTTAGCAATTCAGTGTAAGGTAATAAAGTATCCACGCTTTGCACAACAAGATCTTTCAAAATCAGGATTGTTCTCACTAAAATTTCCAATGGCATCTTGCATTATCTTCATAAAAATTTATTTGTGTCGTATAGTAAATATGTGTCGTGTTTTAGTAGTATGGTGCATTTTTTGCTTTAAATGCACTGCTGACCAATAAAAGTGCAACACCAGGAAGAACTCATCAGATTGTCCCGAAATATGCAAGATGGGTCCAAGGGAGATTACATATCCCAATGGGAGAACATGTAAATGATTCAAAGCGCAGCACATGCGCACATCATGTGTGACAGTAATACTACCTGGAAGTGGTATAAGAGGAGATTACAAAGAGCCAGTGTAAAGCACTGGAAACGCCTCGCAGTTCTTGCGCACTAAAGGATCAAGTATGCCCCATCGAAGAACACGGAATCCATACGACCAGGTTTCCGACTTTGATCGAGGGAGAATTGTGGGATTACGGGAAGGCGGATTATCGTACCGAGACACCGGTGCTCGTGTTGGATGGAATGCTGTCAGAGTGATGAGAATATGGCGTCAGTGGGTAGAGGAGGAACGAACTTACCTACGTGAGGGATCTCAACTGACCTGTCGCACAAACGAACGAGAGGACAGAAATCTCGTGCGCATGGCTTTGAATGATCGTACAGTCACATCAAACACCTTAGCTCGACAGTTAACGTCCCATCCGACGGACGGCGGCCTTTCCAAGCCCATCGGTGTCCCCTACTGACCGTGGGCAGGGCGGGGAATTTTGCGGAGAGAGTGTTGCACATCAACCAGTGTCCGCACGTATGGTTTGATATCGTCTTCAGCATTGTGTCATCTTTGCTGGGTGGCCATTGCATCGGCTACCATTGACTCTACAACACAGGCGTATGCGACTATAATGGTGCCAAGAACGTCACGCATGGATGTGCAAATGGCACATCGCATCGTCTTTTCAGACGAATCCCGCTTCAGTATGTAGCACTATGATGAACGAATCCGTATATGGCAGTACCGCGGTGACACGCTCAGTGAGACATGCATGATACAGCGCCATACAGGTCCCTGGTGTTATGCAATGGGTGCCATTTGACTCCACTCACACACGTCTCGTATGCATTGACGGTACTTTGAACAGCCAGCGCTACATCACTGAGGTGTTGGAACCTGTGGTCGTACCTTGTCTTCAAGGGCTCTCTGGTGACATTTACCAACAAGAGAATGTCCGACCACATGTGACATGCATCATCCAACAATTCCCGGATAGCCACCATGTTGACACTTCTGCCTTGGCCTGCGCCTTCATCGGATCTGTCCCCAATTGAACATGTCTGGTCCATGATCTCATGACTACTAGCACACCAGACACCAGCAGCTGCTACAACAGATGAACTTTGGCTACGTATCGAAACTGCATGGACTGACATTCCCCAAACACAAATCCGATGTCTCATCCTCTCACTGAGAGAATGAGACGGACCTTGTATCAGCGGTTTTTGCCACTCATGGTGGCTACACAAGATAGTGATTTCCTTGTATTCCACAAGTCTAACCGAGCTGTATTTGTAATCATTTGATCCTCGTAACATAAGCTATGCACTAAATATGGCTTTGATATCTGTTGTCTTTCCTGGTGTTGCACTTTTAATGGCCGGCAGTGAAACATTAATGGATATTTTATCAATTCTTCTGTCTGATAATGGTAAACTCATGAAAAAAAGAAAATGAAATAAATTAAAAAAAAGCGCTATATCGGAACAGCGTTAATTGAGGTAGCGCTAAACGAGTTTTGCCTGTAATATATATTTAAAATTTAACTGCAAAATCTTGTTATTTAATATTTCATGAAGTGATAAGTTTCAGTTAGGATGTTTCGACACTTGTCATCAACAAGAGTTGATTGGAATATCATATAAAGGAAAGTTCGAACATTTTATTCTCCTTGCATTTGTTGCTAAAAGATGGTCAGTTATTACTTAGTCATGAGTATGGTTGGTCCATTTGGTTATTAGTATTTCTTATATATTAATTGTTTTAGCTATCAAACATGCTCATTTATTATCAGTTTCGTTAATTCGAACACACTACACAGCATTGTCAAATACATATTACTGAAGCTTGCAACAGTATGAGCAATCTTAGAAAAGTAGTAGAGAAATTGTGGTAAATCGAACGACCAGACATGTTAGTGTAAAACCAACCTTTCTTTAAAAATCGTGTTGATTGGAATTCGTTTTAGTCGGGGAATGGGTATATTTAGAGTACACAGAATTCAAAAACATTTCAAAATAAAAGCAAAGAAACATTTAATATTGTTATTTAATTTTATTTGCAGCTTTTTACAACTAAATGTTTTCTGTTGATACTAGTCTTTCATTTACATCATTGAAATGGTAAGCAGAGTCATGCTATTTTATGTTTTCTAATTAGACGATGAATCAAAAACTTCCTGACCTTCGGAAGATCAGGATGATATTCACGTAGAGTGTTTATCTGTAACTGGACATTACTGTTGAAAGTAAGCGAATGAATTGACTGTCCGATTTTGTTCCTTTGGATTTTGTGCCTGGTGCAGTAAGCTTTCCTACGCATTTTTCTCCTTCAGGGTCGTAACCATGGCAGAAGACATCTGTGATACTAGACATCGACATTCCCATTACATCGCTTCCCTCGGCTACTACTTCTGAGCCACATTCGCTTTCCACTAGTTTGAGGCTAGCTGTATACAATCTCTGGCCTCCGCTATAGAGTAAATCGTAAAGATAATACATATGAAGACTATTACATATTATACTTATTAAATATATATTAATAGGACAGTAATGTTAATTTCAAATAAAATTGTATGTGACAAATGTAAATATAAAAATGATTCTTCGGTAGTTAAAATAAATATTGGCAGCCTCCAGGGCTAGATCTAGGCGAGCGAGGGCATGACCACCATTTCGGAACGCTAGTAATGGAAAGAGATGCAAAAGATTATTAAACTTATTTATATTTTATTTCTTAGATTTTTCAGAAATAAAAAATGAACTCTAAAAAGGGTTGGGTTGTTTTACCTCTGAGCGGCACTTTTTTGCACACCATGGGCTAAATGGCCAGGTCACATGGACCCCGAAGGCTCAGAGAAGGTTGGGGGAGGGAACCCACTGGAACAGCTGTTGGGAGACAGATGGTAGTCTCCCGTCAAGGCCATCCAGCGTGTTCTTTAACGCGCACAGGGTATGACTCTCCCGCACACGGGGCCACGGCTTAACGTCCCATCCGACGGACGGCGGCCTTATCCAAGCCCATCGGTGTCCCCTACTGACCGTGGGCAGGGCGGGGAATTTTGCGGAGATAAATCTCAACGCTGACCCAGCTGGGACTCGAACCTGGGAACTACAGATTACGAGCCTGGCGCGCTACCGACTGAGCCACCCCCGCCCCACTCTAAAAAGGAGAGAGAATGTTATATTACATTGGAAAGGCAGTTTTTTTTAACTTTTCCGGCTCGATTATGTTTCTTGTTTCCTTCTCTTCATTTTTTTTTCGTTTTCGAAGAAAACTAGATAATAATTTCGCTATGTCGTTTGTCTGTCTGTCTGTAGACATCGAACTTTTTTTGTTTAGAGATAAGTTCTTTTGTTTAAAATTTTTCTTTTTCAGATTTGTTTAAGATGAATTAAAAATTATTTTTGTGTTGGATAGGTATTGATGAAATATTACGATATGCACTTTCCGAATCTCTCTAAAGCTATAATTACGCCCTCTAGCGGTAGAAAAAGTTGAAAATTCCAAAATTTCAAACGAATTTTGCAAAGGATATATTTATGCTGGAAATTTGAAATTTTGGTGGTGGAATGTATGAACGCTATGATGTTTCCATTGACAGCAATGAAATGACCACTTAGACCCAGGGGTGGTGGTGGGAAAACACAATTTTCTGTTTTAGCAGCTAATTGTTTTCATTTAGAGATAAATAAAAAAATCTTTTTAGGGTTAGATAGGAATTGATAAAATATTATGATTCGCACTTTCGGAATCTTTCGAACACTATAATTGCGCCCCCTAATGGTGAAAAATATTGAGAATTCCAAAATTTCAAATGAATATTGCAACGATGTATTAATGATAGAAATATGAAATTTTGGTGGTGGAATGTGAACTTCATGAAGTCCCCATTGGGAACAATGAAAGTGACAATTACAAAACTCTTTTTCAGTTTAATTGGTACTAATAAAATATTATAATTCGCATTTTTCAAATACTTAGTAATTTTAATTATATCTGTTCAAACCACTGAGATGATGAAACAACATAGCAATTAGTTTTACAAATAACATGTTTAAAATAAAAATTTGAAAAAGTAGTGGTAGTTTTTAAGAGATATTTCACTGACAGCAATAATCTACTCAGTTTTCTTAGAGACGTGTGAGAAATGCAACTTTTTACATTTAAGAATTAAACGAAGAATACCTTTATGTTGTATAATTATTAAAAAATACCATTTGCATTTTACCTATCATCCGCTAGCTGAAATTAAAACTTTTAAGAAATGAAACAGTAGGTAAAGGAAAAACTTTTTTCTCTTTGAAAATGAGATTCACATATGCGCCAGAGGCGATATACGTTCTTCTTGTTTTTCTAGATCCGGGCCTGTTAGCTTCATTCTGCTTGGTTTAATGACAATCTGAAAGACTTTGGTGTGTTTAAGAGAGAATATAGTAATTAAAAAACGTTCATATCTCGAACTTTAAGCACCTAACCGTCTAGTTTAATTTGATGTCTTGTATCAGTGGGACGGGGTTGACCAGCTGATTGCATGCAAGGCTCGTTAACTCGATGTTTCCGAATGCGAGCTCCCACTCTCCGTGTTCGTAACTCGATATTTTCAAACATGAGTTTCTACTGTCCATACTCGTAGCTCGATGTTTTCAAATACGAGTTCTAACTGTCCAAGCTTTGATATTTCATAATACATTTTTGACGCTGACATTGGCCCTATATCTGTACTACGAAGCTGTTTTGAGAACCTCAAAACTGAATCTGTGCAATTCGCAGAAGTAGATAAAATTATTGCTGAAATGCTGCGAGACGGAGGGTAACACATGGAGGACTATGCTGAATATTTTCCTCGATATAATGTTTTGAATACGGCTTGCATTAGAGATATAATTTCTACTGTTATCACGAAAGGTTAGAGCGGTTGTCATGATAATTACAGAGTCATCAATTTGATTTCCATTCCTGATAAAGCTTTCGAAATAATTGTACTTAATAGATTCACTTATGAAAAGCTTCGATTGATTATTTTGATTGATGGTTGAACAGTGTTGGTACAGAAGAAGAAAGTAGGGAATAGAACCCAAGATTTTCAATTAAGAAAATTCTTGAGAAATATTCAGAGTTTCAAAAAGCTGTAGTTATAAGCTATGCAGATTTCAAGAAAGCTTATCATTCTGTTCATAATTCATGGTTGATTGCATTCTTGTGAAATATAAGTTGCGAGAGTTGGGAAATTTCATCTCGTGTCTGAAGTTGGAAAAATTTGCGATCATTTAGAATTGCAACTTAAGTGTGATAAGGTTGTATTTTTATCACCTCTTCTATGTATAACCGCGATTAATTTTTTATGTGAAACGCTTTTGAAAGTATAGAATGAGATTTTATTTAGTCTAAAGTTTTAAAATTATCTGACTTTGATTATGAATTCCTTGTTGACTCAAATACTAAGAAATTCACAAGATGAAAACTGGTCACATGCGCGATGATTCAGTTCTTTTGAGCAACATTGTCAATTTAATTTTCTGGGATTTTGTGATTGACACTATCAGCGTATGGCATAAAGCGAAGATTAGAACAGAATAGGTGCTACTGGAAGTTTTGTGAATTTGTTAAGAGTGCAGAAAAAACTGGCGAAGTAACCTAACGACTAAACGTAGACTATTTAATAATTTAGTCCTCTCCAAAGTTTACTGTGGAAATAAAACTTGTACTCTTTGTTAGCAAGGTAATGGGAAGCCTGATGTTTATAATTTCAAATACCTACTCAGATCATTAGGTGTTGAGTTATTTGATTATATAAATGATGATGAGGTTAGATGAAGCAGACATTAACCACTTTTACTCAGCATTTTGTGCAGGAATTCATTCTTTCGGTTTGGTTATCTTCAGAAACCGAACTTCAGATATTATCTAGATGTTGTCTCAATTGCAAGGTATGAAGTCTCTGAGTTGAAGGTATCGAATTGAAGGAATTAAATTGAGTTGAAGGTATAGAATTAAAGGAATTAATTACTGTCAAGTTCTCTTATAACTGACTAATGAATAGCTTCTGATAACTAGAAAAGTTCCAATCGCAATACTGATATTTGGACTGTGAAGAAATCGTGATTCTCAATAAGAGTTGGAATAGTCAATATATTTAGAAAGTAAAAGGCAATCGCGTTACTTTTCTTGTTTATGCTGACTGATGGACTGCCTGACGTGATTCTGTTTTATTGAGAAGAGACTTGCAGAAGTTAAGGAGATATACCACAGGAGTGAGCGCGTATATCGTGGTAATGAAATCGTTCTTGAGAATAGGGCTTGATTAATATTCTGAGTAGTATCATGTGTGTTTATATATCTTAATTAGAAATTCTCTGCCTTGGGATACTAAGTCTTGTTATGGCTGTCTGAAAGTAAAGTTCGCAAGTATCGTTGAAAAGACAAAAGATTTCTCTTCTATGAGCAGTCCAGTGGACTCCTTTCTTAATCTCTCTTTTAAACTTTGGATCCTTTGTGGCATTACCAATTACTTAATCTATAGCAAAAGGTACAACTCAAGGGTTTAATAACTTCGCTAAGTCATCGTTAGCCTCCTGAATATCATCTCAAAAAATTTACTGCTAAAGCAAATTCAGTTTTTCCTTTTGGTTGTCCAGGTGATTTATTTTTATTGAGTTGGGTTGTTTTACCTCTGAGCGGCACTTTTTTGCACACCATGGGCTAAATGGCCAGGTCACATGGACCCCGAAGGCTCAGGGAAGGTTGGGGGAGGGGACCCACTGGAACAGCTGTTGGGAGACAGATGGTAGCCTCCCGTCAAGGCCATCCAGCGTGTTCTTTAACGTGCACAGGGTATGGCTCTCCCGCACACGGGGCCACGGCTTAACGTCCCATCCGACGGACGGCGGCCTTTCCAAGCCCATCGGTGTCCCCTATTGACCGTGGGCAGGGCGGGGAATTTTGCGGAGATAAATCTCAACGCTGACCCAGCTGGGACTCGAACCTGGGAACTATAGATTACGAGCTTGGCGCGCTACCGACTGAGCAACCCCCCGCCCCTATTTTTATTGAGACTTAGTTCTACAGAAAAAGATTGTTCCAAACATTTTTATAGCTTTCTTCAATAAATTTTTGTCAACCTACTGTTTTCCGCTTATTTCCCTAACTGTTAAAAATTTGCATTTTTGAGAATTCCATAATAACAGAGTTTGTTTTATGTGTGATTTAATATTATAAAAAAAATAAATAAGCATTGAACTAAAATACTTACCAGCACAAAATAGAAATGCGATCTTCGAATTTGGCTTTAGTTGCCATTTCCAATGTAGCGACCATATCATCTACATGAGACCTCATATTGTCAGCTGACATTGCTGTTTTGAGACAAGGAGCGTTCTTTAAGAAACCTAAAAACAAACGAAATTTGAGTTTTGACTTATTAAATAGGTTCAACAATTGAAAATTAATTTAGAATTTTTTTAAGGGAAATGCTAACCATGAGATACTGCAGCCCAACTGCTAACGAACTATTTTTAAAAAAAAGGAAATTAAGTTTGTAAGCCTATTTCACCATTTTTTTAATTAATACATTAAAATTTGTGATTTATCTATTTGTGCAACTTGATATCAGAAATGTTTTGCATTTTCACTATCGTCATTAACTTAATTAAACGTAATTAAGTTAATTATTTAATTTTACTAAATTCACATATTTTATTACTTGATTAAATTTATGTAATTTAATTGACTTAAATTTATCAAAGGAATACTTAAAAAATATCTGGTTTCGAATTTAAAAGAAAATTTAGACATAAAGAATAAGAATGAAACTGCTACTAAAAAAGTATAGGTACACACTAACATACAGTATGTGCATAGGGTAAATCTTAGTGTATATCAGTATACATAGGTTTCATCGAATAATCATCCTATTGATTATTTATAAAGAAAGTAAATGCTTTGTAAAGCCATTATGGTTAATATAGTTTTGTGTGGCCAAATATGTCAGTTATTAGTGTTTTATAATATGTAGCTCACATTGCTATGTTATATTACATTAAATGTAACCTTACATGTTATAACTTTCAGATCGCAATTTCTACAGTCTTTATGCGTTATTTTACTATATCCTAACATATCTGTCGCTGTAATCTGATTAAAATATATCACAGATTAGTTGAATTGTTCAAGTTTTTTCACTACAGTTATTTTATATAGAGTAGGATTTGTACAGTCTGGTAACGTCTGGAGCACTAAGTCTGCTATTCTGAATTTAAGAAGCAGATAAAAATAGTAAACTCTTTGGACAACAAGCTATAAAATTATTACTCCAAGTGTTCACTTAACATGGAACATATCACTTAATAACAGTTATGTACTTGTTCAATCGTTACTCTTTTTAATACTAATACCTAGTTGACTAAAATAATAATAATAATAAATACCCCCTCAAGCAGTTACCTATTCTGCAATTAATTACTCGTCTATTTCCCAAATTGGATTATTTTATCTCTGAGTGGTACTTTTTTTGCACACAATGGGCTAAACGGTCAGACCACAAGGACTCTGAGGGCTAAGAGAAGGTTGGGGGAATTCGAATTAAAAAGGGTCCCACTTCACATTTGTTAGGAGACAGATGGAAGCCTCCCATCAAGGCCATCCAGCGAGTTTATTAACATGCACAGGTATGATTCTTCCACAACTGAGACAACAGCGTAGCGTCCCATATGATGGATGGCTGCCTTTTCAAACCCATTGGTGTCTCTTACTAACCGAGAGCAGGGCGGAGAGATTTGTGGAGATATATCTCAATGCAATCCCAGGGTGCTTATTTCCCAGGCAAGCTTAAGAAGTGGGGGGAGGAGAAATGCTGCAGGAGCTTCAGGAAACAACAGAAAATATGGGAAATACGTGAGCTATCTTATGGCTAAATGAATTTTGCCTGTTACTTGAAATAGGATTTACATTGCCATCCATGACAAATGCGATTAACACAGCTTTAAGGATATTAAAGAGTCTGAAAATAAAGTTTATATTGTATGTGTCTTTTGAATACACTTTCCCCCCTTATTTAAGTAAAGATAGGTTGTAATCGATCATTCAAAAATAGATAATCATTATAAGTTTACTTTTGAAACAGTTTAGTTTCAACAGATATCAGTTCTCTGTAATTCTCCAGATACTTGACCGAGTAAATCGAAAATTTCGTTGCTCTGACCTTTCTCATCTTTCGTATCATGATTACTATTAGAATTGCCTGGCGATGATCGGGCTTTCATAAAATGACTCAGAATAGCAGTAATATTCCGAAGGGTGTACAGACACCTCATATACGTTCTGGGCGACGTCACCAGTAGTAGAAGTATACTCCTCCTTCAAATTCCTCAGATACTTGACCGATTGGTCCCGAATTTAGTGTGGTGGTCCCAAATAATTCTTGCTATATCGGGTTTAGATATCAGGTCCTTAGCTGCGGTTGGTCGGGATTGAACCCACTGCAAGCGTTTGAAATCTCTGGAGGCTCTGCGGTCGCCTACCTCTTGAATGAAGAGTCGAGAGTAATGAATGGAGTATTACGTTATCGATGTGCCAAGTTATTAATGGGCAAACATTTTGCGGCCAACTTTGAGGGATCGATTCCCTGACATTGCACTACGTTCTGGTGAGATGAAGTTGTAGACGAAGTTTGGTGGTCGTAGATCTAGAACGAAATGTCGGAAAAATCAGACACAGAAACAAACTTTCTATTTTATACATATAGCTGAAAAAAGAAGTTGTCAATGAAGAAAACTGCTGAAGAAGAATATCATTTCCATTTGTCCAAACGCTTGGCGGCGATGTGCTAATCATCATATTTTATAATTGTCGTATTCCAAATGGGCGTGCCTGCGAATGTATGGGAGATCGAACTGGTGACGTCATTGGGAACGGTAGTTTTCGACTTCCTGTGATACTTCAGATATTTGACAGATCGATCCCAAATTTTGTGAATTGGTTCCACGTATGCCATTCTGTGTAGGATTAAGAGATAGGGTTCGAAGTTACTGTGGGTCACGATTAATTCGTTTGAAATTCTACGAAATTTCTAGGGTTCTAGGCTGCTGCTGTCGCCTACGTTTGGAATGGAGTGTCATGTTATGAATGAAGAGCTGAGAATTATGAATGGAGTGTTCGCGGAAAAAGTTATGAAATCACTGACATTTCGCGCAGTAGGTAATAAATACGATGAAAGGAGAACACTGTTATCGACTTATGGCAGTAAGAATAATTTTAGTTTTCCCGATTCCGAAATATTTTTAGGATTCCAGATAAAAACGTCGCTATAATATGGTTACCAGACGTCTTGTATATACATGATTATTTCATTTTGCATTTAATAACTTTAAATTTTACCATTATTGACATACATGGTAATTTTTATGCTGATATTGGATGAATACTAAACTTCATATTTTGTTATTTTATTGCAACTATTAGAATTTAATTATTATACATTTTAATAAGTATAAGTATCAGCAATTGTTATATTCAGAAGTTATGATTCGTTTGATTTCCGATATTGTAAAAACTAAGTCTGACAAGCCTACGCTATAAGAGTACACTTTTTTAAGTCTCTCCTACTTCCAAACTACTGCATTTCCTTCTCCTTCCTACTAAACTTCCTTTTTCTTTCCACTGCATTTCATTATCCTTTCTATTGCGCTTCCTCCTCCTTTCCACTGCACTTCTTTCTCCTTTCTACTGCAATTATTCTCCCTTCTATAGAATTTCATCATCATTTGCACTGCAATTCCTTCTCCTTTCCACTGTTTTTCATACTCCTCTCTACTGCATTTCATTCTCATTTCCACTGCACTTCCTTCTCATTTCCACTGCACTTCCTTCTCATTTCCACTGCACTTCCTTCTCACTTCCACTGCACTTCCTTCTCATTTCCACTGCATTTCCTTTTCCGTTCCTGTTACATCTCATCCTTCTTTCTTCCACTTTCAATTTGGAAATTACAAATTTCATTCTCTTTTCTACTGCATTTCAATCTTCCCAAACAAGCCAAACTCATTGCTTCCAAATTATATTTGTGAGCCCAAGAAAAACGCATTTCGATGTAGATGGGAATATAGTAACTCAGGCTCTGGTTGCGACTCTTTCAGGAAATAGTGTTCTAAATTAAATGTGTTAATCAGATATGTGTAAAAGGTAAAACTTCTTAAAATTTGGGGGATTGAAGACTGAGAAATGTGTATGTGTATGTGTGTGTAAGGGGGGATGGAGGTGTTATGAAAGCGAAAAAGTGTATCCTATAGGTTGGAAGTTTTTTTAAAAAAATTACTACTTCGTTAACTTTTTTTTTTGGAAGAAAGAGACTTAACATTATAATGCTCTATGTTTTTTTCTCTATCACATATTGAAACTTTGTTAAATCTGAATTTTTTGATAAGGAAAAAGTGGCGATGAGTGAAATGGAGAGCAAAAGTAGTACTTACGGGCTCTTTCATCGGATCCATGAGTACACATTTTTTTCTGAGATTCCATTGGTTCTGCTGTAATCATTTCCATGAATTCCTTCATCATGGGGGTGAAACACAGATTCGTATAATTATGGGTGCAACCAAATACTTCATCCATAATTCTGCAAGATTTCGAAGTGTAAAGAAAATGTTTCAAATAAAATTTCGAAAATGTTAAGACTTACTGTATATTAATACAGTAAGTACTTGCTAGATGTAGCATTTATGCATAGAACAATTTGAATTGTATCCTCCATGCACCACATGGATTATTAAATTAAGAGAAACGCCATTTTTATTAATTTTCAGATAAACAAAGAAAGCACAATAAAATAGACATAGACATAGACGTTTATTCCTATTGTATCATATAAAGTATTTTGCATAACATATTTTCTAAAATTATGCATTCAATTTTAGGAATATTGAAAACATCCCCAAGAGTTCAAGTAACTCGCATGTGAGTTTATAAAATTGGGTAAAACATATTTGAAAAGGCAACAAATTTAATACAGAATCTATAGATGTGATATTATTTCTATTCATTTTAAAATATAATTTATTCTAATTCCAAAACAATGAAATACAGAAATTCAAAAAAATCACTTATATATCTAATATAACAAGATTAATAACATTTTAAAGACGTTTTACGATATCAATAAATTCAGAGATCCAGAATGTAAATTTACTTTTAAAAGAGTGAAAGTTTGTTTCATTTTTAAGATTACCTGGGAAAGTATAGGATATTTTTGGTGCTAAATATATATAATGTTTTAGTACAATGGTATTTTAGGAAGAGGTAAAAGAGTGAAATTTTATTTCATCTTTAAGATTTCCCGACAAAGAATTAAATATTTTTGGTGCTAAATAGAGTATATATAATATTTTTGTGCAATGTTTTTTTTAGGAAGAGGTAAAAAAAAGATTTAGATGTTTAGCAATTTTTGTATTATAATTTATATGTCTAATATCACTTTCAATCCAGTGCTTTTTAAGATATATAACGGTACTGTATTTGTATAATTTTTAAAGGTAATATATGCAATTCACTATAAAAGTGTCTAACAGTATCATACCTTTTTTTGCTTAAAATGCATCCAATTATTCTATTTTGAGTTATAATTAATGGCTTACTATTGCTGTGACATACTCCAATATAAATATTTAGAGAATTTCTAAATTATTATACTTTTAAAATAAAATAATTGTAGTATTATTAAATTGTTTATTTATTAAAGAATCAGTGTGTTTATTCCAAGATAGTTTGCTATCAATATGTATACCTGAGTATTTATAGTACTCAACATCTTCTAGTGACTTGCATGAACAACCATTACCGATCCATTTAAGTGTATGATAAAATAATTCGATTTTCAAATTATCTCTTTGATTTTGTCTCAATCGGAAATATACACTTCCGTTTTCTTTACATTTAGAAACAACCTATTTTTTATATACCAATTTCTGTAATTCCATAAAGTTTGATTTATTTTTTCGATCAAAATATTTTCAGTAGTTGCTCTATATATTAGAGCAGTATCATCAGAAAATGCTATTAATTCCCCTTTTAGTTCCAGGTTACAAAGATCATTAATGGAAACATTAATATTATCAGACCTAATACAGACTCTCGTGGTAAACCATATTTAATTTTTTTTTCATTACTGTAATAATTCCCTATTTTAACTTTTTGAGTTCTATTTTTTAAATAAGTCTGAAACCATAATAAAATTGTCCCTCTAACTCCTGCTCTTTCAAGTTAATATAATAATATGCCATGTGAAACTGAGCCAAAAATATTACTGAAGTTTTCAAATATTTATTTATTGCAATGCAGATTGAAGATGTTAATTTTAATATAGCATCCTCTGTTTCAGTAGGTTTCCTAACCCAAACTGATTTTTAGAAAAATTAAATTATTTCTGTGTAGAAAATTTAAAAGTCTAATCTTAATTAGCTTTTCAAATATTTTTGAAAACACTGATAATAAAGCTATTGGCCTGTAATTATAATATCTAGATGTTTATCACCTTTGTAGACAGGTATTATAGTTGAATTTTTAAGAATTGTTGGGAAATATCCAGAATGCAAAGATAAATTATAGAGATAATCTAAAAAAGCTGAAACATTATTTTTCATTTCTTTAATTATTTCCACAGTTATACAATCTGCTCCGTCGCTTTTCTTATTTGCAAAGAAGAAATTACTTCATTAATTTTATATTCTGTTAAGTAATCTATGAAAATTGAATTCATTGATACGGATATCTTATCCTTTCTGTGTTCAGTGTTTTGTGGAATTTCGGTTACAAATTTTTTCAATTATTTCTGTAAAATAGTCATTAAAATTTTCAGCTAATAGAATCGGATTGTCATTAGAAGAATACACAGTATTATTTACTTCTATTTCTATTGGAATCATTTGCAGATGTTGCTGCCTTCTAGATAATTCATTTATTATATTTCAGTGCTGCTTTACACTGCCATATTTGTCTAATAATCTTTTGGTGTAATACTTTCCCTTTGCTTCTCTGATTAATTTTAACAGTAAATTTCGATACTTTTTAAAATAATTATTTAAATCAGTATTAAAAGGCCGAATTTTCCGCAAGTTGCATAAATTATTTCGCTTTTTTAATAAATTGTATAAGTCCATATGTCATCCAAGGTTTTAATTTATTTTTTTCCGTTTCAATTGTATAGTGTACTTTGGTTTTTCAAATAATAATTGCAATTGTAATAAAAACGTTTCGAAACATTTATTAGCATTTTTTTCCGTTTCAACCTCATTCCAATCTTTGTCTTTCAACAATTCTTTTAGTTTTGTAATATTTGCCTTACGTACTTTTTTTTTTTTAAATTTCTATATATTTTTTTTTCATTTTAGACTGAATATTTATTAATACTCCGCTGTCTTGTAGAGAATGATGTATTTCTTTAGCATTTAAAAGCTTCTTTGCCTTCCTGCATTTCATCCAATTTTTATTTCATTTTTCGAGAACTCAATTGTACAATAATTGGTTTAATCTTTTGCTTATTCCTAGTGGGCATTTCGTGTATAGCTTACATAGCAAAGTCCTTTTTTTTTTAACTTGTAGTGTCTTAAATAAGAATTCTTTGCGACTTATTTAGGGAATCATACTCTTAAAATAGTGTTTCTTACCCATTAACCAAAAATAATATAGCTTAATGCCATCGTGTTCCGCTGGTTGAAAAATATCTGCAAACAGTTTTTAATGAAATTTCACTCCACTGCAAGACAAAACCAAAGGAACAGCAATGAAAAAACTGATAAGTAAACAGTAATTCTAAACCGTATTTTGAATAAAATTTAAGTATATCCATTTAATCTCACGAAACCCATATGTGTTTAATATCCTTATAACACAACGTATTTTTGATAGACCACTTTTACTCTTTTTGGGTACAGTAGATGAAAAGTCTCGAACTATTGAGGTCAAGGAGACGTAAAAAAAATGCGATAATTTGCCCCTGAACCCTAGGAGGTATGAAAAAGCAATTCGTTGAAACTGAAAAATTTCTTTTGTGTTGCACAAACACTAATATTATATTATTACTTGAATTTTCCCGATAACTCGTATACGAATAACTACTGTTAAAGTTTGCAAAATTCGGAAAATGAAAAAACGTTTTCTTTGAAGCCGAGCATCCCATATATATATTCTGTTATATTTGCTACACGTAATGGATGTACAGGGTGTTTCAAAAATATAGGTACAAACTTTAAGGGGAGGTAGATAACATCTAAAGGAATGAGAATTGCATAGGAAACCATAACCGGAAACGTCACCGTAAGTCAATAGGCGGCGCTGTTCATCAGTGCGCTAGAGGGGAAATTTCGGATTTCGTCATTCGAGCGGTAGTCGGCTGACAAAGGTATTCGAACACGGAGCTGGCAGACATGCACTTAGTGTATGGAATAGCTGAGGGCAACGGACGAGCCGCTCAACGAATGTATCAAGAACGCTTCCCACACAGACATGTACCAGGCCACCGTTTGTTTGCGCGTGCGCATCAAAATTTGTGCGATTATGGGTCATTAAGAGATGTAATATTATGAAATGTATCATCTAGTACGCCATTTGTAATAATTATGTCCAATAAATGTTTTCCCATTAATTACTGTCTTGGGTCTTTTCAGATCTTGCTACCACTTTCCCATGACGTTTCCGCTTATGGGTTCCTATGCAATTCTCATTCCTTTAGATGTTATCTACCTCCCCTGTGTATGTATCCATTATACTATATAATAATATAGAATGGGATGCAGGACAGAATCCAGAAAAGAATATAGGGAAAGAGGGGCAAGAACAATCGAGCCAAAAAATGTAAAAAAAGAACACTTGATTTTCAATGCAGTATATCATTTGCCCCTCCTTTTTTTCGTTTTTTTTAGCAAATTCTTGAAAAATGAATAAAATATAAATGAGGTTAATAATTTTTGCCTCTTTTTTCCTTATTTTCATCCTGAAAAAAGTTCAATATAGCACCCTTGCTCCCTCCCTCCTAGATTCGACCCTAATGGGATGCCTGCGCATTCCATTATATTTGCCAACATTTTATTTTTATCTTTTTCAAAGTTTGTCACGTTAAATCAGTTTATGTATGTTCTTGTTTAAAGTAGAATGAAAAAGTTATAATAAAACGGATAAAACTATACTTATGAATTTCAAAGAACATTTTATCTTTAATATCGATATTCGGCATAATCCTCAGCTAAAATCATAGTATCCACTCTTCGTGACTTGGACATGAGACTGTCCTTGAATAAGATATGGTGAATACCTAATAACACACAGCTGATTATACAGAATGCAGACTTAGAGATTAGTAGACCTATTAAACACTACAAATGGGTCGTTTCAAAAGGAATCGAATGGAAATTAATAATTGGAATAATTAACTATTATGCTGCTAAACCTACATTAAAATGTTTAAGATTATCAATACTACAGGATACAACTTAAGTAACTGACCAAAATAATTTGAAAGGCAGAGATAAAAATGTAATACCTACTCGCAACTTCTGTCCAATTCTTCGTCGTTTGTAGGCATTTCATTAGCTATCATCATTGGTGACATGCACATATCCACTTCTCGCATATGACAAAGATCAGCGGATTGAGCTTGATGATATATACCTGAAAAATTGCAAGGAAGAATGAGTTGCGAAGACATTTAGGCTTTTAATTAATGAAAATGAAATGATATTAAAAGCATATAATAGAAGTGAGCACAATTAAAAAAAATATTTCTTTTGCCACACACACAAGAATCCTGGAAGTTACTTCTAGCTTTAAAAGGTCTTCTCATACACAGACAACGCTTTACTAAGCTCGAACTTACTGCTGGCCACTGCCTAAGATAGAGCTTCTACTTGTATTTCTAACATTTTTCGTTCCAAATAGCCTTAACAATTTAATTTTACAGGTAGATGATTATAATTACTAATATAAGAATAAAATAAAGGATTTATGAATATGCATTTCTGTACATATGTATGTCATATGATGCATCAGAGAAATGTTTACCACAAATCGTGCCCAAAAACTGTCGAAATCGTTCGGAATCGGGCTCGAAAAAATTGAGTCCGAACTCATCTCTACAAGGATAACAATGATAAAATTTTTGCATTATGTTTTCAAAAGTTTGCGAACACTTGCTTGTGCTCGTGGAACAAGTTGAGAAACATTTCTCCAAAGATTAGTCATTTCAAAGTACTTAAACGTCACTCATCAGTTCCTTTTCATCGCCTTGGTTTTTCTGTGTATTAATAATAAAGCCAAACTCTATTAGCAGCCGCATCAAAAGATTTAACATAACATTTTTCCACAAAACTATTGACCAGAAGGGCAAAATTTCTAGAATTACATAAATGAGATATTTTCTAATTTGAAATTATTTAAAAGCCTTAATCTCTATATTCCAAAGATTTTATCATAACATAATTAATCTGCAAACTGAATGTGAACGGGGACAAAATGAAACCTTATCGAACTCTAGTTTTAAAGTTTAACTAATCGTAACAGTCTTAACCAACTCTTACCCGATTTTTCGTTATTAGAGAGACATAAGTATCTTAACTAAATTTTCAGATTGAACTTTACCACCAATTGCAAATTTAGCTGATCAAGAGAGCGAAAAATTTTAGTGAGAGTTCCAAAACTAGTCACTAATGGATTTTGAAATTGTACACATTCCCCTGTTGCCCACCATTGAAATAAAAACTTTACCATCTGCAGAAAATAGAGTGATGACTTCGTAAGTGAAAAAATGACAATCAATATATTTGAAAATAAGATATTATGCTATGGTGGAAAAAAAATTAGCTCGCAGAATAAAGGAGGAGGAATACAGCAAGAAAAAGAAATGTGATGTAAAATCAATCCATAGTAAACATACAGATATAAAATTCTGTAAATAATTAATGAATTTTTCTTTTTTTTTTCAACCCTGCAGAGGAGTGGTCAACTTCACAAGGTCCTGGTGCTGACCATTTATACCTACTAAATTGGACTTGTTTATGGATTTGAGTTTGATTATTGATCCTGGACTTGCTGCACTGGTAGGCCTCTGTTGAGGGAGAGTCTGCCGCTGTGTTTTCTGTTTGCTTCTGGGTTGCCAGCCTTAGTGAACAGAGGCACGGGATACCTTATATCAGCTGGTGGATAATCCTAATCAGAGGCCATCGCAGGTACCTGAACCTTACTTAGCTAGTTGGGCATCGTCAAGCCTAAACTGGAGTAATGTGTCTCAGGCAGGCCATGTGGCTCTTGAAAAAGTCCACTTGAAAAGGTGGTGCCTGAAGTTCCTACCAGCATTGGTGACTTCAGCCTTTAGCGGAGGAGGGACAGGTCTTTGCCCCATGCCTGCGAACAGGGGGCTGTTTGATATTGTTGGCCCTACCAATCTCAATAAACCTAATTTCTTTAAAAATCCTACTAATCATTTTTTCTCTGCAGGAACGTGGAACGTGAGGACATTACATAGAGATTATTCTCTTCATGTCCTCATGCAGGAACTCCAGAGCTATAACCTAGATATTCTAAGCTTGCAAGAGACCGATGGACAGGTAAAGGTGAGATATTTAAAAATAACTTTAAATTTCTCTTTACAGGGAGGGAGGATGGAAAGCATCACCAAGTCGTGGGTCTGCTGCTCAGCAGACATGCAAGTGATGCTCTTCTAGGATATGAGTGCATTAATGAAAGGTTACTTACAGCAAAATTTCAGACAAGCATTAAAGACTTGAATGTTATCTACTGTTATGGTCCCCACTGAGGATGCTGATGAGGATGAGAAGGATAGGTTTTACGGACAACTTCAGGATATTTTGAATTCTGTCAAGAAAGGAGATATTACCCTTGTTCTTGTTGACTTCAATGCCAAAGTTGGTACTGACTCTGATCTTTGGGGAGGGGTGATAGGACCTTTTGATATTGGTAGCTGCAATGGCAATGGGCAACGTCTCCTACAGGTAAGTAAACTCAATGGTTTCAGAATAACTAACACATATTACAAACACCGCGACATACATAAATACACATGGGTTTCACCTGATGGGCTGCATAAGAATATGATTGATTACATATTAATTAACAGCAAATGGGCTAGTTCTGTTAGAAATACAAGGGCATATAGGGGAGCTGAAATGGGATCTGACCATTACCTTGTTAAAAGTGTCTTGCAACTTAAACTTAAAAAGTGTTGTGTTAGGGTTAAAAAATTTACCTTTAATACTGAAGCTCTGAAAGACCCAGTTATAGCCAAAGCTTACCATGATAGGTTAGTTAGTCATTATGACAGTCATGGTTTGCTTAATACTGAAGTTGAGGAAAAATGGGGCCATTTTAAACAGACTTTTTTGGAAACTAACAGTACTCTTTTAGGAAAATAGGAGCAGAGAAGACAGAATTATTTGAGTGATAAGTCACTTGAGCTTATTTCTGAAAGAAGGAACTGAAGGAATGTCCTTAATCAGTACCCTACTAATCCTAATAGAAAGCATTACAGAGCGCTTAATAAACGTGTAAGGGATCAGTTAGCTACTGATAAGAATCTTTGGCTTGATGGCTTGACTGACAAAGCTGAGGAAGCAGTTAGGCAGCACAACAGCAGAGATCTGTACTAGATAGTTAATGTTTTATGTGGTAGAAAACAGACAGGCATACAAGGATTGAAGGATAAACAAGGTAAGGTTATAGAAAGGGATGATTCTATCAGAGCTAGGTGGGCTGAGCATTTCAGTGATGTTCTAAACAATGTGGTTAGTTCTACTCCCATTGTTTGTAATGATGATAGATGCATTGGTGATTTTAATGTTGGCCGTATAACACAATCTGAAGTTATTTTGGCTATCTCTAAACTTAAACTTCATAAATCCCCAGGGGTAGATGAAATTACTACAGAAATGCTCAGAGCTGGGAATGTTTCGGTTACCACTTGGATAACTGAAATTTTGAATACCTTTTATGATAAAGGCATGGTTCCTAAGGATTTTACCAGAGCTATTGTTATCCTTATTTTCAAAAAAGCTGATCGCAGTTCTTGTGATAACTATAGGGGTATCAGCCTGTTCCAGGTAAAGTTCTTTCCATGATTGTGCTTAATAGAATTAAGAATCTGGTTGACAGTCAATTGCGTGATGAGCAATGTGGATTCAGAAGTGGTAGGGAATGTGTTGATCAGATATTTTCACTTAGGCAGATTCTTGAGAAATGTTTAGAGTTTCAGAAACCTTTGGTTGCTAGCTTTGTTGATTTCAAAAAGGCTTTCGACTCTGTAGATCGTCATAATTTGTGGTTGATTGTGAGATCATATGGTATACCAGACAAGTTAGTTAACATAATGAAAGCTCTCTTTAATAACACTGAGTCGTGTGTGAGAGTTGGTAAGGCTTGTAGCAATTGGTTTAGCATTGCTTCTGGTGTTCGACAAGGGTGCATTTTGTCTCCTTTTCTCTTTAATTTGGTTGTTGATTATGTTATGCGAAATTCACTTCAAGGTAAAGATTTTGGCCTTAAATGGGCTGGAGATACGAAAATTTCTGATTTAGATTATGTTGATGATTTAGACCTTTTGGCAAATGATGTTGATGAGATGAACTCTTTCATTCGAGCTGTTGATGAGACTGGTAGTAGAGTAGGTTTGGTTATAAACAGAGAGAAAACTAAAGTGATGAAAATTGGTCAGGCAGGCTGTGATTCAGTTAATCTGAATGGTTGCAGTCTTGAGCAGGTTGTTGGGTTGTTTTACCTCTGAGCGGCACTTTTTTGCACACCATGGGCTAAATGGCCAGGTCACATGGACCCCGAAGGCTCAGAGAAGGTTGGCGGAGGGGACCCACTGGAACAGCTGTTGGGAGACAGATGGTAGCCTCCCGTCAAGGCCATCCAGCGTGTTCTTTAACGTGCACAGGGTATGGCTCTCCCGCACACGGGGCCACGGCTTAACGTCCCATCCAACGGACGGCGGCCTTTCCAAGCCCATCGGTGCCCCCTACTGACCGCGGACAGGGCGGGGAATTTTGCGGAGATAAATCTCAACGCTGACCCAGCTGGGACTCGAACCTGGGAACTACAGATTACGAGCCTGGCGCGCTACCGACTGAGCCACCCCCCGCCCCTCTTGAGCAGGTGTCACAGTTTAATTACCTTGGGAGCTATGTAACTGATACTGGTGATGTGCGGCATGAGATTAACAGACGAATAGGGATTGCTGCCGGGACTTTTAAGAATCTATGGAGATTGTGGAGAATTATGCGTATACACCTAAAGACTAAAATTAGACTGTATAATAGTTTGGTTCTTTCTAGGGTTAGTTATGGTAGTGAAACTTGGACGCTGTGTAAACAAGATAACTGTAAACTAGATGCTTTTGATTCTAGATGCTTACGCAGTATCTTATATATTAGGTGGTTTAACTTTGTAACTAATGATGAGGTTAGACAAAGGAGTCTGCAACCTCCTTTAAGCAGCATATTGTGCAGAGAGAGACTCCGCTGGTTTGGCCATGTTGCCCGTATGGATAATTATAGATTGGCGAATAGGATTATGAACAGTGTGCCTAGAGGCCTCAACAGGAGGGGGAGACCTAGGATGCGGTGGGCAGACAATGTCAAACAGGACCTTGTTAGAATTGGTGTGCAGTGGCCGGATGCAGCAGATGTAGCTCAGGACAGATATGCTTGGAGAATTAAACTGCGTGGCTGGTTGGACCTCCGTAGCCCATGGCTGCTTGATGATGATGATGATGATGATGATGATGATGATGATGATGATGATGATGATGATGATGATGATGATGATGATGATGATGATGATGATGAACGATGGGGAACTCGAACCCGCGACTATCCACTTACATACTGAAGCGCTCTACCAGCCAAAGGAAACTATCGGACGGTGTTTTCTTCTAGAATATGACCTTTATATCTTTCACTGCAGAAATGCACACATGCAGCGAAAGATATAAAGGTCATTTTCTGGAAGCAAATCATCGTCCGATGGTTGGTTTAGCTGGTGGAGCGCTCCGGCAAGTATCTGGGGAATCGCGAGTTCGGGTCCCCGCACCGTTGGTAATAATTATTTAGTAATATGATTACTCCCTTTAATTCTCATATTTCTTTTTTCACCCACTCATTACATTTTGAATTGGTATTGATAGTAATGTCAAGTTCATTTTCCCTTTGAGAAATGAATAATATTCAAACATTTTGAAATCACTGTCAATAATATTACGTTGCTTTTTTATATCACTGGCCGGAGTAAAATATTCGGTCAATGGAAGAAAGGCAATAGGGACATTACATTGCAGTTAATCTGTTGAAACCTAATGGACGCTATGCAATCGGGTTGATATAGTATTTCAGAAAACATTACACGGGGTTGTTTTACCTCTGAGCGACACTTTTTGCACACCATGGGCTAAATGGCCAGGTCACATGGACCCCGAAGGCTCAGAGAAGGTTGGGGGAGGGGACCCACTGGAACAGCTGTTGGGAGACAGATGTTAGCCTCCCGTCAAGGCCATCCAGCGTTTTCTTTAACGTGCACAGGGTATGGCTCTCCCGCACACGGGGCCACGGCTTAACGTCCCATCCGACTGACGGCGGCCTTTCCAAGCCCATCGGTGTTCCCTACTGACCGTGGGCAGGGCGGGGAATTTTGCGGAGATAAATCTCAACGCTGACCCAGCTGGGACTCGAACCTGGGAACTACAGATTATGAGCCTGGCGCGCTACCGACTAAGCCACCCCCGCCCCTATTTACACGGGGCACATACCGGCAGCATCTGAACGGTATTTTTCACACTCCTGATGTTAAACACAAATATTTATGCTTTGTTTCGCTTTTTGACGACAAAACGTTGAAAAACAAAATTGTAACAATTTAGACCTAATTTTTAAATCAAAAGTGTACGATTGAATCGCTAATTGCTGTTCTATCCCGACCTCTGACCAAGGAGTAATGCTATTAGTATATTCAATGTAGCCTACACAGGGTGTTATCACTGAGCGCCTCCCACAGGTTTCTGGAAGCAAAAGAGAGCAGCATTCATATTCAAGACCAGTGGTTCTCAACATTGTAAGCTTCATGTACCCGCTGGAAACGTGTATGTAACTGGCGTACCCCTTGTACAGATAGAAAAAACTATAGTTATAGCAAAACAATGATGTTTTATTTGCTTTGTTACTAGATCTAGCGACTTTCGAGCTCTCAAGGCGTACCCCAAAAACATTTTACCGTGTACCCCCAAGGGGTACTCATACCATACGTTGAGAATTCCTATTCAAGACGTTTGAAACTTCGTAGATTGTAGATGTTTCAAAATTTTGCGTTTTAAATCTGCTGTAGTAAAACTTTTCTATTTTTATTGCATTGTGTAACTGAAATGAAAAAAAAAAGACACTGATTTCACGGAAAGATTCATTTGAAATTAAAAATGGAAAAAAATGTTATTTGATTATAAGTGCACAATATATTTATATGTAAGTAACGTAACAAACAATAGAGATCAAATCTAGACCTCAGTTTGCAATAGCTGTGAATTTCAGACCTATCAAGTTTTAAAACGAAAATTATTTTTCAAAAATTTACCACTCGGAGCTCACGAGACAGGTTTAATCACCCCTGATATATATATATAGTAAACTTTCGTTGAGGGGATAAAACTTACTGATGTAACTTGTTATTCAATAGGAAAATATATGAATGTGAACAATTCGAGTTCTAGAGAGTATAAGATTATCTCAAGCAAGTGAGGAAATACTACTATCTCAGTAGAACTGAAGTGTTAAATTGAAGAATCAGCGAGAAGCTATTTAATTATTCAACTTTCCCTTTTTTTTTCTATTCATATGTATGCAATGGTTTGATGGCACACTTCTCTCTTTTTTTGCTTTCTTCGTTTTTGCTTTTTGCACCTCGTAGGCGCTCTAAGCGTGCAAATCTGATTGGTAAAGACGAAACGTTTTTCACATGTAAATGCAAGCAATAATTTGTCACCAATTAAATAAATATGGTCCTGTTTGAATTTTTGTTTTTTGAATTTGTTTTTTTCACATGTAAATTCAAGCAACAGTTTGTCACCAATTTGTTTGTATCATTTGCGAAGTGGAAGAAAATTTTTTTATAAGAATCTAAACATTGATTATTTTAAAAAGCTCAAATGGTTTTTCTTTGTATACAAGAAAGAGAAAGATAAAAATCTATTGAAAAGATGTAAATCAGTAAAATCCAGGGAAACTTCGAATTTTACTTTTACGAAAAAAAAAAAGAATTTTGTAATATTCGTATTAAATAATTTGCAGAGTTCAAAAAATTTCAGTTGCAGCTAAAGGGCCAAAGTAGTTAAAGTGATGTATTATTTTGTTAGTTACGGACAACTGTTTGGAAACAGGAATGTGAGTCAAGAAATAAATTTTAATAGACAAGCTTACAGGAGAGAAAATGAGAAACTATATATCTATCATATTCAATGTCTATCAACAAAAACCCACTTAAAAAGCTGAAGAAATGTTTGGGGAATCTGAGCAGAATTTTTCATCCTAGAGTGTTATGCACCCTTTTATAATTTCTCTTTAAGAGCATTATTTTGCGGTTTAATCAGTTTAACTTTCCATTTCCACCTTCTTAAAAATGTAGTTTACTTCTGTTACTTCTGTTACATCAACCTTGGAAAGTGAAACATACTCCTTGATGTCGATTCCTATCGAAAATGCTGTGATCATTAATATATTCATTTTATTTATTTGAGATGCTTGGCCAATAATTCTTTTTATAGGTCCCACTATCCACTGGATATGCATCAATATATTATTTCAATGCTCTCCTTGTAGTGTACCTATGGGTATCGGCTCAATTCTCTCGGTATCCTGCTTACAGAGCATGTTAGATGGGAGGTCATGAAGGCCATTGGACTTGGGCCTCAAATTCAGACACTTGTTAATTTTTGATATTAGGTATAACCAGGCCCGGATCTAGAAAAAATAAAGGGAAGGTAAGCGAAGCTATGGAGCAGGAAAAAGTGGCCAAGAGGCTGGATTTCCATTGAAGTGTAAAATGTTCTTCTTCTATTTAGAGGATTTAAAAAAAATCTTAAAAAATGCGTTAAGTATGCACAAATGTAATAAAATTTGGCCTCCATTACCCTTATTATCATTATCAAAATGTAAAAACATGGCCTCCTGTCCCCCCCCCCCCTACCATCACGTCCATATCCATTCCAGGATGCAACAGTAGAAGTGTGATTTAGCAAAAGATATAATTTCTTTAACTGACAAACTACGGGTAAGACATGAATGTTTCTTCCCTGGTGTTGCCTTTCTTCTGAGGTCTTGAGTTACTCACAGATATTCTTTATGATGTATTATACTAACAAGTTCCTGTCGAACCTCTATGGCAAGCAACTGCTTGAGGAGTATATTTTTTCCACAGAGTTTTGTGCAATTTGTTTTAAAAAGGTCCTAAAAACTTGTAGTGTCCCATGCCTCTCTGGATTTGAGGACCTTGCCTGCGTCTGTCATACAGCATTATGTAAAATGCATTAGATATGGAAAGGAATTTAATTTTACATTTAGGTCAATGAACGGAAATTTTGATCACTGAATTATACCAAAAATGCGTTAGTATTGTTATTTTGCAACAGCCATGGAGCTCAAATTCTTAACGATAATGTAGTGTTCTTGAATTATTTTTCCATTGCTGTTTGGCAATCTAAGTCATTCCATGCTGCCAATATCTGCTAGTTTCTATACGAAATAGCTGCTAATCTCTATAGTAATCAGGGTCGGATGTTGCGGATGGGGAGGTCAAGGAGATCATGCCCCCCTTCCCCCTTACAGAATGCTAGCAAGGATAAGAGAAGCAAAAATTATTGATCTTACCTACATTCCATGCATTTTTCAATAAATTTTAAATCCCAGTTAAACGGAGGGGAAAACGCTATACCTAATTGGAAATCCAGTCTCTTGCCCTATTACCATTTTTCGCATTTTTCCGGCTTGATTGTATTTTTGCCCCCCCTCCCCCTGCTTTAGATTTGTCTATGGGCTTCGTAGTAATCATTAATGTATATAGAAGAACTAAATTCTAATGTTTGAACAAAATATATCAAAGAAAAGTCAAATATAGCTGATATTCGGACTCAGGTGACAGAATTCCGACGCTGCGGAAAGAACGTAATAATGATAAAAAATAAATACCCCCTCTAGCAGTTGCTTGCCACAGAAGTCTGACATGAGATTATCAGTTTATATGCTACAGTAGAAGGTCTGTGAGGATGGGATTACACCAGCAGGAAAACAACACGAACATCCATGTCTCACCCGGGGCTCGAACCCAGGCCAGGCTCAGTAGTCAAGCGCGTTAACCACTCGGCCAACAGGTTCCTAATATATATAACTTGTGCACATATATACAGGTTCCGGAAGAAAAATAATCAGGTTATCTGACCAATGTGTCAGTTAAAGGTGGCATTAAATGAGCAAAAGTATATTCGTTGGCACATTAGGTAGAGCTAGTCACTATTCCGCTCCTTCATCAGGAAACGAAAATAACTAGAATGGAAAGATATTTGTCGCCTTTTCTACACTTTGGTGTTTTTGATTAAATTTAGAAGAATGTTTCACACAATGTTTTATTATATTATCTTATCAGTATTGAAGTTAACCCATTCAACTTTGTATTAAGGGATTTTTTAAACAGTATTCAAATTGATTTCATTACAAAATGTTAGCTTTCTCTAAAATTCTTATAACAGTATTAATTTCTTTCAAAATTAAAATTTACATCACTATATATATATATAATTTATATGTACAGTATTTAGCCAAAAAGAAAGGGGAATTTTCCTGTTATAAAAAAAAAACTAAAATTCGATGCTTCGTAACTTCTGAAAAGAGCTTTCAGTGAAAACATTTTATTATAGATAGATTAAAAGTCTCTCTTAGACCTTTCTAAATCTCTATTAGCAACAATACTCGTTTAATATTTAAGAAATTCTGGATGATTTAATTTTTAACAACGACAATACTACTCATAACACTAGTCATGTGACATGAAGTAGACTAGTCGTAAGAATTAAAACCAAAGTAATAAGTATTATTTCAAATCATTGAATAAAGCAAGTGCATATTTTGCAAGTTTGTTTAAATAATTCTTTAGGTACTCATCAAATTTTTTATGTTTCATAGGAATTAGGAAGATTTCTCTTTATTATAATCTTTAAATACTAATTAAATAAAAATAAAAAGTCAGTATTTATAATCTTTAAATACCGACTTTTTATTTTCAAATCATTATTTAGATACATATGATATGGATTTTTAATTTATCTTCAGTTACGTTATTGTATAAAAAAATTATTTTAGAGGTTATAGAAATCAAATTTAGCATTCCACCTTCATAAAAAAATAATATATATATATATAAATATATAATAATATATATAATACATAATGTGGAGAATGGAAATTCTCTACATTATTTTGCATAGGCAGTGTACAAACAACATATAGTTTAAATATTAAGTGCATCTGTTTCTCAAAATATGTTTCCCCTCCTAATAAAAACTTTTTAGTGCTTAATATGCAGAAAAATATTAAGATTTACCTTCTAAAAAACAAAACATTTATTTTTACATAAAAAAAGAAACATTTATTTTTTTAATATAAAAAAACAAAACATTTATTTTTTACATGACATATTTTTATCGAAAAAAATAACCTTTTTTTAAATATGGAAATTTATTTCTGCCTAGAAAGGATTGCATCTAAACCATTGGAAAAATGTACTGGTGAAAATCGCAAAAATAGTTATTCCAAAGGAAGAAATCTTAACTTACCCAAAAGCGCAACAATTGTTAGAAAGAACAGCATGTTTAACTCTGTCAAGTAATGTAATCTGAAGAAGGAATGATCTCTAACGCTAAACGAACAACAGTGAGATTTCACTTAGCTAGCCATCCTTATATTTGCCTTCTTTGAGCTGTGTGCAGGAAAACTCCGCAGATCGGAAAGTGAATCCCCTTCACTTAGATGAGGTGCGTCATCTTTGTTTGCGTAATAATATTCGTAAGTAAGGTCATGTGCGAAAGAGCCCCTATTTTTTTTTTGGTTTTATTGTCTGACTACTTGTCTTCCTCCAAAGAAGCAGGTACAATCAAGTTGCTGCTTTGATGACGCGTGACGCTTTCCTAGAATTCCCAGCATTGTTATTCTTTTTCTTGCAATATTTTCCTGTTTCACCCAATCGCTTCGATGACGAATAGAAATCCAAGCATGTTCCCCAGCTCAGTCTATAGGAGTGTCCATGATATTGAAATCAACCTGGATCGATTAAATACGATAATACATTAAAAAAATCAAATGGAGAAAGAGGAAGAAATTCTACGTCTTCCAGCAATGAAATGTTAGAAGCGCTTACGTAAGTATTTATGCAACGAATTAAAAGATGAAGCTTGGGTAATGATTTGACTCATGTTTGGAACAGGGATTTAGCACGTCAAATGGTAACGATAAGATGTTAAGGATAACGATCGCTTTTTTCTTTGTGAAACTAAAGTGGATTTAATAAATGAAAAGCAAAGTTATGAAACTTATTAATCAGAAATACTTTTGAATGATATATACCATTAAAACTATTTTTCATACTTTAAAATGATAAACAATGAAATTTACTGCACATTTTACCACGATAAAAATTCATTTTTAAACCGTAGAGATGCATCTGTGTAATGTACAACAGTGTCTGCACGATTTTCTGAAGTTGTGGGTTGATGATACCAAGATAATTTATTTTGCCCAGGGCAGGTAAATAAAACACGATTTGAAGCTCAAAATGTATGTTCTTTTTGCATTAATTTTCTTTGAGCATTCAAATGCATTTCAAAATTGTAGAGAGGCTGTAGGTTTACACACACACATCATATGTACATAAAACATTTTGAGAAACGCATTTAAAAGAAATTGGGAGCAAAAATGTTTTTTTTGCATTCATTTACTTTTTATATTCAGGTTTCCGTTATCCCAAAAGCTCTTAACATCTTAAGCAAATTTAACTTAGTTTCTGCAGACCAGCTGCACTGCTGGGTCGCGACCTCACGCCAAGCAATAATATGCCACTTAAAATAATAGTCCTGATCTTAAACCGACAAATAAATTTGATCAAACTTCACGAAAAATAGTGTTTGTGTTTAAATTTTAAAGATATTTAGGCTTTTAAAATGGGAATTGTAAATATCATTTAACCCTTTCAGGATCATAAGGTTTCTAAGAGTAAATATTAGTATGTAACTGTTTATTTTAGTTTGTTTAGACGTAAAATAAATAAAAATCATAAGAAAAATACATAACAATGTGTAGTTTTTTTGGAATTTTATGGGAAATATTTTTCCCAATGGACTATAAAGGTAACACAAATTATAGTTAGGCTTATTATGCAATGTCTTTTATTTATTGGTTTATTAGAACAAAATGTTAACTAAAATAATACAAATTATGAAATAAAATTACTATACAAAATGATGTGCTAATTATGATATTCTGCGAAGCAATTTCTTTTGGTAGTGAGGCAAAGATGGACATAGTACATATATTATGCGTCCTGACAGTTCTGTTTTTGTTTTCTAAACGTTCCCGTTTACGTAATTGCGTTCGGCATACGTTCTATTTTGACATTCTGTATAAAAAATGCAGATAAGGTTATAATTAAATACGACAATCACCAATTTTAAAATGGGAAAAATGTTTCCCTTAGTCGTGAAAGGGTTAATCACCAAAGTATCCACTACACGTTTTGTTATTCAAGTGTTTAATGCATTGACTCACGGGAAAAGACATGAAGTAGTACCGTCGAACCCAATCTTAAAGATACTAGGAAAAAATCTATATTTTTGAAAGGCCTCGTTCTCTACTTAAAAATGAAAACGTACCAGGAGCGGCTCGTCATTAGGTGCCAGAGAGACCAGACCCCCAGCAAAATTTCCAAAATATATAACAGAACATTAAATTCCAAATTGAAATGAAAAATAAAAATAATTTTCCTGAATATTTGCTTCCTAAGGCATCTTACTTGTTTTATTTCCATTCAATAAGCATATAGCGAAGTGATGCACTAGAAACTGCTTTGTGTCGTCTTAATTATAAGTGCGGGCAAACTTCAAGTGTGCCCAAAAGTTTTCATCATTTACCCTGCGAGTGTTAATCATTTGCCGCACCATTTGCAAGTTAAAACAAGGTATGGGCAGCTGTGAAGCGGCCCCTAACAATACCTAGAGATATTACTGATTATAATGTCACCACTAGGCGATTACGGGAAACTCAGAAGTTACTACATCGTTCATGTGCCTTCCGGTAATTAATATTTTATTATTTAGTAAAAGAAAAATTATATGTAGTTATATACATTAGTATTAATGTAGTAGTATATATTAGATAATGCGTTTATCGACTCAGACAGACAGTGAGAGTATTACTAGGCAGTAGGATATTAGAAGTTATTTTAATAGTGAGAATATGGTGCAAAGGAGTCATCGCCAATATGGTTTCCTAACAAGAGCTGTCTAAAGCGATATTAATGAAGCTTACATTTTGTATAATTATTGTACGGTATTTGGGGAATTTAAACGAACATTGGAATTTTAATATTCAGGAAATTATGTATTAACATTTTTCATGATAGCTTTTAATGGAAATGAATATTTACTAATAGCTACTAATAAAATCGTGATATCTGCTCAATAAATATGTTTGCATGAAGGAGAAAACGGCGTTCCAATCGGCATCATATTGGCTGTTTACAAGAATGTGAGTACAGCTACGTGACTGAATGTCTGTGAATGTGACAAAAATTCGAAAGTGAATTTGCAGTTCAGGAAATAAAGCCGAACACAGGAGTTAAGTAACAGAGGTGTGTAAATATTTTACTAACGCTAGTTTTACAGATTTATGTAAATGTAATAAGATGGACCCAACGTGAATAGTCGAATGTGGAATGTGTGTATGCATTTCCTCAGATCGTGAAAATGTATTTTTAAAAATCAGGAATTAAAGAAAATAGTACTAGTGATCAAATTCTTTTGTATATTTTGGAAAGGCATTGATATGTAAGCTTATATTAAATCGATTAGTCTGATTTTGTTGTGAAATTATTTTTTGTCGTTATTGATCTATTTATTAAAAGTCACATTCATCTGGGGAGGTTAGTTACACATTTCTGACTCAAAGATATGAAGAAAAAGGAAAACTAAGATAAATATAGAAACGTAGTATTGAACATTTACATTAACATAAACACAATACGAAAATTACACATAGAGTATATATAAAACACATTAAAAATAAAGAAAAAAAATTAAACAAATCTCCTTGGCTAAGAAAACAAAAAGCTGTCTCTGTTGTTAAAAATCGAGATTATAACGTTAAATATATTCATGGTAGGACCGTATCTGGAAAAAGGTCGAGAGAAAGGGAAGCAAAACACGCATTCGATCCGAAAAATATGCAAAGGGGTAGGGGTAGGGGACTAAATTTCCAATGCAACATAAGAGTTCCCCTTTCGTTTTACAGGTCTTTAAAAACTTTCTTGAAAAAATCTGAAATATAAATAAGTTTAATAATCTTTCGCTTCTATTGCCCTTATTAGCATTCAGAAGGGGGATCCGAACTTCCCCACCCTTCTGAATCCGATCGGACCTGTTATTGGCTATATATATATATCATTCATGCATAAGAATTCTAACAGGTTAGATGCCATAATATTGTTACAGATTTCTAGTTGTATTTAGATATTAGTCAACCGAGCGTGAATTCAAAATAAATAAGCAAACTATAAACGAAATGATTTAACAACTAAGGCAATGAAATTGCATAAATCAAACAATTTTCTAATTAACCACCAATATGCCATCTATCAATATGAGATTGATCTTAATTATTAAACTATTCTGTTAAACAAAGCACATTTGGGAACTGATTTACAGATCAATGAATAACATAAATTTTACAGTCCCATTTCAACGTTCAAATATAATTCTAAATAAAATATTTAATCAGCTATACAGATACATTGCTCAGATGCATCAAATTTTTATTAATCATCCCACTTTAGTGCTTAGAACTTATCACTCCGCTAAAGCCAAAAAAAATCTAATTTTACACTCATTAAACTCTCTCTCTCTTGCCAAGTTCAATTGGGAATTATACATAATCGCCGGTAAAAGTGATAAATTTAGTGAAATTTATCAAACTTACCAAGATGATTGGTGATTATGCATAATAACCGGCGATTATGCATAATCGCCGGATTATTCACTTTTACCGTAATATATACATACAACACAAAGGGATTTCTCCTTCATTCCTTAAAACAGAGGTTCTAACATTTTTGACACTGCGATCCCCTAGAATTATATACACAGTCGTATCAGAATAATATGACCACCTACCATACATATACTGTGGTAGGTGGTTATATTATTCTGATGCGATCTCTATAATCGTGAATAAAATCATACGATCCCATTCCTCTACCCTACAGTGTAGGATCCTGGTACTTGGGAAAAAAATCACTAAAATATTATCAAATGCAAAATTATCAGAGCTATGCGATCCCCAGTTTTCGGCCCCAGTTTTCTAACCCAGAGTACGAGAATCTCTATACAATCTCTAATACGAAAAGAAAAGCCACTTTCCCCACCCTCATGGAGGTACGGGGGCAAATCATTGCTGCCAATGTAAAGCGTTTAACAATCACCTTTACTATCTAAATTTTAAAATTTTTTGCATAAAAAGACCATTTGCAATATTCGCTTCAATATTCGTTGTTTTTTCCACCGTTACAGGGCCTATTACAGCTTTTGGGAGATTCCGAAAATGCAAATCGTAATATTTCCTAAATTCCTACTCAAACCAAGAAGAATTTTTAATTTATCTCTAAAAACAAAAAATGTTTACAGACAGAGGACTAAGTGTAAACTTTAACTCGTTTTTCTTAAGACAAGCTGAAAAGACTAATTATTTCCTTTGTTTCTAATACCAACCAAAGACATACATCTGCACTCTGGTATGTCTTTGGCAAACAAGCCTAAACAAGGTTAATGAAAAACACTCTTTGAATATTAATTATTTTCCTCTTTAAAAGAGAAAAACAAGAGTGACCTCAGATACACACTTCAATATTTCCGGTCTCTTGAATAATAATTATTCATATCGGGGAACTACCTCAATCATGAGAATGTACTGCATTATGTAAAAGTACGACCACAAAGTAAGCTCTTTAACGTTATGTACGTTTCCAACTTTCTAGCGCTTAACAACAAAACTATTACCAACAACAAGAGGCAAACGACTCGTGTACTGCTGGTTAAAGCACATGTTCCAATTTGTACTGAGCCCATTTTTGATGCCGGTAATGACTATGTAAGATGTAAATTGATTGGTTGTGTAAATTTGGATGATTGTTAACACGCCAGCCAGAAGCTGCACATGCTCCATTTTGTTGTGGCACTTCCTGTGTCGTGGAAGGTGTTAAGATGCCAGGAAGTTTGAAACTTTCACAACTCTAAACTGCCTAAGGTGCTTTCTATATTGCTGAAAGCTGTTTGAGCGTTTTGCTTAAAAAAATCAAATGCCTTGCCTAAAATGAAATATGCACACAGAGATAAACGTCCAGCGGCAAGAAATTTGCAATACTATCAGAAATATAAAATGGGTCATGAAACCAGTTCTATATGCCCCTGAAATCTGAGACCTCTTTATTTAGCTCATCCTTATGATATCCTGATATGGTTCTACATTGATTCTTAATATTATTTTTGAATAGTTATCAGCAGATAACAAACAAACAAACTTTTTTTTTTCTGTGGTGTTATTTACTTGCGGTCAGAGAATGTCGAAATTCGGAGTCTTGTTTTGAGTTTCAAAACGTTTTTGAAAACAATAAGCAGTTGGGGGAAAATGGACAATTAACCTTGAAGGTAGAATAAGTTATATTTTTCTTGTATATGTATAGTGCGTCATTTCTCTAAACTGGTAGTTAATCAACATGCAACGTTCGGTGGTAAGCAACTTGTTTAAATTACTGTAAAAGGTTTTCAACGTAAACTTTTTATTTGTATTTCTTGGACATGCAAGACCAACATTTTCTGAGTTAATGTATTTCAAAAAAGAAAACTCAATTGTTAGCTTTTCTTGAAAAATGGTTCATTTTTTTCAGCTTGTCATATTTTCTTCCTCCTGAGTTTTGATAGTTTCGTAATAGTGTCTTGCTTCAAAAGAGAAATTCAAATTTTTCTCTTTGACTCTATAGATAGTAATAAAATATTACTATTCGCATTTTCCGAATAAACCATTTGTTCCATTTTCCATTGCAAATGGACGATAAATTTGGAAAAGTGATAAAACTTTTAAAATTATAAATAATCTGTTTTTGCGATGTGGTTGAAGAGATTAGGTCTTAATGCGTTATGTGCATTAGTAACTTTTCCATCTTTTCACAATGCTCATTTATTTCTTTCGTTATTTATCTCGTATTCGTTTTCGGTTGTTACTTTTTAGTGTGTGAAGTAGCTAAAATATATCAATCCGATGATAGGTCGTAACCGGTTGTGAATGAGATGAAATCATGCATCATGGGGAATATTATGTTCCCTTTCATTTCTCCTCAAAAATGATTTTTCTTAGTTATATTTTCATAACAAAAGATCAAATTGTAATGCGTTGTATGTCAAATAAAAGCTTATGATGTGAGAAATATAACAAGATGTGAAAGTCCAGTGATTTCTTCTCACCGTTAAAAGATCATTGTGTAACAATGTGTAAACAGTTTTCCCATTATATCTTGGTTTAATTGATTGATTAGAGATTATGATTTCGATGATTAAAGATTTGATGGATTAAAGAGGGCAAATCTTAACGAGTTATGCATCAAACGGAAGCTTATAGCGTGTGAAGTGTCATAGGCTATAAACAATTTCCAATTTCAATTTACTAATTCATTCTTGATCCTATAAATGGGGGGAATATCATAAATGAATTTTCTACTGTATCTTCTTAACATTATAACAGATCGTAAACAGTTTTATGTCAAATGAAAGCTAGGCTACTACAAACCCTACTTACCTTCGTTCTTGTTATCTGTTTTCATGGGAATGGTGTTGGGGTTGGCTGGGTGGGTGACACTAACGAGGCAGATCGAATTGAATTGTATTTCAAATGGAAGCGTATGACACGAAGAGCATCTGGGAAAAAAAACATTTGGCCCATACTTTCTTTCCCGTTCGAAAAGGATGGCAATTTACATATATTATTCTACTAAATACTCAACCACGAGGCCGATCCGTACGTTATTCGTCAATGAAAATTTACGATGTTAAAAGTGACTTATGGACGTAATAATTTCTTCCTTCAAAGCATGGAAAGGAAAGTTGTTTTAGGTGGAAACGTTTTCGTTGAAGTTTTTAAAAGCCAGAAAATATATATACCCATTCATCTTCTGATACGTTCCTAAAAAGTTAAGTAAAAGGCAAATCATATTGCGAAAGATGAAATGACTGAATTTATTCCTAATTTCTAAAAAGGAGGGAGCCTTTGTTTTAACGATGACAAATTATTTTCAGTGCTTTATTGTTCTTTGAAATTAATATGAATTGAGTAAATTGTTTCATCATTGACAATGCATTTGCATTGTCAATGAAAAACATCATGCAAAACATTTGATTTACTTTTCTACTTTTAGGGTAAACTGAGGTAGACAGTTTTTTCCTTACTTTGGCTTTTAACTTATATATTTTATTTCAGATTTCTTCTTTTAGCATTGTTGTTAATTCGCCACCAAACTAAAAACTTTAATAATACTTTTATAAGTATTGAGTCTTTTTTTACTTTGAGTACCATTTTCATGTAACACATGTCTAAATGGCCAGGTCACAAGGACCTCATTGCTCAGAGTTAGCTAGGGGAAGAGGATCCACTGATAGAAGACAGATGGAAGTCTATGGAGACATCCAGCGTTTTCCTTAAACGTGCACAAGGGACGGCTCTACTGTATAAGTGGCCACGGCTTAACGTTACATTCGATGGAAGGCGGCCTTTATAGGCCCATCGATGTCCTCTTTATCACTGAGGACGAAGTGGGGAATAGCGAGAATAAATCTCAACACTGGCACAATTTGGATCGGCATTTCTGGCCTTTTTGTGTAAATAATTGGTTTGGGTTATGTAGCGCAACAATAATAGCAACTCAGCGAAGTGCACCGAAGTAGATTAAAATAATAAAACAGTAAAATCATAACAAACAACAACAGCGTAATGAGCGGTGATAATATAAAAACTACAGCCTAATGAGCGGAGATAACATAACAACAGCCTAATGAGCGGAAATAATATAACAACAACAGTCTAATAAGCTGAGATAATATAACAACAACAGTTAAAAAGTTCTAAATGTAGGTCGATATACAATATCATATTTCTCTTATTGCCTAGCAAAGTATCACAGAAAGGATCATACTTTTAAGATGAACTTGTGAAATACTCAGGTAGAATATTGAAATGCTTGCTGCTCTACGATATTCCAAAGTTAGTATGTTTTTCATTGAGGCAAGTGATCGGAGCACAAGCCATTTCTTTTCTCATCGGATACAAAGGTTAACGTAAACAGACTGTAGATGTTAAGGAACACTGTATAAATATGAGAGGTGAAGTACAGATTTAATGAGGGAAATGGTTGTGGTGGCTGTTAACTTAGCGATTAAAATTTGGTGGTTTGAATATAATGTTCCAAATAATAAAGAGATGCATAGGAAAAGCAACAATACACCAGAAGATTACCTCGAAAGGGAACGAATTTGAAGACAAAAGAAAGAGATCGAATCATTCGAGGAAGGATAATTTTATACACTGCACAGCAGCGTTTTCCAAAGGAAATGAAATATATGTGTTTGTAGATGCGGGAAGGGGTGAGATCGTTCTAATTTTTAAGGAGAGGAAATTTTAATAATTATATTAATTTTAAGAGTTGAAAAATTAATACTGCATATAACAATTAGCTCTTGTCTACTTCCAGCGGGAACAGCGTGATCAGGATTATACGAAACAAATAATTTCATTGAATTGATTGATAGTTCAATCAACCAGTGATCTAGGTCACTTTCTCAGTTCACCCTCGAAATTGTTTTCATGAATGTTTTACTATTGATTAGTATTATTGTTTGTTTTTTCACTTCCCTCCCTCCCCACGGCAGGGTCGTTTGTATCAGTCAGGTACGCCACTAGTAAAATATCACAAATTATTTATTCCAACTGTCAAACAAATGCTGTATTTTTTTCTTTCAAAATTCAAGAGTTATTTGTACAGATATCACAATATGATTCCAGAGTTTACACTGGATATAAAAAGAGCTAAATTTTTGTAAACTCTCCCCTAGTAAAAATATAACATTTTCCGTGTTTCAGGAAAATACAGATAAACGATTGAGTGATCTGATCTTGTCGCCTCGGTGGAGTAGGGGCATCGCGTTAGTTCGTTGTAAAACTGTAACTTCCGGTTTCGAATCCCAGGCATTGTCATTTGTTCTGGCATAACCTTCAGATAAGGTAGAAGAGTTTTGCGGGTCTCATCAAAAATAAAAAAAAAAAGTAGTAGGGTTATAATTGAATATTTCAAAAATCAACTCAATTTCAATTTTTTTATAATAGAACAGTTCATTTTTAGCGTCGACAATTAAAACAAATGCATTGAGTAATATTAAATTAATTAAAAAAACTGTTGTCAAAAATACGTAATTTCTTTCGTATATAACGCTCTAGTTTCGTATAGAAAGCTAATATTTCATATTGAATGCAAGAAAAAACGCGTAGATGAGTTTCATCTGAATCAGGCGCAAAATTGCTATTGCTTACATAAGATATATAAATTTAGTCATTTTTGCATTACCGTGTGCATACAGATGATCCAAACCGAAACAAAAAAAATAGAAATTACTCCCAAACATCATTTACTAGGATGTTGTGCCTCCGTATGAAGTGAAGAAGGCATGAATTTGATTGGCATTGAGTCAATAAAGGTCTGAAATAATTTTATGTAGATATTGAAAAAATATCTCATTGGAAAATCAGAGAAATGTTCAGGTGTGGAAATGGTTTTCTTAGGCACCTCTCGATACAATCCAAAAATGTTCAGTTAGACTTTTGACCAGAAGGGCTATTGAAGATGCCATTTAGTCCTCCTACTACTGAAACCTTATGAACGTTATATTATAGTGAAATGCATCCCTCTCAAAATGAAATACTATAACGTGTAGTGTCAACGTAATGTGTACTGTCCTTTTGAAAGATTAGCAATATTCACTCCTTTGTCTCTGAAGAAGAAGCAAATGATCCAAAACTATTACACCTTCTTTGAAGTGTCATTTGAGGTAGTCTCTTTAAGTCATGGTGGACCCATGGTGGCTATCCGCTTATATCCATACTTTCCGAGAATGCTAGAAAGAGATTTGCATAGTTTTCACACCGTTATTTACACGTCTGGAATATATACCCTGAATATATAAGTAACATTCATACACAGTCGTATCAGAATAATATTACCACCTACCATAGTTTATGTATGGTAGGTTGTCATATTATTTTGATATGACTGTGTGTACTTTAAGTGTTTCATGTTTTTCTGCCTAGTAGGTGCATGTTCAATAACGTCACTAGTTGAAGTATGCTTTGTTTTGCGTATTTGTTGGCCTGAGATAAAGCAAGCATTCGATCATTAAAGAATGTCTCAATATGTGTGCTGATGCAGTTTGAAAGGGAATTAAAATTCTGACAAAGTATCCACAATTTGTCGCTTACAACATACGCAACATGTTTCATGGACACATTATCGAATCTTGAAGGTCTTGTGACAGAACGAGTTCTGCCAGCTTTTTCTTCAGAATATGCAATTATTGTTTGTTAATTTTTTTTCAAGACCAATTTTCTCTCATTCTTTCTTTCTTCGTGGTATCATTCCTATTGGTGCAGTTCAAGGTAAAGCAAACAACGATTCACAAGATCAGAAATCTGCGTGATGTCTGATGAACACGTGACAGACAATGCAATCTATATGTCCCTTTCGAAAAAAAAAGTTGTTTCCCAACTCTGATGTCTACTTTTTCTGTGGATATTTTCAGTCAGTTGAAAGTTTCTTCTTTATTTCGCTTGACAATTTCCCCTAAAACATAAGGGGTGGCTCAGTCGGTAGCGCGTCAGGTTCGTAATCTGTATTTCCCAGGTTCGAGTCCCAGCTCGGTCAGCGTTGAGATTTATCTCCGCAAAATTCCCTACCCTGCCCACGGTCAGTAGGGGACACCGATTGTTATCCGACGGACGGCGGCTTGGAAAGGCCACCGTCAGTCGGATGGGGCGTTAATCCGTGACTCCGTGTGCAGGAGATCCATACCTTGTGCACGTTAAAGAACACGTTGGATGGCTTTGACGGGAGGCTACCATATGTCTCCCAACAGCTGTGCTAGTGGGTTCCCTCCCCCAACCTTCTCTGAGCCTTCGGGGTCCATGTGGCCTGGTCATTTAGCCCATGGTGTGCAAAAAAGTACCGCTCAGAGGTAAAACAACCCAAGAACCAAAAACACAAGCAATAATGATGGCACAAGGAAGAGAGGAGGGAAGCACCCAGGATTTAGTTTCTTAAGGGAAGGGTCTAAGAATAAGACTTGAATAGGATTTCCAAATTACTAAAATATTCCACCGAACATGAAAGATCAAAACAATATTCTATATTGAAAAATATTTTATATAGTTTTTTTAAATCTATTTTCAGTGCCGGGAATAAATTTTGGGGCTAAAATAAAATTATACAAATAAAACTGTTTTGGGATTTCAAAGCAGGTAGACAAGTTTGAGATTTCGTATTAGACCACAGGATTTTCTGAAGGAGGGTTTGGACCCCCTGGTCCGCCCCCCTGGTCCGCCCCCCTGGGTAAGTCCTTACCCAAAGGCTCTTATATGTTATCTGTGGACTCGGGGTACTCAAATCCTTATAACACCTGTATTGTTTTCACGTATTCGTTTTTAATTTAAACGATATCGAAGCTCTTTAGGTATCTAAACAGTTTTGATATGTCTGAGATACTCCTTCTTTATTGGCTAAAAGCAAAGTTTATCCAAAACCAGGTTTATCGACTAAAGACGAGAGTGAATAGCACATAATTTGAAGAACCTGCTGAACAGGATCATCACAATGGTAAATAATTTTGATGACATTTATTCGTTGGAATTCTGCCTCCTTCTTCGCACTTTATCCTCGGAATAAAATGATATTCAGTGGGATTGTAACGGATGCCATGAGATGGAATACTAAAGCGTTGTCTTTAATGACTTGCTTTTTAATGACTTTCTTGCTGTTGAATATCATTAGTTAGAATTCATGAACTTGGTTCAATTTTTTATTTTTAGTCACAGATGATAATCTGAATTTTTTTGCCAAAGTATTTCGCCATGGATTCAATAAAAATTTCATCTATGAGAATATTTCTCTATTATTATTTATATAGATTCTATTTAGATAGATTAACTAAATACTGACACATACACACACACATTAAAAATCATATTTTCTAAATGCAAGGAAACTTTTTTTAAGTAATCCTCAACAAGAAGAAATTACTTGGCTATTGATCAAAGGGATCTGGGTTCGAGTTCCCGATAAAATATGGATTTATGCTTTATCTTTCTGCTGACACCTCGCCTCCCTCACAGATCGTGTCTATGGCGTATACATGCATGTCATAAACTGGCAAGCTCCTGTCAGACCTAGGTTGCAAGCAGCTGCTTGAGGGTATTTTTTGGATACTTAGGTGATTAAATGCATTTTTGTCGAGGTATCCGAGCGATTTTCATCACTCCAAAAGACATCTCAGTGGTAAATTTGAATATATTAAAACACTTAACAATATCCGATACAAAATTTGACCAAAAAGTGTCTTTTAAAAGATATTTTACAAAATCTCAGCTAGTAGATTATCAGGTAGGTATAAATATGCGGTTGTCAAACTTTTTGAGCCCAGCACCCCCCTTTACCCTTTCTAACGGCTGCTTTACTATTTGTTTCTTCATGGAATTCAAAATGTCTCATGAATGTGTACACAAATTTACGAGTATTTGGACACTGTGTCCATGAATTTCTAAGGTTTTTCTATCGAAACATGAACAACTACGTTAATCTAAGAACTGTTGGATAATGTATTTATTCTATTTCTACTTAAAAACTTAAGAAAATTCCTCCAAAATTTATAAAACGCCCCGCTGGGAACGATTGATGTAAACAGTCAGTTTTGAGATCCTATGAAGTTGACCACTTCTTTATCAGGGGAGAGAAAAAGAAAATAAGCCAGACTGATCTGGCAGCCCTCTCTTTAAGTTCTCCTTCAGGGAAGATAATATTTCCTTGAAAGATACTAACAGCGTGCAGCAGGAAACGTCGTGGTCAGATTTAGGCAACATGTATAGTCGGGACTGCACATCATCACTAGAAGCGTATCATAATCAGCTTGGATCCTGGTGCAACGTTCCTTTTTGGGTCTCGCAGAATCACGTTTTAAAAGTTAATAAGGAAAACATTCGTTGACGATTTAATCTTTGTTAGATTTGTAAAGTTTCTCATTTGAATCTGTGACGAATAACTGGACGATTTATTAGAATTCAGCCTTTTCACCTAATTAGCCATTGAATTTAACCTAATTAACTCACGTCTGTGTTAAAAACGTATTTGCTCCCCTGCGTTAAATAAGTAGTGATTATTTTGGATACTCTCAAATATATATATATCGATAATATAGAAAAAATATTTTAGGTACATTACAAAAATGAAATTTGTTTGGAAATGTTTACTAACTTCTTAAACGAAGATTACTGTGAATCTGAAAAAAAAAATTCTAGAGCATTATGCTCAAATCAGAATCAGAACTTCCTGACAAATATAAAAAAATACCATTACAGCATTTAATACCATTTACAACATTTAATGGATGTATAAATATACCATTTAAAACACTTAATAGATGTCAACAATCGCATTCAAACTTTAAAAGGGTCACTCTGAATTTCATGATAGCTCTCCAGAAGGAAATATTAAGTACCTCCTATATAAAGCAATTTTCTTCACTCATAAATCTTTGGTCCTCACATAGGTCACTATCCATATGCCGTTTCACAGAATCTCTATATTACAGCCTCCAAACATTTTACAGATGGCAACCTGTAGTCCTACATAATTTTGCAAACAAAACGTTTTAAAAAAATGCATAAATACTTGCAAATTAAAATACTTTTAATGAAACAAATTTTAATTTTATTAGCTCATTCTAGATTCTGACTTTCCTTACTTTCATTTCTACAAAGGTTTTAACAATCTTGTTAACATTTAATTTTCGTGCTCATTAATTTTCTATACTTGAAAAGGCAAATCTTGATAACCATTCTTCTGCCATTTTACTCTGAGATGATTTTTTGATCAATTTTAATTTCGAAATGACATTTCCGATGTTGCTACAGTTACCGGAAGCGTGAAAAAAAAAAACAAGACAGCATATTGAAAACTGAAATAAGAGAGTAGTTTTGAATAATCAATAAATTAGTCCTGAGCCTTCTTAAGGCTTCAAGGGGTCCTAGGCACAGCGTGTTATAAATTTCCGCAGAGGTCCGATGCTTTGTAACATTATTCCGACTTCGAAATGTTGTTTTTTTCTCTTAGTCCTCTGATATTTCACTTCTCTGCATTTTTATACTAGAACAAATATTCGAGATTATTCGGAACTAAATCGGGAGGAACAGGTTTTATAATTTAATTATGGCTTGTAGTTGAAAAAAAAAAGGAAAAAATGAAGAAAAAGATAAACATACCCAATTACACTGATCCGAACATTTTCTTAAGACAATGATTGATGAAAAGAAATTGTATGATCTACAGAGTTTGGGGAATCCTAGGAATAAGGGGCCCTAGGCCCCTACCCTACGGGCCTAGTCGGTAATCAGGGTTAATTAGCCACTTCCTTTATGGTGGAAATTTTTGTGATTTCTAGTTTCGAGTTAGTCATAAAATGATAGAAATTGGGCACCAAATGAATATGTTAAGTCTGATTTATATTCCCTGTTTGGAAGCCTTACAGCTTCGTTTTACTCCTCATCCATAACTACTTATAAAGTTTTTGGATGCAGGGCGACGAAGTTGTCAGCGATCTCGTTAAACTCTTAAAACGCGTTTTTAGTATCATAAATGGCTCTGTCGAAAATAATGTTGAATACCTCGATTTTGAAGCGATTTTGTTCATTCTTGTTTTTTTTTTGTTCATTTTTGTTCATCTTTGTTGAAACAGCCTTTGGTACACTCATAGCTCACCATCCATATGTTTGCATTTTGGTACAAGAGTAGTCTGAAATCTTGTTTCTACACCCCACATTAATGATATCTTTTGTGCACTTTCATTGAATTTATTTAAATTTTTGCACGATTCTTATGTCTGATATTGCAGTATGCAGCAATTGGGAAGATTTTGAAAGGTGAACACCTAAAGATTGCTGAAATTTAGAGTGAGCATCTATTGATTGCAGAATTTTTGATAGTATTGCTAGGAGAAAACTGTAAGAAATATTTGTATCTTTGTTTTTTAAATCCCATTTTTTGGACACCACCTGTGCTGCTCAATTGAACTTTATTATTTCTTTTGAACAGCGGAAATGTAAAATTGCTCCTTTTCCTCTTGCGAATGTTTTCACTGATCTGAAAACTGACATGTAAAAAGAAATCTGCTATCAGTGTTTGTAATTTTTTTTTAAAAAAAGGTAACTTCCTTGTTTTTATTTTTTGGGCCCTATTGAGATCAGAGACGCCTCTCGTTGCAAGGGGAGAGAAAAAGGAAAAAGAGCAGGACCACCTTTAAGTTCCCCTTCAGGGGAGAAAATATTTCCTTGAAAGGTACTAACAGCATACAGCAGGAAACAGTTTTTTTTTTTTTGGGGGGGGGGGTAAGATTTTAGGCAATATGCAAAGTTGGGTCTGCATATCATCAGAGCAGAATATTGAACATCTCCTTCAAGTTATGCTAGATTTTTCCCTTAGATTAATGGAAAACAAAATCACTGTAAGTGTCACATATTGTTGACTACCGATCTATATTATGATGGATTAAATATTGATTCTTGGGAGTCTAAAAGCATAAAACCAAATACGAAATTATTTTGTATTGCAGTGATTTATACAAGACTTAGTTGATTTATGTAATTTTCCAATCTACTTTAATATTTGAATTTGTTAAACATTTTAAATCACATAATAAAATAAACATCATTGCACAATTTGGGTATTATTCAGTCGTCAGTGATTCTGTTTAATGTTTAAAGGTTCGTTCAGTGTTCATCCATTTCGATATTTTTAACGAGTGAATTGGTTAATTATTTATTTTTATTGTCATCATTTTAAAGATTCACAATACAATTTTACAGAAATATTAATAAAACTTCAATTGATATAATGTTTTGTTGTACATAACAGCTATTAATTTTCATATAATTCACGCACATACGTATATATGACAATAAATTGATTATACACGTTTCCACAAATTAAAGAAAACTCAGAAAAATTATGATAAACAAAAACTATATCAATGATTTTGATGGAATTTGATGAAAACATGAATTACAATGCTAGTGTCAGAATGGCATAAAATATTTTACACTAGAAACATTTTTCGTCAAAAAATAACACTTACAGGAACTTGTCCAAAAATGAGGTGTCAGAATGCAATGGGCAAAGTTCTTTAACAAGGAGTGTGGGCACCCCTTACAGCAATGCAGGTACGACAGCGATGTTCCATGCTGTTTATGATGTTGGGAATCAGCTCAGTAGGGAGTAACGACCATTGTTCCTTTAAAGCAGTAATAAGCTCCCCCTTTGTTTCAGGTGGCGGCTTACGGGCAGTAACAAGTCTCCCTAGAGCATCCCACACGTGCTCAATCGGATTTAGGTCGGGTTGGGTTGTTTTACCTCTGAGCGGCACTTTTTTTGCATACCATGGGCTAAATGGCCAGATCACATGGACCCCAAAGGCTCAGAAAAGGTTGGAGGAGGGGACCCACTGGAACAGCTGTTGGGAGACAGATGATAGCCTCCCGTCAAGGCCATCCAGTGTGTTCTTTAACGTGGATAGGGTATGCCTCTCCCGCACAGGGGTCACGGCTTAACGTCCCATCCGACGGACGGCGACCTATCGAAATCCATCGGTGTCCTCTATTGACTGTGGACAGGGCAGGGAATTTTTGCGGAGATTAATCTCAATGCTGACCGAGCTTGGACTCGAACCTGGGAACTACAGATTACGAGCCTGGAGAGTTATCGACTGAGCCCCCCCACCCCCCGATCTATGTCGGGAGATCTTGCTGGCCACTCCATGCGCATAATGTTCTCCTCTTGAAGGTATTGTTCCACTAGTGGAGCTGTGTGTGGAGCTCTGTGTGGTCGTCTTGTAAGATGAATGTTTAACTTATTGCACCAGCGTAAGGACGTACATAATGGCCCAGGATGTCATCTCTATAACTTTGAGCATTGAGGTTCCCACTCGTCAGCACATAGAGGTCTGTACGTCCACCTAAGGAAATGCCACCCCAAACACACACGCTACCTTCTCCGTAACTGTCTCTTTGACGGATATTACTGGGATGATAGCGGGTACCTCGTTTCCTCCATATCAAATAAAATCGGGAATCACTCTGTAAGCAAAATCTGGAATCATCTGTGAAGAGTACGGACCTCCATTGCTCTTCTGTACAGTTAACATGCCTGCGTGCGCAATTGAACCGCTCTCTCCTGTGAAGTGAGGGGCATGCAAATTACTGGCCTTCTAGCGTATAGACCTACCTAATGAAGATTTCTACGCACAGTAAAAGCTGATACAATCCTCCCCGTGGCTGCTGCAAGAGAACATCGTAGCTGAGAGGGAGTAGACGTCCTGTTCATTCGTGCTGTTAATCTCAGATATAGATCTTGTACAGCGATCGTAACTCTAGCCCATCCTAGGCTAAACTTTCGAGACGCGGATTTCGTGCTAAGAAATTGATTTCACAGTCTATGGACCACAGAAGGACTCACATTCCGCCATCGTTCGACGTCTGACTGACTTTGGCCTACTTCGAGCCGGCCAATAGCTCTCCACTGCAGTTAATTTGGCAAATGATGTCTCGAGGTCATTCCTACAATGGCTCTTTCGAATTTCTTTACTTACATTTACAACACAAAATAACTACCCACTCCAAAACACCAGTTTTTATGCCGCTATCCGATTACGCAAATTGTCACAATCTAGACTAATTTGCATAAGATATGCTCACTCGTTATTACTTTACTGGTTGCACGAACAAGTTTGGTGAGGACAGCACAATTGTTCTGGCGAATTATCGTAATTTTTATCATTTTCCCTTAATTTATGGAGACCAGTATATAAAAGTTAAAACTCGTTTTTGAAAAGTTTTACAAAAGGATACGTTTTTTATTTCCAGGTGTTGAGAAGTTAAAATTTAGTCTGTTACGATTTAAACAAAGAGATGCTGATAGAAAAGGAGAACATATTAAATTTGAAAAGAGATCTTCTGGTCATCTTGCAGCACGCTTACAAAATCTGCACAACCGCTACTCTATAACTAGCGAATGTCATGTTGGGTTGCTTTACCTCTGAGAGGCACTTTTCTGAACATAATGGGCTAAATGGCCATGTCACAAGGACCCCGAGGGCTCAGAGAATGTTGGGAGGAGGGAACCCACTGGAGCTGTTGGGAGACAGATGGTTGCCTCCCGTCAAGGCCATAAAGTGTGTACTTTAACGCATACAGGGTATGTCTCTCCCGCACATGTATCACGGCTTAACATCCCATCTGACGGATGGCGGGCGGCCTTTTCAAGCCCATCGGTACCCTACCGATCTAGGGCAGGGAGTTTTGCGGAGATAAATCTCAACGCTGGCCCAGGCGGAGCTCGATTACGAGCCTATCGCGCTACAGACTGATCCACCCCCAGCCCCAGAGAATGCCAGGTATAGGTATGAAGTCAAGGAATTTTTAAAGCATTTGAATTAAGGTACAAGTTTTACACTCAATATTACCGGTTCATATCATTTACTGTTCTATATCTGTTGCAACCAGATCTCTTTTGAAGCATCATTGAGGTAAGCTCAAGTTGAATTTTGATACAGGAAGTTTGTAGAGAGACACAGGCTAAAATTCTGAACTTTTCCTCTTGTATATAATGCACATTTCTTACATAACAATAATTTTCGTTTATGTTGTTAATTAGTTTTTATTATTTCCATTTAATTTATGTCCTTTTTTCAACAACCCACTCTACGATTAATAATATTTTAAGCGAAAAGTTCGATATAAACGGTGGAAATGGTCTGGATGACACTATTGCCTAGGGCATGCCTGGACAAACTTTTACCTAAAGGATCGCTTGGAAAACTGAAATGGAAAGGCAGGCCGCCAATGAAGTACATAATCAATAAATTATGTAGTGTATAGCCAAATGGAAAAAAATCTCAAGTGAAAAATAAACAATATAATTTTCTTCAAATTTATTATTTTAATGAGATTTTGCGCCCCCGAAGTCGGACTTCTTCTCCTCTGTTAGATCTGTGTTTAGTAGGAAAGTTTCAAACCGTCTGTCAAACCATGACGATCAAACCCCCTATTCTCTTTTGCCCTCTGTACGTTCTTTTTCTTTTTTACAAATTAGTCATCAGTAGCTCGCGGACCACATAATAAAGGGTGGCGGGCCATAGTTTGCGCAGGCTTGGCTTAGAGACAGCTGAAAAGAACGTAACACAAAAAAGTTTTTTTTATTATTGTCAATATGTACGGTATGCTTTTATTTCCTCTAACATTTACAGCTACGTACATACATATGAGGGCCAATCAGAAAGTAAGTTTAAAAGTATATAGTGTGAGGACATTCGCAGCGCTTCACGGCAGAAAGGCCAATAATGTTCTAAAATATGATTGCATTGATGAAAGATTTCTTACAACTAAACTTAATATATTTTCTATCAGACCCACTATAGGTGTTAGCTGTGGATTGTAAAATAGTCAGGATCTGTTTTTTTTTTCTTTTCTACGTTGAAACTTTAAACATCGGTAATGCAAACAGCGACGATAGACAACGTGTTCGCTGTCATCCAGGGAAAAGGAACGCCAACCCAGTGAGTGCGACATCGTTACACAGCTCCAGCACCTGGTGTCTTGGTGTAGGGTGCCATTAGTCGGACATCTCGGTCAGAACTGGTCATCATAAGGGGTTCTCTAACTGACCAACGATATGCTACCAACATTTTGCAGCCAGAGGCTGTCCCATTTGTTCAGCAGCATGGAACCTTTTACCAGCAAGATAATGCCCATCCCCATACAGCCTGCATTAGTTCGCAGTATCTACACGAGCAAAATGTTCAGGTAGTACCATGGCCAGCACGCTCGCCGGAACTTTCACTTATTGAACACGTCTGGGACATGATGCGCTGACAGCTTCAACAACACCCAAGGGGTGTGCCAACCACTGTCGCTGGAATGGAACAGCGACTTCGTGCTATTTGGCGTTCTATCCCTCAGTAAGACGCTATAGAACTGTACGATAGCCTTTCCCGCCGTGTTCATGAATGCATTGCTGCATGGGGTGGTTAAACATCATACTAATCATTATACTCATCAAAAATAAAAATTACCACTTTACCTACCCGGTAAAGTGGTAATTTTTATTTTTGATAATGTAGCAATCGCACATTTCAGTGTATGCTAACAGCTGCCTGCGTTTCAATAAAATGGTATTAATCTTTCCAAGAGTTGCATTTTTTTTTCCTGTAATGTATTACAGAGGGTATAACTATTTTTATAATCAAAAACACAGCAACAGCGTTCTCTGTACAAGATTGAATAATAATAAAGCACAGGAAGTATCTTGTAATCAAGGTACGTTTATAGAATTAACCGAAAAAACTGAGTTTGGCCGCGACTGGGATTCGAACCCAAGAAAGAAAATGATTAAAAGTTTATATATAATCCCTGTTGGCTGGAAATGGAATAGTTCTTGAGATAGTTCAGTGTTAGGGTACCGGATACGATATCAGGAGATATTGGGTTCTTAAAGAACAATAACCATATCCTCTGCTTTATTTTTATTATTGAATCTAGCATTGCATTTGCTCACTGGAAGTTGAATCTAAAGTCCTGTTTATGAATATACACCTACTTCGTTTTAATATTTAATATTTCCATTTAAATATTTGATAATTTCACTAAAATATAATACGGTACTTTATTTCGTTTTTTTTTTCTCGTTTCATCCGCATCTTGCTGGCACTACAATGTTCGAAACGGTGTTTCGAAAAATGAGTAAATATCTTAGCAATCTCTCATAAATATAATTATAAAAATTATAAACAGAATTAGAAAACGGTTTCCAGTTTATTTGTATTGACAGAGTTATAAAATAAGCGATGATCCTTATGATACAAAAGTTATATATATATATATACACCGAAGAGACAAAATACTATGACCACCTGCCTAATATGATGTTGGTCCTCCACGTGCCGCCAAAACAGCTCTTAGCCGACGAGGCATGGACACAACAAGATTTCGAAAGATATCTTGTGGTACCTGGTACCAACACAATTACCAGCAGATCCTTTAACTCTTGTATGGTATGTGGTTGAGCCGCAGAAGATCGGATGTGCTGTTCCAACACAAACCACAGATGCTCGATTGGATTGGAGAATTTGGAGGCCAGGGCAATACCTGGTAGCCTCCCTCGTGTTCTGTGAACCATTCTCGAACAATCCGGGCAGTGTGGCATAGTGCGTTATCCTGCTGAAAGACACTACTAGAGGGATATTCCATTGCTATGAAAAGATGTACCTGGTCTGCAATGATGTTTAAGTAGGTGGTAGACGTCATAGTTTCCTGCACATGAATGATTGGACCCAGGGTTTCCAAGCAGAACAATGCCCAAAGCATCACACTTCCTCCACAAGCTTGTTTTCGTTCCACGGTGCATCATAGTGCCAACACTTCCCCAGGTGAATGACATACACGTACCCAGCCGTCCGCATTGTGCAACAGGAATGAGATTCATCGGACCAGACGACCTTCTATTCATTCAAGTCCAGTTTTTTTGCTGGCGTGACCAATGACAGCGAACCGAGGTTAAGCATGGGCACTCGGAGTGGTCTGCGGCTACGCAACCCCGTTTTCAGCAGGGTTCGATGCATTATGTGCTGTGAAACATTACTCCCATCACCAGGACTCAAATTACGGGCGAGTCGCTCCACAGTATACCTTCTGTTGGCTCGTACCGTACGGGTTAGGCTTCGCTCACCTCTAGCATCGATGAGCCATGGTCGGCCCACACTTTGCCGACAGTTCGCGGTTTTTCTCTCCTCGGACCACTTTTTGAAAGTACTAACCACGTCTGACAGTTAGCACCCCAGAAGCCTTGTCGTCTAGGAAATGCTCTGACCCAGTCGTCTGGCCATTACGATTTTTCCTTTGTCAAACTCACTTAAGTCCGCTGCCTTCCCACCTGAAGAACAAGAATACTGATTAACAGAGTTCAGTATCAGGTGTTATTCATTTCATAACCTTTACACGCGCCGTCGTTTACCTGCAGTTATTTCGATTTGCATAAAGATGCGCTGGTCATAATGATTTGGGTCTTCGGTGTAGATATTAAAGCTATATTTATGTACAATACACTTATGTATTATCAGGTTTTGTCTAGAGAGAACATAGAAATGGATGACATTACCAGAAAAAAATTAAATCCACCAGTTGGGCTTGCAACATATCGCCCGTGAGCAGTTATTGTGCACAATCGTGCTTTGTAACATTCTCATACAACAGAACTGCATTTATAGAGTTTGTTGAAAAAATTGAATTTCACTGGGAGTTTCGCTATTCTCGAGAAAATAAATGTGAATGACTCTGCCTTGGATAAAAAGCAAAACAAAAAAACTTTAATAGTTTTATTTGCTTTTAAAAAGGGATATACCAAACTGCTCATTATTTTATATCATTTTAAGGAGATATTATAAATATCCTATTAAAATTCTTTAGTACTAACACATTGGAATTAATTATTACGGCGAAGAGAGATAATAATAAGTCAATATTTAACAAATTATAAAAACTGACACATAAGAAATCTTTTATTGCAAAACACCATTTGGGAAAAAATAAAGTGACCTTAAGAGTTCGGAGAAATTTTGGCAAACGTTGTAGTTTTCATTAACCTTGAAAAACTCGACTTTTCATTGCCTGAGGTCTAATGATTTCTTAAACTTCCACTACTGTTGTTATTATCACTATACTTATCGACTATTGAATCAAATGGCAAAAGTTTTCCTTGAAAATACTAAATCTAGAATTAAAAGACTTCCTCTAACAAACTAGTTTTACGTTCTCTGCTTGCTTTTGCCCTGTTGTGTCATCTGCATTCTGTCCTCGCTGCTTCAAAATGCAATACAACACGCAATGTTTAACCGCAATTGCAGCCTCTGAACTGCAGAAAAGACTTACTTAGAAATTGTCGACAAAACATTTTCAATGACGACGCAGGAGCGTTTACCTGTTGCGTTAATGAAACTTACGCAAAAATCGTGTTTTTCTTTCGGGTTTGTAAACGAGAAAGGGAATTCCTTTGGAAATAAGATTTGATAATGGAAGTCAAACGATTGCCAAAATTTCTTCGTATGGTGAAGGCCACTTTATTTTTTTTTACCAAATCTTGTTGTGTAATGAAAAATCTCTTATTTTTTAGTTTTCTTAAATAATGACATATTTATCTTTCTTCGCCAAAATAATTCACTTTCAATGTGTTAGTTTAATAGTTTGGTTCCTTCTAGGGTTAGTTATGGTAGTGAAATTTGGACGTTTTCTGAAGAAGATAACAGAAAACTAGATGCTTTTGATTCTAGATGCTTACGCAGCCTCTTAGGCATTAGATGGTTCAACTTTGTAACTAATGATGAGGTTAGGCAAAGGAGTTTGCAACCTCCTTTAAGCAGCATATTGTGCAGAGAGAGACTCCGTTGGTTTGGCCATGTTGCCCGTTTGGATAATTATAGATTGGCGAATAGGGTTATGAACAGTGTGCCTAAAGGCCTCAGAAAGAGGGGGAGACCTAGGATGCGGTGGGCAGACAATATCAAACAGGACTTTGTTAGAATTGGTGTGCAGTGGCCGAATGCAGCAGATGTAGCTCAGGACAGATATGCTTGGAGAATTAAATTGCACGGTCTGGTTGGTCCGTAGCCCATGGCACCTCTCACTTCCCATGGCTGCTTGAGGATGATGCTGATGATGATGATGTGTTAGTACTAACATATTGTACTACGATATTTAACATACATATCTCCTTAAATTTTGTTTTCAGAAAGGGAATTATTTGATATTTGGTCTGATCAAGGTCATTCTTAAATTGAGACATAATTTATGAACTGCATCATCGAATTCGAGAAAATAAAATATTACGTAATGTAGGTCCTTGGTATGGAATGGCCAATAAAATCTGAAATCTATTGTCTCATACGGACAGAATGATATAATTAAGTCTTTGAAAAATGTCGTGAATTGTAAATTATAGTTTGATCGACTATAAGAGATACAGGGGAAAAATAATATAGGACTGTCATTGTTATTAATCTGTTTTGGGGAAATCTTATTTTGAGCGAAGTAAATGACTCCTAATTTTAATGATTCTGTGTCGTGTGATGTCGTTAAAGTTCCGGAACAGGAAGAAATGATTGGGATTTTTAAATCGATTTGAGGGATTACAAAACATTTTGCAGGTGAAAAATAGAGACTCAAGAATAATCTTTTTATCATTTGCAAATCATAAAATAAAGAGACTGAAGAAATATTAATTATCACAATTTAGTTTCTAAATTCCATAAAAAAATGAATAAAAATTAAATTACAAATAAAATTAATGCTTGTAATAATTAAATTTGTAATTTAAAACATTCAATATATAGTAATATATATGAATCAATTTATTATTTTTTAACTATTTTTCTACTTTTTATTTGCCCTGCGAATGAGCAAATTATATTATAAAAGTCCATATCTTTTAAAAGTTCATTTCGATTGTCAAAACAGATAGTGCACGTGATTGCTCTTGAAACATAGATACTTGTTAGTGTTCCTTTAAAAGTTGAAAAGCATGTAATGTTTTTCACTTGAATAAATAAATTGGAATCGGGCGCCCTTGTTGTTGGGTTGTTTTACCTCTGAGCGGCACTTTTTGCACACCATGGCCAGGTCACATGGACCCCGAAGGCTCAGAGAAGGTTGGGGGAGGGGACCCACTGTAACAGCTGTTGGGAGACAGATGGTAGCCTCCCGTCAAGGCCATCCAGCGTGTTCTTTAACGTGCATAGGGCATGGCTCTCCCGTACACGGGCCACGGCTTAACGTCCCATCCGACGGACGGCGGCCTTTCCAAGCCCATCGGTGTCCCCTGCTGACCGTGGGCAGGGCGGGGAATTTTGCGGAGATAAATCTCAACGCTGACCCAGCTGGGACTCGAACCTGGGAACTACAGATTACGAGCCTGGCGCGCTACCGACTGAACCACCCCCGCCCCTCGGGCGCAATTAGGCAAATCCTTAAATGTGTATTATGAAAAGTCAGACCCTGATTATCTATAAATCATATCTTGAAATGAAATTTTTCGAACTTTATTTTCTCGAAACCTGTATACTGTTAACTCTATTCACTTTAAATATAAAAATAAACTTTATTTTCAAAAATACACAAAAGACAATGATGTCCTAGAAGCTATATTTGGCTTGTCCTAGCTACTCATAAAACACACAGCATACTCTTAAAATAAGATTTATCCATGCTGAAAAAAAATCCGCATTTTGTCGCCTATCACTAATCCCAGTCCTTTGTAATCATAGTTTAGGATAATAACAATTGTATTAGTATATAGCAGGCCTGGATCTGGAAACTAATCGAGTGCGGGAGGACAAGAAACCCAAACGAGCCCGAAAAATATAAAAAAGGCAGAGTGGGGCACGAGACTCGATTCAAATGCAGTATGCATTTTCTTTCCTTTTAAGTCTTTAGAAAATTCCTTGAAAAATTTATTAAATTTAAATAAGTTTAAATAAGAAGGGGACCTTGACCCCTTGGATCTAGGGGGTGGGGCCAACGCCCCTTAATAAAAAGAGGGCCTTGCCCCCCTAGATCTGACCCTGCTACATAGTAAGTCGCTCTTCGACTTCACAGACGAGTCTCGACTACCATTCTAAAAATGTGTGCTACCAATTTTGTGCAAATGGATAATAATTAATCTAAAATAGAACGTGTCAATGGAAATAAATTTAAAACTAAAGTGGCCATCCTTGTCTAAATTTTGCTTATGGTAATATGATAAGTAAATTAAAAAATGGGTGTAATTGCGTTAATAATTTAATTGGAAGTAAAAGCTTTGGGTTTACACTAATTCATATTCGGTTGAATCTTGTCCAAAAATAAATAATTTTGTTTCCTTTATTTTTTCTGAATTAGGAATTTGTCGCGAATTTAAAATTAATGTCAATGTTGTTCAGAAAATTTCAACGACTATTTGTAAAGCTTGGAAGAACTAAAAACATAATACTTGGTCACAAAGAATTTTGTTTCTTTACTTATTTCCCAGCACGTGAAGAACCACCTGATATAAGATCTTCCTATTGTTTTATATTAACTTTCAGATACGAAAATATTATAAGGCGTTTTAGAGTGGGAATGTCGTAAGATAAAAACAAACTTGGAATGGAGGTGGAGGAGTTACGTAGTGCTCAGAATAAGCTTATCAGTGCAAATAACAACCCACCAAGCAGGGCCGGACTTTTACTATCTGAAGTCCTAAGCTATGACAGATTTAAGGGGCCCTAAGCTACAATAAGTTTAGGAGGACCCAAAATTTCGAAAGGCGAAATAAGTTATATATTCATTATTCTGATTAAAAGGAACATTAAAAAATAAATGTGAAATTGATGTGATGAAAACATTATAGTAACATTGATTGCACAATGGATTAATTTGAGTATAAAAAAAATTTCGTGACAGTAAACTTTAAACTTATATTTTTTTTAGACCCTAATAATCGTGAGGCTATAAGCTGTAGCTTAGTTAACTTATGGGTGTGTCCAGCCCTGCCACCAAGTAAAGTGAAAAAAAAAAAAAAAAACAAAAAACAGTAAAATATCACATGCGATGTCCTGTAGACTTGCGACTCACGAAATAGTCATCTGAAAAAAATTTAGTTTCGCAGTGAGTGGGATTCGAACCCACGTTCCCCAGTTACAGCACCCCTGGCATGTAATTCGGAAAAGTGGGTTAGAATCTCACTCACAGCGAAACCAATTTTTTCAGTTAACCGTTTCGCGAAATGAAACCAGTTTAAACTTTGGCAGTTAACGAGTTGTTGGCGTGTTTTCCTGCAGGATAAGAAGATCCGTGTTCTGATCTTGTATAACTTAGGGGTGTTTTGTCCACTTGTTATGACCACCCCTGGTGTATATTTAGGATGGTACAAACACTTTGGTCGTGATGCATTATTTGCTGCCAAAATCTAGGCAGTTCCCTGACCCAATATTCAAATGAACTGACATTTAACAAATGAAGACTGAGATCATTTTACAGTTAACAAAAACATAACATTTATTAACAAAATTACTATTAGACATTTCATTCACAACTGTAGTTCCCACTTTTGGGACGGATTCAACAATGCCTCTGACATGGCCCTGTTCAATTAAGGCAAACTTTATGCGTGGTGGAGATCAGTTCCCTAAACACTCGGGACACCGAAACGGCAGTTCACAGAAACACATTCGAGTGAAAAAGCGGAGCCAGATTCAATAAGATTCCCCCTTACCTCTTCAAGTCAGGAGTCCCTCGGGAAGATAATCACTGGGCCGTTGCGCTCCAAGTCACTGGGAGCCCGGCTGCTTAGCGCTTCCTCCGCACATGCACTGTTCACACTTCGAGATTCTGCTCACTGGAGAGGATCATTGCTGTCGACCATACAGTCCGGACGAGAAGAAGAGACTGCCTGTTTTTTTGCAAATTTTCTCTTGTCCTTTTTCGCTGCCCCCCCCCCCCCTTGTGGAGGTCATCTACGCTCATGCGTGGCTGTACGGGATTGGCCAGAGTAGCCTAGGTGCGAATCTCAGCTCCCCTCCGGCCAACGTTGTTTACCAGGCATGTCATGTAGTTCCTCTGACATCTGGGATTCCAGGCTCAACCTGGAAAGTTCAGGGCCTGCGACCGAGTTCCTCTTCGTTGAACTGGACACAAAAATGGAGGCAGTCGAAAATGTCACTATTAAAATGGAAGGCGATGTTTTCAGCCAGTCGTCCCTTCATGAAGTCTTGGCCATGTAATAGAATTACGTGGGCATGACACTTTTTCTTCTCGCTTCCGTCTCAAGTCTTCTTTACGACGTCTTATTCACTGGTTTCTTCAGGGCTCTATGGAAAGTTGGTTGTTGTGATATTTCTCACCCCTTACTTCTTCACTGAGACAAAAGAAATAATAAATATCCCCTCAAGCAGCTGCATGCCACAGATGTCTGACAGGACCCTGTCAGTTTAGCACTCCATAGAGAAGAATCTGTGAGGAAAGCGAGACCTGAGCAGGAGGACAACACAAACACCCATGCCTTACCTGGAGCTCGAACCTAGGTCCCTTGGGTCAGTATACAAGCGCGTTAACCACTAATTCTGACAAAACTAAGTCATAATCTCATATCCCTAGCTCTCTCTTTAGTGAGATGTCAGTTGTCATCAGTCATGACCCTTATTGGGAGTGATGTTCGATATTAAAATTTTTATTGAAATCAGGATCGCGCATTGTTCAGTCCGATGCCCATGTGGTGTCAGAGAGCATTGGACTAATGACTTAGCGATATTTAATTGTTGAGTCCACGTTCCGAGGAAGAATCGATGTAATAAATCAAAATTGCACAATTTCTTTTACCTTAAGAATAATTCAGTTAATGCGGAAGTTAGAAAATGAAATTTATTTGTTTCTAAATATTAGTGCTATTCACTAATATCAAGGAACGTTTTCTGTTTCTACCGAGAAACTCTAAAAAAGTTTTGTTGGGAAGTGGAACGTCCTCATAAATTTATAAAATGTCCTCGTTAGGAACCAATGGTCTAGATTAGGGGTTCTCAACGTGGGGTACGGGTTAATATTTTTGGGGGTAAACCGTGAGAGCTCAAAAGTCGCTAGATATATGTTATATATATATATACTATTTGTTTTACTTTATTCCAATTGTTATACTATACATAACTATAGTTTTATCTATCTATACAAGGGGTACGCCAGTTACATATAATTTCCAGGGGGTACGTAACGAATAAAAGGTTGAGAACCAGTGGTCTAGATCGAAAAGAGCATATTTAGCCAGTAGCCTACCACTGCTTCAGATGCCATTGAGAGTAAGGCACAATGATATGCATAAACTTAAATTTTAAACTTAATGAAACATGTATCAAAATGTTTTAAATTCTATATCACGAAATGGTTTTTAAAACTAAGATCTTGACTTTTATACAAGTTAAAGGCCTGATTTGTTTTAATAAAGAGACATTTATCTTCTGCAATTTCTTATCAAGTCACTTTAGGAGAATAAGTAGACTGAAAGCTCTCGGTAGGTTTTTGTATCAAGGCTTACGAAATAAAAGGAATGAAAAAGTAACATGAATGAAAATAACATTCGTATCATAACTAAAAGTCTGATAAATAAATGGCTATATAGATATGAAGGAATCTGATTTCTATTCTGATGAATGGCTCTTTAAGATCTGTCGCTGATATCAAGTTAGAAGAAATGGAACAATCTAGAGATACAGGTGTGCAAAAGAAATAGAAAAATCAAAGGCCTTGAGAGCATCCTTGCTATCTTATCTAGTCGATTTTCCTTCTTTGGTGTGTGACACAACAGCTCTCTTTGAAACCGATTGCAATGATAAAGTCGCAAACAAAATTGTAGGGTGTTTCGCCAACATATGCTGTCATCTTCAAGGACATGCATCAATGGCTCAGCGCTCCAGGCAATATGTCCAGACTACATGGCATGAGTCGCAACCACTCCCTGACCTCTGTGACCTGTCTTTTTCACGTTGCTAAGAAATGATCTCTTGATGTTTTTATTCTTGAAGATTTTGACGGTTTTAAGCTTCCGAAATATATAAGGCATTGAGCAGAAGGCGTAACAAAATTGGGGCAGAAGAAACTTCCTTGGCAATCAACGAACTATATATTCACACAAAATCACGGCTGAGCTTCCCATTAGATCGAATGCAGTTTTGAAATCCATTACTTGAGTGGGAAGCAGAGATGTTTTAAAGCGTACACAATACAGGGATAATCGTGGTGAATCAATGGGTACAGAGATATTCCTAGTTATCGAGATCTTTTCTAACATAAAATTTGAACACAAAAACAGAAGAAAAAATATAAATGATAGGATCGCTGTTACAGAATTTTGTGTTAGTTGACGGAATACAACCCAATTTATTTATTTTTAAAAGCAACGTTCAAACAGTAAAAAAGACATGCATTATAGTGAAATTATTAGAGGCCGTCTCTTCTAATATCGTTTTGGTTTTGAGAACTATAAATTCATTCAGAAGTTCAGAATCTCTTTTCTATTTGCAACTGATGTGTTGATAAGTTTGTTAGGTGTCAGAGTCAGTCTCTGCATGGTCTTCAAAGTATGAATCACTAGATTTCTGTTAATTTGAAATAATGTTTTCAAAATAAGGTTTTCTTTAAAATAAAAATTCTTCATTGAAAAAAATGTTTTCTTGAAAACAATTTTTTGGATAAACTGCTATCGAAAAGTTAATTAAAAGCAATAGGCAACTTTCATTTTTAGGAGAATAAGAAGTTTGGAAAGAGGGATGAGAGATATTTATAGCTACGATACTTCCCACATCATAAACTTCCATTTGGCATATATACACCGAAGGGCCAAAATATTATGACCAGCGCATCTTTATGCAAATCGAAGCAACTGCAGGTAAACGACGGGGCGTGTGAAGGTCATGAAACGGTGTAAATAACACCTTATACTGAGCTCTGTTAATCAGTGTTATTCTTGTTCTTCAGATGGGAAGGCAGCGGACTTAGTGAATTTGACAAAGGCCAAATTGCAATGGCCAGACGACTGGGTCAGAACATTTTCGAGACGACAAGGCTTGTGGGGTGCTCACGGTAAGTCATGATTAGTACCTTCAAAAAGTGGTCCGAGGAGGAAAAACCACGAACCGCCGGCAAGGTGTGGGCCGAACATGGCTCATCGATTCTAGGGATGAGCGAAGACTATCCCGTATGGTACGAGCCAACAGAAGTGATATTCTGGCGGAACTCGCCCATAATTTGAATGCTGATGACGGGAGTAATGTGAAACAATACACAGTACATCGCACCCTGCTGAAAATGGGGCTGCGTAGCCGCAGGCTGCTCCGGGTGCCCATGTTGACATCAGTTCACCGTCGAAAGCGTCTACAATGAGCACGCGACAATCAATGTGGACCATGCACCATGTGGCATGCCGTGTACATGTGTGCAGTTTACCTGGGGAAGTGTTGGAACCAGGATGCACCGTGGGACCAAAACAAGCTGGTGGAGGAAGTGTAATGCTTTAGGAAATGCTGCTGGGAAACATTGGGTCCAGTCATTCATGTGCAGGAAACTATGATGTCTACTACCTAATTAAACATCATTGCAGACAAGGTACAGTCGCTCAAAAAAGTATCAGAACACTATGGTCGATTACAGAATTCAGAAAAAATATCTGGCAACGATTTTTTTAGAAATTAGTGATCTGACAACCTTCGTGTCACGTGATACAAAGGTTGCCAAATCACTAATATCTAAGGAAAAAGGGTAAAATTTTAGAACTATCCTCTTTGGAGATATCAGTGCATTAGTTCTCAAACTTATTTCATATTTCAGTCTGAACCAAAAATATCTATTTAGACAATACAGCAGACAATATAATTAGTGCTGAATACTAATTTTTCCTAGAGGGTTAAAATATTTTCTGTAGGAAACCATTAATAACAAGCAAAAAAAAAGCCTTGAAAACGCCAGGAATATAGAGAGGACAATGGAGAACTGGATAATTTAAGGCGATACACTTCTCCATCTAATCTACCCCTTTCTCCGAAACTGACGAAACCCTGAATTCAGCACTGAATACACTAGACCACATATAAAAGACTCCAGTAGGAAGTTTTCCACTGTAATAAATTTGTGTGAAGTTTTTTTTTTAATCCATAAGAGAGGATAAAACCACAATAAAGAACCCCTTTAATCCTTGAGTAGGCTTTGCCCTACATTTTTATACTAGCAGCTCGTGTGGTATTTTATACCCCAATTCCATTTTTAGACCTTTCAACGCTTATATGAATAAGAAAAATATATATTTTTTCATTTTACTGCAATTAGAGTTTTTTCTAAATGCATCACACGACTTACATAAAATAAAATAATTTATACAATATAATTTCAATAGTAGAGAAATCCCAAGGAAATGTCCTGTAAATATGAAACTAGTGAATAGTTTCATCGTCTCTTCGTGACACGTGACCTTCGTGTCACGTGACACGAAGGTTGCCAGATCACTAATTTCTAAAAAAAATCGTTGCCAGATATTTTTTCTGAATTCTGTAATCAACCACAGTGTTCGGATACTTTTTTGAGCGACTGTACTCTGACGATTCCACCAAACGTTTCGTGAGAACAGAATAATTGTTTTGGGTTCGGAAAGAGTAAAGAATCAGAAACAAAAATGTTACAGGTGACAAATATTTACTCTTCGTTAGTTCACTAGAATTAAATAAAAATAGACGATGATTGCAAATAAATTATGGCAACTGAAGATGGGACAAAAATAAAAATTTCCGTCTTCAACTAAACTCATGTCAAATAGAAGAATTAGAAAGTTGATTCGCTTTCGTCATTGCAAGCTTCACAAGTGTATGCTATTTTGCATGTTGTTTAAAAATGGACTGTTGGCATGAATTTTGTCTTTCTCAGGCCGCAACTGATATCACAATGAAAGAATAGCAAGCTTTCATGGGTTGGGTGGGTTGTTTTACCTCTGAGCGGCACTTTTTTGCACACCATGGGCTAAAAGTCCAGGTCACATGGACCCCGAAGGCTCAGAGAAGGTTGGGGGAGGGGACCCACTGGAACAGCTGTTGGGAGACAGATGGTAGCCTCCCGTCAAGGCCATCCAGCGTGTTCTGTAACGTGCACAGGGTATGGCTCTCTCCCGCACACGGGGCCACGGCTTAACGTCCCATCCGACGGACGGCGACTTTTCCAAGCTCATCGGTGTCCCCTACTGACCGTGGGCAGGGCGGGGAATTTTTGCGGCAAGCTTTCATGTGATATGAATCAGTGTGGTCACATTTAAAAAGCTAAAAATGGCACACTTTATACCCTGCCTGCCTGCTGGAGGATTAAGAAGAAAAATGTTTTTGAGTCGTTACGAAACTGACTTTAAATTATTAAAAACAATCTAATCAAAAGTTAATTTAGAAGTCTCTTATAATGAATAAATGTCAGCTCTATTGGAGATAGGCTTGCCACAAAGACATAAGCAAGATTTTTAATGTGGGAGGGGGAATAATTTAGAGAATTTTTCAGGAACGTTTTTTAAATTTGCCCTACATTGATATTGAAAGTCAGAAATCAATAACACCCCAAACGGAAAATATATCAGACAGAAAAATTTGATTACTATGAGTAATCGAAAGCATTAATTTTCTAGAATTTTTTTTTACTGTGAGGGTCATGTTGCACACAATGGACTAAATGGCGATGTCGGAAGGGTTCCAAGTACTCAGAGAAGTTTGGGAGAAGCTGACCCACAGACTGCAGCAAAGTGGAAGGTTATCCAGAATGTTCCTTAAAGTCCACAGACTATGGCCATCGTTGTCCCCTTCTCTCACCGGAATCAGGGTGGGGTTTAGTGGTGGGAAATCTCAACTCTGGCATAGATGGGACTTGAACCTGGGAACTGTAGAGAAGGGTGCAGTTGGGAAGTGAATTGATTTAACTGAAACACACGCCAACCACATTCTGGTATAGGTTTTCTCATAAATTATTTTTTCCAGATACTGCAATTTACATTTTTCACTCTCCAACGTAGTAGTCTTTTTTTTTTAAATGCTATTTAAAACTTTTTTTTTCCTCTCCGTTACCATTGCAGAAATTTTAAAGGGGAGAAAGATGCAAGTTTGTCTTGACCTGCGGCGGAGGTGGCTCAGTCAGTAAAGCGCCATGCTTATAATCTGTAGTTCCCAGGTTCGAGTCCCACCTGGACCAGCGTTGAGATTTATCTCGCTAAAACTCCCACCCTGCCCTCGGTCAGTAGGGAACACCGATGGGCTTGGAAAGGCCGCGGTCCCTTGGATGGGACATTAAACCATATTCCATGTGAAGGACAATCGTATTTTGTGCACGTTAAAGAACCCGCTGGATGGCCCTGACAGGAGACTTCCATCTGTGTTCTAACAGCGATCCAGTGGGCCCTCCTCCACCAACCTTTTCTGAGTTCTTGCGACCTGGCCATTTAGTCCATTGTGTCCAAAAAAGGTTCCGTTCAGAGGTAAAACAACCCAACCTTCTAGACAGGGTCCTAGCCATGGGGGGAGGTTCCCCCCCAAAGTAACTCGGAGTTGGCTAAATTCGAAGCGACTTCGTAAAATCTAGGTGAGTTGTGTAAATTTGGAACTTTTTTTTTGGAAAATTAAGGGGAGTTGTCAAAATTGAGGCAACTTGGCAAATTTAAGGCAGTTTGGAAAATAGAGGAATGGCAAAATTTAGGACAGTTGGCAAAATTTGAAGCCACTTAGTAAAATACAGGTGAGTTGGCAAAATCGGGACAACTTGGCAAAATCTTATGGAGTTGGCAATATTCGGAGTGACTTGGTTAAAATCTTGGGGAGTTGGCAAAATTAAGGTGAGATGTAGAAATTAGGATTTTTTTCTGCAAAATTATGGCGAGTTGGCAAAACTTAGAGAGTTGGCAAAATCTAGGGGTAGTTGGAAAAACTAAGGGCAGCTGACAAAATTCGGAGTGACTTGTCAAAATCGTGGAGAGTCGACAAAATTCAGGTGAGATGTAAAAATTGCAATCTTTTTTCTGTAAAATTATGGCGTGTTGGCAAAATCGAGGCAACTTCGCAATATCTAGGAGAGTTGGCAAATCTTGGGGGGGGGGGGGGTTGGCAAAATTCAGAGTGACTTTGCAAGAATCAGGTGTGATGTAAAATTGGGATTTTTTTTCTGTAAAATTGTGGCGAGATGCAAAATACGGGCGATTTGTGAAAATTGTGATTGTTTTTGTGAAATTAAGGAGAGTTGACTTAATCGAGAAAACTTGGCAAAATCTAGGGAAGTTGGCAAAACTGGAAACCACTTGATAAAGTACAGGTGAGTTGCAAAAATTGGGATTGGTTTTGTGAAATTAAGGAGAGTTGGAAAAACCAAGAACTCTTGGCAAAATCTAGGGGAGTTGGCCAAATTCGAAGCCACTTGGTAAAATACAGGGGAGTTGTGAAATTGTTCCTTTCTTGTGCAATTAAGGAGAGTTGGTAAAATTCGAAGTGACTTGGCGAATTCAGGGAAGATGTAAAAATTTCGATTTTTTCTGTAAAATTACGGCGAGTTGGTAAAATCTAGAATAGTTGGCAAAATTCGAATCCACTTGGTAAAATGTAGGCGAGTTGTTAAAATTGTGGTTTGTTTTGTGAAATTAAAGAGTGTTGGACAAATTGAGGAAACAACAAAATGTAGGGCAGTTGTCAAAATTCGAATCCACTTGGAAAATACGGGCGAGTTGTGATAATTTTTTTTATTTGCGACATAAAAAAAAATTATCACAACTCGTCCGTATTTTCCAAGTGGATTCGAATTTTGACAACTGCTCTACATTTTGTTAAGTTTCCTCAATTTGTCCAACAGAATTTGAATTTAGAATAGTTGACAAAAATCGTGAATACTTGCCAAAATCTTGGGGAGTTTGAATAGTTTTAAGTGATTTGGCAAATTTATGAGAAATGTAAAGATTGGGATTAGTTTCGTGAAATTAAGGAGTGGTGGCCAAAACAACGGAAAATTCACACTGACGTGTTACAATGCAGACGAGACGTTTATATAGGCATTTTTTCTGTGAAATTATGGCTAGCTGGCAAAATTGGAAATTAAATCCCCTCCCCCCACGTAGCGGAAATCTAGTAAGTTTGCTCAGTTGGCGAAATTTTAATTTCTCTCCCCCCCCCCAACTAGAGTCCTTCGCTACGCCCCTGCTTCTAGACCTTTCTCTCTCCCCGGGTTCACACCTGGTGGAAGCAATGGATAAAGATATGTATCACATGTTACTAATGTGACAGATTAAATAAAAGTTATATTTTAATGTTTTAGACAGTGCAAAGTTTCACGTGAGTTGTTTATGAATAACATTAGAAACGTTTTAGAATATTGCATCCATGGGCATCGTAAGGAGATGTGAGAAACTGACAGAACGTTTAAAGGATTTCATGAACGGCGGGAATTTCCCTTTGGACCTCACTTTATGATATGGAACTGGTTTCGCCATCTACTGGCACTAATTTCAACCATCTTGGAACAGCAGTAATTGTTTTTTAATCAATTGAATTTTAAAGAACAAATTATACTTTTTACAAAGGAGAAACTAATTGCTGAACCTAACTTGAGAATAGATCCACCAGTAGAAGATGAACAGTATCTTCTAAAAGTTAAAGTGAATAGGAGGAAACCGAAAGATAAAATGTATTACGTAATCGTATTACGTAACATTATAAATCGTATTACGTAACATTATATATTAACATTACAGATTTTAAGACCGTTAACCAAACGAATGCAGAAATTGAAGAAAGGAGTGACAAGTTATGATTTAAACACAGAAGTAAAAAATCTCATTTCCATGAGTTTGTTGTGTTGCTACAAAAATTTTAAAATTTTCCCAAACGTCATTGTAATTTCAGAAATATGATAAAGATAAACATGAAATGTCTTTGTGTCCTATAGAACATAATTTTGCAAACTATGGACCGCGCGAAGTCTTTGGAAAGGTTTGCACCACAATAGATTTTATCTTTGAATTTTTGCACTGTAAGCAAGTAAAGGGATTGCAAAGATGTGTGTTTATTTTTACTAATAAATAATATGTGTTTGAGCATTGGGAGCCGGCAGTAATTTTTCCAGATGGGAGCAAATTCTTTTCAGGGAGTGACAAATATTAACAGCGGCTGGCAAAAAACAAATCAGTGTTTCAATTTAGAAATATTTATGTTGAACTATTCATTAAAGAGTGCGGCTGGAAATAAGAATCATGCATACATCGTACCGTAACTAAAGGATGCCCAAAAAGAAAACGAAAAAAATAATGAACATATATTATTAGCTATCCCGTTGTCGAGTGGTTAGCATACTTGTCTACTTATCAAAGGGATCCTGGATTCAAACCTCGTGTAAGGCACAGATGTTTGCATTGTTTTTTCTGCTGAATTCTCGCCTTCCTCCTAGACATTTTACTACGGCGTATAAACAGACGGGCTCTCGGGAAGCAGTTGCTTGATGTGATGTTTTTTTTTGTAAATACACTGGCGGAAATTGAAAAAAGAACATCATTAACAATTGAAGCGTAATCTATGAGATTTATTTAGTAGAAACAGCTTGTTGAGAAAGGACAGTGATCACACGTGTGAAGTGATTCAATGTTTATTTTACTTTTTAATCAGTATTACATTTTACAAAAGGCACATTTTAATAAGGTGTTGAACATCATCGAGCAGCAATACAAGCTCCCAATCTGGCATGCAATCGGTCGTACAATTGCTGGATATTACTCTGGGGGATACCATTCCACGCATTTTCAACTTGGACGCGCAATTCAGCGATGGTCGTTGCCTTGCCGCGGTCGACGGAAGAGTTTTTGTCCGATCCAGTCCCAGACATGCTCGATTGGAGAAAAGTCTGGGGAGCGTTCTGGCGAAGGGAGTTTGTGCGCTGCCTGAAGAGCATGTTGAGTTCATGGGCGGAGTGTGGGCGGGCGCTATCCTACTGGAATATCGCATTTGGGATTACACTCAAATATGGCAGGACAACCTGCTATACGATGTCGCTGACGTATGTATTGCTGTTCAGTGTACGTTGTACAAACACGAGACATGTACAAGAGTGATAGCTAATCATTCCCCACACCATGATGCCCGGCGTGGGTCCTGTGTTTCACTGATGGATGTACGATGGAAGAAGCCACTCACCTTGTCGCCTACAAACACGTAAGCGACCATCAGACACTCCTAAGCCAAGTTAGCTTTCATCAAGGAAGACCATAGACTGCAATTCTTCCCTCCAATGAACTCATTGTTGACACCACTGCAACGTGCTCGAAAGTGACGAGGTAACGTTGGTAACTGTGCCAACGGCATGTGTGCCCGTAGTCCTGTTTCCAAAAGATGATTACGTATCGTTCTTGCAGACACCCTTGGTATGACAGAGGATTGAATTTGTGATGCCGTAGCCGTCCGCTCTGCTACCGCTGCCCTCCTGATATGCCGATCCTCTCATGCATCCGTAACTCTGTGTTGCCTGAACCATGTCTATAAGTGTGCGAATGCTCTTCTGATCAACGACGCCACCATCGTACTACTGCCAATATCTCTCGTCCAAAGCAGTGGGCAATTTGACGAAAAGACCAATCTGCTTCACGAAGACCCATTATACGACCTCTCTCAAACTCTGCTAACTGAACAAATGTTGCACACCTGCATCGTCAGGGCATGGTAACTTCTTCAAAGAGCACTGAACGACATGACACAAGACGAATAACTTTCTTCTTCACGACCTAGTCCTTAAATATGAGCTGCGTACATTTGCATGTTGTCGTCCTCAGTGACGTCATTATTTCATCCAATGACTGTCAATCTTGGATCACGGTGTCTGCTGCGCTTAACTATTAACATATTATAATATGACGTTCCTAAAGGAATTCTTTCTGGTTGTTCTTTTTCAATTTCCGCTATTGTATATGCAAAACAAATTTTATAATAATAATTGAAAATAAATGAAATACTAGCGACAAACAAAGAAAACGTAAAAACAAAAAGACACAAAGGTTTAGCCTTCTTCAAAGAAAAAGATGTATTTAATTTTTGGTACACCTGATATTATTTAACGTAAATTAATTTTTTCAATTTTTTTTTGTAAGATGGTAGGCAGCTGCATCTCTTAGCGCCACTGTCACCGCCCATGGTTTTGAAACTTACTCGTGTTACAAAGGGCATAACAAAAACTTTTTAAATTCTCATAACGTGATAGACACATTTTGTTAAAAAGAAAAGTGAAAAAATATATAGAACCTAACTGGAAAGAACTAACAGAAAACAATCATCATTCACCTAGATCAGGGGTGGGCAATTGTTTTAGTATCTACACTGCGCATGCGTATTGACGTGGCGTCCTAGTGGAAAATACGAGACGAATCTTCGGTCGCGCACGGGAAGGAAATCTCGGTTCAAGGCGGATTTTTCTGACTGTCTTGGCGGGCCACAAAAAACTCTTAGCGGGCCGCTATTTGCCCACCCCTGACCTAGATCCATATTAATAAAATATATCTCTCTCTTTCTATGGCATCCATATCTTATTGGGAAATCGTGGTAGACCCTTCAAAATTTCAGAGTGTTTCTGGTGGTTGCGCGATTGCAGTGCCGTCTCAAAAAGAAATTTCCAAAGGAGGGCTTGCTACGAGCAAAAATATTTTCCTACCCAAAATGATAATTATTGTCAAATCCATTGTTGTCATTTTCTGCTCCCTAACTGAAGGGTCGTAACAACACGTAAATCTGCGTCTGTTGCCAGATCCAGTAGGAATCCGATATTTTAACTAACTGGGGGTCATACAGGGGTAACCCGCATGCACATTTTGAGATTCCTTTCGGGAAAGTAACTCAAGAACCATAGGACCTCATAAAATCGGACGAAACAGATATAAAAATCTCGATAGTTTGCGTAGAAACGAAGCCATGTGATAAGAGAGCTCGTGCTGACATCAGCGACGACCTGGGCAACGCCTCGTAATTTTTCTTGTTGAATCTGTGCTTAAGGATTGAGGGTGGAGAGATACTCAATAAACTAACCTTTAGTGCAGATGAAATCAGAATATACATATTAAATATTAAGACCCTGCAGCGTCGGATGCCTTTCAGCTATTATGGCAATAATTAAAAACTTAGTAATTTATAACCTCATCCAGTATAATACTCATACTAAACTTGATCTAATTTTGTTCCCTGCTATAAAAGGTTATTTGTTATTAAAGCAAGGAACTTTAATAAATCTTCTGGAATGCGGTACTATAAGCAAAACAAATTGAATTAAACCAAAATTTTTACTTTTTAATACCATTTTGTGTTCTTGATTTTAAATTTTGAAATGTTTATTTTTAGAAGTTTCTTGATTCCGTGTGTATACTGCTCAAAGTGGAAACAGCAACACCGAGAATTGAAGTAGAGATATGTAAATCGCAGGAAGAAATCGGCGATTGTACATATGCAAATGATCGAAATTTCGCAGCGAATGGACATGTGGCATCCAGCCGAGCTGTGGATAAATATCATGTTCCCACGAGTTCGTATCATAGCACGACCTACAATGAGATTGGAGTGCATGCTGCGAAAATGTTCGGAGCATGCTTTGGAGACGCCAGCGGAACCCTTATGTAGAATTCATGCCTTCCCACAGAGAGAGCGAATCGTCGATATGCGAAGTTCGCATTGAGCGTTCGAGCATCGCCCCATCCATGGGGTACCGTCATGAGAGCAGAGTGCAAACGTGCGTCTCACGTAACATTATACAGCACCAATTGACATAAAGGGCAGATACGGGACCAGTACGCTGCACTACAGGACGTGGAGATCGCATGCTCGCGACCTTTTCACCACAGTGCTGTATAATGATTTGCGGACCACTACGGGTACCATGGTTTCCATGCAAACCATTAGAACATTGCATGACGCAGGAATGAGGGCAAGACGTCCAGTCCAGCATCTGTCATTGCACAGACATCACCAGTTACGCCATCTCCATTGGTCTCGAGTGTTGGTTTTCCATGCCCGATTCTGTTTCTGCATGCCAGATGGCTGTTTGTCTACATGACCTTGGCGTCGTCAACAACAGGAGAAAGCCTATTCCACTAGCGCCATACGGTTCCCACCATGGTATAATGGTATGGGGTGGCATCAAATATGGCTGCTAAACAATTCTGTTCCATGTTTCTGGTGTGCTAACTGGGAGACATTACATCAATACATCATTAATTCTGTGGTATGACCCTTCCTTACTACCATGACTGGATTGATCCTACAGCAGAACAATGCCACCCCACACAGTGAACGTGCAACGATGAACAGTCTCCAAGGTGCAAACATTCTCCCATGGCTGCCACACTCCCCAGATTTGTCGCTCGTTGAGCATGTATCGAAATTTATGGGTCGCCCCTCTTCGCCAGCTCTTTCCGGCGGCGAACCTGGTACAGCTGGGTGCCCAATTGGATGCTGTTTGTAACAACATACCTAAGGGCACCATTAACCATCTGATTGATGGAATTCCGAAATATCTAAAGGGTTGTATAATCGCCCAAGGTGGGTTTACTATGTACTGATGAATCTGCAATAAACTCACGTACCTTGCGTTCTCACGTTCCGTGTTTTAATCATTTGCATATCTACCCTCATAATTTTCGTCCTGTCAGTTTCTACCGTATACATCACTTCTTTCATGGTAGTACAATTTTCACTTTGAGCAGTATATTAAGCACGAAAACAGCTTCGGCCAGACCAAAAGCACTGTTTTCATTGATTAATTTTTTTTTTATTAATTTATTGTGGTGTGCCTTAAAGTTGATCAGAAACTTTCATTGTACAGTGAGCAAAAGAAGTTTGAGAAACAATGTTCTGTGTGAATATCGATGTATTGTATATATATATATAATTGTGAGGGATTAACGGTTAACTGACGGTTGATTGACTGATTGAATGACAGGGAATCGTACTAATTCTAACTATGAACCGGAAATGGTAGCGCTCACACAATTTGTACTGAGGCGTAATCGGGGACGTAGGTATCGGAAAAAAATCCGAAATTTGACCTCCCACTTTCCTTCTAGGTCAAATCAAGATCATGAAGAGGAAAAACCTTAATTTACCATTAATACCTCGCATTACCGTAACAATGTGGCAGTTTTTCAATTCTCATTTACCTGGAAGATGGACAGGATGAAGAGGAAGTATGAAGTGTACGACTAAGGTCACCTTGATACATCAGACCTGAATATCCGTTGATAAAAAGGAGGGAAGAAAGGAGGGAAATTAAAAAGGCATAAAAATTTAAACAATTTAATTTATCTAAATCGCCGTCCCATGGCCGAGTGGTTAGTGAGCTTGGCTATTGATCTAAGGGACCTGGGTTCGAGCCCCGGGTAAGGCATGGATGTGTGTGTCGTTTTTCCGCTGAGGTCCTGCCATCCTCACAAACCTTCTACTATGGCATATAAACTGACAGGCTCCTGTCAGACCTCTGTGGCAAGCAGCTGCTTGAGGGGGTATTTATTTTTGTTTAATATAATTAAACAAAAATATAATTAATAAATTTTAAAGCTAAATAAAAAAAAAGAAAATTATTTATTATGACTGTACTAGAAACGTGAAAATTGGTGTTTGGGGATATTTTGGACTGTAGATCTCAGAAATATTACGACATTTCGGATACGGTGTTCCTTCGAGGTCAAAGGTCAAATTGAGACTTATCAGTTCTAGAGAGCTAAAAATTGGTTCCTGGGGGTATTTAGAGTTGTAGGGCTCGGAAATTATGCGAAATTGTGGTGAAATCCTTCTAGGTCAAAGGTGAAATTTTGTTCTACCAGAGCTGGAGAGTTAAAGATTGGTGAATAAGGCTCTTTCAGGCAGTGGAACTCGAAAATAAGAGGAAGTTTCAGATCCAATGTAGCATTCAGGTCAAATGGGGGTCGATAGAAATCAAGAGTTGCCGAGAGCATTGATTGATTTCTAGTAAATTAATAAGGCAAGTGCATATGCAATAAAACCCCCTGAAAAACGAGTGAAAACAATTCTTCTAATACCTTCAATCTTTGGTCTTATCCCCAGTAAAACTAAACGATCTGAATGGGGTCTTTGATTGAAGATATCGTGATTAATAGATTGAGTTGACTATCAATAAATAATTTACAATTGTTTCCCATTCATAAAAACATCACTGATCCAGTTTATCTTTGGAAAAGAATGTTTTTCTGGATATTTTGGGTGTTGATCTAATCTACTGTATCTAACACTCTCCACTCTCTCTTTTCAAAAGCATGGTGACCCTAAAGATCGATAAGACCTTTAGACATTCATAAAACCTCTAAGCCATAATGATGATTAAGGCTTAGAGGGCAATTAGAAAAGAACACCCACATAAATAATTATGTGCACGAAATGTCAAGAAATTATCAGAATTTCTTTTTGTGTTCAGCAGACTTCAGTGGGCGCCATTGGTGGTGTGATATTCAACTTCTGTCCATATTCGGCTTAGTAGATGCAGTGATACGTTCTATTATAATTCCGTAAATTACGAATTTTTTCGGGGAAAAAAATCAAAGTTTTTAACGTATCCCCCCCAGAAAAAAATAGTCTAATGGTGTCAAATTGAGACTTCTCTGGCACACAAGACTGGTCTACCTCTACCAATGCAGAGATTTCGAAATTCTGCATTTAAGCTAGTATGCGATTTGAGACATTTATGACACTAGAGCCACCATATGATACTAACTCAACGTGTTCATAACGACTGAACTTTGAGAGTTTCTAAACATTTTGGACACACAATTGCTTCTGTTTCTCAATTATTCAATAGAATATAACCCTTTACAATATGGGAATTCTTTTATAACGACCCTATACGAGGATAATGTGCCATCGCATTAGCGTAACAATGTGGCAGAGTTTTTCAATTCTCATTTATCTGGATTTGGGTTGGATTGTTTTACCTCTGAGCGGCACTTTTTTGCACACCATGGGCTAAATGGCCAGGTCACATGGACCCCGAAGGCTCAGAGAAGGTTGGGGGAGGGGACCCACTGGAACAGCTGTTGGTAGACAGATGGTAGCCTCCCGTCAAGGCCATCCAGCGTGTTCTTTAACGTGCACAGGGCATGGCTCTCCCGTACACGGGCCACGGCTTAACGTTCCATCCGACGGACGGCGGCCTTTCCAAGCCCATCGGTGTCCCCTGCTGACCGTGGGCAGGGCGGGGAATTTTGCGGAGATAAATCTCAACGCTGACCCAGCTGGGACTCGAACCTGGGAACTACAGATTACGAGCCTGGCGCGCTACCGACTGAGCCACCCCCGCCCCATTTATCTGGAAGATGGACACAATGAATAGGATGTGTGAGGTGTCCACCTAAGGTCACCTTGATACATTAGGCCTGAATATCCGTTGAAAAAAGGAGGGAAATTAAAAAGGCATAAAAAATTTAAACAATTTAATTTATCTAAAATAACATACTAAATAAAACTAAAATTAATAAATTTTAAAACTAAATAAAGTAAAATAATTTATTCATCATAACATATATTAAAATACATATAAATATTTTAAAATTGGTTACCGGATTTTTAAAAACTGCCGACAGTGGGATGTAAATCTATTGTCTATAAACCACATTAACCCAATCACCTCTACATTGTTTTATAGCAGAAAATCATCGTATCATAGTTTCTGAAAAATCTACACTTTAGTAATCTTTAATAACAACTTGACCATACCAGTTGAATTTAAAAAGAAAATTTTAATTAAAACAGCTATATATTAGCAGCTTATATATATATATGTACAATCTGCTACGATATAGAAGGCTTTGGTCCGACTAGGTCAAGAGAACGTCAAGATTTCTACTTATACTCGTACTACGTTAAGATTTCTATCTGAGGAGAATCTATCTATAGAAACTCAACACTAATAAGCCAGCAACTCTAGAGGGGCTGAGACTTTAGGTGGAAGTTACCTCTACTGCTATTTCACTGATAACAAGCTTCCAATCTGTGTCCAAGATTGTTGCTGATAATGAGCTTTTTGAACATTTGATACTTTCAGGTAAATGTACAACTTACAACTATATTTCTGAGGCGGTAAAGCCTCAGAAATAGGTGAATAAACAGTTTATTTTACACTGCTCACAAAAATTAGGGGATATTTCAAAATGAATATGAAGCGATAATATATCCCCTAATTTTTGTGAGCAGTATATTTTCGAACTTTGTATGATAACATTATTCTTGAGTTTATTGAAACAAATCTACAATAAAATTACAGTAATTGTACTCAGTAAAGAAAGAACAAATAGAGTTATATAGTTTTCAAACTGAGATGCATAAAAGAAATGCAAAAACATGACACATACACACAAAACGAAACGACATCTTATACTATCTTTTGAGCATTCTTATCACTGGCAGCAGCAATAAACGGAATTTAGGAAACATAATACTAAATCCATTCTTGCAAGACTTCGTGTTTCCTTTTTCACTGTTTTTATTATGCAGTAATTCTTTTTCAGCAATTTTCAGTTTCTTAGTTTCCAATTTTCAGCCGATGACTTAATGGAATTATATGCACTCACTATAAATAATTACCATCGTTTTCAGCATCCTTAATAGATGGCAGCACTTGCAGACCTGAATATTACAAAAGGTATGCGTTTTGTGCATATTGTGTATATTAGCTTAATACAGTCCTACCCGAACTTAGTGAAGCACCACCTGGGAAAAAACTACATTCTTCAAGATCCTCAGGAAAAGTTTTCTTCTTGAAAACATACAATTCTGATGACTAATGGTTTTGAGGAATCAACAGAATATCTTGATAAAAATAACACAAAAATATTCATTTTTAGTGCGTATTTTGAATTAGCAGAAGAGTTTAGTTATGCATATAAATATTTTGGTAAACAAATTGGAAGAAATGAACCAAATTCAGGATACTGATTATTTACTTTATGAGCCAGCAAACTCTTTTGCAATAGGTCACAGTTTGGAGGGGCCTGGCTTAGTACCAGAGACATAATGTTGTAAACAGGTAGTTGTTTTTAGAGTACTAAAAATATGTTTTTCAGAAACCACACTAAAGTTATTTTTTCCCTCATAGTAGTTTTCTACTAAACACCATTCCAGGGGTAATTGGGTTAATGATGTTTACAGAAATAGATTTATGTTCGCATATGTACCAATTAAACATTTTTTTATATTTTTTTTACAAATTTAGTCGACAGTTACAAACACTCAAACCACAATCTTTTAATTGTCCGGCTTCCAAAAAAGAAAAGGATTGACTTTGCCATCTGTCTGTTTGTCCGCCCGTCCGTCTGTAGACATCGACCTTTTTTTGTTTCTAAAGACAAATTAAAAATTCCTTTCGTGTCGGATGGTTTTTATGTTTCGTGAAATATTACGATTAGAACTTTCTCAATCTCCCAAAAGTTATAATTACGCTCTCTAACGGTGAAACATTCGAGAATTCCAAAATTTTAAACGAATACTACAAACGATAAGATCATGAATTTTTCACGGGCAAAAATAAATTGACCCATTACCCAAGGGGTTGGGAAACGCAACTTTTATGTTTTAAGAGATAATTATTTGCTTTTAGAGATAAATTAAAAATGCTTTTTGGGCTCGATAGGTATTGATGAAATATTACAATTTGCTCTTTCCGAATTTCCCAAAAGCTATAACGGCGCATCTAACGCGCATCTAACGGTGGATAAAGTCGAAAATTTTAAAATTTAAAAAGAATATTGCAAATGATTTATTTTTTGCTAGAAACTTTATATTTTGGTGGTGGAATGTGAAGGTCATTTTTTTTAATTTGTTGCAGTCAGTTGATCCTTTACGCCCCTGGTGGATGGGAATGCAACTTTATGTTTTAAGAGTTAATTGGAAAACCCTTTTTCAGTTAGATTGGTACTAATAGAATAGTATTATAAGTTCCATTTTCCAAATCCTTAGGCAATTTAAATTTATATTGCTAGAGATCATTAAATATGGAAAGGGAGAAACTTTTAACAAATGTTGCAAGTGATAGGTTTATTGTATAAATTTGAAATTTTAGTGTTAAAGTGTGAAGAGATATTCAACTCCCAGCAACAATCTGTCACTTTTTCTGACAGACAAGTGTGAGAAAAGCAACTTTTTATATTTAAGGAAAAAAAACCCAAATACTTTATATGTTGTAAAATGACTAATAAAATACCAGTGTTTGCATTTCCCCTCTCATTCATTAGCCCAATTACAACTATTAAGGAGCGAAAAAGTGGATATATATTAGAAATATTTTGAAATAAATATTGTTCAAAATATTAATCAATATTATGAACAAGAAGAACGCATATAGCCTCTGACCAAACTCCAGGGGCTATATGCGTTCTTCTTGTTTTAACTTTGTTCTCTACTCTCGGTAGTCATAACGATACAATTATTTAGATAATCGAGCACATAATTTAGTAATTTATAAAAAAATTACAAAGTATCTTCGAAAAACCCCAATTATTTAATTTTACTAATAATAAATGTTTTCACATATTAAATTATATATATAATTATTATTATTCAATTTTTTAATTTTATTTTTAAACAAAATTTGCGGCGCCTACCAAAGTATTATCTTTGATTTTTCTACAATTTAATACCTTTATCTAATAGAATGAAACTCAAACAAGAATAATCTTTTTCTTTCATGCCTAATATATATAGTATAACTGGTACCCAAATAAAGGCTACGGAACAAATGTATACATAACCTAAAATGATTTCCATTAAATGCAAGTGAATGTGATGTGGAAAAGTATGACATGACTGAACCACAGCAATAGGATAATGGCAGAAACTTGTGATGTGAATGAATGCTTCATTTGTGAGTGTGAGTTGCCTTATAATGGAGGTGCTGGAATAAGAGAGCATAACATGTTAATAAGGTGATTACCGCTGACAATAAAATAATTCATGCAGTGGGTTCTGATACTGTTGACCGGACTGTTGCTGAGGTTTTATGGTAATAAACTCTCTGTCTGACAACGAAATCATGGAGGATTCTGAGAGAGCCCTGGGATTCCTCTCCCTTACATAATCCCATTTATGATTAATTGGATTTAGGTCCAAGGATCTAGCTAATCACTTCATCCAATGAATGTTTTTATTTTCAGGAACTCATGACCACATGACCCCTTTTGGGATGGACAGCATCATTCATAGAGAAGAAATCAAGGCCGAGAGACGGCGATAAGTATCACATAGGTCGCAAGAACTTGTCTCTGTATCGCTGAGCAGTTCGATTATCTCCCTGAAAGATGTGAAGCTTTTTACTACCAATCACCATCATACACAGATCATCAGAGTACTGCAACCAAAATATTCCCTTTCTCTGATGATACATCTCGATAATATTCTTTCGTGTTATTTATCTGATGATACATCTCGATAATACTCTTTGATGTTATTTATCTAATGATACATACTTGTCTCTGTATCGCTGAGCAGTTCAATTATCTCCCTGAAAGATGTGAAGCTTTTTACTACCAATCACCATCATACACAGATCATCAGAGTACTGCAACCAAAATAATCCCTTTCTCTGATGATATATCTCGATAATATTCTTTCATGTTATTTATCTGATGATACATCTCGATAATACTCTTTGAAGTTATTTATCTGATGATACATCTCGATAATACTCTTTGATGTTATTTCTCTGATGTGTCTCGGTGTTTCTCTAGTCTCATAACTTGATATTCACAGACTCCATTTCGATGTGTCTGCTTTGATAATTTTTCTTCGCTAATTATCATTCCTTCTTAGGTGAGAAAGAGGGACACCATTAGGCATGGAAAGGCAGCCGTCCATTGGATGGCATATGAACCCATGGGCCTGCGTTTAGGAGAATTATACCTGTGGACGTAGAAGAATACGATGAATATGTTTGATAGACTTTCATGTTTCCCAATAGATGCTCAGTAGATCCCTTTCTCCAAATCTTCTCTGAGCTTCGGTTTTTATGTTTTGACATGGTCATTTAGTCATGATACGTAGCAAAGAGCCGCTCAGAGATAAAACAACCCCTATCAACAAGGGTATTTCTTTGTTAATAGATTCAATTAGATACATTGACACGCTGAATTCCACAAGTATACCGAGTTCATGATCATAACTTTGTAATTTAAGGGAGAGAAAAATGAAACGGGAAAAAATAATTGTTCTGTAAATCACCTAGATCTGTTACTCAGACGTCCAGTTGTCGACATTTGCGTTATTGTAACTGTGGTTTCAGTGTTTGACTTTACAATAGTCAGCACAGTGGCTTACCGAAAAATCTTGCCCTCCGTCTCCGCAAGAAATGTTTCTGGGTCCTTTGTTTCATTTAATGTCCACCATCATATATTTGAATTTTAACTTTTTGAAAAAGTACCTAATAAATATCTGACATATATTTTGATTTCGTTATTCATAATTCGACATTTTGGAATGAATCAAGGCCGGATCTACAGTGGTGGAGGGAAGCAAGATGTCACTCCCCGACTCCTTGAGAATGTTTTTATGTTTATTGGAGACCAAAATTTATTAAATCTGGGCATATTGCGCGCATTTTTCATTACGTTTTTTTAAAAATAACTTATAAAACGAAAGGGAAAATGTTACGCTGCAACGGGAATCCAGTCTCCAGTCTCTTACCTTTTTGTTGGTATCTTACCTTTTTCTGGTACAAAATGGTCTTTTTCAGAGAATATGAACTTTACCATTTTCCGACTCTTGCCCCCCCCCCCCCCTAACAGGGTGCAAAATTCTGGGACTTAAAAGTAGTACTTCGTACTAACGGGTGATCGAAAAGTGTAAAAAATAATAACATATTATTAGCCCTCTAAAATGCAAAAAGCATACAAGTATATTTAGGGATCATGCCTGTTCACATGGCATTGTTATGGGATGGTTGCGCAAATTCGGAGAAGGGTGGCAGAATTTCAAAGACCATCTCAGGAACACCGAAGGAGGGAGTGAACGACAGAACTATCGCTGCTGTTTGTGAACTCATTAAGGAAAACCCACAAATCACCGTTCAGGTAATAAGTTTAGATATCAATATATCGATTGACAGTGTGGAAACAATTATTATTCACCATTAAAGTTCAGAAATATCTGTGCCAAATGGCTACCCCACAAACTGACAAACAGCAAAAAAGGGCTAGAGTCAATTCGTGCAAAGATATGTTGGCAATGTTTTAACCTAGTGGCCCTAAACAGTTAACAGACATTGTCACAGGTGATGAGACGTGGTTTGATTACTATACAATTCCCAGAAAGATCGACAACTAAGTTTGGGTTGCGGAAAATGAACCGCGTCCCCAAATCCTACTATAAGACTTTGTCAAATAAGAGGATGTTCACAATTTTTTTCAATTCCCAATGAATGGTAGCCGTGGACACCTTATCTGAAAAAAATGAATACAAACTGCATCAACATTGTTTTGCCTAAAATAATTAAGGAGATAAAAGAGCAGCTTCCAACAATAGGCGTTTCAAGGGTTCCCCTTTTTCATGACAGTGCTAGTGCTTACAAACCACGGCAATTTACGGACTATTGGAGCAGGAAAAAATCAAACATTTGTCCCATCCTGCATATTCACCCGATTCACCCGATCTTGCACCATGCAATTTTCGTTTCTTTCCAAAAATTAGAAAGGATCTTGCTGGAAAGCGTTTTCATGGGTGCAAGACCTTGCAAAATGCTTTCATTCAGAGTTGCCGAGTATTTCAAAATAGTAGTACCACCAAGCGTTCCAGAATTGACGTAGGCATCTTCAAATTTGTATAGATGCTGAAGGGATGTACTTTGAAGGACAGTAAAAGAATTTTTGAGGAAAGTACAATTTTGTTTTGTTCTTCAGATGCTCTCTTCTTCCCCCTGGAAAAATTGATCGAAAAAATTTATGCTGAAAAGTACAAATGTACCGAAAATTAATAACCACTTTTCCTTAACGGATGGGGAGGGGGTGGCTCAGTCGGTAGCGCGTCAGTCTCATAATCTGTAGTTTCCAGGTTCGAATCCCACCTGGGCCAGACTCATTAACTGATAACAAAAAAGAGCAGCCAGTCGAATTTTATTTTAATTAAACACATATGACTCAATTATACCATTCTTCATCAACATAGTTACTTAAAGTTTTACATTTATCGCTATCTAATAATGGTTAATTAAGGCCATTTGGAGGATTTGAAAACGGTGAACTATCATATTTCATTAGTACCTATTTAACTCAAAAATAATTTTTTATTACTCATTCAAAAGAAAAAGTCACGTTTTCCCACCCAGGGTGGTGGTGAAGGAAAAAATTGTTGCTGCCAATGCAAACCCCATAATCATCACACGCCACCACTAAAATATCAGATTTCTAGCCCAAATAGATCATTTGCAATATTCGTTTAAAAGTTTGAAAATTTCAAATTTCCCATCGTCAGACGGCGCAATTAAAGCTTTTGGGAATTTCCAAAAGTGTCAATTATAATAGTTTATCAATACCTATCCAACCCAGAAATAATTTTAAATGTATTTCTAAAAACAAATAATTATCGCAAAAAATAAAAATAAAAAAGAGTTTTCCTCATCTCCTCTTGGGGTCAAGGTGAAAATCATTGCTGTCAATGCAAACTTCATGGTATTCACAGTTCTCAACTAAAATTTCAAATTTCTATTATAATATACACAGTCGTATCAGAAAAATATGACCACCTACCATACATATACTATGTTAGGTGGTCATATTATTCTGATACGACTGTGTATATCACTTGCAATATAAGTTTGAAATTTCGCAATTTTCGAAAGTTTTCACCGTTAGAGGGCGCAAGTTTTGCTTTTGGGAGATTCTGAAAATGCGAATCGTAATATTTTTCGTCAAAAACCTATCGTGCCCAAAAATATTTTTTAATTTATCTCTAAAACAAAAAAGTTCGATGTCTACAGTTAGGAAGACAAACGGCAAAACGAAAATATTAGCTAGTTTTCTTTCTGTAAACGAGCTAATAATAACATAAGAGGGACATAGGAATAGAGGGAATTAAAAAAATAACAATGATACTGGAAACATTTCTAGTCTTATAGTTATACAGGAGGCTGGACTTACGAATAGAAATCGCTAGTCGGACGGAAAAAAATACATCACTCACAACTGTCATGGCTTATGTTAACGACGTTCACGGCCAAGCTCTGGATTTCAGCCAAATGGGTTGGTTGTTTTACCTCTGAGCGGCACTTTTTTGCACACCATGGGCTAAATGGCCAGGTCACATGGACCCCGTAGGTTCAGAGAAGGTTGGGGGAGGGGACCCACTGGAACAGCTGTTGGGAGACAGATGGTAGCCTCCCGTCAAGGCCATCCAGCGTGTTCTTTAACGTGCACAGGGTATGTCTCTCCCGCACACGGGGACACGGCTTAACGTCCCATCCGACGGACGGCGGCCTTTCCAAGCCCATCGGTGTCCCCTACTGACCGTGGGCAGGGCGGGGAATTTTGCGGAGATAAATCTCAACGCTGACCCAGCTGGGACTCGAACCTGGGAACTACAGATTACGAGCCTGGCGCGCTACCGACTGAGCCACCCCCGCCCCCATTCAGCCAAATGAGTTTTTGCTCACCAGAAACAAAGAGAGCCTTTTCTAATAGGGAAAACGAAGTTGATTGTTTACGATCTGTTATTGTTCTCTCAAACCTATTTAAAAAAATACCCGACTGTTAATTTAAATAGTTGTATATAAAGTTTCATCATAAATTTTGCAGAGCCTCCCCCTAACTTTTGTTCCCAGCATTGTCGGGAAACTTTAAATTTCCGAATTTTGGAGAATTGGAAATTTTAGAATAGAAATGACTAAAGAAATTTCGAATTTCCAAATTTTAATTTGATGAGATCTGAGAATTTGGCTTGATATTTAATGCTTTTCGTACGGAATAAAAATCAATATTTCAATTTATGCTATCTGAAAGACTTGAAACTTATTCTTCGGACACGCAACTTTTGGAAGTGAACTTTAGATTAACTTTTGATTTAAGATTGACTGTGCTTTCTGAAGTTCGACTCGATTATTTTATTTATGATCGGAATGTATTGATCCTTCTCTCTTTTGTATTTTAACGTTCTTCAGCACTACACCTGAAAATTCGAGCTCTTACCTGTTTTTATTATTGCCTATCTTCCTATTGCTTTTGGCTTTGAACATTTATCGGTTGGCCGGTTGAAAGCTAGTTACACGGGGAGTGTCATAGGCTATAAAAAATGTCATCCCATTCTTTCTTCCCCCATAAAAGGTGAAATGTGAAAAAATTTCTTAAGCTATATCTCCAGAACGCGAAGGCCGAAAGTAACAAGCGATACGTCAAATGAATGCTTCTGACGAGGGGAATGTCGTAGGCTACGAAAACGTGACCTTCTCTTGCTTTCTTTGTCCCTAAAAAAGGGGGAAAATGATTGTTCCCATATATCTCAATGCGAGTGCGGAAAATAACGAACTATGTGTCAAATGAAAGCTTGTGACGAGGGGAGTGTCGTAGGCTATAAAAGAATACCCTCGTGTTTTCTTCTGCCCTAAAAAAGGGGAAACGTGAAAAGTATTGTTCCGCTATATCTCCAGAACGTGAATCCGAAAGTAATGAGCTATACGTCGAATGAAAGCTTCTGATGCGGGGAATGTAGTAAGGTACGAAAATTTGACTCCCGTGCTTTTTCCCCCTCTAAAAAAGGGGGCAAATATAAAAATGATTGTTCCTCTATATCTCTTGAACGCGAGTGCCACAAGGAATGAGCGATGTGTCTAATGTAAGCATGTGACGCAGAAAGTGTCACAGGCTATAAAAAATTGACCCCCGTTCTTGCTTCTCCCTTAAAAAACGGGAAATGTGAAAGTTGTTCTAATATATTTTCCGAATGCGACGGTAACAGTTACGTGTTAGGTGTCAGATGAAATCTCGTATAATGTTGATCGTAAACTATTCCTAATTTTGTTCCCACTATTTCCCTCTGATAAAAGAGGAGGGGCGGATCTTCTCTGGGTTCGATTTTAACGAGTCGTATCTCAAATTAAAGTTTCTCACGTCTCCAATATCGTGAGCTACCTCAACCATTACTCCAAAAGGGGTGTAAATGTGCCAGATGGGTTGGGCTGGGTTGTTTTACCTCTGAGCGGCACTTTTTTGCACACCACGGGCTAAATGGCCAGGTCACATGGACCCCGTAGGCTCAGAGAAGGTTGGGGGAGGGGACCCACTGGAACAGCTGTTGGGAGACAGATGGTAGCCTCCCGTCAAGGCCATCCAGCGTGTTCTTTAACGTACACAGGGTATGGCTCTCTCGCACACGGGGCCACGGCTTAACGTCCCATCCGACGGACGGCGGCCTTTCCAAGCCCATCTGTGTCCCCTACTGACCGTGGGCAGGGCAGGGAATTGTGCCAGATGTTTATGAGTAGTATATCAAAGATTTTTAAGGTAGGTTTTTTTAGTGACAATAAGAGAAATATAAATTGAAAATTTTTTAAAAATTCCTACCTATCTTCCTATAAAAATAATAAAAATAATAAATACCCCTCAAGCAGCTGCTTGCCACAGAGGTCTGACAGGAGCCTGCCAGTTTATATGCCATAGTAGAAGGTCTGTGAGGATGGCAGGAGCCTTCCAAAAAACCAGCAGAAAAATCCTATACGGCCCTAAAAAGCAGAAAATAAACCTAAAGCATATCGATGGTGCAATTAGTCACTAAGTTCGTATTCGCTTCGAAGGAAGATATGGTGCCGATATATCTAAACAAGATTGCCAGTTGAAAAGCCATAGCTTAGATATATGACGTTTTAATATATTTTTTTAATAAAAGCGATTACACATTCTGATAGAGCTTCAAATACTGGGAAGAAATTTAATAATTTTCGAAGGCTGAATCTAAGCTTTTAATAAATTGGTCACCAGAGGTATTCAATTTTAAGCTGCTTTCATTCCAAAACGATTAACATAACGATAAGAAGAATGATCGAAAATTTACATAATCATAAACCGCATACACCATCAGTCGAAAAATAATGAGGAATAAACCGTAATTTAAATTTCAAAATACACACCATCGTACCGGACTTCAAACTTCATTAATAAGTTTTAACAATTTTGGTAAAAGAACACTGCGCACTTTTAATGCAAAATTAGGTAGATTAAAACTCAAAAACAGGAAAATAGCTCCCTCGTAGTATTTTCTGGTTACGCCTTGCTTTCGTGCAAATGCTTTGAAGGTTGCTATGCACGGACAGCGTTATCATGCCTGATTAGCAGTTATCATGCCTGAATGATTTCCAGTCAAGCGTATATTTCCGGGAATGATTTTCCTTTTCTATTCGTTGCACCAAAAACGAATGTAATTGAGGGAAAGTGCAGCTGCAAATAGCTCTTAAGAAATAGAGAGGCAATGGAATCCGTATCTATACACACGATATCACATAACAGAAATAGAGGGGGAATCTTACTTTTTCGTCAACAATTCAACATTTTTAAGTTTTTTCCCCCGGTGCAAAATCTGTATGGATGCCACCAGGGCGGCTCTAGGAGGGGGTGGGGAGAGCTTCTTCCCCCACCTAATGCAGGCAAAAAAATGTTAAATTTATGCATATTTCATGCACTTTTGAAGAAATTTTTAAAGATCTCTAAAACGCAGGATGTAATGCTAATACCGCATTGGAAATCAAGTGTTGGCTTCCCCCCCCCCCCCCGTTTACATTTTTTTGGCTCGATTGTGTTTCGTGCCCCCCTCTCTCGATCTTTTACTAGATCCAGGCCCGGCTCTCGCTAATGGTAGAAATTCGAACTAATCGTGGATTGGGAAAATTTCAAATATTAATATTTTATTGGCGCCCAAAAAATACAATTCTTTTCCCCAAATAGTTCTTAAAGCAATAAAATTTTATCCTTTCCTACCTCCTTGAGGTTAAGGACACAAATCTTTACTGTTGGGGATAAGCCTCTTGACTCTCACAGCCTACCAACAAAATTTTAAATTTCTAGCATAAATGGAGCGTTTGTAATATTTGATAAAGTTTAACCTTTTATAACTCTTTCCATTGCCAGAGAGGCAGATATTAAAACTATTGGGGATTTAGAATATACGAATCCTAATATTTCATAACCCAGGGGGAGGGGGTGGCTCAGCAGGTAGCGCGCCAGCTCGTAATCTATAGTTTCCAGGTTCGAGTACCAGCTGGGTCAGCATTGAGATTTATCTCCGCAAAAGTCCCCGCCCTAACTAAAGTCTCCCACAGTCAGTAGGAGACACCGATGGACTTGGAAAGGCCACCGTCCGTCGGATGGGACGTTAAGACGTGGCCTCGTGTGTGGGAGAGCCATACCCTGTGCACGTTAAAGATCACCCTGGATGGCCTTGACGAGAGGCTACCATCTGTCTCAAACAGCTGTTCCAGTGCATCCCCTCCCCCAACCTACTCTGAACCTTCGGGACCCATGTGACTTGGCCATTTAGCAAATGGTGTGCAAAAAAGTGCAGCTCAGAGGTAAAACAACCCAATCTAACTAAAAAAATCTCTAAAAACAAAAATGTTGAATGTGTACAGATGAACAGACAGAAAGACATATAATAACTCTTTTTTGAAACCAAGTTACAAACTGATTCATTGCGTTTACGAACTGAAATGCAATTGAAATAAAAAATGGAAACATGAAATTGAATGAATATGTTTTGCCATTTGCCGAGGCTTTAGTCATAATCTATAGCAGGCGTGTCCAACCTTTTGACTTCCCTGGGCCACATTGAGTGAAGATGAATTGTTTTGTGCCACACATAAAATATATAATATAGTTAATGTATTTGAATAATAAAACTTCATTTATTTTCTTATGTTTTTATTATAAAATTAAAAAAGGGCAACATAAAACTAGTGGGATATCAAAAACTCGCTGAAAAACACGTAATCATGTTGAAAGCTTATGTCGTAAACACGTAAACTTTACGAATTTGTGGGCCGCATTACTAGCTGTCCAGAGCCGTAGGCGGCCCGCGGGCCGCAGGTTGGACACCCCTGAGCTATAGTGTTATTACTATTACTTGTATTAATTCTAATAGATATGTGCTTTGTTTGCTTTGTAGATGGAATTGATATTTTTTGCCTTATCCATCATCCTTTCATAATCCCGTAAATATTGAGAACTGAGTTTCCAGTGGAATACATCTAACCAGAGGCGGAGGCATAAGCATTAGAGATTCAACAGAATCTTAGTTAGGTAAACGGATCTCAGACACTGTGACATAAAGATTTGTTTTACAAAGAAAAGAGATAGGACCAGATGGCTCCCTCCATTGAGAATACTAGTAAGGGCTAGTAGGTGGCCAAAATTTAATAAATGTGTGCATATTTCACGTATCTCTCATGAAATATTTAAAAAAGTCCTCTTAAACGAAGGTGGAAATGTTACACTGAAATAGAATTCCAATCTCTCCCCCTCCTTTTACAAGAGCTATTGTGTCGCATCCCCCCTCTCCGTTTTATTTTTTTTAGATCCGGGCTGGAAGAGAGGTATTCATTCCTACAACCCGCAGGAAGATTACATCCAGCCAACGAAAGTTTTTTTTTCTGTTGCACTGCTCCCGAAACATTCGGAGAAACATACAAATATTTAATTTTCACTCAGATCTCTAAGTGACATCAAAAACTAAAACTAAAATAAAAAGGTAATTCACGTTAAGCTAATTAAGTTCATAAACGTTCGTTTAAACAATTTGAAAGAAACTTTCGCTACATTAATTTAAACTCTGCTGGCGCAATGACTTGGGATTGAATTAAACTTCCTCAAACGCAAATAACTTGAGAATTCATATTAAAGTGCAAAAAACTGCAATTTTTGCAGAAGAAAGTCTCTTCAGAGTGCATTTCAGCAATTATCACTCGACTGTAAATCCTCATTATGAAGGAAATGAATGCACTGTTAATTATCTTCACTGTTAAACTCTTGTCAGAGTGTTCTACGAGTTTCAAATTCAATGTCATAACCTGCGCCATTGCCCAAAGTTTGGGTTGGGTAGTTTTAATTCTGAGCGGTATTTTTTTGCACAAAATGGGCTAAATAGTCAGGTCTAAAGAACCCCGACTACTCAAAGAAGGTTGGGGGAAAGGGTAGCCACTGGACCTTTGTTAGGAGACAAATGGTAGCTTCCCTTGAAAACATAAAACGTGTTCTCTAATGTGCACAAGGTATGAATCTCTTGCACACGGCCACTGTTTAAGTTCCCATCCGACGAACGGCGGCTTTTCCAAGCTCATCGATATCCCTACCGGCCGATGACAGGGCGGGGAATTATGCGGAGATAAATTGTCATTGGTCAAAGGAAGTTTAACCTAATCCAGGCTTAGGCAAACGTTTTACCTGAATGTGCGGATAGGAAATGAAAGACTGGGTCGTCAAAGACATATGTAATCAATAACCACATATAAACAATTATAGCAAAAAAAAAATCTTTTTTGAAAGTTTTATTTGTTATCAATAGGTCGCGGGCCGCAAAAAGAGAGGTGGCCGCCTGAAGTTAGCTCAGGCCTGGTCCAGTCTCTCACTGAACCGTACTCTCTCTCTAAAATTAAATATTAAAGTAATTCGGAAAAGTGTCTCAAATTTAACTAAAGGAAAACGTATAGTTCATTGCAAGTTCATGTACATTTTTTATTTATTTCTTAATAAATCAAAAGATAAGAATAAATTAATCTCTGGAAATGATCGAAGATAAAAGAGTTTTCAAAAACTATGTTTACAAGGTGTTTTCAAAGAACTGATTTTATTACAAGGCAGAGAATTATTAATATTATTTGAATTAAGTTTTTGATTAATTTTCTATAATAATCTCGAAAAGTCAAGCATATATTGTAGCGCCAAACCTGATTTTCGATGCTGCTGAAATAGAACATAAAGTACTTAGTCTTGGGACAATTGTTCCTCATCACCAGGGCCAGATATAAAAAATGGGGAGGGACGCAAGAAGACCACGCCCACCATCACCCTTTCAGAATGATAATAAAAGCAATAGAGGCGAAACATTATTAAATTTTTATGCATTTTACAAGAAATGCTTTAAAACCTGTGAAACGGAGAGGGGGGATGTTATACTTCATTGGAAATTCAGTCTCTTTTGCCTCCCCACTTTACATTTTTTCTGCTCGATTATGTTACATTGTGTTTTGATTCGGTTAGAGAAATTTGAGTCAGATCCTGAGAGAGATTTGTGACAGATTAATTTATCTGCAGAAAAAGATTTCCTTTATAGGCTTATTTTCAAAGAAACGTATTTTCAAGTGAACTTTGAATGCGGTTTTTCATTCAAATAACATCGAAGTAACTAATATTTCGGTAATAGAGTATATTATCTGCTTTCTTTTCTATCCACATTTTCAATAATGTTTTCTTGTGTTTCAGGTTAAGTACTTTTTTGTAATGCCATATCTTAAAAAAAATTCTCTGCTAAATTTGTTAAAGTAATTATTGTCATGTGACATTTTCATCAAGCGTTCATCAAGGACATACAGTTCAGTTTTTTCGCTTAAAAATATTAAATTACTCCCGAAGAAGCCGTTTTTAGCAGAAGTCTGAGAGAATAATATACTGAAAAGAAGATCTGTGGGAAAAGCAAGAATTCAGGAGAAAAATACATCCATACCTTGGGTTCGAACCAAAGTTTCATTGATTATTAAGTTAAGCTAACAAGAAGGCTTCACATACATAACAATCAAAGCTCATATGCGCCTTAGCTACCTTTAAAATCATATATTCTATCAGAAACTTTTGTTTCTCCCCTGAAGAAAATATATATTTTAAAATATTTCCCAATGTAATTCGCAGTTTTTTCGTTATGCTTTTCTGATTATTCATTCAATGAACTGTTACTATTTAGGAAATGTTACTTTACTATCAGTTGCCTGCAATTCCTAAAAGTGAAAACATTTGGTATTAGTAACTGATTCAAAGTCCAAAATTTTGTAATGAAGTAGTAATATATCTCGAAGGTCTGATCTAGTGGCAAAGATTATACCACAAGAACTCTTAGATAGACCACACCTTAACAGGAGCTGTTTGAAGTTATCCAAATATCCATCAAAGTGCTTAACAGTTATTTAATCTCATCTAGATTCAATCTCCAATCTATTACGAATTACCTTGTCCTGATTCCAACATTAAACATTCACTACACATAAAGCTAACTAGTATCCCTTTTCGCGTTTATGTCAAATGAAGCAGAATTGATGTCATAATTTGTTAAAAGTGCTTGTTTTATGCCGCAAAAGTGAATCTCTCTCTTTCCCACTGACCTCTATCATATACTTGATTTTCATTTTAACCATTTTAACATTCAAAAGAAGTAATTTTCTGCGAGTAAATTAGCTTTGTAGATACATTGGTACAAATCTATAATAACCGAAACCATCAACGTTTAAATTGTTTTCATTTCAGACAATTTTAATATAATTTTAATAGAATAATTATGTTCGATCACTAGATTAAAAATTTGAATAAAAATTTGAATAAAAGATTGAAAAAGCACGCATGGTTACCATAAAGCACAACGTTATTCACTCCAGGAGAGAACCGATCATGATTTTTAAGAATGTCAGGAAACAGCTTTCCAGAAGAAAATGCTACCTCAAAAGGTAAGAATGAAAAATGGCAGCAAAGAATTAGTGACTAATCCTATTTGAATTAAGTTATATGTTGTTAATCATTTCCTGGTCGTTTAACAACAAAAGGAGCAAATTTTCTTTTTCTGGTGATATTCAAAAGAATATGATTGGTCGTTTCAGAATTTTAGCAGCTTAGTTTATTACACCCATACCATTATGCTTTAAGAGTTTGTTAAATGCGCCATAAGTGAGAAATTGTCATGAAAGAATTTTAAATCGGAGCAAACATGATTGTATGTGAGCGTGTTAAGCAGCTGTTTCGCTTCAGGTGCTATTAAATTGTAGCCGTTTCCTATAACTAGATATTTTGAGATGATATCTGATCATCTGATACTTACAAATAGCCTTGGTACTGCTCCGTCCTTGAAACCCACTTGCCTAATACCCGGTAATAGCCTTCTGTTTCTGAAAAAGGTCACTACATGCCATTAAAGAGTCTAATGACATCAATGATCATTAAAATGTTTTTCCCCAATTTTTATATTCCCTTCTCTTCCGTGATGAAATTTCAGGAAATGTGTGTGCATATTAGCATAAAAATTTTCTGCCTAATACCCAGTAATATACTTCTGTTGCTGAAAAGGTCACTACATGCCATTAAAGAGTCTAATGACATCAATGATCATTAAAATATCTTTCCCCAATTTTTATATTCCCTTCTCTTCCGTGATAAAATTTCACGAAATATGTGTGCATAATATCAGAAAAATTTCCTGAGTAACTAAATAGATTGCCCTTCAAAAATATTAGACAATATACATGTTGAGTCACAGTAATCTAACTTCGAAGCACTGTAACTTATAAAACATTAATTTAATGAAAAATATGTGACTGATGATAAATTAAAGAACATAATAACACTTATTATATCTCGATTTTCAAAAATACTGATTCAGTGTTTAAAGTGTTATGGAAAATGGAATACTCAACAAAAAATTATCTTTTTTATAAAATCATTACAAAGACTTCTAAAGTGTTTATCTCCAGATCTAGGAGGTTTGCCAAGAAAGCCATGAAGAAAGGCCTTTGAGAATGATAGTAAGGGTAAAACAGGCCAAAAATTATTAAACTTTTGCATATTTCGCACATTTTTCATAAATTAAAAAATAAAAAGAAACTCTTAAATGAAAGGGAAAATGGTACACTGCAATGAAAATCCAGTCTTTTGCCTCCTCCATCTTATCTTTTTTCGGCTTGGTTGCATCGCTCCACCTCCTCTCCCCGTTATATTTTTCCAGATCCAGGCCTGGTAAAGAGGCGTTTTCTTTTGCATTTGAAGAGAAGATTGCAAGTTACCATTTTACATGTGTGAATTTTTGTGTTGACGTTTTTAATATTATTATTGCTAATTTTCAAAAGGAAACAGTCCTTTGCCCTTTGTCAGTTACTTGTCAAAGGACCAATCACTTGGGCACAGATAATTAGGGAAACTATTTAAAGCAAAATATGCCTCCCAACTGCACAAAATCAAAGCATTAAAATTAAAATGATAAATCCTAAAAAACATCTCCTGAGTAAATGATATCTCCATAAAAACAAAATCATAATACGAATCTAGTATACAATATCTGTTACACTGGTAACATTTTAAATCACAGCACTACACAATAACTTGTTTCGAACAGTATTTTGCTGTATGTCAACGTGGGCATAATAAGATAATTGTTCTTAGCGGCGTGGGATCTGAATTCACAACCTCATGATGACATGTCAGGTGTTCTGACCGCTGAGCTACCGGCTGCCGGTTATTTTCATTTATTGTAGATGTTAAACTCTGTCATTGTAGAATCAGCCGTTGGTGGCTGTCTTATTACTGCAAGTGAAGGGCGTTTCATAGCAGATCTCCCAGGCTCTGGCCTATGACAAGCTATGGGACACTTGCGTTACTTGTTTTTATATATGAGCTATTCCCTATTGTTATTAGGTATATCTAGTATTTAGATCTAGTACAATATCTGTTACATTATTAATATTTTTAATTACAGCACTTCATAATAACAACTTTTGAATACTCGTATGCTGTATGTCAACGTGGGGATAAATGAAAATTGTCCTGAGCCGGGTGGACTCGGAACTCACGAAAAAATGCCAGTCAGTTGTTTCATGGAGTGTGGCTTCTCATGGCCTCGAGCCTAGGAGATTTGCAATAAAAGACATTCACTTGCAGTTGTAAGGCAGCCTTAAGTTCCTGATCCTGCAGTACAATGATGGGGTTTAACGTTGAAATTAGAGGACAAATAACGAGCAGCCGGTAGCCAGCGGTCAGAGCACCTGACATGTCATCAGCAGGTTGTGGGTTCAGGTTGTGGGCAGGTTGTGGTCAGCAGATGTAGGTTCCACTAGGCTCAAGACAATTTTCTTCTATGTCCACGTTATCATAATACGAATTTAAGCCAAGCTAATAATGAAGTCAAATGTTACCAAGACGGTGATCATTACTAAATAGGTACACTACAATGAAATACATAAACTACATAAAATGGTACACTACAATGAAATATATAAACTACATAAAATGGTATACTACAATGAAATACATAAACTACATAAAATGGTACACTACAATGAAAATCCAGTCTGTTGCCTCCTCCATTTTACCTTTTTTCGGCTTGGTTGCATCGCTCCACCTCCTCTCCCCTTTATATTTTTCCAGATCCAGGCCTGGTAAAGAGGTTTTTTGCATTTGAAGAGAAGATTGCAAGTTGCCATTTTACATGTGTGAATTTTTGTGTTGACGTTTTTAATTTATGAAGTTGCTCCAGAGAATCCGATATTTTCCAGTTGTAATTCAAAAAACAGTCAGCCATCAAAAGAAGTGATAAAAAATAAACAAAATCAACTAGAAGAACGCATATCGCCTCTGGCGCATATGGATATCTCGTTTTCAAAGAGAATGAAGATTTTCGTTACTTACTTTTTCATTCCTTAAAAGTTTGCATTTTAACTAATTAAAAAGTTTGAATTTTAAATGAGGAAAATGCAACTAGTGTTTTATTAGTAATTATACAATATAAAATTATTTGTCTTTTATTTATTAAATTAAAAAAAAATTGCAAATCCCATACCCCTCTGAGAAAAATGGGTAGATTATTGCTGTCAGCGGAATATATCTTGAAAAGCTACCACCAAAATTTCGAATTTTTGTCGTATACAAATCATTTGGAAAATTTTTTAAAAGCTAATTGAGATATGCAGTCAATGCCCCTTGGTTTGTTACTAACAGACAACTTCATATAGACTTGGGCATCGACCACATACACAGTCGTATCAGAATAATATGACCACCCATGGAATCACAGTGTACCCTCCAGGCGTGTAACACAGTGCACGTGACAAAGTCGATTACACGGAGATATAAGTGGCCGGAACGTGAGCACAATGGGCAGAGGTATTGATTTGATGGATGTTCAAAAAGGAATGATCATCAGTTATAACGCCAAGGGTGAAAGCATCTCTGAAACAGCAGACTTTCTTGACTGTTCGCGAGGTGCTGTAGTAAGGGTGTACCAGGAATGGACCTCTGGCACATCGAGTACCTGCAGACGTCATAACTGTGGAGTCCCAAAGACCATCGACCTCAGAGGAGAACGTCGCCTCCGTCGACTGGTAAAGGGCAATCGATGCACAACAGTATTTAACCACTCAAATAAACGCTGGGGCACCCAGGTACGTGTCCCCGATAACAGTAGAGTGAACCCTGTTACGCATGGGTCTCCAGAGTCGATGTTGCGTAAAGGCGCCCATGTTAACCAAGGTCCATCGGCAACAACGCCTACAATTCGCACGGGACTGCCGTTATTTGACAGTGGAAGAGTGGAGAAAGGTTGCCTTCTCCGATGAATCGAGGTTTCTACTCCACAGAAGTGACGGGCAGTGGCGGATATCGCGTCATACACACGAGAACCAATACGCAGACACCCTTGTCGGTCAAGTACAGGCCGGCGGTGGCAGTGTGCATGTCTGGGGGATGTTTTCCTGATATGACCTGGGACCGATGGTACCACTGGATGGGTCCCTGAACGCCAATGGTTACCTGTCCATCCTCGCTGACCACATGCATCCCTTCATGTTGGACGTTTACCCTGGTGGTGATGGTTTCTACCAACAGGACAATGCGCCCTGCCATGTCACTAAGGTGGTGCGTGACTGGTTCCAGGAACATGACAGCGATGCCTCCGTTCCCCCTTGGCCTGCGAAATCATCCGACCTCAATCCCATAGAACACTTGTGGGACCATTTGGATCGACAGGTTCGGCGTCCAGACCACAACCACGTCATCTCCAGAAACTCCGTGCTCTGCTGGAGTCCGAATGGACACCCTTCCAGGGCCTTATTGTGTCCATGCCACGCCGTCTCGCCGCTGTCATCCGGGCCAAGGGTGGTTATTTCCATTATAAGGTAGGTGGTCATATTACTCTGATATGATTCTGAATATACTCATATTAAATGCATCTCAAAAAGGTTTTTGAGGCTGTTAAAAATAATCCAAATGAGATTTTTCTTTGCTTAATTATGATCATCATGTTCTTAATAAGTACAAGAGGCCTAAAATGATGGCTTTCTCTGAGGGTAGCTACTCGTTTTAGATTTCTTGTGCATGATATATGCTATTTTAACTTTTACCCACGGGTGGTTTATTATTATATGTTTTTACTTATGCTGACTGGGGTTATTCTGAGATGGAGATGGTAATGGGTAAAGGTTTACCTGGAACATCGCATATCCATGCACGATCTATGACGTTAAAAGCTATAAGACTATTCTGCGACCTATCCTGACAGAACCTGTAAAACTGCTAAAGGTCACCCATTGTATGTCCTATGCGATGATAATAATTTGTTTCTCGTGTAGGAAAAATAACTTGTGATTTCATAGCGCACTTTGGATGATTTTAAGGGGTTTATTTTGCCTGCCATAAAAATTGGTTTGTTTCTTGTCCTAAGTCAGTGCTCTCCAACTTCTTTAAGACCGCGGACCATATTTTCCTTTGCCAATATTTCGCGGGTCGGAAAAAAAGGACAGGCCATAATAGGTAAATGAAAAGTCAGTACATATCACCTCAAAAATTATTTTATTCATACGAAAAATAATAAGTAATAATAAACCTCAAAAACCGCAAAAATATTATTTTATTTATACGAAAAATAATAAGTAATAATAAACCTCAAAAATTATTTCATTTTACGAAAAAATAATAAGTGATAATAAACCAATATAAATTTCATAAACCTTATCAAATAGTTAATTAATTTAATGGGAGCATTGTGGCCGTAGTTGTTGGGAAAAAAATTTTTTACGTCCTTATCGACATTTGTTGTTGCGAGCCTAAATATATGTTCAAATGTAGAGTCTTTCAAGCAGTTTCTGTATCTTGATTTTATATATTTCATGTCAGAAAATGCGCGTTCGCAGATATATGTACTTCAAAACATAGAAATTATTTGGAGTCCAAAATCTTTAATTTTTGGATATTTTTCTTTTGGCAAAAGTTTAAACAATTCTTTTCCAGTTTCCTATTAGATGCAATAATTGGGTCGGCCTGAAGGTCACATAATTCCATTTCATATTTAGGATCTACGGTGCTAATATCAATATTTAATGTATTACTGAATAAATTTAAACTTTGCTTAAGGTCATCAAATTGAGAAAATCTTCTATTAAAATCTAAATTAGGATATCTAATTTAAGAACTAATTTTTCAAAATTAACTGTTTTACTAAGTCGCTTCATTTCTTCGTAGAACTCATTACAAATTTCAAAATGAATTAAATTGTTTTCCTGTAAATTTGACTTCAACAATTGTAGTTTGTTTCTAAACCTAGTAACATGATTATAAAGACAGCACACGTTTTTATCTTTTCCTTGTAAGGATTTATTCAAGATATTTAAATAATTTGTAATGTCTATTAGGAAAGCATGTGAACATAGAAAATTTTCATCGACAAAACTTGCTATTAAATCTTCATTGGTGCCCACTTCTGTGAGAAAAAGATGAATTTCTTTTCGAACTGTAAAAAAATCTCTTGAGGCATTTTGTGGCATTTAAACAGCGAATATTGCTAGGTAAAAGCAGATCGCCATACTCAGCATGCAGTTCGTCCAAAAAAACTTTCAAATTTCTGTGTTTAAGCGAACGATTTCCGGCACAAATTAAATTGGTAATTTTGTCAACCTTTTCCATTACGTCGTTTTGCCTCAGCGAAATGCCACACAATGTCTCCTGGTGCACAATACAATGAACATTCGACAATGCATGCCATAGCATGCGCAGTGAGAGCGATTCGTGCTGTCGTTAGATTCTTCTTATTACTGCAGTTTCATAAAAATATATTTTTTGATGACGCCGCACCGCTCTTAAAAGGTTTCAGAAGTTTTCCAATCGACTTAAGAATATTTTGCAAACTTTATAGAATTGGTAAGTTGAAGATTGCATATCAAGTAAATTAATATAAGTTGACAAAAAGTTATAAGGTGGATTACAGATATTTATTCAAAATTTCAAGTAAAAACTTCATTTTGTTCGCGGGCCACAGAAATCCTTGTACGGGCCGCTAGTTGGACAGCGCTGTCCTAAGTGTTGAAGTCATCTCCACTTTGCACATTTTATGACACAAAAAAATTAGTTAAGAGATAAAACAGTCCAAAGTGAAAATATAAAACTATCGTATTTTAACACGTTATTAGTGTAAGAATGGATAGTAAAATCCAATGTCCGAAATCACCGAAAGGTTAAAACGAAGCTTTTTGTTGTTGCTGCCCTCTGAAATCAAATTCATTTAGAATAAAATGGAGCAGCGAAAGTCTACCGAACTTACTCGCAAAGTTGTGCAACACCTCCTTCGTCAACAGGAACTCCGCTTCCTTGGTAATGGAAGATCATGGTGGCTACGCAAAGATCGACTTCTCTCAGATGGCATGACTGGGCGGATACTTCGTAGGCTGGGGAAAGTAAAAAAATTGACACTTAAAAAACGACGTTAATTTATGCAAATGAATTACCTTTCCAATAATGAGGAATGAAATTATAATTATTGATTTAATTTTGACATGCACCTATTATTTTTGGGTTCGATGAATTATTTTTGAATTTATGGTAATATTTATCCATATTTTCCTAAATATATGCAAAGGCTTTTATATGTAAGGTAGATATAGGGATGTTGATTCTGTTGTATTAATTGGTTAATTAAAAATTTATTTTCGACAAAGTGTTAAAATGTTAAAATACAGAAATACATATAGTGGCGTCCTAAAAATTTTGTGTGAAATACCAAAAACTCATATTTCTTTTGCATTACGTTAAAATTACAAATTATATGAAATTATTCTTTTTCTATACAACAGATATAAATTGTAAATACATCAATTCAGTGCTTCTGTTTCAAATATCCTGCGAACTATGGAAAATATTCATTAATGTATATAATTACAAAGCAGGTGGAAGAATTGTCTATTTTTTTAAATACCGATGTATTAATGCACTGACAATTTATGTATTTTATAAATGAAAAACAAATTATAAACTCTCTAAAGCCTTTTTTTTTAAATGTGAACAAAGTATCATTACAACAATGATTTAGAGAAGATTTCTGTAATTACTTCAGAGAATATTTGTTTATTATTTACAGAATTCGGAAATGTAGTACATTTGAAAGTGGCAACTAATCAAAAAATGTTATTAAAATTAACGGAAAATTATTAACTTTTATGACGTACCATAATTTTTTTTAGTTTGTAAATTTAGATTTAAAAGATTTTGGAATAATTCTTAGAAGCCCCAATCTGGCTATTAAACGAGTGCGGCTGAAATTGGGCAAAGCAGAGCTCTGGTACTCAAAATGGAGAATCAGGATTAATCCTAAACAAAAAAAAGTAAATCAGTTCTCTTTCCCAGTAAAGGAATTAATAATCTTGATTCTTCAACTATATTTGGTATACAAATTAAATGGATACTAACGGTTAAATACCGTATTCTTTTCTCATTTAGAGTGACTTAGTGTCACTCTACATAGGAAACTTAAATGGGATGCACATGTAAGTAATGTGCTTTCCAAAGTCAATATCCTTAGATATAAATTCTGCCCTTTGATTAGGGTGGAACTATACGCTCCCTCCGGAAAGAAGCTATTCTTGTATAAGATCATTCTGCGGCTTATCCTGATGTATGCCTCATCAGTGTGGGGCATCACCACTAACACGAACGTCAGGAGCCTACAGAGTTTCCAAAACAAAATTTTAAGATCAATGATCAGTGCTCCATAGTTTGTGAAGAATAAAACCATTCACAATGACCTGGGCATTGACCACATATATATATATATCAGGAAATTCTCGCAAACCTTTTTCGAGGCAGTAGGAGGACACCCTTACGAAATTATAAATACTTTACTCAATTATGATACTTTTGTGCTGAACAAGTTCAAACGCCAAAAGTTAATGGTTTTCGAGGACCATGTATTTACACTATGATGTCATCTACCTTTTTGTTGTTATGTTTGGTTGTTTGTAATCTACAGGGTGATTGTAAACTCTTTCAACAAAAAAAGAGGGGTGATAGTACACATCAAGACGACCAATTGTTGCAATGGATCCTAGGGTCGCATTCCACTCCTACCGCCAGAAAAGTGTAAGTATCCACGTTGATCCTTCAACAGTGAAAAGACACTTAACCAATTTATGAGTTGCTTAATTACATTTGCGTCAGAGAAAGACTCAAAGTAGCTGCTCAAAGTGGCGTCCGAGTGCGTTGTTGCACAGCCCACACCGCCGAATGAAGGACTGTCGCACCCTCTCGTAGACTCCTGATGTGGTGTTGGTCTTGTCCGCTGCAACACCGATTCTCGCGACAAGATCTTCCAAGGAGTCCACAGGTGTCTTGTACACAAGCGTTTTCATGTGCCCCCAGAAGAAGAAGAATCTCTTCAGAAGAAGAAGAATGTCCGGGGACAACAATTGTTGTTGGAAGTAGAAGGGATGCATCAGTGCCTCATGTAGGACATTCCACACCGAGGTTTGACAAATTCCCATTTCGGATGACATCACTCGCGTACTTGTGGAAGGAACTTCTGCAAATCGCTGCAAGACAAGTTTTTCCATTTCCGGTGTTCCACACTTCGCGAACGTCCAGTACCACTCATTGAGATATCCTTCACGAATACGTCACTTATCATGTGACGTTATCACGGCTCAGCGCACCTGATTTGCATCTTGTGCTTTTCATGCACCGATTGTAAATACTTGTGCATGTGTGGCGTTTTTCGAAAGTACTCTTTTCTGGCGGAAGAAGTGGAAAGCGACCCTAGGTTCCATTGCAAAAATTGTTTATCTTGATGTGTACTATCAGCCCTCTTTTTTGTTGAAAGAGCTTACAATCACCCTGTATATAAGCTTTCTGTTGTGTTTTAAGTAAACACCTTATTTGCCCACTGGATCTCTACCCGATGGTGGCATGGGATTTTTTTGTTGTCATTGCCATAGGTGCTATATATAATGATTTTAAGTTTAAAGCCTAAAGCCAGGAACTTAATAAAAGCTAATTTAATATATCATATATCAGATTGTTAAAATCTTTGCCGTTTCCATGTTTAGTGATTTCTGACGAAATAAATTGAAACAACCTAAATATTTGAAAAATGCGAATTATAATATTTCATTGATATCAGTCCAACAAAAAAGAATTTTCCAATTATTTCTTAAAGCAAAACAGTTGCGTTTCGCACCTAGGCGTCCTTGCTAATCAGTGGAAACTCCATGACCTTCATTCACATTTCACCACCGAAATAACAATTTACACCCTAAATACCTCATTTGCAATATTCGTTAAAATTTCGGAATTTTTTTATCTTTCCACCTTTAGAAGGTGCAATTATATATTTTGGAGATTCGGAAAATGCAAATTGTAAGAGTTCGTCAATATTTATCCTACCCAAAAATAATTTTTAATTTATCTCTAAAACAAACAAAAAATCTCTTGAAACGCAAACGTTGCATCCTCTCCTACCCTTGGGTTTAATGGTTCAAATCATTGTTGGCAATGGAAACTTCGTGGCCTTCACATTCTACCACCAAAATTGAAAATATTTAGCATAACTACATTGCTTGCAATGTTCGTTTGAAACTTTGTAATTTTTGATTTTTTCACCGTTAGAGGGCACGATTTAAGCTTTTGGGAGATTCGCAAAGTGCAAACTGTAATATTTTATCGATACCTATCCAACACAAAAATAATTTTTAATTTAACTCTTTAAAAAGAAAAGTTTGATATTGTTGTGCGCACCTCGCGGTTGCAAGCACTATTCAATTTATCGGTAGAAATATGCAAATTTAAATCTGTGGCGTTGTGTTTCCCACATTGCCCAATTACGGATTATTCCCTTAATTAGACAATGCAGGCCCCAAAAATCCCAGGCCGTCTCCTTAGGGGAAGACGTTTTTATTAATAGGAAATCCAATGATGAGCGCAACTCAGGTTTATGGAAACATAAAACAATAACAATATTTATTGAGACAAAATATTTAAAAGTACAGACAGAACACTTAATCTTTCTAATAATCAATCGTCTATCGTGGACTTAAAAAAGAGAAAGAACTTAAAGAATTAAATGGACTATGGAACTGTGGAACCCCTTTACAATTAAATCTTAAATTAAGGATAGCAACTTATAAGTTAAAGGAAGGGTAAGCGTACCGTTCTAAGTGCTCAGTTCGTCCGTCAGCTGCATCGGATTACGGCCAGGTTGTCGTCACTCTAGCTTCGGGTGGAGACCATCTTCTTAATTCGTCCTTTAGCCGATGACTGGGAAAACATGTCCGTCGCACTGTGGCTGATGTGGAGACTGGCCCTCAGTTGACCATCACATACGCTGTTGGGTAATTTGGTTGTGGCGAAGGGAGGCGGTCGGCTGCATCATGGGAGGTGGATCATGGAGGGTGCCCTTCACTGGTTAGGCGCTTCGGAAGCAAATTCCAGTCTCTCTGCTTCTAATTTTAGGAAACCACTCATTATAGGGATGTCCTTGCTTTAACGCATCAAATTAGATTGCTTTTGATTCAAAGTCCTGCACTCATTTCCAATGATTCCGATATGCCGATACTGAATCTGACCCGCCCAGAGCTCTGGCTGTCCTGTCCAACTGCTCTCTCTAAAATCTCAGTGCTGTCTGCTCCGTTCAAAATCTCATTGCATCTGAAGCCCTCCCTGCCTCGCTACTCTACCCCACGTTCCTTTCCCCTTGTTTTTCCCGAAAATGGTATGTTCACCATATGTAGCATCTGCAGAGGAACTTACGAGTAATAAATTCCCCGAGGAATTCTGTCGCTGCGTTTGAGATTGACATCGCCGCCTGGGAAACAGAATTCCTCGTTCGTTACTGTAAACAACTGGACTAAGTTGTCCAATCCTACATCTGTATTTGATGTAGGGGACGATTTCCCGAATACAGCTTCCCATGTGAGATCGCACTAAAGCTGTCAGCATACATTTGCACCCACATACAGACCATTCCAGCCGGACCTCACACTGCAAGAGAACAAATGGTGATTCCGCCTGTCATCCACCCACGGGGCGCTGTGTTGTGTCATCTGGGCGCTGGTCGTTCTCTGTGTGTGGCCTGTCGGGGCAGCTGCGAATCCCGACCCCTCCTAACGTGTCCACCCTGTTAGTCTGTTCGTGTATTTCCTCTGTGTTGAAAAAAAACTCAATCAAGAGAGTCGTCGTCGTCGTCGTCGTCGTCGTCATCATCATCATCATCATCATCATCATCATCATCATCATCATCATCATCATCATCATCATCATCATCATCATCATCAAGCAGCCATGGGCTACGGAGGTCCAACCAGACCGTGCAATTTAGTTCTCCAAGCAAGTCTATCCTGAGCTACATCTACTGCATCTGGCCACTGCACACCGATTCTAACAAGGTCCTGTTTGACATTGTCTGCCCACCGCATCCTAGGTCTCCCCCTCCTGCTGAGGCCTCTAGGCACACTGTTCATAACCCTATTCGCCAATCTATAATTATCCATACGGGCAACATGGCCAAACCAGCGGAGTCTCTCTCTGCACAATATGCTGCTTAAAGGAGGTTGCAGACTCCTTTGTCTAACCTCATCATTAGTTACAAAGTTAAACCACCTAATATATAAGATACTGCGTAAGCATCTAGAATCAAAAGCATCTAGTTTACAGTTATCTTGTTTACACAGCGTCCAAGTTTCACTACCATAACTAACCCTAGAAAGAACCAAACTATTATACAGTCTAATTTTAGTCTTTAGGTGTATACGCATAATTCTCCACAATCTCCATAGATTCTTAAAAGTCCCGGCACAATCCCTATTCGTCTGTTAATCTCATGCCGCACATCACCAGTATCAGTTACATAGCTCCCAAGGTAATTAAACTGTGACACCTGCTCAAGACTGCAACCATTCAGATTAACTGAATCACAGCCTGCCTGACCAATTGTCATCACTTTAGTTTTCTCTCTGTTTATAACCAAACCTATTCTAGTACCAGTTTCATCAACAGCTCGAATGAAAGAGTTCATCTCATCAACATCATTTGCCAAAAGGGGCTAAATCATCAGCATAATCTAAATCAGAAATTTTCTTATCTCCAGCCCATTTAAGGTCAAAATCTTTCCCTTGAAGTGAATTTCGCATAACATAATCAATAACCAAACTAAAGAGAAAAGGAGACAAAATGCACCCTTGTCGAACACCAGAAGCAATTCTAAACTAATTGCTACAAGCCTTGGCAACTCTCGCACACGACTCAGTGTTATTATAGAGAGCTTTCATTATGTTAACTAACTTGTCTGGTATACCATAAGATTTCACAATCAACCACAAATTATGATGATCAACAGAGTCGAAAGCCTTTTTGAAATCAACAAAGCTAGCAACCAAAGGTTTCTGAAATTCTAAACATTTCTCAAGAATCTGCCTAAGTGAAAATATCTGATCCACACATCCCCTACCACTTCTGAATCCACATTGCTCATCACGCAATTGAGTGTCAACCAGATTCTTAATTCTATTAAGCACAATCATGGAAAGAACTTTACCTGGAACAGAGAGTAGGCTAATACCCCTATAGTTATCACAAGAACTGCGATCATCTTTTTTGAAAATAGGGATAACAATAGCTCTACTAAAATCCTTAAGAACCATGCCTTTATCATAAAAGATATTCAGAATTTCAGTCATCCAAGTGGTAACCGAAATTTTCCAGCTCTAAGCATTTCTGTAGTAATTTCATCTACCCCTGGGGATTTATGAAGTTTAAGTTTAGAAATAGCCAAAATAACTTCAGATCGTGTTATAGGGCCAACATTAAAGCCACCAATGCATCTATCATCATTGCAAACAATGGGAATAGAACTAACTGCATTGTTTAGAATATCACTGAAATGCTCAGCCCACCTAGCCATGACAGAATCCTCACCTTCTATAACCTTACCTTGTTTATTCTTCAATCCCTGTATACCTGTCCGTTTTCTACCACACCAAACATTAACTATCTGGTACAACTCTCTGCTGTTGTGCAGTCTAACTGCTCATTCGGCTTTGTCAGCCATGCCATCAAGCTAAAGATTCTTATCAGCAGCTAACTGATCTTTTTCACGTTTATTAAGTTCTCTGTAATGCTTTCTATTAAGACTAGTAGGTTATTGATTAAGGACATTCCTGCAATTATTTCTTCTTTATATAAGCTCAAGTGCCTTATCACTCAGATAATTCCTGCTCTTCTGCTCCTCTTTTCCTAAAAGATTACTGTTAGTGTCCAAAAAAGCCTGTTTAAAATGATCCCATTCTTCCTCAACTTCAGTAGTAAGCATACCATGACTGTCATAATGACTAAGTAACCTATCATGGTAAGCTTTGGGTATAACTGAGTCTTTCAGAGCTTCAGTATTAAAAGCAAATTTTTTAACCCTAGCACAACACTTTTTAAGTTTAAGTTGCAAGACACTTTTAACAAGGTAATGGTCAGATCCAATTTCATCTCCCCTATATGCCCTGGTATTACTAACAGAACTAGCCCATTTGCTGTTAATTAATATATAATCAATCGTATTCCTATGCAGCCCATCAGGTGAAACCCATGTGTACTTATGTATGTCGCGGTGTTTGTAATTGTGTTAGTTATTCTGAAACCATTAAGTTTACTTACCTGTAGGAGACGTTGCCCATTGCCATTGCAGCTACCAATACCAAAAGGGCCAATCACCCCTCCCCAAAGGTCAGAGTCAGTACCAACTTTGGCATTGAAGTCACCAAGAACAAGGGTAATATCTCCTTTCTTGACAGAATTCAAAATATCCTGAAGTTGTTCATAAAACCTATCCTTCTCATCCTCATAGCATCCTCAGTGGGGCATAACAGCAGATAACATTCAGGTCTTTAACGCTTGTCTGAAATTTTGCTGTAAGAAACCTTTAATTAATGCACTCATATCTTAGAAGAGCATCACTAGCGTGTCTGCTGAGAAGCAGACCCACGCCTTGGTGATGCTTATTGTCGTCCCTCCCTGAAAAGAGAAATTTTTAAGAATTATTAGAATTTATTTTAGAATTTTAGAATTATTGTAGAAATTTTTATTAGAATTTATTTTTAGAAATTTAGAAGAGATTATTTTTAAGAATCTGACCTTTATCTGTCCATCTGGTCTCTTGTAAGCCGAGAATATCTAAATTATAATGGTGGAATTCTTGTGTGAGGACATCAAGAGAAAAAGCTCTGTGCAGAGTCCTCACATTCCAACTACCTATGGAGAGAAAATGGTTAGTGGGATGTTTAAAGAAACTATGTTTATTGAGAGAGGGAATGCCGACAATATCAAACAGCCCCTAATCGCAGACATGGGGCAGAGACCCGTTCCCCCACTACTAAAGGCTGAAGCCATCTACACTGGAAGACTTCCTCCAATGTAGAATTTGACGATGCCAATAGAAGCAAAGAGTTCAGGTGTCTGCGATGACTTCTGCTCAGGATTATCCACCAGCTGATAAACATATCCTGCGAATCTATTCACTTGGGGCTGTCAACCCACAAACAAACAGAAAACACAGCGGAAGATTTTCCCTCCACAGAAGCCCACCAGTGCAGCAAAATCAGGATCCATAATCAAGCTCAGAGCCATTTATCTGTCCAGTCCAGTGGATTTATATGGTCAGCACCAGGACCCTGTGTGGTTGACCACTCCTCAGCAGGGTAGAAAAAAAAGAAAAGTAGCCATAGTTGTCCAGATCAGTAGGATACACTAATCTGGCACCCCTCCCCTTCCGTCCATTTCCACAAGAGAGTATCTCTTTTGAAAGGTAGTAACGGTCTGCACCACGAGAAGGCGGGGTCGGACATTAGGTGTTAGGCCTGGCCGGTTCTATGCATCATCACAGGGGATAGAAGTTATAGCTCTCCTTTCAGTGACTATGGTGCATAGCTCTCCTTTCAGTGACTACCCAACTACTTAATAAGACTACTAGCTAATTAATAAAAAAAATAAATCGTTATGCCTGATGTAAAATCAGCGCATAACAATATCTGCAGACGGACAGACGATTAAATGAAACTCATCTTATTTTTTTTTTCAAAACGAGCTAAAAATGCTTATCTTTCCATATGCGCCCTATAAAGTAGGAAATAAAACTAAAGCATTTTAATGTTGCAGTCAGTCACTGAATTCGCATTCACTTCAAAGGAAGACAGGGTGCCGGCAATTTTGTTGAGTAGGAGGGTGCCGGAATTTTGTTGTAGGAACGGAGCTCTATCTTCCTTTGAAGGGAATACGAATGCAGCGACTGATTGCACCATCGATATGCTTTAGTCTTACTTCATACTTTTAGGGTGCATAGGGGAAGATAGGCATATTTTTTATTTATTTATTTATATTATTTCTTTGTCACTAAAAATACCTACCTTCATAAACTTTCATTTGATATATGACACATAAACATCGACCACATTTTCCCTCCCTTTTTTTTTTGACTCGTGTTTGTGGTAGCCCAAGACATGAGGACATCACAAGTTTTAATTTGAGTTATAACTCCTTAAGGTCGATACCCCGAAAATCGGCTCCCCAATCTTATCAGGGGAAGGAATGGTGATTGGGGGAATAGAAATAGTCTGTAATTGTCCTCATATGAGCTTTCATTTGACTCCTAACTCGAAATTGTTCGTTTTCGCGCTCGGAATATATAATGGAACAATCATTTTCACATCTCCCTCTTTTAAGAGGGGAATATACAAGGGGGTAGCATTTTTTAACCTGTAACATTCCCCATGTCACAAGCTTTCATTCGACGCATATTTTGTTACTTTCAGCCCTCGCGTTCTAAAGATGTAGCGGAAAAATTGTTTTAATTTACTAAACATAATAAATTTTTCTGTACAGAGGTATAGAAAAGTGCACTTTTCAGATGCAGAAATGAAATAAAACTTTTCAAAACATAACCTTTATTTAAAAGCATAGAATATTTACACAAATTTACGCTAGATGTTATTAATTATACAGATTTATCACTGATTATTATTTTAATCTATACAAATTCATCCCACGATTATCATTTTCATTTACACAAATTTATCATTGATTATTTTTTTGCACAATTTATCCCTGATTGTTATATTAATTTACACAAATATATGCCTGATTTTATTGATTATTTTTACAAATTATTGCCCGAGTCGTGGGAGTTTGCGGTGACCCTAAAATTGGTCTGAAGAGCCCTGGGCTTCCGCGGAACACAGTTTGAATACCACTGATCTAAATGGCCAAGTTAAAGAAATCCTAGAGGTCAGAGCTGGGTAAAGGTTGGAATGAGTTATTTTACCTCTGAGAGGTATTTTTGCGAACACAATGAGTTACGTGGCCAGGAAATAAGGACTCGAAGGTTAGAGAAAGTTAGGAAGTGTATCCATTGGAGAAGTGTTTGGAGATAGGTGGAAGCTTTCCTTTTTTGACCCATCCATCGTTTTCTTTAACATAAGCAAAGTATTGTTCTCCTGCACAAATCCTGCACTTTAACATCCCATCCAATGAATGGCGGCTTTTCTAAGTTCGTTAGGCTGGGTAGAGGAAGACGATCCATTGTACAGCAATTAACTAGGAGAGATACAGATTGGAGTTTTCCATCAAGATCATCTAACTCATTTTTTAACTTGCTTGTACCAGGAATTATAAGACGTAATAACCGACGACCCAAAAAAGGTTGAGGGACGGGACCCACTGGTCAGCTGTTAGGAGACAGATGGTAAGCAATCCAGCGTGTTCTTTAATGTACACAGAGTATGTCTATCCGCACATGAGGCCATGGCTTTAACATCCCATCCAACAGACGGTAGTCTCTCCGAGCCCATTGGCGTCCCTACTGAACCGGGCAGGGAGGTTTTTACGAAGATAAATATCAATGCTGGCTCAGATGGAACTCGAACCTGGGAACTGCAGATTATGAGACTTGTGTGCTACTGAATGAGACTTCTTAATGGACAGGAAATTCTCTATCCTTATTGTTACTCACGTGTTCATTTCAACAAGAGTGGTTGGTACGCCTCCACATTGGTGACGACACCAATGTGGAGGCGTACAGTCGCTCAAAAAAGTATCCGAACACTATGTTTGATTAGAGAATTCAGAAAAAATATCTGGCAACATTTTTTTTTAGAAATTAGTGATCTGGCAACCTTCGCGTAGAGTACACGAAGGTTGCCATATAACAAATTTCTGAAAAAATCGTTACCAGATATTTTTTTGAATTCTGTAATCAACCATAGTGTTCGGATACTTTTTTGAGCGACTGTACCAACCACTCTTGTTGAAACAAATACTGTATTTTGTGGCTCGTAAAAGCAGTTACATCATCTGCCAGATATACTTCAACTAGCATGAATTAAGTTTGATTACCAATTGTAGATTATCTGTACAATGAATAGTGCTCATGTGGAATTTTTTTGCTTAAAAAAATTCCCCATCTTTTTTGACTTTGTAACATCAATTGATGTAAAAATATGCCCATTACTTCATGAGTTATTACCCTTTAAATTTGTGACGTTATTTTGTGTTCATCCTGTATTACTATACCATAAGAATACCACGGAATGAACGGCAGAGTTTTTTTAGCAAAAGAGGAATAAAATATTTTACTAAAACAGAAAAAAGATTAGAAAATGCAAGAAAATGTATCATAAAAATAGCGTAATGACATCAGACAAAATACCATAAACGATGACCTTAAAATGAGATTGAAATCAAACCCATGCAATATCCGTGTGGACCCTTTAAATTTTTATATGGGTTTTCTTTAACTAAATATTGTAGTTATATATAAATTACGTCAACGAAATTACAAATTCTAAACCTTGGAAATAGAAAGGTACTAAATATATATGTACCAGGTAAAATGTCTGAATTGGACTCTATCAAAATTTTCTAAATATTAATTATTTTCTCTTATTTGTTCGGTGTTTACAAATTTATGAAAGCAGGAATTTTCAACAGCAGTTTGAGCAGAGATAATTTTAGAGAAAATATTTTGAGTAATACTGTTGTGTAGTGTTACTGCTTGCATAATTTTTCAATAAAATTTTCCTCAGTCGGCCTATTGTTCGGGAAAGTCTGACATAATCCTGTTGGTATATTTCGCCATAGAGAAGGAGTGAAATGGAAGCAGTAATATGTACATAACAAAAGACTAGTTTTTGTCCTTGATTCAACTGATTGGCTGTTTTACTTCTGAGGGGCATTTTTCTGAACACAATGAACAGATCTCAACAACCCAAAGGACTCAGATAAGTTTTGGGAAGGAGATCCACAAGACAGATAATAGGAGACAGATGGAAATCTCCAGATACGGTTGTATGCTTGTTCATTAACTTGTCCAGGAGCCTGCACACGTTCCACGATTTAACGTGTCATGCGATGGATGGGGCGGGGGTCTCAGTCGGTAGCGCGCCAGGTAGGTAATCTTCAGTTCCCCTGTTCGAATCCCACCTGGGTCAGCATTGAGATTTATCTCCTCAAAACTACTCCTCTGCTCTCGGTCATTAGGGGACACTGATGGAACGTTAAGCTGTGGCCCCATATATGGGAGAGCCATACCCTCCACGTTAAAGAATACGTTGGATGCCTTGATGGGAGGTTACCATTTGTTTCCAAACAGCTGTCCAGTGGGTTACTTTCGTCCAACCTTATCTGAGCCCTTGGGGTCCTTGCGACCTGGCCATTTTGCCCATTGTATGCAAAAAACTGTCACTCAGATGTAAAACAACCCAGCCCATGCGATGGATGGTGGTTTTCGGTGACTTTCTCATCGAGGGGAAGGTGAAGATTATCGGAGATAACTTTCAACACAGGCACAGTTGGGACTCGAACCTGCGAAATGTAGATTAGGAAAATGAGGCGGTACCAACTGAGTCAATAGTCGAGGAAAGCGCTTTTTAAATACTGAATGAATATTATTAAAATCATAAGGTTCAGGAAATGTTTCGTATAAAACTCCAAAATAGTTTTCTGTTGCTATTTTCCTAATGTTTGCCGAAATTAAGTGCTGTACGAACTTGGTTTCCCATTGAACAGTACAACTATTCATTATGATTTGTCGACCTTACTATATATTATTTTAATTATGTAACACTATACAAGAATATATACAAGAATCTTGCACAAGAAATAATGATTATATATATTTCTTGCAAGCGTCAGCCTCATACCAAATTTTAAAATCTAAGGAAGTGTTTTTCAATCTATTTTTACTAACGAAATCCTAATATATAATGAAAATTTGACCTAATAATGAGGATGATATATTTTGCTTATAACATAAGAAACTAAGCCATATACATATGGACCAGGGATTGGCTCATTAGGTAGCACTTCATGCTCCCAATCTGATATTTCCAAGTTCTAACAACTACTGTTCCTCCGTTGATTCTTATATCCGATAAGCCCTATTTTGACATCGTTGAGAAAGGAGATACTGTTGAGCAGAGCAGGATCTGGGGAAGGGGGGGGGACGGGCATGTTCACCTTCTCTTGAGAATGATAGTAAGAGTAATGGAGGCAAAAAATATTGCACTTGTGCTTATTCACGCAGTTTTCAGCAAGTGTTTGCTTAAACACTTTAAAACGGAGAGAAAATGTGATATTGCAATTGAAATTCAGTCTCTTGACCCCTCCCTTTTACTTTTAACAGTCTCGATTGCTACCTTAACCCCCTAAATTTTCCTAGAACTGGTCCTGCCGTCCGTCAAATGTAATTCTAAGCCTTTGCACCGTGTGCAGGAGAGTCATACCTGTGCACTTTGAAAAACACGCAGATTATCTTAATGGGAGCTTTCGATCTCCTAACAGCTACCTCGTGGATTCCCTTCCCAGTTCCAAGATCCTTATGATCTGTTCATTTAGCCAAGTCGTACATAAAAGTACCACTCAGAGGAAAAACAACCCATCCATTATAACTTATTAACAAACGTAGATTTTTCAATATAGTTTTAAGCATATTTTATTATATTCTGAAATGTTCGCGCCGTTTAAAATGAAAATGAAAAAACTGAAATGTTTTACAGAAAGCTGGTTTAAAAATCACGACCTTAAACAAACCTAAGCGCGCATGACAGTATTTCCAAATGAATCATTTGTAGATGTAGAAAGATATTATACACAGCAACATATCCGGATTTAGAAAAATAAAAGGAGAGGGGGGGGGGGAACAAACTCAATCCAGCCGGAAAAAAGCAGCCAAGACACGGAATTTCTATTGCTGTATAACATTTCACCCTCTAGTTTAAAGGCCTTTAAGTGAAGATAAGTAAATCAATACCCTCTCAAGCCGTTAGTTGTCACAGTAGAAAGTCTGTGAGAATGGCGGACCCTCAGCAAAAATCACAAACATTCATGCCTGGGCTGGAACCCAAGTCCCTTTGATCAGTAGCCATGCACGCTATGCCATGTGACGGCATTTCCTTGAACAAAGTCAGAAATGAAGTCAAGGAAATGTGACGGCAAGAATGCATCAAATATACATAGGTTTCAAAAATTTTGCCTCTGTTACCTTTATTAGCATTCTCAAGGGTGGTGGAACATGGCCCTCTGGGCACTCTTCGAAATTCGGCCCTACACTGCAATAACAGAATTAAAATATTATTAATACGTTAATTTTATTTTGCATCCCTTCTCTACCTTCATTGTCTACGCTTCACGGTAATCTGGAGTTCCGAATGACTTTGGGCCTTGAAGACAACGATTTAGCCTAGGCCACAACAACGCCGAAACACTACGCTAAAGCTTATTAATGCTGATGTGGATTTAATTATCTAAATAATCCATTGGAATGATTCGGATTAAATTTTATATACAATAGAACCTGATAAAAATAATTTTGTAACTATTTTGCAAAAAGAGTTCACCGGTATTTTCTGACTTTCTTATCTGAAGAATGATTATTATCAAAATAAAAATAATAATATATGCAATTACATCTTGCTTTTCGAATTGTTTATCGATTATTTTGTTTGTTTCCGTTTTGGGGAGATATCTCCTGAACCGAGGATATTTACGTACTGGTGATGAATTATCTGATACTGCAAACCTTGAGTGGTCATTGCTATCTAGTACAAAAATGGTACTTAAAAAGAAATCTGAATCTGGAAACTCGGTGAGTAGTTGAACTTTAAAAGGACGAATTATTATTGACGACTCATCAGAATTCAAAATAAATAAATATTTTTCCGAATTTCTAATCTTTGTTTTATTTCCCCAAGGCGATCTCTTAGTTCAATCGACACTGCACAAGGCTAGACAACTTAAGCAAATTAGCTGTGAATGTGTCATCGACCTGTATTTCTCCGCACTAATTGCATGTTTGTGGACTACCGGGTATAGCTTATTGTTAACGATAGATTAGTATGTTAACTGTGTCTGCGACTTCCGACCTTTTCCCACTTCGAGGGTTAAGCGTGGAGTGTGCAAGAGCTCCCTTGGCCTGTTACCCTCGGATGGACATGTCGTGACGTTATCGAAGGGGAAAAGTTTTGCGTGCAGTTTAGCTCCGACCTTTCCACACTGAAAGACGCTCAAGGACATAGTCCACCTTACCTGAATTTAGGTTTTGTTAGTTATTGTCCTATAAAACGTTTTGCATGTCAGTTGCAAAATAACATCATATACTTTTTAGAGCTTTCAACATTATTCTTGATGTATTAAAATGAGAAGTAATTTAATTATGAGTCATAACTGTTCGTGTTCGAAAACGATCTAATGTTTTTCTATTTCGTCTTTTCGCCCGTTTGGGTGTCCATCTGAAGTCATTAAACTTGTATGCTTTAAGAGACAAACGAAAAATTGCTTTGGGATTGGATAGGTACTAATTTATTATCAGACTTTTCATTCCATTGATGTTAATTCCCACAGTTATAAGTAATAAGTATGTAAAATGGCAAAACTCTAAAGCAATATTTTAAATAATCAACCCATGCTAGAAGAACCTAATGTCCGACCCCTTCTTGGGGTGTAGTCAGTTAGTACCTTTCAAAAGAGATACTCTCTTGTGGAAGTGAACGGAAGGGGAGGGCTGCCATATTAGTGTGGCCTACTGATCTGGACAATTAGGGCTACCTTTCTTTTTCTTTTTTCTACCCTGCTGAGGAGTGGTCAACAACACAGGGTCCTGGTGCTGACCATATAAACCCACTGGACTGGACTGATATATGGCTCTGAGCTTGATTATGGATCCTGATTTTGCTGCACTGGTGGGCTTCTGTGCAGGAAAAATCTTCCGCTGTGTTTCCTGTTTGTTTGTGGGTTGACAGCCCCAAGTGAATAGATGCACAGGTTATGTTTATCAGCTGGTGGATAATCCTGAGCAGAGGTCATCTCAGGCACCTGAACCCTTTGCTTCTATTGACATCGTCAAATTCTACATTGGAGGACGTCTTCCAGTGTAGATGGCTTCCGTCTTTAGTAGTGGGGGAACGGGTAGTAGTTGTCGGCATTTCCTCTCTCAATAAACATAGCTTATTTAAACATCACACTAACCATTTTCTCTCCATAGTTAGTTGGAATATGAGGACTCTGCACAAAGATATTCTCTTGATGTACTCACACAAGAATTCTGCTGTTGTAACCTTGATATTCTCGGCTTGTAAGAGACCAGATTGACAGATAAATGTCAGATTTTAAAAATAAACTTAAATTTTTCTATAAGGGAGGGAAGATAAACAGTATCTCCAAGGCTTAGGTTTGGTTCTCAGCAGACAGCTAATGATACTATTCTAGGATATGAGTGCAATAATGAAATCTTTCTCAAAGCTAAATTTCAGACAAGCATTAAAGACATCAGTGTTATCGTCAGTGTTAGTCTCCCGCTGAGGATGCCGATAAGGATGAGAAGGATAAGTTTTACGGACAACTTCAGGCTATTTTGAATTCTGTCAAGAAAGGAGACATTACCCTGGTTCTATGTGACTTCAATGCCAAAGCTGGTACTGACACTGATCTTGGGGAGGGGTGATAATCCCTTTTGGTATTGGTAGCTGCAATGGTAATGGGCAACGTCTCTTACAGATAAGTAGACTAAATGGTTTCAGAATAACTAACACTTATTACAAACACCGCGACATAAATAAGTACACATGGGTTTCACCTGATGGGCTGCATAAGAATATGATTGATTATATATTAATTAACAGAAAATGGGCTAGTTCTGTTAGGAATACCAGGGCATATAGCGGAGCTGAAATTGGATCTGACCATTACCTTGTTAAACGTGTCTTGCAAATTAAACTTAAGAAGTGTTGTGCTAAGTTAAAAAATTTGCCTTTAATTCTAAAGCTTGAAAGATCCAGTTATACCTAAAGTTTACCATTTTAGGTTACTTAGTCATTATGACAGTTTTGGTTCACTTACTACTGAAGTTGAGGAAGAATGGGTCAGTTTTAAACAGGTTTTTCTGGAAGCTAACAGTACTATTTTAAGTAAAAAGGGGCAGAGGAGGCATAAAATTATTTGAATGATAAGGCGCTTGAGCTTATTTTAGAAAGAAAGAACTGCAGGAATGTCCTTAATCAAAACCTTACTAATCCTAATAAAAAGCATTACAGAGATCTTAATAAACAGGTTAAAGGATCAGTTAGTAGCTGATAAGAATTTTTAGCTTGATGACTTGGCTGACAAAGCAGAGGAAGCAATTAGATAACAAAACAGCAGAGAGGTGTACCAGATAGTTAACGTTTTGTGTGGTAGAAAACGAACAGGTATACAGGGATTGAAGAATAAACAATGTAAGGTCATAGAAGGTGAGGATTCTATCAAGGTTAGATGGGTTGAGCATATCAGTGATGTTCAAAGTAATGTGGTTAGTCCTACGTCATTGTTTGTAATGGTGATAGATGCATTACTGACTTTAATGTTATAACAAAATCTGAAGTTATTTTGGCTATCTCTAAACTTAAATTACATAAATCCCCAGGTTTAGATGAAATGACTATGGGAATGCTTGGAACTGGAAATGTTTCTTTTTTCACCTGGATGACTGAAATTTTGAATATCTTTTATGATAAAAGCATGGTTCCTAATGATTTTACCAGAGCTATTATTATCCCTATTTTCAAAAAAAGGTGATCGCAGTTCTTGTGATAACTATAAGGGTATCAGCCTACTCTCTGTTCCAGGTAAAGTTCTTTGCATGATTGTGCTTAATATGATTAAGAATCTGGTTGACAGGCGTGATGAGCAATGTAGATTCAGAAGTGGTAGAGATGTGTGGATCAGATATTTTCAGTTAGGCAGATTCTTGCGAAATGTTTAGAGTTTCAGAAACCTTTGGTTGCCAGCTTTGTTGATTTCAAAAAGGCTTTCGACTCTGTTGATCGTCATAATTTGTGGTTGATTGTGAAATCATATGGTATACCAGATAAGTTAGTTAACATAATGAAAGCTCTTTATAATAACACTGAGTCGTGTGTGAGAGTTGGTAAGGCTTGTAGCAATTGGTTCAGCGTTGCTTCTTATGTTCGACAAGGATGCATTTTATCTCCTTTTCTCTTTGGTTATTGATTATGTTATTGGAAATTCACTGCAAGGGAAAGATTTTGGCCTTTTATGGTCAGGACTGGACTGTACATGAAATCAACAAATGAATCTTCTTGCATAGATAATAGTTATCACTATGCCGACTCATTCAGACACATTTTCATTATCGATATTATTTACATACAGTGTGATTGTAAACTCTTTCAACAAAAAAAAAGAGGGGTGATAGTACACATCAAGGCGACCAATTGTTGCAATGGATCCTAGGGTCGCATTCCACTCCTACCACCAGAAAAGTGTAAGTATCCACGTAGATCCTTCAACAGTGAAAAGACACTTAACCAATTTGTGAGTTGCTTAATTACATTCGCGTCAGAGAAAGACTCAAAGTAGCTGCTCAAAGTGGCGTCCGAGTGCGTTGTTGCACAGCCCACACCGCCGAATGAAGGACTGTCGCACCCTCTTGTAGATTCATAATGTGGTGTTGGTCTTGTCCGCTGCAACACCGACACTCGCGACGAGATCTTCCAGGAAGTCCACAGGTGTCTCGTACACAAGTGTTTTCATGTGTCCCCAGAAGAAGTCTAGTGGATTGAGGTCCGGGGAGCGTGGAGGCCAAGCCACAGGTCCACCACGTCCAATCCACCGCCCGGGATATGTGGCATTTAGGAAGTATCGGACCTGGATGAAAAAGTGTGCTGGGCCCCATCATACATAAACCACATGTCCCTCTGCGTGGTGTTTTTAATCGTCTACGCACTTGCTCAGCGCACCTGATTTGCATCTTGTGCTTTTCATGCACCGGTTGTAAATACTTGTGCATGCGTGGCGTTTTTCGAAAGTACTCTTTTCTGGCGGAAGGAGTGGAATGCGACCCTAGGTTCCATTGCAAAAATTGTTTGTCTTGATGTGTACTATCACCCCTCTTTTTTTGTTGAAAGAGTTTGCAATCACCCTGTATATATATATATGTTTAATAAAATATCTAAGATGTTTGATTTTTTTAAAATGAAATGACAATATAATAAACGACATATGTCAGTGATTTTTTGTGGGTTTCCAGTATATTTTTAAAATTAAATTGTACTGTATATTTTTTTAATTTTTCAAAATATATTTTTTTTCTTCTTTAAATTTATCACAATAAAAATTGTATGTTCGATGGTATGGGAAGAATCACAATGGCTGAAAGTTGGGGGAGTCGATTTTTTTATTTCAAACAGAGTTGAATTTGTTAAAGCTGTGACAGATTTTATTCTTAATATAGCTGTAATTTCATTTTTCTGTAGACCGTAATCATTAAATTTTTTAATAGATCGACAAATCTCATATCTATGTGTGTGTGCAGCATTTGAATCATACCAATTTTGTAGATCTTCCAAAATATTTAATTTATTTTGTTGTTTATGTAAATAAAATAAGTAGGGGGAATCTATAGAATTATTTAGACCTTTAGCATTTTTTTGATCTGTAAATGGTAGCTAGGTAGTCACTGGAAGGAGAGCAGTGCACCAATCCCCTGTGATGATGCATAGAACCAGCCAGGCCTAGCACCTAATGTCTGACCCCGCCTTCTCGTGGTGCAGGCCGTTAGTACCTTTCAAAAGAGATACTCTCTTGTGGAAGTGAACGGAAGCGGAGGGCTTCCAGATTAGTTTGGCCTACTGATCTGGACAACTATGGCTACTTTTCTTTTTTTTTCTACCCTGCTGAGGAGTGGTCAACCACACAGGGTTATGGTGCTGACCATGTAAACCCATTGGACTGGACAGATATATGGCTCAGAGCTTGATTATGGATCCTGATTTTGCTGCACTGGTGGGCTTCTGTGGAGGGAAAATCTTCCGCTGTGTTTTCTGTTTGTTTGTGGGGTGACAGCCCCAAGTGAATAGATTCACAGGATATGTTTATCAGCTGGTGGATAATCCTGAGCAGAAGTCATCGCAGGCACCTGAACTCTTTGCTTCTATAGGCATCGTCAAATCCTACATTGGAGAAAGTCTTCCAGTGTAGATGGCTTCAGCCCTTAGTGGTGGGGGAACGGATCTTTGCCCCATGTCTGCGATTAGGGGGCTGTTTGATATTGTCGGCATTCCCTCTCTCAATAAACATAGTTTCTTTAAACATCCCACTAACCATTTTATCTCCATACATATTTGGAATGTGGGGACTCTGCACAGAGTTTATTCTCTTGATGTCCTCACACAATAATTCTGCTGTTCTAACCTAGATATTCTCGGCTTGCAAGAGTCCAGATGGACAGATAAAGGTCAGATTCTTAAAAATAATCCTAAATTTCTCTTTTCAGGGAGGGACGACAATAAGCATCACCAATTCCTGGGTCTGCTTCTCAGCAGACACGCTAGTGATGCTCTTCTACGATATGAGTGCATTAATGAAAGTTTTCTTATAGCAAAATTTCAGACAAGCATTAAAAACTTGAATGTTATCTGCTGTTATGCCCCCACTGAGAATGCCGATGAAGATGAGAAGAATATGTTTTACGGACAACTTCAGGATATTTTGAATTCTGTCAAGAAAGGAGATATTATCCTTGTTCTAGGTGACTTAAATGCCAAAGTTGGTATCGACTCTGAACTTTGGGGAGGGGTGAAATTATTTGAATGACACTTGAGCTTATTTCAGAAAGAAGAAACTGCAGGAATATCCTTAATCAGTACCCTACTAGTCCTAATAGAAGGGATTACAGAGAGCTTAATAAACGTGTAAAAGATCAGTTAGCTGCTGATAAGAATCTTTGGCTTGATGGCTTGGCTGACAAAGCCGATGAAACAGTTAGAGAGCACAGAGGCAGAGAGCTGTACCAGATAGTTAATGTTTTGTGTGGTAGAAAACGGATAGGTATACAGGGATTCAATTATTCTTCAGGTTATAGATGGTGAGAATTCTGTCAAGGCTAGATGGGTTGAGCATTTCAGTGATGTTCAAAGTAATGGGGTTTGTCCTACTCCATTGTTTGTAATGATGATAGATGCATTACTGGCTTTAATGTTATAGCACAATCTGAAGTTATTTTGGCTATTTCTAGACTTAAACTACATAAATCCCCAGGGGTAGATGAAATGACTGCGGAAATGCTTAGAGCTGGAAATATTTCTGTTTTCACTTCGATGACTGAAATTTTGAATAACTTTTATGACAAAAGCATGGTTCCTAAGGATTTTACCAGAGTTATTATTATCCCTATTTTCACAAAAAGGTGATCGCAGTTCTTGTGATAACTATAAGGGTATCAGCCTACTCTCCGTTCCAGGTAAAGTTCTTTGCATGATTGTGCTTAATATAATTAGGAATCTGGTTGACAGGCGTGATGAGCAATGTAGATTCAGAAGTGGTAGAGATGTGTGGATCAGATATTTTCAGTTAGGCAGATTCTTGCGAAATGTTTAGAGTTTCAGAAACCTTTGGTCCCTAGGTTTGTTGATTTCACAAAGGCTTTCGACTCTGTACATCTTTATAATTTGTGGTTGATTATGAGATCATATGGTATACCAGACAAGTTAGTTAACATAATGAAAGCTCTCTATAATAACACTGAGTCGTGTGTGAGAGTTGGTAAGGCTTGTAGCAATTGATTTAGCATTAATTCTAGTGTTCGACAAGGGTGCATTTTTTCTCCTTTTCTCTTTAGTTTGGTTATTGATTATGTCATGCGAAATTCACTGCAAGGGAAAGATTTTGGCCTTAAATGGTCTGGAGATACGAACATTTCTTATTTTGATTATGCTCATGATTTAGCCCTTTTGGCAAATGATGTTGAGATGAATTCTTTCATTCGAGCTGTTAATGAGAGTGGTATAGAGTAGGTTTGGTTATAATCAGAGAGAAAACTAAAGTGATGAAAATTGGTCAGGCAGGCTATGGTTCAGTTAATCTGAATAGTTCCACTATTGAGCAGGTGTCACAATTTAATTATCTTGGGAGCTATGTAACAGATACTTGTGTTGTGGGGCATGAGATTATCAGACAGAATAGAAATTGCTACCGGGACTTTTAAAAATCTTTGGAGAGTGTGGAGAAATAGGTATATACACTTAAAGACTAAAATTAGACTGTATAATAGTTTGGTTCTTTCTAGGGTCAGTTATGGCAGTGAAACGTGGACGCTTTCTAAAGAAGATAACAGAAAACTAGATGTTTCTGATTCTAGTTGCTTACGCAGCATCTTGGGCATTAGATGGTTCAACTTTGTAAGTAATGAAGAGGTTAGGCAAAGGAGTCGGCAACCTCCTTTAAGCAACATGTTGTGCAGAGAGAGACTCCTTTGGTTTGGCCATGTTGCCCGTATGAATAATTATAGATTGGCGAATAGGGCTATGAACAGTGTGCCTTAAAGCCTCAGAAAGATGGGAAGACCTAGGATGCGTGGGCAGACAATGTCAAACAGGACCTTATTAGAATTGGTGTGCAGTGGCCAGATGCAGCAGATATAGCTCAGGACAGATATGCTTGGACAACTAAGTTTCTCGGTCTGGTTGCACCTCTGTAGCCCATGGCTGCTTGAGGAGGAGGAGGAGGATGCTAGAAGATTGAAAGGTAGGTTGGTAGAGTATGCTAGGCAAAGGGGTTTACAATTATAGCGATAATTTTCTTCCCATGGGCGTGAAAAATAAAATTATTTTGTTTCAAAATAAAAAAAATATATTTGGATAGGTACTAATAAATATTTTTATTAATATTTTTCGAATCATTCTTTAGTTTAATTTCCGTCTGTGGAGGGTAACTAAAGGTGAAAAATCAAAGATGCTTTCCATATTTGCCAGAAGCAATGGGCCTTCCTATCGTAAATGGCAAAAACTTTATGATTATCTGATATATATGTCATTTTGTTAGCAAGTATGTTCGAACTTGAAAGTAAAGAATATATTTTTCTCTATTAAATTAAGTAAAAGATATGACATCCTTTTTTGAAAATTAAAAGATAACTTCTTTACAAAAAAGGAACATAATGAGAAGCACATTGGCTATCAATCTATAGATTGATCTATAGATTCTATAGATTGATAGCCAATGTGATATAGATTGATTCTATAGATTGATAGCCAATCTATAGATTGATAGCCAATGTGCTTCTCATTATGTAGTAGTCGATCAATCTATAATTTGATCGACTACTACACTAGCTATCAATCTATAGATTGATAGCTAATGTACTAGTCGATCAAGTTTCCTACTTCACATGAGCTGGAAATTGCCATTATCGATAGAGCAAAGAAATTTAACTGTAGCGTTTGTTCTGAGCGAGTAATAGCAAAACTACGTAGAAATTGCTATAAGGAACTGACAGTAATAATTGAAAAGTATGGGGGAAAGTAAAAGTATTGTGTTGAAATAACTGAAATTTAGCCAGCAAAGTCAATAAATCCAATTATGCAAGTCAAATTTCTTCACTTGTTTTCATGAGAATACGAAACACAATTTTCCTCTGTGTTCAAAAATTGTTTCCAGCACGACATATTTCGTTTAATATCCATAATGGTTTCAACCTTTTTCTGTTTCCTTATCTTGATTTATGTCACTCTTAGAAATTTATTATCTTGCCCTCTTAATTAAAATTAACAGAATGTCTGATCTTAATACCTATTCTTTAGGTCAATAGCGATGAATCCTTTCAGGATGGGTAATTTTGAGCGACACGTTTTTGCACACAATGGGCCAAATGGCCAGATTACAAGGACCCCGAGAAGATATCCACTGTACAGCTGTTAGGAGACAGATGGTAGCTTCCGTCAAGGCCTTCCATCATGTTCTTTAACGTACGCAGAGTTTGGCTCCATTATTTGTTACCCATACGGGATGATTAATTAACGTCTCATCCGATGGACGGGGGCCTTTCCAAGACCATCTGTTCCCTACTGACCCTGGGAAGGAGTTTTGCGGTTATAAATCTCAATGCCGGCCCAGCTGGGACTTCAACCTCGGAACTGCAGAGTACGAGCCTGGCACGCTACCAACTGAGCCACCCCTGCCCTGTCTTGCCGTGTATCAGCAGAACAAAACCCGTTGCACGGAATTCAATAAAACTTTCACTCTCCTTCAAAGTCCACCCCTCCAGCATCTATGCTAAGTTGCAGACATCTATGCCAATTCTGTAACGCTTGGTGGGATTCCTATTGGGGAATACTCTGCAACTCTGAATGAACGCATTTTGCAAGGTCTTGCTTGCATCCTTGAAAAAGGCTTCCGAGCAAGTTCCTTTATAATTTTTGGAAACAACCAAAACTCTTATGGTGCAAGATCGGGTAAATATACAGGATGGGATGGGTATTTGATTTTTTCATCCTCCAGATAGACCGTAACTCGCAGGTTTTGTGAGCACTGGCATCGTCATGAAGAAAGGGATCCCTGACACGCCTGTTGTTGGACACTGCTTCTTCATCTCCCTAACAATTTTGGACAAAACAATGTTGGTGTAGTATTGACCATTTATATCCATTTTTTTTCAGGTAAGTGTCCACTACTACCACTCCGTGGGAATTGAAAAAAAAAAATTATGAACATCTTCCTTGAGCGAAAGGCTTGCCGGAGGATTTGGGGATCTCCTGCAACCCAAGCATATTGCGCAGTTCATCTCCTGCAACCCAAGCATAGTTGTCGATCTTTCTGGGAATGGTGTAGTAATAAAACCACGTTTCATCACCTGTAACTATGTATGTTAACCGTTTGGGGCCACTAAGTTCAAACATTGTCAACATGTTCTTGCACCAGTCGACTCTAGCCCTTTTACTCTATTCTGTTAGTTTGTGGGGTACCCATTTGGCATAGGTCTTTCGGAACTTTAAATGTCGATGAATAATTTTTTCCACACTGTCAATCGATGCACTGACATCTAAACTTATTTCCTGAATGATAATTTGTGGGTTTTCCTTAATGAGTTCACGAAGAGCAGCGATGGTTCTCTAGTTTACACTCCCTCCTTCGCTCTTCCTACATGAGGGTGGTCTATGAAGCTCTGCCGTTCTTCTCTCAATTTGCGCATCCATCCCGTAACGGAGCAATATGAACAGGCATGATCCCCATATACTTGTGATAAATCGGTATGAAATTTATTTCGCGTCGTCCGCAACCTGCATCTTTGTTAAAAATGTAAAACATTTCCCTTTTTTTAGTAGGCTCCATAGCAACAACGCACAGATTTCGCAGACCGAACTTTACGAGCCGCCAGAAAAGTTTCGCACACCGAACTTTACATGCCGCCAGCGAAATGGTAAATCATAACCCGGCCTCTGTTTTTAACATGTAATGACAAGCTTAGACAATCTTCCAGACAAGTCGAAGCTTCTTAACTTCAGAGGAACGAGTTAAAATCTACAGACACGTGTCAAGAAGTTTTTGAACGCACTCCGTATTATTATTCATATTTTCAAGAAGGGTGATCGCAATTCTTGTGAAGATTACAGGGACATCAGTCTACGTTCTCGCAACATCATAAACAGCATGGAACATCGCTGTTCTGTTCCGGTTATAGTTCTTTGCATTTTTGTTCTTAACAGAACAAAACATTCAGTTAAGGCCGGCTTAGTGTTTTGCGGTGTGGTGATTATGCACTGGTTTCCATAAATTAAGGAAAACTCAGAAAAATTATGAATAACTTATAAAATTATATGAATGATTTTAATGAAATTTGATGAAAACATGAATTACAATGCTAGTTTCAGAATGGCATAAAATATTTTACACTAGAAACATTTTTCGTCAAAAAATAACACTTACAGGAATTTGTCCAAAAATGAGGTGTCAGAGTTCAATTCTTTAATAAGGAGTGTGATCACCCCTTACAGCAATGCAGACACGACAGCGATGTTCCATGCTGTTTATGACGTTGCGAATCAGCTCAGTAGGGAGTAACGACCATTGTTCCTTTAAAGCAGTAATATTCTCCCCTTTTGTTTCAGGTGGCGGGTTGAGGGCAGCAGCTCGTTTCACTAGAGCATCCCACACATGCTCAATCGGATTTAGGTCGAGAGATCAAGCTGGCCACTCCTTGTGAATAATGGTCTTCTCTTGAAGGTATTGTTCCACTAGTCGAGCTCTGTGTGGACGAGCCTTATCGCCTTGCAAGATGAATGTTTCACCTATTGCACCAGCGTAAGGACGTACAGTAGCTCAAAAAAGTATCCGAACACTATGGTTGGTTACAGAATTCAGAAAAAACATCTGGCAACGATTTTTTTTTAGAAATTAGTAATCTGTCAACCTCCGTGTCACGTGACACGAAGGTTGCCAGATCACTAATTTCTAAAACAATTTTTGCCAGATATTTTTTCTGAATTCTGTAATCAACCATAGTGTTCGGATACTTTTTTGAGCGACTGTACATAAGGGTCCAGGATGTCACTATATACAATTATCATTAATTATACTATACACACCAATTCATCCGCTCTCTCCTGTGACGTGACGTGAGGGGTTATAAATTACTGGCCTTCTAGCGTACAGACCTCCCGCATGAAGTCTTCTACGCACAGTAGAAGCTGATACAACCCTCCCAATGGTTGCTGTAAGAGAGGATCGTAGCTGTATCTTGCTGACTCGTCATTACTTTACTGGTTACATGAACAAGTTTGGTGAAGAGAGCACAATTATTTTGCTAATTATCGCGATTTTTCTCATTTTTCCTTAATTTATGGAAACCGTTAGGATGATACGCATGACACAGTTGAGTGCTCCTTTGTGCTGTTTAATCGCGGATATCGGTCTTGCACAGCGGTCGTAACTAGCCCTTCCTCGGCTAAATTTCCGAGACACAGAATCCGTGCTAAGAAATTGATTCCACAGGAATGTATGGACCACAGGAGGACTCACATTCAGCCATCATGCCTCGTCTGATTGACTTTAGACTGCCTCGCCCCAGCCAATAGCTATCCACCGCAATTCATTTCATAAATGATGCTTGAGGTCATTCCTACAAAATAGCTATTTCGAATTTCTTTACTCACATTTGCAACACACAATAACGATCCACTCCAAAACATCGGTTTCTATGCCGCTATCCGATTACGCAAAATGAATCAATCTAGACTAATTTGCATACGATATGCTGTCTCGGTATTACTTTATTGGCTACATGAACAAGTTTGGTGAGAATCGCACAATGTTTTTGGCAAATTATCGAGATTTTTCCTTAATTTATGGAAACCAGTGTTGGATGATACGCATTACACATATCAAATTTTCTGATTTAAACAGATTCTAAGGAAATGTCTCTCATGCATAAGTTTTCTTTTTTTTTGAATGTTTCTCAAGAATCTTTTTATTCGCTTAAAAGTTGTCAGGAATTTTTTTATTCTTTGAAATATTTCTCAAGAATGTTTATTTTCTTAAATATTTCTCAAATTCTGTTTTATTTTCTGAAATGTTTCCCAGAATCTACTTTCTTCTCTAAAATGTTTAGAATGTCAAAAACTCGCAACTGTTAGCCTTATAGGTTTTAGAAAAAAAGTACCTGGAAGACCGAGCTTTGCTCCATAAAGGCGGGCTGAGCGAAAAACTTTCTGTGCATACAAAATTTTATATTTTGCTATGTTATTTCCAAAGATTGTAATACTAAGTCAAAATCATCAAGGCTAATAATGTAAGACGAATCAGAGACACAGGCTCGATGACACTGCTCGATGATCTCGGCGTTCATCTTACTGACGTCTTTGTTCATTGGCGCGAGTATAGCTCGGTCCTTCATTCCTTCATAGTTCTCATTGGTGAGGCAATTTTCGAAGACTTCATCGATGAGATTGCAATTAGAAAGGATGATCCATATTGGCTCAGGTGGAATATCATCGCATCTTTTATTATTATTATTTTATTCTTCAAATACGAAAAAGATCCAACAGGCCTGGGAAAAGGGGGTGAACCCCTAAATGAGTTTTCCCATAGTCGAGACCTAGGTAAATCGCTTTCTCGCACCCGAAAACGGTAGATTCACTCCATTTCATCAATAGCCTTAGTCCCATTTTCAAGATAAAAGTTACGTACATACATACAAGAAATGCTCGCTTTAGAGTATAGGATTTAGCTTTGTTAATCTCTGTAATTTGTAGTTCATCGTGAGCTCATATAACATATCGAAAAATTTCCATAATCTTGGCTCTCTAAAACCATACTTAGTCGTTTTAGACAGTTGGTAAATCCCTGTGACCGAGTGGTTAGCGTGCTTGACTATTGATCATAGGGACCCTGTTTGAACCTCGGAGAAGTTATAGAGGTTTTCATTCTAATGTTGCCCTTCTGCTGATGTCTGGCATTCTTCACAGGTCTTTTCTATGGCATATTAAACTGACAGGCTCTTGCCACACCTGTGTGGCCAGGAGCAGTTTGAGTGATAATATTTTTATTAAAGCATTGGGTTGTTTAACATCTGAGCGGCACTTTTTTTTTTGCATACCATGGATTAAATGGTCAGGTCACAAGGACCCCGAAGGCTCAGCGAAGGCTGGAGGAGAGAACCTACTATTATAGCTATTGTGAGACCTTCCGTCAAAGCCATCCAGTGTGTTCTTTAACGTGCACAGGGTATGGCTCCCCCGCACGCGGAGCAACGGCTTAACTTTCCATCCGACGGACGGCGGCTTTTCCAAGCCCATCGGCGTTTTCTACTGACCGTGGGCAGGGCGGGTAGTGTTGCAGAGATAAATCCAAACGTTGACTCAGCTGGGACTCGAACCTGGGAAATGCAGATTTCAAGACTGGCGCGACACCGACTGAGTCATTCCAGCCTCTTATTAAAACATATAACGAATGGTTTAGCGCTACCGGAGTTCGACAAGACTGCATTTAGTCTCCTTTTCTGTTTCGTTTGATTATTGATTATGTTACGAGGAATTCTTTGCAAGTGAAACCTTGGGCTTAGAGATATGAAATGATGTTGACGAAATAAACTCTTTCTTTAGAGTTGTTGATGAGACTGTTAAGAGGTTAATTTGGTGATTAAGCAGGGAAAATGCTTGAAACGATGAAAATTGATAAGGTGGGTAGAGTTTTAGCAGTTCTGAAATCATGTGCTATTGAACACTTTTTTTAATTTAGCTATATGAGGAATTGAGTGACAGACACTGACATTGATATTAACAGGAGAATATGATTGCTCTTGGAATTTTCAATAATCTGTAGAGAATATGGAGAAAAGGCATAAGCATCTAAAGACTAAAATGGATGTATATAATGGTGTGGTTCTTTTTGAAGCTTGCCATAAAAGTATAATTTCCATATTTTGTAGACAAGTTAGCAGGAAACCAGATGCTTTTGATTATCTTATTTTGCAGAATCTTCGGTATTATTTTAGTGGGATTAACAATAGATCAAAACAATACGAAGTTGTCATCAACCACCTCTAAATAATATTATGTAGGGAGAGTCTACGTTTTTGGAGAGTTGATATATTCATGTTGTCTGTATGCAGCACTAAAGATTAGTGAATAATAGAATTGAGAAAGAATGTGTCAAAAGGCTTCAGAAGTAAAAACGTGCATGCTTTTGTGTGCGTGTGTAGGGACGGGAGGGAGGAAGACCTTGGCTTTGGTGGGTATCCAAACAATGACCTTAGATTTATCCTGCAGTTACAACAGCTGTCAGGATAGATGTGTATGGAGAACTGAATTTCAGTTTGGATGGACTTTCGTTTCTCGTGATTGCTTGAAGATTTTGCATGACATTTTTCTGTTTCAAAGTTAGGGAACTTTAGAATGTGGGTTTCATTCAAAAAAGTATGAAGTATTGGGAAACATTTGGGAACAGAATGTATATGCAGATTTTTCTGCCTATCTGATTTTTTACAGCTTATAAAACTGTTGTGACACTCAGCATTTCTGATCTACTGAGTTCTTTTCATTTGAAAATGATTGCTGGTTATTAGCGATTACTTATTACCGGAGGTCGTGTATGTTATCTTTTATATCTTGCTCATCTTTACAGTGTGTATTTTAATCCGAACAGCAATTTTTGAAAGTTACAGTTATAATAGTTATAAGTATCTAATGGTATTAATTTATAATACAAGTTAGAATTCTATCCGACGATTTTTACGTATAAGTTCATTTCGAGGGATTCAGAATGGAAGCTGATAAAAGTATTTAAAGGAATGGGATACCCCGAGTCTTCTTAAATCGTGAAAGTGCTTCAACACGGTTAGCAACATTTGCAAAGCCGGTCATGCAGTAAACGAACGCACATGTCACCGCTTCGGTCCGGCAGCTTCAAATTGGAAGGCGAGGCACGTTCTGGACGACCTCAAAGCAGTTAGCTTCCAAAACTGAAGATATTCCACGACAAACAGAAGAAGAGATTGCACGAAAGCTGGGATTATATCAGTCAACTGTGTTTAGTACATTAAAAGACTTGGCTGTATTTTAGAAAACAACATTTGGGTCCCTCATCAACTGTTATAAATAAATATGCTGGGCAATTAACCATATGTACGTCTCATAGCTCTCGATAGATTGCAAAAAATTTTCTTTTTCTGATCGACGTTTTGCTGTCGACAATAAATGGATACTCTACAGGAATTTGAAGCGAAAAACAATACAGTAATATAGACCTAAATATGTTCCAGTTCCAAAGCCAGGATTACACCAAAGGAATGTAATGTGTTTGGTGGAATGCAAAGGTCATCATCTTTCATGAGCTATTCCAATGTGGCCAAACTGTTAACGCAGAACGGTTCAGTTAACAGTTGAATAAAGTAAGTGAAGAAATAATTGAAAAACGTTCAACTTTAGGCAATAGAAAAGCAGGCGGCTTTCAGCATGCTAATGCTCCGTGACATTTGATGATCCAGCAGAAGTTGAAATAATTAAACTGGAAAGTGCTTTTTCATCCATCATATTCCCAAAATATTGCACCATTGCATTTTCATTTATTCCGTAGTCTACACAATTTTTAAACGAAAAGTAATTTCCTGACTTCGAGGATGTCTAAGCTGCTGTTGGTGAGTTTGTTTGGCCTCAAGGTTTCTAACGCAATGGAATCTGAATGCTTATGGAACGATGAAAAAATGTCATAAAAACTACGGAGACTGTGTATTGATTAACTCAATAAATATTTACTATCAGTAATAATCTTTGCCTTCCTTACCCTTCCTAGCATTTTCAGGGGGAGTGGGGGATGGCAAGGCCCCCTTGCCATCCCCCACTCTAGCCCTGTCTTCAACTCATTTAAAGTCATGTTTCACCATAGAGATAATATTTTAGAAGTTATATCTAATAAAAGGACACTTCTTCGATGAGACCATTTGAGTATTACTATTAACTTTTATATTTATCCAGATCCATGATAATAATACCTTCTTCATCCAGTACAGATGACCATGGAGCAGGGGTTGGCTCAGTCAGTATTGTGCCAGGCTTGTATTCTGATAATCCAGGTTCAAGTCCAAACAACTACGGATTTTCCTGAGAATTCATTAAAGGCCACTTTTCATCGGATGGGATGTTAAACCATCCAATGATTAGTGAATAGTCCTGTGCGCAGGAGAGCCATAGTCTATGCATGTTAAAGAACACGCCATAGAGCCTGAAAGAGGATTCCAGTCACTTAACCTTCAAGCGGATCCCTTCCCTAACCTTCTCTGAGCCTTTAGTGGTCCTTGTGACATAATTATTTAGACCACTGTGTGAAACAAAATGCCATTTAAAGGTAATCAACTCATTATCATCTATCATATAGGACTCCCGAAAACTGAGAATCAGCAGGGAAAAGGCATTCCCTCCCCCCTCTTGGAAATCCATGATGGTATTTCTATTCCCATATTTAACATTTTAATTTACATATTTGAGCATGTCTATTCCCGTATTTAACATCCCTGTAAATTCCAATAGCAATGTATATTCAATTCATTTATGAATCATTCAAATCGCTTATACCAAAGCTTGACCTTTTTTTCACTATCACCCGACTTGTTCTCTTATCCTAGTGCTTGTCAATTTTTGTAAGACGAAAGCCTCCTTATCGGGCTGGACGTTCCCTTTTACCAAGTATTATATTTTAACACTCACTCTCATGAGAATCAAATAATTTTTCATGTATAAAACTAGTTGAAAAAATTTTTTTTACCTTGCATACAAATATACGAGTGTTTCATCCATGAGTTTCAATTTTTTTTCTGCCGAAATAAAACGTGCATAATTATGTTAATCTAAGTATTTGATATTCTATTTGATATATTTCCTAAGAAAAAAAAGTTTCTTTGGAAACCACTGTCCGATTCATTTTGTATTATTTTAATTGAATTAAAGCACATGAGGACTGAAGAATTATTTGATTTCGTTCATGTAACAAAATAAGTTTCATTGCACTAATTCTTCTAAATCTTTCTATACCTTCTAAATAAAACTTTCTATGTTAAATGCTACTAAAGATCAACTGAAGACTCAGAGTAATCTGTAGGAATCTTGATTTTCCAAATAATGTATTCATATTTTAAAAAAGTTCCGAAGCTGGTATATTTAACGGAAGATAAGCATCAAAATAATGTTGTAACCCTTTTAGTCCTATATGGGAACAACAATAGTTAAATATTTTATTTTAGTACAAATTAATATATTTTTCCTAAATTTGTTTCCAATACGATAACATGCAATAAATTTCCAATTAACAAAAAAATTCGAATTTTGAATTTTGTTTTATTTATTTTTTTTTAATTTTAATCATTTCTAATATTTTTGGCAAAAAATAGTATAATTCGGAATTTCTTTCAATTTTAAGACCCTATAAGCGAATTTCGTGCAAAAATATCCGAAACACTTCTTAATTCGTAATTCGAAAAAAAAAGACTGGTACTCTATATATAAGATCAATGTACATATTAGTGCCTCAATAATTTAAAGCCCAAAAAATATAGATTATTTTAATATAATTTTTTTCTCGGATAATCTTCACTAGCAATTTGTATCGAAACGAATTCTTAGAAAGAGTCGATTATTTTATAAATAGCCAGGTAAAACATATTGAGAAAGTAGTTTTTCATCACACAAACGTTGTTTTTACCCATTTTTTTTTTTAAATCTTTAGATAGATATAATTGAGATCTTTATCTTAAGCGGTAGTTTACCACAAAAATAATATTTAAAAGAAATGCAGCATTGAAATTAGCTTACCATTGGAATAACCTGGGAATTCTATAAATGGTAATCTAATAGGTAGGGTAGTGTATTTATCAATGCGTTTCAATATAGTTCTTCTTGTCCACGTCATTCTGAATACCTGTACAAAACTATCCTGATTCGAAAGGGCGGATATTGGCTCATGCGTCAATCTCTTATCCTCATGTTCCCAAGTTCGATTTTACCATTACGTGTGCATTGAAATTCTTGGTGAGAAACGTGACTTCGATGGACTTAGAAATGCCGTCGTCTGTCAGAAGGGACCTTAAACCTGGCTCTGGGTGCAAGGTCTTCCGCATAATTTCGAAGGTAATTGGGTAGGGAAGGTTGTGACAGTCGTTTTTTCTGGAAGGAAATCTCTTTGCAGCCTGATGGTTCTTGCATTCACCATTAGGAAACTTGCGAAACTTTTTCCTCATCTTGTACTTCAGACACTGATTCCAAATTTGCGAATAACTACCCACTACAGATTGAACAAACTAATTAAGTAACATTAGCATAGTTATATGTATTTTGCTCAGCGAAAAGTAACAAACTTTGTGCTCCAAGTCAGAAACAAAAATGTTATTTTTATCCTCGAGTTTGCACCCCCATATTTCCTTCTTCGGGAACAACTTTATCCCCAACCTCTTTCCCCATAGCTACGTCACTGTTAGGGATCCAAAAAATAAAACGTTTTAACCAGAATTCATAAATCTCTGGCATTACATGACCCTCTGACTAGACTGTGCTCACTTAGACAGCTGAGCAGTGCAGCAACCGCATCGATATTGAGAATATAATGGCGCATTGACTCGATCTTCACGAAGTGTTAGCTGATTATGATATATCTGAAACGACTGAAGGGTTGAGTTAAGTTGTTTTACCTCTGAACGGCACTTTTTTGCACACCATGGCTAAATGGCCAGGCCACAAGGACCCCGAAGGCTCAGAGAAGGTTGGGGGAGGGGACCCACTGGGATAGCTGTTGGGGGAGGGAACCCACTGGAACAGCTGTTGGGAGACAGATGGTAGCCTCCCCGTCAAGACCATTCAGTGTGTTCTTAAACGTTCACAGGGACGGCTCTCCCGCACACTGAGCCACGACGTAACGTCCTAGGGGCGGGGGTGGCTCAGTCGGTAGCGCTCCAGGCTCGTAATCTGTAATTCCCTGGTTCGAGTCCCAGCTGGGTCAGCGTTGAGATTTATCTCCGCAAAATTCCCCGCCCCGCCCACGGTCAGTAGGGGACACCGATGAGTTTGGTAAAGGCCGCCGTCCGTCGGATGGGACGTTAAGCCGTGGCCCCGTGTGCAGGAGAACCATACCCTATGCACGTTAAAGAACACGCTGAATGGCCTTGACGGGAGGCTACCATCTGTCTCCCAACAGCTGTTCCAGTGGGTTCCCTCCCCCAACCTTCTCTGAGCCTTCGGGGTCCATGTGACCTGGCCATTTAGACCATGGTGTGCAAAAAAGTGCCGCTCAGAGGTAAAACAACCCAACCCTTAATGTCCTATCCGACGGACGGTGGCCTTTCCAAGCCCATCGGTGTCCCCTACTGATCATGGGCAGGGCTGGGAACGACTGAAGAAACTTACACTGTTTTTGATATCGGGAAATAGGAATTTCTGCATCTTTACAGTTACTACTGTAATCCCATTAAGTAGGTAATTAATATTAGCTCAGTCAGTTACACTCCTCTCTGCCTTCCGAGTAGTTCTTTCCAGATTCCTCAAACTATCTATTGTATGCATGTGAATTTTCATTCAAGTGTGATTATTTATTCTTATGATATTTGCTTTGGGGTATGTCAAGAAACTACGTGTATAATCACACGATACATAAAGTTGGACTTTACGAATTCACTTATTCAGATAATAAACCTCTAAATAACTGAGCTTCATACATTTTTAACACCAATATTTACAAAACATATGGAGCGTAATAAAATAAAAGTTACTTTGATTTGAACTTTTGTTTTTCGGGAATTAATCTTGTTTGCGATCTGTATCGAAATGAATGCTTGGGAGGGTCAATTATTTGATAAATAACCAGACAAAACATATTGAAAGGGTGGTTTCCAGCACAAAAAATTTGCTTTTTTGCTTTCATTAAATTATCCAATTTGTCTGTCTCCTTACTTATACCATTAGTTGCTTACGTTTTTCATAAACGCATTTCTAGCTCCAAGTAATTCTCCCTATATTTCTATAATCAGAAATAGAGTAATGAACATTTTCTGCTTAAACTTTTCTGCTCCCTATATTTCTATAATCAGAAATAGAGTAATGAACATTTTCTGCTTTTCTTCGTTTTATAGTTTTTGATTTGTTACATATAATAAAGAAGGTTGCTTTCTTGTACACGCCTTGTCATACTAGGAAATCTCCATAGGTGACCACTGCATTAGTTAAAGCTAACAGAACACACAAGTTTGCCTGTTGGAACCGTAGTTAGTTCCCTAACACTAAGTCATTTCAGACCAATTTTTATCATTATAAATGATAAATTAGTATTTTAATTGGTTGTGAATAAAAATATTCTAGTTACTGAAAACTATACTTCCCTCGTACTCTAGAAGAAGATAATATAAATTTCTATTTGCATCAAGAGTATAAAAGATAGGAGCATAACTGTGGTGTAAATATATCGTCAAAACTTAGTCTTTAAGTCGCTTCTCCCTGTTAAGAACCACGGAGATTTTGTGATTGTAGAAGAAATACAAAGCTGATTGGAATTTGACTGCAATATCTTTATTCTTTCACTTCAGAAGCAGGCAATAAGTATAGTACGTCTAATGAATGGGTAAATAAAATGTAGTTCTCGTAGTGCCATTTTACTGTAAATCACCTAGGAAGGTGAATGACAGTTTGTAAACCAGTGAGATAGTTTAGACCAGAGAACTGTTTTTAGCAGAAATACGAAACAAACGATTAAGCTCTACTAGCAATTTGAACTCACGTCCTTTTGCATTGCGGACATCTCCGCAAAATTCCCCGCCCTGCCCAGGGTCAGTAGGAGACACCGACGGGCTTGGAAAGGCCGCCGTCCGTCGGATGGGACGTGAAGCCGTGGCCCCGTGTGCTGGAGATCCATACCCTGTGCACGTTAAAGAACACGCTGGATGGCCTTGACGGGAGGCTACCATCTGTCTCCCAACAACTGTTCCAGCGGGTCCCCCTCCCCCAACCTTCTCTGACCCTTTGGGGTTCATTGACCTGGCCATTTAGCCCATGGTGTGCAAAAAGTACCGTTTAGAGGTAAAACAACCCAACCCAACGCATTGCAGACAAAAGAGCTAATTTCTCAACAACAGAAGGAAAGCTAGATTTTACCTGCTCATAACCGCACTTTTAGTTTTCATATCCCCATTTCAATGCATTTCATTGAAAATTAGCACAGTCGTGGGTAGATGCTCGCAAACCTCAAGTAACATGTGTTGCGTACTTTGTTACTCAACACTCCAGCCTAGTCACAAAACAAGTATCTCTTCAAACTAAGAAAACTAAAAATTATTTTCAATACATCTGAGATGATGACTATTTGAATACAAAACACTAAAATTGTTGCTCAATCAGGGCTTTTAAATAATTAAAATCGCAATATTCAACGTTGTGTCCTGTTTCCAACTAACGTCGTGAATATCGTCCTTTGATGCCGTCGCTTGACCTACTGATAAAGACAGGTTGTTTGAGAGTGGCTTAAGAGAAAGAATATCTAAGTAATACTGAAACTCAGTTTCTCAAACTCTCTTTGGCTTTTAAGTGAGTTTCGGCCGCGTTTTATAAACTCGTGTAACAGAAAAAGATAAATCATTTTCTACCTCAGCTCTCTTCTTTCAACATCTTAGCTTTTTCCTTCACTAGTTCATGGACGATAGAGGTCAGAGGAACAATGCTTAGCAACCAGTCAGCCAAGTCTGGAAACTTCGGCACACGAGTCATAAAGTAAAAAGGATTCAATCAAGTGAATCAAATTGCTGCAGTTTAGCAAGGTTATTCTTCCCCATTTCAGACTAAAGGAGGAAATGGAAGATTGTAATTTCTGGATATTTTCCTCACAAATTACTTAATATCTAGAAAAAAAAGTTTTGAAGCCAGGAATGATGTGATTAACGAAAGACTTAAGTAGAGGATAATTCACTTCCTTTCTCTTTCTTCACTATAGAAGAGAAAGGTTAATAATTCAGAGATGGGTTAAATGGACTGCCTTGCCATTAAAAATGAATATTTCATACCACGATTAGGTTAAGATAAACTTACCTATACCTCTAGGTGTTACTTATTAATCCTGAGTGGTATTTTTTTGTTGGCAATGTCTAAACGGACATGTCATAAGGATAGGAAGTATTAGGACAGGAGAAACGAGAAAACACACTTAAAATATGTAACGAGAAAAAAAGTAAATGCTATGGAAATCCGGTTAGTTTTTAGTGTAGGTTGGGAGCGGATGCCTAAATAGTTAATGTCTGGTTAAGACGGAAGTTGGAAAACTTAAATTTATAGACATACACGTTGAAATTTTCTCTTTCTGGTCGAGAAGGTTGGCTCCAGTTGATCGTCTTCTTTCATTTAATGAGAAGAAAGTTAATTATTGAATTGGAAATGCCTATCTATTTGCCTGATATTTTTGATAGGATCCTAAAAACAGTCCAGCGGAACTCCATTACTTACTTTGTTTTCGTTTTCGCGGTTCTTCTGACTGCTGTTCAGTTCATCACGTTGCAAAAAGAGACTTCCTTGGTGAAAACAATAGAATACAAACTTGAATATATGTGTTATCAATGGATTTCATATACACGAGGCTGTGGCTTATTGCGCTATATGAACAACAACAGACTCGAGCTCTACAAGGTTTCTCTTGATCCAAATGGCTTCGCCGAAATTGAGATTTAGGGCTGATATGCACAGCACTGGGTTCGGCAGACATGTACAACAGAAAGTGATCCTAGGAATTTAAAGGTTTTATAATCTTAGCAGAAAACAAAAATAAAGTGTATAAATAAATAGTTTTCTAAAAGTATATATTCCTATCAAGGAAAAACAAAAAAAGTCTGGTCATATTCAGGCATCGTGTTAGGTTGTCTTATTTTACCTCTGAGCGGCACTTTGTGTAAACAATGGGTTAAATCTCAATTTCACGAAGATCCTAAGGCTCAGAGAAGGTACAGGAAGGTGATACAGTGGATAGCTAGTAGGAGACAGATGAAAGTCCTCCGTCAAAGCCATCCATCGTATTTGTTTAACGTGAGAGAATGTGGCTCTCCAGCACAAGACATCCCATCCCATCCGACTGACCGCTGTCTTTCTAAGCTCACATTCATGCTTCAGACAAGATACTATTATCACTGCATTAGAGCAGGTGACAAAAAGCACAACGCTCAATGTAAATGATTTTATCATCTGTGTTCAGTTTTGAACAGTCTGATTCTTATGTGCAGTATGGATATGTTAATATTTAGCAGTGTGGACGGTTAAACTTAAAATTACTCGTAAAGGTATAAGCCTATTGTTATTTTCTTTCTGAGCAATAGGAAAGTGTAAGTATATATACTGGTATCTAATTTCATTAGCTGACGTGTCCAATTCAAAGGGAAGAATTAGAACTGCTTATTAATCACGAACGAAAAGGGGAAAAAGGTAGAATTATTTCTGATTTCCTTTTTTTCCCACTTTCCTTTTCATTCGACTCCTCAATAGAGGCATAACAACAGACAGGTCCATATCGAGGGGGAGAGGGTATATGCTCCACACCTTTAAGAATCCTGCTAAAGATAATGGAGGCCAAAAATTATCAATCTTGTGATCGAAGGGGAAAATGTTACATTGCAATGGAAATCCACTCTCGTCATCACTACCTCCTTTACTTTTTTTATATCCGTACTAGGCGGAAGATAACTTTCAAGTCTTCAATTCCTGTTTAAGTAAAAATCTTTCATTTGTTGCAGTCATATCTTGGAAGATCATTATTGGCATTCCTAGTGAGAAGTATAACTGCATTTTATAAATGTTTGCTATTATCATGTCTTTGAAAGAGAGATTTAAGATATTAAAAAAATATATATTTGTTGCATTTTGCGTTATTTTTTGCAAGCCCAAGAGGTTTAGTTCATTTAGCGGAAGAACAATTATTACACAGAAGAACAATCCGTGCTTAAAAGTCCTCACGTTCCAGGTAATTATGGAAATAATTACTAAGATTTTTTAAGAAGCTAGGTTTATTGAGAGAGCTTGGGTCAACACTATTAAACAGCTGTCTTAGCATAGGCGTGGGACAATTCCATTTCCCATTTGCTAGAACAGTGTGCACTCAAAACGTTTTAAATATGTGTGTGAGGAGGGCGGAACGTCGAGATATTTGAAGTCTGTAATTCCGCCTCAGAAAATATATTTACTCTAGCTCTCAAGAGGGTTTTATACTTTCCATCATACTTTCCATCTTCATTCCATTTAGGCACGCCTCTGCGCAAGAAGTTTAAGCCATGCGCTTCGGAACTGAAACAACAAATGGGCCTCTTCACTATCCGAATCCGTCTATAGCAGTGGTTTTCAAAATGTGTGCCGCGAAATTTCGGATGATATGGCAGATAAAAGGAAATTTATAAACCATTTTGTTGCTACTTTCTGCTAGCGATTCTTCATTTAACTTTTTTCGTTTAATCAAAAACATATCTATATTTGTGTTAGAAGCAAAATGAACACAAAACTTGCACATAACTTGTATGGCGTAAGAATTAACCTCAACATACATCAGAACGTGAACAGAACACCCCTGCGTTTACAAATGATTCCACAGAAATGACTGTTATTGAAGGCAAACTGGGCATGCGCAAGTCTTCAGTAGCGTTGTCAACTTGAATATTTAGTGTGCCGCGAATATTCACGTAGAAAAATAGAGTGCCGTGAGCAAAAAAAGTTTGAGAATCACTGATCTAGAGCCAGCGAATTGGGTCTGAGATAACTCACTCTCTAATTTAGTCACATTCTTCTCTAGTTCTAGTTTAAGATTGGCGATGTCGAACTAGTTTCAAGGGTACCGTTCTATCTCCACCTGCAGTGGCTTCTGATCACGATCATTTACCAGCTGATATAAAACATATTAGTTTTTAAAACGAGGAATATTTAAAATCAAAGAATGACCATTAAAAAGGGAAGCTAAAAAAATATAGTTTTGTCTTGAGTAGGGTAGTCACTGGAAGGAGAGCTATGCACCAATCCCCTGTGATGATGCATAGAACCGGCCAGGCCTAGCACTTAATGTCCGACCCCGCCTTCTCGTGGTGCAGACCGTTAATACTTTTCAAAAGAGATACTCTCTTGTGGAAGTGAACGGAAGGGGAGGGCTGCCAAGATTAGTGTGGCCTACTGATCTGGACAACTATGGCTACTTTTCTTTTTTTTTCCTACCCTGCTGAGGAGTGGTCAACCACACAGGCTACTGGTGCTGATCATATAAACCCACTGGACTGGACAGATATATGGCTCTGAGCTTGATTATGGATCCTGATTTTGCTGCACTGGTGGGCTTCTGTGGAGGGAAAATCTTCCGCTGTGTTTTCTGTTTGTTTGTGGGTTGACAGCCCCAAGTGAATAGATTCACAGCATATGTTTATCAGCTGGTGGATAATCCTGAGCAGAGGTCATCGCAGGCACCTGAACTCTTTGCTTCTATTGGCATCGTCAAATTCTACATTGGAGGAAGTCTTCCAGTGTAGATGGCTTCAGCCTTTAGTGGTGAGGGAACGGGTCTTTGCCCCATGTCTGCGATTAGGGGGCTGTTTGATATTGTTGGCATTCCCTCTCTCAATAAACATAGTTTCTTTAAACATCCTACTAACCATTTTCTCTCCATAGGTAGTTGGAATGTGAGGACTCTGCACAGAGCTTTTTCTCTTGATGTCCTCACACAAGAATTCCACCATTATAATTTAGATATTCTCGGCTTGCAAGAGACCAGATGGAGAGATAAAGGTCAGATTCTTAAAAATAATCTTAAATTTCTCTTTTCAGGGAGGGACGACAATAAGCATCACCAAGGCGTGGGACTGCTTCTCAGCAGACACGCTAGTGATGCTCTTCTAGGATATAAGTGCATTAATGAAAGGTTTCTTACAGAAAAATTTCAGACAAGTGTTAAAGACCTGAATGTTATCTGCTGTTATGCCCCCACTGAGGATGCCGATGAGGATGAGAAGGATAGGTTTTATGAACAACTTCAGGATATTTTGAATTCTGTCAAGAAAGGAGATATTACCCTTGTTCTAGGTGACTTCAATGCCAAAGTTGGTACTGACTCTGACCTTTGGGGAGGGGTGATTGGCCCTTTTGGTATTGGTAGCTGCAATGGAAATGGGCAACGTCTCCTACAGGTAAGTAAACTCAATGGTTTCAGAATAACTAACACATATTACAAACACCGCGACATACATAAGTACACATGGGTTTCACCTGATGGGCTGCATAGGAATATGATTGATTATATATTAATTAACAGCAAATAGGCTAGTTCTGTTAGAAATACCAGGGCATATAGGGGAGCTGAAATTGGATCTGACCATTACCTAGTTAAAAGTGTCTTGCAACTTAAACTTAAAAAGTGTTGTGCTAGGGTTAAAAAAATTGCTTTTAATACTGAAGCTCTGAAAGACCCAGTTATAGCCATAGCTTACCATGATAGGTTACTTAGTCATTATGACAGTCATGGTATGCTTACTACTGAAGTTGAGGAAGAATGGGATCATTTTAAACAGGCTTTTTTGGACACTAACAGTACTCTTTTAGGAAAAAAGGAGCAAAAGAAACAGAATTATCTGAGTGATAAGGCACTTGAGCTTATTTCGGAAAGAAAGAACTGCAGGAATGTCCTTAATCAATACTCTACTAGTCCTAATAGAAAGCATTACAGAGACCTTAATAAACGTGTAAAAGATCAGTTAGCTGCTGATAAGAATCTTTGGCTTGATGGTTTGGCTGACAAAGCCGAGGAAGCAGTTAGACAGCACAACAGCAGAGAGCTGTACCAGATAGTTAATGTTTTGTGTGGTAGAAAACGGACAGGTATACAGGGATTGAAGGATAAACAAGGTAAGGTTATAGAAGGTGAGGATTCTGTCATGGCTAGGTGGGCTGAGCATTTCAGTGATGTTCTAAACAATGCAGTTAGTTCTATTCCCATTGTTTGCAATGATGATAGATGCATTGGTGGCTTTAATGTTGGCCCTATAACACAATCTGAAGTTATTTTGGCTGTTTCTAAACTTAAACTTCATAAATCCCCAGGGGTAGATGAAATTACTACGGAAATGTAGTAATGGGAATGTTTCGGTTACCACTTGGATGACTGAAATTCTGAATATCTTTTATGATAAAGGCATGGTTCCTAAGGATTTTACCAGAGCTATTGTTATCCCTATTTTCAAAAAAGGTGATCGCAGTTCTTGTGATAACTATAGGGGTATTAGCCTACTCTCTGTTCCAGGTAAAGTTCTTTCCATGATTGTGCTTAATAGAATTAAGAATCTGGTTGACAGTCAATTGCGTGATGAGCAATGTGGATTCAGAAGTGGTAGGGGATGTGTGGATCAGATATTTTCACTTAGGCAGATTCTTGAGAAATGTTTAGAGTTTCAGAAACCTTTGGTTGCTAGCTTTGTTGATTTTAAAAAGGCTTTCGATTCTGTTGATCGTCATAATTTGTGGTTGATTGTGAAATTATATGGTATACCAGACAAGTTAGTTAACATAATGAAGGCTCTCTATAATAACACTGAGTCATGTGTGAGAGTTGGTATGGCTTGTAGCAATTGGTTTAGCATTACTTCTAGTGTTCGAAAGGGTGCATTTTGTATCCTTTTCTCTTTAGTTTGGTTATTGATTATATTATGCGAAATTCACTTCAAGGGAAAGATTTTGGCCTTAAATGGGCTGGCGATACAAAAATTTCTGATTTAGATTATGCTGATGATTTAGCCCTTCTGGCAAATGATGTTGATGAGATGAACTCTTTCATTCGAGCTGTTGATGAGACTGGTAGTAGAGTAGGTTTGGTTATAAACAGAGAGAAAACTAAAGTGATGAAAATTGGTCAGGCAGGCTGTGATTCAGTTAATCTGAATGGTTGCAGTGTTGAGCAGGTGTCACAGTTTAATTATCTTGGGAGCTATGTAACAGATAATGGTGATGTGCGGCATGAGATTAACAGACGAATAGGGATTGCTGCCGGGACTTTTAAGAATCTATGAAGAGTGTGGAGAAATAGGCGTATACACCTAAAGACTAAAATTAGACTGTATAATAGTTTAGTTCTTTCTAGGGTTAGTTATGGTAGTGAAACGTGGACACTTTGTAAACAAGATAACAGGAAACTAGATGCTTTTGATTCCAGATGTTTACGCAGTATCTTGGGCATTAGGTGGTTCAACTTTGTAACTAATGATGAGGTTAGGCAAAGGAGTTTGCAACCCCCTTTAAGCAGCATATTGTGCAGAGAGAGACTCCGTTGGTTTGGCCATGTTGCCCGTATGAATAATTATAGATTGGCGAATAGGGTTATGAACAGTGTGCCTAAAGGCCTCAGAAAGAAGGGGAGACCTAGGATGCGGTGGGCAGACAATGTGAAACAGGACCTTGTTAGAATTGGTGTGCAGTGGCCAGATGCAGTAGATGTAGCTCAGGATCGACTTGCTTGGAGAACTTATTTGCACGGTCTGGTTGGACCTCCGTAGCCCATGGCTGCTTGATGATGATGATGATGATGATGATGATGATGATGATGATGATGATGATGATGATGATGATGATGATGAGTCCCACTTAAGACAAAAGTCGACTGGATTGATATCTGGGGAAACTGAGTCGATTTTTACTTTGTACATCATTTCATCATTGCATTGTTTTCACTTTATACTTTTCTTGGATAAAATGTGGAAGGTATAAAATCACTTGTAAGTAATGGAAATAAAAAAAAAACTCAAGAAAAAAAGTATGAATTTTTAAATTTTTTGTGTGAAGATAAGGCAAACTTTTTACACCGTGTAACACTGGGGGAAACGCATCAGGTAACACTTTTAGTTTTATAAATAGTTGCAATATTTACTCATACGAGTAATGCAGCCTAACCCTTTTCACGAATCAATGTTTACGATCTAGTAAAGGAGCAAGAGTTCACATAATAATGAATGGAACTGATATAGTGTCATAGATATCACAATATAAATTGCATATTTCAAACATTTTCTCAAGATCGTTTTTAAAGAGTGCTAAAGGGATTATACACGGAATGGCATACCAGCTTGATCAAGTCACTCTCCCTTCTCTGGTAAATTTATTTCTAGATCCGGACTTGGCAGTAAGTGGCTTGGATTCGTGGTAAGCAAGATGGCAGGGGAGTAGATGCCTTCATTGGCCATCAAGTGGTTTATGTTAAGAATGAAGAGTTTAGGCGAGCCATAAACAGCATTTACGAAGTATCTTATGCTAATAGAGATTGCGTGGGATTGGCATGTTGTTCTAGGGTGACCAGATTCACAGAAGATCAGGGGACTTTTAAATATTCAGGCGCGAATTGTCAAACTATGGTGATCAAATATCTCTGTTTTCCGCGGACATCTGATCACCCTAGATTGCCAGCTCGCAATTGGCTACTTTCATTTTAAAATTCTAGCCTCAATTTTTAAGTCGCCTGCATTACCGACAGAGTGTTTTCATAACAGTGTTGCTACTACTATTATATTAATAAAAGATCTGCTCATGATGTACAGTTAATTTGATTCTTAAAAAAAAATAACTAAAAATATATTCCGGGGATACTTCCGGGGACTGTTCCCGGAAAAAAGGCGACGTCTGGCCACACTTATGGCGTTCAAATAGAGAACAGAAAATATGTGAAAAGAGTTAAGAACAATGTTTCTAAGTCTTAGTGAAAACGGATAGACTTAGAACGAAATGTTCGTAATAAATGTATATGGTGAACGAAATTAAAGAGTTATATCTCTGCAGTTTATAGTTGCTTAAGAATATTATGTGTATAAATATATACATATATATTCAAAGAATTTTGGTTTAAAGCTATGATTTAAAATGAACGTGTCCAGAATTTTAAATTTCGCTTTGAAAACTGTATTATAGCAAATTATCTATTTTTACATGTTATTTATTTCTCCGTCTCTTATTCAGAGTCCAGATGTGGCTCACATCATTTATGTGCTGTATATCCTATAATGCTTTATTCGGATCAATGATGATGATAACTAAAACGAGATTGTACCATGAAGTGTAAAATCTGGAATATAGTTCTTTACATTAAGCCGTCAAAGAAAACCTATCTATCCACCTTTGTTTTTCCTTCAACAAACCCATTATAAATATAAATAAAACCCATTATGAATCCTAATTGCTTTTTCGTGTCCTGATTTCGCTTTCTTGTCACATATTGTTTAGAACTTCACAAGAATCATATCGAAAGTTAATAGAGATAAGATAAACGACATCAGAATAGCCTTTTTATTAATCTATGATTGAGTCTTTCACTCTTAATGAAATGCCCACGTATTAGGAAGGTCATCAGATAATTCCGATCAGAAGCAAAGCCATTGAATCGAAGCAACAACCTGTGACGTCATTATAGCAATGACGTCTGAGATCGTTTTCCGGTTACAGTCAAGGGTGTCCTACTTCTCCTTGACGCAGACGTATGCAAAACACATTCCGCATCACTTACGGAGGTCAAATGGCCCTTGGCGGTTTAATATTCTTTTGCCTGGAAGAAATAGGGAGGGACGAAAAACAGCCTTTCGATAAGCGAAAATGAACACTGTATTCCCATATTAAGTCAAAGGGAAATGAATTTTAAAGCAGGATTTTCTGACTGGGTTGGGTTGATTTACCTCTGAGCTGCACTTTTTTTGCGCCAAATGGGCTAAATGATCAGGTCACAAGGACCCCCAAGGGCTCAAAGAAGGTTGGATGAAAGGGACCCAGTAGACAGGCATTGTTAGGAGGCAGATGGAAACCTCCCGTCAAGCATCAAGGCCATACAACTTGTTCTTTAGCGTACACAGGGTATGCCTCTTGCCCACACGGACCACAGCTTCACGTCCAATACGACGGATGGTGGCCCAATCCCATCGGTGTCCCTTTTCTGGGGGGTGTTTTCAAGGGTGGGGGGGTTAGCGGAGATATGGATTTTTGTGAAATAAGTTCATTACTAGCAAGCTCAGATATGGTTTGGGTAGGGGGCATGCCCCCCCCCCCTTAAAATGCTAGTAACCAAAGTGGAGGGGAAAATATTAAACATTAATGGCTATTGGTGATATCGGGAGCTAGGCAAGCAACTTTGAAAATGGAGTGGTGTGGTGGTAGGGTGAAAGGCTCCACATCCAAATAATATTGTTTTGCATTAAATTCATGGTTTTAATACTTTTTAATCGTGCAAAATGTATATTATCATTGTAGCATCAACCGCCAAGAACGATAGGTTGAACTCTCACCGTTCTATTCTTTCATTGGTCGAAATATTCCGCTGCAGTCAAAAACAGTTAAAATTTTGCTTATTTTTACCGCCATTCGGTACACAAACATCTTCTCTTCTTTGTCTACTCTCTCATCCTCCAGCCATATGAACACTTCAGAAGCCAGTTCGAGGTTGCTTTAGACTCTCGCTGGAGAACTCTGGTACGAAGGCAAACAGAGGCTGCAAAATATATTTAAATGGCGAAAATTAAATATATTAATTTCATTTTTAAGTTTATAATAGTTTTCGTTTTTTTAAATATTTTAAAAGTAGCTTTACTATGGATAGACAAGCAGTGATTTAAATGATTCTTTGGATAGACTGCCACTGCTTCACACACACACACATAATACATAAAATTTTACTTATTTTCCAAGTGTTGTTAAAGAGGTAACAATTTTATACTGGAAATCCGTTCATACTCGATCTTCCCCTTATTTATATCTATATCTGGGCCTAATTGTTAGTAAAACCCTCGCATAATTATCTTGTTCTCATGGGTCATTAAATCTTAATTCTCTAAGAACGTTGCACATTATAGACCAGTTTTGGCGCCAGTTTCCCAGTTTTTGAGCAACCATTCGATAATTATTGAGCTCTAGCTTCATTAGGGGAAAACATTTATCTGGCACATCGTAAAACATAATATATATACTGAGAAAACATAATATATACGGAGAAAACATAATATATGTAACCATTTTTTATTTCTTCATATTATAGCCGTTTTTAAACCTCAGAATAACAATTATTATAATTTGAACACAAAATTAAAATCTTAATGATATTTCGAGCGAAAAATACTATAAGTTCGTATAAACTGAAAAATTAAAATACAATATGATAACGTTTTAATTTAGGAATAATGAAAGGTTTGATTAGAATCACGAAAGGTAATATGATTATAAGTGCTAAAAGTAATTCATTAATGACAAAGTGAAAAAAATGCTCAGCAATTTAAGGCTGAATAGTACCCATTTTAAATGAATAAAATCGATTAAAAGTGAAATTATAATGAAAATTGATACATTTTTCTTTTTTCCTTTGAAATTTTACGAAAAATTAGAAACTTAAAATATAAGAGCTGGGTTGTTTTTGGGTTGGGTTGTTTTTACCTCTGAGCGGCACTTTTTTGCACACCATGGGCTAAATGGCCAGGTCACATGGACCCCGAAGGCTCATAGAAGGTTGGGGGAGGCGACCCACTGGAACAGCTGTTGGGACACAGATGGTAGCCTCCCATCAAGGCCATCCAGCGTGTTCTTTAACGTGCACAGGGTATGGCTCTCCCGCACACGGGGCCACGGCTTAACGTCCCATCCGACGGACGGCGGCCTTTCCAAGCCCATCGGTGTCCCCTACTGACCGTGGGCAGGGCGGGGAATTTTGCGGAGATAAATCTCAACGCTGACCCAGCTCGTACTGGAACTTGGGAACTACAGATTACGAGTCTGGCGCGCTACCGACTGAGCCACCCCCGCCCCAAATATGAGAGCCTAGGAGACTGAAATCGCATATGCTATTTTCAGTTCGAGTCATCTCTAGCTCTGCAGCAGTTGGGCATAGCCAGACGAAGCTCGGGCTCGAACTGATTTCTATTGGGCGCATCTGAAATTTCTATAAACGTTCCTTAAAATGTCAATTATCCTTGAATAATATTTTAATTTCTCTGGAAGATAAAAGTCACGTCGTCATCAGTTTCATTCCTATAATTATATTTTATTACCTTATCAATATAATAGCCTTAACTGGCATAGTGGTTAGGCAGCTAGCAACTGTTTCAGCAAGGCAAACTTTGTGTGTTGTGTTAGCTCTAACTAAGACAGTGGTCAGCAGTGACTTCGGTCGTAGTAGGGCATGTCCTTGTATGAGAAAGCCTATAAAAAGCTAGGAGTAGCTTCTAGGATTCTTCTCTGTCCTTTATGTCGCAAATAAAAAAAAATATATATATATTTTGCAAAGACGTCATTGTCATGATATCGATGCGCAGTTCCAGTTTCGTCATACTCTAGGCGAGGCTCTGAGGTCTCACAAGATTTCGATTGGGCTGCTTTACCAGCCATTATTATCCAGTTTTTTAAATGAAGAAAAGAGAAAAAGAGGGATGGTTTACATATAATTAGAGATTAGGCCAATAATATCCAGTATATAATAATAAGAAAGTGGGATGGTTTTCGTTTTTTGGAGAAGGATGTGGGGATAGCACCTGCTTCATATATATATATGGCGGAAGTGTGATCCTACAGCAACAAAACGCTACTGCTATGTTGAGATTTCCCCCGCTAATCCACACTCTGTTCTTGCCTGAAAGGGGCACAGATGTGCTTGGAAAGGCCGTCGCCCGTCAGATGCGACGTTGAAGAAGCTGTTAAAGAACTGAAAAGGAGAAACACTTATTACGGAAGGCGTTCAAATAGTTATTAACATGTGTCTGTAAATTTGCACTCGTTCTTCCAAAGTTAAAAAGCTATGGATAGTTTGTAAACTTGTCTAAACATGTTATTATGTGCTAAAACAAAGGCTGTATCATCATCTCTCTCTTCGAGTAAATTAGATACCGAAATCTGCGCGTTATTCCTATGGAGTTTAGATGTAGCTTGGGGACGACGCGAAAAAAATTTCATGCCGATTTATATGGGATTCATGCTTGTTCATATAACACTGTTACGAGATGAATGCGCAAATTCCGAGAAGGACGGCAGAGCTTCGAAAACCTCCCTCGTACAGGAAGACCGAAGGAGGCAATGAACGAGAGTACAATTGCTACTGTTAGTGAAATCATTAAGGAAATTCCACACATCACCATTCAGCTATTAAGTTTATATGTCAGTGTATCGATTGGTTTTGTGGAAACAATTATTCATCAACATTTAAAGTTCTGAATGATTTGTGCTAAATGGATACCACACAAACTGACAGAACAGCAAAAAGGGCTAGAGTCGACTCGTGCAAAGAGATGCTCGCACTGTTTCAACCTAGTGGCCCCAAAGGTTAACCGACATTGTCACAAGTGATGAGACGTGGTTTTATTACTATACAACTCCCAGAAAGATCGGACACCATTTTTGGGTTGCAGAAGAAGAACCGCGTCCAAATCCTCCTACAAGACTTTAGCTCAGGCAAGAGGATATTCACAATTTTGTTTCAATTCTCAAGGAATGGTAGCCGTGGACGCCTTACCTGAAAAAATGACTATAAATGGCCAATACTATACCAACATTGTTTTGCCCAAAATGGTTAAGGAGATGAAGGATCAGCATCCAACAATAAGCGTGTCAAGCGTTCTTCTTCTTCATGACAATGCCAGTGCTCACAAAACCTGGCAAATTACCCCCTATTGGTATCAGAAAAAATTCAAACAGCTACACCTCCTAAGTTCACCCAATCTTGCACCATGTAATTTTTGGCGGATTCCAAAAATTAAAAATGAACTTGTTGGGATATATTTTTCAAGGATACAAGACTTTGCAAAATGCGTTCATTCAGAGTTGCAGAATATTCCCTAAAAGGAGTACCACCAAACGTTCCACAATTGGTATAGACGTCTTCAACTTTGCGTAGAGGCTGGAGGGGAGCAATTCGAAGGACAGTAAAAGTTTGGTGAGGTAAGTGTAATGATTTTTGTTCTGCAGATGCATGTCAAGAACATTTCGAACGCCCATCGTAGTGTTATAGGATTCATTGCTAAAGTTTGCGAAATAAATATATTGAAATGCACTCGAAAGAATTAAAACCTGACGCTGATTGATGCTCTAGCTCCAGCAAAAAACGCTTTCAACGTAGTATTCAGTAGGTCGTTTTCATCACAATACTCAAAACAGATGTCAGTTTGAAGAAATTCCGGTTATCTAATTGTTTCTTTTTTAAAGTGATGCGATTTTCACTTACAAATTGCTTCAAAGTCCTTGAGCAAACTTCGTTAAGGTAAATGACAAATTTTCGGATAATGTTAACCGACACCGAGCGATTTGGTTTAATTTTTATTCAAGGCCTGAGAATTTAAATTACATTCAGTCGACATTTACATGAATACCCAGCATTTAATTTGTTTTATTACTATGGTAAAAGAGGAGATACAAAGAGTGGCTGACTATATCGCAGATAATTCATGAATCACTTTAATTTCATATTTTTATCGAAAACACATTTGAATAAGAATGTGACTCGACTGTCAAACGCTACAAGCAAAATGAAAACTATGAGTCAAACATTAATGGCCTTGTGCAGTACTGTGTTACTCTAAAAGAACCGACTGCAATTCAGAGATAAGAATTAAATGATATTGCAAAAAATATACTTTTGTTGAAAACTTATCCGATTGTAACGAGCAGTATGCATTATGTAGTTATTTTTTAAATTACAATTTTTATCATAAACGCTATCTGGCATTAGAACTGCTGATTTTCCTCCGGAAAATAATCCATCCATTTTTAGTTTTCACTTTCATAATACAAAGTCACCAAATTTTGATATTTAATTATATTTCCTGATTATATTCAATTATATGCATCCCAAAATAAGCTAATGCCATAACTATGCTAAATAATGCTCAGCATTATTATTCTATGCTCAGATAAGTATGGTATTACCTTGTTTAAATAACGATCATATACAAAATATTTATCAGAATTTCTTCATGAACTTCTTATGCCATTAACTACTTACTTGACCTTCATTATTGGAAAGATTTATCTGCTTCCTTATGAAAACTTCCTTATGCGAAGAGTATTCTGTTTGATAAAATCATTTTCTAGAAAATATAATTTCCATATATTCATTCACTGTTAACATAAAGTAAAAAAGAAAAGGGTTTTCGTTTTCCTACGATACCAATTAAAATTTTCTAAATCTTACACGAATTCTTCTTCGAAGCTTCCAAAATCCAGTGGTGCTAATTTGAATCCAAATTTTAGGAGCCGATTAACTTCTTTTTTGTTTTTTTAATGGTGCGGAACCTCTTTTGCATTTTGCACCGCAGAACACAGAAACTAAAGTCAATCTATTTAGATTTTGTGAATAACTAGTAAATAATGCATCGACTATAAAATGTGCAGTTCATGTATTGTCCTGTGCAACACACTGTACTTCCTTAGTTTGCTCTCGATTTACAGTCTGAGAAATCCAAATGAATTTAGTATAATGAAAATCGATATTGGCTTTATGCGTTTGTGCAGACAAATTGCTTTCTTTTGTACTCCAAACCTGATTTCTTTTAGCTAAAATAAATAATAGAAGTCGTTATGTGGTCGTAATGGTTAAAACAATGTACAGTCACTCAAAAAAAATATCCGAACACTATGGTTGATTACAGAATTGAGAAAAAATATCTGGCAGCGATTGTTTTAGAAATTAGTGATCTGGCAACCTTCCTGTACTGTACACGTGGGCTGTACACGAAGGTTGCCAGATCACTAATTTCTAAAAAAATCGTTGGCAGATATTTTTTCTGAATTCTGTAATCAACCATAATTTTCGGATATTTTTTTGAGTGACTGTACCGATAAAACCAAGCTTGCTCAATTATAGTGACAAATGTTTATATTTTATTCAATTACAACTTTTGTAAGCGGCAGTAGAAATTTGTCCATCTGAAAATTGCTGTATTCCTTAGTCTGCACTTCCCTTCAGGATAAGCATCTCTGGAAAACACTAAGAGGCCAAGCGATCCCCCACAGCAATTATTTGAGAGCAATTCAAAATGGATGGTACAGGGCTACGCCCGTCTGGCTACGCCCTGTACCCAGCCTGTGTACCCTCCTGTGTTATTGGGATGTGGATAAGCCTATAATCCACATCCCACCAACACAGTGGAGCCCTTGAGTAAAATAATAACAAGCCAGTTCTTCCCCATATAAAAGTTGATTGAACTAGTATTTGCAGCATCTGTCATCATCATGATAAGCACTGTCGATTTTGAAATGGGAGTTTTAACACTCTCATTAAGCTATTGTTTAGTCTGTATTATATTGCTACTGTATTATTTGTATTAAATCTTATAATAAACTACAACGCACTCACATGAACAGTGCAGCGCTGTTGACAGAAGAATCCCTTGATGTTACGGAGTGCCCTTTCCTAAATTGTCCGCAGAATTGAAGTTTTTTCTCTATTAAGAAAAACATCATCTCCATTTTTTTTCCAGAAGAAACATTTAATGTTTGTCATACGCCCGACGTATATAGGCTTCAAATGCATACGTTATTTTCAAGAATGTGTGTTATTTTGCTGTGGAAAAAATGGATCTTGGTTGCTGGATGGTTGGTCTTATAGCGGAACAATATGGCACTTTAAAACAATCATATATAATCCCGTTTTCTTAATTCAAATGTCACTATGATCGGAAAATACTAAAATATGTGTTAATAAGGTGGACAGACAGTTAACTTAAGGGTCGGGAATCGACGACTCCGGGCAAGCTACAATCTGCTCTCGACGAATGCTTTTAGATTCAACATTAAACTATGAACAAATGTTTTCTTCAATAAATTTCATTAAAATAAGCACTGGAATAGGTTGACAGACGATATTTTGAAAGCAGCGATGCAATACAAATGCCCTAAATGCATTCCAAAATTAAATAATTTGCCTGAGGAAATTCAAACTTTCACTAAAGGATGGCAATTTTTTTTTAAATAATATTTTCAGTATAGTTTTATTGCATACACTTAAATATACTTATTCTAAATTACGGTTTCATTTTTACTTAAAATAATTCTGAGGCAATCTTTTTGTTACTGCTTTCGCTTTTGACCCAATAAAGGTTACGATTTGCAACTCTCAGATTTTGTTTTTTATTTTGCCGTTTTAAAAAAAAAACTTCCAAACTCTTGAATTAATAGATGAGGAAAACAATATGATCATTTCAAGAACATTATGCCAAAAGAAAAAAAAATCTTAGTAAATTAAACGATGACAATGAATGTGTTCTCTCCTAAAATTCTACAAGAATCAGTGTGACGTACTCTTATCCATTGAAATCGGTAAGAAATGGTCTAGAAAAATTCCAAAAACTGCTGTAACGTGTTAAATTTCTCGTCATCTTTAACGCTACTAGAATATGCATAATAAAATTGTCTCCCTTTCTATTAAATTTATGGATAATAAAATTTCTATCTTATCTTCTATGTAATCTCTGCATCTTCTTTGTAAATTTATGGATAATAAAATGGCAAATACGGAAGTTCATGCAAATTTTAGATATTTACTTTTGGCGTCTAAGTAGAATCACAGTAGAGGATTGTTTCCATTGTTGTTGCGCTTCTTAATTATTTTGAATTATGCTCTAAGTTCAGAGTTTCAAATATGGAACCGTTCAAAATTTTATAGAAGCATTTGTCCACGTACGTTTTAACATGCATATTTTAAAATAATTTGTTAGATATAAACAGTTATAGGTAAAAGGAAAAATAATAAATTGTTTGAAAACTTAAAAACATATTAAATTAATAACATCATTGTACTAATGTGAATGCCTGAGATGTGGTTTCATTCCCTAGTGTCAAACACTGTAGACTGCGAAGGGAGCAAGAGGGCAACAAACGCCAGAGAATAGTCAAAAATATAAATTAAAAAATTAAAAAAAAACTAACTTCATATAGGGACCTAAAAAGAAGAAAATAAACCTAAAGCATATCGATGGTGCAATTAGTCACTGAATTCGTATTCGCTTCAAAGGAAGATAGGTCAGTCATCGGTAATATTTTCGAGTAAGTATATCGGCGTCCTATCTTCCTCCGAAGCGAATACGAACTCAGTGACCGATTGCACCATCGATATGTTTTAGATTTATTTTCTACTTTTTAAAACCCTTATAGAAAGATAGATTTTTTATTAAAATTTTTAAATTTATATTTTTTGTTATCAGTAAAAACATCTATCTTCCAAAACTTTGATATATAATAACTCACAAACATCGAGAGCATTTATTCCCCCTTTTGGAGTCACGTTTGAGGTAGACCACGACAATGGAGACATCACAAGCTTTTAATATCAAAATATCGTTTTAATATCGATACGTCTTGTTACCGCGAAAATCCGCCACTCCACATTCTATCAGGGGAATGTAGTGGTGGCAAAATTCGAAATAGTTTACGGCCATCATTATACGAGCTTTCATTTAACACTTAACTCGTAACTCTAGACCCTCGCGTTCCGATGATATAGTAGAACTACTCTCAGATTTCCCGTTTTTTAGATGGGAAGAATGCATCGGGGAAATTTTTCATAGCCCACAACCATTCGCTGATTCACAAGCTTTGATTGGATACATAGATTGTTACTCGCGTTCAGAAGATGTAGAGGAACAATCATTTTCATATATTCCCCCTTTTTTAGGGGGGAAGAAAGCACGGGTTTCAATGTTTCATTGCCTATGACATTCCCGGAGTCAGAAGCATTCATTCGACGTATAGTTTCTTACTTTCGGTATTGGCGTTCTGGAAATATAGTGGAACAAATGTTTCACATTTCCCCTTTTTTAGGGAGTAAGAAAGCATGGGGGTCAATATTTTTAGAGCCTAAGACACTCCCTGCGTCACAAGCTTTCATTGGATACATAGCTTGTTACTTTCGGCATTCCCATTCAGGTGATATATGGGAACAATCATTTTCATATTGTCCTTCTTTTTGTAGGGGGAAGAAAGCATGGGTGTCAAATTTTCGTAGCCTACGACAATTTCATTCAACGTATAGTTTGTTATTTTTGGCCTTCGCGTTCTGGAGATATAGCTTAAGAATAGTTTTCACATTTCCACTACTTTGGGGATAAGAAAGCACGGGGGTCAATGTTTTATAGCCTTTGACACTTCCCGAGTCACAAGTTTTCATTTGGCACATAAATCATTAAGTTTCTCCATTGCGTTCGAAAGATATGGTTCAACAACATTTTGTCAAATTCGCAAACCGACCAACCGACAAATGTCAAAGTCAAAAGTAATATGAAGATAGGTAAAGATATACTAATCTATACTAAACAAGGAGTTTAGTTGGTTTGTTTTATCTCTGAGCTTCACTTTTGTACACACACAGGACTAAATGGCCATGCCACAAGGACCCCAAGGGTTCAGAGAAAGTTAAGGAAGGGGATACACTGGACAGGTGATGATGATTAGGAGACAGATGAATGTTACCCGCCAAGGCCCCCTAAGCACTGAACCACAGCTTTATCGTCCTATCTGATGGACGTCAGTCTTTCCAACTTCCACTCCGATCAGGATGGAAATTAGAGGAGATAAATCTCAACTCGGGTACAGTTGGGACTCGAACCTAGAAACAACAGATTTCGAGTCTGGTGGGCTACCGATTAAGTGAATTTCAGCTCCAATAAGCAATGTAGCACGAAGGAGGGAAATTCCTCATATCGAAGGACATTTTAACACTCTGTGAGGTAGATTAGCTTCTAAATTGTCCTTAGAGCTCTGTAACCAAATCCCTACGATGATGCACAGAACTGGCCAGGCCTAGCACCTAATGTCTGACCCCGCCTTATTGTGGAGCAAGCCTTTAGTACTTTTATAAGAACAAACTCTCTAGGAGGGAGAGTAAAAGGGAAAAATACCATATCGGGGTACCAATTTATCTCGTCATCTATGGCCAATTTCACTCTACTCTGAGGAATGGTTAACTTCACAGGGTCTTGGTGCTGATCATTTAACCCAACGGGCAGTCTGATGGCTTTGAGCATGATTACAGATCTTGAACTTGCTGCACTGGTGGACTTTTCAGATGAAAAATTTACAGCTCTGTTTCATGTTTGTGGGTTTACAGTCCCAACTGAATACATAGATAGAGCACCTTATATCAACTGGTGGATAATCCTGATGAGATGCTATTGCTGATACCTAAACCCTTGCTTCTACGGGCATCGCTGATTCTACACTGGAGGAATGTATCTCAGGTCAGGCAAGTACCGATTTAGCTTACGGATGGGTGGGATCAGAGAATTTAGTTTTGGGGACCAAAGAATTTAGTTTGGGGGATCGGATAATCTAGTTTCGGAGGACGAGTGGGAGATGATTCGATAGTTTAGTTTGGGGGAGGGGTCTAAGAATTAGACTCGAGTAGGATTTTCCAATTACTAAGTTATTCCTTCGGACAGGAAAGGTTAAAATGATATTCTATAAGAATAAAAGTTTATAGTTGCTTTTCAAATCAATATTTAGTGTCGGACTTATACTATGGGGCTAAAATAAAATTACACACAGATGATTGTTTTGGATTTCAAAGAAAGTAGACAAGTTTGAGATTTCGTATGAAACGACCAGATTTTCGAGGAGTGGAATCCGGACCCCCCACTTCGGGGTACGTCCTTGGCTCACGCACGCCATTTTCTTTTTTAATTCTGGTTCCTGAAATCTTCATTTGTAAAGATTGGGTCTGAAATTCCTAACAGCAATGGTAGCTTAACCTTTAGCAGTGAGGAAATGAGTCTTTGTCCCATGCGTGTTATTCGGGGACTGTTTGATATTGTTGACCTTACCTCTCTCATTAAAATCAGTTTCTTGAAAAATCCAATTAACCATTTTCTTTCCAGGTACCTGTATAATGAGAAATCTGCACAAAGGGATTTCCCTTTGATGTCTTCAGAGACGCAATTATCCCCCAAGAAACTGCTCGCCAAAGGTGACAGTGACCTGTGAGTTTAATATCCATAGAGACGATCTGAAAGGAACTCGAGACTTCAGCGAAGGAAGGCACAGAAAGGAACCATATCTTCAAGATATCTGGGACTCGAATCCAGATCCCTTTGATCAGTAGCCAAACATGTTAACCACTCTTCCACCGGGACAGTATGAAGCTCAGATATTTAAAACTAATCTTCAATTTCTCTTTTCGAAACGAGAGAATATCAAGCATCTGCAGTGTGTATGTTTGTTTCCATGCAGAATTTTCAGAGATATTCCTCAAGGAGATGGCTGCATTAATGAAAGAGTTGCTGCAATTAAATTTAAAACAAATATTAAAGACTTGATTAAATGTTATCTCTTGTTATGTCCAAACCGAGGACTCTGATGAGAATGGAAAAGGTTTTATGAACAACTTCAGGGTATTTTGAATTCTGTCAAAAAATGAATTAATTTATTCTTGTGCGAGATGACATTAGTGCCAAAGTTAGTACTGACATTGAAGTTTTTCGCGTAGTGGGTTGTTCTTTTGGCGTTAGTAGTCGCAATAGCAGTGGGTAACTTCTACTACAGGTAAGTCAACTTAATGGTTTGATAATTACCTCAAAGACTGGGATATTTATAACTATGCATGGGTTTCATATCATGAATTGTCTAGGAATATGATGGATTCTCGATCTCTTAATTAACAGCAAATGAATAGCTCTATGAGAATTACCAGGCCATATAGGAGAGATGAAATTAGGTCTGAATTAAAAATATTAAAATTAGGTGAGAAGCAATCTTGTTACAAGTAAATTGCAAGTAAAGCTGAAGAAATATTCTGAAAAGTTTTAAAAAGTTTGCTTAATACTGAAGCTCTCAAAGATTATAGCCAAAGCTTGCAGTGTAAGGTTACTCAGTCATTATGACAATTGTGGTTTTCTTACTACTGTGGTTGAGGAAGAATGAATCGTTTAAATAGGTTATTTTTAAAACCAACAGTATTATGCGCAAAATAGTCAGAAGAAACAGCTATTTGAGTGATAAGGAAATCAGGTTTATTTTTGAAAGAAATAACTGCAGAGATTAACAGAATTAGCATTTACTAATCCTAAAAGACAGCTTTACACAGAGCTTAATAATTGTGTAAAAATCATTTGAAACCTGATAGTAATTTGATAGTCTTGATATCGTGGCTGACAAAGGTTGCAACCAACAGTATATCAACAGGGATGTAAATGATGTACAAGATAGTAAATATGTTTTGTGTAAAATAAAATAGATACAAAAGGTTTGAGGAATACCAGGTGATAAGAATATTGAAGGTCAAGATTCTGTCATGAGAAAGGGATAAGCATTTTTCAGATATACTGAGTAATGTGTTTAGTTTAACTTCTCATCTTTTGTAATGAAGATAGAATATTTTTAGACTTTAAAAATGGGTTATTTATATTTGAGTTTAAGATATTTTGACTCTCTCTGTCAGTCTGCACACATTATTATATTACTTAACACAACAATTTAATTTTAAGAGATAAATAAAAAAATCTATTTTCATTTGTAAGGACTAAGTTATTATTATTCTCATTTTCTGAATCTTCCAATCCTTTGAATTTCAACTTTTAGTTAGAAAAAGGGTAAATTTTTGTTTTTGACAATCATCATTTCTCATTCTCCAGACACGACTGGACTTCCCAGTTTTTTTTTTATGTTTTGACTGTTAATCAAGTACCGCAAGAAAGGATTAGAGAGATGAGTAAACCGTCTCCTTTGCTAATACACTGGATGAAGGGATGGAGATAGCTGTACTGCGGATACCAATACGGATTCAGTTTATGCAGAAAATAGTGAATTCTAAAGGTCGGAGAGGATTATTAACAACACTTTGGTACGGCAACTCAGAAATATGTTTGAGCAGTTTACCTTATTTAACGCGTGCAAACTTTCTCGTATTTGAAACTAAATCATTTGCAAAATAAAGGACTAACATATCACCTTTGGTGAAGATGAGAAGTTTTTTTTTTTAAATGAAATTATTTCTTTCATTTAAATCGTTGGAATATCTATAGTTAGACGTCACATAGAGTAATTTTAACTACTGTTAGACGTCACAGATTAATTTTACTACAGGTGAACGCCACATATTAATTTTAACTGCAGTAGACGTCACACGGATTAATTTAACTACAGTTAGACTTCATTTATAAAAACGTCTCATTGTAGACATTTGAGCTAATGGATAATTGAAAAACTTCAATAGTTATTTCGTTTTTTTTAATTTCATTTATTTTATTTATTCATTTTTGGAAAGGGAAGTCAACATTGTGAAGGAAGGCGAAGTCAGCTGAATTAATATTTCTTTTTTTCCCTTTTTTATTTCATTCAGTTGATTTATTTATTTTGGAAGAGGGAAGTCAGAAATCGATAAGAAAGATAAAATCAGTTGAATAACTATTTCTAACTTTCTTTTTTATTATTTAAAAAGTGGGTAATATGATTCGTAACTATATTTACGTATTTTTTTTAATCTGAGAGTTAGGTTATTGGGCCTTTAATTAAAAGTTGGATTTTAGCAGAGATAATTGCCAAGGTTTAATATAATTTTATTGGACATATCAGCGAATGAGATCTGAATTCTTGTAGGGAAGGGGGGCAGTTTCGATCATTTGATCGAACTGTGAATTCGAAATTCTGTGAAGTGAAGTCGAATTCTGAAATAAAGTTGGAAAAGGCATGGAAATACAATACGGGAAATTCCATATGAGATTTAGAAAAGTTTCAAGTAATTAGAACCAAATTTTAATGCTACAGAAGGACGGATAAATGGCAAAGTGAAAAAATAATTCGTTTTCTGAAAACGAACCAAAAAAAAAAAAACTATGTGACAAAAAGAAATATCCCCTCAAGCAGCTGCTTGCCACAGAGGTCTGACAGGAGCCTGTCAGTTTATTTGCCATAGTAGAAGGTCTGAGAGAATGGCAGGATCTCAGCAGAAAAACGATACAAACATCCATGCCTTACCCGGGCTCGAACCCAGGTCCCTTAGATTACTAGCCAAGCGCGCTAACCACTCGGCCATGGAACGGCCTATGTCACAAACCAGTGTTAAAAGAACTAAGAATTTAGTAGGGAAGAAGTTAGCAGCATTTGAAACTCACACATCTCCCAGGTAAGAAACAACTTATTTTTCGAAATATGAAGTATCACTTTTTTACTGCTAAAAATAATAAAGGAAGTCCTTAGAATGATAAGGCATTATGTTTAAAAAAGTTATAACCCATGGAATCGATAATGTATAGTATATTTCCATTAAAATATTGAATTATTTTAACATCCTTTGGCTTTACTGATTAATCTATCACCAACGAAATGTCGAATGTGGTTTCCACATGATAGTGACAAAGCTAATGAATATTTGAGGTCACCTTTCTTCTTGTTATCGAAGTGGCCTTGGGGTCCAGCTTTGCTAGTTTTGATGAGAAGCGAAAAGCATTGGTGTACACGTCCTTGCTTATTAATCTACAGTGCCCTTTTCCATTTAGTGAAGTTTATGACCGGCATTGCTGCTGAGCGAATATTGTTCATAATCAATATTTAGAGATATTTCATTGCGATATTTGATTCATCATCGACCATACTTCGCATGAAAAAAATGTTTAAAGAGTTAATGAAATTTAAATTTGACTCTCCATTGTCAATGGCATGGTTATACTTTAAATTTTCTATGCAGTAGCTGTATGTGAGGGGCGGGGGTGGCTTAGTCGGTAGCGAGCCAGACTCGTAATCTGTAGTTCACAGGTTCGAGTCCCAGCTGGGTCAGCGTTGAGATTTATCTCCGCAAAATTCCCCGCCCTGCCCACAGTCAGTAGGGGACACCGATGGGCTTGGAAAGGCCGCCGTCCGTCGGATGGGACGTTAAGTCGTGGCCCCGTGTGCGGGAGAGCCATAACCTGTGCACGTTAAAGAACACGCTGGATGGCTTTGACGAAAGGCTACCATCTGCCTCCCAACAGCTCCTCCAGTGGGTCCCCTCCCCCAACCTTCTCTGAGCCTTCGGGGTCCATGTGACCTGGCCATTTAGCCCATGGTGTGCAAAAAAGTGCCACTCAGAGGTAAAACAACCCAACCCAAAGCTGTATGTGATAAGTATTTTGTGCGATTGAAGGAAAGAAATTTAAACTAATACTCATTTATTATTAACATATATTTTCAGTGACCTGTTGACATTCAATTACAATGAGTTGCGAAAAAACTATATATCCGTTCAATTTAAAATTTTCGATATAAAATATAAAAAAAACATTATTAGATAAATAAAAATAGAGTAATCGAATTAAATAACTAGTTGCTAGTGCATAAGATAACACACCACAAATTAAAGGACATTTTATTATACACATCCACATAATATGTTGGAGTCCACCTTTCGCACTCACAACACCAGCAACACGTCGTGACATGGACTCTGACAGGTGTTGGAAACATTCGAGTGGTATGGTAGCCTATGATTCTAGGACAGCCATTTGTAAAGTGTAGAGAGTTGCCCATGGTGGGTTTCAGGCTCGAATACATCGCTCTACTTTTTCCCACAGATGCTCAAAAAAGTTCAAATCCGGAGAGTGAGAGGGCCATTCGAGGGTTGTGAACTTATTTAAATGCTCCTCCAACCAGTCCTTCGCCAAACGTGAGACTTGTCTAGTTGAAAGAAGGCATCCTGTTGTGGGAAACGAATAGCTCTGAACGAGTATGGGTGGTCAGCGAGTACGTCAACATAACCTTATGTGCTGATGGTGTGCTGATAACCTTGTGTGCTGATGGTGGTTTCAGTAAGTGCAAGGAACCCAAGGTAGTATACATAAACACACCACCGAACATTACACTGCCTCCAATGGCCCATAATACCCCGATTTGACATTGGAGTCTATGATGTGGTCTACGCCACACACTCAACTTTCCATCGGTGTGTTGTAGGTGGAACCTCGATTCGTCGGGCATTTTATCCATTTCCAGTTTTGTGCGATCCATTGGCAATGTTCCTTCACCCACTGTACTCTCATAGCCCGGTGATGTTCTGTTAACAAGGGTACTCGATGCGAGCGTCAGCTGCCATAGCACAGTCGTGCCATCGTACGTCGAATGGTCTTTGCACAAACCTTCATAAATGATCCGTCATGAATGCCAACGTTTTTGCCGGTTTTGATATAGTCCTGGTACACATGTATAATGGTCACACGTGGAAATCACAGATGTTCTGCAGTGCGATGAGGAGCACCCCATCTTCCTCGTACTGACTATTGCCCACGATTGAATCCACTCAGGTTGCTGTGTTTACCCATATAACATTCGCAGGTACACTACACGGCACGAAGGTATTTGACCTTTTTGTAGCCCACAAGGGGTTTCGGTTGGCCGCATTTTTATGGCAGAGTAGAACAGGTTTGTGTATGGGTGCGCTGTGTATAATGAATTGTGCTTTCAGTGTATGCCCTCTATTCTTCGCAATTATAAACGTTGGACATACATTACTGAAAATGAATATTTGACGTTTTTATAGTCTTAATTCATTGTTATTTTTTTTTCTTCGAAAAAAAAAAAAAAAAAAAAAAATTGTTATTTTTTTTTTCTTTTTTTCTTTTTATTTTCGTAGACTAGACATTTTGCTCTAAATTTTTCAATATTAACGTGATATGAAGATGCAAAATAATTTGATACGACAAGAATATTTCACTTTCAATGTTACTTATGTAATGCTTGATATTTCATAATTTTCAAATATCGCATAAGCTATGATATATTCTGTTATAAAAAATATAGTTTGGTTAACGGTTTGGGAAAGTATTACTCACAAAGTGTTTATCTGCTTAAAAGAAACTAATTTTATTGTTTGTGGAAATGAGAATTCCAAACCTTCAACTAACAATAGAAATTTAAGTTTAGTTCTGAGTGATAATCTAATGCAATTTTCAAATATTGGCCTTTATAAAGCCATTATAATATTCTAAAACTGCTACTGTTTTGCTTAAAGTGTCACTTCGTCAAGTTTCGAAGATCAGTCTTCAAAATTAACGCAGAGATTACAAAAACATGCAGAGCGTAAAACCATCAGGACAGAGAGAAAAAAAAATAGAAAAAAATAGTGGGATGTTTACAATTATGCAAATTAAGTATTTTTTAAAATTATCAAGAACTATTGAATCATATTATTATTCAGAAATAAACTCCTAGCAATCATCTGAGAATAGAAGAATGTTTCAGTGCGTCTGAAAGACACGGCCAGAGGACTAAGATCGATGGAGTACAATAGGAAATAGGTTGCAATATTTTATCTCTGAGCGATACTTTTTTTTAACACAATGGGCTATATGATCAGGCTCAAGGACCCTCAGGACTCAGAGAATGTTGGGAGGAGGGAACCACTGGACAGCTGTTAGGAGACAGATGGACGCTTCCCATGAAGTTCATCTAGCGTGTTCTCTAACATGAACAAGGTATGACTCTTCCGCACAAGGCACCGTGGCTTTCAGAGCCATCCAATGGATGACGACCTTTCCAACACAGTAGGGAGTTTGGGGGTAATGCAGTCTCTAAGGGCTCGATCAAGCTAGGGCGAAAGAGTGAGGCCATGAGTGTTATTGTGACAGAACACGTCGTCTAGCGAGAGCATCGGAGACAGTTCAGTTGGGGGCAGTGGACGAGAAATGTGCCTAAGCATCTCTGAGTTCGGGAAGTTTCGGCCGCGCGCAGAAGATGTGGACATACCCAATTGGCGACGGACCCTTTAACGCCCAGTGGACATCACGTGACCGCACTTGGCGGGAGAGTTTCAGCGCAGAGAGAGTTGCGGATAGCTCTGGGGATCTTCGGTAAGTGGTTCCTTTGTGAATCAAGAAGACTTAGTTTTGCATTGTTTGAGCAGAGTGGAAACTCGGCAGTGTTTTGCGACTGGCTGGGTGGCAATCGTTGTTTCTAATATTAAGTAGCCTTTCATGTAATTGATGAATGAAGTTGTATCTGTATACATAGTGCATGTGTAGTTGAGTGAGTTATCGGCCACTTGAGTTGATTATGACATATCCATTGAAAGAGTTATTGATACAAACTCTCACATACACGGACCGGAAACGAAGCAAAGAATCCGCCCGTTATACAGTTCATCATCGAGGTAGAAGGATTCTTTGGGCTTTAATTTTTGATTTGATGTCTACCACTCCATCATTTCAAGACTTGAAGCAATTTCAGAGATGACGAACAAATCAGATGCCTTAATCAAAAGCATCCAGGATTGCAACTCTACACGATGGACAAACTTTATCATACTATAGGTCAGAGGTTACAGGACTCCTAAAACATCTCTGCTTTCAAACTTTATTTTATCTAAAGCGGTCTCAATTCTGGCCAGAAAACTTCACAAAATTTAATTATATACCTGGAGGCCCTTGATTTGTATTACATCAACCTCTTGACACAAACAAACACTATTGAAATAGTGCCAAAAACATGTGGCCTGAACTCGAGATCGGTGGAGTCTTATGTTATTCACAGATGAGTTTCAATTTTGTCTACATTTATTTTGTGTCTGCAGAGAGGTGAGACCTTGCAACCAGACCCATAACTTCGTGGAGAATATCCTGTAAGTAATGTTGTCTAAAATACGTGCTGGGTTTTCAGTAGGAGATCGTGTCGAACTCCATATTTTCCCGTGAGGAACGAGGTCCTAAACGCTTTGTTAAAGTATGCAGGTGCAGTATGTCAACAATTCGTTGTGATATGTGAAAATGCTCGCCTACACCGAGTCCAACTGACCAGTTGTTATCTTCAACGCCAACGGATCCTTCGGGAATTATGGACTGGCCATCGTGTTATCTGGACCTATAACCCTATGAATTATCTACGGGAATATCTCTGTTTTATGGAACATTCTTCTTCACTCAGATTTTGGTGACGTAAAGGATGGATGGTGATTGTGAGGGATCTTCATAGTTGCATCTTCCTGCCAAATTTCAATAAACTCCCATTAGTATCCCAATGAACACGTTTTGGCGCTCCGTTCTTTAATTTTGAACAGGGATTACCCCAAAAGACGCTACAGTTCAAGTTGCATATATTTCCATAAAATACATGATATACTGAATTAATTTTGGTATCCCAGAACGTTATATGCTTCGGGAATTGTACTTCAACTATCACATGCAACAAATGAAGTTTCAGTCAAAGAATATTTTCACGATCGTGTACTTCTAAATTTATGTTTTGGGCTTTTGTATTTTTTATTGTTTTCTCCTAGATTCTTGTTTATGAGCGCTCAGGTCAGTATCTTCTCCATATCTGAACCACATAATGGGATGTTAAGCCGTGGTTCCGTGTGCGGGAGAGTCATGCCCTGTGCACGTTAAAGAACACGCTGGATGACCTTGACGGAAGGCTTCCCTCTGTCTCCTAACAGTTGTCCAATGGGTCCCCTTGCCCCAAACTTTTCTGAGCCTTGGAGTCCTTATGACCTGGCCATTTAGTACATTGTGTGCAAAAAGGTGCCGCCCAGGTGTAAAATAACCCAACCTAAATCATATATGAACTTATGCGATAAAGTTTCATGGGTAAAAATGAAGAAGATTATTTACAGTAACAACTCACATACCATTGAACTAAAGCACGAAATCAGATCATCTGATCATGTGGTCAACATCAATCAAGAAATTCTGTCTGGAGTAGGTTATTTTAGACAACTGCAGATGATGAAAACATTAGTTTAAATATTCCAATTGTTTTACCTTAAACATTTTTAAGCCTTCAGTGCTTTGGGATATTAAAATAAATTGTGTATGTCACGTTTTTCAGTAAATACGTATTTGAAAGTATAAAATCTGTTTGGGAATATCATGTATAACGTCGTAATGCAAAGTATCGTGAACTCGATATCAAATGACTTTTAACGCACATTTCTCGGATAGGCCCATGAGTCACTGTAGTTCGAATTCGATTCAAATATATTTTAAAAAGAATGAGTGAAATATGAAAACAATCCATAGGTCGGTGTATACTCTATCTAACTAAAGCATACTGAAATCATCAAAGATAAAGCATTACCTTTAGAGGAATTATGTAATGCAAAGTGTTAAAACATTTTCGTAAGATGGAATAGGATAATGCAAAATGATTATTTTACAAATGGGAAAAAAAAAGTTGAATTAAAATTTTATCTTTCTCACTTTCTGAATAGCTTTGTGCCCTTTTACAATTGATCGTGTTATTAAAACATAATGAAATTAGTTTTGAAAAACTTAAGTTTTTACAGAAAAAATATACACAAAAAGTTTAAATGAGATAAAAGCAGTAGTTCTCAAAATATGTGCGCCAAATATTGATGATCTTCAAGTTGATCGCGTTATTTAGGTTTGGAAAATACAGAGAATAAAGCACACTAAAATAAAGTAGATAAATACGAAAGGATCAAATGCAAAATGAATGCAGAAGTAAATACGAAAATGTACTTGGAGTTCTTAAGTTTTTCCAATAGCAAAATGTGTCCAACCATAGCAGTAATCAACGTGGAAACTGCAATGTGAGTAGAATCCGCTACGTATAACGTATAGCATAACGTCGTAATGCAAAGTATCGTGAACTCGATATCAAATGACTTTTAACGCACATTTCTCGGAAAGGTCCATGAGTCACTGTAGTTCGAATTCGATTCAAACATATTTTAAAAAGAGTGAGTGAAATATGAAAACAATCCATAGGTCGGTGTATACTCTATCTAACTAAAGCATACTGAATCATCAAAGAAAAGGTAACAATAATCCAAATATCAATTTAGTTTCAACGAATCATGTAATCTGTATCATTTGCTTGTTACACATAAATACTTACATGGCAATAAGTCTCTCTTATTTTTGCAAAGTCAATAAGTGGAAATTTTGAAAACAAGGAAGCATTTCTTTTGTATGTATGACATTTTCAGAGCGTTATTTATTAAGGTGTTTAAAGAGCATAAAAATCACTTGACTGTACTTGAAGCATTGTTGTGTGAATACCACATCCTGCAATTAACGTTAAACAATTACCACCTAGGGTGCAGTTTAAACTGAAAGGTGATAATAGTCTTGCTTAATTGCATTGTTAAATGGAGCATTACCTTTAGAGGAATTATGCAATGCAAAGTGTTAAAACACTTTCGTAAGATGGAATAGCATAATGCAAAATGATTATTTTACAAATGGGAAAAAATGTGCTGAATTAAAATTTTATCTTTCTCACTTTCTGAATAGCTTTGTGCCCTTTTACAATTGATCGTGTTATTAAAACATAATGAAATTAGCTTTGAAAAACTTAAGTTCTTACAGAAAAAACATACACAAAAAGTTTAAATGAGAATAAAAGCAGTAGTTCTCAAAATATGATCGCGTTATTTAGGTTTGGAAAATGAAGAGAATAAAGCACACTAAAATAAAGTAGATAAATAAGAAAGGATCAAATGGAACATGAATGCAGAAATAAATGTGTTGAAAATGTGCTTGGAGTTCTTAAGTTTTTCCAATAGCAAAATGTGTCTAACCATAACAGTAATTAACGTGGAAACTGCAATGTGAGTAGAATCCGCTACGTATAACGTATAGCATAACGTCGTAATGCAAAGTATCGTGAACTCGATATCAAATGACTTTTAACGAAATTCAAATGAATTTCTCGGAAAGGTCCATTAGTCACTGTAGCTCGAAATCGATTCAAATATATTTTAAAAAGAGTGAGTTGTCAGAAGAAATTTATTTTTTCTTTTCTTCTTGTCTGATGCCATGATGAGTAAATTTTCCTCATCATGGCATCAGACAGGTAATCATTATCGTATCTTGTCAGGCGGGAGTTTACCATAGGGATTTCTGAAAGATAGTTAAACCAGTCGGGACTGCTGAAAGATTACTTAAGGGATTATAAGCGAAGCAATGTTTAATTTTTGTTCAGTACATATTAGATGATTTAAGTAGGAGCGTAGTTAGAGTTATGAGCAATACGATTAAAGCAATATGAGTGATTGATGATGTTTTTCCGCTCCTAATTTTCTCTTCAACATGACGTCAAATTAATTGAGTATCGAAACAACTTCTGCTACTTAATTCTTAAGATATTGGTGGAGACAAAGGCTAGGGTGGTCAACCGACGAAAATGTTTTTGCACATATTATGAAAAAACATTTGGAACAATCAAATTTCATTTATGGACATATTTTCACGTGCTACTGTCGGCTCGAATTGAATAACTTATTCAGACATATTACAGATGACGATGTCATTGTGACTTCGGTAGTATTATTCAACAATCTACAAATTGCGCGTAATACAGATGTTTATTAGCGTTTTCATACACACATATATGTACAGAGTGTTTCCAACATGCATAGCCAAACTTTGGGAACGTGTTCTACTGCGCATAGTGATGAAAAAACGTTCCTATGAACACTGGGTCAGAACGATTCCCTTCCGATTTTGAGAATGCAAATTAGAAATCCTGTGAACTTATTTAGTTTTTATTCTAGTTATTATAGCATATTGTAAGGGATCTATGACAAAAATTATGTCAATCTACATCATAACAAGTGTTGGAAATTCCTGTAAGAGCAGCAATACATACCTCACAGCTTCTTCTCAGGGACTGTCGAACATCTTTTGAAAAGTCCCGGAGTGTTCTGAATTCTTTGACAACCATCCACGATCCGGTCATGTAGAGATTTTGAAGAGAAAAATCCCTTTTCAAAAGTTCAAGTTCAGAAGAATTTGCAAAATTAAAATTAAGTAAATTTTTGCTTAAATTTAGTAAAGCATATTTTTACGAACAAAGGCTTTTAATTTTTCGGAGTATATTCAGTTATTACTCATTAATAAATCATTAGACTGATTTTTTTGGCATGCAAACATCAGCCCTCAAGCATTTGAAAAATCTCGATAGTTGTTAAGTAAGCAATATATGCGGATGCTGATAAAGTTTTGCGAATGCGAGTATGGAAGACCTTGAAGTATGCAAATGCGGTTGCGCATGAGACCTTACGGATGATGGCGCAGATGCAGATAGGACTTTCGCTATTCGCGCAACGCCTCCAATTATAAGCTATATGTACGAAGAAAAAATAATTTCTCCTTAAGACCTTAAAAAGGAATAAAATTGCCTTTTCTCATTCCTTAGGTTAAGAAGCAAATCAGTCCGTGTATATAAAATAAAATTATTTATTTATTATTGCTATATTAAAAGATTACTCAAATTTTCAAATTAAGTGTTTCTTTTTCAAAATATTATATCACCAGAATTTTTAATTTCTAGCATAAATGTATCGTTTGCAATATTACTTCAAGTTTTACATTTTCAGCTTTTACCGCCCTCTAACGATGCAAATTAAAGTCCTTTTAAAGTTTTGAAAGCTATGAATCATCCTGTTTCGTTAGTACCTATTCAACTCAAAAATAATTTTTTCATCTCTCAAAACAAAAATTCTCCTCCCCTTTTCTGGGAGTAAAGAAAGGAATTGGTTCTGCCGGTGTAAAAACTTTGATCATCGTACTCCACCACTGCACCAATAAAATATCAAATCTCGAGCTCAAATAGATCGTTTGCAATGTTCGTTAAAAAGTTTGAGATTTTAAAATTTTCCACCGTCAAGAGGGCGTAATAAAACTTTTGTGAGACTCGAAATATGAATCGTAATTCTTTATCAATATATAACCAATCAGAAAAAAAATTCAATTTTATCTGTAAAAACGAACTCTCATATTTTATCTCTTAAAACAAAAAAAAAATGTTTTTTTTTCGTAAAAAAAACGAGCTAAACAAAATAGTGTAAAACTTTTAATTCAGATATACATATTTTCATAACTTGCCTGCTCGTCACTTGCATTAAGATTTTTTTTTTGATTCCACTTCATTTTAACAAAATAAATAATCATTTAAATGCTTTGATTTTATGTTTCTGAAATCAAAAAGCACATCAAGACGGAATTTCAGATAATTGAAAGTAAATGGTAAATACCGTAGTTTTCGTTTTAAATTAACACACTATGGGAACAGTACACAATATTAGTGTTTATAATAGTAAATTTTCTATTTAATTCTTTGTACATATAAGAATGTTTTGGTTGTCATTAACCTGCAGTTACTAAAGCATACCAGAAAACAGAAGCCATCAACCGTGAATGACGTCTTCCTGTTTGAGTTCCTGGATTTTACTTCGTCATTTTTCTTGTTCAAAAGCTTTCAGTGTAAATATTAGAGTTGAGTATTGGTGATAAAACAGAGTTCCGTCAATCATTCAGTCATAAATAAACAAAGAGTGGTAAAAACATGATAAATATACAATTAAGATCTGAAATTTAAAACTTATTACTCGTTCAGTGGACATGCTACGAGTTGAATAAAAGAAGTCTCTATGAGTCAAAGTCATTTGCGAAAAAGATCCAGTTTTGCATGGAGTATTTTCATTTTATTTACATATGCTATTTCTTGTGGGATTTCAGCATACCTGGGTATTGAGTATTTTGAATATTTTCATTTTATTTACATATGCTATTTCCTGTGGGATTTCAGCATACCTGGATATTGAGTATTTTGAGTATTTTCATTTTATTTACATATGCTATTTCTTGTGGGATTTGAGCATACCTGAGGTTTGCATTAGTGTAGCACGCTCCCAGAGGTTGGGTCGCATAATACTTTCGCCCGAGGTGTAATCGAAAGTAGTTTGCGTTGTGTACATCTGTACCGCTCGCCAATAAATTATGATTGCTGTATAGGGCCCGCATGAAGATCATGAAAGCTGTGGAGTTTGTAGCCGAAGGTTTCCTTTTCCCACACATATTTGAATCCCACAAGATAACCTGGGGACCAATGATAAAATAAGGTAAGTATACTCTTAATAAATAAATATCGAGTCCTAAAAATATGCTAAAACTGTTAAATTGTCGTTGCAGTGTAAAAAGACTACTTGCTACTTAGGGGACACTCAATTAGTCTAAAGCGCATCTGCTAATGGAGAATACTAAAAGTGGACTATTTTGACTGTTTCTCACATAAAATAGGGACAACTGCCTAATCCTCTTTTCCCCTCGGGACCCAGCTCTTATCACAATAAGACACTCAAGCTTTGGGAGCTCCCAAATTAAGCAACGGTGTTGCACCAATCTAATAATGTCCTCTCCCACACTCTTGTTGGAATTGGTCGCTTAGCTTTGCCATACTCTTTTCATTGGACAAATAAAAATTAACTCTTAAATCACCACTTAAGTCTGGCAAGTGAGTTTAAAAATTAATATTGAAGAATTTATTAAAGCTTTAAAGACACATTGGTTTAAGCCCCTAACTTCCAATAGTAACTGAAATAAAATGCAGTTCACAGTTGTCGTCCTATAAATGATTAATCTTCACCTATACAGCCGAAAAGATATGCGTGATAATATACATTCCTGTCTGATGCTCCAGTTTACTTATTGAATATGCTAATCAATATGAAAATACACTCATGTCTAATTCGGCAAACTAACTTTTCACTTAGTTACTTCACATATTGAGGAAAGCATTAGAGGTTTAAATGGCCCCTACCAATAATCCACTACTACAGGGTTCGAGTCACTCTGAAAGGTACTTCCAGTTTCCTTATCCAGTCTCCGGGCAGTCATTCACACAAGTCCTTGTCTGACACTTTGTTTACTGACTGATAATTTCTGCCAAGATCATGGTTTTAAGAATAATCTAGCACTTTTCTATTTTGAGGCTGTCTAAGTCCTTTATACTAACAAAGTTGGATGGCAGAATTGATCTGTTCTCAAATATCCTTCTCGCCAGGCAGCACAGGCAGGGCATTTGCATAGTGGCTGAAGATAAAATGCTCTCTAGCTGAAATGTTGGCACTGATATGACCTTCTAGTTGTGTTCTTCTGTTACAACGAGAGAGGGAAGACCTCTAGGCTAGAGAGGGCACTTCTGGGGAGCAAGAAAACAAGTCCCAGGCAGACCCAATAGTGAAGTGAAAATTCCTCAATTTTCAAGATTCTCCAATCAGTGACGGAATTATGACATTACTACGAGCTTCAATCGCCGAAAGCTGAGAGTAGCTTTACTTCAATGAATGCGATTAAATAATTAATGAAAATTAATGGGCCGGCTCTAACGAAGGAAGGGAATGCTTGCTTCGGAAGTTAACTGAGTGGTGAGACTTACCAATGGCTTTGGCGCTACCCCACTCTGTTTGAAACTGTAAACGATTACCAAAATTGAACTTACTCTTGTAGCGGTCTCTGTTTTGCTCCCTCTGTTGTTTACTGGCGACGAGGGTGTATCGCGTGGATGATGTCATTTGTTTGGCTAGGCATCTGCACCTGTTTGTGTGTTCATTCGCCCACTCTGGAAAGGATGATTATTCTTCTGCACATTGGCTGAAGTCACAAAAGTCCATCTTCTACTACCCTATGACACTGGGGCCTTTCTGACTGCCACGTGCTTCCTACGCATACATTGTTTGTGCTGTGAGTGCACTCAGTTTTATGTTCTTATGATCAGTTATACCTCATGGTACTCTTGTTTTATCTCAAAGTTTCCTTTCCACATAGATACCATCTTCTGATGTTCCGATGCCTTCCACTGTTCCAATTATGTTTGATTGAAGTAACAACAACTTTATTGGTGACTGTTGTTGTCAAAAGCTACAGCTGCAGTTGGTGATGCTCTTCCGACGGTCTACACGATTCGACCCACTGTGGAAATGGCGACGAGTAAACAGGGAGATTAAAAATGGCTACAATCGTGATTTCAGAATTTTACCCTGCACACAAGTTGCAAAATAACGCCAATCAGTGTGCAGCATTAGAACTAACTGAGTCAGTGGCCAGCAAACCTGATTTCGGCATTAATGGGCTGTATCCTCGTATGAGAAGTACTTTCTAAGATTTAGGATACAGAGCAAATTAAAGTTGTTGGGCATTCTCTGAACAACTTCAGGCGACTGAGCTTAAGTTTGGGCACTTTCTCATGTAGAAAAAAATTCTTGTTTCTCCTCAATCGTGATAGTGGCAAATTGTTTTTTTACTACTTAAAAAAAAATTATATTTATTTATCGCCTGTCTATGCGCCAATAGAACTGAATTTTTTGTTTTAATAAATAAATGAAAATTTATTTTTGAGCTTGATAGGCGATAATACGATATTTCAATTCGCATTTTCCGAAATTTCTGAATTGCTTGAATTTTCACTTATTAGAAGGTCTAAAATTTGAAAAATGGCAAAACCGTTTTAAAGACGTCATAAATTTTAATGGTTGAGTATATAGTTATGAAGTTTATAATGACAGCAGCTCAAGCTTCCTATACCCTAGGAGTGAGTGGGGAAAAGGGATACTTCTTTAACTACGTCTAAATAATCTATTACTATTCACATTTTCTGAAACTTCCCTTAGTTCAGTTTCGACTTTAGAAGGCATATTGTGCAGAGGGAAATTATGGTTGTTTGGTCGTGTTGTCCATAGGCATTACTACAGATTACCAAATTAAATTATAAACCGTGTGCCCAAAGGCAGGGCCGAATCTAGGGGAGATGGCAAAGAGATCATGCCCTCTCCCATTCAAAATGCTGGTAAGGGTAATAGAGGCAAAATCCTTAAACTTATTTATATTTCATGATTTTTTTTAAGAACATTTTTAAAGACCAGTAAAACGGAGGGGAAATGCTTTACTTAGGAAATTTAGTCTCTTGGCATCCCCTGTTTACATTTTCCCGGTTCAGTTGTGTTTCTTTCCTCCAACACTTCGGTTTTTTCGGGCCTGCTCAAAGTTATCAGAGAAAGGGAGGACCCAGGATGTAGTGAGAAGACAATGTCAAACAGGACCTTGTTAGAAACCGCCTGCATCGGATTTATGCAACAAATGGGATAGACGTGTTTGGAGGACTGAATTATGGTCTGGTTGGGCCTCTTTAGCCAAAGGCTACCTGAGATTTATGCAAATAAATACTAACAAAGTAACTAAATATAATTTGGTAATACGATACACTCAGGGTCATATGACTTCTAGACTTTTCTTTAGTTTTTAACAATTTGCTCTTTTTTATTTCTCCCAGCAAGTTTCTGGTAGTCATTATGGAATTAGCATCAGTGCGGAGTTCGATTGCCCATAAAGAGCAATTGCATGGTGAAGGAACGGGAAATATCGTCTTCATATCCTCGATGGGATGCCAGTTATTGAACTTGAGGCCAAATATTTTGCAGATCCAGAGGGCATTTATTTAATTTACGACGCCAGTTGATTTAGCAAGTTTACTCTAATACTTGCCACAAAGGTCTAACAGGAGCCTGTTAGTTTAATACATCATAGTAAAACGTCTGTGAGGATGGCGGGACCTCAGCAGAGAAACAACACAAATATCCATGCCTTACCGGGAACTCGAACCCAGGTCCCGTTGATCGGTAGCCAAGCGCATTAACCACATGATAAAAAAAAACACTAGATTTAAATGTATGCAATTTTATTTAACAAAGTGAAGAAGCAAACAGTTATAGCAATGAATCAATTTGGTAACGAAAAGTTTCACTCGGTTTTTTAACAACCAAGATTCAGCTTTGGATTGTTTTAGCCTTATCAAAATTAAGGCGAGTTTCAGGTTATTTCTGACACTTCTTTTTAATAACAGTTTGTAGATAATTAGTATCAACAATCGACCATGTTTCCTGTATGCGTAACTGCAGATTACCGAATAAAGTTCTAAACAATGTACCCAACGATATCAGGAAAAGGGAAGGTCGTTTTTAACCACGTTTTAAAAAATAGTTTGTCTATAGTAAGAGCCATAAAAATTTTCATCATGAATAATGTTTTAGTTATAATGCTAGTAGTTCTTTGAAAGGTTGATAACTTTTTTTAAACCTTATTTTTCATAAAATGATACTTTTGCGTACAACAAAATGATCGTACTTTTGAAGAATCTTAACCTAAAGTAGCGAACAAACAGAAATGATTTGTACTATGTAATAACAAAACTAATGATTTAATTTCTGTAAATGAAGAATAAAAATGCCAATATTTAAATATTTGTAAAAAAAAATTAAAATCTGCAATTTTTATTAGCAAATTGTAATATGTCCGATGTTACACTTTGACAAAGAAATACATTTTTGAAAATATTCCTCTGTAAACAGAGTTGACTTCCGTATGGAATATTAAGGGTTAAAGAACACACTGGATGGATTACGCGGAAATTTTCTACATGTCACTGAAAGACTACCTTGTGGGTCTTTTTACCCGACGTGCTTTGTGTTTTGTGGTCTTGGAGCGTTTTTAATTTTCCGTAACATCAATGTTTTTAAATCTTTTAGTAAATTAATGATTTCAGTTAATCAGTTTAAGCATTGAACATAAAGGATGATATTACCAGGGCTTGAATTTACCGCTGCACCGTGTAAGGGATGGACAAAAAAATTGGACAAAAATAATAACTCAGGTAAAAATTGCCCGATTTCCCGAAAATTGGAACAGTAATTTGTTGTATGAAGCATTTGGCACCAAATAATTCTTTGGTACTGGGTAAAAAGGGATCAAGTAAAATCTAGCCAATTTAGACTTACAGAAACTTTATAAACAGAATTTTTCCTCTTTTGAACGGTATCAAGAATCCATCTAAGATGTTTATACAGTGACTTAACTGATACTTAGGGCATTAAATCGAAAGTGAGGAAATCGTCTTTATGTAATATTCTGAAGTCAACTTATGTCCTTTGTATCACAACTTTTGACTAATTGGAAATCTTAATGGTGTAACAATCTAAAATCAACTTATGTCCTTTGTATCACAAATTTTGACTTGTTGATATATTATTGGCTTAAAAATCTGAAATCGGTTTATGTCCTTTGTATCACAACTTTTGACTTAAGCCCTTTGTACTATGGCATATAAACTGACAGGCTCCTGTCAGACCTCTGTGGCAAGCAGCTGCTTGAGGGAGTTTTTTTTACTTTTATTTTACCAAGCAGCGGAGAATTACAATATGAACTTCAAGCTCTAATACTATTCAGTGAAAAAAGATTGATCAGGATTTTTCAAAATTGAGTTACTTAAACAGAAACCAGCAAATCATCCTTAAATCCCGAATAATTATTGCTGGTTTATAAGTTGATAACATATTTTAAAACAATGGGAATATATTAGATGTTTGGCAAATAATTACCATATGAACTTCCAAAACCAATGATACTGAATAGGAATATTTTAAGGTAAACTAAACTGATTAAACAGACCAAATCTGATTACAATGGTCTGCATGAAAATCCTCCCTCGGAATAAAATGGGTGTACTTTATATATATATATGTACTGATGCTGAATCCGAATCTGGAATGCAAATGTTTATATCGGACACTATTTTCGTGGGACGGCGTTTTTTGAGAAAATGACGTTTTTTGTGAATATATATGATTTAATTCGTTTTAAAACTATTGGAAGCCTCAGTTTTATTATGTTTTGTGTTGCTGGGACAGCGAGCGAAAGACCGCCAATATGTGGTGAAACCATGACCTCGTCGAACCGAAACTATCCCTGATGAGAAGAACATAGCACATCCGGCATTAGTGTATAAGACAAAAATCTTGTTGCCGCCTATGCATATCAAAATAGGATTAATGAAAATTTTTGCGAAAGAAATGAATGGAAAGGGTGATGGATTTGCTTACTTTAAGGCGAACATTTTCACGGATTAGCGACCGAAAATAAAAGAAGGAATTTTTGTTGGTCCTCAGATCAGAGAGTTGTTTCAAGATCCTGAGTTACAAAATAAATCAAACTACAATGAAAACAGAGCCTGGTAAGCATTCATAAATATTTGCCACAGCGTTTTAGGCAGATAACTACGAAGAAATCGTCGAAGAACTCTTCCTTCGTACGTAGTATTAGGATGTAATATGTCGCTAAAGATGCAATTTTTACATGCACACCTGGTTTTATTTTCCACAATTGATGAGAGCGGTCTCGGGTAAGTATGGAGAAAGGTTCAATCAAGACATATCCGAAATGGAAAAATGATATAGCGCCAAATGGAACGAGAGTATGTTGGCGGACTACTGTTGGGCCCTGCAGCGAGAGCTCCAGAGATAAAATATAAACGACAGAAGACAACAAAATAATTTTTTGTGTAAATATTTACATGTATCATGATTTATTAGTATAAGCTTTAACTTTTTATAATGTAAAAAAAAATTGGTAAATATATATTTATCTTCTCTAAGTAAAATAATGTTTTTTTAATTAAATCCATATCTCCAGAAAACTGTAGGTGATAGAACAAATCGGCTGTCAGACTCAGATTCAGCACCATCAAAGACATAAAAAACAGACAATTTTTGGAAGGGAGGGAAAAAAACTTATTTTTCCAGACCAGTGTTATTCTTAAGTTTATTACCATAGTTTCTGGTGTATCAGTGCATTACATAAAATAAAACCTCATAATCCCACATCCTATGGACATACATAAAATAAAACCTCATAATCCCACATCCTGTGGACATAGCATGAGCTAGATTTTAGAAAATCCCGTGATTTTTTTCAAAGTACAGCACATAGTCTAAGTCAGTGGTTCTCAAACATTTATGCTTCACGTACCCCTTGAAAAAGATGTATGTAACTGGCGTACCCCTTGTGCAGATGGATAAAACTATAGTTATATTATAGCAATGGGAATAAAATAAAACATATATATATATATTAATTTTTGTATTAATAAATTACATATATCGATAAACACAAAAAATGACATAAACAATTTAACAAATCTTATAAAATTATAAACATTTTACTGGGTAATCATGAAATGGACTTGTTACTAGATCTAGCGACTTTTGACCTCTCACGGCACACCCCAAAAACATTTAACTGCAATACCCACGTAACTGCATACCCCACGTTGAGAACTCCTAGTCTAAGTAAGTATCCAAAGGCAAATCGGACTGTTGAGCAATCTGCAAAAAAGAAAGCTTTTGTAATCTGTATAATTCGGTTCAAAATTTAACCAGAGCTCTAGAATTCGTTAATTTTGATGGGAAGCAGTGTGTTCACCATTCCTTAGAGTAATAGGTTACAAATATTTTACAAAGTTCACTCTTTGACGAGTGGAATATTTTTGACAATTCCGGATTTATGAGGCTCTACTCTGTTTTAAAATGAAGAGAAAAGACTAAAGAGCTTTTAGAAAAATGTCTTTTAATTTCACACAATAGTGATCAAACCAGAAGAAAAGATTTAAAAAGGAGTAATGAAAACCTTTAATATGAAAACAAATATATTAAATGCAGAAAATTGATATAGCCTATCATTTCTTAATTTAAAAAAAATAAAAAATATGAAACACAATGATTACTATTGAACTATGACTTCAATTCCAAATGCTAATATTAAGCCGTGGCCCAGTGTGCGGGAGAGCAATACCCTGTGCACATTAAAGAACACGCTCGATGGCCTTGACGGGAGGCTACGATCTGTCTCCCAACAGCTATTCCAGTGGGTCTCCTCCCCCAACCTTCTCTGAGCCATGGATCCATGTGACCTGGCCATTTAGCCCATTGTGGTCAAAAAAGTGCTGCTCAGAGGTAAAACAACCCAACCCAACCCAAATGCTAATATCATCGTATTTGTTTTATATAGTGAACTTAACGGCATATTCCTGACAGGTGAAACTTTGGGTCTACTTTTTGCTTGGAATGGTCAAAGATCATCATTTCCTAACTTCTTACAGATGATTTTTAGGGGAAAATTGTGACAATTAAGTTAAATATATAAATCAAATCTGTGCAAATCCTAATTTTCAGCAATATTCGGTCGATATTAAAATAAAATTCTGATTTTTTATCAGATGATATTTATATATGTATATATATATCAGAAATATATATATGTATTTAAAATATCTATCTAAATAATTATTTCAATAATTTCAACAACATCAATAATATCATTATGCTTCTTTAATTATTAAATAGCTGATGAAATATATACATGATATAATATATTAAATTGTTGAGTAAAATTTATCTTAAACACTGTAGTATAAAAATTTAAATGGATAACATATCAACTGTTTCAAAAACTTCCCCATGAAGAGTGTTAGAATAGGTGCAAAGTAATTAGTGTTTAATTACCATGAAACAAACTTTTTAAATTCCTTTTTTGGTACTTATATATAATTATTTATTCTCTCTGTTGACATGAACACTTAGTTGTTTCATATTTCGTACTTTCTTAAATATCGGCCGAATATTGCTAAAAATTAGGATTTGCATATATTTGATTTAATATTTAACTTAATTGTCACAACTTTCTCCTAAAAATCATTTGTAAGAAGTTTACGAAACTCTGATATTCTCTGTACCCTTTCTAAACTGTAGCAAAAATAATCCGTTCTCTCAGAGTTGCATCTGCTTGCACGTAATGCTTTGCACATATTATATATGCAAAATTATATAATGCAAAAATTATATATGTAGAAAAATATGTTTTTTAGTATGATGATTACAATATGAGCGTGGCGGTATTAAATTTAGCTTTTAACTTATAGCGTTTTTTTTTTACTTTTCATGAAAGGTAGCTTTTCTTCTTTGGCCTTTCCAAATAAAAAATAGGAAAAAAATAACTCCTCTCTAATATTTTTGGGCGACATCTTAAAGAAACGCAAAAAAATGCTTGGAAATCTTCAACAACAATTTCACAAATTTTGAAATAAAGGTATTAGGATTAATTTCAAATAAGATTTTTATTTGGAGAAAGGTTTAATATTCTGATCTTCGAAATTTCAAAGTAAAGAAAGAGGATAAAGTTTCAGTAAGTTAAAGGCAATAAATTCGGCATTGTCACTGGACCTTTAGCCTGAATATAATATATAACTTTTGTGGTTAGTCACAATGTCTATTTTCGACTTTTGTTCAAATATTTTGCAGTTTTGTAACTTTGTGGATAGTAGAGCTTACTGACAGGAATCTGAGTAGAACAGTTCCCAGTATTGAATATTCTATGGATAGTTAACGAATTTTTGGGAAGCCGTAACTGGACGATGTACGACAGCGACAACTTGCCAAAAATCATGAAAGTTACTCCCAAAGCCCCAAAGCATTTACTGACGTTATTTTTGTATTGATAAGTTTATTAAATAAATTGTATATATAATATACGATACATATATCAATATTATGTAATCATCTTTTAATAAAATTTATTCTTAAATAAACTATCGTTAAATCAACAGCATTTCTATTCAATGTAAATGCAAACTGCAATAAAAATGTAAAATGTTTATAAATAAAAACGTATAATTAATACACTACGTATATTATTAATATACGTAGGAAAACAGATTTGAAATGAAAGTAACAAAAGACAAAAATGCATAAAAATTGTTTATGTTCTTTTTTTTAACTGTACATATTTAAAAAAAGCATTTTTTTAAAATGACGGAGATACTCTAGAAGCTGAGTCCAGCTTGTTCTGGTTTCGCATATGATATACAAACATATAAACACACAACCATGCCAGTAACCTAGACCCTGGTAGCTGTAGTGTCACTGTTAGCCAACTTGATACCACCGAGATGGCTAATATCGTTAAAATATGAGAAAATTGTGATAAGCATGCACTCTTCAAGATTTATCGTTTTGTTCCAGTAGCATCTTGAGTTTTTAATGCGCCCTCTCTCATTTGAAGAATGTTTGAAGCTCTCAGTATTGGGATACTTCGTAACCTTGATATAATATTTGAGAGTTGTTTGTCTGTTAGCTATGCATTTGGAGACCTCTTAATTCATTCCAACAAAATTTTCCATGATGGTACCTAAGATGAAAAATGTTTTTGCCTACGTTTGAAGTAAGGATTTGGTCCCTATACTTTCTTCCTCCACAAAAAGACAAGAGAACTCCTCCTAAGTGGTAACAGCTACTTCTTATCATAGCTAAAAACAATGCGTTTGACTCCTAAACGTTTGTTCCAAGAAAAGGCCTCTCTCCTTATAAATAAATAAATAAATAAAATGGAGAAGTAAACCGTATGATCTGGTACCGTCATATTTGGTATACTGCTTACTCTAATCGTAACAACTCAGCGTAACGATTTGTCTCCCATGTAATTCTCATCTCTCTCTCTACTACCTAAAAAAGTCCACCCAAAGAAGGAGAAAATGTTTAAACGTTTGCTGAGCGTAAGGAGTTATAGCTCAAATGAAAACTTCTGACGTAACGAGTATCATGGGCTACTTCAAATTACTGTCTCTTCCTTTCTCTTACCCCCGGAAGAGGGGAGAGAATACGTATCGATTGTTACGAGCTGCATGGAAAATGAAATCTTTTGACTCGGGGAATGATAACCTTTTTGGAGTATTCAACCTAGTTGAGTTTAAGATCCGAGCAACGCAGGGTAAATCTACTAGCATAGTATAATTCAAAAGTCTGGAAATGTTAGTCAAAATGCAGGACTAGCAGATGCCGATGTTGGAAATTTTTCTTCCTATTCATTGTAATATAACCTGTAGCCACAATTCCCTTTCTTGCATTTTTTCACATAAGTCTGCCAAGTATGTGCTGAGTGCATTTGTTTACTAGTTGTCTTTTAAATCATACAGTACAATGGTCGGCAAAAAATGTCCCCTTTAAATCAATTCGTATTCGGTACTTTTCCTTTAAATTCAATTCGCAAAAATCATCCAACCTGGCAACCACTCCATAAAAACCAGAAGAGAAAGATTATCCAAACCTGTAAAAATATTTTGAAACAAATCTCTCTTTAGAACAAAAATCAACAAAGTATGGGTTTCGAGAGTAAAATCGGTTCTGAAACCGAAAAAGTAGCTGGCACCAGCCTTGAAATTTTCAAAGCTCTTTGATCAACTTAGCAAAAAACAATTCCTGTAAAACTTCTTTTTTCCCTCCATGGTCAAAGTTCCAGACTTTTGAATCATGCTTAGTGCCATTACCGCTTGGAGAACGAATCCAATTAATGCGTTTCTGCATCATGTACCACTATGCATACACAGACACAAAAATAGATTAAAACTAAAACAAAACATATTACCTAAAACACATATACTGTTAATCCTCAAGGTTTACAACCATTGCTTCCACAAATGTCCTTAATGACAAAGATATCTGTTTCCAGAAAATACCAAGGTTAATTTACTAATGTCGATATTAAGCAAAAGAAGAAAGAAAGATAATATTTTAATCGTATTGCTTTGGATGCGAAGAAAGCCATTCAGCCTAACTGTAAGAATCGCATCCACTTTCAACCGCAGCGACATAAAGAAAGAGAAAGTCAAACGATTCGCGTTAGGAAACTCAATGGATCTCTTCTATTTACGTCGGCAGTGCCTCCGAACAGAGCAGCGAATCGACCCAGTTTGAAACTTCATAAAAAGAGGTCGTCCGTTTTTCTGAGACTTGAGTAACTACTACTTGGTTTCAGGTAGTTTCGAATCGGGGTCAATCGTGGCGCGTGTCTCCATGATTCGACGGTCGGAGTCAACCTTCTTGCCTCATTCATCCCTCCCAAGCTCCAGCTACTCTCCTTGAGCTGACGGTCAAAGTGGGGCTGTTGCGCCAACGGTCACCCCTATATAAAGGGAGTCACTCCCCTTATTCCTCACATACTGTGGCCGGGAAATAGTCAAAGTCACATCGAAGCCAAAGACTTCTTGTCCCTTTCTTTCACCTAGGATAAAGTTTAACAGCTTTCATTTTTTTCTTCTCTCACATTCATCATGAAGTTTGCTGTCGTTATTTTCGCTGTCCTTGCATTAGGTGAGTAATTGATTTTCTTTTGGTTCCTTAAGGTATGATTGAAAACACTGTCATCATAGAACATCTTTTTAAGCGATCATGACAATATATCGATTGTAGTATAGTTTCATCTTATAAAGATGTTCAACTTCTGAATTCAAAATGACTCGAGGCAGATTTTTACGCTGCATTTACAGTTAAATTTTGAGTTAATTATCAAGTTTTTCCGTTGAATATTTTTATATACTTTACGGTAGCTAAAAGTGTTGAATTTTTTATTAATTACTTTATTGCTATTACACTTTTAATTAATAGTTAAAATAATAAATTGATAAAGGGACTCAGAAAGTAAACAATTTGTTTCAATGTCGTTCCTTAACACTTGCCCCAATAATCTCAATAGGAAAGAGTTTATTTATTTTTAAAACTCAATTCTTTATTTTTAATAACTTCAATGCTTCAATAAATATTTTTAGCGAACAACACTGAGTTTGAAAAGACGAGAGGATTCTGTCCTAATATGTTCTTAAATTTGCAGTTGTTTTTGTTCTGTTTTTTCCTTAACTTGTTTATGATTGAAGCAAATCTGTTGTGCATCAAATGTAGATTTTTCATATTAAGGGTTTTGTTGATACTTAAAATTTCCGTATGAGATATAAAGACTCTAGTTCTTAAACGTTAACTAATACAATTAGTATGTATATCCAACGCGTCTGCAATGAAGAATTTTAATTATGTTTAAAATTAAAACAACTTGCTTCCCCAAACTAAGAAATTAATCGAAATCGCATGATCTTCCCAAGATTCATAAAACAATAAAAAATATATGCTCATAATTTCTCATAGACTATTTGTCTGCAAAGCAAAGGAACCAGAGTTCCAAAGGAGGATTAAATATCGACAACTTTTTGCTGAGTTCTTGCTTTTCTCACTCATATTCTCTGTGGCAGGGAGTACAAACCTTTCAATCTGTACCAAATGTTCTCTGGAGATATTGTATTAGTTTCTTTCACTTTCTCCAATTCCCCGCCCTGCCCACGGTCAGTAGGGGACACCGATGGGCTTGGAAAGGCCGCCGTCCGTCGGATGGGACGTTAAGCCGTGGTCCCGTGTGCGGGAGAGCCATACCCTGTGCACGTTAAAGAACACGCTGGATGGCCTTGACGGGAGGCTACCATCTGTCTCCCAACAGCTGTTCCAGTGGATCCCCTCCCCCAACCTCCTCTGAGCCTTCGGGGTCCATGTGACCTGGCCATTTAGCCCATGGTGTGCAAAAAAGCGCCGCTCAGAGATAAAACAACCCAACCCACCTTCTCCCATTTTAATGCAGAACTTACTTAAAATTCGGTATGTATGAATATGAATATTATTGAGACTCCTTACTCTCTCCGGTGCCCTGTTGGCGCTTGTAAAAAACAAACGTGAAGATTTTAGACAGCTTGAGGAGACGTTAGTACTTTTTTAGAGTTAATAATTTGAATTTAAATGTTGGTTAATTAAAATTCTTTCTGGCTGAGTTAATGGTTTGCTTTAAGCAATGAATATATCAAATCAAAAATATTAGTTGATTTGCATTTGTCAGGTACAGGAACTAGAAGAGTTAATGTTGAAATTACCATCTGTTATAGGAAGTACTAAATAGATTTTGCAGTGGGAGTTTCAGGAAGTGGTTTGAATATTAATGAATGAAACGTAAAAATATCAATGACCTATTAACGTTCTAAACGTGAAATGAATGAATGGTTAATCTCTTGTGCTTAAGCGTTTCAAATGAGAACCAGTAAAGTGTTATTTGCTTTTTCTCTCGTCCCCTATAATTAGCAGATTTTCTGGAGGCAGTTCTGCAGGATATAAAGAAAGTGTAATGCATGACTGTTTTCAGATGTCGAATTCTAATATTGAATTGAAATTTGTTTCTGATTCCTAACCCACATTAGAATTTGGAACACAACTGTCTTAAATCTGCATCTGGTTCATTCATAAAATTAAATTACTAAAAGTAAACAAATTGATTTGAAATTAACAGCTAAGTCACACACGATGTACAAAATCTAGTGAAAAAAATTAAAAAAATGAGTAAAAGCGGAACTCGAATATAATACAATCAATTGATTTCAAAATGGATAATGATTTTATATGACGCGGCACTCGCTTTCCAATCCACATAATTAAAAATATCTCTTATTTTTTTCTAACAATTCTGTAAATTTTTCGGTAAAATGGACAAGAGAATCAAAATCTTGCTGATGATATATGTTGGATAATACGTGTTTTGTAACTAAATGTTAGAAAGAGAGAAAGAAATGTGGGAAAATGAAATTTTTTTTAAATACTTAGGCATTTTTTTTTTGCATAATATTCGTCTTGGTGACAGCAGAAAGATTAAAGGAGAAAGTAGAAGACAAATTCCTTTTTTTACAAGTTTCTCTCAGGGAGTTCACATAAATATCATTTTACGACTTCCAAGAGTAAAAACAGTAAATGCTATTTTACGATATCTATGGAATGAAAGGAAGTTCCTGGTTTTCAGAACCTTTCTTAGAAAATATGTTTTTTGAACCCTCAAACGGCGGAGGTTATAAGCCATCTACCTCCCAATGGAAATATATACAAGGATACAAAGCTAAAGCATTTCAAAGTATACTCTTACGAATGTTTTTAGCACTTTTGAACCCATTATTAAAATCGGAAATCTTTATTTATTACATTTAAAGTTAGTATAAAAAATAAATTCTCTCAAGAATCACAAATTGCTGAACAAATTGTATATGCAGATTCTGTGCTCGATATTTCTTTGTGTCTTTGTCATCTCACACACACAGGAGAACAATATACAAAGATATTAACAAGATATTAACAAGATATTATACAGAGATATTATCTTAATATACAAAGAAAATAAAAGAGCATAATTTTTTCGTACTACCAAATTCATACTCTGTTGAAGCCTTAGACAACAATCTGATAAGAAAGATGTGACTGTAGCAGATTTTTTTCCGTTTGCATCAATGCAGGCAATTGGAAGCGAGCTACTGTTTGAAGAAATCAGTTCCGATCTCTCCAATTAAATCTCACAGTCATCATTTTATTGTGATCATCGTCAAGCACATCATTACCGAAAGCTGTAATCAACAGAGTACACTACGATCTTTTGCAATGATACATATCATTAGCTTCTCCATGATTACAAAACAGGCGTTTTCCTTTCTGAAACTCAGGATAGACTAAGCAAATGCAAATAGTGAGCGAAAAGGTTTAATGGCATTGAACCAAATAAAGATTGCTGATAAATGGATTTGAGCACAAGAGAGATGTTGCGTGCAAAATAAACGGAAACTAAACCTAAACGTAGGACTATGAAAAAATCAAATACATATTACTAACATTAGATATCAAGTATAAACAGAGGCAAAACAAATGAGGAGGAGCTAAGAGAGTAAATGAAAGAGACAGAAAAGAAATAGATCAGATGCTGTATTGGATTGGATTGTTTTACCTCTGAGCGGCACTTTTTTTGCACACCATGGGCTAAATGGCCAGGCCACAAGAACCCCGAAGGCTCAGAGAAGGTTGGGGGAGGGGACCCACTGGAACAGCTGTTGGGAGACAGATGGTAGCCTCCCGTCAAGGCCATCCAGCGTGTTCTTTAACGTGCACAGGGTATGGCTCTCCCGCACACGGGGCCATGGCTTAACGTCCCATCCGACGGACGGCGGTCTTACCAACCCATCGGTGTCCCCTACTGACCGTGGGCAGGGCGGGTAAATTTTGCGGAGATAAATCTCAACGCTGACCCAGCTGGGACTCGAATCTGGGAACTACAGATTACGAGCCTGGCGCAATCAGATGCTGTAAACATTGTTAAGTTTCATACATCAAACTTGACTTTTTCCTGATTTTTACCGTACGGTTTCTGTTTTATTTCCAATAAGTGTTCTGTTAAACATAACATCTTTAATAATAGACCTTAATAATAGAAATGAAAATGTTGACAGCGTGAAATGTGATTAAATATTTGTCAAAGTTCTGTTTTAACAAATAAATATACTAAAATGGAAATAAAAGATATTCTTCAGAAACGGCTAAGAACGGTGAAGAAACAGTAAAGAATTCAGCTAAATGTTGTTTTCGACTGTCTCAAGAAAAATATATTTAGAGTTTCATTTTAATTAAAAAATGTTCTAATATAGCCCTTTTCCTTTTTAGTAATTGACTTCGCGAAAATAACATTGCCATTATTAAGACTGCAATGATAAAAAACCCGCATTAAAACATACTCCTAGTTTTCCAAACAGCTGCTTTAAGACAGGTTTCAAAAAACAACTACTGCAAATTCGTCATTTCTGATATTCCTTTTTGAAATCGTGTATTACTGATGTTGTAATGCATCGTTAACTTTCATTTTTATCGCTTTGGTTTCAAAGATTATATTTAGGTCATTACATTTTTTTTATCTATGTGACGGAACCAGTGAGAAATATATTTTACTTCATAGTTTCATGGTTCGCTTCTTTTAACAGCCGATTTTGAAGCCTGAAATAATAAAAAGGGTTTAGTTAGTATCATCGGCTACCAGCACTGTTTTCAAGGAAGTAGCAATCAGTTGCATTCGGAAAAATATTATAATGTAACACTTTCGCGTCTCAATTCCGAAAAAATTGCAAACCTTTTTTTTCCTTCTTCCTTGTTCAATTGATGTTTCTCGTGTATAATACTTCGAATTCTAAAAGTAAGAAAACTCATATTTTAAGAATAACGACGGATTAGATAAAGTTTTCAAAACAATCATAAACATTTAAAATAAGTTAGCATAATTAAGAATTTTTGAACTAGAGAAGAAGAAATGCCTTTCTTTATTTAAGTGGATAAAGGAATCTGAGAGAAAGAAATAATATTTGGAAGTTTGCTTTAAATTCATGTGTTGAAAGAAGAAATAAAAACTGTCAGGTGGAGAAATATGGCATTAACAGTGCAACTGCTAGTACTAGCCTCAACTTTATCGCGAGAACAGAAAGGAATTTTCCAATTTTTCGGAGCAGTAAAGAAAAGAAACTGATAATTAAAAATGATAGGTTATTTATTCACTGACTAAAAATTTGCACAGAATAATTTCTTCAAATTTGCAAAGGAGAAACTAAAGTTATATATAATTTTTAGTTGCTATACTTTGTTTGTTCGTTAATAACGGAAACAGTATGTTGATCTTCTAACTCTTATATATTAATTCTTGCCAGATACAAAATAATTCTATGTACGAAATCCATTAGAGCTCTAAAAACTAAATGTACTTAATTTGATAGTGTTTTACTTATTTATTTCATATTATTTTCTGTGCCAATTCGTTAATGCACCTATGTCTTTCCTTGGTTCTCTATGACTAACATTTTCTATGACTGATTTTCGCCAACTATTCAGTGCCTTCCAAAAGAAAAATTATATCTTAGAAGATCTGCATTTCCTTAACGTTTTGTAGAGAGAAAGTTTAGATATCCAGATAAAATATATCCAATATTTTTATTTCAAAAATAGAAACGCTAGCCAATCAGTCTCTACAGCGTTATAGAATCTAGATGATCTAATTCAAATTTCTTTCTTCTAAGAATTCTGATATCTGATATCTTAATTAGCATTTCTTAAGTTCCTGGCCTTAGGCCTTAACCTTAAAATCATTATATGTAGCGTCTATGGCAATGACAATAAAAGAAAACAACCTCAAAGTGGTCCAATGGTCAAAAACAAGGTGTTTACTTAAAACACAACCGAAGTATATAAGTTAAAAACTACCAACATAACAACAAAAGTGTAGATACGGTCCTCAAAAACCATTAACATGGAACGTTTGAACTTGTTCAGCACCAAAGGATCGTAATTGAGTAAAGAATTTATAATTTCGTATGGGTGTCCTGATATAGAAGTTTCCTGAGAGAGTTTCCTGATATGTATATATGTGGTCAATGCCTAGGTCATTGTGAATAATTTTATTCTTCACAAACCATGGTGTACTGACCACTGATCTTAAAATTTTGTTTTGGAAACTCTGTAGGCTCGTGACGTTCGTGTTAGTGGTGATGCCTCACACTGATGAAGTATACGTCAGGATAGGTCGTAGAATGGTCTTATACAAGAATAGCTTCTTTTCCGGAGGGAGCGTAGAATTCCACCTATCAAGGGGTCAACTTTAGATCTAATGATATTGACTTTGAAAGGCACATTACTTACATGTGCATGCCATTTAAGCTTCTTATGTAGAGTAACACCAAGTCAATGTACATGAGAACGAATACGGTATTTAACCGTTGATGTTCATTTAGTTTGTATACCAAATATAGTTGGAGAATCAAGATTAATAATTCTTTTACGGGAAAGAGAACTGATTTACTTTTTTTAGGATTAATCCTGATTCTCCATTTTGAGTACCAGCGCTCTCCTTTGTAGTCGCAGAAAGACTCCCTACCGCAGTCGTTTAATAGCCAGATTGGGGGCTTCAAAGAATTATTCCAAAATCTTTGGAATCTAAATGGACAACTAAAAAACTAATGGTACGTCATAAAAGTTAATAATTTTCCGTTAATTTTAAGAACATATTTTGATTAGTTGCCACTTTCAAATGTACTACATTTCCTAATTCTGTAAATGATAAATATTCTTTGAAGCAAAATATTACAGAGATCTACTCTAGATCATTGCTGTAATGATATTTTGTTCACATTTAAAAAAATAAAAGATTTTACAGAGTTCATAATTTGCGTTCTAATTTTGAAATACATAAATCGTCATTGCATTGATACATCGGTTTTAAACCATAGACAGTTCTTCCACCTCATTTGTAATTATATACATTAATAAATATATTTCATAGTTCGAGGGATATTTAAACAAAAAGCACTGAATTGATGTATTTACATTTTATATCTGTTGTATAGAAAAAGAATAATTTCATATAATTTGTAACTTTAACGTAATGCAAAAGAAATATGAGTTTTTGGTATTTCACACAAAATTTTTAGGATGTCACTATATGTATTTCTGTATTTTACCATTTTAACATTTGTCGACGATAAATTTTAATTAACCAATTAATACAACAGAATCAACATCACTATAGCTACCTTACATATAAAAGCCTTTGCATATATTTAGGAAGATATGGATAAATATTACGATAAATTTAAAAATAATTTATCGAACCCAAAAATAATAGGTGAATGTCAAAATTAAATCAATAATTATAATTTCATTTCTGATTATTGGAAAGTGTTTCAATTCATTTGCATAAATTAACGTCGTATGTTTGTTGCTAAGTGTCATTTTTTTTACTTTCCCCAGCCTACGAAGTATCCGCCCAGTCATGCCATCTGAGAGAAGTCGATCTTTGCGTAGCCACCATGATCTTCCATTACCAAGGAAGCGGAGTTCCTGTTGACGAAGGAGGTGTTGCACAACTTTGCGAGTAAGTTCGGTAGACGTTCGCTGCTCCATTTTATTCTAAATGAATTTGATTTCAGAGGGCAGCAACAACAAAAAGCTTCGTTTTAACCTTTCGGTGATTTCGGACATTGGATTTTACTATCCATTCTTACACTAATAATGTGTTAAAATACGATAGTTTTATATTTTCACTTTGGACTGTTTTATCTCTGAACTAATTTTTTTTGTGTCATAAAATGTGCAAAGTGGAGATGACTTCAACACTTAGGACAAGAAACATACCCATCTTTATGGCAGTCGAAATAAACCCCTTAAAATTATCCAATGTACGCGATGAAATTACGAGTTATTTCACCTGCACGAGAAACAAAATATTATCATCGCATAGGACATACAATGGGTGACCTTTGGCACTTTTTCAGGTTCTCGTTTCGATGAAGAGTAGGATTCCTACAGGTCGAGGAAAGCCGACCTCTTAAAGGTGGTTGATGGAATTTACTATCCTCGGGTTATGACCCTGACATTCTACCATCAGTTTTTCCTTTCAAGCAGAATAGTATTTTTAAATGGCTTACTATTTCTTATTGATGAATTTAAATTGAATAATGTTGTAAACTCAAGTGAAACTATTGTCAGAACTAGTTTCACGTCAACGCTAGTGGCATCCGGGAGAAGTACCACGTGCATTGAAATTTGCCGTACCAAGTTAAAATGTTCAATTGGGAAATTTATGCTAGTTGCATGAGAATTCCGGATGTGTGAGTGCTGGATAACAGGGAATTTACTGTATATTAAAAAAAAACTTGCACTAGAGTTAACAGTATTTTATATTAAAGCAAAATACCCTCTCAAGCAGCTGCTTGCCGCAGAGGTCTGACAGAAACCTGTCAGTTTAGTAAGGCATAGATAAGGTCTGTGAGGACGACGAGATCTCAGTAGAAAGACAACACAAACATTCATGTCTTAATTGGGGCTCAGAACCTGGTTCCTTTGATCAGTAGCCAAGCACGCTAACCACTCGGCTCCGGGAAGGCTTCTTTTAGATTAGGGGTTCTCAACGTGGGGTACGCGGTAAAATTTTTTCGGGTACGCCGTGAGAACTCAAAAGTCGCTAGATCTAGTAACAAAGTCGGTGTTTTATTTTATTCCCATTGTTATACTATAACCATAGTTTTATCTATATATACAAAGGGTACGACAGTTACATACACATTTCCAGGGGGTACGTGAAACATGAAAGTTTGAGAACCACTGCTTTAGATAATTTTAAGAAATTTTAACGAACACAATACTTCCATTCTAAAATTTAAAAAAATAGTCAGGATATATGCAATTAATCCTCAAAATGATTTCGAACTTTGTCAAAGGTTTCTCAGATACAAATCATAATTTTATATATATTTATAATATCGATTCACAGGAGGTTAGAATCCAATAGAGTAGTTATAATATTGCAATGAACAGAATGCAGATCAGAGATTACAGTACTGCAATTGCATTACACCAGAATTGAATTGAAATTACCCATTGTGGGAAAATTCATCCTCTTTATTGCATTATTTTTCACCTTAATTTACTCAGTCTACCAATGAAACAATTAGGTCTATGTGAATGGTTGAAGAGGTTAATTTGAGATGTAACTTAGCCTCTCATATGATTTCGTCGATTGTGCGCACAGAATATGCATAATCTAGGTTTTTTTTAACTGAATATTAATGGATATAGATATATACAAAAAAAACAGAGGGTCTAAAACTTTAAACGTCAAAATACAGTGTGACAAATTCTAAATATAGACTCGTCAATTTTTCTGGTGAGAACTGCTGTACCATTGCATTTTTCAACGGCACATATTTAGTTCTTTTACATGTGGTATCAATTCAAAGTAAGACAGGAAATTATCATTGTATGCTTCAGGATCGGGATTTCTTTAATCTACCAATTAGTTTGTTACAAGCATGAGATGAAATTCACCGAAAAGTTTTTTTTTTTGATATTGAAATCTGCTTCCCAAATATATAGAGTTTTACCTGTTTATTTGACATGGTTGTATCCCGAGGTGTAGGCATTAATTCTCAATAATGATATTGCGAAATACTTTACAGGCATTATTGGTATCAATTAATAAACGATCAATGATTAAATATATTTATTTCTGGTACTTAGCAGCTTCGACTGCCCATGCTAACCTCGGTTCACCGTCGAAAGCGAATACAATGGGCACGCGAGCATTAAAACTGTACCTTGATTGATTGGAAGAAAGTCGTCTGGTCTGATGAATCTCGTTTCCTTTTGCATCATGTGGACGGCCGGGTATATGTGCGTCATTTACTGGGTACGTGTACGTCAATTCGTTTCGTCCAGGATGCAACGTGGGACAAAAACAACCCGGTGGAGGAAGTGTAATGCTTTGGGAAATGTTCTGCTGGGAAACCCTGGGTCCAGTCATTCATGTGCGGGAAATTGTGACGTCTACCACCTACCTAAGCATCATTGCAAACCAGGTAATCCTTTCATGGCAATGGTAAACCCTAGTAGTGCCTTCTTTCAGCAGGAAAATGCGCCATGCCCCACTCCCCGGATTGTTCAAGAATGGTTAGTGGAACATGAGAAAGATTTCCAGGTATTGCCCTGGCCTTGAAATTCCACAGACCTCAATTTAATCGAGCTCTGTGGTTTGTGTTAGAACAGCATATCCTATCTGCGGCGGCTCAACCACGTAACTTACAAGAATTAAAGGATCTGCTGGTAACGTGTTAGTACCAGATACCACAAGATACCTTTAGGAATCTTGTAGCGTCCATGCCTCGCCGAGTAAGATTTGTTTTGGTGGCACGTGGAGGACCAATATCATATGAGGGAAAGGTAATCATAATGTTTTGGTTATTCGGTGTATAATATAGGGAAAATTATAAATTAAATTTGTGTTTACGAGCTTTTCCTTTTCTGAGCACTTGGAGCGATCTATTTTTTTTTATAGGAAAATTTCAAAATGTTTTTTTTTTCTTATTTTTAAATCTGGTCACCCGACTCTAAAATCCAGACATTGTGTACTAGGCATTGTTTTTTCTACGAAGCAATAGATTTCTTGGAATTGTTTATTCGACTCCGTCACAATTTCTAAACAATGTGACGGAAATGTTCAAAATTCGTAATGTGAACGTTTGAGCTACTAAGATTATTTCAAACGAGTTTGTAGTTGTTCGATCTTGATGCTTCTCGGCATCAGAATTTTGTACAAAAAAGAGGATTCTTTTGATAAGTGACGATTATTCTGTTTCATTTTCTCTGATGAGTTTCAGAAAACTTTCCCCCAGGGTTGATCTGCTTTAACAAATAAATAAAAATCCCTGTTGATAACAGTTATGGAAACATTTGAAAGCGCACTGCAAACTGAAGTTTAGAATGTATTTTTTTTTCGTAGAACTAAGGTGTTTTGCTTAAAGTTTTAGTTGAATTACTGAAAATCCAACTAAAACCTATATTGCCAATTTCATTTAAAATTAATCAATGATGCTGAAAAAGGAGATCCCATCAGTTTTCAGAGTAAAGCTGATAAGCAGGATACAAAGATTTGAGCAATTTAATATTAGATTATTAAAAGGTTAAAAGACATTAATAAATGAAAGTATGACGTTTGCTAACTCTTTTTTTTTGCGGGAAGTATCAAGCAAACTTAGTAGCGATCATAACAAAATTAGGTCTGTTCCATTTTTTGGCTGTGGATATTGCAATGAAAATCTTGATGATTAATTAATATTTAAAGGCACGTGTACATGACAAGTGATGAAGACTGTCACTCCTTTTTCCTTTTGTTCTAAATTCAATATTAGACAGCAAGTTTTTGGGACGGTAACTTCACTCGATCATTAAAAATATCTATTTTGATGTCATGAAAATAGTACAGTAATAGTTAGAGGGTTCAAATTTTAAACTTCGTTCAATATTTTTTCTAATTACTTAATTTTTACAATTAAAATCGAAAGGCATAGAAATCTGCGATATTATGAATGTTTATTTTTAACATTAATGAACAGTGACTGTAGAAGTATATTACAACTCAATTGCATTATATAATCATAACACAAAATCTTTTCCATAAACTTAAATTTTTATATAATTATAAAAAGTTTCATTTGCTCACTAGTCTCTTATTTTAAAAAAATTAAGTGGAAGGTATACTTAATTTTAACGTATATTTATTTTAATTTATAGATTTTATCATTGATCTAAAAATAGAACTAATTTTCATTAACAAAAAAATTAAGTTAGTTAAATTAATTTATTATTGAAGTTTTCTTATGATACTATCTGTAATTACGATACAAAGGAATGTATATGATTTTAGCTCCATGAAGATAATAATCTCTACCTGTTATGGAAAATTTTTTACTAAATCAGAAACTGATATTTCTCATTCTCGAGTGTACAAAAAGGATAAAAATATAAACCAAAAAAATATAAATTGTTCTATTTAGTAACACCATACTTAAGCTTCTCATCAGAGTTGTCATCTAGTATTAGTTTCAGAGATTTATATTTATCATTTAGGCTACAAAACATCATACCCTCCATTGCGGTTATGTGGAAAACAGACTTACACTTAAATTTATTTAAAAATTTAAAATTCGATATGATTATGTATCTTTCGACATGCTTTTTCTCTGTTTCATTCTCAAACTAATGAATTAATTCCCACAATTGTAACTTACAATTAAGGATAAATGAGGATCCACTGAAAGCAACATAAAATGTGAGTAAGAAATCTTTCCCATTTTTAACGTTAAGTGTAGAGAAGACCATCGAAGTAATTATTATAAATGTTGCTTTCCTTAATAAAATTCACTCTATATTGGCGTTTTCAATTTTCCAAAAAAGTGTTCCAGTTTAGGTTAAAGTGTACAATGTTTCTGTCACTTTGAACCTAACGAATCAGTTATCTAATCTTCTGTCTAACGAACTTATCCATTTATTTTGCATGAGCGATAGTTCTGCCTACATATTTGCCGTCTGAAAAATTATTTTTCTCTTCTGTTTAGAAATTCGTGATAACTTATGTATTTTGTACACAGTTTTATCAATTATCAGCTTTTGCAAATATATAAATATGCATTGAATACCATGCGAAATGTTTTTGGAAAAAGTTGGTTAAAATTATTATTAGCTATTAAAATTATTTTTTCACCTTAAATTAGTAACTTTCTTTCAATTAGGAGGATTCTAATCCATTTGAAATAAACTTTTACTGATAGTTAAGTGAATATGTTATTAAAATAATTTGAAATAACATTCTGTAAACAATCTTTTTTTGAATATTATTACGCAGTCTAAACAGTTTCAGTTTAAATTCAAAATTAGTTTAAATAATGCCAGATGGGTTATATTAACATTCTATTTGTTGTAACTAATTATATATGCACGATATTTTATATAAGTGTATACTTATTTATGCTATGGATCGTTTTATTTGTTATGTATATATTTTTCCTTTCATGGGAAAGATGTTTCATTTTTGGTTTGTTTTTATTCAGACTAAACATTTTGGTTCCCCGTAAATTAGATAACTTCGGAGGTATACTCGAAAAATTGAAATCTGTTCTCTTACTGTGTAGAAATCTAGATAACATTGGTCAATATGTTACATTTATAGTTCTGATCTGGTTCCTTTTGTTTTCTAGGGCCATCACTGAGACCACTCAATGTTTAGGCAATTTCACCAACAAATGCATGACTCCTGTGCAGAGAGAAGTTTTAGAGATGGTCACTGAAGGTTCCCAGGCTACTGTGAAAGACTTCTGCACTTCGGGCTCTGAACTGAGAGCAAGTAAGTGCACTATATGAGCTAATTTAAAAAAAAAAAGCGTAATATATCACCTAAGCCTAAATGAAACAAAGAAATTTTAAGCTTTTTTTGTTCTGTAATGATAAAAACTGACTTTACAAACGAATGGAAACCAATAACATCTAGCGCTATATTCCTACCTTTCATTTTTAAAGAAAGAAACAAATAGCACATTTAAATCACTTGATAACTTGTTGATACTAGAAACGACAGATGTATACTGAAAATTGACCTACAACCCATAATGAGGTAAAATCCTCTTAAATATTAAATCCCCAGCTCGAATGAGCAACAATTGACATGCAGAGTCATCCATTTAATCAATTTCACTACTCATTTCACCTCCTTAAAGATGAACGTATTCTTTAATAATTAGAATGCTTCTTTAAACTTTAAACAGTCCCATTTCAGTTTTTGAGAAAACACTGAGTACTTCAAATATATTTGCTTAATTTTATCAATATGTATTAATTTCTCATGAATTATATTATTAATCATTGATTTAATACCCTGACTCTGGGGGTTAGGAACACAATTTATGAGCTGTCATATTATATTTAACTAGTATTCAAAATTCCAATATTGGTATTAATGAGCGTAGCTTTTATATTCAATAGCAAACGTACCATACTGACAATAATCTTATATATTTATCATAACTATTTCATTTAACTAAAAAACTGATTGTTTCCGGATGATGAAATGTGATCGAGAAATCATTGAAACTTGCGTTTATTCGTTATTTATATGTTTGAACCTGGATGTCTCCGATTTAATGTAATTTTATTAAGAATTAAAAAGAAGATAATCATTTTAGTTTTGTCCATAATCTTAAAACGTATTTATAATGCAGCATGAATCGTAGAACAGACTGGCCCACCCAGAAAATAACTACTTAGGAAAAGGAAAAAAGTTCAGTTCCAAAGTGAGTTCATGTTTACATGAGAACATATCTTTTCCGGGTTTGAGGATAATACGTGTTTTTTTTAAATTTAGCATGAAAATTTTTAATAATAAACTTTCATAATAAGCTTCGCATTATGACAGTTTCTATATTTATGGGTTTCCAACCATTTTTTTCCTAACAAATTTTAAGTTTTTCTTGGTATTAGTTTACGAGATAGTAGTTAATGAAATTTGTCACTACATGATGCTTTTAAAGACATCTGGATACCAAATATTTATTTTTGGTTTCTTCCTTTGTATCAATTAAACGAGCAAAATGTTATTAAATTGTAGTTCTGAACAAGGTATATTATATTAACCTGAAGTAAAATATCTGTTATTTATATGTATTGAAAAGTTAACGTAGTACTTTTATACATACACTTCCTACTAAAAAACTCGCATAATTTACAGGTTATGTTAAAAGAAAGTATGTTCAACTCAGTATCTTCAAAAATATTCTTTTTCAAGTAAAACAGTATATTCAACAAGAAACGTTTTAACGGGAATGAGGCAGAAGACAAATTAAAGATGCAATAAAATGTAGTTAAATCTTGATTTCGAAATATATTCCTTAAGAATTTAGAGTTATGGAAGCTAGAATATTCGATTTAAATAGGTCCCAGTCAAAAGATTTTACTCAAAAGTTAAATAAAAACGTTTATTAAGTGATATAACAGTTCCTTTAATGAAACAGGTGGGACAGTAGTTGGTTTTGGAAATAGTGCATCAGCTCCTAATCTATAATCTGAGGTTCAAATTCCACCTGTGGCAACGTTGAGATTTATCTCCGCTCTCTTGCCCTCGTTCAGATGGGGGACACAGATGGTTTCGAAAGTCTGTCGTCCGTCGAATGGTAAGGAAATTCGCTGTCCGTATGCAAGAGTGCCATCGCTACGCACGTTAGAGAAGACGCTGGATGGCTTTGCCGGGGAGATTCCTATTTGTTAACTAACCAACAGCTAACTAACCACCAACCTTTTATGTTTTCTTTATTTTTTTTAACACACTGAGTCATTTAGCTCAGTGTGTTCAAAAAAGAGTCCCTTAGAGTTAAACAACAGAACACAATATCAGGTAAATTTAGAAGTTAGTCTAATGATTCTTTGAAATTTCCTCGATTTTGATAGATCTTTTTAAGGAGGAAGGACACTGATGTTATTTACTTGAACTGTCATGACTTTAATTACTGAGCAGATATTGATTAAATTCAAGATTTTGATAGACTTAATGAAGATCTTTAATTGAACTTCAGTCTCTTTCCCGTAAAGCATTTCTTCCTTAAGGAATTGAACTTTTGTTTTGTCTTTCCATCAGTATTCATAGAAATTTTACAAAATTTTGGCTATGCACTCTAATAATTTGGATATGAACGAATTCCCAGCTTTGGAAAATTACATAACTTAAGATTTAGTCTTTCATTTTTAAATGCCCTGGTAAGATATATAAATATTTAATTTCAAATTGTGCTATTTATGTCTACAGAATTCTTGAAACACGCTAAATGTCTTGGAGAAGTGCATGCTGATGACGAAATGAGAAAATGTATGGTTGATATGCAAGTAGCTGTGGAAACTGTTACAACTGCACAATTTAACAAGCGTGTTGGAAGTTTATGCTGGTAAGTAAACAAAAGTTTATTTAATATGCTTGCTTTTATAAAGTGCAGTTGTTTCTTAGAGGGCCTAGAATTGTGTGATATCATAGGAGAGGAAATGGTGAAAAAGGGACATCTAATATCTTGAAAACTATGAACAACACTGAAATCACTTATATTAATATTGGTATCATTAGCTGAAAATTTTGTAAAAAAGGGCAGGATACATAAAACTAAGTAGACTCGGATAACAAAAAACAGGCCAGGATATACATGATAAAAATAAATAGTGTGAATGAGGTGGAGGAATTGACTGGATGAGGAGGCCAAAAGACTGCAATGGAATTGCAGTATAAACTTCCATCTCCTTTTTTTAGAGAGGTGTTTAAAATTTTATTGAAAAATGCATGAAATATACATAGTAATTTTTGGCTTCCATTATCCTTAAGAGCATTTTCAAAGGGAACCCAATTGTAAATAATTATAAGCATGAATAATTCTTGTCCAACAACAAACTAATTAAGGTGACTGAATCATCTTACCTGGTCTATTACAGTTCCTTCAGATTCCGAAACAAAGATTGATAACTTCTTTTGTCCATTCTATGTTTATTTGGTAGTGCCATTAAACTATAGCCAATCTATTGAAAATGCTGTAATCGTGTAATTACTCTCAATTGGACCTTCCCATGGTCTAGAGAAGGTTTCATGTTTGGAACGGATGTCTTTCGAAATAGTCTCTATGAATTTGCAGTATGAGAGAAGAATAGAAAATGTTTATGGCCTAGAAGTGGGAAAATATCTAAACCTGACACTCTCTATATGATATGATCCTTCAGATAAGATACTTTATTTCAATCTACGATATTTGACGAGCAAGAGCATGAGTTTATTCTTAAAAATGGTTGGAATATAAAATGTCTCAAAATATGGTGATTTAGAATCGATAGATGATTTAAAAAATCAAAATCTTTATGAAAACATTTTAATATTTATATAACAAAACTTTCTAAATGGGTGTATACATATATAATATTGTCCTTTCGAAGTAATTCTTATATATTTGTACTTTTATACCATTTTCAGCGAATGTATTAATTAAAACCTTTGATTCATTATTCGTTTTATGAAGTGTGTTATATTCTAACACTTTTTTTCTTTCCATCCGTGCACAGCGGTTTCCGCCGTTTCTTGGAATGTGGCGAGATTCTGACAGAGAAAAAGTGCGGCCACGAAGCCGTTGAGATGGGAAGGACCATTGCTGAATTGGCTGTCACTGAACTGCCCAACATCGTGTGCAATTCTTTCGATCCCAAGAGCTCTCAGTGCCAGAGTCTTCTTCCACCTTCTGGTACTTCTCCAAAAGGAACCGGTTCAAGCTCTCAGCTTGCACGTCTTCTGGCTACAGCTCTTGGAAGCTAAGAAGGATTCCAAAAACCTCGTCTGTCCTCTCCATTTTAGTTACGAAGAGGGCATTTTAATATGTCACTAAGCACAAAATTTACTTAATGTTTTAACTAACTGAGGAAGATTTTTTTCCTCTTCTTTTTTTTTAAGTATTTATGGTAGTCCTTAGACTGCAAGTGCCCTTCGGCAAGGAGACATTACACTGTAATGCTTTGTACAGTTTATCAATTGTATTAAAATAATAATTTTTTTAAAATGAAGTTGTGTAGCTTTTTTTCCTTCACGTCGAGCTTTGATATAAAATGTATTAATTAAAATATCTAGACCTTGGAATAAATGGCGCGATACACATATGTTCAGTTTTTACTTATTACAGGAATTCTCAAGAGTGTATGCTTTAACAATACAGATAACATAATCATAACCATAGATTCATAAATAATGGAAATGTTTTCAACCTAACTTACCCGTGTCGAAGTTGCTCAGTCGGTAGCGAAAGGCTCGTAAAGTGCAGCTCTCAGGTCCGAGTCACAACTATGGCAATGTTGAGATTTACCTCTTCTACCCCCCCTCCTTTTCTCTCGGTTAGAAAAGGGGCATCGTTGTTTTGTAAACGTCGCCGTCCATTGGACGAACGTTAAGTCAAGTTTCCGTGTAGAGAAGAGATATACCCTGTGTCTCATAAAGAACATGTTGGATGGCCTTGACAGGATACTTCGATTTGTCTCTTAACAACTATCCAGTGAATCTCCTCCTCCAACCTTTTCTGAGCAACTGGAGGTACTGGACATTTATTCCATTATGTGCAGAAAAATATTGCTCAAAGGAAAAACCACCCTTCCAGCGTCGAAACCCTATATAAGTGACCAAGTTCTACTTAGCAATATTGAAGCAGGCGAGTACTTTCACTGAAAGAATAGAAAATAGTCAAAAAAAAAAATCAACATTAAAACTTTATTTTTATGAAATCTTAAGGCTGTGCTTGAAAAATATATATTTTGGAGCATTTATTTCATAGTGAAGTTTTTATAAACGATAGCCACTTTTTTTCAGCATAGTTAATATTTTTAAAATATTTGTAACTATTATGATTTTTCTATACGTACAAGCACATGAAAACGACAAGAGATCAAAATCTGCAAAAAACGAGCCAGACTGAACCAGTTGGCTTGCACGTTTATCTTTAATAGCAATTGCTGCATTAAACCAGCTATTTCGAATCCAAACAAAATCATTTTTGACATGTAGAAAAGGGAATTCTCACAAGAAAAAAAATAAATAAATGACGATTATATTTTATTTAAAAGAAAATAATTATTGTATCGAACATTATCTCCAGCAGAAATTCTTAGGTGATGCTTGACTTATTTTCAGCCTAGTTCTTTTCTTGCTGCCGTTTTGAAACTGTCTTTATGCAACACTCGCCGACATTTGTCAGTGTTCACATTACTACTAATTCTCTAAGGGTGGAATATTCAGAATCAAATGATGAACCAAAAACTTAAAGTTGGCTTTAACAAGCACATCCATTATCACTGTACTAACTATAATTTGTCCATTGAAAACTTTCAGAATTCCCGCTAAAAGTTTGGAGCGAAGTTTCTACTCTCCATTCATAACTTTCAGAAAGTATAGTAGCCATTGTTAGATCCCCAGATTCGCAAGGCATTAATCCCATCCCATCGTAGGTAGGGCCCAGACGATTTTTAATCTAATACTGAATCACATACAGATAACCACCATATTAAATTTGGGACGATGATTATGTTAACTATTTGCGGAATCATAGGGCGCCGAAATATGTCGAAATGGAGTTAAAACTTTCTTAATAGCTTATATAGTAACTAATTACACGCGCTGACGTCACCACGCCGCAGAAGAAACCTTCCGTATTCTCTATTGGTGTCCACTCACCCGTTTTATAGACTATTATTTATTATGATGATGATATTTGTTGATGTCTGCCACACTTGAAATTTTTATCGCCAAGTTAGATTAATATATGTATAAATATAAAAAAAAATTGGCTCAAAATAGTCCAATGCCGTAGCAATGATTATTTGATTATCTTAAATCTTCGGAAGGGGGGAAGTTCAGGTTGAAAAATTTTATTAATATGATTAATGTTTTTGGCAATATAAACCGATGAACTAATGATTTTTAAACATTATTTTTCCAAGGAGGTGTGTGTGTGTGTGTGTGTCAGAGGGGGGGGGGGGGAATTACACCCTCAATCACGCCCTTGGCTATGTCTTTGCTGTATCCTGTTGTTAGACGCACTTAATAAGGACGCGATTATAAGAAAACTTCACTTTCAAGCAATCACGTATCTAGCTAGATAAATATAAATGGGATGACGGGGGGTCAAGAAGCTCAATGAAGCTCGCAAAAGGTAAAAGAATGGGACAAAAGACTGAAATTCCATTGCAATATAACTTACCTCCTCCATTTTAGAATTTTTTTTTTAAATGTTGAAAAATGTATGAAATGTACAGTCGTGACACGAAGATTGCCAGATCACTAATTTCTAAAAAAATCGTTGCCAGATATTTTTCCTGAATTCTGTAATCAACCATAGTGTTCGGATACTTTTTTGAGCGACTGTACATAAGTTTTATAACTTTTGCTTATGTCACCCTTAAGAGCATTAGGGAGGGGCACGGTCACCCTCTCCCTTAGAGATTCAGTCCTGCTTCTAAGCAATGGTGTGTTTTCATCTTCTTCTTCACTGACCCACAAATATTAAAAATCGGTCTCCAAAATAATAATAACAACAATAATAACAAATGAAACAAACGTTCGTTTTGATTTAACTTAAAAATGCAAACATTATCCTCGATTATTCTTGGGAAGTACTATTAATAACAATTGACTCAGAAATATAGTCCTTTCAAACTTATATGTCAATTATAAGAGTAATTCATGATCTGTATCAACTATATATTCTTAAGAGGCTTTTGAATAACAATATTCTTATACCATGAAGTCCGATATAAAATTCAAACTTAAAAATCACCTACGAATCAGTCGCTTGTCTCAGAAATATGACAAGAGCCTATCAATTTAATACACCACAGAGAAGACATAAGAAAAGCTACACCCGAACTGATACACCAATACCTTGCCGGGAGCTCGAATCCTGATCCCTTTGGCTGATTATCCTTGGCCAACTGGAATGTTTATCTCGGTTCGCCTAAAAATCGCTGAAAAATTACGTATATCCAGGACGCCTATGTGATATATGAATATATTCCATTATGTTTCAAGAGCTAGTTTTTTTAATTATAATTTTCTATTTTGCTAAAGACCAGCAAAATAATGCTCTTTACATGTAATTCAAGTGCATCTAGCGTGGTTTTCCTATTTGGTTTAAGGTACTAAAACTTAAATTCATAGTTACACCCAATTAGAAGTAGCGATAATTAACAGAGGTCCCTTTAGTACAGTCGCTCAAAAAAGTATCCGAACACTATGGTTGATTACAGAATTCAGAAAAAAATATCTGGCAACGATTTTTTTAGAAATTAGTGATCTGGCAACCTTCGTGTCACGTGACACGAAGGTTGCCAGAGCACAGATTTCTAAAAAAATGGTTGCCAGATATTTTTTCTGAATTCTGTAATCAACCATAGTGTTCGGATACTTTTTTGAGCGACTGTACTAGGTGTTAAAATGTTTTCTAAAAATAACTCAGTGACATTCTCTGATAATTGAAAAAAATATAATCACTCAGGTATGACCTACTACGTGGCGGCTTCATCTCGTAACTTTCAGTGTCACTGATTATCAGTATTTGATTGATTAGGATATCAGCGTTCAATTTGGGACGGAACCCTTGAATTTGAATAAAAGTAAAATGTGCACACGGAATTGGATTGGAAAACTCAAAAGTAAACAGTGGCAAATAGATTTTGCTCGTGAGCTCAAAGCATTACAAACTGGTGGGGGTATAAAGACAATTGAATGAAGAAATGCTTATACTTGCAGGAAGACAAAAATTAGAAATCCCCACGAACGTTTGTAGAGTATATTTGTAACACAACGGATTCGGATTTAATTAATTAAATTTGTTTAATAACAGTTGTTTGGGATCTGCAGGTGTTCAATAATTGGGAATAGCACGCATATTCTCAGGAATATATTAATCAACGCTTTACACTGTCGATCCCTAATCTATGTCCCACATTCGCATGGGAAAAACGTGCAGCGATTCATGCGCTATTCGCATATTTTTTACACTTCGATATTGGTCGAGGGATTACTATATTTTACGGATCAAATTCGATTTGATCTCTTCTGATTCAGTGAACTAGCCGTCTAGAGGCTACGTGAAAGTGTTAACTATCTCTTTTAAGTCCAAGAATTTCGCTCATTTTCTGGCGTTTTTCTCATACGTTTATAAAAATATCCTTCGAGCTTATCACTTTCCACAAGGTCTGACATAAACCTGTCATTTTAAAAGGCCATAGAGAAAATATGAGGGGAAGATGGAATCTCAGCGGAAAAACCAACAAAAATGAATAATCCACACCTTCTCTCGGCTCGAATCCAGGTTCCTTCAATTAGTAGCCAAGAGCGCTAAGTATTCAGCGGCATGGGGAAATTTTCTAACATTCTCAGGTTGGTTTATCATACACTAGTGTCCAAGAGTTAAGCATAATTCACAAACTACTAAATACTTCACAAACGACTGGAATTATGTACATATGCAACAATAGAATAGAACATATGCAATGTTGAAAGCCTCGCAAAAATCACCTGACAAAAAACAAATTTGCATATCTGATTCCAAGAGAGAATCCAGGATGATATAAACGCTCGTTCAGATTTTGAGTTACTTATTTCTTATTGAGCAAAGTGCTTTGTTCATATTGGTAGAGTTTCATAAAAGCAGTATGGTGCAGAGACATTATAGTGTTTTGCACACATTGTTTTGTCATATATGGATGCATTTATACGTGGTAGTGCAATCGGTATGATAGAGTTCGGCTGATGTCAAACTAATTCCATACCGGTGTGGCTAGGACTGTAAATGTCTCCAATGAATTCTCTGAAGACTTTGGGGATGGTTCCAACAGACAGGAGATGTTAGTTGTAGATGAGTGCAAAGTCGTCCAACAGTGACAATATCTTGCCCTAACAGTCGACGTTATTGTGCATTAACATCCGGGCGTTATAGGGCTATGTCAACCAGGCATCTTTCGCTGGAGCATTCTACAAACCTCAGGAGGACAATCTGAAGGAAAAGTGCTTATAGGTTTCACAGAGTGAAATGTATGCCAGCTGAACAACAGTTTGTATTTTCTTCAGTTCCTCTCACATGAGAGTCCAAAGTATGCCAGCTGAACAACGGTTTGTATTTTCTTCAGTTCCTCTCACATGAGAGTCCAACTAACTTGGTACAGATAACATCGTGATCAGATCCCAGATCAAAAGGCGCACGCGCTCTTCGAGGAAGAAACTATTTATCAACCCCTTAAACCAGTGAACATCACTATGGTGGTGATAGTTTCATGGTCTGGGACAGCATTATGCTAAACAGATGCATACCGTTCCACACCTTTGCCAGAGGTACTCTGGCTTGTAAGATGTATAGGGACGATATCGTTCAACCTTACGTGAGGCTTTTCAGGGATGCTGCCTGCCCAGTTTATTTTGGTAGGTGATAATGCTTACTCTAATAGGGTTCAGCCAGTAGATGAGATCCTCGAAAGTGATGAAATTCAGTTGAAGCAAGGTTAATCTATTTCTCCGGACCTGAAACCTATAAAGCAGAGAAGTTGAACCCGTCCAAACGCCAGCTACCGGTCAGTCATGCTGAACGTTTCGGTCGATCATGCTTTCAATGCAGAAACAGAAGTAGAAGTAATTAATGTGCAAAAGGATGTCTTCTTGAAATTAACGGAGGATATTATTTTCCCCATTTATTATCCATATTTTTCCCTGTATCCTGATCCTTCCTGTAGTAAAAGTGCTCTACGAAACCTTTAGTCATGAACCGCCATTGCCACATGGATGTTTAAAGTTTAATTTTCTTCTATTTAATGAATCTCGTCATTAAACAGTCGATACTAAGTAAGAGAAAATATTATCTCGCAGAAAAATGGGAGAGGCGTGTAGTGTTTACTAATCGACAACATTATTTCCTTCCATTCCTTCACCATGAAAATATTTATATACACTAAAATTGAAATGCAAATATAAAGAATGAAATTAATCCTTAGTTGAATATAGCGAATCTTGTCTACATATAACTTTATTACCGCCTCAGAATCATTATGTTATATGTGTATAAAATTTAAACGAATTGGTAGTCTGGTTCGAAGTAATTTTTAAAAGGGTTTTACTATGTTCCCCTTATTTTAGTGTAAGTGATCAGTGAAATTTTAGCTCATTCAAAATTGCTTATTTCTTGTTCTTTTGAGTAAAATTTTTTTTATTGAACCCGTACTGAATTTCGGAGCAATATTTTTATAGCACTAAAACTATCTCTCCTAGAGATAACCTGTAAATTTATTTAATCGTGGGGTGGATAGATTTCCAAATTTGTGCATGATATGCTGTTATGGATAACAGGAAACTTGATGCATTTGATTCTAGATGTTTACGCAGTATCTCGTGCATTAAGTAGTTTGACTTTGTAAATAATGATGAGGTTAGAAGGAGTGTGCAACCTCATTTGATCAGCATATTGTGCAGAGACAGACTGCGTTGGGTGGCCACGTTGCCCGTATGCAAAATTATAGATTAGTAAATAAGTTTATGAACAGTGTGCCTAAGGGACCTCAGAAAGAGGGGAGGACATGGGATGCAGTGGGCTGACAATGTCAAACAAAATCTTGCTAGTATCGGCTTACAGTGGACAAATGCAGTACTGTAGCTCAGGATAGGCATGTCTGGATAACAAAATTGCACAATCTTGTAGGACCTCCGTAGCCCATGATTGCATGAGAATTTTGCATGTATGCTGTTATTATATGATCAACTTGCTAACTTTCAGAATATGCAAATTTAATAATTAGCAAATTAAATATGGTATTTAGAAATCCAACAAAATGTGAAGTAAGTTGGAGTTAGAATTCTAAAAATCCTGTTTCACTTTTTATAGTGCTGGTTTAAAAAGGAAAACTTCATGAATCTTACTCATTTAATGGCAATAACAATTTGATATTAAAAAAAAAATCAATGGCGACCTTTCATCTTCTGTCTGGTTACAAGGAAAAATTAGGGAAACCGCACGAGGAACTTCTGGTCCTTGACCTGGTAATTGGACTTTAGGTTATCACAAAAGTATTTTTCAGGTTAACAAGTAACCGACCAACATTCAGAAACTGGGCCATGTCTGACATCTTATTGGAGAATCAAGCTTCAGGAGAAAAATAAAACGAATTATACATGATTTCTGTTGAATCTGATTGACGTTGTTGTACAGTGTGGTCGCAATATAAAAATAACGATTAAAACCTCTCGTTAATATTATGAAGCAAATTTATATTCTCTTCAATGAAATAATTTCCTTCTTTAAGCAATCATTTGTCGTAAAGGAGTCTTAGAATCTTAGTAAATTTGCCTTTAGAAATGGTAATATGTATCTTTATATATATACATAACATGTATTATGTTATATTAATTACATTCATCTATATTAATTTAATATCGTTATGTAAAACTTATGGATCATCAAATTATAGTTAGTGGTTAAAACGTTTTGGTCACTAATTGCAATTTGGTTACACTCAAATTTAATTAATATAATGTAATTCATATATATATAATTTTATACACTTTACGCATTATACTAAGTTTACAAATATATATATATATATAAGTAAATCATTTTGTGAAATTATTATATTAAAATCTAAGTTTTATAATTTATATAAGCAATTATTATTAGACAAAGACTATTTCGTCATTGAATTAAGTCTTTTGCTACTTCCCATCTGAATATCCTTCGAGTTCATCGTTCACTTCACTCTCTTACAGAATATTTCTGGCCTAAATCTCAACCATGATTTCTAGTAAAATAATTGAGGATAAACCTTAAGAAAGCAAAGACGACTGCTAAAAAAAAAATGTGTACTTTTCATGTTGTATCCAGAATTCCAAATCTAGTATTGTGCAGTCTGCAGGCAAAACACCATACTCCTCTTTTAGGCAAAACAAAATTCTACAAGAATTATAAATTGAATATTATATATATATATTAAAAAATATAGGCTTATTTTCAAGTAAATTAATTATTTGGTGACAGTTTAATTGATCGATAATTTTATACGTAACATGTTCGCAGTGAAGTTGCAAGGTTTCTACTGAAGCTGCACACGAAAAAAAGTAACAGCAACTGCAGCTGTCTCCATGTACTTTCCAGTCTCACTATTATCTACCGCTCAGGCAAGAAAAAGATAACTTATTCACCGCCCAGCAACAGCAGCAGGCAAGGAACGTGAGCAGGTACATGACCTCCCTTCAGTGCGGGGTGACCGTAATAAACGGACATCCCGCAGAAGCGCCCTGAGGGCAGACGGGGATAGGAATATCAATACACCTAAGACACGCATCTAGTTGAGAACCAGTCGCAGCTGGATTACCGTAAGAGCCAAAAGCAAAGCTATATGTTATTATGTCTCAGTGCTGTGCTGTTGATATTCGTCTCTGCTTGCTTGACCTGTTTAAAAGTTTTAGTTCTCGACTGGAAAACAAACTTGTGATGGTATATAAATTGTTCACTACAGAAAACATTCAGTACTAACTGCACATAATTTATACAAAACTTTCTTTTCTACTCAGCAATGACCTATTTAGGAAAAAAATTGATAGCGTTTTCTGAGTTAATTGCTAAGAAACACCTTATGAATACATTTGTAGATATTTTGAATTAAAATGGAAGAGTGGTGAAATTTTGAATTCTTAAACAAGATGTCTCAGTTAAAGGTTCCATTTCAGTAAATCTCAAAGACCTAATTTCTTACTAAATTTTATATATGTGGGTGTGCAGGTAGAGGTCGGACGGTGAGCTGAATATTTGTTTTTAAATTAAAATGGGGTAGATTGGGTTTAATTGTTTTTTCTCTGAGTGGCACCTTTTTGCACACGATGGGCTAAATGGACAGGTCACAAAGGACTTCTAAGATTCAGAGGTTGGGGGAGGGGACCCACTGGAACAGTTGTTGGGAGACAGATGGTAGTCGCCAATCAAGGCCATCCAGTCTGTTCTTTCGCGTGCACAGGGCTTTCCCGAAATGCGCCACGGCTTAACGTGCTATCCGATGGACGGCGGCCTTTCCAAGCCCATCGGTGCCCCTGACCGTGTGCAGCGCTCAGAGTTTTGCGGAGATAAATCTCAACGTTGACCCAGCTGGGACTCGAACCTGGGAACTGCAGATAATTAGCGTGGCTCGTTACTGACTCAGCCACTCTGCCCCTAGAAATTACTAGAACATCAATCCTGATTTTTACAGATCTTTATTTTATTTTCGAACAAGACATTTTTAATTTTAGCCCTTACAATTTTCTGATCTGAATGAAGTTAAAAAAGAAATGATCTTAAGATATTAAACCATAAGTCATGGTCTCGAATGCAGAAAGTTATAACCTCTCTGCATTAAAAAGAAAACAAAACTGGTTGGCTTTCATGTAACGATTCCCATTTAGTTAATAGCTCTCCAAAAAAACGTGGGTTGGTTTTCCTTTGAGCAGTACTTTTTTGCAGACAATGGGGCTAAATGGTCATGTCACAAGGACCCCAAGAGCTCAGAGTTGGGTAGGAGATGGATCTGGACAGATGGTAACCTCCCATCAAAGCCGTCCATTCTTTAACGTGTACAGTATGTGTCTCCCCTGCATGCGGAGTCACAGCTTAATGTTGCATCCGACCAACGGTGGTGTTTCCAAGCTCATCAATTCCTTACAGCTCCATACGAGAACTATTTCAACTACAGATGCAGTTTAACCGAGGAGGGGTAAGATTAGAGGAGATAAATCTCAACCCTGGCTTGGTACCTTGAATCTGGGAAAGGCCGATTACGAGCCTTGAACGCTATCCAATGAGCCAACTACAGTCACGCTTCCCAATTTTTACGTTAACCGTATTCTGCCTCTCGTTTTTGGTGATCCGGTAATTTAACGCATTGCCAGTAAAAAGTGCCTCTCTACAGATAAAAAGCGCAATGGAAGAAAAGGAAAGAAACAGAGAAAATACTATTTACGAAATATTGCCCTCTCGTATTTTACATTCTAAATATCAATTTTAAACTTTTTTTAAGTAGGAAACAATGGGAATTAAGATAAAAATGTAAACAACACATAAATGTTAAGATATTTTAAACTACAAAATAATTCAAAGTCAATATGTTTATAAGGCTTAGTTCCGACTGAAATCCGTTTTGCTTTGCCACAAACACATAAAAATAACCATTGAAAAAAGTTTTGTCAACAAACTCAGTAACGATCATACTTAACGCTATCCATTTCTTTATGTTGCAAGAACAAAGACATTTACGTGGTTTGTACTAGCAACAGTTCATAGGATAAACAAAAATCTAAGGAAGCGTTTGCTTGATAAGCCTCAGGGAACCTTCTGGCTTCCTCGTATGGAGCTGTAAGGAAATACGGAACGTTGGCGAGGTTATCAAATGCTTGTTTTAGGATGTCCGATGTTAAACCTGCAGTGATTATCGTAACCGAAGTAAGTGAAAGTCTGAGAAGCAATAGGAGCATTTAATACGAAGACTGACCCGCTCTGGGAGGAAGGAAACGATTTTAAAACATTACTCGGTCATTCGGAACGGGAACGAACAGTGTCAGTAGGAAGCAGTGGTTTGAAAGAAACCATATCCTTAGGCTTTGTGGAATTTTAGTTAAGAGATCCTCGTTATCCCAAGCAACTTCCAGTTAACAATAAGGAAATCCTGGTGTTTTGAAAGTTCCTCTAAATGTGCTTTTGTTTTCAAATCGTGGAAGAAAACGAAGTGTCGGGCACTAAGCATTCCTGTCGCTAAATATAGCTAATATACGGAAGTCATATATGATGGGAGATAATCTATTATTTTTTTATTATTGTTTTTCAAAAAAAGTTTTCTTTTTCTCTTGTACCACTTTGGTTAAATAATTTCGGAACTTTAAGTAAATCGAGCTGAGAAGAAAATAATAATGTTCGACCGTTCATTTGTATTTTGTTTTGTCCATGTTTAACGAAATAAATTCAGCGCAGTATTAATACTACACTGTCTGAACAATATTGGGTTTAGGTCAAGCTTTAGGTTGTTTAACTCTGAGCGGTACTTTTTTTTTGCACATAATAGGCTAAATGGCTGGTCAGAAGAACCCCAAGCGCTCAGAGAATATTGGGGAAGGGGATACAATAGGCAACTGTGAGGAGACAGGTGGATGTCTACTAGTGTTGAAGAATAATCGAAAATTTAAATGCCGGTTTTTAATCGATCTGCTTTTTAAAAATATGTTTTAACCGGTTTTGACCAAAGAGTATAGTAATTTTTAAAAGTCAAAATGAAAGGTACTGACTTTAACTCTTAACAAGCATAGTTTATCGTCTATTTTTTGACAAAAAAGCCAAAAAAGGCAGCACATAAAAAAGAAAATGACCACTTTGACAATTGACATATTTTATTTTAGCCAAAATAATACATCATTCAGGCAATTTAGTATTGGAAAAATATAATAAAAAATCTATACTTAGAAAACAACAATTAAACGTTTGTAAAAAAATTATAAAGAATAAAATTAAAATTTATCTCTATTATGGAAAATAACATTGAAATAAATTTTTTTAATAAAAAACATTTACCTAGAAAACAAAAATAGTCTCTTCTTGTAAGAAAAGATAAATATTAAATTTAAATTTTATCGCTATGTTGAAAATGACATCTTAAGAAACAAAGGACATTAAGGGTATTATCTGTCATTTTGGATCGAAGCTTAGGAAAAAGCCCGCAGCTGAAAAGCCTCTTTCTGATTCAACATTCGTTGGTTTAACGGTAAATAACGCATTATGTAAAAGTTCTAAACTTTTACTCTTTTTTAATGTGGCTTCAAAGTATTTAAATTCATTGTTGACACTAAAATCTCCGGAATCTTTCATAGGCAGCATTTCTAATTTATTCATTTCGCTCAAACACTCGTGCATTAAGTTATCATCTACCTCGATGGTTTGATATTCGTTAGGAAAAAGCCTAAGAAATGTATGAACTGCGATTTTCTTTACTGTTTGCCTGGATTATAAAGGGAATAAATCAGACGATTTATTTTTAAAATCCTCTGGATTGGTTAAATATCTCAACAATGAAATGACTTCCTTTTGTCGTCTTGATGATTTACTCTCTAGTTTCATAAGGCAAATTATCATAAGCATCTCAGCTTTAAGTAAAGAGCCTTCTTCAGGGCATAGAACTTTCAAAACAAATTCAAGTGGACGAAGAGATTTAGCGAGGTTATCTAACAAATTCCATTCCTCCTCAAAGACATTTTCTGTTGAAGCTAGTACTCGTAGAGCCTTAGGAATGCAGTTCCTTAGCTTTAGAAAACGTTCAGTCCCAGAAAGGACACTATTCCACAGTGTCTTGCAGTCTAAGATAAGCTTCTTTTCTTCTCCATTGAATTCCTCCTTTACAAAATCTTGAAGCCTGTCATTATTCAAGAAGATTTGCGAAACATTGACAGATTTTTCTGAGTTTCTTAATTACTCTAAATTATCTGTACTAGGTCGCGGTGCTAGTACCTACTAGTCCTAATAGAAAGCTTTACAGAGAGCTTAATAAACGTGAAAAGGATCAGTTGGCTACTGATAAGAATCTTTGGCTTGATGGTTTGGCTGACAAAGCTGAGGAAGCAGTTAGGCAGCACAACAGCAGAGAGCTGTACCAGATAATTAATGTTTTATGTGGTAGAAAACGAATTGGTATACAGGGATTGAAGGATAAACAAGGTAAGGTTATAGAAGGTGAGGATTCTGTCATGGCTAGGTGGGCTGAGCATTTCAGTGATGTCCTAAACAATGTGGTTAGTTCTACTCCCATTGTTTGCAATGATGATAGATGCATTGGTGGCTGTAATGTTGGCCCTATAACACAATCTGAAGTTATTTTGGCTGTTTCTAAACTTAAACTTCATAAATCCCCAGGTGTAGATGAAATTACTACGGAAAAGCTTAGAGCTGGGAATGTTTCGGTTACCACTTGGATGACTGAAATTCTGAATATCTTTCATGATAAAGGCATGGTTCCTAAGGATTTTACCAGAGCTATTATTATCCGTATTTTCAAAAAAGGCAATCCCAGTTCTTGTGATTACTATGGGGTATCATGATGATTTAAAATATAAAACTTTTACTATTGGGACTAATTCATAAAATAATGAGTTGCTTACACAGGCCTTCATTCTCTCACTCTCTCTCTCTCTATATATATACGGTATATAAAATTAGAACGGAAAAAAATGTATATATGCGTTCGTTCATTATTTGAGTGACCTTGAAATGTTTTCATTTTTAATTTTTTTTTCTTTCTCCGTCTTTCTCTGTTTCTAAAAAACATTTATAAAAAATTCAACATTACTATAGTCAAATAAAAAAATAAATAAAAAAAAGATTGTTTTTTTTTTTGATTTTCGAAATATGAGGAAATTTTTAAAACCGGTTGAAACCCGGTTTTCAAAAACCTAATGCCTACCGTCAAATATGTTCAGGGTGTTTTTTAATGTAGAGGGTATGGTTCTCTTCTGTACATGGAGCCACGACTTTACGTACCATCCGACTGACGCTAGCCTTTCTCTGCTCATCAGTGTTCCCTTTCTCCCTGAGGGCAGAGGGAGGGTTTAGCGGAGATAAATCTAAATGCATACACAGATGGGACTTGAACATGGGAACTGCAGATTATACGAGCATGGCGCACTAGCGACTGAACCAACCCTTGTTCCTCAGGTCAAAAGTAAAAGAAGTTCAAAGGTTTAAAATATAAGATTTTAAAATATCAGGTAAGAAAATATCACAAGAGAAAACTTTATTGTAATTTCATATATGTGGGTGAACATAATAAATATATTTTGTGTTGTTTTACCTCTGAGAAGCACTTTGTTTGCACACAATGGGCTAAATGGCCAGGTTATACGGATGCTGAGGGCTCAGAGAAGGTTGGGGGGGAGGATCCGCTGGACAGCTCTTGGGAGACAGGTGATAGCTTCCTGTCAAAGCCATCCAGCGTGTTTTCTTTAACGTGCACATGGTGTGGCTCTCCTGCACGTGTTGCAACGGTTTCTTTCGTTGATCCCCACGTGCAGGAGAGCCCGCCATTTATATTGTCCTGTTATTAATGTTCCTCTTTCAGCCATTTATATTGTCCTGTTATTAATTCCTGTGATTAGTTGTAAAGAGATTGCAAAAAGAGATGCTCGTTGACCCCCACGTGCAGGAGAGCCACACCAACACATGGTGTGGCTCTCCTGCACGTGGGGCAACGGTGCCATGAGGCGGATGACGGTCTTTCCAAGCCTATCGGTGTCCCCTACTGACCGTAGACATGACGGGGAGTTTTTCTGAGATAAATCTCCATGCTGGTAGTAAATATATTGTGCTACATAAAATAATATATATTACAATATAAATGGCGTGAGTTAAACGCTTTAACTGGAGGAGCAACGAGGAGATTATGAAACTGTGTAGTTGACCTTTGAATAGCTTTGAATAGCTATAAATCATTAGTGAGAGGAAAATTAGTGAGAGGAACATTAGTGAGAGGAACAATGCATCATTGACCTGTGATCTATGAGTAGTTAGTTGTTCCATTCCTCACCCTATTGCTATTCATTCTAAGACCTGATCGGATGATTTTTATTTCTAATAAATGAGCTTATCATTGAGCGTCAGATCACCCAAAATAAATTTTGGGGCATGAAATAATGCAGGTGATGGAGCACCAGGTTTGGAACTTGAGGTTTCCGTGTTCGGACACCAGATAGTGTGCTAGCAATCGACAGTTTTCTTGATCGTCCATGTTCTCTGAGAGAAGAAAGAAAACACTGTTGAGATTGAAAAAACAGGCGATTTACTGGGGCATTGGACCAAGATTCTGTGTGCAATTGCCATGTCATGCTAAAACACTCTGAACAGCATTGCTGACGAGTTACCATTTTTCCATCAAGTGAAATGAAAGTGGCAAACGATTAAACGGGAAAATAAAAGAACTTGTAAGGAAAGATGTGAAGGAAGTAAAGTTGCTTGTAACGTCAGATGCAAAGAATGTGAAGTTATTTTCAATGGGAAATAAAAAGTATCTTTTAGAAAGATGTTGTTTCCTAGGTGAGGTGGCTCAGTCAGTAGCGTGCAGTCTAGTTATCTGCAATTACAAGATTCGAGTCTCATTTATGATTATCTCGACTAAACCCTACTCTGCTCTCCATGATAAAGGGGATATTGCTAAACTTGGAAAGCGCCGTTTTCTGTCGGATGGGACTCTCAGCCTTGTCCCCGTTTGCAGGAAAGTTATACCCTGTGTCAACTAAAGACCCTAACGGGAGGTTACAATATCTCTTATAACAGCTGCCTCACCCAATCTTCCCTGAATATTTTGGAATTTTATGACCCAAAAGTTCAATGTATAGGGAAAAAACCTCTAAGAAAACGACCAAAAACAAATGTTGACATCTTTACTTGGGCAGACCTTCGAGAGAATAGGCCAGCTACGCCATCTGTTGTGGGATTCGAAATTTACTCAAATAATTAATGAATCCTTAAATAATAATACATGAAAATATTTCAGTAACTAAATATAAAATTCTTTTCAGGTAAGTAGTTTATTATTTTTAGATGCATATTTTATATAAACTGAATTTTTTGGGTGAATTTCTTCACAACTGGATGATGATGATAATTTGGTCATCATCATCATCGTTATTGGGAAACCTAAAAGTCAAAATCATCATCAACGTTAGGAGATTTCAAAACTTTTAAAGTCGAGTACTGGAACTCGAACTGGGAACTGCAGATTGCGAATCTGGTGCGCTACCGACTAAGTTAACTCTCACCCCTCCAGGAACTCAAGTATGTGGTTCTTAAATCCCAATTGTTGTAGTGGCAGAGGAAAAGGAAGGAAAAAGGAAAGACGTGAAAGACTTTTAAAAGTGGAAAATGAGAGAGAAAAGTCAGAAGAGGCAAAAAGAAAAAAAAAAGTATCGAAGAATGATGAAATAGATGTTTTTTTTATTTTTTTTGAATGAATTTAAAAAAAAAATGAATGAAAATTTCATGAAGTCAGCATTTATAATTAAACCTAATTAAACGCAAAGAGGTCGTACTGAAAGGAAAGATAATTAAACCATGAGACTTCTCTCGAAGGTGGAACAAAAAGATCTCAAAGAGATTTCCCGTGGACTCTTGTGTCATTGAAGTCACCATTGAACGGTGCTGAAGGTTCTCCTCACGTCTAAAAGTTTGTCTCTGAGGCAGACGAAATGAGTAATGATTCAGACAACATCTCTAGTGGTCTCGCCAGTTCATTAATGAGAAATGACTCTCTTGTACACGGAGATACGACGTGGACATCAGTCAGGAGTTTCGCCACTGTTAGTAGGTTAGGAAACACTGAGCTATTCCTTGATCAGGAGACTGGCGTTATCGACCCTCTTATACACGGAGACACAGCGTGAATATCAGCCAGGGGTTTCGCCACTGTTAGTAAGTTGGGAAATATTGAGATATCCCCTAATCACGGAGACAGGAGCGGTGCCACTTATCCTTGAGCGGTGGTGAAGGCTATCATCATGTCTACAATTTTCTATCTGAAGACAGAAGGAATTGAATAATGATTGAGACAACCGCCTTTGATGGTCTCTCTACTTCATTAATACATTGATGATATTCTATAAGAGATGTCAATACACACCTATAAGATATGTCAATCAAAATAAATTTCCATATCTACACTAGATACTAGACAGATGACAACCTCCTATCAAGCCATCCAGTACGTTCTTTAACGTGCATAGTTTATGACCAAATATCACCGAATTATGTTACGGGAAGGAAAAGTCACATTCAAAGATCCCTAACTTTGAAAATAAGAGGTAAATACTTATGACTAGCGACAATACTGTTTCTGTTTCCATAACTTTTTAAATTTTAAACGAATGTTGCTGAAAAATCGTAATGTGGAGGCCTTTGAATGAATATTTTTAATTAATCTTCAATGGAATTTTTTGTAGGTTGGATTCTTTTATCTCTAAGCAAGACTGTTTTGGACAAAGTGGGATAAATGGCTAGATCACAAGGATCCCAAAGAATCACAGAAGGTTGAGGGAAGGAAACCTACTAGATATAGCCAAATACTTTTAGCAGACGATGAAAATCTCCTATAAAGACCATCCAGCATGTTCTACAACGTGCACAGGTTATGACTCTCCTGCCCACTGGGTGACTGATTTATGTCCCATCTGACGGTCGACTGATAAACTGTATTGGGACTAATAAATTTCCTTTTTCGTTGGCGATTTAAGGATTGTTCTTCATTTCAGTTGCAGTTCTTTATTGTTGAACGTATCTTCACCAACCTTGCTTCTTATAATCTTATGCTGTACTTGACATTGAAAGCACAATTTATTATACATACCACACCAATCAAATAAAATGCCGAACTTCACCATAATAATGCGGCCAGACGACACCCCTTTCAGTTTATAAATAGGTCAGATACCTACCTGCTGTATAGTGTACCTTCAACTGTTATGATGATTAAACACGGCGACCTGAACAAGTTCGATAGTGGGCAGATAGTCGATGCGATGAAGATGGGGTTCTCCATATCATGACTGCAGAACGTCTGGAATATCCACATGCGACCGTCGCAGGTGTGTACAAGGACTACATCAAAACCTACAGCTACTGGGGAAAATATGGATGTAACCAGGCCACTGATGTTCGAAGTGAGCGCCGCCTCTACTGTATCGTAATGTAGTAATATAGGAATGGAAGGCAACAGTGCAGTTACAAAAGTTTGTTGCAAGACCATTCGAAGTGCGATGCTACAATTGGTTATGTCAGTTGACGCCCACATTGAGTACCTTTGTTAACAGCATATCACCGGAGTATGAGGCTGCCGTGGGTGATGAAACATCGCCAATATACCATGGAAAGCTGGAAATGGGTAGCTTGATCCAACGAACTGAGGTTCCAACTTGCTCATCAGTAACTACAACATGCCGATGGGGATTTGCGTGTGTGACCACAAAAGGCCATATACCCCAACTGTCAAGTTAGAGTGTTACTGACTGGTGGAGATGATGTAATGTTCTGGGCCGTGTTTACGTGGGCCACCTTGGGACTCCTTGTATCTATTGAGACCATCATCCCCGCATAAGGCTATGTTGACGTACTTGCTGACCACCTACACCAGTTCATGATTATCCATTTTTCATAGCATTTCTTATCGCTTCCTTTTGGCGAAGAACTGGTTGGAGGAGATTCTAGTGAGTTTACAATCCTCAAATGGTCCTCTCATTCTCCGTATTTTGACCCTATTCAGCATCTGTGAGTGAAATGGAGCAATGCGTTCGAGTCCGAAACCCTCTAACGGCAACTCTCGTCGCTTTATAGACGACTGCCCTGGATTCATGGGCTACAATAGTATCCAAACTTTTCCAACACCTGGTAGTGTCCATGCCACAACGTGTTTGCCTCTGTTGTAAAGGCGAAAAGTGGACTGTAGATGGTGATAAGTGGGTGTGCGTAATAAATTGTTTTTTCAGTGTATTTATCATCCTTTACTTGTGTGTCTAATTTAGCAGTGGACTTTGCATAAAGAGAAACAGTGCTAAATAGGGAAGGAGGGGGGAGGATGTAAGCGCCCCCGAACGGGAGATATACTTAGGTTGCAGTTTCCTGTGATTAGTTGTAAAGAGATTGCAAAGTCTGAGTGTGACATAACCACTCTTGCAATCCATATGCATTTATTCGAAGGGACGAACAAAATAGCTTCGCTGGCAGCAGGCAGCACCTCCTGTTTTACAGAAAAAAAAACGATAACGCAAGATGCAATACATATGCATAGATCAATAAACGTAATACGAATGCAATGCATAAAGATACGTAGGGACACATATAAATGCTAAGACTGCTGGTTAGGGGAACAGAAATTAAACGAGAGTGCATTTCAATAGTTCTATAATCATATTGTAATGTGTATGAATAAAAACATTTGTTTCACTAGAAAAGTGATTTAGAAAAGAAAAAAAAATAGAACAGTACACAAGATACACTTTTATATAAATATATCTACAGAAGAGTTCAACATGACGCAGAAAAAATTTTCTACTTTTATTTCCTACAAAAAGATAAGTCCACTTAAAAGAAGACTAGCTTCATAATTGTCGTTTGAACACTTTGTTGCAATAAACGTTGTAAATTCTAACAACAAGGAATTAAAGATATTATGTACTCGTTTTCTTTGAAAACGAGATAAAAACGCAGGCAATTTTGAAGGTCGTTCTAAATACCGAATCCCATAAAGCTTTAACAAGTCGCAAGAACTCTGAGACAAGTCTTTTAATAATTGCACAGTATCCGAAACGCTTATTCTAAGTCATACACAAAATTTTATTGCGCAATGCTGCTCAATTTTGATAACCATAATAAAAAAGAACTTCAAAGAAAGTCACTTTCAAAAAGCGGCGAAAAATACCTTACTTCAAACGATTTCTAAGCGCAATAGAACACTGCGAGAAACGAAACGATATCTGTCATGGTTAGGACACTCATGTATGATCAACCAATGGGTACACTCTGGCGGCTTATGAGAAGTGTTGCCATTTACAGTAAAATATTCTCAGTTGCTTTGGGACTGTCTTTGTAAATCATAGTCGTTTAATGTACCCCGATGATCACAAATAGGGTATCCATAGAGTGAGAAATTAGTAAAATAGATTTTTTTTATGTCAAAAAAAGGCAACGTTTTCCATTCTCTTTCTGAAAACGTAAAACAATGCTAGGAAACTTTTATTTAAAAAAAAGCAAACTAATGTTGCATAAATTCCATCGTTATCAAAGAGAATTTATTTTTCTAAAACTAGTGCCTTTACAGCAGTTCAAAATTAAGAGAGTCTTCTTCTGAACATCCACACTCAATATTAATCAATCACAGATGAATCAAGAATCACTATGAAATATCAGGAATAATTGTCACTTGAATTTGATAATTTGGATAGCATCAAAGTTTCATGTTATTCTGCTTAATTTTTAATATTCGTTCATTATTTTCTTCATATTTTAACTGTTTCCAAAATGTTAAACATATTTTTGCATAGTTAAATATTTTAGAGATAAAGTGTTTTCTTAGAAAACCTCTAAGGAAAAAAACAACATTTCGTTTTATAGAAAGAATAAAACAGATCAGAGCTATAAAAGAGAAATTGTTCTCTTTAAAGGAGACTTTCTGGCCATCCTAATCGCAAACAACCCTGTTTGTTATTGCTTTGATAATACTAACAGTCATGTGGACCACTTAAATTAATTTGGTTTCGTTTCTTCACCCATTTTTCTTTTCGCATTCTGACTTCCAGTTCACTTTTTTTGCCCATATCAATCTTTGTCATTTGTGTCGTATTGCCAGTTTCGTGCAGAGTTTCTCTCCATATCTTGGATTGTTCCCCATTCTTTCCGGCGTTCATTTTCATACACGGATATCTGTCGTTTCACTAACGAAGAATATCTCTTTACTTCTATACATATCGCAAGTTTTTCTAGACCAGTCAGTTTCAAGGTTTCCCTGTTGATTTTCAGAATCACATATCTTTTCTAACCCTACGAAAAAAAAATTTATAACATCATGGAGCTGGTACATTTTCGACATCTAACTTTCCTGTACCAGACCCGTGATTGATTGCAAGCTGATATTTGGTCATTTTCAAATTCATTAAAAATCTTACCACAACCCCTTACTACCTAAAACGACGTATCCAATTAAACGGCTTCAACTTATTTTACACTGAAGTGCCACTGAATTAGGGATAGCAAACTAGTTTCTAGTAACGTGTTGGACACCCTCTGGCCTTGATAATGGCCGCCACACGACGAGGCAAGGACTCTAAGCTTGCGTAAATGTTCCACAGGTACAGTGACCCATGCATCCTCCAGAGCTGTCCACAATTCTTTCAAGGTCGTCGCTGATGGGACACGGGCTCGAACATTCTGCTCCGTGGTATCCCAAAGATTATTCGATGGGATTTAAATCTGGGATTCTAGGTGGTCAATTCATTATGTCAAAGTCAGCAGAATGCTCTTGCAACCATGCAGTAGCCAACCTGGACTAGTGAGATGAACAGTTGACTTTTTTTTTTCATCTCCATTGGGATGCAGGATGGCCATAAATGGGTGTCATGGCGAGCCATGAGTTCTACATACCGGGATGCATGGAGAGTCGTCGGTACGCGTATTAAAGGTCGCACAGACATCCAACTGAAGACACCCCAAACTACCACTGAGCCACCACCAGCTTGTACTCTTCCCACCTGACATGCAGGATCCATGGCTTCATGGGGTTTGCGCCATACCCTCGGTCTCCCATCGGTGTGATGAAATTTAAATCGGGATTCATCACTCCAGGCTATCCGTTGCCAATTTCCGATGGTCCAGTTTCGATGTTCTTTAGTCCAGGCGAAGCGTTGAGCCCGGTATCGTGCCGTTAGAAGTTGGACTCTCATAGGTCAGCGGCTCCCAAATCCGAGATGATGAAGTGAGCGTTGCACGCTCCCTGCACTGACTTCCCTGAAGGAACCTGCATTCAGATGGGAGGTGATTTCAGATAATGTCTGGCCCCTATCGGTCCGTACGATATGGGTCAGGCGGCGAAGTCCACGATTATTCAAGGCTGGTTGTCCTTTGATTGTTTGTTTGTTCGGGTGCTTGTTTTTTTGCCGGAATTTCCAAATTCCCGGAACACTCTTGAAACTTTGGTACAAGAAAATCCAAATTCGGTGACAATTTCAGAGATCGAGTGTCCCATCCGTCGGGCTCCTACGATCTGCCCTCTGTCAAATGCATCTAAATTCCGCGCCTTTCCCATTACGCTTCTCACAACGAATGCTTGGGGAACCCAAATACTGACAGCTATACATGACCAGTTTCAGCCAAGCATGCATCAAATGCGGACTTGTGGCACTTAATTTAGATAACGTCTCCTATCCCTAATTTAATGGCACTTCAGTATATTAGCAACAACAGTGTATGTAAATCCTTTACAGATTTGCATCCGCAGTCAAGTACGTTATGGACATTCAACTGGATTTTATCAGCATCTTCTGGAATTATCTTGTGTTCATTTTTATCTCAATAATATAAAACTCTCAAATAATAAAGTGGGTGGCTTAGTTGGTAGCTCGCTAGGATCGTAATCCGAAGTTCCTAGGTTCGAGTCCTCTAGGCTGTTAAGATTTATCTCCACAAAACACTCTGCCCTTGGTAGTAGCAGATTCCGATGAGTTTGGAAAGGCCGCCGTTTGTCGGATGGGACGTTAAGCCGTTTCACCGTGTGCAGGAAAGCCAGACGTGTGCACGTTAAAGAACAAAACTGGATGGCCTTGAAGGGAGGTTTCCATCTGTCTCCTAATAACTGTCCAGTGGGTTCCACCCCAACCTTCTCGGGGTCCTTGTTTTTCACTAGCTACCTGGCCATTTAACCCATTGTATGCAAAAAGTGCAGCTCAGAGGTAGAACAACTCTAACAACATATATAGTGAAGTGTGCCTTGACCCATTGTTGTGCCTTTACATAATTATTGGTGCCACAATATCAAAATATTTGTTAAAACACAATTTAGAATAAATAAAATTGTATTTTAAACAAGTAAACTATAAGAAAACCAATGAATAATTAATACACAGGGTTAACTATTTGGCATAGAAGTCAGTAACTCAATAAATAGTTTTATGAAAAAAAAAAAGAAATTTTCTGATGCGCGGGACTCGAACCGACACTTCTCCAGATTCAAGCGACAGTGTTCTAACCACTAATCATTTAGTGGTAACTTTAGTGGTAACCACTAAAATGTTATTGGTTAGAACACTGACACGAATCTAGCGAGATGTGGGTTCGAGGTTCGCATTATCGACCATCCTTCGGTTCAGTTAAAATCGGATAATCGGGATTTTACTGTATCTATTTCTTTAATTTTTCCCTAAGGACTGCAATCAAATGACAATGTCAAAATCGTTTCAAATGCAAAGCAATCATATATCAGTGTATATTTAGAAAATCGTTAAGGTTTTTCATTTTAAGAAGCACGTTACACAACTTGATGGGTTTCCTACTTACAAGCTTTAACTGATAAGCAGAATGCTGACAGACGCGTTGTCCTTGAAAGAGCTTCTTTGACAGAGGCTTTGTCTGATGAACCATTTCATTGAGCCTTTAATATGCCCTTTAAGCTCAGAGTTGTATCCCAAACGATCTATAATTAGTTTGCTGTAATCACCTGCAGCACTAGATACACACGAATTCTCCTCTAATAAAAGTTTAGAGAGAGGACTGTATTGAAAAAGTTAATTTGTTTGGAGTTATACCATATAACAGCTTTTTTCAGCCCGTTGCTTTAACTATAATCTGCCTAAATTTATTAATATGTTAATATGTTTATCCAACATGTATTTAATGAAAGAAAATAATTAATGGAGAAAGAAAAACTCTCTTTCAGAGATACGTTTGTCATCGCGTTTTCTAAAGATCAAAATATTAAAAAAATTATCACAAGGACCAGGAGGGCTCAGAGAAGAGAGACCCACTGGACAACTGTTAGGAGACAGATGATAGCCTCCTGTCAAGGCCATCCAGTATGTTCTTTAACATGCACAGGGTATGACTGCTGTACGGAGCCACAGCTTAACGTGCCATCCGATGGACGGTGGCCTTTATAAGGTCATCGGTGTCCCCTACTGACTGAAGGCAGGGCGGGGAAGCTTGCCGAGATAAATCTCAAAACTGTCCCAGGTGAGACTCGAACCTTGGAACTGCAGATTACGAGCTTGGCACTACCGGTCACCATCGCCTCCGTGAACTAGGAACTAAATACAAAACGTTATAAGGATTATTACGAAATATGATACTAATTTGATAAATATTATATTATGCATTCAGTATACTAGTCTCTACTCTATTTCTACGTTAACACCATTCGTTATACATTCCCTTCATTGCATTTCGATTGTTTAGCTTTAAGCAATGCTTTTTTTGTAAACAACGGGCAAAATTGTCAGATATTGCCACTGGAGAACTATTAGGAGACGACGGAAACATGTCAATAAAGCCGCTTGGCATGTTCTTTAATGTATACAGGGTATAGCTCTCCGGCACAAAGAGTCATGGCTTAATGTCTCATCCAATATACGGTGGCCTTTTCAAATCCATCGGTTTACACGTTTTCATTTGAAGGAAGAGTTGGATTAGTGAACAAAGTCTGAACACAGATATAGCAGAAATTCGACTTGAGAAATATCAGGTTTGCAAGTTATCGACTGAGTCAACCATAACCCATTCTTTTCCATTAGCATTTACCATGTCAGAGCACTTTTGAATCTATGGATATTCATGTTGTGGAATGAGGTATATTTTAAAAGCTCGGTATTAGAAATTTTTAGCGAGAAAAAATATTATTTTGATATAGCCTCAGAAATATAAATCCAAGGGTGAGATACATCGAAGAGCCAAAACATTATGACCACCTGCCTATTATGATGTTGGTCCTCCACGTGTCGCCAAAACAGCCAAAAAGATTTCTACAGGTGTCTTGTGGTATCTTGTACCAACACGTTACCAGCATATCCTTTATCTCTTGTAAGTTATGTGGTTTAGCCGCTGCAGATCGGATATGCTGTTCCAACACAAACCGCAGATACTCGATTGATGTATGGGAAATTTGGGCACTAGGACAATATCTGGAAGTTTTCCTCATGTTTCACGAATCATTATCGAACCATCCGGACAGTGTGGTATGGCGTATTATTATGCTGAAAGAAGGCACTACTTGAGGAATCGTACCTTTGCCATGAAAAGATGTATCTGGTCTGCAATGATGTTTAGGTAGGTGGTAGACGTCATGGTTTTCTGAACACGAATAACTGGACCCAGGGTTTTCCCAGAAGAACATTGTCCAAAGCATTACACTTTCTCCACCGGCTTGTTTCATCCCACTGTGAATGCTGTGGTAACACTTCCTCAGGTAAACGATGCACAAGTACCGGACACACACATCGTGCAACAGGAAACGAGATTCATCGATCCAGACGACCTTCTTGCAATCATCCAAGATACTGTTTTGAGCTCTCGTGCTCATTGTTGGCGCTTTCGACGGTGAACTGAGGTTAGCATGGGCACTCGGAGCGGTCTGCGGCTACGCAGCTCATTTTCAGCAGGGTTCGATATGCTGTGTGTTATGATACACTACTCCTGTTACCAGCATTCAAATTACGGGCAAGTTGCGTCACAGTATCCCATCTGTTGGCTTGTATCATACGGGATAGCCTTCGCTCATCCCTAGAATCGATGAGCCATGTTCGGCCCACACCTTGCCGGCGGTTCGTGGTTTTTCCTCCTCGGACCACTTTTTGAAGGTACTAATCATGACTGACCGTGAGCACCCCACAAGCCTTGTCGTCTCGAAAATGTTCTGACCCAGTCGCCTGGCCATTACAATTTGGCCTTTATCAAATTCACTAAGTCCGCTGCCTTCCCATCTGAAGAACAAGAATAACACTGATTAAGAGAGCTCAGTATCAGGTGTTATTTATACCGTTTCATGACCTTCACACGCGCCGTCGTTTACCTCCAGTTGCTTCGATTTGCATAAAGACTCGCTGGTCATAATGTTTTGGCTGTTCGATGTATTTCAGGTGTTGCTAGATATGCGACCATTCCTCAAATTACTGCTTTGGAAACTCCACTACAAAATAAAACGTTACGGTATTCGAATTATAGAACGCGCTATAGAAAGCCTTTACTATAGCAAGCAGAAAGCTACAGAAAAATATCAGAAGAGATCATTTGCACCAAACCTTGCAACGCTTGGCTCATTGAAAAAGAATTTGGAGCCTGTTTTTGTATTAATATTTGTTTTTGAGTATAAAAGAACTTGCGACTCATAAAACAAATCCTTCAAATATTTAATCTGGAACATGTTTTCCGCTTTTTGATTAAAGATGTTTAAATGCATAACTAAACATTTTTTTCAATTCATTGAAATCATTAAAATATATATATTTTGTTTTTGAATTAAGATATTTTCTTGATTCCTTAAAAATATTTTTTTCGAATTAATTACTCATCAAAAAAGTGTTTTCGTTTTTAGGCAGAAAATTCTTACTCGGCTCTTTAACAATATGGATTGATTCTCCTAGTGGTTCATCGCAGAGTTTGGGTTGGTCACCCCTGATCGAACATCACAATCTTGGTCAAGTATCGATGGGAAATATTAACCAGTAGGACTTAGAAACATCAATTTAGTGATAACCACAATCAACAACAAAAAATCTGCTTTAAGACACAACAGTGCAAAATTAATTCTGATCACAATCTTGGTCTAACAATCCACTGAGGCAACTTGTTTCAATTCGCATTCAATAATTAACAAAACTCTTTCACACTAACAAAACTCTTTATACTAATAAAAACTCAAAACAACTCAAAAACACAACTAACGCAATATTTTAGTGGAATTAGTGAAAGGAAGAAATTTTCAATTCCTAAAGGTGCAAAAAACTGTTTTCTTTTCATGAATATGATTTTTTTTCTTTCAATATGGAAGGTGTGTACAGGCCCGGATCTAGAAAAAGAAAATGGGGGGGGGGGGTGGCAAGCGACGCAGTTTGGGTCGTAAAAAGGTAAAGACTGGATTTTCATTTCGGTGTAACATTTTCCTGTTCGCTTTATATGAATTTTTAAAACATTCTTGAAAAATTCTCAAGTTGAATCATTTTTGGCCACTATTACCCTTCCTAGCATTCTCAAAAGGGCATGGCCCCCTTAGCCAGTTCTGATTGTGTATTAGTGAGAACACTGATAAATGCGTAAATCACTCACAAAATACGTAGAATTGTTTGAGAGAAGATTTGGCAATTCTAGATTTAGTTTTCCCTAGACTTATGAAAATATTATCAGTGTCGTCACTATTATTACTTTTATTCTATTTTTGTTTTTTTTAGCGATCAGTGATCACAGGAAATATACATGGAATAGTATGGTCAGTTCCATTTGGTGATTATGGTCATGATAATTCTTCTGTTGGCTTTCAATGGTTGCATATGGTTAGACTGAATTGTTTTTAATAACAGATCAGTACAGAATCAAATAGTAATATGACTATCTCTTAATTCCAACTTTTAAGTTTATGTGATACATTCAGATGATATAATGACAATTCTTATTCTGTTTGAGGAAAAGGATAAATTGGAATGATGAAATGCATACAGGCAATGAACAATTGTTGCATTTAAAAATAAACAATAAAAATATTAAAAATGTGCAATAAAAATATCAAAGATATGTTTGAATCATTGAAAGTATATTTCGGTTATAAATAACTCATTGAGAAGAAAATAAGAAAAAAATACTAAAAGTTTTGCTCCCTAGAGGTATAGCCAATTCTGGACTTAGGAATCTGCTACTCACTTAATACTAACCATTAGGACTGGATCTATGAGGTATGTGTGTGGGGGGGAGGAGGGAGCAAGGTGCCATGCCCCGTTCGTTTGAGAATGCTAGTAAGGGTAACTGAGACCAAAAAAATGAATAAACTTGTGCATATTCCAGGCATTATTAAATATATTTTTTAAAAATCTGTAAAATGAAGGGGAAAATGTGATACTGCAATGGAATTACAGTTTCTTGTCCCCCCCTCAATACTCGGATCGATTTCGTCGCTTCCCCCCCCGCCCAATGTATTTTTTCCAGATCCGGGAATGTTAAACACTGATCCACTTACATAACACCCGAAATTACTATATGTTAGCAACATTAAAGATATAGTTATAAGAAAGTTATTCAATTTCAATTTCCTATTATGCGAGTTTAAAAAACTATTGGTTATTTTAACAGTGCGTAAATTAAACTACTCTTATTCATTGATTTTAAAGTATTCAAGAAACACCTTTTTGAAAGACTTTTTATTCTAATGCTCTTCCAAATGTATGACAATTACTGAACAACGAAGTAATTTTTAAAAAATGTTCAAATTCGAAAATTTAGATCAGAGTCTGTGACTCAAGATTTACCAACCAGTGATAGTTCTTGAAGACATTAATGATGATGTATTACAAACTCTGGGTTTCAAAACATAAATCATAGATTTTTTTTTTACTCCAAAAACATTTTTAAAAAAAGTGAATAAAAATATATGTTTGATAAATGTAGCTCCAATTTATCATTGTTATGAAGTGAGATATTTCAATATTTTTGTAAATGGAGCTATTTAAGGTGCAGTGATAATGGTGATCTTATTAATAGTAATATCTGTGCCCATCAGCTTCCTTAGCCGCCGTCCATTGTATGGGATGTTAAGCCGGAAGAGATAAGTTCTGTGGAGACCCTATGTGTGGAAGAGCCATATCTTGTGCACGTTAAAGAACACACAGAATGGCCATAACGATAGACTACCATCTGTCTCTTAACAGCTCTCCTCAGTTTGTCAACTCCCCCACAGCCTTCTCTGAGCTCTAGCGGTCCTTTTGATCTTACCATTTAGCCCATCGTGTGCAAAACAGTGTCGCTCAGAGTTTAAACAACCCGACCCAACCCAAGATCCTTTCAATTCCAATGTTAATCAACAAAGCAATCCGATATACAAAAAATAATGAGAACCATTAATTCTTTACTAAATCTAAGATACTCTTAATCTAACAAATACAGCATGAAAATGCCAAATACATTAATATAGAAGAGTGTATAGTACACACAGAGAGTGTGATTAATGAATATTAATTAATTTCTTTATAATAAAGGCGAAACTCATTAAAGCAAATGTTGCCACTAGACGAATGTAACAGCACCTTGAATTTTATGTGACAAATATTTTAGAAATTTCTGATATAAAAAATGTAAACATAACACTTGTTACCTTTATTTTCTTAACACTTAGATTATGAAGTCATTTTTTTAGATCAACTAGTTTAAGAATTTTTGTTGTTTCTTTTTTCTGAGATAGGAACTTTTCTTGCTTGCTGTACAAAACCTAAATTTTCTAGTAATAAGAATACCAAATTGCATGATAGGAACTATTGGACCACTCTTATGAACACATGGCAGTCTCCTTTAAAGCGCATCAAGCCCGAATTTGGGAACCACAGATTACATGTTTTAAGAGTTAACACTCAACGAACTTTCTTACCCAACTCTAAGAAGTCATTCGAAACCTAGTAGTACGCAACAACTTGCATCTTAATAAATTTTTACGAGTAATCGGCACTTGGCTTTGTAGCTAGTTTCGTTACCCGTCATCGTGACATTATCTTAGAGTGCGATTTTGTGACCTTCTTCGAAATACTAGTTGCAGCAAGAAACTAAAAAGTTGTCAGTTCAAGGCTATTCGTTTCAGTAGCTACCTGGTCACTTTTCTGAAGCAAAGTGGCAGAAAAAAAAAGAACCCGACTCCGACGCTTGTTTCTATCTACAGATAACTACCAACGTCAATATCAAGAGCGTTTCAATGTCAAAGAGGTCACCGAACTGCTTTTTCTTTCTCAATTTTCTTTTATACCTCTACTGTGCAGACTAATGATCGTGTCTGGAGTTTTTTTTAACGTGACATGGGGTTCATTATAGAGAAAATTGGCCGTTGTGTTGTATTTTAACAAGGAAGATGAGAAGACAAGTGTGAGGTGTGAGAAGTAAAGAGATAGAGAAGCTGAAATTACTTATTACACAGCACCATGCGAAAAGCATTGTAAAAACAAATTCATGGAACAGCAGTTAAAGCTGGTACTATATTTTAATTTTCTTGTTACGTTCTAAGAAAGTTCGCTAAATCCATCACAACGAAACATCACTCAAGTAGATGCAAACCTCGAGAATCTCGATGCCGGTGTTGCCACAATCTTAATCTCATAAATTGAAGCTTGTTAGTTCGGTATTAAATTTGATATTTTCTCACTCTCAGCCTTTACTAAACAGAGGGAATATTAATCTTAAATAAATATGTCATTGACTGTTAGATGAGATTTTATATCTCGTACCACTTGAACGAGTTTTATTATATAAAAGAGAGCACCAGTAATTATTAGGCCATATGAATGCCAAAATTTTGTGCCCAGTAATAATGGGAAAAACAAAGGGCTAATTTCCCCTGAGTATGGTCGAGCTCAACAAAATATTACCGTGTTTAAAATCTATGTACTCTTAGTATCAAAGCCGGTTTCGTGATGACACAAGACTGTTGGTATTAACACTCAGTGCAGAGATTCAAAATTTTAAGAATGCATTGAATGATGCCAATGATGAGACTTCGTAGTAATTTGGCCCAAAGTAAAATCAAGAGATGCCCAAAGGTTATTCTCTTGTCATTGTCAGCCAACGAGCGACTTAGAACATTGTACAGTGCAAAAATGTTCTTCAGGGGAGTGACAATCCGAACATATGCCTCCCAATGGAACTGTTACAAGACAGATGAGTGTATCCATCAAGGATAGGACATTAAGCCGTGGCCGCATGTGGGGGAGAACCAAACCTTGTGCACATTAAAGAACACACTGGATGACCTTTACCGGAGGTTACCATCTGCCTCCTAACAGCTGTCTAGTGCCTTCAATCCTGAACTTTTGGGGTCCTTGTGACGTGGCCCTTTAGCCCGTTGTGTGCCAAAAAGTGCCGCTCAGGGGTAAAACAACCCACCCCAAGAAAGATACCCAGAGTGTTTTTTAATAAGGAACGATATGGTTCTCTGCACATAGTCAAAAGTTTAACATTCCATCTGACAGAGGGCATCCTTTCAAAGTCCTCTGTTTCCCATTCACGCTGAGGGCTTCAAGGGCAGAAAAGTATTTAGCCCAGAAAATAACAACCTTGCCACAATAGGGATTCGAGCTTCGGAGCTTCAGATTACGATCTTGTCGCATTGTCGACTAAATTAATTTCCTTTTGTCTGTGGAGTCTCATAAAATATCAGGTATGCAAATAATAGCCCCTTGTTACCAACTACATTGCAGGAACTCAAGCAAAAGATCACAGATGCTGAGCAATCGATGGTCGGTGAATAGCTACAAAAACTTTATTACCGTTCAATGTATGTCTAGTTACACAAGTAGATCTAATTTAAAATATCTAAGTAATATTATCTATTTAAAAATATCTAAGTAAGTGTACATAAAGAGACTTGAGCTCTGCTATCATTTGCACACGTCATCACTCATATTAGGAAATATATTGAAATACCTTTATGAATGGTGTAATGCATATGTTTAATATTTATTGCCTCTGTTCCGCTACTAGCATTTTGAAAAGGGGGGAATGGACGTGGCCCTCTTGTGTCCACCTTCCTAAATCCAGCCCTTCTGCAAAACAAACTAGTTATGACTAAGGATTTACAACTCCCTGCAGGGAACTCTAACACTACATTAAAATACCGCCAACGAAATGACATCATCCTAGTGACAGCAACGTGTAAAAGGACATCGCCATTAATGACTCTTAATAGGAATATGATAATACAGAGCTTTGTGTTTGTTGAGCTATTAAATTTCTCCTAGTGAAATGTTTTTAGTTTTCACACGCACTCAGAAGAGTTCTGCTCTCCTCATGAGTTATACCAATCGGACAATACTTTGAAAGTAAGCTTTTTTTATATTTTTTGCAATTTATCGACAACGTCGATAAGTTAAAGACCACATTCAAATCTCCATTTTACAGTGATATTTGTTTAGTATTTAACTATGCTATAGCTAGAACGTTAAACAGCATCAGTCATTTTGAAAGCTTTCCTAAATATAAAAATAATAACATAATCTCCACGAAAATTTCTAAAAGCATACATTTCTCTTACCCTTTTGAATACGACAGATATTATTCATGTTTAATATAACTCCAAGGTAAATTCTTTATGAATGGCATTCGCAAAATAACTGAATATCATTAATATTATTATTCTACAATATTCTGATCTAAAACTATGTGCTGTGAAGTGTCTTGGTTCCTGTAACTCTAAATGTAGAATTATCATTAAAAAAAATAAGATTTTTTAAAAATTATATTGTGTTTCAGTTATGCGCATTTAAATTATATATTTGCATGAAAAGTTAATTTTTCAAAATTATGCAATTTTGAACTGCGCATGCATATTAATTTATTATCTCTTAGCTTATCGTTTTCATATATTCCACTTCAACCCCGGATTTAGAAAAAATTAAGGGGGGGGGGATAAGACACTTAACCCATGTAAACGTAAAAAGAATATTGATAAAAAAGAGGAAAAAAAGAGGTAGAAAAGAGGGGAGAGACTGAATTTTCATTGCAGTGTAACATTTTCTCCTTCGTTTTAAAGTTTTGTTTAAAAAAATCTTGAATTATGCGTGAAATATGCATAAGTTTAAAAAATTTTGGCCTCATTTGCCATTACTTACTAGATCATAACGTGTTCCCCTTAATAAAAATGTATTGCATTGCTTTATATTTATTAAAAGCAAATTTACATTGTAAGAACTTTTAAATTATATTTTGATAAGTTTAATAGATAAGTTTGAAAATTTTTTAAGGACAGCCTGTAATAAATAAATAACAGTTTGAAGTAAAATTAAAACTCTATATTTTGTTAATGCCTGTAGAATGTGTATGAAAATTATGTTTTTGGTTCGACTAGCATCTTGCTTTCAGCGAATATATCTCGAGGTTGAGAAATCAGTTACTACACTTTTGCTTTGGGGAAGGTCATAACAATTTCGTCGTACATCTTCTGCGAAGGCTTTTCTTGTTCGTTGAACTCGCAAGGTCAATCAAACCTCTGACCATGAATTTAATTTCCTTGCCTTGTGGAATTTCTTTTCTGTTCTCGACATTTCACATGAAAATTATAACAACCATCGGATGTGGCAAAAAAAAGTAATACGGTTTTAAAATTCTTCACAAATCGTGGCCTATCAGTTTTTTTTTTCAGCTTTTTTTCGACGAGAACATTTTTTTCATGGTTAATACAAAGAACTACGTTGGAATTTCGTTGCAACAACCTTGAGATGATACTTGCCATCATTTGAAGCAAAAAAACTCTCACAGCCTTTGTCATGCAGTAGTCAGTGTAATAGGATACAGAGAAGATTTCTGTCGAGACCTCAAAAGAAAGACAGTCATAACTTCTCTAATTCATGCCTCATTGGGAATAAAAACTCAAATCTTTTAGTAAAATTATCATATAAATTTCACTAGAAATGGACAATTTAAATCAGGATGTACTTTCCCGTTTAAAACAGGTAAGATCAAACTTAGCGAAGAGCAGCAGGAAAACTTTCCTATTAAAAACGAAAACATACAGTTGAAATGAATTGGAAAATAAGAACAGTATTTTTTAGGAATCCAAAATTTACGTATTAATGAGTATTTTGATTTGCGAAATTGTACAGTTATGCAACTTTAAATATTTGGTAAAAAATAGGTATAAATGAGTCAGATTTAGTATATTGATTTTTTTGTTTTATAAATTCTCAATTTAAAACTCAATTTTTAACGATGAATAATTTAAAAGTATATATCGTGTTGACTGTGGTTTTCAGGAAAAATATTCAGCAAACATTTTATTTAAGGCATACAGATTCTATCATTAGGGTTAGGGAATATGCACGGGAGTTGGTTTTGTTGGGATTACACCATTCTTGTACTTTGCCGTTCCTAGGTTCGAGAATTTATGTGCCCCTGTTGAGATTTTTTTGTTTTCTCCACGTTGCTCTGGATGATAAAAAACAACAGCGAAAGACTGTTCTCCGAATGGACATTAAGCTGCAGTTCCTTTTATAGGAGAGATATGCCCTGCACACATTAAAGAGCACTCTGGATGGTTTTAACGCAGGACTTTCTGCTGTATTCCAGCAACTGTCAGTGCATAACTTCCTTTACGAAGCTCTGAGTGTTTAGGGTCTTTGTCACCTTTTATCCCACTGTGTACGTAAAACTGTTTCTCAGAAGTAAACGAATCCAAGTTTTGACTTCATTTTTCTTATTTTTCGACTTCATGGCCATAAATGAAAGCAATTAAAATTTATGTTATAACTCAATTATGCTTCTAACAAAGATGGTTAAATCATAATAAAATCTACTTAAATGAGGAAAAAAAAACAGGATTTAATATTCATCGAAATTTCTTTATCAAAACTCATAAGATAAATTAAAAAAAAAGGATGTTTCTAATTATCAGTCGGTATATAGTTGTCAAAGTGTTGAGCAATTAAATCAAATACAATATATAGGAACTGTTTTTGATGAATCCTTTAAGTAGAATGCTCATATATCTCACATATGTGAGAACTTTAGAATATCGATAATAAAAATTCAAAAATTAGAATACGTAATAAATATATAAATCTGTATATTATTTTGTAAAGCAATATGCGAATCGTTTTTAAATTATGGAATAATTGTGCACAGAAAAACAAACTTAACCAACATAAATAAAATGAAAAAAATACAATCTATAATACCTAAAAATATTGTTCATTTACATTTGCAAAATAATTATGAAATATCAACAGATAGATTAAAATTTTTAAACCTTTTATCCTACAGTAATTTATATAAATAACACATAATAACTAAATACTGTTTTAAAACAAATGCAAAACAAAAATTCAATACAATAACAATATATAACTTCAAACCCTAGGCTACAAAATGCCTACTTTTTGAAATAATTACGGAAAACCTACCTCTGAATATCAAGTAACACTTATATTTAATGCTATCCTAAAAGAATGATACACGTATCATAGATTCATTTAGTAGAGCTGCAACTTGAATGTTAAACCGTTAGGACGTGTTCTGAGCAGTTTACATTTGTGTAATTGTTCATTTATATTGTTTTAATGAAGTTTTGATTTTATTTAAAGTAGCCAGAAGTAAGTTGCTTCACTTGTATTTGTAATAGATTGATAGTGATACCGGCTTTCATGCTAGTGCTCAAAAAGCGTTTAAGTGTTGCTGTGGGGAAAGGAATTTGGAACTTGTTTTATCGCCATTATTTTTAATTTCTTAACTGCTAGCAACCTCTCATAGGTGATTCATTGACCAGCGAACAGAAGCGGATTCCCAGTCCATACATCAAGAATTTGAAAGGACTAACTACTGCAGCGGTACGAACGCACAGAATAACGATCTGCTTTTGGTCTCTTTTAAAGTTTAAAGCCAAGTGGATTCACTGAAATTTTCCTGGATTCTAATTTAGTTATTATTTTTAACAGATATTTTTTTGCGAAATTAATAAGATCAAATTGTTGTTCAATTTCATGATGATTGATGATGATGCCAAATCTCGAAATGAATATTACTGTGTACCAAGTATGTCATGGAAAACATCGATTCTACTAAACACAAAACCTCAGATATTTATCCCGGTCTTGGGAGAGAGCTCCCAGGAGACTAATGACGCCATGCAATATAATTGTATGAATGCTAAAAGTAATAAACTAAGTGAAGTCAAAGCTATAATTGACAATCTTCCAAATATTTATTTAATGCACGGATTACCTCCTGAAGAATATGAACAGATAAATAAAAATGTGTTACTAAAGTTCTATCTGGGAAAAGAGTTAATAGATCATAAATGATCTCTGCAAAAAAAATGATTCAAATCATAATCTAACAACAAGTAAAATGGACATTATTACAATTTTTAATGAACTTTTTTCCATTGACAAATGAAAATATCTGTACTTTCTCAAACACTGAGTCAGATTGATTTCAAAAAGTCAAAAAGATTTCAAAGACCCCTATCTCCGACGGATGAACTTAAATTTGCTTCCAAAAGTAAATCCTCAATTCTAGAAGATGAAATTCTTCCTGAATCTGATCAAGAATTATCAGATAGTGAACATGAAATGGTAGAAATTGAAAGTCAATCATATATACAAAGTAAAAGAACTCCTATCCCTCCTATTGTAATTTGTAAACCAAAAAATTGGCTTGTTCTGCAAAAAAACTTACTTCTGTTGCTGTAGTAATTAGTAGTTAGTAGAGCATTATTATTAGTATAGTATATTATTATATATATATATACATATATAATATATGTAATATATATATATTATATAGTATATATGTTTTTATTAGTAATTAGTATTGTATTCATCGGCAAAAGATCAGCTGAAACTATCAGAATACAAACAAAATGTGCTCCTGACTACAGGACATTTATCAGAATATTAGAACAAGATAAACAAGCCTTTCACACATATCGTTAAAAAGTTATAAAAACTTGAAAGTAATTCTCTAAAATATTCCAGAAGAAATTACTTATGATAAACTGTCTGAAGAATTGGAGAAGCTTGGTTTTTTGTCTTCAAAATTTCTCAATTAACGGCTGACCACTTACACCCATTTATGGTCATCATGCATCACAATGGAGATGCCGTATATCAGCAAGACAACTGTTCATCTCACAGGTCCAGTTTGGATACTGCATGGTTGCAGGAAATATTCTGCTGACTTTGAAATAATAAATTGACCATACAGAAGTCCAGATTTAAATCCCATCAAAAAACTTTGGGATACCATCGAACCTTTTGGGCCCGTATCCCATCAGCGACGACCTTGAGAGAATTGTGAACAGCTCTGGAGGATGCATGGGTCGTCATATCTGTGGAACATTTACGCAAACTTGTGGAGTCCTTGCCTCGTCGTGTGGCGGCCGTTATCAGGGCCAGAGGGGATCCAACACGTTACTAGGTTGCTATCCCTAATTCATTGGCACTTCAGTGTATTCTAGTATAATTTGTCCATTTTTATTTTTGGTTCTAGAGTTCCAAGAAGTCTGTTTAGCATTGAGGTATTCTGCTAAAATCGTAGGAGAATTTTGCACAAAAATTCTGTTCAGATCTGAAGTATACAGCTGTGCATTTAGGAGATTTGTACGCAGCTACAAGTCTAAGATCTCCGAATTATGTATATTGAAGAGTAATCAAGGTAGTTTCAATCGTTTTAAGGTTTTTGATATGAGAGTGAAAATGGGGTAAGGATCTTATAATAATTAAAGCCGTTACTCCCCCTTTATTACGTTCTCTCTCTGTCCTGTATATCTGATAGTTTTGAATACATCGCTAGGCATTAGGGGAGTTGCACCAAGTAAGGCTATGTCAACATTATTAGTTTCAAGGAAGTGTCGAAACCAACAGATCCTTCTTTAACCCATTGCAGTTCCAAGATGCAATATGAAAGTAACATTTAGTTCTGTTTCTCTCCGTGACGGTTCCGTAGACTAATTAAATAATCGAATATTTTTAGTCCAATATTGATTTTGTCTAGCATGTCTGGAGCCTCTTGAAATTTCTTAATGAAGAATTTGCACTTGTTTAAGGTTCCTAGGAAATTAAGTTTTTGAAAGTTGAAGAGGATTTCCCTAATGTCTCCAATGAAATCTTGTTCTGATAATAGGTTTGAGTTTCTCTTCTTCACTGGAATATTTTTAGTAATTTTCCTCTTAGTCGTAGGGATGGTCTATTGGGGGGGGGGGAGAATAGGTCTCCATTAATATAACATTTCTTGAAGTACAGTAGACGTGGAGGTTGAGAAGTTTGGAATTGGCCAAACGTTTGCCGAGCAGTTTGCAATGAAAGGCGAGAGGGTATGTTTTTACCTCCAGCAACGACTTGAGTATATATTTTTTCAACTGAGACTCGTTTAGTCAAGGGAGGTTTCTCAGGAAAAGTTAATCAGATCTTAGTTTGTTTAAAATTAGATTCTTTATTAAATACCTTTGGACAGTGGTTCTCAATCTTTTATGCTTCACGTACCCCCTGGAAAACACATGTAACTGGCATACCCCTTGTATAGATAGATAAAACTATAGTTATTTTTATTTTGTTACTAGATCTAGCGACTTTTGAGCTCTCACGGCCTATCCCAAAAACTTTTACCGCGTACCCCACGTTGAGAACCTCTACTTTAGGGTAATAATCACACCTTTGTAGTTTGCTGTATGACTCTCCCCACAGTTAGCACATTTAGAAGGGTCATCTTTAGAAGTTCTTTCATATATTGCAGTCAGATGTTGTCCTGCACATTTGACTCATCTTGGTGGGTTATGGCCAAAACGTTGACACCTGTGACATTGTGAAGTTCTACTACGTTACTTTTTATAAGATTCCACAGTAATCTCCAATTGAAAAAAATTAACAATATTAAAAATCTTCTTGTTGGAATCAATCTCCTTAAATTCCACAAGAAAAATAGGAAGCGGATCCCCTCTGGCCCTGATAACGGCCGCCACACGACGAGGCAAGGACTCCACAAGTTTGCGTAAATGTTCCACAGATATGACGACCCATGCATCCTCCAGAGCTGTTCACAATTCTCTCAAGGACGTCGCTGATGGGATACGGGCCCAAAAGGTTCGATGGTATCCCAAAGTTTTTTGATGGGATTTAAATCTGGACTTCTGTATGGTCAATTTATTATTTCAAAGTCAGCAGAATATTTCCTGCAACCATGCAGTATCCAACTGGACCTGTGAGATGAACAGTTGTCTTGCTGATATACGGCATCTCCATTGTGATGCATGATGACCATAAATGGGTGTAAGTGGTCAGCCGTCAGTTCTACGTACCGGGATGCATTGAGAGTCGTTGGTACACGTACCAAAGGTTCCACAGAGTCCAACTGAAGACACCCCAGCCCATCACCTAGCCACCAAAAGCTTGTACTGTTGCGACCCGACATGCAGGATCCATGGCTTTGTGGGCTTGGCGCCATAACCTCAGTCTCCCATCGACCTGATCAAGTTTAAATCGGGATTGATCACTCCAGACTATCCATTTCCAATTTTTAATGGTCCAGTTTCAATGTTTTTTAGCCCAGGCAAGGCATTGAGCTCGGTGTCGTGCCGTTAGAAGTGGGACTCACGTAGGTCTGTGACTCCCAAAGCCGAGACGATGAAGTGAGCGTTGCACGTCCATGCACTGACTTCCCGGCTGGAACACGCGTTCAGATGGGACCTGATTTCAGATAATGTCTTGCCTCTATTGGTCCATACGATGCGGATCAGATGGCGTAGCCCACAATAATTCAAGGCTGGTTGTCCTTTGCAATTGGTCCGGGTGCTTGTTTTTTTTACCGGAATTTTCATATTTCCAGACACTCTTGAAATTGTCATACGAGAAAATCCAAGTTCGTTGACAATTTCGGATATCGAGTGTCCCATCCGTCGGACGTCTACGATCTGCCCTCTGTCAATGCATCTAAATCCCGCGATTTCCCATTGCGCTTCTCACTAAGAATACTTGGAGAAGCCAAAGCTGACAACTATATATGAGCAGAGTTTCAGCCACGCAAATGCGGGACTTGCGGTACTTAATTTGGATAACGTCTCCTATTCCTAATTCAATAGCACTTCAGTGTATACAGCACGTAAAAAATTTGTTATAGGTGCTCCTCATGAACCTACTTATTATCCTTTAAACTTCCTACTACTACCTGATGTACTTAATGTAATCATTTTGGGGCATTTTTGCCCTACTTATGAAATTTATACAACTCATCATTTGAATTCTGTTCATGAGCCACTAATTATTACAATTATATATATAATACTGAGCCACTAATTATTACTGAATGTTACTTGTTCTGAAATCCAAGAAACACTTTAGGATGAAACTGTGATTAATTGGGATAAATTCAAATACATTACTAACCAAAATGTCTCTGGAACTTGTGCTCTTAAGAGCCTGGACTTTACTAATGGCGGTATTGAAAGCTTCTGTACTTTATTAATGAGGGTATTGAAAGCTTCTGTACTATTTTGTATGACGCAGCCAAGAAGGTTAGCAAATCCGTCCCTAGAAAATCTGATTTTAATAAACTTCCAGAAGACATTATTTTTGATATCAAGAAGAGGAAGAAGATAAGACAGTGGCAGTCCTCCAGAGCTGAAAATGCCGAAAAACAAAACAATAACCTGAAAAATCCAATCAGAGATAAAATTAAGTATTACAGGAACCATAAATGGATATCAAAGGTGATCTCACTTTCAAATACAGATAACAGCATTTGGAGACTGAAAAATGCGTTTAAAAGAGCTTTTGTTACTATTCCCCCTATGCATGGCACTAATGGAATTGTCTATAGTGATTATAAAAAGGCAGAGGCTTTTGCCGACGCTTTTGAGATTCAATTTCAAGACAAATGTGATATTTCTGATAGCTCTATTTACCAGGAAATCGAAAATGAGCTAATAGAAATATCACAACTGCCCTTAACACCTATAAAACTTACTTCTCCGGCGGAGAGCAAAATGTATATTAAAAAGGTTCACCTCAAAGAAAGCTGCTGTCCCAGAGAAGATAACAAATCTAATGCTCAAAAAAATCGTAACAGAGCAGTTGTTCACTTTTGCTCGATTTTTAACTTTTCCCTGAGAAAATTTCATTTTTCAAAAATTTTGGGAAAAAAGCTCACTTTAAAGTTATCCATAAACTAGGAAAAGATCCAATATTACCTCACAGCTACAGATCAATTAGCTTGCTATCTTGCTTAAGGAAGCTTTTCGAACGAGTGGTCAGAAGCAGAATTAAAAAAATTGTTGATAATAATCAGATTATACCCAACTCTCAATTCGGGTTTAGGAAAGACTTACTCGTCGGTACATCAGGTACGTCGTATGGTAAAAAATATTGCGGAATCTCTTAACAAGAAAGAGACCGTTGCATCCACTTTTTTCGACGTTGCTAAAGCATTTGGCAAAGTGTGGATCGACGGTCTCCTCTTCAAACTGATTCGTGGCAATTTTTCTACAGGAATACACATAACGCTTTACGTTTAGCCCTTGAGTTCCGAAGATATACGGTAAAATCGTTTTCATATTTCCTCTTTTCTGGAAACAAGAGAGCATGGGGGGTCAAATTTCATAGTACATTATAGTACATTATGACACTCCACGTCTCACAAACTTTCATTTGACACATAAATTATTAAGTTTGTCCGTGGAGTTCGAAAGATGTAGTGGAAGAACTGTTTCGACAAATCCACAAACAGACGAAAAACGAGCCAAAAGCAATAGGAAGACAGGTAAAAATGAGTAAAATAAACACATTTAATATTTTTGCCTCCATTATCGTAACTATCATTCTCAAAGGAATAGGAGGCATGGTCCCCTTCCCCCATCATATATTCCGGTCCTCTTTCGTATCACTATCAGAAAAGAAATCAAGTTTTATTAAAAACCGGTGCAAGTATTAGATGTAGCAAATTTAGCACAAATTTGGAAAAGAGAAAGTAAAGTAAAAAAATCCTTGCTACTGTAACAAAATTGAGGTCCTTGTCACTGCATAGCGTGATTGTTTTTCGTAATGATCAAAAATACGTGAAAGGCGGCATAATCTCTGACATAACTAGTGTGCCACAGAAATAATGCGAAACGTATACCTGAAAATGCTGTAATGTTGATTTGATGCAAATGTATGTTTCCCTTTGTGTTATAAAGAATTACACATGGGGAAGCGATTAGAAATGTCCAGTAGCATTGTTTGAGCTCGTTCTACACTAGTCAGACAACGATTTTATTACTCCCTTACTATTCATTATTTCAAACTACACTGGTTTCCATAAATTATAGAGCAAATTAAAAAAAACGCGTTATTGTAAATCTCCGGCGTTAGAAATGAACAAAAGTCATGTACAGTATGTAAAATAAGACGCAAAATTGAGGTAAGGTATACAATTGAATGGCGCTGGCAAAGGGTATATGCAAATGCGACGAACCTCGAAAGTGGGCGTTTATAAGCTGTTCTCCATTTTTCCTGCAAAGTGTGAGGTGGGTTTTTTATCAGATTTGTTGGTTATGTCTATCTGGAATCTTTTATCGGAAGAAGCGGATTGGACAGCTATAGATAGGTTAGAGGCAGGCCAAAATCAAGCAGATGTTGCCAGATGGCTTAATATGAGTCGTTCAGTGGTTCATAGACTTTGACAGAGATTCCAACAACGACAAGATGCATCCATATGATTCAGTAGTGGACGACGAAGAGCAACAACCGTAAAGCTGGGCTTCTATATGGTTTTTTGCGACCGAAGAAACATGATGCAAACATCATGTCAACTGCTATCGGACCTTATAGCAGCGAGTAGAACGGTAATTTCCGTTACCACTGCATGGCAATATGCCTATATGCAAGGTGGTCAGTGGTGTATGTGCCCCTGACCCAAAGCCACAATAGGGGCCGTCTAAACTAGTGCAGACATGATGTCAACCGATCCCAGGAGCAATGGTAGTCTATGCCCTTCAGGATGAATCGAGGTTTGCCCTCCAGAGTGATACGCGGCGTGAGTTGATATGGAGAGAACCACGAATATGCTATCTAGCTAACAAATATCCGTGAACAGGAGCCCCTATGGTAGTAACAGCGTCATGATTTGGGAAGGATATCTTTGGGTGGCCACAGAGGGCTGCATGTATTTCCAACAGGCTATGTCACTGGTCGCAGGTACAGGGATACAATAATATCCTTCTGCACCGTTGTCGCCTTGTCGAATGCTATCTGGAGAATAGCATATTTAATTGTATGGAGTGGCCAAACTCATCTCTCGATCTTAATCTTATAGAGTTTGCATGGTATGCTCTTGGGATGTGAGATGAGCTCCTGGAACTTTCACGTGTTTGCAAAAGCAATGGAGATTACTATCACAGCGCTGCTCGACAGACTTATCAACAGGATGAGACAACGCTGTGTGTCATGCTCTAAGAGACAGTAATAACTGTAACTTCATAGCTATAAGAGGTGACCATACTTCATATTGAACCACTTGGTCTATCTCAGTTGACCTTTAACTTTTTCACCATGTATTCGCATATAATTTTGTAAATTAAATATTTTTTCTATATTTTTCCATTGTTGTTCTATCTCACAGTATTTATATAACCTGTCTTCTAATTTACCTGCAACAAATCCAACACCACTTCGAGAAAAACGGGGTTCTCACATTGCTCCTAAAGTTCTAGAAACCAATGTAGAGTAGTTGGGCACTTCTCGACTCAATGACCAAGACTCAAAGCACACTGGGCAACTGTTAGGGGACAGAGTGGAAGTTTTCTGCTAAGTCCATTGAGGGAATAAAGTGGAAGTCTTCTGTTAAACCCCGTCAGGTGACAAAGTGGAAGTCTTCTGTTAAACCCCGTCAGGTGACAAAGTGGAAGTCTTCGATTAAACCCATTCAAGAAACAAGGTGGAAGTCTTCGATTAAACCAATTCAGGACACAAAGTGGAAGTCTTCTGTTAGACCTAATTAAAAAAACAAAGTGAAACACTTTTTTCACCCATTCAGGGGACAAAGTGAAAGTCTTCTGTTAAATCGATTCAGGGAGAGAAAGTGGAAGACTTCTCTTAATGCCATTCAGGGGACATAATAGAAATCTTCTGTTAAACCCATTCAGGGGACAAAGTGGAAGTCTTCTGTTGAAACCGGTCAGGGGACAAAGGGGTAGTCTTCTGTTAAGCCCATTCAGGGGACAAAATGGAAGATTTCTGTTAAGCCCATTCAGGGAACAAAATGGAAGACTTCTGTTAAACCCATTCAGGGGACAAAGTGGAAGTCTTCTGTTGAAACCGGTCAGGGGACAAAGTGGTAGTCTTCTGTTAAGCCCATTCAGGGGACAAAATGGAAGATTTCTGTTAAGCCCATTCAGGGAACAAAATGGAAGACTTCTGTTAAACCCATTCAGGGGACAAAGTGGAAGTCTTCTGTTGAAACCGGTCAGGGGACAAAGTGGTAGCCTTCTGTTAAGCCCATTCAGGGGACAAAATGGAAGATTTCTGTTAAGCCCATTCAGGGAACAAAATGGAAGACTTCTGTTAAACCCATTCAGGGGACAAAGTGGAAGTCTTCTGTTGAAACCGGTCAGGGGACAAAGTGGTAGTCTTCTGTTAAGCCCATTCAGGGGACAAAATGGAAGATTTCTGTTAAGCCCATTCAGGGAACAAAATGGAAGACTTCTGTTAAACCCATTCAGGACACAAAGTGGAAGTCTTCTGTTGAAACCGGTCAGGGGACAAAGTGGTAGTCTTCTGTTAAGCCCATTCAGGGGACAAAATGGAAGATTTCTGTTAAGCCCATTCAGGGAACAAAATGGAAGACTTCTGTTAAACCATTCAGGGGACAAAGTGCAAGTCTTCTGTTAAAACCATTCTGGGGACAAAGTGGTAGTCAACTGTTAAACCAATTCAAGGGATAAAGTGGAAGTCTTCTCTTTATCCCATTTAAGGGACACAGTGTAAATCCTCTGTTAAATCCGTTCCAGAGATAAAGTGAAATCGTGTTCTTTAATGTGCTCAGAATGTGTATAGAATATGACTCCCTTGACTTAACGGTCCATCAGACCATATCAGACATCCCTCCGACGAATGGTGGCCATTTAAAGCCACTAATGTTCTCATAGATATTAGAGCGAGTGTTAAAAGAGAAAATCTAAATTTAAGCTAGTCTTGGGAACATCGAGTTTGTGTCTGGTAAGCTACTGACTGAGCAAACCACCTTTAGCTAACACAGAAGAAAACTCAAAATTCAATAGTTAAATAACTAGTACTGAAATATAATGCAAACGATGCAAGAAGCGCCAAGTAACATCGCTATCGATGGACGAATCCGGTTTTTCTTTCTTCGGTTCTTCTTCGTGGCGGGTGGATTCGTTTATGGATATATGTCGTCAGGCCCGTATCTAGGGGAAAACGAGATGGAAAGAAAGTAATTCGAGTGAAAAGGAGGAGGTTAAATATGGAGCAAACATCAAGGAGGAATGAACTGGAAGGCCGCTTTTTTACATCAACAAATTACTTGAAAAACAAAAGGTGATATCTATACGTATGTTTAATATTTTTCACCTTCATACTGGATATTAGCATTGCGAAGTGTTAAAAGATGATGGAAAACCTTTTCTTGAATTTAATATGTAATAGAAATATTACTAATAGCATTTTATGAAATTTAAATCAATTTGAATTTCCCTCTTTATACGTGCGAGATTTGGAAAAGAACAAAGTTTTAATCAGCGGTTTAAGCAGTTAATAATGGCGGGTCATTTTATCAGCTGTAATAAACTACATGGATCACCTTCAAGAGCTCCAGTACGCTTTGTGAGCTCCACACTTTATGCAAATATAAATGCTTAATAATGCACAAACTATAATTACCTGCAATAAACAGAATACTCAATAATTAGGTTAAATAAAATCATTGAGCAAAAATTTATTCATGTTTTGCGCTTTTAAAAGGTTTTTCAGGTTGAATTGCTAGACATTAGATCAGGCCAATATAATCATTTGGTAAGATTAAGATACGGAAGTTAAGTGGTTGGGTGACGGTTGGGGATATTTGAAAAAAAAAAGGGGGGGGGGGAATTTGATTATAACTGGTTAAAGGAATATCCTGAAATATTTTTGTAGCTTTTAAAAAATAATAAACTCATCGTCAATAATCAGCGATAAATGACGAATCGTGAACTATTAGTTTCACTTTTCCCTACTAGAAATTCCCTTCTTGCTGCCTGTGGCCCACTACTACTAAGGACTCTAGGATGCAAAAAAGAATAACTGGGAGGGAGTGCAAGCGACAACATCGAGCCAAAAAAAAAGCGGAGTGAGAACGGGTAGAGACTGCGTTTCCATACAGTATAACATTTCACCCTTCGTTTTAAAGGTTTTTAAAAAATAACTTGAATAATGGTGGAAATATGCAGAAATAAACATAGCCTTTGCCGCCGCCACCACCCTAGATCCGACCCTGTCTCTAAGAAATAAAATTCCCACGAAATGATTACTATTTGGGCATTAGGTATATTATTTTGGGTATAGATGTTTAGTACAAGTATCCCGTCGCCGAGTAGTTAGTTCGCTTGGCTACTGAGTAAGGCATGTATGTTTACATTGTTTTTCTGCTGAGCTCCCGTCATTCTCAAAGACTTCCTACTATGGCATATAACTAACAGGCTCCTGTCGGACCTCTGTGGCAAGCAGCTGTTTGAGGGGGTATTTATACGTATTTTTTAAAACTAAGAATATCATTTGAACCAAAACTCACACATTTGTATTTTATGCAGCAAAGTGAATTTATTAAATTATTAAACACTCCAGAAAATCTTTGAAAAAAGTAATATGTAGTGAGTGTGATTATAATATTTCAGCAATTAAAAGCTAATAGATTTTCATAAAAGAGCTCCGGCATTTTTTTGAAGGACGGTAGCCAGGGGATTTTAGAGCCACTTGCTCTAAAATTACATTTCTTTCTAATAAATAGAATGTTGCATTCATTTTATTGTTTTCGGGATAATTTTTATGAATTCCGTCAAGTTTTCTAAATAAATGAAATTACCATAACGCATTTTGGGATATAATCGAAGGCTATTAGGAAGGTTTTTCCACAGCCGCAAGTCTCTGATTCAAACTTTACGTAATATTAATTTAAGCCACCAGATGTCGCCACATCCTATTTCACGTTTTCCAATCGTGTAGGTGAATTTCTTTTGTTTCAATGAAATATAAATATGACAGACAAGAGACAAAGACTTAAGCTACATGATTCTATAAATAATAACTTCAGATAGTCATTAGATTGAAAATATCACTTATTTTGATCAATATGGTTTCTCAAGGCAAAATATAATCAAAATTTCCAGGCTCCTCACAGGAACAGCTTATTTCAATAACTATCTTTTCAACATCAAAATATTGCCGACATCACTCTGCACGATTTGTAAAGAAGACAATTCCTCATAATTTATTGAATTGCCCAAGTTAGGCAGATGAAAGAAACTGTAAACTAGGAGAATTCACACTGCAAACTATATTAAATCCTATCCCACTGTGTTATAAACTCATACTTGATTTTTTTAGTTGAAACGTCGTCATTAGTTGAATCTTTTTCCTCGGATATAGTTACGATTTCAATTTACGTTTACAACTGAGAGAGATTTTTAGCTCTCTCACAGCCAATCGGTTTTCATCGAAATCTTCAACTTGAAGCATATATGTATTTACTTTAGTTCATCAAATGTGTATAAATATTGAATTTACTGTTTAATTTTACTATTATACTTTTGTTTGTAATATTACTGCCATTAAAGCTCTGGGACAGAAGTGTTTTTACTAAATGCCTCAGAAGTTAATGATGCATATGATAGATGAAATATAATATTTAAATTAGATGAAACGATCATTTTTAAAATATAGCGTAATAAATATATGAATATAATGGTATCGTAGATCGTTTATGGATATGCGATGGTCCAGGTAAAAGGTTACCCATTACCATTTCCATCTGAGAATATGTCCAGTTGGCATAAGTAAAAACATATAACAAGTAAACCAGACGTGGGTCAGCCTCTAGAGGCTAACATAAAACACAAGCTAAAATAGCATATATCATGCTCAAGAGACCTAAAATGAGGAGCTTTCCTCAGAGAAAGCCATCATTTTAGACCTCTTGTACTTATTAAGAATATTATGATCATAATTAATCAAAGAAGAAATAATATCATTAAGATTATTTTTAACAGCCTCAAAAAACGTTTTTGAGATGCATTTAATATAAGTACATATGTGGGCGATGCCCAAGTCCTTATGAAGCTGTCTGTTAGTAACAAACCAAGGTGACATCGACCGCAAATCTCAATATTTTGTTTCCAAGACCTGAATCTTGCGTATATTCGTGGAGGTGGTGTTCGCTCATATAGGGAGAGCATAAGTTATTATCGGACGATTGACCATTTTGTACAATAATAATTTATGGTCAATCATCAAGATAGCATTTCTCCGAAGGACAGATCCTAGTTGACATCTCACTGCATCGACTTTAGTGATAATATCATGAATATGAGGGTCTCATTTGAGCTTTTGATATAGGGTTATACTCAAGTATTTGATGGTCTTTTGCCATTCAGTTAGTTTCAAATATTTAAACGTTTTGGGTTTTTAATAAGCTTTACACTGAAGAGGATGGCATTGCCCTACTCAGTGTTATCTTGACCTTTCATTTATCGTACCACCCCTCCACCTCATCAAGATGTCTCTGCAGCCTGTCTATAGTAATCCCTGGACACAATGAGGGAGAAAAGAGGGCGATATCATCAGCATATTGGGCTAATAGGATGCGATCGAAAGATGGCATATCATAAAGGTAGAGTGAAAAGAGAGAGAAGGACCTAGGAGAGAGCCTTGGAGTACTTCAGCGGCCATTACTCTCTTTGAAGATAGAAAGGTTTTAACTTGCACTTGAAAAGTTCTCTTTGACAAATATGACTGTAAAATACTGGTAAGAGCCAAAGGTACACAGATCTTAATTAACTAGCAAATCAAACCATCTGTCCAGACGCGGTGAAAAGCTTTGGCCACGTCTAGAAAGACAGCAACAACTGCTTCTTTCTTATTCAAAGATTCGGCGATTTACTTCACCACTCTGAGAATTCGATGCTCAGTTGATCTGTTTCGCCTGAAATCAAATGATAGGAGGCAAAAGACAAAAGACTGAATGATAAATACAGGGTGCAGGGAGAGAAAATCGTCCAATCTGCTCAGAATGATTCGCTCAAACAGCTTGCCCAAGCAAGAGAGCATGCTGATTGAGCGATAACTCAGAAGAAATGTTGGGTTCATTCCCTGCTTGTGGATAAGCCGAACAAAAGCATTTTTCCAAATATCAGGAAAAGTATGGTTTCTACGAAGTATGTTAAAAAAGATGTGTTATGGCTTTCTTGGGCAGATGCCTGAACATCCTGTTCGATATCTTGTCAGGACCAGTAGCTTTATTTAATTTAAATTTCTTGATACTCTGAATCAATTCTTGAAGAGAGGTAAATAAAATTTTTGATCTTTGTGTCTGATCAAAACATAAAAGTTCATACTATACCTTCTCATAGGTTTCATGGTCGAAAAGGTCAAAATTCTCTTGAAATTGTAGCTCAAGTGCATCTGCAAATTCCTCAGATTTATATTCTTCACTATAATACATTTCTGATTCCCCATGAATGGGAGGGTAATTCAGGTGAGGGTTTTTCAATACCCTCATCATCTTCCAAATGGAGTTCTCATGCGTAGAGAGTGAAGATACCTTTGAATTTCTTCTGTCTTCGTGGAGTTTTTGTCTCTCTTCTGTCTTGAGGGAGTAAAAAACTCCTTATCAGATTTATTACGAGTTCTTTGCCATGCATGTCAGGCTCTGTTCTTCTCTTTGATGAGATAGGAGAGATGCGATGGAAGAATGTAAAAATCTTTCTTGGAAAAATTAAACAGTATTATAAAGGGGTTATTTCAGTACTGGCTTCAATTATTGAGTCATGCAACAGATTAGTAAAGTTGGAAATGGAATCATTAATAGATCTGAATGAAAGAGGTGAGCAAGATCCAGAAATCTTATTATTGACGGTACCCTTGTAGAGTTCCCAATTTATAAGACGGTGTGATTCTGTGGTAAAAACTGTATACAGATATAGTCAAACAAATTGGCAAGTGATCTGAATTTAGCTGACTCAGAGCACAAAGTTCATGGAATGGTAGAAAATTGCCAACGATGACCATAACCAAAGCATCTGGTCTGTGCATGGTGTTAAAAGGGTAAAATGTTGGCTTACTTGGAGCATCAACAATAAGTCCTTTCTTAGTAGCATTATCTAGCAGCAATCTGCCGCTCTTGTTTCAGGTTCTAGAGGACCAAGCTACGTTCTTGTCATTTAAATCGGCTGCCAGAACAGTAGAAATTCTTGTATCAAAAATGGAATTAAAATCATCGCATACAAAGTCAGAATTTGGTAGCATGTATACAGCTATAAAGTTAATATTACCAAGATTGGTATCAGTCAATGTTATTACAGTAGTTTCTAAAGTTTTCAGATGAGTAGCAGGAAGTAAGTGATGTTTTATGGATCTCTTGACAACAACATCAGTACCCCCCCCCCCCCCCCCCTCCACTGTTGTGCGAGCGATCCGTCCTACATACTTCGAAGTTAGGAAATTTAAGTAAATCAGAGTTACGGAAGTGCGTTTCGCCCAATACGACGATGTCAGCCTGAGAATCTTCAAAAAAAACTCCAGAAATGAAGAAGATCGGTAAGAAATCCGTGGCTATTCCATGCAAAGATCTTAAGATAATTTTTCTGAATACCATTATCCAACAAAGTTTAGAATAGATATTAAATAGTCGAAAGCTTTTAAGCCAACTGTTAGCTTTCCCATTAAGCCATTAGCTTTTTGATACTTTGCAATGAGAGTTTTAAAAGTGAGCAGAAGTTTAGAAACATTCAAACTCTTAATAATCTGAAATATCTCCTTCAGATCATTTAAGATATTAGCATGAAAATGATCACTAGTACGAGGTATTTCATTTGAACGTTTTTTGGTGGGGGTTTATTTACGGGTAAAAATTTCCCTTAATCATTTGTATTTGCTAAAGGTGCTTTATTTGCAACTTTATTGCATAGCTCCATGAAGTGAACTTTAGTTAGCTAAACTTTTACTTAAATTGTCTAATAATAACCTTGGGCGAGATCGGGTATCTAACTCCGGTGGAGCCGATGGTCGGCAGGTTAGAATTATAATAGTCTAATTATTTACCTAAACTAAAGGTGCTTTATTTGCAACTTTAATTAGCATAAGCATTTAATGCAATAGCATAAGACTGCATTAGCATAAGAAACCTGTGGAGTAACAGGCATACTATTTGTCTTCTTTAAAGGATTGGTCTTCTTCTTTGAAGCAGTCACAACGTCCCGTTTGGAAAAGTGGGTACATCCTTTATAATTAGCCGTATGGCTAAGACAGCAATTGGCATATTTAGGAGGAGTATCGGATTTATGTCGAGGACAATCTTTAGTAAGATGCTCACCCTCACATTTCACGCATCTCGGGAGGTTGTAACACTCACTTTGAGCATGCCCATACCTCTGGCTTCTGTGGCACTGAGTTGGGCTCTTTTTGGCTCTGTAGTTCTCTAACCTAATCTTTAGGTGAAAGAGATCCGAGATATCGTATATTTTCTTGTTAGCTGCATTTTTGGGAAGCTCCACAAGAAATACTGGTATCAATATTCTCTCTTTCCCACGCTTCAGCTGAGAAATCTTAATGACTGAGAATCGTAAGCCTACTAGTTCACGTTTTATTTCCTCACAGTCAACATCAGTAGGTAGATTTTTCAACATTACTTTCAGGTTTATTTTAACTTTTAATTTTTAAGTATGAAACTGTTGTTTGGTTGTTTCAAAATTTTTCACAAATTCACGATAATCATCAATGCATTTGGTTTAAATGCGAATCGAGTCTCCTGAATTCTTGGCAGTGAAACTTTCTACTGCTATCCTGGTTAATTCCCGATGAAAAGTTGTCCAGTTTTTAGGAGATCGGAGTAAAATGAGGGGAATTTTTTCTCTCCTATTTCCTTTAGCCTGGTATTGAGCAAGATCTTCATTTTCGCCCATTTCAGACTCATTTGGATTCAGATTCTCTTCATCTAAGACAGAAAATCTGGTTTTTGAGATATAATCAGTCTCAACAGAAGCCGAGAGGGCTCTTTAATGTCCCTTCTTGACCTTTTTAAAACAATCATTGACTGTGTCAAATTCTTTGTGAGACTCAATTTGTAAAATATTTCAGTTATTATCATTGTTTGGTACAGTATCCATGTCATTCATTGGATTATTAGTACATTGGCCAGATGTAGAGATGCTTGCCAGCTTAGCAACCTCAATGACATTTTCCATACTTTGGCATTTAGCATTACATATACGAATGTTCATTTATCTTTTTTTTCGAGATAGAACTTTTGTAGAATTGTTTTATTTATGAAAGCATATCTCATGGGAGGAAGTCCATGGATACCTTTAATGATGGGGAGATTATTTAATATCTCATTAACATCACATAAAATAATGTTTTTCTCAGTTATAAAAGCACAGACTTGTGCCACATAGTTAACATGGGAGCTTTCTCGTGTCGTCAGATATAGCTTTAGTCATAACCGAAGCTTCCTGGTGGTCCGATTCAAGAGAATCTTTGAATTCGTCCTGTCGGTGGTCCGCAACAGAAATAGTAGTTCCTTCGTTTTGTGACATCATGTTAAAAAATAAGAAATTTGCTATTTTTCAAATTTCAGGATATAATTGAAATAAAAGATAAACGTGCATTTATAAATCCTTTACAATACAGTTTAAACTTCACATTGAAACTTGTAAAACAATTCCACAAGTAAAGAGAATAAAGTCATAAATAGCAAAAGCTTCAAAACTGATAGTTAAATATTGACCGTTAGAATCTAACGCGTATTGCGCAATCCTAACGTAACATTTCTTTTTAAAACAAAAACTTCAACGGAAGTTTAACGGAATAAAAAAGAGACAAATTAAATATTTGTCAGTTAAAATCGAATACGTATCACAATCTCTCCCACACAGAGATAAAAAAAACGAACAGTAAATTAGCAATCATAAGACTGCAATTCGGAAAATAAGTAGAGATTTCAGCTTGAAATCCCTATATTCCTACACAAATAAACTAAAGTTTAGGTAAATAATTAGACCGTGGCCTAGTGGTTAGCGCGCTTGGCTACTGATCTACGGGATCTGGGTTCGAGCCCCGCGTAAGGCATGGATGTTCGTGTTGTTTTTATTTTTTTTTTTATATTATAATTCTAACCTGCCGACCATCTGCTCCACCGGGGTGAGATACCCGATCTCGCCCAAGGTTATTATTAGGCAATTTAGGTATAAGTTTAGGTAACTAAAGTTCACTTCATGGAGATATGCAAAAACACGTCACTTCATGGAGATATGCAAAAACACGTCACTTCATAGAGATATGCAAAAACACGTCTGCTTCCTTTCACGTCTAAGCTCCAAGTCCAATATAATGTATTTAATGAATCCTTTTATATTAATAACAATTTTGGTTTTACAATTGGGTAGGTTTTAGAAACGATGTATTTTATATCAGTAACGAGTCAGATTAAGATTCCAATAGCTTCCTTAATGCGCTTTTTATTGAAATATAACAAATGATATTAGGTAACATCGGAATTATCTATCTAAATATTGATATTTCAACAATATTCGTTCGATATTTTAAACGTTACGAAAGCTAAAACAATAAACAACTACGTAGTTCATTTTGCAAAAATTATTCAATACTAATGAGTTTTGAAATAAACATTGGCCAAATTGTTAAAATTTGAATATAATAACATTTAACGTAATGGTTATATCTTTCAGTTTGAATTATTTTCCACATTAAGTTTGCATTGATGTGCTAAATAAATGCTTCCGTAATTAAATGCTGAGTATTCTTTGTAATCAAATCGCATCTGTTTCATTTAATAAATTGCTTTAACCACCATCAGACCTGAATTTTTGTTTACAGAAAAAAACAATGTTGCCATTTAAATGTGCTTTATTTATGATTAAAAGGACAAAAATATACAAAAATTATTTTTAACGTCATTTCACCAAAATTCAGGATGTACATTATAACTTAGAAAACGTCCTAAAAGTTGCAAAATTCTGAAATCTAAGAAAGCAATCAAAAGGAAACGAATTTTAATTTATTCGCACTTTGCCATGATAAACACTTCAAACGAACCACTTCGAAACGTAGAGAGACAGTTCTTGTTGCCCATCAGGCATATTTATCTTCAATGTTTGTTGTATGTAGTTTCAAATATATCCATAGATGACATCAAATACACTGGCAAACACACAAAGAGGCTTTGAAATGAAAATAGCCAATCCTTATTAATTTCGTGGTGCTGAACACGAAAATGACAATCGTGGTTTCGATTGGTCTTGTTTTGGAGAGAGAGAGATGGTCATGTATAAACAACTAGTCTGCATTGAGTACATAGGAAACCATTTCACAATGCTGCATTTTAAACTCCAGATTGCAACGTATTGTGTTGTATTGCATCAGCCCGCCATGTAACAACCCCCTGAGATATTGCATCATTGTCTGCTGCAATGTAATTGAGTCATGACATCGTGGCTTTACGATCGCTGGCAAAAGATGATGCAATCGTTAGTTGTAAGCGATGTCTCGTAGCGTGAACAAGTCTTTTGAGAGATGCCTCGTAACTGTGTTAATAGTGTATATGTCGCAGGGAGATGATGAAAATAGGGATTTGATCAAATCCCTAAGGTATATGATAGATTCACGGAAGATGTTAAAATAACAACTCTGTGGGGTGATTTCCCAGTAAGTGATTTGATCAAATCCCTTAACTGTTTTAGTGAAAAGATGAAATAAACAAGTCAGGACTCGCACAGCTCTATGTTTCGCTTGTTACCACTCCCCTTTACCTCACCGCTCCCCTCTGGCGTCCGTGCCGGCCAGCGCTCAAACATTACGCGAGGAAGGTTGCGCGCATTTTTATTATTGTTTTCTATATTTCGAGTTTTATCAAGTACCTACCGTAGAAAAATGAGTTCAGATATAGAAAAAAAACAAACTCTGACCGAATTTGTATCTGAAGAACAGTTTAATGAAACTATCAGGACGTTTTTTGAACAAGCGGTATGAAAAAGAAAAACCTTTGTGGACTCGCGGAAGGATAGAAGAAGCTGTCACAATCATTGAACAATTTAAATTAGCACCACTACTTAAACATTTTTCCCAGAAAGGTAAAAAAAAGGACCCTTTCTAGTGTTCAAAGTAGTGTCACGTGAGCTAAAGATTCATACTCAAGAGATTCACCACTTGACGGATTCGTTCTCACTTGGCCTCCGCTCATTCGGGGCGTTTCATTATAATTCGGACCACGGAGTCACGTGACCCGAAGATTCATACTCAAGAGATTCATCACTTTACAGATTCGTTCTCACTTGGCCTTCGCTCATGAAGGGCGTTTTGAATAATTCGGCATTCGGTGTATTGTAGATCGAGATACATTAAGAATACCTTAAAAAGGCGATTCAGCAAGGAGATAATAAGAGGTGAAAAAGGCGATTCGGAAAAAAACGAAAAAAGTACAATGTACCGGCTAATACAATTCCGTAATAGCCGAAATAATTTGTGTTTCAATGATATTGTTGTATTAACTATTCTAATTTAATAATGCTGTTTTTAAAAATATCAGCTTAAGTACCTATTTTTTTTGTTAATTAGTTTCGAATAAATAATTTGTGTTTCAATTACTATTGTTGTATTAACTATTCTACATTTAATAATGCATGGTTTACTAAATAAATACTTTTAATATCTAGACAATATTATTTCACTTTTCACTAAAACAGTTAAGGGATTTGATCAAATCACTTACTTTCTTCAGGGAAATCACCCCACAGAGTTGTTATTTTAACATCTTCCGTGAATTGATCATATACCTTAGGGATTTGATCAAATCACTATTTTTATCATCTCCCTGCGACATATATACATTTTGTTACATTTGCGGGGAAGTGACGTTTGCAAGCCAGAGAAGGACCATCACTCCAATAGTGAAAGCAGCGTATGTTGTATTTTGGATCCAAGATCGGAGACTAGGACAAGGCCTGGGCCCCACACGTATGCTGCATTACGTGTGCAAGAAATCTTCCGAAGTGGCTGAAAGGCGAAAAAGTGGCGATGCTATTTGCTGCTCCTTGGTTTGGAGAGAGCCAAGCTATCATGCAAATGACTGCTACTTCTGCATGGTTCCACCTGTTTCTGGACGCATCACAAGGAAAAAGAAGTGGACAATAGCTACCCGAATATACAATCTTCTCTCCGACCAGTTCCGCACTGCGAAGTTCTTCCCGTTCCCGAACCTCCAAAAGAATTTTACATCGATTCAGACGACGAGGAGGGAGGTGAACCAGCGTCGGGTTTTCCACAGCCTTCAGTGTCTAATGATGATCCATACGTCTGCCACGGTGCGTCATCTGCGCCACACATTCTCACCGAAGAAGAAATGAACGATCTTGTTAGCGATCTGGAGCTGTCCAAGGCCAAAGCACTGTTACTTGTATCAAGGCTTAAACAATGGAATCTTCTCAAGAAAAATGTCCCAGTGACTTCGTTTCGAACTCATCATGAGTAGTTTTCCCTTATTTCAGAAAGGAAGATGACCTTGTGTTCTGCTTCGATGTAGAGGGCCTGATGAATATCCTCGGAATCAAACATGACCCTCAAGAATGGGGACTATTCATAGACTCATCGAAATGGAGTCTCAAGGCAGTGTTGCTACATAATGGAAATCGATTTCCATCCATTCCGGTCAGACATGCTGTCTACATGAAAGAAACCTACGATAATGAAAACAGCTGTTGCCTGTCTCCAATACAGCAAGTACGGCTGGCATCTCTGTTGTGACTTGAAAGCAATGGCTCTATTGATGGGCGTGCAGCTGGGATATACGAAGTACTGCTGTTTCTTATGTGAATGGGACAGCCGAACAAAGACTTTGTACTACGTGAAGAAAAACTGGCCTCAGAGGAAATCTCTGAAGGTCGGAGAGAAGAATGTGGACACCCAGCACTGGTAGAAACATACAAAATCCTGCTGTCATCCCTACACATCAAACTCGGTGCGTTGAAAAACTTCGTAAAATCCATGGACCAGTCTGCATCCGCTTTCAAGTAGTTGGCTGACAATTCCCGCGACTCAGCAAAGCGAAAATGAAAGAGGGAATTTTCGTTGGTCCTCAGATCCACGAGCTGTTCAGAGACCAGATGTTTGACAACCTGCTTCAGAGTGACGAGAAAAAAGGCTTGGGACCCGTCTTCTGGTGTCAACTAAATTCCCCAGGCAGACAACTGCAAGAAACTTGTTAAAGACATGTTGTCTCTGTATCACAAACTTGGCTGCAATATGCCCTTAAAGATTCACTTTCTCCATTCCCACTAAGATTTCTTCCCCGTCAACTGCAGCATGGTTAGTGATGAGCAAGGAGAACCTTTTCACCAGGACATTGCAACGATGGAGAAATGATACAAGGAAAACTGGTCCACTTCAATGTTGTCTGACTACTGTTGGACGCTCGCCAGAGATGATCCTGAGCAGCTGTACAAGCGACGGGCAAAACGACGTCGGAAGTAGAAGCGGAGTTTTACCGATACATGTCATATGTACGTATTTCTCTATTATATACGAACCTATTGTGGATTTCTCAGAAATCGTAGCCAATTTTACATTTTCATTGACATATTCGTGTTCAGCACCTTGAAATCTTTAAGAAATGGCTGCCTTTATCTAAAAGGCATGGCTTTTAATTTGTTGTCCAGTGTTATTAAGGGCAAACTGTGCAATGTGTGTCTCCCGTAGTGTTGTCAATTTTATTTTAGTGTGCTGCGAGTATTCACGGCGACATATATCGTGCCGTGGGCAAAACGTTTGAGGTTTATTGGTTTACATTTCTTGCCACAAACCACATCCACCTCTTCCAGTGTTTGAAAAATTCTGAAAAGTAATGTATATTGTAATGTACAGAGGGTCTAAAGCAGTGGCGTAACTAAGAGCAGAAGGATCAGTAGCAAAACTACGGCTACCCTAGTTTCATTACTTTTGTGGTTGATATGGAGGCCTAAAATGTTTTTATTGAATTAAATGCACATTTTTCAGTTTGAAAATATAGTTATAGATTACGGATATTTAGAGCCCTGGGCGGACAGCGATAGTCCTATTCGCATCCGCATCCGCAAGGTCTCATCTGGAACGTCTCATACGCACTCACATTCACAAAACGTTATTAACATCTGCGTATATTTCCTACTTAGTAACCGTCGAGATTTTGCAAATTCTTGAAGTCCGATGTATGTTTGCCAGTAAATCAGTGTAATGGTTTATTAATGACTAATTAATAACCGAAAATATATACTGTAAAAAATTAAGTGTTTTGTATAATAAAAATATGATTTACTAAATTTAGACAAAAATTTACCTAATTCTAATTTTCCAAATTCATATGAATTAATTTTGCTCTTTTAAATACAGTTATCGGCGATTACGGAAAGACATTCCTCTTTATTATCCAATAACTCTCGTCTAAAACTTCTTAATATCCCGACTGAAATTTTCATTCGAATGATATTTAATTCTCATTTTCTATGTAACACCCCAGTAATTTTTGGAATTTATATTTTGCTTTGCCAGCAAAAAGATCGCTTCTTTCACATGGGATAAGTTTTTTCTAATCTGTGGTTTTATCCCATGGACTATTTTTTCAGTGTGAATATCATTGAAATTTTCAAATCAGATTTCTTTTAACATCTTCTCGAGTAATTTTTCACTCATGTCAACCACCAATAATGCAATAACGTTCGATCATGTTTCTGCATATCTTACCAAATACGAGATTTTATCCGCCATCCGCGTTAACATCAATTTTTTTAACCACGGTTTTATCTACTATCTGCTTCATGGTTAATTCTCCAAGAGCTTTTCAATGCGGATATCCGCCGATAAAACGTAGAACCTTGAGCGGATACACGTATCCGCTCAAGGTATGGGTAGTAAATAATTACTACCCGTACCTTGAGCTAATAAATAATACTAAATATTATAATACTAAATATTTATTAAATTACTACCGCTACGGATAGTAATTTAATAAAGTATCCATACAAACATTGCTATTCCTAAATAATTGTGATTATTTCTATCTTTTTGATTTTAGTATGGTATGAGTTTGATTTTGAGTGGATCCTCAGAAGTCCACGACATTTTTCCACCTATGTCACCCTATTATTACGTTACTGGTCTGAAATGGTTAAGATATTATAATTCTCACTGGCTAAAAGTTTTGATAAATGTCTGAATTAATGTCTACTAAGTTTCTATAGTTACAGTCAAGGCGAGATCTACGCGAAGTCCCCTCCCAATTTAGAGTACTAGTAACCAGAACGGAGGGGGAAAATATTAAACACACTTATATAAATATATAAACACTGAAGTGCCATTGAATTAGGGATAGTAGACGTTATACAAATTCAGTACCGCAAGTCCCGCATTTGTGAGCATGCGTGACTGAAACTCTGGTCATATATTGCTGTCAGCTTTGACTTCTCCAAGCATTCGTCGTGAGAGGCGTAATGGGAAAGGTGCAGAATTTTGATGCATTTGACAGAGGGCAGATCGTAGGTGCCCGACGGATGGGAAACTCGATCTCCGAAATTGTCAAAGAACTTGGATATTTTCGTACAACAGTTTCAAGAGTGTTCCGGGAATATGAAAATTCCGGTAAAAAACAAGCACCCGGACAAACTGCAAAGGACAACCAGCCTTGAATGATTGTGGGCTTTGCAGTCTGACCCGCATCGTACGGACCGATAGAGGTAAGACATTACTTGAAATCACCTCCCATCTGAACGCTGGTTCTGGCCAGGAAGTCAGTACATGGACCATGCAACTCTCACATCATCATCTTGGCTTTGGGAGCAGCCGACCTACGAGAGTCCCACTTCTAACTGCATGACACCGAGCTCAACGCCTTGTCTGGGCTAAAGAATATCGTAACTGGACCATCAAAAATTGACAACGGATAGCCCGGAGTTATGAATCCCGATTTAAACTTCATCACGCCGATGATAGACTGAGGGTATGGCGCCAAGCCCATGAAGCCATGGATCCTGCATGTCAGGTCGCAACAGTACATGCTGGTGGTGGCTCAGTGATGGCCTGGTGTGTCTTCAGATGGACGTCTGTGGGACCTTTGGTACGTTTAGCGACGACTCTCAATGCATCCCAGTACGTAGAACTCGTGGCTGACCATTTACACTCATTTATGGCCATCATGCATCCCAATGGAGATTGTATTTATCAGCAAGACAACTGTTTATCTCACAGGTCCAGTTTGGCTACTGCATGGCTGCAGGAGCATTCTGCTGCTTTTGAAATAATGAATTGGCCACCTAGAAGCCCAGATTTAAATCCCATCGAAAATCTCTGGGATACCGTCGAGCAGATTGTTCGGGCCTGTGTCCCATGAGCAACGACCTTGACAGATTTGTGGACAGCTCTGGAAGATGCATGGGTCTCCATACCTGTGGAACATTTACTCAAACTTATGGAGTCCTTACCTCATCGTGTGGCGGCCGTTATCAGGGCCAGAGGAGGTCCAATACGTTACTAGGTTGCTATCCCTAATTCAGTAGCACTTCACTGTATTACCCGTTTTATCAGGTAATTTGTTAAAGAGCAATAAAACGGAGCTAAACAAATTATAAAAGAACAGCTTTTAGGTCATTCCTTCTTGATCTTGGCTCTCCTGTCCTCCACTACTTCATTTATCTGCGCTAAATCCACCCTGCCCTCGGTCAGAGGGGAAACCGATGGGACATGGCACGTGTGTGGGAGAGATACACATTGTGTACGTTAAAGAAAAGCTGGATGGCCTTGACGGAAGGCTTGTGTCTGTCTCTAAACAGCTGTCCGCTGAGCCTCCTCCCCCCAACTTTCTCTAAGCCCTCGGGGTTTTTGTGACCTGCCAATTTAGCTCATTGTGTACAAAAAAGTGTTGTTCAGTCGTACCAGAACCCAAACGAAAACAGAAAAAAGAGCCCAACTGGCGCCCGGTTAGGAACCGACGTGTTAAACAATGTCTTCAGGAAAGAAAGGTATTTAAAAATCTAAAACCAGCGTATTCCTAGACATCCCTGCCCATACCAAAATACACTAATCAAAGGTTTTAGGCACGATCTGCCGCTGGTAAATCTACTAGTAGCTTGCAAAAAGATTCTGTTTTACTTCTTCTTCTTATATCTGTAATTTTTTTAACCTTAATCTCTTCCGGATAACATGTCGACAATAAGAAACTAAATTTATGAATATCTAAATTTTCCCTCTAGTATTCTTGGAAATTTATGCGTGTTTTCAGATACTTATTTTGTCACCAAGTTGACATTTAAATTCTAATGTACTTATTTTATCTGAAAGTTCAACATATTGTAGCTCTCTAAGCCGTTGACAAGCTGAATGACAAATCTTAAACAGCCTCTGACACTGACGATAATCCTGCTATAACCAAAGCCGAAATTCTAACATAAATTCATGTTTCCTTTGTTTTACAATATCTTTTTATTTAAAGTCTACTCCAAGATTGGACAAACATGCTTTAAAGTATTTTTTTTTATTTCCCTATTTTTAAAACGATATATTAGCGCAATATATTATTCCGGATAAAATAGTTTATTATTTTTTCCGTTAAAATTTATTCATTGAAAAGAATAAATATTATCGCAAAACATGGTGGCTGAACTGTTTCTGTGTCGACTCTCAAATGAAATGTAGAAATCGAAAAAGATCTAAATATTTTGTTAATTTTAACAACTGATTGTGTTAATTGTACTGATTGGGATACAAAATTTATTTTTTCAAAAGTGAGGTAGGGACTCCTGCAAAAAGAACGGAGGTGACCTATAAGCTCTATTAGGCTTATTCTGGTTTCAGGACAAGCCGAATAAAACTTCTATTAGGTCTATTAGGAAAACATAGACAGACCCACTGACTTAGTATTAGTAGTCAAGAATACTAATCGCTAGGTCAGATATGGCAATTTTGTGCTCATACAGTAAATTAGAAATAACACATCATGCGTTTTTTTTTTTACTTTAAGCAAAAGACGTCGTACCGATACACCGGTTTTACAGTCTTAGAAACGGTGATGGTAATTACCCGGTGAAAATAATACGATTTTTATGAACAGCATATTTCTGACTTGAACTAAAAGCTATACTTAACTATATCACCTTCTAGGATGTGAAGTGAACATGATTATTGATTGTTCTATTGTTTCCAATTCTTAGTCTTTCTCAAACTTAGTGACGCGAAACTTTGAACAATTAAAACAGTGCATTAGTCTTTTTAAATTTCTTCATAATTCAGTAACTGTATTTTAACTTAGAGTTTTCAGTGTTGTTTTTATGTGATAGAGTAACGGTTACAAACGATATTTTTTATGCAGCTATCTGGGGATTTTTATCTTGCTGCTGTTACGGAAGCTCTGTCTCTTTTACAAGAGGGATGTTAAAGAAACAAGCGTTGACCAACTTCTGCCAGTGGTCTTGTTGGGACCTTAGTATGGATTCCTTAGTAGGGTTGGGTTGTTTTACCTCTGAGCGGTACTTTTTTGCACACAATGGGCTAAATGGCCAGGTCACAAGAACCCCGAAGGCTCAGAGAAGGTTGGGGGAGGAGACCCACTGGAACGGCTGTTGGGAGACAGATGGTAGCCTCCCGTCAAGGCCATCCAGCGTGTTCTTTAACGTGCACAGGGTATGGCTCTCCCGCACACGGGGCCACGGATTAACGTCCCATCCGACAGATCTTTAGTAAGAGATGAAAGACAGTTCGAATTCAATGAGGGATTACTGTTAATCTTGGGAGAACAACGATATTGCATTTCAAATTAAAATTAAATAGTCCTACTCAAAACGATCGATGATTGATGTAGGCAAGAACAGAAGAACAGAAGAGTGTTCGATGAGCAGCTTATGTCAGGCTTATGTCAGGTGAAAGTTAATTTTCCATTAGAAAATTGGATTGAGCTGTTTTAATCTCTTAGCAAAGGCGTCGATGGGGAGGGGGGACATTTATTTGAGGGAAGAGCTGAAAAGCAAAGCGATGTTTTTCATAATGAATGCGGTTGCAAATAAAATATCACGTATATATCATGATATAATACAACTAAAGAACTTCTGAAAAACAAACGTTTTCCAGAAGATTAAAAAGAGTATTTTCTGACAATAAAGCCGACAACGAAATAAAGTAAAAAAAAATACATTCCTTTCCTAAAAAAAGTTAATATTTGGTAGACCTAATATTATTGAATATTAAGTGATTTTTCGATTTTTCCCAAGAGGGGGAGCAACTACCCCCCTTGATTCTCTCCCCCTGAGCTGCCTTCACCACTTCGGAAAGGCACTTTTTTACACACTATAGGGTAAATGGCTACATCACAACGATTCTATTGACTGAGAAAGTGGAAGAAAGGAAACCACGGGAGAGCTGTTAGGTTTGACGGCAAGTGGCCCGTCAAGGGGTATTCTTTATCGTGAACAGGGTATGGTTGTTATGCACATGGAGAAATGGTTGTACTACTTATAAGTCATGATTGACGAGTAATGAGGGTTCGCTTTTAAAATGAATAAAATTTTTCCCTTTTTGCTAAACTTTAGCGCCCAATAACGATTGGAATTCAAATTAATGGGAAATTAGGAGCAAATTAGGAACAATTTTCTTAGTACCTCTCCAAAAGGGAAAGAATTTTTCGTTTTTTCTGTCGTAGGAAATCTGCCAACTGTCGTGTCAGTTGGTAAAAAAATTTTCTACTAACTGACACGACAGACGACGAGCAGATGACAAAGTGAAAACAATTGTTCGTTTTTTAAATCAAGGTGAAAATTAGTTTTCGAAAATTGATAATGACTATTGATTCTCATAGAATACCTTTGCAAAGTTTTCATGATTTTGATGAGACAGAAACAGGTAAGGAAGAAATCAATATACAAGGGCATGTTTTTTATTCCACGAGCCTGAATCACGTCTTTTTTTAATATACACTATACAGAAATGGGCAAATCGATGAGTTGAAAACACCCATACACAAAAAAAATCTGTCTCCTTACTACTTCTTTGTTTACTTGAAGTAGACTGATGAAAGCGGCCACCCAGTTAGTTGGAGTACCACATATCTCTTCCCAGCAAAGTCCTGTCTAGATGACCCGAACCCAGCAAATGAAATATTTGCTCCTGTTTGTTTATATTCTTTCTTTGCTACGTCCAGATTATATCTCGGTTTCTTTGTTTGTCATCATTTGACAATTAGAGCTATATAGTCAGCAAACAACAAAGGATGTCTGCAGCAACTTCTTAGTATTTGTCGGTGTTGCAGCAAGGTCTGGGGCATATATATATAAAGGTTTTAAGTTCCTATTGATATATTTAAGTATTTTTCAGGATTGTAAAGAAACATTAGGGACAAAAATAATGTTAGGCTAAAACAACAAAAAGGAGTTAATTTCGATTGAGATCAGCGCTTGATTAATTATAATCGGTATATATATATATAATTATGCTATACATAGATATAAGAGATAAAAATGAAATTACCAATATATCATTTGAATACATTTTTTTATAGAGATTTTAAAATATATTGTTCTTGATCAACGACGAACTATCATGTGGTTTCGCATTGCGGCCACATCCACCGTTCTGGTTTTTTGGATATTCTGTGTATACTCTTAAGAAGAATAAAAGGAGGACATAGAACAGGTGCGAAACCCAAGGCTGTCCGTCCACGTTTTCCGCATCAGTTCGGGATCAAGTCTACATTTTCCTTCATTCTTATCAAAGTCATTGACAAAGACATTCTCTGTTATCCTATGAGATTTTATTACACACATCGCTTGATTTACACCGTAGATGGGTTCCGGTAAATCACCGTGCAAATCGAAACCAACACTTATGAAAAGAAGAAAGAGAGATTCCGAACATATTCTTTTTATGAATAAATATTGCCCTGAAAGTTTTATTTTTACATATTTATCTCAAATTTCGGTTCAGCAGTAATAGTATGCATTAATGTAGCATTATTTTGTACTTTGCACTATTTCAGATAGACTTAGATTAATTTCTGATACATTTCTTTTTGGTAACGAGAAATACTCATCGTTATATGTAGGGGTATATTGTCGAATTTCAAGTCGAAATATGAAAGAACGATATTTATGAATTGAATATAAATTAGAATTTAAATATTTGTACCTAGTGTTTTATTTCGAAAAAAAATAGTATTTTTACATTTTATGAAAGAGTGTACTTACGAATCAGCTGCATTTATCCTATATAATGGTTTAAAAGTTAAACTTGTTGCTGAAAATGAGATTAAATACTGTTTTTACTAGTCTAAAAAATTAGGTCGAGAAAGTCAGATCTCGTTGACAGTTCCAAACAGACTTCATTTCATTAAGATGTCGCGAGACCGATTGCATTACAATGACAAGAATATAATTTTAGCGAAAGAATATAAATATAACTTGCTACAGATGACGATTTTATTAATATAGGAATTTACTGTTTCTATTTCTTTTTAAATATAATTTAAAAAATTTTCAATGATATAAACCATTTTATTTTTATTTTCGGACAGTCTGTTATTCTACCTTGACGCTATATCATTGTTAATTCATAATCATATCATATATCATAAAAACACTCAACCCGTACCGTGTAAAACCGAGTCTATAATCGTGTAAAACGAAACTGGTTGCATTTTCTTCACCGTGTAAACTGAGTACCGTGTAAATTGGGGGATAGGTATATTGTTATTACTGAGAAATAGTTCTTAATTTTCATGAAATATTTTTGTACTAATTTATGATAATCTCTTATTATTTTTACTAAGAGATAGTCATTGATTTTCACGGAACATTTTTTGCAGTATAATATTAGAATCTATTATTATTATTATTGATAGAGAGTTATTAATTTCTAAATAGCATTTTTATGCTAATTTATGTAAATTTATTATTATTATTATTCACATATAATCGAAATATTCGAAACACAGTCAATGACACAAAAAAGAAAAAAAATCATTGGCTGGCGGTTTGAGTTGATACAAGTTTCAGCATGAGATCTAAGTATCAACTAGGTATCGTCGTAAAATGTATGTAGTTCCAAGTAGTGCTGTCTTTTGCAGTTCTGAGTATGTTATATCAGAAATTTGTAGCTTCTTGAGATGGTTTATAAAATTTTTTGAGATAGTGCCAAGGGCCCCGATGACAACGGAGACAACATAAGTGTGTTTAGCCCACAGTCTAGTAACTTCAATTGCTAAATCTCAATATTTAGTCATTTTTTCTTGTTCTTTATCCTCAATTCGGGCATCACCTGTAATTGCAATGTCTACAATCTACACTTTTCTATTTTCAATTACAGTTATATCTGGTGTATTCTGTTCGAGATGTCGATCAGTTTGGATTCTAAAGTCCCACAGGATCTTATCCTGGTCATTTTCAACAATCTTCTCTACCTGATGTTCCCACGATTTCTCGGATACTGGCAAATTGAATTTTTTGCATATAGACCAGTGGATCAACTTCGCAACTCTATCATTCCTGTTCTTATAGTCTATTTGTGCAATTTTTCTGCATTCACAAATAAGATGAGACAGAGTTTCATCTTTCTGCTGACAAAGTCGACATTTGGAATTTTCAGTAATTTTCTGAATTCTAGCTTTCATAGCATTTGTTTGTAATACCTGCTCTTGTGCAGCAAAAATCAGATCTTCAGTTCCTTTCTTGAAAGTACCCTGTTTCAGCCATGCCCATGTCAAGTTGTAATCACTTTTCCCCTTCAATATTCTTCAGATGTTGTCCATGAAGTGGCTTGTTCTTCCAGCCATTTAGTCTATTTTCGAACTGTTTTTTTTCTTAAATTCAGCCTTGGTTTCTACTGTTTTTAATACGTTTTCAGTTTTAACTGCTTGCAGTAACTTTTCCTTGCTTCTGTTGATATAGTCATATAGGCTTCCTCTTTCTTCTTCTACTATTTGTTGTACTTGTAGTAGTCCTCTTCCTCCAATTTTTCGTGGTAGATATAATTCCACATCACTTATTGCATGGTGTGCATGATGCATGTTCAAAAGCTTCCGAGCTTTCCGATCCAATGTTTCTAATTCATTTTTTGTCCAATCAATTATTCCAGCTGGATATCTAATGACTGGAATGGCCCATGTATTTACGGCTTTGATTGTATTCCCACCATTCAATTTGGATATTAGTATTTTTCGTATTCTTTTGATGTACTCCTTCTGAGTTAGATTTTTTACTTATTATTACATTATCTGATTCTAGAATTCCGAGGTATTTGCAATTTTCATTTTCTGACAGTGATTTCATAATATTACCATTTTCTACTTCTATTCCATCCATGCTCTGGATTTTTCCTTGGCGCATAGATAATATTGCACATTTTTCTAATCCGAATTTCATTTGTATATCATCACTAAATATCTGCACTGTATTCAGTAATGATTCGAGTTCAGTGTAGCTTTTTGCAAATAGTTTGAGGTCATCCATGTATAGCAGATGGTTTATTTTTCCATGTTGATATGAAACATTGTATCCCTTTTTGTTTTATTCAAAATCATTGACAAGGGGATTAAATAGATGTTAAACAGTAAAGGATACAAAGAATACCCTTGAAAAATGCCTCTTTTAATGCTAACTTTTCCGAGTTCTTCACCAAATGCAAGCAGTAATGTTTTCCATTTTTGCAAGTTTTCTTTAAGGAATTGGCAAATGTTTTTGCTGATTCCAAAAATTTCCAAGCAGTTGTCAATCCAGATATGAGGCAATGAGTCAAATGCTTTTTTATAATCTATCCATGCCATATTCAAGTTGGTTCTCCTTCGTTTAGAGTTCTTCAGTACCATTTTGTCAATTAGCAGCTGGTCTTTTGTGCCTCTTGACTTTTTGAAGTTTCCCTTCTGTTTAAATGGAAATAAGTTGTTTTCTCACAAGTAGTCATAAATTGACCTTGGAAGAATTCTTGTGAACAGCTTGAATGTTGTTGGGAGGCATGTGATTGGTCTGTAGTTGCTAGGTTCATTGCCGTTTCCCTGAACTTTCATTATTAAAAATGTGCGACCTGTTGTTAGCCATTCTTCACTAGTTGAATTTTGAAGCATTTGGTTAAATTGTATAGCTAAACGTTGATGGAGGCTTGTCAGATGCTTTAGCCAAAATCCATGCAATTCATCTGGCCCAAGTGCACTCCAGTTCTTCACATTCTTTGCATGCATTGAAACCATTTCAGTTGTGATCACCAAATCATCCATGTTTTTTCCTTTCAATTCATTGCAAATATCTTTGATCCAAGGAGCCTTTCTATTATGTTCAATTGGATTTTCCCATAATTTTTTCCAAAATTTTGGAGTATCTTCTTTACATGGGCTAATGTTCTTTTGAACTCCATTTTCATTCAAAGATTTATAAAATAGTTTTTGATTACTTCGAAATTGCAAATTTTCTTTGAATTGTTTTAAGCGTCCATCAAATCTTTCAATTTTCTTTGCAGTTGCTGTTACCCGTTGTTTTAATTCTTCCATAATTTCAACAATTGTTTTCCTTTCCAAATCATATCTTCTCGATTACCCATGTTTGACTTTTTCATTTTTCAAATTCCCATCCTTTAAGAATTTCAGGTTACTAAGGTCTCCACGGAGTTTCTTAATTTTCTTTTCAAGCCCAATTTTCCACTTTGGGGTACCAGGTGTTTTCTTTTTTGGCATTTTATAACTAAGCTCTTCTGTTATTATAGCAGCTGTACGATACATGAGCTGATTTGTTTCTTTTAGTGTATTGGTTGGAATTGTTTTAATTATTTCATTTGTATTTGCTAACAGATCACTCACTTGTTTGCTTCCGGTTTGGCGGATTACAGGCAGCCTTTCTCTAGCTACACCTTGGCTGAAATGATTTCAAATTTTCTCTTTCAGAAGACTCTACTGCTCAGTCAATTCATGTTTGTCAGGTTCTCCCAAAGGTTGTTCTTCAGGTGCAGCGCATGTTCCTCAACTGGATTTTCCAGTTCAACTGTCAAGAGGCATTCCACGATTTGGTCATTATCTCGTGTTGGTTCCTCTTTTGTCTGTTTCTCTAATTCTTGCGATTCCAATACTGTGAAAACTTTTTCCGGATAATAAACCTTCTTTGATCCATTATTCTTTGTTTTATTAAATTACTGTTTGGATATTTTGCCTTCCAAATTTGCATCATTCTTTTCTGAAAGCGACGGGCTGGTGGATTTGCCTTGTAGAAACATTTCGTAATTTCTCGATTTTCATCGATTGTCCAAATTTTAGTTTATTTTGTTCCAGTAGCACTACAGCAGCCTGTCCTGGTTTCTCAACAGGATCTGCTGATCCCTGAACCCATTTAACGACAGGTGCCCAGTAGCCCCAACACCTGACGCGGTCCTTGTTGACACGGGCGACGACCGATCCGGTATGAATTTCTTTTTATTTATTCTCATCATGTTTGATGGTTGTTGGGTACACTTAGTCTGGCTCCTCAGTCAAGATCTGTCTTGATTGGGTGGCCCTTCTTGTAGCTACGCTACCGCCAGCATAGCTCTTAATTTCATCGGAGCACGGGGCGGGGGTGGCTCAGTCGGTAGCGCGCCAGGCTCGTAATCTGTAGTTCCCAGTTTCGAGTCCCAGCTGGGTGAGCGTTGAGATTTATCTCCGCAAAATTCTCCGCCCTGCCCACGGTCAGTAGGGGACACCGATGGGCTTGGAAAGGTCGCCGTTCGTCGGATGGGACGTTAAGCCGTGGCCCCGTGTGCGGGAGAGACATACCCTGTGCACGTTAAAGAACACGTTGGATGGCCTTGACGGGAGGCTACCATCTGTCTCCCAACAGCTGTTCCAGTGGGTCCCCTCCCCCAACCTTCTCTGAGCCTTCGGGGTCCATGTGACCTGGCCATTTAGCCCATGGTGTGCAAAAAAGTGCCGCTCAGAGGTAAAACAACCCAACCCTTCATCGGAGCACGTAAGCCCCACCACTACGACAAAGTGGCACCCTTGGTGGGGTTAATATTATTATTATTATTTATTAATTTTCATAGAGCTTTTTTGTTATTTTTTAAGAATCTTTTATTATTATTAGTATTAGTGACATATATTAATTTTTACATTTTTTTGTAATAATATATTTTTCTCTAATATCTGTCTTGTACTTATAAACATTGAACCTTATGCATTTTAGGCATTGAAAAGTGATATCGTTCTGAAATGTGTTGATAATGCGTCTCAAATGATTAATATAATCTATCACTAGGCTTCTAACTCTTAATGAGCTTAAGATGGATGGCAATGGCGACAGGTTAGAAACTGCGTTAAAAAATTCGACATAATTTTTCGATATGTCTCCATCTCAAACATTTTATTGAGGTTCTTGTGACAAGACAACATAGTCCAGCGTATAACTAAAAAATAACTCTAATTGTAAAAAAAATAATTTTTAGTAATTCCTCTAAATATCTTTAAGATCATTTCTATGGAAATATTATTCAAGTGTTCCATTTATTAAAAATAAATACCCCCTCATGCAGCTGCTTGTCACAGAGGTCTGACAGGAGCATGTCAGTTTATATGCTAAAGTAGAAGGTCTGTGAGGATGGCCCGACCTGAGCAAAAAAACACACACATTCAAGCCTTATCCGGGGCTCGAACCCAGATCCCGTAGATCAGAAACCAAGCGCGCTAATCACTCGGCCACGGGACGTCAAATATTATTGTTCCGTTTCAAAATTTTTATTTTAATAGAAGCTAAATTTATATCAAAATTATTTTTTTTTACTGCAAGTACAATATAACTCACTAAATTAATCAGTTAGCAATGACGCTTGGCTACTGATCTAAGGGACCTGGGTTCGAACCCTGGGTAAGGCTTGGATGCGTGTGTGTGTGTGTGTGTGTGTGTTTTTTTTGCTCAGGTTAGGCCATCCTCACAGACCTTCTACTTTAGCATATAAAGTGACAGGCTCCTATCACAACTCTGTGGAAAGCAGCTGTTTGAGGGAAGGAGGGTTATTTTTTTTATTAATATGTATTTTTAATAAAAACGTTAAAATGTTTTGCTCCATTTCGATTCCATTTTTTGCACTTTAATTCCCATTTTTTTCCAGTTGGTTATTTTATTATTAAAACATATTTTCCAGTTCGGATTGTCTGGTTCATTATCCGGTTCGGGGCGAAAACCCCCCTGAAATGGCAAAGAAAAATTACCTTTAACTTTCAATCAACATACTTTGCTACATATTGCCATCACAGGCAAAAAGTAAAACTAGCGATAAACATCACAGACGATGTTCATAAAGTATAGTCAACAAAATCGTCTCTGAGTACTCAAATAACTTACAGATATCAAACACATAAAAAGTACCTTGAAGGGAATTCAAAGGAGCACAAATTGAAAGCTAAAATGCAAAAAAACAGTGATTTTTTTCTTTGTTGAAATTCAATAATTTAGACCTGTCATAGTTATGATCTACTTTAAAAGAATCTGAGTTTTTATCTTCATTTTACAAGCGGAATAGTTTTCACTTTTCCGTTTTTCTTGATCCATGTCATCACCAGCATTACTTTGAGATTCATATCAGGTAAGTGAGGTATTTGAGGTATTCGAATCACGTTTTCTATATCCCTATTCTCCTCCAATAGATGTCGACTCAACACATGTGTTATCACCTTGGTGATGATTTTTATTGACGGCCGGTCAACTGAAAGTGCAGTTGAAAGAAAAATCTATGGGACGTACATTTTGTCATAAGAGAACAGTTGGTTTGATCTAGTGTTCGTTAAATTAAATATAACTTCCCCAACTTCTATTGAAATTCAACGGACTGTGGAAAACCCGATTACTTTAAATTTTGATATAAAAGGCGTCGTTTACGACAAAAAATATTGCTTCGCCAATTCAGCTTATTGGCAACACACTTTTTTAAGTGTTTTCTTCAAAGGCTGTAATATGATTCCAGAAATATAGTTCTATCAGGAATTCGTAGCAGATAATTCGATTTTCTCAGTTACAGACAATCAGGTATTTCAAATTAATGTATGGAATGAAAAATTACATTCTAAAATAATTTCATGATTCAAAATTATTCAAATCATTTTTCTGGGATATGTATTTAAGTTTAACGTTTGGCACAGTCAAAATGGTTCCAAGGAAAACTTTCAAATAAAACAAACCTTCATAATAGACACTTCAACAAAAATATAAATAAATAAATAATGATTTAAAGAATGGTGATTACCACATTGCATTATTACCCTCAGCTCATAAACATTCAACACGAAACAAATATTTATATGTATTTACTTTCATCTCATAATTATTATTGTTCTGTTCGCAGGGGAAACTAACGTATAGCGATTCCAAAACTTACCTAGATTTGTACACATCTTAATCCTTATGAAAATAAAAACAGATCATCAGATTTTTCCCTTTACCTCAAACTAGAAATGTAATCTAGCTGTTCCCTTTTACCTAAAAAGTATGAATATAAACTAGCTTTTCCCTGTTACTACAAAACTAGAAACCCTGTTACCTGAAAAGTAGAAATATAAACAAGATTTTCCCTTTTATTACAAAACTAGAAATATAAGCAAGCTGTTCCTTTTTACTGCAAAATTAGAAACATACGTGTAAAATGATGTTTCAGTAACTGTTTTCCATTTGTTAGAAATATTTTTAATGATATGAGTGATGTAGTTTTTAACTGCAAAATAAATATATGTCAGAATTAGATTATATTAATTTCAGTGTAAAATCTGATTCAAAATACATTGTGTTTCTGTAATTATTTATTTCTGTTGTTGAAATTGTATTTTTTTGTTTATAGTCCTAAAATGAACTAGGAATTTAGTTGCGTATGGGAAGAGTTGTGTAAAGTGGGATTACTTTTTTAGTAAGAAGAAGTTTATTCGCAATCTTTTCTTTATTTATATACTTTTTTTCACTTTTTTATTTGCGACCCACCTACAAGAACGTTTGGCGACCCTACATTTGTAAACCGTCAAGTTCACATGTTTACCAGAATCGCTCTTAGATGGCAGCACTTTCCCATTAGACGTATTCTGTCCAGATTAAATCTTTTAGTTATTAATTCTAAATCATTAAAACGGATTTTGAGGAATATTAAAACTCTTTCGTAAATCCTTGATAATAGAAACTTATCCTTGATCTCTTTATATATCGTATATGCTGATTTCTGCAAAATAGAGAACATATTTCTCCTCAGACTGATATCTGTCAGTGTACGTCGACAAGAAATGTGTAGCCCAGGACTGAACCGAAACACAATAATCATCCGTGTCTATATGTAGAATGTTAAGTGATCTTTTGGTATACAGTAAATCACGTTAAATGTTTGTAACTGAGAAAGAAGCTATTTTTTTAATACTAAGTTAAATAGTATAAATTTGGTAAATTGACAAAACTTAAAAAAACCCAGAACTAGACTGGAGGCTTATTATTTTAGTTCTACAATCTTTTCGTGAAATGACACATGCTGACGGAGGTTTGGAAATTTCCTTCTTAACTAATATGCATCATTAAAGCGTTTTTGCTATTTAACTAGAAAGCATCATATTGATCAACTTAAATTCCTTACGAATGTGTTCCTAAGACTAAAGATCAGCGTTACTCCCTAAGCAATTTAATAATAATTCCATATATATTAAAATTATAGCTTAAAATAAAATGAAATATCATACTACTTTTGTAGCTGCATAACAGATTAAAATGCAATCGTCCAAATGGGAAGATTTCAGTGGCCTTTCGAACACTGTTAAGGGAGGATTGGAATGTTTTACTTCCAAGCGGTCCTTTTGTGTACACAGTATGCTAAATGGCCAGTTTTATTATATTTTGACATTTGAATTATTTTAATATATTTTAGTACATTGGAAAATGTATCTAGCTAATGTACTGGAATTGTAATGAAAATCTCCATTTCTATTGGGTTGGTTTTACTGAAAAAAAAAAACTTTCGGCAGCTGAATAAGTAGCGAAAAGCATAATGGCTTTGTTCCAAGTGTCAGAAGAGTGAAATTGAACAACCTTGTGAACCACAGATGAATGTGGAAGCCAGGTAAATTAAAGAGAATCTTGAGTTGGATTCAACTGATGAAGTAATAACAAAAAAAGATTTGTGTATATGGTATGAAAGCATTAAAAACGAAATAACTATGAATATTAAAAAAGAACTGAGTGAGGTTGCAAAATCATTATAATTTAACTCAGAAAATATATCAGACCTTAAAAAAGAATTAAAACTTTTAAAACGGAAATTTTGCAGTTGAAATAACAAAATGTTTATTTAGTTAAAGAAACAGCAGTTTTGAAATCTACAGTTCAAGACATGCAACACAGGATAAATGAATTAGAAAACTATTCTCGCCGAAAGACATATTAATCAGCAGGTGTTCCGGAATCTTCAGAACATGATTTAACTGAAATTGCAAATAATATTTCAAAAACTTCAAAAGTGGATAATACTGATATTATCACTGCGCATAGAAATCATCATCATCATCATCAAAATGTGAAAAGTTTATTGGCACTGTAGTAAGCTCTATCCAAATTGGATGGACCTAGCTTGCTCACCAAGACACTGGATAAAAGAAAAGATCATATTTTTTAAATAATAACAGGGAAAATAATAAAAAAACTTTGATCACTTGATTGAGAAAAATAAATTTAGAATCAAAGGAGAGAGAGAGCAGACGTGAAAAGGGGAACCAAAACGAAGGCCAAGGAAAATTTAATCTGGATCCAAACAGAACCGCTCTCAGCCAATGAGAAGCCAGGAATTTTGGGATTGGCTGAGAACGAAAAAACTAGGGAACAAGTGATCACTGAAAGGTTACAACATTTACAATTAAAATACATAAAAATACAATAAAAGGGATAGAAAAACAATAAAATAAAAGGGAAAAAACACTAAATTACCTTAATCTAGTGAGAATACGTTTGACAATATGAAGATGTCCCAAACAGTGAAAAGTTCGCTTTTAGGGCATCTTTCTAATGCATGTAAATAAGAATCTTGAAACTTTAGAGACACAAATCCTTGTTTTGAGAATGTTTTTCGAAGAAATTTCAGTTCTGGTGGGATTTCCCATTCAGATGAAGTCAAATGAGGATTGGCATTAAACTTAAGAAAGTCCACAATATCTTCGAAAATTTCTACGGAGTCTTCATTTTCTTTAGATAAGTCCGATTCAGGCGATGAGTTATTTTCCAAAATAAAATTTTTTATGCTAGAAACAAGTAATGCATTTTAGAAAACACAGTTAGGTTTTTTCTTGTTCAAAACTGGAGGGGACACCTTTTCGTTGATTAGAGAGTCCGATGAAGAAGACAAACATTTTCTGTTAAGAGTTTTCAACTCAGTAGAGACAGATTCAAAAGATTGAACAGGAGCGAAAGATGAATCAACTGTAGTTGATGGACTTCAAGAAGAGTCTTTTTCTAAAGGTGACTTAGAAACAGGGTTAACGTTAGGAACAGTTGAAGCTTCAGAGTCCATTTTAAACTCTGGAGAATGTTGTTTACGGTTAGCAAACAGAGAACAGTCTTTAATAATGTGACCAGGTTGCTTGCACTATTTGCACAGTTTAACCATTCCTTGATAAAAAAAAATTGTGGCAGGAAAATTGTTAATGTTTAGAAAATTTGGTACCTGTTTCTTCATTTTATCATAGCGATTCTAGTTCCTGTCCGGATGGACTCTAGTCCCGAGATGCCAAAGAATTCATCTTGAATCAACACATCCGTAACGTAACAGATCCGAAAGGTTCTAGAGCAGAAGCTATGTCACGATTTGAGATGAAGAAAGGTAGTTTGGAAACATGGATCAGTTTTTCTGGTATGCCCAATCTGCTGACAATCACTGGATGACCATCAAAGCAGTTCGAAGGGTCATTAGCAAAAATCTCAGCCTAATCTTCTATTGCGAAGGTAACGGCAGTTGAAGAGTTATTAAGCTTTTGAGCAATATCAATTGAGCAAGGTTCAAATTTGTGTGCCAACGATTTAACGACTGATTCAAACTCAAGACCAACATGTTTAATCTTGAAAGTCCTGGGTCATTCTGATAATCCATCATTAATTTAACAAAGACTGAAGACACTAAAAAACACGTCTGATGCCTATGAAATCCCGAGAAAGAGCCCCACTGCGCATAGAGTAGCAACTTCGAAAAGTAAAACAAGACCTCTGATTGTTCAGTTTTCATATAGAGCAAAACGCGATGAATGGGTGAAAGCTTTTATACTGAAAAGAACAAGTTGTTGATAAGGAAGTAGATAAAAGATTTGGAACCTCCAAAATTTACGTAAATGAGCATATGTGATAGATATGATAAGAAATAATTCTTTAAAACTAAACAGATTAAAATAAAAAGGAATTACCAAAATTTTATGTCTCAAAAATGGTAATTTTTTTATCTGAGAAATTTCGAAAATTCGACAATAATTCGAATAATAAGTGAGAAAGACCTTGATATTTTGCAATGGAGGATTTTGAAATTGAAGAATCATTATATTAATAGGTTGAAGATTTTCAAGGATTACTAGGTTTTTACTCAGGTAACTTTATAGACAATATTGATGGATTAAGTAACAATTTGAATTTATTTCATATTAATATAAGGAGGATGCGTAAAAATTTGATGAAGTTTTTGCTTTAAGTGAAAAATGGATTAATGATTATGAAATGGATAATTTTAACATTTTTGGATATAACTCTGTCATTAATGGGATAGAATGTAATAAATCAGAAGGTACCATAATGTACTTAAAAAAAATTTTATCAATGGACGACAATAAATTTAGCAGAAAATTTAACACTGATGAGATTTTAGAGGTATATAATAAATTAAATGATTTGTGCTTCATTTTCATTTATAGGTCTCATAAATACACTGTAAAAGCTTTTTTAGATGAATTATAATTTGATTGCACAACCTCATGGTACTCTTAATCTTCTGCCATATTTCCAGATTCCTAGCCCCTTTTTTATGAACTGTCACGGCGACCACACACAGAGACAGTTCAAGATGAATACATTTCAAGCGTCGTATCTTGCATTTCATTGGTTTTCGTGGTTAAGAGTATTAAGCCTCTTCAAGAGTATATTCAAGAATATAAGAAACTCTTTGATTTGAGGGAGACTTGCCGCTCCATTCTTTATATGAAACGGAGTATAGTTGATTTCCAGGGAAAAGAGGTGCTGAGAGAATATAGAGAAAGCAGTGCCATACCCACTTTGAGGGCTTCAGTATCATTTATTTTCTGTATTCGATAATCAGATATTGAAATACGTCAAAAAACCTTCCATTAGACTCAAACATGTCAAAGCACTCTCACATTTCTGGTTTCGCCATTGAAAGAGGGTGCAGTGAAATCCCTGGATAATCCGACTTAGCATCTTCTATATGAGTCGCCTATACAAATCAAAGAGTCTATAGTCTGATTTTAAAAATTTGCAAAAATGAAAAATCTTTCTAAATTGTATTAATCTTTTCTAGAAATTGTATCTTTTGACGTAAAAATATTTTAAATAATTTTAAAAAGAAATGAAGATTTTGACATATTTTGAATTAAACATTTCGACAGAGCTTAAAGTACCGAATAAAATGACATGCATATCTCGAATTTTAGCAAACAGTGTTTGAAAATAGTTTTGAATTTAGACCTTGAAGAGAGATACTATTTTGTTAGCCCATGTTACTCCGTCTTTGCTGACAAAAGTGAAACTGAAACATTTTGCCGAAATATTAAAACTATTTAATTCATGTCAGATTCCTTTTGGGAATATATATGTCATCTAAATATCAGCTCTTGTTAGATAAATACGCATTGTTTTTTGGAAGAATGTGATGATAAAAAGTAAAATAATACATTTTTTTAAATTAAGAAAATAAATATTATTAAATAATGATTCTTCGAAAATTTTTCAAATGCAATAATTTCCAATGTGTATACTCATATGATATAGAGAAAAACTAAAGCCATTAAAAATGCTAAAATTGTTTGTCAGCTATTTATAAAACATAAATCGTGAACTGGAAACTTTAGGTTTTCACAGAAATACAACTTTATGACATTCTTCGAATATTTGTAATAGATCATGATTGTCACTTGGTAATTACAATATATTTTGAATTCTGACACAAAAAATATTTAAAAACACCATCCTCTCAATAAAGTTTAGTGAAATATCTGCTTAATGGAAAAGTGATAATAAATTTATGATACAATCAGTTATTGTCATTTCATAGCACCTCTTAATTACAGATGGAAACAATTAATTGACGTTGAAAAATTAATACTCTCCATGACGGAAATTACCGGCCATTTATCATACAGTTGACGTGGAGGAAATAATGCGCTTCGATCTCACATATTGATGGTGAGGATTCATGAGCAATAGACTTCACTAGTAGTAACTGATTATTTCCTTATCAAGTGTTGAAATGGTAACGCCTAATTTAACGAAAGAGCTAAAACAATGAGTAGTTAAAGGAAAGTTTACTGTTCTAATTTCGTTTTTAAGGGCTCACCATGCAATAAGAATGTTCCTTCTACCTAGATCTCTGACTAAAATATTTCACTATTTTTCATTTAAGACACTTTATCATTATTGTCTTTTCAAATTTACTGCACCACCACGAAATCTATTTATATGTGATTTTAAATCACAAATGAGTTTTAAAATTTTATTTTTGAAATTTCAAAGCTTTGCAAATCCAAAAAGTAGGAAATTGAAAAAATATATATGAAATATGATTAAATATGCTGAATTTCCGAGAACATGCAAAGGCCAAAAATAGAACAGAAATAACTACTGTATTTAGCTAATCGTGTTATACAATACTCAATCAAGTAAGTTGGCATTAAACGGTTTAATTTGCGAGCTGGTAAAATATATTTTGGTCAATTAGAACTTTAAAATATGACATTAACCTTACAATAAGAGCCAATAATTACACAGGTGCAGGTCAGGATCTAGAACAAAAAAAAAAAAAACGAGGAGGAGGGTGAGCAATTGAGCCTGAAATATGTAAGGGTCTGGGTTTCCAATGCGGTATAACATTACTCTCTCCGTTCCATAAGTCTTTAAATTTTTTGGAAACTGCATGAAATATAAAGAAGTATAATAATTTTTGCCTCCATTACCTGCATTCTGGGGGTAATACATCTACATCTGGCCATGAACAGGGCCAATTCATCTTTTGGAAAAACTGTATAATAGTACTGAAAGAAAACTGTTAACGCGAAATAAGTGAAGCAGGGGTCCTGAAAGTGTGAGTCGCGACCCTCCTCTGACTGAAATCGTGAGCAGCTTAGAAGGGGATCGCAAAGTTCTAAAGAACATAATGAAATCATTAGATTTAACTATGTAGGTCCTACATTGTCCAGAATTTTAAAGAGATCGCTATTTTAGGGTAGTGCATCCCAGCATATTATGTTTTATTTATGTTTACCCAAAAAAGTCATCTCCCTATTCTCTTCACTGAAATTTATATTTTCGATATTGAGGTAGTCGAAAGTACAAATTTTTCTCCATTTATTTTACTAGGAAAAAGTAAAAGTCAATTTGTGAGGAAACTATGTTTAATGTGGTGAGGGCGTCAAGAACCTATTTTCAACTTAAAAAATGCATAAATTAGTTTTATTTTATTCTATAAATAATGTTGGCATAGATTTTCGTTTTATATTTTTTACCCAAAATAATTGGGAATGTTTCTTCAATTTTACTGCTCAAGAAAATTGTTAGAAAAATTTAATTCCTTTCGAGATTTTATTAAAAATTAAAATATATGAATTAAAATAATATATTATTAAATAATTCACATATATTTTAGCTTGTTGGCCTTCTCAAGTAACTATGAAATATGAAAAGAAAATCATTCATTGTATAATATAATATGCCGATTATATTAACTATTGAAATAAATTATTATTAAAAAGTTATTCATTAGTAAAATATCAGAGATGTCCTGTAGGCATGGAATTCAGGCAATAGTCAGCTGACTATTTCATAGTTATACATTTTTTCCTGGTTTGCTGGATTTTGGATTTCGAAAATTGTGCAGTGGACCCAAAAAGGCTGGTAAACACTGTTTTATAGGTCGCAGTATAAAAAAGTCTGAGAACCCCTGAAGTAAATTAGCATTCGATGAAAATAAATAAATTCATGTACTATTGGCATGCAAAAAGATACACGTAATAGCATTTATTTCTTAATGTTAAGTTTGGGTAAATATTCAGAATTCATCTCAGATGCGTGAGCGAAGTTTTGGCATGTTTTCCGGCGACTTTCTTCATCCAAATTGCCGACAAAGCGCTCACTATATTAGATGAGCATATGCATTATTCGATATGTAAAATATTAATAATAACACTCAATTTTTGCATGTGGGTACATGTATGCGATCAGATCTAATGAACCTTTTTCTTTAATGCTAAACTAGAGCATTTTCCTTTCAGCAGCGTCGAGATGCACGTTTTCTTTCAATAAACATGTTTTTTTTTTACCTTTGTTTTTATGTTTAGTAAAAGATTTTGTTATTTTTAAACAAAATTTTAGTACATTCATATTGTTCATATTCAGTATTATTCATATTCAATATTATTCATAATCAATATTATTCATATTGAATGTTATTCATTCAATATTTTTCATATTGAAATGATGTGTTTGTTAAAAACATTTTTAATATTATAGTTAATATTATCGAATTATTTCTAAGTTAAATGGGGTCCAAACCCGGGTCCTCGAGTTGGTTCTCGACGTTTCTGTTGTAAAAGGCAGCAGGGCAGTCGAGACACATATCCATGGGGTTGACCTGTTTCAAACTTTCCTAAAACTCTGTTAATATTTCAAGCAGACATGCTCAGGAATTCCTAACAGCAACGCGAAAGTAGCGGTTGGGTTGCTTTTACCTCTGAATAGCCCTTCCGTTGCACATAGTGGGCTTAATGGCCAGATTACAAAGACCCCGAGGGCTCAAGGAACTTTGGCGGAGGAGACAAACTGGATGGCTCTGTTAGGCGACAGGTGGTAGATTCTTGTCAAAGCCATCCAGCGCATTCTTTAATGTACAGGGTATAGTTATCCCACATACGTGGTCACGAGCTAACGTCCCATCCGAAGGACGGTAGCCTTTCCAAGCCCATCGGTGTCTCCTAATGATAGAGGGAATGATAGAGATCTTTCTCTTCCATGAGCGAAAGTCTTGCCAGAGGATTTGGTGACGGGGTTCATCTTCTACAACCCAACTATAGTTGATCTTTCTGGGTGTTGTATAGTGATAAATCCACACCTGTGAAAATGTCTGTTAACCGTTTGGGACCACTAGTTGCCGCATCTGCTTGTACGAGTCGACACTAGATCTTTTTGCTGTTCTGTTAATTTGTGGGATACTCATTTGACACAGATCTTTCGGAACTTAAAATGCTTATGAATAATTGCTTCCATACTGCAGTCGACACACTGACATCTAAACTTATTACCTTCACGGTGATGTGTAGATTTTCTTTAATGAGTTCACGAACAGCAGCCATGGTTCTCTCGTTAACGGCCTCCTTTAGTCTTCCTGAAAGAGGGAGGTCTTCGAAGCTATGTCATCCACTGAATTTGCGAATACATCGCCTAGCAGTGTCATATGAACAGGCATGATCCCCATATTCTTATGAGAAATCGGTATGAAATTTTTCGCACCGTTTCTAAGATGCATCTTTGAGAAAATATAAAATCTTTCCCATCTTTAGTAGGTTCCATAGCAACAAGACACGATTTCGCAGACCGAAATTTACGCGCCCAGAAATAAGAAAGAAATGATGATACTGCCTTTGTTTTTGACACATAATGACAGGTTTAGACAAGCTTTCGAACAAGTCGCAGCTTGTTAACTTCAGAGGAACTAGTGAAATCTACATACATGTGTCAAGAAGTTTTTGAACGCTCTCTGCAACATTACATAATAACATTATAGTCGACGATATTAACGTTATACATATTAACATTATAGTCGACAATATTAGCATTATATATCAATATTGTAGTCGATGATATTAACCTTCTAGTGATATGACATTTGAAGTCAAGTGAAGATTGGAAGATACTCTCAAAATCTAAATCCTACTTACGCTAATGCATACATTCGGAAAAGTAACGGAAGTTTCTTCGATAAATAATAATAATTTCAATTACTTCTTCGCAAAATATAGAAAAGTAGCTGGGAGAAATATTTCTGGGATATATTTTACATCAACTTGATGCAAATTTCTTTGGCAAAAGAAATTCCAAAACCAAACAAGCAAACAAAACATAAATAACACAACTCGTGTTGTAACCCAAACAGGAAAACGTTGCTTTCCTGTGTTCCATCGCTCATCATTTACGTATAGTGTATCCAATAATATATCTGAGGGGAGGCAAGAGGGCAATAACCCCCCCTCACACACCTCGAGAATGCTAGTAGCTGGAATGGAGGAGCAGAGAAAATGAACACAGACATCTTACACATATTTTACAAGAAGAAGTTTCAAAGAACTTTGGAACAGAGGGGGAAATTACCTATCAGAACCGTGTTCCAGGCTGTTCTTGCTCGATCAAATCACTTGGTCCAACTTTTTTTTTTTTCTAGATCCTAACTTGTGCATATCTATATGAATAGACCAAACATAGCAATATGCAGAAATTTTGTTATAAAATTTTGTCTATATTTCAAGAATATTATGTGATCGTAAAACCACAAATTCTTAAAGAGTGAAATCGAATGACTGAAAAAACCGAAACTTTTGTTTGACTACATACATATGCAAACTATTGAAGCAATAACCTATAGGTATAAAGCAATCTTCAATTGCATTTTTCAAGTTTGTGTGTTCTGTTAACAGTTCATATTTTTTGCAACTGGAAAAAAATATAATAAAGTCATATATAGCTATTTTTGTACAAGTACACGTGGCCGAGTGGTTAGCACGCTTGGCTACTGATCTAAGGGACCTGGGTTCGAGCCCCGGATTAAGCATGGATGTGTGTGTCGTTTTTCTGCTGAGGTCCTGCCATCCTCTCAGATCTCCTACTGGGGCATATAAACTGACAGGCTCCTGTCAGACCTCTGTGGCAAGCAGCTGCTTGAGGGGGTATTTATTTATTTTTTTTTAATATCACGCAAACCCCTTATTACAAGGAAGGAATAAAATATTATTCCTTCCTTGTCCGTCAAATTCGTTCTCCGTCAAATAGGGATTTACAGGTTCCAGTTTTTTTAATAGCATTGTCTGCTCCAGTGGTTCTCAACATTTTATGCTTCACGTACCCCCTGAAAATGTGCATGTAACTGGCGAACCCCCTTGTAGAGATATATAAAAATTTAGTTGTATAGTATAACAATGGGAATAAAATAAAACATATATATAACATATATCTAGCGACTTTTGAGCTCTCATGGCGTACCCTAAAAATTTTTACGCTCTCATGGCGTACCCTAAAAGTAGTGTGTGCGTACCCCCAAGGGGTACGCACACACTACGATGAGAACTCCTAGTCTACTCAATTAATCTCTTTTTCATTCCTCTTTCTCACTTCTTTGCAAGAATTGCCCGCAATTCCATTAGCTGAAATCTCATCCTACATTCGTAACGTTCTAAACCAAGAGAACTTTTCGTTTCACAAGATGCTGCTTTAGCGACTGATGACTGCTTTGTTCAAGCTCATGGTTATTCGTAAATTAATCTATCTAATACAGAAAATCTTTCATTAACATCTGGAGTCATTCAACCTTTCTCATGTTAACTTTGGCTATATGACCCCTGAAAACTCCTTCTGCTCTTCTGTCTACACAAAATTCATTTATCATTAACATAAAAATTTACACAAAATTATGACTGCTACCTTTAAATGGAGAAATTCCTTTCTGAATAGAAACGGAAGGAGTTGCCTGCCAAGTCAGTTTAACTTACCGAATACCGAATCTGAAAACCAAAATAGAGAATTGCCATGTTACGTCAATGGGAATATAACTTCGAAGCTCTATAACTTCTAATATATGAATTTAATGGAAAAATGTGACTGATGATAAATTATAGATCATAATCAGTTCTATTTAAATCTCGATTTTCAACAATGCTCATTGAGTATTTAAAGAGGCACGAAAGCTGGAATATCAACAATAAATGATTTTTATAAATATCATTGATGATTGCCTAATATTGAAACTATCATTACGCAAACTTTTAAAATGCATATTTTATTAAATGATTTGAAGCAATGCTTGTTACTTAGGTTTTAATTAATTTCTGAGGTAAATTTTTCTGACGCATGTTCAACTTTTCAAAATCTAAATTATTGTCTTTAGAGAATTCATTTGTGCAAATATGTAGAAAATCAATAAAATCATGTGTCTAATACTGCGATGAACTGACATTGGGATGAATTAACACTGCGATGAATTGACGTTGCGATGAATTGATGCTGAAATGAACTGATGTTGCAATGAATTGACTTCGCGATGAATTGACGTTGCGATGAATTGACTTCGCGATGAATTGACGTTGCGATGAATTGACTTCGCGATGAATTGACGCTGCGATGAATTGACGCTGCGATGAAGTGATGTTGCGATGAACTGAGCGCGATGAATTGACGTACGATAAATTGACCGCGATGAATTGACGTGGAACCGGCATAATCAGAGATTACCATGATTAGTAATATCCACAGCTGTGGATCGGATGAGGAGACCCTGTGCCATCGTGGTCAACCACCTTTCAGGAGTATTTTGTTTAGGGGGAGATTGTGGTGGTTTGACAATGTTGCAAAACTAGCGAATATAGTTATGAACAGTGTGCCGAAAAGCCTCAGAGAAAGAGGGAGATTACGTGTAATGCAGTGGCCAAATAATGGCCCATACGACCTTGTTAGAATTAGTCTCAAGTGACGATAAGTGACGACCTCAAGCAATACGTTAGGAGAGATTTGTATGGAGAAAACAAATTCCACAGTGTGACTGAATCTCCTTAACCCATGGCTGTTCGAGGTTTCTGTGTGTGTGTGTGTGTGAATGTATGTATGTGTATATGGGTATATTATATATATGTTTTGATTATTAGTTGATTTCAACGGGAAAAGAAATTTTTAAATATGAGTAATATTTAAAAAAATAAGAAAAAGTTTTTATAATTTCCATATTTTGCCAATGGGGACTAACTTCGAATATAACTTTGAAAATATGCATTTACTGGAAAAATGTGACTGAAGATAAATTAAAGATCATAATCAAATCTGTTTAAATCTCGTTTTCAGCAATATTTGATCAGTATTTAAAGAGTTATGGAAGTTGGAATATTTAACAATAAGTTATCTTGTTTTATAAAAATTACTCATAATTGTATAATATTTAAATACTCATTACTCAAACATATATATATATATTATTAAACGGTCTATTATTATTATTATTATAATTATTATTACGGTTATATTATTATTTATTACTTAAGTTCTAATAGATTTCTGAGGCAAAGTCTTATGGCGCATTACTTGTAAAAGTAATAGTAGTTGGAAAATATTTCAGTTTCCATAACTCTTTAAATACAGAAAAAATATTGTTGAAAAACGAAATTTATTAGATTTGATTATTGTCTTTAATTTATCTTCAGTAACATTTTCCATTTAATGCATATTTTATAAATTTTTGTTCAACATAGCCGGATTTTCGGGGGAGGGGGGCATGAATTGTATTAAGAGTAACAGAGGCAAAAAATTGCTAAACTTATTTTAATTTCAAGAATTTTTCAAGAAATTTTTTAAAGACCCGGAAAGCGAAGTGGAATATATTATACTTCACTGGAAACCAGATTATTGCCTACACCTCCTTCACATTTTTCCGTCTCTATTTTCTTACAATTTTACAGCTTCAATTTTTTTTCTAGATCCGGCCTGCAGTCCAAGTTAGACGCCTATTGACATAAAATGGAAATTCTCTAATATTTTGGTAGAGCATTATTATTTAAGGCAAACATAATTATTTTACTATTGCATTACGAAACATGTTTATAAGTTTTTTGAAAAGTTATTATAGATTAAATAATTGAATTATTCATATTTCAAATGTAGTCCTCTGTCAGCGTTTTAATCTTATTGTATATGCAATAAATTTAATGAATCTAATATTTTTTTGATATTCCTCAATGGTTTTCTTTTAATATAATATATTATGAAATAAGTTTAAGTAAGAATAAGTTTCTGAAAATCTACAACTGCACTATCTAGAACAATAGTAAGAGGAAAATAACATGATCGTTTCTTAATATTAAAACAGGCCTTGGAAGCATTAAAAACACAGTGTTCTCAACGCCACAGCGATTTTGTTTCCTTGCTTGTTTTTTCTCTTTGAACAACCTTTGCGCTGATACTCTCTAACTTTACTACGCCAGATATCCCTGCTGTTCCGCCCAAGTTACATCATTGATGGTCATTATCTGATAGCTTATCCCAAATATAAATTGGGCCTCGGCGCAAACAATGAAGTATGTAATCCCAAAGACAAATTACTGTGTATTCAAACCGTAGTTTACAATGCAATATGCAACGGTGTATCTAGCAGAATGCTTTCTGCTCAGTTGAATAAAGCAAATCATTAAATACATCACCAGTTTCCTAAAGTCGCTTGATTTGAAACAAAGCTCACATAGGGCAATAACAAAAAGGAAATATTTCCACGAACATGCAGGAAGATTTGCAATTAACATGTACCTATAATAATTCATGAAAGAGTATTAATTTAAGATTATTTCGACTGTTTGCAGAATGTGTTTCATTTACCAGAATAACATCGTTCCTCAAGGGAAGATTACCTAGAGCAAATGTTAATATTGCATTATAAAAGGTGCAGGATGTTTCTAAATATTAAGGCTTTTACTGTCTCCTAATAGAGCAGAACCTATTACTGCAGATTTCAGACTAGTTTAGGTGGCTTCGATTTGCATCTTTGGTATCACTACGTTTTGGGATTTGCGTTTAAAATTTGAAATTACATTAATAATGAAACGGATCTTACTTATTATTTAAAGCAAAACAATACTTAGCATTTGATATCAGGAAATTCCTTTGCCATGTATATCTTATCTTTCCAGTTCTACAACATAGTTAACCTGATCTATTCAAATAAAACTTCCGATGTGGAGGTGTAAATTTATGCATAAGGAAGTTACATCGCCCTGAGTATTTGCAAACAATTTATTTCATGCAAACGAAATCATAGATGCTGAAGAATTTCAGGTTTATGATTCATGTATGTAGTTTAATAAACGGAAGACAAACCTTCTGTGAGTAACATATTCTTTCAATAAAATCTGCATATAGATACGGTTCGAAATCCAACTCTACATGGAAAACAGAAAAAGGAAACCGAAAGGAAGATTCCAAAATCCAGCACTGTAATTGTTCCTCAGGTTTATGGAAACAGAATTTTGTTTTCTTGTAATGTATTAAGTTATAAATAATAATTATTCACTGTTAAACAAATGTATTAGTTTTGAAATAAAATCGTAAATAGTTATACATTATGTAGAGGTCATTGACATTATATCAATAAATTGAAGTAATGGACGCACCATTCAATATCTTGAATATAAATTTTGTAAATGCAGCAATCGAGGATAACATGCAAACATAGTAGATCGTAGATCGCATAATCATATTCGATGTACCAGATAATAATTTTACACCTAACCATCTCCATCATAAAGATATGCCCATTTGGCATAAGTAAGAACAAAATATATAAGTAAACCACCCTTAGATGGGCCCCTAAGGGCAAACATAAGAAAAGCTAAAAATAACAGTAAAATTGTATAAGAAACCTAGAACGGATAGGTCTCCTCAGAGAACGCTACCGTTTTAGGCCTCTTGTTCCTTTTCAAAACAGTATGATCGTAAAGAATCAGAGAAGAAATAATCTCATTGGGATTATTGCTTACAACCTCAAAAATCTTTTTGAGGTGCCTTTTTTATGTGTATGTATATGGTCGATGCCCAGGTCTTTATGGAGTTGCCTGTTAGTGACAAACCAGGGGACATCGACCGCAGTTCTCAAAATCTTTTTCTGTAAGACCTGAATCTTACGTTGGGTTGTGTTGGGTTGTTTTACCTCTGAGCGGCACTTTTTTGCACACCATGGGCTAAATGGCCAGGTCACATGGACCCCGAAGGCTCAGAGAAGGTTGGGGGAGGAGACCCACTGGAACAGCTGTTGGGAGACAGATGGTAGCCTCCCGTCAAGGCCATCCAGCGTGTTCTTTAACGTGCACAGAGTATGGTTCTCCCGCACACGGGGCCAGGGCTTAACGTCCCATCCGACGGAAGGCGGCCTTTCCAAGCCCATCGGTGTCCCCTACTGACCGTGGGCAGGGCGGGGAATTTTGCGGAGATAAATCTCAACGCTGACCCAGCTGGGACTCGAACTACAGATTACGAGCCTGGCGCGCTACCGACTGAGCCCCCCCGCCCCCCTGAATCTTACGAATATTAGTGGATGTAGTATTCGCCCATATGGGTGAAGCATAGAGAATCATCGGTCTGATGATCATAACATAGAGTAAAAGCTTATGATCAATCATTAAAATGGAATACAAACATAGCGATGAAATAAATGTAATTTAAATAGTTTGAATTTAAAAATCAAGCAGTTGTTATTTTTCTTAGGTGATGATATGTTTCGTTTTCCAATGTGGTGTTAAATATAAGTAGATGTACTTAAATTTTACATAACATATGGATGAAAAAATATTGACATAAGTTGGGAGTGGGAATGAAATTATATGTTTAAAATCCATGTATTTGAAAGCATACAGCTTTTAAACGCACTACCAGGCAGAAGATATAAGCTGGTCGTACTATAGCAAGTTTGCCTATTAATAATGTGATACCTACCTATAATACTATTACTACAGATGAACGTGCTATAGTGAATTCATGATAAACGTGTCATGAACGCTCGCTATGCTTCTGCGTGAGAATTATGTAAACAACGAATTGGAATACAGAACCAATCTGAAAAATAGAAAAGATAGAATTGTTATGTTGGAGTTGTGGATATCCGAAAAGAGGCATAATTAGTTTCAGTATGTACACGATGGGTGTATAAAGTGAAGAAGTATTTTATACGGTGAGTGTGCGGAAAGTTGATTAGTTTATTGGTATGGATCATGTTGGTAAGCTGGTGAAGGAAAAAAAAAATTGTCGCCTTGTGCGTGGTGATCAACGTCTGAAAAAGAATTGGTTCTGAGAAACCAGTACACATATCCGCATTTTGGGAGTACTTGAGGACTAAAACCTAAGAAGGAAGTCATTTAGTGTACGGTTATTTAGTTTGTTTAGGAATTGGTAAGATTATTCTCGATAGATTGAATATTTATTTACCAACATGATTTTATTGTTCATTGAATGATATTAGCCTTGTCTTGTGATTTGGGTGTGAATAGAAATAAGATGATGGATTCTTCTGAAAGTCTATCTTTGTATTATTATAGAATTTCGTGCCGGTTGACTTAGTTTGTTTATAAATAATTTCATCCATGCTTTTCTAATAAATTGCATTGTATTGTAATTTTCATTGACATATTTTTACTTGAACTCACGTTCAGTGCTCATCAATTTTAATTTGTAACAATACCTTCGCTATTATTATTAGTAGTATTCGTTATAGGAAGATGTTTGGCAAATAAATAAGCCGTTATTAGGTGACGAATCACTGCCACGGGTTGCGTTAAGGAGTGTTAAATTGCCGAAGAATGTGAAGCTAATTCAGAAAGAATTTCATGAGGATACAAACTATGAAGCTTAAAAAAAAGTCGAGGTTATGTGTTGCGGGAACGTCAAGTTTTGGATACTGAGTTAAAGTGGAATTATTTTGTTTGACACTTTTGACAATTGCTTGAGAATGTCGAGTTAGAGGTGACGAGATACCAAGTAATGAAGAATCATTACTTGGGAACGTCGAGTTATAGGGTGACGGGTACCAAGAAATGAAGAATTATTACTTGGGAATGTCTAGTTAGAGGGTGATGGGTTACCAAGAAATAACGAATTATTGCTTGGGAATGTCTAGTTAGAAGGTGATGAGTTATCAAGAAATGAATAATTATTGGATATCTGAAAATGTTTCATTAAAGAATGGTGAGATATCGAGTATTATTGGATTATGCGTTGACATGAAAAGGATATGTAAATTTGTGTGAGAAAGTGTTATTGAGAGTATCGAGTTTCATGAAGAGATTTAAGTGGTTGTTGAGTTCTGTGGAGAAGAAATTGCAACAAAATTAGAATTGTGTGATGAAGAGTTATCAGTGATTGTCGAGTTTCATAGCGAAGGGTTACAGGTTCCTTTTAGTATGTGATGAAGAATTATCAGAGACTGTTGAGCATGCGATGAAGGAAAGGCATACCCTGCAAAGAGTTATAAAGGAATTTCTACTTATTTAACAGCTATTGCCAGGCTATATAGATTTCCTCGATGACTATTTATCAAAGTATAGATATTGATCTGATGATAATTTACCAAACAAATCGATTTATGTGATGAAGATTTGCCAAACTATAACGATTTATATGATGATGATTTTTCCTATGGGGATGATAAATAAATAAGAATTTTGAATTGTAAGCTCTCAAGTTAGAAATGCTGAATTACAGAGGAATGATTCAGGAGGTATAGGGTTGCTGATGGACGAATAAAAAAAACCCGTAAAGAAACTAGAGTTTCAAGTGAAAAAAAAATGCACGATAATTAACAAAGTTATTTGGTATCGTAAGTTGTGTAGGATTAGCTACACGAACGATGCCGAAAAAGCTTTAAGACATTTTGTTTCGTTTCTTTTTACTAAGTACCGACCAAGGCGACTCAACTTGATATGTGACTCATGGGGGCCGATGAAGGTGCGGGTTGCTTCTTCGTTTCCTGTGTTATTAACTCGGACATCAGACAACAAGTGAGGCAAATGGGAGAAGACCGTTAGTTGAGAGGACAGGCCTTCTGGATGATCAATGAATTGTCACGACACATGCAAAGGGCTCCTTCAGCCAGAAGAAAGTACAGTATGAGGAAAGGTTTGAGGAGCGCACAGTTCTCCAAGTACTGCGTATTTTCACTACAACCATAACAATGAATCTTTTGAAGATAAAAATAACTATTACAATTACTGTTTAAATATAACGCTCTCAAAGAATGCGCTATTTTTCTAAAGGAAATGATTATTATAAAATATTTGTTTAGATGTCCTCAGGTACTTTTTTTGCTGGGTATGTGGAGATGCTCAATCGGTAGCGAACTATGCTCGTAATCTGCAGTTCTTAGGTTCGAGTCTCACCTAAACCATCGTTGAGATTATCTCCGTAAGCTTTCTGCCCTCAGTCTGTAGATGCCATCGATGGGCTCAGATAGACCGTCATCTGTGGAAAGGACTTTAAGCCATGGTCCGAAGTGTGCGGGAAAACGTACCCTGAACCCGCTAGAACCCTTGATGTTAGGATAACCATGTCTCCTAACAGCTGTCCAGTGGGTCCTTTCCTCCAACCTTCTCTGAGTCCTCTCCTGGTGATCTGGCCATTTAGCTCATTTATCGCAAAAATATACCGCTTAGAGGTAAAACAACCAATCCAACTTTTTTTGCAGTGATATGAAGTTATATTAAGAAACATTTTGATGTGGTTTCTACTAAAACGAAGTATGAGATCTTGTCGCAAGTGGTCTCACACTCATGGGGGAATTAAGCATTTGGTTTCAACCAACAGCTCATTCTATGTATGTAAATATTGCAGTTTGATACAAAAGCGTGAGCTGAAGATTTATGAAACGAAAAGTATTCGTTTCAATAAAACCCTTTTGGGAGAAACAATTAGTAGCAAATTTATGTTTAAAATTATTACTACTTCTACCACTAAAACGTTTGGATGACAGCTAAATCACTGTAATAATTGTTAATACTGAAAAACAGCTAATCAACCTTCTACATCGAGTTGTTGCTGACTTGATGAGTTTTTGTAAATGCCGAATCTATTTTAACTTAGAATTTATGAAATTTAATTCTTTCAACTATACAAGAAGAAATATAAGTCTACAATCACTGTTTAAAAACTTTATTAGAACGACTAAATTTAAAATTAAATGAAGTAGCTCATTTGTTAACTGTCTTAAAGATATATAAATTACACTGGTTTACAAAGTTTTTTATAACATGAACCATTGTACCTGCGTTTAACTATTTTTCAATTGCTGATTTCAGATCTGGCCATAAAAATGGCTAGCACGTCACGTTTTTAGGTTATTGGTCATTTTGACTCCTACTAAGGTCTTCCTATACCAATACCTCAATGCAACTGAGAGGACACAAATATTTTACTTTTTTGTGGCTGGCAACAATGATTGCGAAGTGGGAGAAAACATGTAACAGTAACCTAACCTCAGACCGCCATTCTTGTTGTTTTCATTGTTGGAAGAACACGTGCTGTACGTTGAAGAGTGAATTTTGGCATTTAAATGGCACAAAGCAGCGTCGCGGATGTGTTAATGTACCAGATAAATTTTGTTATGTGTATGGAAATTATATTTTAAAATCCCAGGGTCATTCTTTGATAAAGATTGTGAAGAAAGCCTATAACCTGTATTTTGGATGTCATGTTGGAGATCAAGACAAAACATGGACTCCACATATGTGCTGCATTTCGTTCTTTGTTGGCCTAAGTGAATGGTTGAAAGGTAAGATAAAATCCATGCCTTTTGCAGTTCCAATGGTTTGGCGAGAGCCAAATAATCACTTCCATGATTGCTATTTTTGTTTAACCCTTTCAGGACCATAAGGTTTCTAAGAGTAAATATTAGTATGTAATTGTTTATTTTAGTTTGTTTAGACGTAAAATAAATAAAAATCATAAGAAAAATACATAACAATGTGTAGTTTTTTTGGAATTTTATGGGAAATATTTTTCCCAATGGACTATAAAGGTAACACAAATTATAGTTAGGCTTATTATGCAATGTCTTTTATTTATTGGTTTATTAGAACAAAATGTTAACTAAAATAATACAAAATTATGAAATAAAATTACTATACAAAATGATGTGCTAATTATGATATTCTGCAAAACAATTTCTTTTGGTAGTGAGGCAAAGATGGACATTGCACATAGTACATATATTATGCGTCCTGACAGTTCTGTTTTTGTTTTCTAAACCTTCCCGTTTACGTAATTGCGTTCGGCATACGTTCTATTTTGACATTCTGTATACAAAATGCAGATAAGGTTATAATTAAATATGACAATCACCAATTCTAAAATGGGAAAATGTTTCCCTTAGTCGTGAAAGGGTTAACTAAAGTGTCAGGCTTTTCAAAAAAGAGCAAAAACAAAATACAATATCCAAATGTGCCTTCAGCCAAAAGGGCAGTTGCTCAAGGAGAAGATTTTCTGTACCAACACCTCCAACCAACTTGGAAGCGATGGATTCACTTTCATCAGAGAAAGACTTTGAGGCACACACAGTAATAGTGTAGGAGCCAGTATGGTGGCGGAAGTGACACGCCCACCTAGCCTCATAAAATTCCCCGAACTGGAGCCGGTGTGGCGAGTGCCACTCCCACCTGTCAAAAGTTCCTTCTGTTTACATTGCCACCTGTCAAAAGCACCTCGAGTTTTGTTTACATCTGTCAAACCTCCCTCGAGTTTTGTTTAGAGTGCCATACCCCCTTCTCTAACACGGTTGACCCTTCCGAAGATCCCAAACAATTCTAAGTCAGCCCATCATCTTGGAGTCTGACGTCATCACCCTCGAAAACAACTCTCGAAATATTCTCACGATTGCATCATCACCCAAACATTGGCAACTAATTCTGAAATTTACCAAGTACAACTAAACTTTCTGTGGCATCACCCATTTACCTCACATCACCCCCAAACCTATAATACAGAAGTCCTTGAAATATGACGCAAACATCATGTCCAGACTTGTCCAGCTCTCTGACATCAATTTTCGCAAAGTACTGCAGTGCAGTCCACTATTTAAAGAAAGAATTGTTTTTCAAGGTTGGACTCGATCCTGCAACCTGACGTTTATCATCGCGTTTATCTATAATGCCAAGGGTAGTACACGACTGTAATGCTTAAAGGTAGATATTCTCGGTGTAGAAGGAGTAACCAATCATTATTTAATTATAATTTAAAAAAAAAAAATTAAGATAAGAATTCACTTACTTGTGAGTAACTTTCCTAATATTTCGACCCCTGACTGGGGTCGTCTTCCGAGGAGGTTGCAGTTTTCTTGGAACTTTCTTTTGTAGTAGTGGTTGCCAATTATAGGTAACCAATATCAAAGCATATCGTTTATGGCGCCATCTATGAAGTGTATTAATAATCTTTCTTCTGCTTTTCTTATGGGTGCAATTTTTTTCTTTTTTGATTATTGTTGTTGTGTTCCAGTCTATTTTATGATTATTTTTTTCTATGTTTCTGTCCAGTCCTGTTTCATTTTGTTTGGTTTTTTTTATTGCGGCTTTCTGTTCTTTTATTCTTGTTTCTAGTGTTCTTCCTGTTTCTCCAATATATGTTTTTTTTTATTCACATGATATTTTATAAATTATTCCACTTTCTCTGTATATATTTTTTTCTTGCTTGATATTTGGGTGTATGTTTTTGATGAAGCAATGAGACGAGACTCGTTCCATTCACTCTTTTAAACATGAAATACGGACAATGTACACCGCAAATGTCACTCGTTAGATCTTGGACAGGGATCACAGAGTGAAACACATGACGCACACCTAAATGACTGTAATATTCTTGAATATCGATATCAGTTTCCACTCCAAGAGGATCAAAGTGATCGATCCTTCTTCCTGTTTTGTAAACTGCGATCCAGTGTGTCCCTGGTGTGGTTGAAAGATCGGTGTTGAAGACGAATAATGCTTTAGGAAGAACATTTCTTGGGAGTCTATCATGAGAAAACACACCTAGGCTCTTTGGGAACTCGGACAGCAAGGTTTCCAGTTGATATGTGTTCATGACGAATAGTCGAATAATATTTTACAATCCAGAGGGATTTCAAGCAAGTTCTGATACTCGGCATTTAAGATCACCATGACTGAACTGATTAGAACTTTCACAAATTTTAAGTCTAATCTCGAACTCCCACTCTTTATAGAAGAAAATACTTGTTTACATTGTCGCTGCTCGGGAGTAAGTTGGAAACCGAAAAGTGTGTAACCATCTGCATAAGCTTCTCTCGACAGGTTGATCCCATTATCCGATTTCCAAATATTCAAGGCTTCCGGTAATCCTTGATAACAGCATAGGTATCGTCCATTAGCACAGTCTGGGGTGTAGTATTGTTGTTCACTGTCTACATGTAGACTGACATAGTTGACATCAAAATGCTGAAAATTGAAGAGATTCTTGGGATAGTCACCATTCATACTGGTACTGTCCATCATACCCAGTATAAGGTGTACCGGTAACTGACTGAGAAATAAATTGTCTCGATTCACAACTGGTGAGACCGGCAGCAATGGAGAATATTCGAACATCCGTTCGCCAGATAGGGTACTTGGCACTTTCGTTACTCAATAGTCTGGCGTGTGCAAGAATGATACCAGAACTAGGTTTCACTTTATGAACGAAAACCTCTGCTTCTTGGTACGTCTTCTTTGTACTCTGTAACAAAGGTCCTCTTCAGCTGTCAGAAGACTAAATTCTGGTCGGGAACGTAACAATCGAACTCTCAAATCAACTTGATTTAACAGGTAGCGTTCCTGGTTAAACAATTCGGCATGAATCCATGAAATGAGCTCGATGCCAGTAGACTTCACAAAAGCTTTCCGTTGATTCCATCCGTCATTATCAGCGGCATTCATTTTTCCAGGGGTGTCAGGGTACCAGAGACTTGTGCCGAGTTGACTCTTGGAAGCATCTGAACAATAATTCAGCAAAGTCTCCAGGTACGCACGCACACAGGTATAGGGTATGTGATGCACTCATTAAACTGTCATTGAGGAACACATCCACTTGAGTAAAGAGAGTATGTAGGAAATGATTACACGGAGCTACAGTATGTAGGAAATGATTACGCCATTCCCATTCACAATCTTGAGAACCATCGAAGGTAACATCTAGACAGATCAATGTATTCATCTGTTCCTTTCACAGTGAATTCCAGTGGGGAGGTTACCTTCTAATTGGGCCAAGGGTAAATAATTCACATAACATCCTCTCTCCAATTGTAAAACAGTAGGGAGCACCAAAAGCAAGTCCAATTCAGAATGGGCACAGTCGTTGGAAGTGGGGTGGTTTTTCTAAGTACTCATGATTAAAACACATCCTTCACTTGCAAGTTTATTCACCTTATGAAGAGTACGCTTATTACGAGTTATTGATTATTACACTTATTACGAGTTATTATTATTGATTATTACACACTTATGAAGAGTACGCTTATTTACGAGTTATATCACCTTATGAAGAGACGTTGCTTACGTTTTATACCTTTTCCTTTTTGAAGTCTGGTGCTGTGTCGTTTCAAAAGATGTGATCCTGCTTCACATAGACCAGCTTTAGCTGCTGATTTGAAGTTTTGAACACTTTCCTTTTCCGAAACGAATTGCAGTCCATCTTCACATAGAGTGACTAAGGCAGGTTTCACAGGGGGAGGGGGATGAATCGTGTTATGATGGCAAAGAGACTTCCAAGTCCGTCACCTCTCTAATACCATCCACCTCGAAACACACAATTACACGCTTGATCCTTATAGTATCACACATAGGTCTGTAAAAGGTGGGATGAATTTAACCTCCATGGCAGAAATGTAGTTTGATCAACACTTTTCCGAATTTGAAATGGAGGGGGTTCACCTGAATTGGTGCGCAAATAGATTCGGACACTGCCAAAAGTGACTTCTTACTAGGGGATAATAATCAGGTTGTAATACACGACACGATCGCCTCGTTATTACTGGTTATTACAGCAGGATTAACAACGAGCAAAAGTCCGCCATGAGTGTCTCCTAGCAAATGAGAAGAAATTAAATTAGTGTAGATATATACATATATACCATAAATCCCTCTGTTCATATCAATGGGGTAGTCTCCAACGGATTTACTCATTAGAAAGTCACATTTGGTAAATCTTAACATCTTCCCTAATCCTGGGTTTGAATGAGGGAATTTAATGAAATGTAATTTGTCAGCAGCAATCGTCATTGTGTGGTTGACCAGTTGGCTGAAGCGGAAAGCTTTCCTCCCTTTGTAAGGTATAATCTGATTCATTGCATCGAACAACGATTCAACAGTTTCGTATCGTCCATGTGGCAGCTTTCGTTTGTAGAAAATACTTGGAGGAATCACATAGAAGTAACAATCGTCATCTATTTTGAATGTTGCAGTATTACAAAGATTGCAAGCAAATAGGTGGTAGAGGGATTTGTCTATTTCTCCTCCATCCACACAAAGAAGCTCGATAAAATTCGATTTCGGAAACATCACACCGTACCCTTCATTCGGTTTGAGTACCCAATGACTGCCAGTGTACATGCATACATACATACATACATACATACATACATACATACATACATACATACATACATACATACATACAAAATCCTCATGCAGCCATGGGCTACGGGAGGTCCAACCAGACTGTTTAATTTTCCTCTCCAGACGTGTCTCGTCTGAGCTACAGCTGCTGCATTTGGCCACTCTAGGCCAATTCTAGCAAGGTCCTGTTTGACATTGTCTGCGACATCGCATCCTAGGTCTCCCCCTTTTCCTGATACCCTTAGGCACACTGTTCATAATCCTCTTTGCTAATTTGCAGCTATGCATACGAAAAACATGGCCAAACCAACGCAGTCTCTCTCTGCACAATATGCTGCTCAAAAGAGATTGATGACTCCTTTTCTAACTTCATCATTACCCAAGATACTGCGTAAGCATCTAGAATTAAATGCATCAAGTTTCTTGTTATCCTGCTGAGTCCATGTTTCGCTACCATAACTAATCTTAGAAAGAACCAAACTATTATACAACCTAATGTTAGTCTTTAGCTGCATATGCCTATTTTTCCATACTCCCCATTGATTCTTAAAAGTCCCAGCGACAATTCCTATTCTTTTATTTATCTCATGCCATACATCATCAGTATCTGTTACATAGCTCCCAAGATAGTTAAACTGAGACACTTGCTCAATAGTACAGCCATTCAAAGCAACTGAAGCACCATCTGCCTGACCAATTTTCATCACTTTAGTTTTTTCTCTGTTTATCACCAAACCTAATTCATTACCAGTCTCACCAACAGCCCTAATGAGCGAATTCATCTCATCAACATCAGTAGCCAACAGAGCGAAATCATCTGCATAATCTAAATCAGAAATTTTGAAATCTCTAGACCATTTAAGGCCAAAATCTTTCCCTTGCATATATTTTGCATAATATAATCAATAACCAAACTAAAGAGGAAAGAAAACAGAATTCACCCTCCACTAGCATTGCTAAACCAATCGCTGCAAGACGTACCAACTCTCATACACGACTCAGTGTTATTATAGAGAGCTCTCATTACACTAACTTATCAGGTATTCCATATGATCTAACAATCAACCTGAACTAATGTCGATCAACAGATTCAAAAAAGGTTTCTGAAACTCTAAACATTTCTCAAGAATCTGCCTAAATGAAAATATTTGATCAATACATCCCCTACCACTTCTGAATCCACACTGTTCATCACGCAGTTGTCCATCAACCAAATTCTTAGTTATATTAAGCATAATCATGCAAAGAACATTACCTGAAACAGAAAATAAACTATTTCGCCTATAATTATCACAAGAACTGCGATCACCTTTTTTAAAAATTCGGAGTAAAATCCTTAGGAACAACACCTTTATCAAAAAAAATATTCAAAATTTCAGTCAGCTATGCGACAACACAAATGTTCCCAGCTCTAAACATTTCAGAGGTGATTTCATCCACCCCTGAGGATTTATGCAGTTTTAATTTGGAGATAGCCGAAGAGACTTGGGAACGTGATATAAGACCATTAATAAAGCCAGTAATGCATCTTTCCTCATTACAAATAATGAGAGTAGAAATAATCACATTATTTAGAACATCTCTGAAACGCTTCACCCATCTAGCCATTACAGAATCCTCGGTTTTAACCACCTTGCCATGCTTATCCCTCAATCCCTGTGTACCTCTCTATTTCTTCCCACACAAAACATTAACAATCTGGTACAATCCCCTGCTGTTGTGCTGTTTAACTGCTACCTCTGCTTTGTCAGCAAAGCTATCAAGCCAAAGATTTTTATCAGCTGTTAACTGATCCTTTACGTGTTTATTAAGCTCGTTGTAATGCCTTCTGTTAGGACTAGTAGGGTGTTGATTCATAATAATCCTGCACGTCCTTCTTTCAGAAAAAAGTTCCATAGTCTTATCACTCAAATAATTTTGTTTCCTCTGTTCCCTTTTACCCAAACGAGTACTGTTGGTTTCAAGAAAAGCCTGTTTAAACTGATCCCATTCTTTCTCAACTTCAGCAGTAAACAAACCGCGATTGTCATAATGACTAAGTTGCCTATCATGGTATGCTCTGGCTATATATGGATCTTTCAAACTTTCGGTGTTGAAGGTAATTTTCTTAACTTTAGCACACATTTCTTAACCTTCAGCTACAGGACATTTTTGACCAGGTAATGGTCAGACCCAATTTCGGCTCCCCTGTGTTATCTGGTATTCCTAACATGAATTGGTCCATTTGCTGTTAATTAAAATATAATATGTTATATTACTATGCAGCCCATCAGATTAAACCCACATATATTTATAAATGTCCTAGTGTTTGTAGTATGTGTTAGTTATTCGTAAACCATTAAGTTTACTTACCTGTAGGATACGTTCCCCATTGCCATTGGAACTCCCAATGACACTACAAATCCCATAAAATAAAATTCCTGCACAAAGGTCATAGTCAGTACCAGCTTTAGCATTGAAGTCACTTGGCACAAGAGAAATATCTCCTTTCTTAACCGAATTTGGAATATCCTGAAGCTGGCTGTAAAACGTCAGTGTGTGACACCATTATTTCTTTCGGGACTAGAGCAGAGAGATGAGCTAGCAGTTCTTCACGGTTGATTTTCTCAGCCCGTAGCTTAATTTTCTGGTATTCTTCAGGTAGAACAGGAGCATAATAATTTTAGGTGTAATTGGACTAATCGACATATTACCAGCTCACTGGAATGTGAACTTCTGCTAAACCCACTTTTCGTTTTCCATAGAGATGAACATGTTGTGCTAGGCGAACAGTAAAATCAGTCTATGAGTTGTGGAGTTAAATATCTTGAGTAGTAGTTGAAGGTAGGGTCAAGTAGAAACTATGCATTGTTAGGTATCCAAAAGGTTTTGGGTACCCTCGCCACTTGAATAGAACACGTCGACCTTTCTTCTCTAGTGTTTCCTCAACGGTGTAGTGGGAAGGTTCAGCCACTTTTTGCAGCTCTGATTTATAAAACACACCTTTCACCTCTTCTCCTTCTTCCTCTTCTCCTTTCACCTCATCTTCCTTCCTCAAACGCATGGGGACCACCCTTTAGTCAGATTTTGCTAAAGGCCTGCACCATTTCTTTACCTGTTTTTGTTCTCATAGGTACAGCCCAAGCATGAAGAGAGAATATGTCGATAACCGTACGAATGTATCGGATCAGGTTTTTTACAACCAGGAGCTTGCCACTGTTCATCAAAACCCGTTATGTAAACTGTGTTCCATGGGAAATTTCTGCGAACAGGTTTGTGTAATGTGTAGGCGGATTACTTATCTAACCACTCACGTACGAATTTTAGAGGTAGCCGTGTGTTCTGAGCTAACCTTTTTACACCACCAAATCCTATTTCAGGGTCGAAATAATGGGTTTCCAGAGTTTTGTTTTCTGCTGGACCCACACATCGTATTCGACTAGGTTTTGCCATTGATGTAATGAAAGAGTAACTCCTGTAACTTTAGGGATATCTCCTATAAATTGTCTGATGTCCACTGTTGAGTTACACAGTCGCATTTTAAAATCACTGCCTAATACATTTGATTCCCCAAACTGAATATTTTTTCTAAGGGCCACAAGTTCTAATACAAGCACCACTATCATTAGCACTGTTATGATTACACTGCCAACACTAGCAGGTTAGGATACACTAGCTTAGTTAGGATAGGAGAAAGAAGGTGTTAGGCAGTGCCCACACTGCCTAACACCTTCTTTCTCCTATCCTAACTAAGACTAAAATGAATCGTAAAGAACACAATGACACATTATATAGGTTTCAACTTTTTAATTAAACTAATTTATACATTTGATTTTTTGTATCATTAGCAATATTCATTAAAATATTCATTAGCATTACATTTCTGAGTACATACAAATCCAGAATCTACAATGTACAACAGGACCCATTTCTAGGCCTTATCCACAAACTCTTGTGCTAATGCATCAACTTCCAGGTCACCCGACCATCCTACGAAGGTGGGGAGTTTTTCTTCAGGCTGAAGTCCATCTAACAGTATCAGATGTGTTAATTCTTGCTGGAAAATGTCCACTATGAGCTGATAGACACGGTCGTGTCCTTCAAAAGCAGGACCCAACAGGAAAGGCAGAACTGATTCAGAATGTTCCAAAATGGCTGTGTACAGTTGGTAGTCTTTGAGGGGGCCACACACATTACGTACCACCACGATCACTTCATGTAGATGGATAGCAAATGTAAATCACTGCGACACATTGAAAGTTATAGTCCAGTTCAGCACACGAAATTGTAAAAGTCGATTGATGAAGTCGATACAACGTTCGCTTGCTTCATTGCGATACATGTACACATGTAAATTGATCATCTACGTTTGTTGATTAGGGCCAATTTCCACTTGATCCTCGATGTGAGGGACCGTTTTACACAGAGCGTCCCATTCAGGTAGCGAGAGGATAACCCCCCTAGGTGTAGGGTAGACGAGTTCACCATTTTCATTCTTCTTGTAACGACGTACATGCACCGAAAAATTATTTTTGAACAGAGAAGGCACAACGTAAACATCTTCACCGAGACACCACACATCTGAATGGTTAGCCTGCAGGGTGGACAATAACGCACTTGTCGTGTGCACGCTGTTTAACCAGAGAAAGCAGCACCCTCTACGGTTCTATGACATCCAATCAGGAGCAATGATATAATTTTTGAGAAATCATACATGAGATCCATTAGGAGTTGATGTATGTGTGCATGGAAATAATGACTCACGACGCCGATACAAAGCATGTTGTAGCCTGTTCCCAGTCACATTCAATACTTAATCATCATATTTAAAACGATGGATCCACCCGAAAAATGCGGCTTTTTCTGCTAACGAACAGTAGACTCCCTCTCCTTTGTGATAACCACACTCAAAAGCAGCGGCTTTTGGTAGATCACAGTATTTGGGGCATCCAGAATGTTCGAGAATAATACTGGAAATATTTAATTGTTCTTACAGAATTCTTTCATCATTTCCTCTTTTGTAACTCACCACATTAGTTTCTCCAGTACATGCACGGTTGTAAGCATATTTCACGATTATAGTAACGTGATCTAACGTCCATACCTTTTCACCAGATGGATGGAAGAGTAAGCCTAAGACATGTTTAGACACTAAGTTGATCATCTTCCTGTCCTTTACCGACAGAGTTTGGTAATGACGAAGATTGCACCGATAGACACTGTATTTCTCGTTCGGGGTTGCATACCTAAGTTCCCGCACTAGGAAATGTCCGTTTACACGAAAACCGTCGAGATCTAGAACTATACAAATATTTTGCATGATCATGTTTCACAGAGTTCACAACCTGTCTGTAACTAATTCGATCAAATTCTGTCCAATTAACGTTCGAATACTTAAATAGTTCTCAAGCAAGGCGAAAAGCACTCAATGTACGATCAAGAAAAGGACACCTGACTTTAATTGATGGGGAGAGATATGTAATTCATATAGGAGACAACAAATAGTCCCTTTGCTATACTCTAATACTTCGTCACTCTGATATGACCATAGAATGCACGTGTTGCATTACCAACCACTTGAAAGGCATTTCACCTATGCCTTATTTACACACTAATAAAAGCCTGTTTTAGCCAGTCAGAGAGCATCTCGTCAAAGATAAGGATCAGACAAGTCAGGACAAGAATGACCTACCACCTACGACGCCAGTTTAAATATCGACAGGTTTTAGAAATCATGACGTATTCAGAACAAACAATGTACTACTTTATTTGAAAAAAAAATGATGTTTATTTCTTGGTCTGTTTCGCAGGACTTTTCAGATTGTAAATTCTTTTCCCATCAGTCAATAAAGCGTGGTTCAGAAGAAAAATGGGCCAGAAGGTTACAAATTTAATGCGTGGTCTGTTTCATTTAGTTCACAGATTGGGAAAGTATTTCCAAATAAATTGCGCTGATAATTATTATTCAGAGTAAGATGCGTGAAAGACAAACATTTTTTATTTGGTCTATTTCGCAAGACTTTTCAGATTGTAAATTCTTTTCCCGTCTGTCAGTAAAACGTGGGTCACAGGAGCGTGAGATGGGAATTTGACGTGCTTATTTCCAAATGTGATTCACAAGACATAAAAAATTTCTTTTTTAAAAAATATGTATATATATTACTAATTCACAAAAAATAAAAATATAATTTATTCGTATGTTAATTAATAGAAAATAAATGCGAGAAATAAATATATAATTTATTCCTAAGTTAAAATGTTTGTGATTCACAAGGAATAAAAAATAATTCCCATGTTAAATGCGATTAACAAAAAATCAAGAAATAAAAATATAATTTATAAGGAATAGAAAAAAATGATCGGTTATTCCTTCTGCACCAAGAATATCTACCTTTAGGCATCACAGTCATGTACTATCCTTGGCGTAATGGATAAACGTGAGGCTGAGGGATCGAGTCCAACCGTGGAAAGCAGGTTTGTTTTTTGGAGTGGGTTGCAGTACTTTACGAAAACTGATGTCAAAGAGCTGGACAGGTCTGGTCATGATGTTTGCGTCATATTTCAAGGACTTTCTGTATTGTAGGTTGAGGATGATGTGAGGTAAATGGATGAAACCACTGAAAGTTTAGTTGGTAAATTTCAGAATTAGTTGCCAATGGGTTTAGGTGATGATAAGAATATTTCGAGGGTTGTTTTCGAGGGTCATGACGTCAGACTCCAAGATGGTGGGTTGATATTTAGGATCTTGGGAAGGGTAAACCATCTTTATAGAGGGGGCGTTTCACTGTAAATAAAACTCGATGGACGTTTGACAAATGTAAACAAAACTCAAGGGGCTTTTGACAGGTGGGCGTTGCACACACCATACTGGTTCTAGATCGGGGGACTTTATGGTGGGGAAGGGGGCGTGGCACATTCGCCTACAATACCGGTTCCTACACTACTTACAGATCCTGATCCTATATACACCCCTAAAAAGCTAGACACGACTCATCTTGTGATGCCCCACCGTTCACTTTTGCTTTACCTTAACCAGTTTTGTTTAATTTACGTTATATTTATCATTTTGGGGATTTTTTATTTCCTTTTCGGCATCACAGCACTCGTTTTCAAGTTTCTAGGAGTTGCGTATGCGCAACTCCGAACTTCCGACCGTAACCGTTAAAGCACGTGCCAAGGACACGCCCCCTCTTGCGTCATAGCTTGCGTCCTTCGTCATTGTATGCAAATGTCTTTCCCGGCATGCGCCGGCCCATTGTCAAAACCGTGACCTGCGAGTCACTTGAGCACTGAGAGCAGAGTTGTAGAGAGAGCAGAGAGATGTAGTAAGGTGCGTAGCACCGTGCGTGTAGCACAGAATTTAGTTTCTTCATTGATGTCTTGGTGAGTTAATTATTTTGGAAATAAATCTATTTTGTTTTGTTATAAACTTTTGAGTCTATAGTTTTTTATCTTGAGCAACGCTAATTTAGGATCTTTTTTACATTAACTCTTATTTTGTTAAGAATCATTTTTGATTCTTACTTATGAACGCTCGCTGGCATTTGAACCCTAAATCAACTTATTCTACATTTTGGCAATTGGTTAATTATTGCCTGGCACCCGTCTAAGCTATCCGGAGCATAAAACTTTAAGTATTTTGCAATTGTTTTGGAGCGTTACAGAGTCACATAAAAGAAGTGGCGCAGCGAACAGGGACTCGCCAGTATTTAAAGATAGTATATATATATTTGTGGATAAATTTTGTATGATTGTCAAAGATAGTAATTTTTTGAGCTCAATAGTTGTATGTACTAGTTGTAGATTTAACGGCAGCTTAAGCCGAAAATTTTTGTTGAGCAAGTAGCTTAACATTTTTTGTGTGTATTATTCAAAGGTACTGAAGTTTCAGCGTAGATATTGCTGAATATTTAAGATAATTGTGGTATGTAATGATTAGAAGTGTCCGGACACACAAGTACGTAGGACGATAAGAAATTTTTTTTTATAAGCAAATTTATATTTTTGTAAAGCTTAGTTATAGCTTTAGTATTGTTGTATAGCAGTACCTTTGAGCGCTGCTCAAGATAAGATAAAAAAGGTTTTCAAAATTTCCAAAATTCAAAATTTCGGCAGACCGCTAAACATGTCTGCTAACAGTATGGCCGATTCCGCCATAATGACTCCCGACATAGAAAGAGTAAAGGGTAGATTGAAAGATGTAATGATGGAAGCAAAAGTGCTAATGAATCTGCTTGATGATAATCGGGAGAAAAGGGGAACGACAACAACCCCTAAATTTGCTGACAATGCTACGTCAGTTCACCAACGAAGAAACTTTGAACGTAAGGTTCCATTTTCTGTTCCGCCAGAAGCAAGCGATAGAACAGAGTATTTTCAACCGCCACAACGACGATTTGCCAACCCATCCATTAACTATAGTCCTTATGTTAATTGGCCTTTACCTGAGATAAGGTTCGAGGTTCGAAACGTCCGACATCGTGGACATTTGTCAAGTCCATGGAGGAGCACTTCCGTTTACATGAAGTGCCAAGCAATAAAAAAGTTGTTTTAGCAGTATCTTGCCTAATTGGATGTGCTAAGCAATGGTGGAATAACGTAGGATGTCGTCATGGCATAGAACTTTGGGAAGAATTTAAAAACGAAATCATGGACATATATCCGGCTTATAACGATTTTACAGAACTAGCTACAGAGTTGTTTTCACGAAGACAAAGGGAAAGAGATGACATAGAAAAATTCATATGGGGTACGGTAGAATTATACCAGCTGTACGATGCTAATGCCGCTGAAATTGATATTGTAAATTGCATATTGTCTCAATTACTTTTGCCCATCCGAGAATTCCTAGAAATACGAAACGTGAATTCCGTTTCCGAGTTAGTCAAATTGGCTCGGCAATACACTGCAAGAAGAGAATCTGCAGCAAATACACATAACCAACAATGGATGCCATTCCCGCCAAAGCAGCGATATCAGGTTGAGTCGCGTAGCCGCACGACCGGAAGTTACACGGTCCCGACAATTTGCGCCGAACGCGCCTAGAACTATAGAATATGAACGAAGTAGAGACTTTTTGCCACGTCAAGCTTCGAACCATAACACTAGACCTAAAACTTTGGTTAAACAACCTCAATCTTTCACTTGTAATTTTTGTGGCCGACTAGGACATACTGAGAATTATTGCTATAAAAGGAATGAAAATTCGGGAAACTTTCATCGGGATCTTTGAAACGAGAGGCCAAGGTTCCTCAAGAAAAGCCCTCTCATGAGTTATGCCTTGCCACTATGGCTTTACCTTTTGTTACTGATTGCCACGAAGTAACTAAAATAACAGATCGAAACGATACAGAAGTCGATCTTCCGTTTGCTAAGGAACAAGTTTTCGATGGTACTAATGACGAATGTCAATTGACAGTGCAGCCGCGGTCCCGTGGACTTTTTGACTTACCTTGTGGTCCAGAACAGATTATTTCAGAAGCACCTATAAAATGTCCCGTTAGTGCAAATAATGAGTGTTTAAATAACGAAGTTTGTGAAGTAGAAGAATCGTATGAGGAAGCCGTTTTTGAAAAGGTTTTTAAAGTAGAAGTTTTAAAAGAAAGTAATAATAATGAAAATAATTTTGAGTCTGATTTAAGTGAAGAAAAAACCAACCAAGAAGTTGTGCCGACCGCAAGTATTCCTGACAAGTCTGGAGGTCCTCAACTATTAAAGCGTCATTTGGAGGCGGACACCAATAAGCCTAGAAAGTACGAGAAAAGGTTCTTCAAAAATCCGCACGGAGCAACGAAAAGCCGACGAAACGACCAGAGCCTGCAGAGCGACAACCGGCAGCGAAGCAGCGAACATCGGGAAGATGACGTCACGAGAGAGATCTACAGCGACGACTTGACTTGAACGAGATCTTCAGTAACAACTTTACGTGAAGCCACCCAACGATGGCGGAAGGATGTTATCGGAAACGGACTAGATGATTTATCGCCACGGAGTGCCAACAATGAAATTTAAGTATATTTTTCTTTCACTTGGCACTTGATTGAGTTATAAAATGTTTTTTTCTGGAATAGATGAAGACGAAGAAGAAGCCTTATTGTGAATTATATAGTTAGCGATGTTTAATTTCTTGTTGAAACTTTAGAGTTCAATATTTATTTTTGAAAAGTGAAATTTTTGTAGTTCGAGTTTATACTGTGTGAATAGAATTTTTTTGCATTCTTGTTCATCGAGGTTCTAGTTATTGTATTTACGTGAGTTAAAATGTATTTTTGTAGATTTTATTCAGCTGACTGATAGCTGAAAATTTTGTAAGTCGATATTGGAAAGTTTAGAAATTGTAAAATGTTTCTGGATATGAATGAGAAGAGTGAAAGAGAATTAGTGATTTAAGAATTTGTATTGTAAAATAACGTGCATTCCAAAGTGAATTTATGTAAAAAAAAAAGGAGATTCATGTAAAAGTTATTGGATGAAATGTTATCATCGTATATTATAAATTATTTACACTCTTTTTTCCTTATTCTTAGATACGATTTATGTATATGTGTTTAAATCTGTTCAGTGTCATCAGTGATATTTATGTGTCAATGATACGTAATTTTTGTGGATGACATTGGCAGTATTTATTGGTATATATAGATGATGACCATGATGATGACTGCAGAATTTTGTTTTTTTTGTGTGTACCTTTTTGGAGCTGTCCCCAAATGGCATAGTCTGATAACAGAGTTGTTATCAGCATAACTCCTTTGGGAGGGGGACGTTGGCTCTGAAGGGGGAGGTAACTAATGATTTTTTATTTCAGCTAGATCGCGATTTCTGTGAATAGGAGAAGAATTAGCGGATGATTACAATCCCGCTTGTTTGTAAATTTTGAATTTTCTTAGCTTTGCGTATTTGAATGTAATTAGGAGGAGATAACGGTGTTCGAATACCCGTTTTTTTATGTGATTTAGGTGAAGATTTAGCTGTCACATATTTTTTATTGTGGTTAGGGGAAAAGCGGAAGTTATTACCCCGCTAACAACAAATGTAATGAATCACTTTTTTCTTTTCATCTTTTTAACACTATAGACTTAGAAAGATTAGGAGTTGATTAACCTGTTATTTTCTGTACAGTTCAAGATATGCCAATTTCGAGTTTGTATCAGAATGTGATACTAGTTAGACCGATGATGCTAGTATACAGTTAACTGTCACAGCCACTGGTACGTAAGTACACTAGGTTAGCTGTTAATTGCATATTTTTGTTAGGAGGAAAAGGGAGGAGGTACCTTTGGTTGTGCTGGAAAATTGTGTCAAAGTAAGAATAGTTCATCATATCAAAATTTGCGCTAGCATACTTTTACTTATTTATGTTTAGCCAGGTGTAAATGACGTAAGATGTGTCCTTTATTCAAAATTGCTCGTCAAAATTTGTTAGGTCAACTTTTTGACTCCCTTTGGAAGGGGGAGTTGTGATGCCCCACCGTTCACTTTTGCTTTACCTTAACCAGTTTTGTTTAATTTACGTTATATTTATCATTTTGGGGATTTTTTATTTCCTTTTCGGCATCACAGCACTCGTTTTCAAGTTTCTAGGAGTTGCGTATGTGCAACTCCGAACTTCCGACCATAACCGTTAAAGCGCGTGCCAAGGACACGCCCCCTCTTGCGTCATAGCTTGCGTCCTTCGTCATTGTATGCAAATGTCTTTCCCGGCATGCGCCGGCCCATTGTCAAAACCGTGACCTGCGAGTCACTTGAGCACTGAGAGCAGAGTTGTAGAGAGAGCAGAGAGATGTAGTAAGGTGCGTAGCACCGTGCGTGTAGCACAGAATTTAGTTTCTTCATTGATGTCTTGGTGAGTTAATTATTTTGGAAATAAATCTATTTTGTTTTGTTATAAACTTTTGAGTCTATAGTTTTTTATCTTGAGCAACGCTAATTTAGGATCTTTTTTACATTAACTCTTATTTTGTTAAGAATCATTTTTGACTCTTACTTATGAACGCTCGCTGGCATTTGAACCCTAAATCAACTTATTCCATATATTGGCAATTGGTTAATTATTGCCTGGCGCCCGTCTAAGCTATCCGGAGCATAAAACTTTAAGTATTTTGTAATTGTTTTGGAGCGTTACAATCTGATTCAGCAAAATGAACTAAATGAACTTGTTCAAGACCTAGGACTTTCGAAATAACAAGCTGAGGTTTTAAGTTCAAGACTTGAAGAGTGGAATCTTTTGGCCAAGTGTACCAGAATTTCTGTGTTCAGAAAGAGAAATTTGACTTTATCTACCTATTACGCGATGCAAGATGGTTGTGTTCCTGCACAGATATTTCAGGACTGATGGAAGAAATTGGAACAACTCACGACTCTAAGGAATGGCGTCTATTTATAGATTCGTCAAAATTCAGCTTAAAAGCTGTCCTTTTGCAAATAGTGATTTTTATATGAGACGTTTGATCATTTACGTATTAAGCAAATTATTTAAGTTCTACATATTACTTGTAATTTAATTGTCTGAGTTATTAAATATTCATTTAGTATCTGTTTAATTATTTCGAACCCATTCTACAGTAGTGTCAAATAAATATTACTGAAACTCCTGAACCCACATACTACAATGGAAAAATAAAGCTCAAAAACTGCACTTGAAAGGGTACCTAGCCTACTTGGTCTAGTGGTTTAACGTACTTGACTGCTAAACAAGATAAGATGTTCTTGTGTAAGTTTTGCAAGTTATATGACAAAGCTTCTAGTTATCTCCGTCCTTTGTGTAGGGTGTTATCTTCTGCCTCATTCAGTTATAGGTGACACTCAGCGCCATATTGAAAAGGTACGTATAATTCATTTTCAAAATCTTTAAAGTTCATTTGAATTTAAAAGTTAAGTTTCAAAAAACGTGTACTATAACATTTCTTCCAATGAAAGTTCCTTTCTTATTGCACTCCTATTTATTTCTTTACTACAAAGAATAAAATACTCGGCTTCTTACGGGTTCCCTTTTTGCTTATTGTTCAATTGCAATGTTGTTCCGTAATATTTTTAATATAGTAAACAAATAAACTATTTTAATAAAGCAATAAAATAATTAATGGAGATAAGGGCAGGGTTGCTCTATTTCTGATTACTATCAGATTCCTTTTTGTAAAAAAATATTTACTTCATTTAAATGATTTTATGCTTCAAAAATTTCAAGCGGTAAATAAGATTTTAATAAAATAATTTGAGCACGCATCCACAACCGTATTCTGCCCCTTGTGATTATGAACATCATAAGAGTAATTTGTGAAGACCTCTAGGCTTTCAACATCTTGTGCATGAAAGGGAAATATATATTTCTTCACTTTAAAATTGTTTTCTTAATGTATATAGTTTTTTTACGAAAATGATGGATACTTGTTTTCGTAATCTTCGTAATGTACGTGACATTGGCCACGACATGAGTATGTCGCTTTTAAAACAGATGGAAGCAATGGAGAAATACACCCCGTAATCCGGACGTGTTACCCTGAACTCCACGCGATACGACCTAATACCATCAAGACAGACTTTGAATATTCAACAGACGACTTTTATCATACACGTCGAAGAAGTTTATTAAAATTCAGTCCAACTGAACAATGCATTCGAATTTAATAGGAATAACACAAAAATAACCTATAGGAGAGAGAGTTACATTGGGTGTCGTCATCAGTGATAAAATTTCAATTATACTTCAATGATTTTAATTGTTTAGCTGAAAGTAGCTATTTGAATTGTTTCCCTCGAACTAATTATCTCAGAGACCATTCCAAACGTTTATCTTAGTACCATTTTAATTATTTGTCTCAAAGGGACCAAATAAATGATTATACCTCGGACAGAGATGCAGATGTGTTTCGGTTCATGCTCACATTGCGCTTAAATCCCAATAATAACTAAATATTTAGATCCATTCTGCAACAGTGTCTACGATGTAAATTCTGACATGATTTTAAAAGATAACAAGTGGAAAACAAAGCAACAGTAACAAAGAGAACCAAACAAAAGTATTTACGATTAAATCGTGTCGTTCTTTTGTGTTCTTCATTTTAATTCTGGCACGATACACTTGCTACAAATAGAGGAGAGAAAAATGGGCGAACGAAAGAAAAAGTAATAATATTTTATCTTTTAATTTGCGCTTGGGTGGAGCTCCTACCTAAAATTTTAGTTTCTTCCGACTTGTTACCTTGGCTTTCGATCATCCGTGACTTCGGAGTTTACAATTATCAGGCAAGAGCACAAGACGCCGGGTTTGAATTTTCAATATCAGCACGCCCAGAATGACAATGGAGATAACGGCAACAAATTTATAACACTCCCAAGGCCTCTTACGTTCGGCACTTCATTACGCTTCTAGTTAATCAGATTACCACAGTGAGAGACTCCACGACAACAGAGACAGAGAGCCAACAGTTACTTTCACATTAGCCTGGGAAATTAGTGATAACTCTATAATTAAATTCGTGATAGACTCTTCTCATTAAAGTGCCACCGGACAAGCCTATTTGAGCTGCGTTTCTATCTAACTTGGTAATCACGTTAGTGTTGTTTAGGCTGTTTCTTCTGTGGAAATTAGGTTGTGTTTAGAATTGCAAATTTCATCTGGGTTAGTTTCGATGAAATAATCAAATATTTTTTGAGAACAAACTTATCACACAGAATGATTTTGTTCTCTTATAATACAACGCAGAAAGTTTCTAATTAATTAGAAGAATCGATCCTTTAGTGTTCAAGGGGTTAGTTCTTTTCGTGATATATTATATTTTATTCTAAAGTTTACTTGGTCCTTTTAAACTCTTTTTGTTAATGTTCTGAGTTAATGACAGCTTAATAAAGTTTAGAATTAATTCAGTCTTAAAATGTGTTAATAAAACACTTACGTTAGAAAACTCCATGGTGTTTAATTGAATATAAGGTATGCTGTTATATATATATATGCGCCATATATTGATTTCTACGTTTAAGAGTAATATTTTAACATTTCATCAACAACATTTGAACCAAACACTTTAACTAATTCATTTACACATTTTTTTAGTAAAAACATTATAATGTTTATTAAGAAATATATGAACAGATTTCTACTACTAAGAAGGCGAGTGTGAAGAATCTACCACTATCAACTCTGTCAACTAAAACTACCAATATCAACTCTGACTATGACTTTAGTGAGTTCTATTTTCAACCATGAAACTGGCGAAATTGGCATAGAAAATTCAAGGCCTATGGGATATTAGTAAAACCACACTTCATACCACAGAAAAAACCTCAACAGTATCAGCTTGTCTCTTGTATTATGGTAGATGGCCGTTCTTTCACTCTTTAGTAGAACCGCACCTTCGAATTTTAAACGATCTGATCTTTCTTTACCATTTAGCAGTCATTTCAATGCAGCATATATATATTTATACGATATTAATATCAGTCACTGAACAGGGGGATTCCCTGCATCTTACAACGCATATTTCTTTTCAGTAGTTTTACACATACATCATGTGACATTGCTCTTGCTTCAAGAAACTGCTGTCTTTTCATTACATAACCTACCCTCAGCAAGCACACAAAATTACACTTTTTTAATTAATAATATCTGTGTTTTTTTATGTTATAAAGATGCTCTTTCAGCCTAAAACCGAGGTTAAGCCATCCATTACTGAACTGTAGGAATTACACTTACCGAAATGCAGGGACTGAAGGTTGGTTGTCTGTTTGTTTGAGGTTTAATGGCACAACCGCAACTAAGGCCATATTGCGCCAAACATATGGTAAAGAGTAAAAGGTAAAAAGATAAAATCCAGAGAATCCTCAACCAAAATTTAAAAATAACACACAAAAGAGTAAAAGGAACAAAACCAGACAAGACTAAACAATAACGATAAGTGCATAACCAAAAACAATATGTATAAACAACAAGTGTAAAACAGAATAATCAACAATGAGTGCATAAAAATAATATATTGTATAGGCCCCATAAAAGCAACAAGTTTAAAGATTAAAAGGTGAAAACTTTAAATACGAGTAAAACATCCGGTAAAACGCAAGAAACTAAAGATAGGTGTTAAAAGAGTCATCAGATAAAAAGGGGCCGAGTGTAAGCGTAACCTTCGAGAACAAGGCCATTGCAGTCTAAAGTGACGTCACATCCTGTGCACGTAGTACTACCTTCTCAAAATCAAGCATTTGCTTTTTTATAAGATCGGGTGGGCATTTTTGTTTTGTACTGTACTCAAAAACTAATTGACATAGTATGATTACATGGTATATGTATACATTAGAGTAATATTTCTATGGTAAACCTTAAAATAAGGAAGACGTTGAAACTAAAATAGATCTTAATTTCTAATTGTGCTAAATTGATGACTCAAAATGCAGAGTAATTATCGTTTAACGTTCTCTGAACATGTATAATGATATATAAATTATCAGGAGCGTCATAATCGGTTCTACATATAATTACAACGACACAATATGTTTAAAAATAAGGTAAAATGCGAATAATTACTCGGTTATTTATTAACAAAGATAAAATCATTTCCTTCACATATTTTTCGCGATAAATGCGGTCAACAGCTGATCCAGTGTTTTGTCCCATTAATAATATAATCGTGACATATAAATTGTTATGGAAAATTAGTGTGCTTATTAAAAAGAGAAAAACACACATAAAGATTCTTCAGAAACATTTTATTGACAAATGTGAACTAAAAATTAATGATATACTGTAATAGCTTTAGCTGTAACAATTTCGGTTAGTTATGATTTAAATGAAATATTTTTTTTAGTGATCAGACTGAATTTATAGGAATATTGAGCTGCATTTTTTCTGAACTCTCATCAAATTTGAACAATATTTCGATATGGATACAACCCTCCGATGGAATACATTTTCAAAAGCTAGCAGGAAAAGTGCATTTAAACTTTACAAACTTCAATTTGCTGCAAGCACACACACACACATATATATATTTTGGTTTACAAAGGTAGCTGTAAATCTATATTGACCTATGATTTGACAATATATCGCTCAACTAACCTCCCAAATATAAACAAAATAGTCTCTAATCAATCTTTGATTACTAAAAATATAATTCTCTGCAGCCTGGTAAAGAGAGATTAAATCATTTAGGCATACAACTTTCCAGATATAAGTCAATGTTTTAAGACCACTAAACTATATCGGATCTGCCTTTTCTCCACTAATATAACTTATTAGTTTAATGGTCTTATAACACTGTGGCATATACCTGGAGAGATATCGTTCAAATCCCACATGCCAGAAAAACTGTCACAAAACTATTAATTTCAAAGTCAACAGTTAACTCTGTGGATACTATTTATTGAGGGTAGACAACTTTCTGTTTTTGTCACTAAAACATTTTTTTTCTTACTTTCCAAATTCTCTATCAAACAATCATATTTTATCTTACAATAATTGTTTAAAATATCTTTGTTGAACACCAGATAATCATTTCTAGAGTTTTTCCAATACAATGGCCAAATTCATAACTTGTATGATAATCAAGTAATTCTGCATCTTGTAATAGAGTGGTTGTGATTAAAGTAACAAAATTTCTTTGATTTGCCAATTCCATAAATTCTTGTCCAAATACAGTACACAGTTTTTTCATAGTAATACAATTTAGCAATGCAACATTAATTACTATCTCATTTGGGCAAAAAACACTGCCTCTGTCAATTTTTGGTAAATACTTAAATTTTGCATACAATTCTACTTTTTTTTAATCAAGTAATAGTAAATGTTACAATGATCACATTTCAAACTTTTCAAAACTGAAAATACACAATTACCTACTATATATGCAATTACAGGAAGAGAGTTATCACAATCAGACAAATCTGAAGGAAACACTGTAATACGTGTCAATAATCAAAAACAAATCAATCAATAAATTGTCAATAACTTTAAGCTAGTAGACGTAAAATTCATTTATTTAAAATCATCTGTAAAATCCAAATTGGTTATTTTAATTTTGCCACTTGACTTAGTGGGAAGTTTCAACAGTGAATGCAGTATTAATTTTGTTTTACATTCAAATAATTAACGTACACTTATATTATATTGGCTTCCAGCTAACTGCCTGTAGAGGTCGAAACAACTCTCTAAATTACCAGATTGAAACTTACCAGATAAAATATATTTTAAGTTCAGAGGTACAGTACAACAAGGAAGCAATTTCAAGCAATGAATATGTACTAAGTTCTAACGCAGAATGGGTTGCTTTCGTTAGAATACCAGTTGCGCAACTCATCTGCTCCCATTTACCTAGCCAATTCAGGAAAGAATTCAGAAATGAGACATTTTCATCTGACTCTGAACACGTTAATGGCATTTGGTGTTTGTTATTCAAGCATTCACCTTTAAAAGGTGATTTTGCATTTACAATATGCCACCTGTTAAAATAATCTTACCGAAATCTGATGTATCTTGGCAATGTAACAATTTGTGCTTTTCTCCTATTCTAAAAGTCCATTAAGTATAAAGTCATTAAAAATATTTAAGACTAATTTAACATTTTGTCTCTCAATGTTACTTGGGTTTAAAATTTTATACGGCAGATTAAGTCCATATTTTAACAACGGGTTTTCTTCAATTTTATGCAGTTTTTAAGGGTTGATAACGATGCAGTTTTGAACGATGAAATAATATTTCCATCATTTACAAAATGTGGATAGTTACATGCATTTGTTTCAATATTTTTTTGATTTAGCGAGTTATTTCTGATACACTTCAACAAATGATTTTGGTCAGTAAGAAAAAAAATAAAGGTCTTAATTTATCTGATGGATGAGGATATGCAATTTCAACTTTAGGGGGAGAAAGAAATAATGACATACTCTTACAATTGATATAATTATTTTCAGCTACGACACATATCACAAAAAAAAATAATTTATTTCAAACCAATGGTAATTTTTTTTAATAATACTGTAAAGAATATCAGCATTTATTATTTTGGCTGGTAATACATGAATTACATCTTTGTAGTTGGAAAGCAAACTAGTTATCAAAAATACATGGGCACTGGTTGCCATGTTTTGCGTGTCAAATGACGGAGCAACAAGGTTATCACATTTGAAATCTAAACACTGCTTGAGACGAATTTCATTAAGCATTAAAATCACTTTTTTCTATCTGTATCACTCAAAAAAGAATATTTTTGTCTGACATATGATAAAAATTTTGAATTTACTTTCTCTACAGCAGGATTGACATTGAAGCGAGGACAAATGTGCTGAATAGTATTAGGATGTGGTAATTTAATGTTTCCACTTTGTCTAAAAAAAGTATATGCATGAGGAGCCATGTTAAAAAAAGGTGAAGTAAAAATCATTATATCTGATGAATACTGTGAACCATAATTATTTAATTCAAATAGTATCAACTCTTCCTCAATGAATTTTATGTGATTGTTGTTACTTTTATCAAATATGCGAAGTGCTTTCAAAATATTACACATTAAATCAATTCTATGTCTAATATTATTTTCAGGAGTTTAAACCCTTATTAAACATTTTATAAAACATCAATATGAATGATTTTTAGAGGAAAAGTATATTTTCCAACTTTGGATTGCTCATTATCTTTTCCATATGCTTTCACCATAAGCTCAGAATTAACAACAGAAAATTTTACTGTAGGAGCTGGATTACTTACAATATTTCATATCGAAAGCAAATCAGTTTTACACAATATGGTCCATATGTGAACGTCTATGAAGTGCACTTTGAAAATAGATTATGAGTTGATAAAAATGTTCTTTTCATGTCATATTCAGCTTTATCTCTTGCACTAGAATCTAGTGCTTTTTTGAGTGAAGATTTTTCACGTTGTTTCCTTTCGCTTTAGGACTTTCTCTGCTGGATATAGGAGTAGCAAAGATATATGCTGGTAAATTTTTCAGTGTTGACGGAATGCTACCAGGAATTAGTCTGAGGACTTTCAACTTCACAGTAACCGTCTTACCAGTTTTCTCATCGAATGCACTTGAACATCTTTGAGAAAAACTTTGAGAGAAAGATGGATACCATTAGGTGTGTTGTGCTTGATATGCTAAAGTTTTTTTTACGTCTGATTGTTACTGATCAATTAAGCTTAATCTACAACACTGTTGTGTTATTCCAGTTATATATACTTTATAAAAATAGTAAGAAAACTTGAAATTCCACACTTGTAAAAATTATTGTAAATGGTCAAAAGTTCAAAGATGTCAACAAATAAAGTTTCTCGGTGTTTCAATAGATGTAAACTTCAATTATATTCTTCAAGTGAGTAGAATAATTGCAAAAAATATTGGATGCATTAAAATATATCTTGAATTACAAATATAAGACAATGATGAATTTGTATTATGCATTAGTTTATTCCTACAGTATTTATGGTATCTGTGTTTAATGAAACACAAATACCAGAAACTTTCAATATCTGGCAGAAACCTAATTTGAGACATGTTTTACATTTGACTTATAATGAACCAGTAAAACATTTGGTGGGCAATAATAATTTGCCTTTTTCACCTCTATGATTTCTGTATATAAACAATTTTGTTATGCTATGTATATTTGTAGGTGAAATGATTAATCACTACATAATTTATTTTACACAGGTATTCATTATTTATTCATAAAGCACAAATATTACCTGAAGACAATGGCATTCAAACGTTAACTGATGAATGTTATATAACTTGTTCTCTTGAAAATGATTAAAACTAACTCAAGCATTCAAACTCTGAGAAAACTATGAAAATCATATTTGCAGAAACCTAAGACACTTTCAAGTAAAAATTAAGAGATGTGGGTTTCTAGAAGCAAAGTTCATTCCTGATATTTCCCAAGGGTATTATGAAAATAAACCTTAATTTTACATGTCATCCAAACTATTGATGAGTGACTAATGCTTTGTACTCTATAACATGTGTGTTGTTTTGTGATCACTTTATTAAACATATATTTTACATAACTATATAAAAATCTCATATTCAATACCCTCCCTCAGCAAAAACAACCACGATGCAAATAGGAAAGGATAAATGAACAACTAGTTTTGACTAAACGTATAGCAGTTAACTTATATGAATATATGGCACAATATACTCTTCACAATTATCATTCAAACCATTTTATATACTCTTGCTAAATATTGCAATGATTTCAGCAATCTCAAAATTTTATCACAAATATATTTGATATTATAAAAAGGCAATAAAATTCACATACGTTGCTAAATTTAGTTACTGTGAAGTTTTCTCTTCTTATTGCTAGAAGCTATTTTTTGTGCAACTCTTCATCCTGGGGAAAACTGTAAACGCGCACTTTTCTTGATTTTTTATAATTGCCTCTACAGCCAGGAACAGAACAAGGATGAGGCATTTCTTCGAAAACTTATTCACAAGTGAAAACTTTATCACAGACAAACATTCGAAGATAACACAACATTAGAAAATTCCGCCAACAAACACACAAGCAGCTACGGGGTGCTAGATCCACGAATGCTGGCGTTAGAACGTGTGACGTCACCAATGAAAAGGCCTTGAGTCTCGATGGTTACCGTGTAAGGGGCTCAGCCATAAAATCATGGAAGTTAAAATAAACACGACATTCGATGTTAAAAGTGGGCAATGAATTGAAATGTGTTTTACAGGCAAAATGGAGTTACAAAATTCGCACTTAGGTTCGTCGTCCGACCGAAGACTAAACGAATGAGTAATAAACGAATGATCTAAACGGAGCAAGGGACCGAAGGAATTTGATTTTCTTTTTAGAACTTTTAGTGATTTTCAGAGAACATCGTCTGCCTGTATATGAAGTAATTTTTCTATAATTGACCTCCAGAGTTTCATTCACTCTGATACTTCACCTTCATTCTTTACATGAATTTTGTTTTTCATTAATAGACACTGGGTTTTACAGTTGATTTTTAACACTTCATCTCAGGTTGATGACGCGTTAATAACAACTATAAATCCTGGTGTCTCTGCTTTTATTTTCGAATAGTAAAAACTTCATTTGCCATTAGAAGTCATAACTAATCTCACTCTCTTAAATTTATTCTTTTACCAGTAAATATATATATCAAACCTATATACAGAATAATTCTCTTTTCAATATATATATATATCAAACCTATATACGAAGTAATTCTCTTTTCAATATATATATTTAAACGAGTTCGTGGAAGACTAAGAGCAGCTACACGGCTCAAAATAAAGCCAGCAGAGCATGAATCATATACCAGTAATATATCATCCAAGACTTCACTCTCTCTCTCTTTCGTATATTTCTTTTCATAACCAATTAGCAAATTGAAGGAAAATGTAACAAAACGCATTCATGTTAATATCTAGTTGTATAATTTTATCACTGTTTCACTTTCCAATTCGACTCAGTGGTATTACAGATGAGCTTCGTTAAATATTTTTCAGATATTCCATAAAACTTTACGATTACACAGAAATTATGCCCATTGAGTCAGAACACATCCTAAAAGTTAACAATAACGATAAACCTTTTCATGCATCTGCCTCCCTCACCGAAAATATAAAATGTTTGAGATATCCCTATTTACTTTTGATATAATACTCTTATAAGTTGTCATCAAATCAATGAGATGCATAATTTTGTTCAGAAGAATTATTAAATAACTTTCTTAGGTCCTCACTACAACAACCCAGAGAATCAGTACTGACTTTGAGTTGGATTGCTTCACCTCTGAGCTGTACATTTTTTCTCACAATGGGCTAAATAACTAAGTTGCAAGGACCCAAGGGCTCAGAGAAGTTTGGACGAAGGGTCAAAAAATGAACAGCTTTTAGGAGATAGATGGGAAACTCCCGTCAAGACCATCCAGCCTGTTCTTTAACGTGTACAAATATGGCCCTCCTGTATAAGGTCCATAGCATAATACCTCATTCAACAGCGATGGCTTTTCCAAGTCCAACAGAGTCCCCTTTCTCACAGAGGATAGAATGGGAGTTAGCGAAGAAATTATTAACGCAAGCAGAGTTAGGATTCGAACCTGAGAACTACAGATAACGGCGTGACGGGCAACTGACTGACCCAAATATTGCTCCTGCTGACTTTAGATAAGTCATTTGTCACATCAGTAGCATCTTCTTTCCTAAGCCAATTCAAAATATCTTGAAGGTGTATGAAAAAACCTTCCTTTCTCTTTGTTACAGAATCTTAAGTGTGAAGCATAGAAGCCAAAAAAATGCCTTTATTCTTTATACCAAATTTGTTTTGCAGGAAGTTTTCCATTAATGCAATAGTATCTGCCCTTCCTGCTAAGTAACAATTATTACATTTGCCCATGCTTGATCTGGATTTGAAAATCTTGCTTGATCTGGATTTGAAAATAGATGTTGATTATTAACTTCCCTTACAAAACTAATAAATAAAGTATAACAGACACTCACCTTTTTGAAGAAGTAACAAATTATTCACAAAAAAACGCATTGTTTTCCTTAAAAAAAAAACGCAAGACACATTAATAATGTTGTTGTCTGCTGGAAAAATTAGGTTTGAAATTAAGTTTGTAAAAATATCCTGACCATGATATTGATTTAATTAAACAAGATGATTAAATTCCAGAAGTAGACCGATGTTTCTTTTCGTTTAATGTTTTTAGCTATCTAAAATATTCATTTAAAAGTTTTTGGAAACACCGCATTGAATATCACTTGTAAGGATGATGCAAAAAAAAATTGAAACACAGTAAGTGCAAAAACAACAACAAGACTTATTACGGAGTCAAATCAGTAGTATGAAACAGCCAATTATATTTAAAAAAAATTGTTTCTGAAGCAATACATAAACATATTTCGTTTGCTGTAAATATTTTACTAAACTATATATTAGTCATTTCTCCTTGGTTTGTAATGTCTTCTATTTTATATACTCTTAGAATATTTTGATTCAACTGACATCGTTAGTCTTCAACTGACGGTGATAGTTGAAGACTAATTAGTTTCTCCAAGAGTCATCGTCGGTTCCAAATTCTATTTGTTCCATCTATTCAAGAAACCCTTGTTTTTGTAAACACTTCGCAATGTAGGTTGACTTAATTTCTACCCAGTATAGCAGTCTTTTGATTGATTTCAAGTATTAAATTTCTGTTTTAAAAGAAATATATTCGCGATGCAGTCGGTTGTTTGTCCAAGTCACAAAGACTCCAAGGGCTCAGAGAAGAGAACTCATAATCAAACTATAAGGAGATAGATGCTAACTTTTCGTCAAGACCATCCAGCGTGTTTTTTTTAATGTACACAGGGTTTGGCTTTCTTGCACATGGAGACGCTGCTTAATCTTCCATCCAACGAATGGCGGCCTTTCTAAGCCTTTCGGTGGAATTTTCTAACCGAGGTAAGGTTTAACGCAGATAAACCTCAACGCTGTCACAGTTGGGACACGAACTTGGGAATTGCAGATTACTTGTCTAGCGCGCTATCGACTCAGCCAACCTCGACCCTTGTGATGCAATATATATTGCAGTTACATTCAAGGGAGGAGAGACATATGTCGTGCCACTCGTCTGTGCATAACAACAGCCTATTTCTTTTTTGCGTAATAAAATGAAGCAAAATAATTTTGTAACATACCGTAGATAAATTTCATTTTAAAAAGTTTAATGATAAGTTAATGCAGTTTTTTTTAATATAGAGTAAAATTAATGTAATAAATTAAGGAAGATATCACTCTGAAGTTAACGTCGTTCAGTTTTAGAAGAAAATTCGTCTTGAGCCGAGTGGGATACGAACCCCTAATAACATGTCAGGTGCTCTGGACCACTGAGCTATCGGCCGCCGAACAAGATCTTATCTAATTGGTGTTATGAACTTTCTACCAGCAGTACACAATTCTCTGTGTCTCATGCAAGTATTTGTCCCAGCTGCTCTTAGCCTCAAGAAACAAGGACAATCATGTCATGAAGCTGGTAAGTACATTTTGAGTATACAATTGTTTAGATTGAAGAGGTATTATTCCGACGTATTTAATGAGTGGTCCAGATTATTGTCATGTTATCAGGAGGTAGTGGACTCAAGACAATTTTTCCTCTAAAATTGATCGACGCTAACTTCAGAGTGATATCTTCCTTAATATTCATTAAATAAATCGAAAAAATATATTTTCAATTTAAGTAATAAATTAATATTATACATAAAATATGAATTGTAATATTCGGTAGGTAGTAACATTTAAAAACCAAATTATTCACTTTATTTAAATATTTTTCTTCCTCCAAATTTTTGCTCTGGTAACGAAAGACTTACACTGGATTATCAAAAGTATTGGGAGATTTCCAATCTGTGCGAAGGAAACTGTATTCATAGCTCTCAAATTCTTAATCACGCATTTTGTAGCAAAATGTCACAAGGAATAGAAAATTTAAAATTCCCCTTTGAGCAATATTTGTTTACTATTTAAAATGTTCTTGCAGCTGAGACATTTGACATCATTGCTGCTACTCATAACAATTGGTCTTAAAATGTTAACGAATCTTATACTAAAATAAATATAACGTTGGGAGTTTGAATAATGTTTTTCACTTTGCATTAATTTTGAAAGAGTGTTTAGGACAAGCATAACAGCAGCATCTACCGTCAAATATTTCAATTCCAATAACTTTTTAAATATTAAAAGAATATTTTTTTAAATTGGAAACTGGATAAATTTCATGGAGATTTACAATTTAACTTTGACAACATATTTCTGTAAAAAAAAACTCTTACTTTCAAAGTTAGGGAGTTTTGAATATGGTTTTCCATTCACATACTGGTATGTGGAAGTATTCCAATATATTAGTTGTATAGTGTATAGACTCGCAATTCATATTTTTATAAAAATTCCTATTCGATTGTCAGGAGAGGAAGTATTTTGAAAAGATAATAATCTTTCTCCATGGATACTTCTTAAAATAAAAAAAATACAATGTTTTTTCTGTTGTTTAAATAAACAAATTGTAGCATGTAAGTGATGACACCCGTATTATGGTGGGGGCCCTTAGGATTGTGACTAACGTGCCTAATGAGAAATCCGACCTTTTTCCAACTAAAGACATAGCTGGTGGCTCATTAACCGAAAGAAATAGAATATAACTAAGGAGAAACTGAACAGCAATTGAGAGGCAGTAAATCTCTAGCTGATCGCAATAGCTAAGAAGTAATTAATCATTAGCTGGTTGTAGCGGAGTCCAATATTACTCTTAAGGGCTAGCAATTCCGTATCCGATTCTAGTGTAGTCCAGTGCTCCGGATATGGGGCATCAGATCCCTAGCTTATTTTCTTTGTGTTCAACATTCAGGATAAAGGGTAAAAAAATTCTTGCTGATTCCTGTAGAATTCGGTATGAAAAAATAAATGAATACCCCCTGAGTAGATGCTTGCCATATAGGTCTGACAGGTGCCTCTGAGATAAAAGTAGTCATTTCTTAAAGATTTCAAGGTGCAGAACACGAATATGACAACGAAAATGCAGAAATGGCTACGATTTTTGAGAAATCCGCAATAGTTTCTTATATAATAGAGTAATACGTACTTATTGTATGTATCAGTAAAACTCCGCTTCTACTTCCGACGTCGCTTTGCTCGTCGCTTGTACAGTTGCTCAGGATCATCTCTGACGAGCGTCCAACAGTAGTCAGCCAACATAGAAGTAGAGCAGTTTACCTGGTATTGTTTCTCCATCGTTGTAATGTCCTGGTGAAAACCATGCTCATCACTAACCGTGCCGCAGTTCTCGGGAAAGAAATCTAAGTGGGAATGGAGCAAGTGTATCTTTAAGGACATATTGCAGCCAAGTTTGTGATACAGAGACATGTCCTTAACCAGGTTCTTGTAGTTGTCTGCCCTGACATTCCCGAGAAATTTAGTTGACACCAGACGAAACGAGTCCCAAACTTTTTTCTCATCACCCTGAAGCAGGTTGTCGAACATCTGCTCTCTGAACATCTCGTGGATCTGAGGACCCACAAAAATTCCCTGTGTAATTTTCGCTTCGCTGAGCCGAGGGAGTTTGTCGGCCAAGTACTTGAAAACTGATGCAATCCAGTCCATGGCTTTTACGAAGTTTTTCATCATACCGAGTTTGATGTGTAGAGATGACAGCAGGATTTTGTGTGTTTCTACCAGTGCTGGGTGTCCACATTCTTCTCTCCGACCTTCAGAGATTTCCTCTGAGGCCAGTTTTTCTTCACATAGTGCAAAGTCTTTGTTCGGCTGTCCCATTCACATAAGAAACAGCAGTACTTCGTATATCCCAGCTGCACGCCCATCAACAGAGCCATTGCTTTCAAGTCACAACAGAGATGCCAGCCGTACTTGCTGTATTGGAGACAGGTCAACAGCTGTTTTCATTATCGTAGGTTTCTTTCATGTAGACAGCGTGTCTGACCGGAATGGATGGAAATCGATTTCCATTATGTAGCAACACTGCCTTGAGACTCCATTTCGACGAGTCTATGAATAGTCGCCATTCTTGAGGGTCATGTTTGATTCCGAGGATATTCATCAGGCCATCTACATCGAAGCAGAACACAAGGTCATCTTCCTTTCTGAAATAAGGCGCAAACTACTCATGATGAGTTCGAAGCGAAGTCACTGGGACATTTTTCTTGAAAAGATTCCATTGTTTAAGTCTTGATCCAAGTAACAGTGCTTTGGCCTTGGACAGCTCCAGATCGCTAACAAGATCGTTCATTTCTTCTTCGGTGAAAATGTGTGGCGCAGATGACGCACCGTGGCAGACGTATGGATCATCATGGACACTGAAGGCTGTGGAAAACCCGACGCTGGTTCACCTCCCCTCCTCGTCTGAATCGATGTAAAATTCTTTTGGAGGTTCGGGAACGGGAAGAATTTCGCAGTGCGGAACTGGTCGGAGAGAAGATTGTATATTCGGGTACGCTATTGTCCACTTCTTTTTCCTTGTGATGCGTCCAGAAACAGGTGGAACCATGCAGAAGTAGCAGCCATTTGCGTGATTGCTTGGCTCTCTCCAAACCACAGGGACAGCAAACAGCATCGCCACTTTTTCTCCTTTCAGCCACTTCGGAAGATTTCTTGCACACGTACTGCAGCATACGTGTGGGGCGCAGGCCTTGTCCTGGTCCCCGAACTTGCATTCAAAATAAAATTCATACGCCGCTTTCACTATTGGAGTGATGACCCTTTTCTGGCTTGCAAACGTCACTTCCCCCCAATTGTAACAAAATGTATCTTCACTATTAATACAGTTATGAGGCATCACTATTGCTGGATTAAAACTGAAAAGATCGCTTATGTTGTACTTATGACTCAGGGAGTCACTCAAAAGACTTGCTCACTTTACGAGACGTCGCTTACAACTAACGATTGCATCTACTTTTGTCCGCGATCGTAAAGCCACGATGTCATGACTCAACTGCATTGCATCAGACAATGATGCAATACCTCCGAGATTTGTGTGTATGGCAGGCTGATGCAATACAACGCAATATATTGCAATCTTGAGTTAAAACAGCGTTGCGAAATGGTTACATATGTACTCAATGCAGACTCAGTCGTTTATACATGACCATCTCTGTCTCTCCTAAACAAGAGTCAATCGACAAATTTTACTGTAATTTTCGTGTTCAGCACCTCGAAATTAGTAAAGATTGGCTATTTTCATTTCAAAGTCTTTTTGTATGTTGCCCAGTGTTTGTAGCCCAAACGTGCTAACCACTAGGCCACTGTGACGGTAGCAGAATCTGCTGGAATATAATTCTACTTTTAAGAGGCAGCAAATCGTATCTGATCATAGTGTAATCCAATGTTCCAGGGAAGGGGCATCAGGTCCTTAGAGGATTCCCGTTTTGTCCGGTACTACATTAAAGAGTAGCAAAGTCCTAACTGATTCCAGTATCATCTAGTACTCCAGCAAAGAACCAGTAGACTTTTAGCTGATTCTAGTGCAATCCAGTTCACCGAACAAAGGTCAACTGATTTGCAACTAATTTTATTAGTTCAGTGCTCTAGCATGCATACGTTACTTCCATACGCTTCCTTAGGTTACGCCATTGTCACAATCCACTAAATATTTTTTTAGTTTTAAACCATAATTGAATACCTGCTCCAAAATGGATTTTTGCCCACGTTATTGTATATTGAATTATACCTGCAACAATTAAAATTGAAGTAATACGATTGATCTCTTAAAAACTGTAAAATTTTATTTTTGATTTATTTTTATGAGATATTTCAATTCTAAAATTGTTAAAGGGCAAAGAAGATGGTCGACAACAGTGATAAAGACCAGTAAACGTGCTAACAAGCAGAAGGCATTGAGAAGGAGATGAGACTTCGGTTATTAAATTTCTCAATTCTCAAATCCCTAGTACAACAAATTGTACCCCATCTACGACTCTAAAATATCTGTGTCAAAAACAAAGTTCGTTTTATTTTTTTAAATACAAACAATATTTATATTAAATCAATATATGTACATTTTCTTTATAATCAACTTTATCCTTTCCGATGTAATGATTTTTCTGTTTTTATTCTTTTTAGCTATCCTTTTGCTGCTTCAGCTTGGCATATATTGGTTTGTCAGTTTTTCAATTTGCGCATTTATCTACACACTTATTTCATCATATCTCTTCAAATAGGAAGCTGGTCTTAACCGGTTATCAAACAAATGAAATCGTGTGATTGGTGAAATGGGAAATGTCAGAGCTATTAAAAATTTAACCCATTGACGTTTCTTCATGTCTTGAAAAAACAGAAAATACGCAAACTCTTATTACACTGTTTCTTCCTAACATGAAGACCTAATTTTATCAAAAGGACGTCTTCGACCTTAAGAATATCATAGACTACAAAAAGATTAAATCCCCCTATTTTTATAACTTTTCGAAAAAAAAAAAACAGCAACAAAAATGTGTTCATTTCATTGTCTGTCTGTCTGTAGACATCGTAATTCTTATCTATCATGATACACGGCGTCTGTGCCGGTCAATTCGCTGACATCTCTCGCAAAAACATCTCTATTTCTCATCAACAGTTTCCCCAATTTATTCTTCTCCTGGGGCCCAAGATGGTCCAACTGGAAATCCTATAGCGACAGGGGCACGTTTCTCCTTTTCGGGGGAACACTAGGGGGCTCTATCTGTTCGGCGTCAAGTGCCTCCAGCCGGGCAATGCACATGCTCTTGTTCAGCCAGATGGGGGCCAAAGAGGTATTGACGACCCGTACATTAAGTCGGCCGCTACCGTTCACACAGTTCACCGAACGAGCCACTCGCAGGGAACCGGTTTTCAGCCGCTCATGTGGCTGAGCCAAGATCATGCAGCCTCGGAGCTGGGGGGCAGAACACTCGATGAGGGCTATGCGCTCAGCTCGGGGAGGGACACAGAGCTTCTGCACAATGCGTCCTATGTACGTGGGTGTAGGGGAGAGGGGTGAAGGTTGCTCCTGGGCAGGGTAGGCAGGCAATGTGAGGGGGGTGCTCCTAGGGTTCGATTCCTTGTCCTCTTTCCTTCGCAGTGTGCCCGAATGACAATCAATGACGAATCGGTGCTTTTTGAGGATATCGTGTCCCATTATCATGTCGTACCGTGGAGTGTCAATATCGAGGGCTACCATCGGGTGCTCGAAACTAATCTCGTCGAATGTGAGGGTCACCATGAATCTACCTAGCACCGGAAGGGGGTGTCCATCTACTGTTTTCAATTGATGCTTAAGAGGGACCATTTTGTGGAGGAACCGGCTCTTCAAGCACTGGAAACACCGGCTATCCATGACGGACACAGTGGCGCCGGTATTGATGAGGGCCGACACCTCTGTGTCCTCCATGCGGCCAGACACAATGGGTGAATTTTCATCACTTCTTTAGCTGGCACACGGCGTAATGTGGATGACTAACTCTTCGAGGGGACTCTGGGAAAGTGCATCTGGGGCTTCCCTCCCGTTCCAGTTTAAAGGAGCCGTAGGACGGTTGGCGGGCTCTATCACCTCTCTGCACTGATCTTGGGTTTGCCGGGGGGGAGAGTCAAGGGATCCATTGCTCCTCGTGCAGCGGGTTCTCCGTGAGGTCACTTGGTTACGGTTCTGGGGCTGGGCTCGCCGCGGTTGTTATCGCGGGCCACGTGGGGTAAGGGGCGAAGCACACTGACGGGCATAATGTCCCACTCCACCACACGCAAAACACGTGACGCCCTGTTGATCTGCCCAGAGGGGCTGCCGTTGCTGGGGCCAACTGATGCGATTTCGTTCCTGCTGCCCTTCAATCTGGTGAAGGCACTCCCCCAAACGTACTATATCTGCCTGGATCTGGCACAGCGGAAGGGCTGCCAACAGGTCCTGGAGCTGGGGTAGAGGGTTCGACTCTGTGGGTCTTGTGGGCATTTCCTCGCCAAGCGCCCGTATGGCTGCCGTTTGCCCTGTGACACGCTCATTGCCTTCCTTCATAATGGCTTTAGCCAAAGCCTCTTCAAAAGTGCTGTGGTTATGGGACAGCACAAAACGTCTGAGTCACGGGACCAGACCTGCCAAAAATTGGGCAAGGCGCATCTGATTGCCTATTCCTTGTTCATCGTCGTCCGTGCTCCTCCCGGCAGTTCCTAAGAATTGATAGGCTCGGGTTCGAATGCAGGCAGCATACTCTCTAACACTTTCGTCCGCAGCTTGCCGACAACTCGTAAACTCGTGCAAGCGGGTGGCTAACGGGTCTCACTGTCAAATCTTTCTAATACTGCTCTCTTGAAAGTACTAAAATCTTCTTCGTTCCTCAGCTCTGGTGATTGATTAACAAACTCTGCAGCGGCTCCTCGCAACTTCGAGCGGGCAATAATGGCCATCTCGCTCGGCCGCCATCGTGCAATTTTTCCTACTCCCTCTACTTGCTCGAAAAATGCTGCTGCAGTACGGCTGCTATCCCCCTCGTACGGGTTCACTAAATTTACAAACCCCGCCAGGAGGGGTCCTGCCGTTAGGGACGGCTCCTGCATGGGTGGCGCACTCGTGTCCTGACTATCCATGGCCTTCTATCGAGTAAAGAGTTTACTGAATGTTGTTATGATGCTCGAATTTATTGTATCCTCCGGAAGTGCAGGGAGGTGTAGTACAAAAATGCAATTCTAATAGTAACATAAACAGATTATCACTCCTAGCTAACAGAAATAATGTAGCAGTCCCTAGTTGAAATCTCTTAAAAATCCTTCTATACAGCACTACTCCTGGGCCTGATCTACTTTCTTAAAATTATTACCACACATGATTCATTATACACAATATTTTATGGAAATCAATAATACATTTTTTTTTTCACAGATGCCTCTGAAAATCCTGCCTAAGAACATATATGTCATTCTCACTAGTTCAAAAATTTCCTACTAGATATACACAGTTTAACACAGTACACTATTCCACTTTTAACACTAGCAGTTTCTAGCGCCGCCTGTCTCCACATAGCCATACATTACTCCATATTAAACGTTTCAGATTTTCCATTAACAATCCGCAATAACTTTACAGTAACAATCCACAATAACTTTCTATTAACAATCCACAATAACTTTCCATTAATAATCCGCAATAACTTTACCGTAACAATCCACAATGACTTTCCACTAACAATCCACAATAACTTTCTATTACTAATTTACAATAACTTTCCATTAATAATCCGCAATAACTTTACAGGTTCGAATAATCCTGGTCACGGTACTAATTTGTTGTGCACCCCACCTACTCTGGGAGATAGGGTGGACACAACTAGGGGAGAAATTAGTCTTTAATTTCAATTCCCCCAAAAACGATGATGATTGCGTTGTGTATTTTATTTTTAATTACTCTGTCGACAGAACCAGGGTTTTTCTTTCCTTCGCTCATTTAAATAATATGCATTCATTATGCGGTCGATCTTTCCCCCCCTGTTAGGATATAACTCGACAAAACCTAAGGGTTACAAGCGAACATTTCTTTATTACCTCGATCTCTTAACTAAGCACAAAACTATACAATTCCTGACAATTACAGAGGCCGATCATCTCCCTCAGATGGGAAGTCCTTACTAGACACTCAAAGTTCGTTTAGGTCAAGAACTGTCTCTAGAGTCTCTTTTCTAGCCAAGAACTCGGGCAAAACGTTATAAGCATTGAAACGAGCAGTTCACTATGGGAGTCTTAGTGACGGCGGCAGAACACTGCATAATTGAAGGGGAGCCCTTAGTGTTGAGAGGAATTCCCTTGAGAGGAATTTTCTTGTCCATCTATTGATGTTCCGCCAGCAGCGTCGCTTCTTTGTCTCTGGTTTTGGACTGCTCGCAGAGCAGACACGGGGCATGTCGAACCATCTCACCAACTCGAAGCAGAAGAACTACCGCCTCTCAACAAGAGCAACACTCGAATGGGGCAGAAGCTTTGTCGTTGCTCGCGATGAAAACTCTCTCTGCTTTTGTTCTGACCTCGCCACCAATTATTTATTCCCTAGCGAGATGTGTTTCTACCTTATTGGTTGTCTTGCGAAGATCAAAGGTAAGCAATCCCCCCTCCTCCTCTCTCTCTCCGGGTCCTTGTCGTGGGTCCGAGCGTGAGCGCCGTCCGCGCTCATCGCCGTGGGGGGGGGAGGGGGGGCAGGGGGTCATCTTGACCTCCGCTGCAGTTTGTTCTGCCGAATTTGCACATGGTGGCTGGCTCCACGGCCGATGTTCTGGAACCCTCCGGCTCCCAAAGTCGTGTCCACAGGAGGAATTTGCTGTGAGCACGACACTAACGGAGAGTAGCACAAGCAGATTATTCGACTGTTTTCCCCATGAAATAGGGACACCTGCCTAATTTTCCTTTTCTCTCAGGGTTCATCGTCTATCAACAAAATACTCAAGCTTCAGGAGCTCACAAAGCTAAGCAACAGTGCTGCAGCAATGTAATGGTCTTCTTTTGGACAGCTGGTCGCTTATATCTGCAATACTCCTTTCAATGGGTAAATAAAAATACACTCTAAAATCATCACATTAGTGTGAAAACCGAGTTTAAAAATTAATATTGAAAATTTTATTAAAGCTTGGAAGACACAATAGATTAACACCCTAACTTCAGATAACTACTGAAATAAAATGTATTTCACATTTGTCGTCCTAAAGACGATTGATGTTCACCTATAAAGCCGAAAAAAAATATGTGAAAATTCGCTCCTGTCTAATTATGTGATTTACTTGAGGCAATAAAAAAAAATAACCCCTCAAGCAGCTGCTTCCCACAGAGCTCTGACAAGAGTCTGCCAATTTATATGCCATAACAGAAGGAGGTGTGAGGATGGCGGAATCTCAGCAGAAAAACAACACGAACATCCATGCCTTACCCCAGGGCCCGAACCCAGGCCAGTAGCCAAGCGCGCTAACCACTCGTTCTACATTAATCAATATGAGAATACATCCTGTTTAATACTGTAATCTAACTTTACGCTTAGTTTCTTTACATATTAAGGAGAGCAAGTCATTAGAGAATTAAATAGCCCCTATCAATTATCCGTTTCCACAGGGTTTGAGTCATTGTGAAAGGTACTTCCAATTTCCTCGTCCAGTCTCTGGGTAGTCACTCACACAAGTTCCTGACTGATATTCTTCTGGTAAGGTCGAGGTTTCGAGAATGACCTAACACTTTTCTACTGTGGGGTTGTCCAAGTTCTTTATATTAGCAAAGGTGGATGACAGAACTGATTAGTTCTCTAATGTCCTTCTCGCCAAGCCGCACAGGTAGGACGTTTTCAAATTGAGCTGAGGATAAATTACTATCTATCCGAAATGGTGGCACTAATCTGACCTTCTAGTTTCATTCTTCTGTTAAAACGAGAGAGGGAGGGGGTTCTCTAGGCTAGACGGAGCAATTTGGGGAGCAAGAAGCAAAGTTCCTCCATTTTCAGTATTCTCCAACCATTGATGGTAACTTTGGTATTACTATAAGCTTCAATCTCCAAAAGCTGGGGGTAATTTTGCTTCATTGAATGTGGACAAAGAGCTAATGAAAATAAATTGGTCTGCTCTAACAAAGGAAGGTTGCATTGCTTGCTTCGGAAGTTAACTGAGTGGTGAGGTTCCCAACGGTTTCGGCGCTACCCCATCTTATTTGAAATTGCGGACTATCACCAGCATGATGTTGCTCCTGCAGTGGTCTCTGTTCTTCTCCCTCTGTTGTTTACTGGGAACGAGGGCATCACGGATTATATCATTTGTGCTTGTTTGTGTGTTCTCTCTCCCACTCTGGAAAGAGTCAAGTGTGCAGCCTGCATTGCTTCGTGCCGTGGCTTTAGTCACAAAAGTTCATCTCCTGCTACCCCATAACATGTGCTGGCGCTATCGAGCGCTTTCAAACATCCATTGTTTCTGTTAGGGATGCAATTATTCTTATGTTCTTATGACCAGCAATAACGCATGTGGTCTCGTTTTATCTCAAAATTTCCTTTCTTTTCCCATCATTATGATCATATGATGTTTCCATGACTTCCACTGTTTTAATTGTGTTTGAATTAAAGTAACAACAACTTTATTGGGGGAGGGGCTGTTGTTGTAAACTAGAGCTTCAAATGCTGTTGGTGATGCTTTTTCGAAGGACTACGTGACTCGACCAACTCTGGAAATGGTGATGGGTAAACAGGGAGGACAAAAAGGATTACGATCGTGACTTAGGAATCGTACCCTGCACACCAATTGCAGAATGATGCCAATCATTGTGAAACAAAACTGGTTTTTCACTTGTGTGCATAAATTATAACACTGCTTCCTCTTCTATTTAATATGCAGTCAGGATTCGTAGGGAAAGGTTTTCGTATTAAAACTGCACTGGAACATGTCATAATTAGCAAAATAATACACAAATTATTAAAGAAAAAAAGTGTTAATATAATGGCAATTAACCATTTACGCAAAAAATACACTTGGTAACATCGGGACGCCTAGCTCCTTATTTCCTCCACTTTCTGTGCGTTCCTGAAAAAAAAAATGGGAGAAGCAAAAGCACGAGATAAGCTAGAAAACCAGAAAACTGTGATCATGCTGCAATTTTTATTTTTTTATTGCGTTGCTCGCAAAGAAGTAAATATAATTCGATATTTTCTAATTCGCTTTCTATACTTTACGTATTACATGAAGTACACGTATGTTGCATGTACTAAACCAAGAAAAAAAAAAGTGATCCGTAACCGATTCACTTATTTTCTTAGTGGACCATAATATAATAGTAGTTTTATCTGAGAGTATTAATAGTAACTTCTCTATCGTACGACCCCGGACAAAACATGTCTCAATATAGCTCTGTGTATCAACTAAAATCTAGTGATCGATTACTACATTTCTGTCGATGGTATATTTCTGCTGTTACGAAAAAGCAAAGCTGAACAGAACATGAAGTAAAATTACATTCAAAAGTATTTTAAATTCTACTAGAAGCAAAAATAACTCAATTGTACTTAAGTTCATAAAGTACTAAAAAAAGTTTAAGTTTTGTACTTTGTTTTATCAAATACCTTGCTGCGTAAAATAGCACGCCACTGAGGTATTTTTTTCGTAGCTCTGTATAAATGCAACTTTTCACGAAAAGAATTCTTGGAATGGATGATTCAGAAAATAAGAATAGTAATATTTCATCAGTATCTATGCAACCCAAAAGTAATTTTTCATTTATCTCCCAAAACAAAATAATTTGCATTTTCCCACCACTCTGGGGGTAAAAAAAAAAATTACTGTTGTCAATGTATTCTTATTCTTGTTATTCAATGTATAATGTAATTCTTGATCACTACACTTTACCACTAAAATTTCACATTTTTAGCATGAATGTTTAAATATTTTTTGAAAAATGGAAAATTCCGCATTTTACACACTTTAGGGGTTAAACGGAGGAAATGAAAATCTATTCCAGAAGTGTGAATCGTGATGACTTATCTATTCAACACATAAAGTATTGAAATTTATCTCTTAAAAAATAATGTACACTGACGGAAATTGAAAAAAAAAAAGAACACCATTAACAATTGAAACGTAATCTATGAGATTTATTTAGTAGAATCAACTTGTTGAGAAAGGACAATGATCACACGTATGAAGTGATTCAATGTTTATTTAACCTTTTAATGAATATTACAGTTTACAGAAGGCACATTTTAATAAGGTATTGAACCTCCTCGAGCAGCAATACAAGCTTCTAATCTGGCATGCAATATGTCGTATAAATGCTGGATATCACGCTGGGGGATACCATTCCATGCGCTTTCAACTTGGATGTGTAATTCAACGATGGTCGTTGCCTGCCATGGTCTGCAAAAGAGTTTTGTCCGATCCAGTCCCAGACATGCTCGATTGGAGACAAGTCCGGAGAGCGTGCTGGCCAAGGGAGTTGGTGCACTGCCTGAAGAGCATGTTGAGTTGCAGGGGTGGAGTGTGGGCGTGCGTTATCCTGCTGAAATATCGCATTTGGGATTACACTCAAATATGGCAGCACGACCGGCTGTACGGTGTCGCTGATATACGTATTGCTATTCAGTGTACCTTGTACAAACACCAGACACGTACAAGAGTGATAGCTAATCACTCCCCACACCAAGATGTCCAGCATAGGCCCTGTATGTCGCTGGCGGATGCACGATGGAAGAGGCTGCTTACCTTGTCGCCTTCAGACGAGTAAATGACCACCAGACAATCCTAAGCAAAATCGGCTTTCCTAACTGAAGGCCAATAGACTGACATTCTTCCCTCCAATGAACTCGTTCTTGACATTACTGCAAACGTGCACGACAGTGACGAGGTTAGAGTGGTAACCATGACAGCCGCATGCGTACCCATAGTCCTGCGTTGTTTGGGTTGTTTTACCTCTGAGCGGCACTTTTTTGCACACCATGGGCTAAATGGCCAGGTCATATGGACCCCGAAGGCTCAGAGAAGGTTGGAGGAGGGGACCCATTGGAACAGCTGTTGGGAGACAGATGGTAGCCTCCCGTCAAGGACATCCAGCGTATTCTTTAACGTGCACAGGGTATGGCTCTCCCGCACACGGGGCCACGGCTTAACGTCCCATCCGACGGACGGCGGCCTTTCCAAGCCCATCGGTGTCCCCTACTGACCGTGGGTAGGGCGGGGAATTTTGCGGAGATAAATCTCAACGCTGACCCAGCTGGGACTCGAACCTGGGAACTACAGATTACGAGCCTGGCGCGCTACCGACTGAGCCACCCTCGCCCCCCATAGTCCTGCTTCCAAGAGACGATTGCATATCGTTCTTGTAACACTTTGATACGACAGAGGACCAAGGTGTGCGAATGCTCTTCTGATCATCGACGCCACCACTGCTGATTCCTCTCGTCCAACGCGGTGTGCAATTTGACGAAAAGACCAACCTGCTTCCTGAAGACCCACTAAACAACCTCGCTCAAACTCCGCTAACTGAAAAAATGTTGTGCGCCTGTTTCGTCCAGGTATGGTAGCTTCTTCAAAGAGCACTGAACAATACGACACAAGACGAATAACTTCTTTCTTCACGCCCTAGCCCTTAAATATGCGCTGCATACATTTGCATGTTGTCGTCCTCAGTGACGTCATTGTTTCATCCAATGACTGTCAATCTTGGATCACGATTTCTGCTGCCCTTAACTATTAACATAGTATAATATGACGTTCTTAAAGGAATTCCTTCTGGGTGTTCTTTTTTTCAATTTCCGCCATGTATAAAGATTCACATACAGCTCTGGCCATTTGGTTAAACGAAGAAGCGGAATACGACGACAAAGTGAAAATAATAATTCGTATTTTTTGAAGATGAGCTAAAAACTTTATAGGATAATTTAGTTTTTGAAATATATTGAAATAATTAATGAACTGCGGGTTAATCGGCTCTTTAGCAAATAAAACAATTAGAAGTTTGGTTGGGATGTTTTACTTCTGAGCTGCACATTTTTTCACAGAGCGGATTAAAATTACCAGTTACAAGGATCCCAAGGACTCAGAGAAGATTTGAAGAGGGGACTCACTGGACAACTGTTAAGAGGAAGAGGGAAGCCTTAAGTCACGGCCATCCAGTGTGTTCTTTAACGTACATAGGGTATTAATCTCCTGAACCCTGAGCCACGTCTTTAGATCCCATCTAACGGACGGCATTCTTTACAATCTCATCGGTGTCTCGTTTCTGACCGAGAGCAAGGTGTGGGTGTTTAAGAAGAAGTTGGGGGCTGAGCTCTGCATCTGATTTACTAGTGACATGGAATTGTACCAATAAATTGGACGCAGAGTGTATGATACACTTGGTAGCGAAGATGTTAATTCAGATTAACTTTAATTTTAAGAATAAAATTGTTTTTAAGTTCTACTGTTTTTTTTTTTTTCTCCAGACTGTTAATTCAGCTTTTCAACACGTCTAGTTGTTCCAATGCCCAGGAAATTAAGCACCTGTCAGGTTCAAAAAACACAACCCCATACTGCTGTGACAGCTTTGTTTTCAACCAACTCTCTACCCTAGACAGCATACATTTTTCCTGAAAGCTTCAGCAGGCCTTCCGTATTGTGATTTACGCAACGTTTCAAAGAACATAAATCAATACGGGATCAAAACGTGGTTTAGAGACTGAATTCAAACCGATTGAACATTGAACTAGGATAAAGCGAAATCCATAACGAAAAAGAATCTTATTTGCATCGACATTTCGTGAATTGTTTGAACCGCTTCAACAACACTGGCGCAAAATTCCTTTTGATTTAGCAAAAGACGGTAGCTTAAGCGCACATCCCCTCCCATGCATGCGTGGGATGCACCCGACTCGAGCCATCTGCCATCATCAGCCCATGCATCTGCTTCTCTGTGATGACTGGATCATCAGCACAGTTCGTGAAGGTCATTCTGATTCGAAGAGCGATTGAGAGAAAAAGCGAAGAAGAGGAAGACTTCAGAAGCTGAGAGATCTTGAAAGCAGGTCTGAATGTGTTCATGTGATCAGCCATTTACAAGTAGAATCAATTCCTTCGCGCTCGCGCCAAGTGGCTTTAACTGCAGTTGGCAGACAGGAGAGAGCAGTTATTACTGAGGGGGTCTTATGGAACGATTGTCAAGCAAGAAAAATTTTAATGCTCCATAAAAGAGCACGCCTTTGTCTTCTCTGCCGTTTCAATCTCCGGTTCGTTTCTATCGATCACTGCATTTAGAGATTTTTCTTTGCTTTTACTTTCATTCCCCGCCCGTCTCCCTCTTTTGGTGGGATTTTTATTCTTTTCAGTTCTGTTTTTCATATCTGCTTTCTTAGGAAACATCAGTTCTGTATTTATGAGGAGGTTAAATTAAGTTTATGCCTGGTACAAGAAAACATTTGCTTATCTCACTTGGCTCTTCAAAAATCAACGCATAAGCAGCTGAACTTCATTCATATGAGAAGATCAAGGGAAAAACTCGCACCTGCTTCTTATTTCTGTTTGAAGCGGGATCGAGGGAATAAACTTTGTTCCAATCGAAAGAGTATTCTACAGATGTACCCAGTGACAATTTTTTATTTTGACAAGTTCAATGGAAAATTGCTTCGAATAATCATATTGTTATCTAAAGCAGTTTAAATTGGGGATGGAATTGTGATGGAGATTTAGTTTCAAATATGTCACTTTATTCTCTCTTGAAATATGGAAACTAAGGAATTTTCAATTCCCATTTCTCTGGAGATATTGTTTCACCGTACTCTATAACAGAAGAATGCAAACATTTCTGTCAATATGTGCAAATTTCAATGATCTAATTTAAAATTAGATATTTTAATCTACGTAGAAAATTATTGTTTCTGTGAAAACTAATCTTCTCATATTATTGACATGGGATTTAGTTCTAATAAGATGGCTGCAGGATCTATTCTGTTATAGTTTGTCCGCACTTTCTGGCATGTATACTGTGATGTTGCGTCTTCGTTTGTCGGTCTATTGGGACCACTTAGGAACGTCCCCTCGGTTCGATCGCAATACGCGACGGGTAAAAGAGTCTTTCGGAACAAAAATCAAAGATTTTATCACAATTGCAGGGACTCAATACTGAGGCTCCTCCCCAATAAATTGGTTCAACTTCAGCCTTTACTTTAAAATAACAAATATTTATTGAACCTTCAAAACATGCTTGATGGACAAGGACATATGCTCAATTACATAGATTACAACAACAGCTTACTATGCCTGTTCAGCTGCATTCACAGAGCCCAATGCCGTTATTACCAGTCGGCATTTACCAGCTTTACAGTTTTATGTCTGCACCCTTTCGTTCCTCGACTGGCTCTGTCATTCTCCTCGTTGTTGCCAACCCTTTTTCTTTCTCTCTCCGCCTGACCATCTGGGAAGCCCGTTAACAGTTGGGTGACCCCCGTCCCCTCGGGGCACTGCTACTTCAATTAACTGTCCAGATGCCGGAACAGAGGGCCTCCCACGTAGCATATGCCTATTTTGGTGAAATCCAAAATAATATACAAAACATGAACACAAAAAAAAATATCTAAAAAGGCCTCTAGCCGGACATATACATTTTATGAATCACTGGAAAATAGCTATTGGAATACGAGTAGACTTCACATTAATTATGGACCGTCTAGCTTCTAGGTGCTACCGTATCCGCTGGTAACATAATACTTTTGGCTAATATCTACGGAAATCATAATAGAGAACAAAATAGAAACAAATAATTAAAAAAAATGTAACAATAGATCAATTATGCAAAATAAAATATGTATCTGAAACGTACATTACATTATGAAATGAAACTGGAAACTTCCATTTTATGTGTATTGAAAGTAACATTCAAAATTCTCTGACTTTGAAAAGCTAATTTTTACGTGAAAATGTTGCTAGCGATAAGTTGAAGATCTCACTCCAATCTCTAAATCTCAATTTTTTTAAATATTTGCTTAACGTTTAAAGAGTTATTAAAGCTGGAACATTTAACGTAAGACCCCGCTATCACTCTTCTCTAAAAACTTTCTCCTAAAATTTATGAAAACTGGAAATTTATGCAAATTTCAAATATTAAATTACTGTTATTGAACGATTTGTTATAATAGTTGTGTTTTATCTTTCGACGCAAATTTTCATGAATAACAGAAATTACAGTTCGACGTTTTCGCTTCTATAATTCCTTAAATATTAAACGAATTTGCGGAAAATAGAGATTTGAATGAGATCCTCAATTTATCTACTATAAAATGTTTCCATAAAAAGTTTGTTTTTAATCAATTCATTTTTGAAAATTTCAAATAAAAAGTTTATTTTCAAATTATCTTATTATTTCTAAATTTTAGGGAGCTTCAATAATATGGAAGTATTCGTTTTTTTTTTCTGTTTTTTTTTTGTAATATAATGTATACATACTTTGGCCATGATCAGAGTTTTGAAGAACAACCTCACAACAAAGCATTTAATAGAAAAGATAAAAAAGATTTATGACATTGAAATACAGTATTATGTATTTATTAATGTTACCACGTTTTTCTGTGTACGTTATACACAGGACAAGAAATAACAAGATGCTATTGTGTCACGACTTTTTAAGATCTCTATAGGTTGAGTCGCGCATACTTTGAAAGAAAAACGGATAATTCTGCTTAAGGAAAACTTATCTTTAGATATCAAAATAAAGACATTCACGGGACTCCGGAGAGACAACCGTGCGTTAACTCATAAAAAAAGTAGTGACATATTACCTTACATTGAAAGTTTGTTAAAAATTAAAGGCGTCCCCTTGAGCCATCGATTTTTAGCCCTCTACGAGAAAATTTGCATCGGTAGACTTGGGAAGGTTGCTGTCAAAGAGCTGTTAGTCGTGATCCTATATTTAAGAGGGTCATACTTGTGCAATATAAAGCACATTCTCAATGGATGACATATATCGATAACTTTTATATTCCCCAAGATGTTTCCAGAGCACAGTCCACATATCGGGAACCCTTTTGAAATTAATCATATCGTAAAGCCAAAAACAAAATGTGTGGAGTGAAAAATCCGACGTTAAAACCCATTGCTCAATACAGACCTATTCATTTAACATTTTTCATCCCTCACTTAAATATTAGTGTGGTAATTTAATAAAATATAAATTATTATCGAAAATGAGTGATAAATTCTTTAGCTCTATTAGTAGCAACTGTTATTTGTGAGAAACTTGTTTTGACAATTCGTTAAGTGTGAGCAGCAGATAATTTAAAGCTATTGCGAAAATTATTTAAATTCTTCATTTCTAAAATCGATTTCTGGAGTGCTAATTCTTGCAATGCGAATATTTTGTTAATGTGATATTTATGTGGGACTTACTAAATAATTTTAGTCTACATCAAATGGTCTCATTGTTCCTCAGTTTCAGTTTTAAGCAAACTGCGATTACCATAATGATTAAGCAATCTATCATGGTAAGTTTTAACTATTTTGGTTTCTAGAAGTTTATGTGTTAAACTAAGTTTTTAACTCTTAGCGGTTAGTGATGGTCAGAGACAATATCGTCTCAGGTATACAACTTGCTGTTCCTAACAGAGCTAGCCCATTTGCTGTCAAGTAATATATAAGAAATTCTTACACTTCATCGTGAGAAACCCTTAAATGCTTCTACATGTCCTGATGTTTTTATTAGGTGTTAGCTATTCCCAAACCATGTAGTTTACTTACCTGTAGAAGACAACCTCCAATGTAACTACAATGCGTAAAAGGGTCTATTAATCCTGCCCAATGGTCAGAATTAGTATTTTGACATTGAATTCACAAAATACAGGAGTAATACCTCCTTTTTTTGCAGAAAATAAATATTCTTAAAATGTCCGTAAAACTTACATGCCTTAATAACTTTCTCATTCTCATTAGAGTATTCGGTGGAAAAACAGCAATGCATTAATTCCTAAATTCCTAATAAATGAATACATTAATGCATTAATATCCTCTAGGAACTTCACTGTCATTTTTTCTGAGAATGAAGGATTCACCATGCAGATGTTTTATGCAATCTCTTTCCGAGAAGAGAAATTTAAAATAATTTTTAAATAGCTGACATTTTCCTATCTATCTAGTTTTTTTGCAACGCAAAAATATTCATATGATTAGCTGTTTTTTCTTGTACGATGACTTCAAGAGAATAACAACTATACAGAGTTCTCACTTTCCAGGTAGCTGTAGAAAATAAATGATTAGCAGTATTTTTAAGAACCTAGGTTTATTGAGAGATATCAGACTGGCCTTATAATCACTTCACTCACAATGGTACAATTTTGTTCCAGGAAGAAATTATTAAAATTTTTCCTATTCATCTTCACCTTCAGTTGTAAACAATTCCCTATTGTTTTTAATCTCTGATAATCACTGAGTCATCTACTTTGATTAGCTTTGGAAGTAGGGTAGGCGTGGGTCTAGAAAAAAAAATAAATGGCGAGTTGGCGCAATAATATTGGGAGAACCTAAAATGGATAGAATGGATTACTATTACAGCATATAATTTTATCCTCCATTTTAGAAGCGAAATTTCTAGAGGTATTTAAAAAATTCTTGGAATTCATGAAACACACACGTCAAATATATTTATTCATCCATTATCCTAACTAGCATTCTCAAAGAGGTGGGGAGGTCTCCTTGCCCCCCCCCCCCCCACTAGATTCCTCATCATTGCCCGTTCTCCCTAAATTCATTCCCCTTGTTTTGGGTATCAAGCCTCCTAATTGCAGGCGGGGGGGACCCTTTCCCATCTTTTAGAAGCTGAAGCTAATAGGAAATAGGCTATAGGGACTCATGCTAATTGGAACTCAACATGCCTGCATCCACGTATATGTTCAGATGAGGCTGATAGACTACAATTAGGAAATACATCGACAGATTCTCCTTCAATAGAAACCTACCAGTGCAAAATTCCCACAATCGAAAATCAAATCACAGCCAGTAGACGAACGAGGTTTTGTTAGTGGTCTCTTTGAAACTGTCCACTACTTAACAAACGGTGAAAATAAGAAAAAAAGTGCCCACTCCAAATCATTACGCAGACTCATTTGGCAGTCCGCTCCCGTTTCCTTCACTTTCATGCGAGAGTGTAACTTACTAAAAGCCACTAGCAGCAGGGTCGGTCATAAGTCTCAATCCTCGAGGGGGCCGTTTAGGACATACGAAAGGATTTTGTAGTGAAAAGTGTCATTTCTGGAGTGCAAAATCCTTTATATGCCCTTATATTTGCCTTCATATGGGGTACTGAAGGAGTCAGGAGTTTGTTCTCTTGGAAAAGTAATTGACTGGCTGTTGAAATGAAAAAGTGAAGCATTACGGGTCTCTTGGAGGGGGCTACGGCCCCTTCCTTATGACCATCACTTACTAACAGTCTGTAATACGCGAAGGCGAGGTCAGACTTTTAGCGGATTAGTTTTGTCGTCAGACATGGAGAGAGTGCAGCTCTCCGTACAATTATGTCTGGCTACCATTTACATGTTAGATATCCTTGAAAAATCTAAGAACTCTCAAAATTTGAAATTGAAAGTGTGTGAAAAATGGATTATAAAGATACTGAAGGCAATTTTCCTAATTGTTCAGAATTACAATTTTGATAAATTGAAAAAACAAAGTTTGCTTTTAAAATGGGAAGTAAAATAACCTATTCGAAAGCATTATTAATTAAAAACGTAGTGCTTTTGATGTGATCACATACATTGAGATGCCAGCTTATTAGGCACACCACTCCAGGTCCCATAAATGATTCATTCAAACACATAATATATCATATGACTGCGGTGTGCGGTATAAATCAGGCAGACCAGCTCTTCGAACATCAGTTAGAATTCGATAGAGCGTTAGAATGGACAAAACGAGCGACCTAAGTGACTTCGTCCCTGGCATGATGGTGATTGGTGCTAAGAGTGCCGGTTCTAGTATCTCTTAAACAGCTGTCCTCCTGGCTTTTCACGTATAACTGTTTCAAGAGTTCACCTAGAATGGTGCGAAAAGCCGAAAACTATCAGTGATCAGCGATTCTATGGACGAAAACAGCTTGTGGATCAGAGAGGTCAAAGGAGATTAGCGAGAATCGTGTAAGTGAACAGGCGGGCCACAACCAGGAAAATCACAGCAGAATTAAACATTGGTGTGCAGAACGTCATCTCCGAATGCACCATGTATCGGACTTGTCGCGAATGGGCTACAACAACTGCCGACTGTGTCCAGTTGCGATGTTTTCAGCGAAAAACACGAAAGCGCCTCTCCAATGGTCGCAAGAGCATCTACACCGGACCCTTGAGGACTGAAAAAAGGTAGCATGGTTTGACGAATCATGGTTCCTTTTGCATCGTGCTGATGGATGAAAATTTGGCACAAACAACATGAGGTCATGGAGCAATCTTGTCTGGTGTCAACACTACTAGACAGGTAGACCACATAGGAGAGTGCAAGACAGTACCAGACAGCACAATACAGACAGGTGGACCAGTCAATAATACCAGACAGTATAATACAGACAAGTGGACCAGACAGGTGGACCAGTCAATAATACCAAATAGGCAGTGGCGGTCTGATATTATTGACTGGTCCACCTGTCTGGTGTGTTATGTCCACCTGTCTGTCTGTTATGGTGTGGGGAATGTTTTCCTAGAATACATTAGGCCCCTAATATTCATAGAATGACACTGAACGCCACGGCGTATTTGAACATCGCTACTAATCAAGTTCATCCCTTCATGACTACACCTGCTCATATGGCACGTATCGTCGCCGAATGGTTACTAATCAAATCATCTGTACTAATCAAGTTCATCCCTTCATGACTACACCTGCTCACAAGGCACATTCGTCGCTGAATGGTTACTAATCAAATCATCCGTACTAATCAAGTTCATCCCTTCATGACTACACCTGCTCACAAGGCACATTCGTCGCCGAATGGTTACTACTCAAATCATCTGTAGTAATCAAGTTCATTCCTTCATGACTACACCTGCTCACAAGGCACTTTCGTCGCCGAATGGTTACTACTCAAATCATCCGTACTAATCAAGTTCATTCCTTCATGACTACACCTGCTCACAAGGCACATTCGTCGCCGAATGGTTACTACTCAAATCATCCGTACTAATCAAGTTCATTCCTTCATGACTACACCTGCTCACAAGGCACGTATCGTCGCCGAATGGCTCTAGGAACATGTCGACGAATTTCCCTTGCTTCAGTTGACTGCACAGTCTCCAGATCTAACCCTATCGTGCTTCTTTGGGATCAGGTGGAAAGGGTTATTCGCAGCGACACTGTTCCGCCGTCCAATTTGCAGTAACTACGCGACAGTCATTTCGGCATGGTACAGTATACCTGCAAAACGCGTCCATCATCTTGTAAGTTCCATGCCACGACGAATTCGAGCTGTTCTGAAGGCCAAAGGAGGTGCAACATGCTGCTAGGTAGGTGTACCTAATAAACTGGGATCTCAATGTATATACCTAACTATTCTTATCAAAATAAGATTCAAGCGTGGGGGCTTACCATTTTTCAAGATTTCTTTTAACCGCGTAAGCTATAGCAAACTATATTTAACGGAAACAGTTTCGAAAGAAATTTCAACCCAGGAAAACTCAAATTTCCAACTAAAATCTCTTTGATTTTAACATCAGAATTATATTTAAGCTCTAACTGCGCCCGCATCTGAAAAATAAAAATAAAGGAGGGAGGGGGGGTGTTATTTGAAGCAGTCGAGCAAGGAAAAAAATTAAAAGATAGTGTGTTTCGATTGCAATGTAACATTTCCCTCTTTGTTTTAGAGGGGTTTAAAAATTTCTTGAAAACTGCATGAAATACGCCCAAATTTGATGATTTTTTGCCCTCATTATTCTTGCTAGCATTCTAAGGAGGTGGGGGTCATGGACCCCTTTGCACTCTCCCTTCCCCCACCCCTAGATCCAGCCGTGGTTCTAACTGATGTAGAAATTAGCAGTGACTTCCGTATTAATGGGACATATATCCTTATAGGAGAAAGTCTATACAAATTACGAGTCATTTCTGCGATGCTCCTCTGTCCTATGTGTTGTAAAAATTGAATCTACATCATCCCGAGCGACTATAAAGTGGTCTTCCTTCAATCATGATTTTTTTTGGCAGATATCTATTTTTCTATTCATGCTGTTATTAAATTGTATCCCGATTCTTATTAAAATTAATTTATTTAAGAATATTACCATATTTACTCAATTTAAAGCGAGATTCTTCTTTTTTTTTGTTTTCTCCAAATTTAAAATGTTTTAGTCTTTTTTAGAAAGTACTATAAATTATGCGACAAAAGAAAAAATAAACATCTTCAAGTGCTGTGCATATAGCAATGGTTTTATTATGAAATATATTTGATTCAAAAATATTGAATAGTTAAAAAACAGGAATATAATGCAAGTAAATGCATTTAAAATATTACAACTTGTTCGTTAATTAAATGGTAACGGTGTGTTAACAGTAATTAAAAAATAATTGTAAATTAGATAACAACGTAATTTATGGGAAAGGCCTTTTTTTGCTTAATAATCTATTTGAATCTAAGTCATACTCTTTCCTAAGTCGTTTTCCAATTCTCAGAACGGGTATGACGAAAAAAATCTGAGGATTGGATTGTTTTATATCTGGGCGGAATTTTTTGCACACAATGGGCTAAATGGCCAGGTCACAAGGAAAACGAAGGCTCAGAGAAGGTTGAGGGAAGGGACCCATTGGAACATCTGTTGACAGACAAATGGTAGACTCCCGTCAAGACCATCAAGCTTATTCTTTAACGTGAAAAGGGTAAGGCTCTCGCACACAGGACCATGGCTTAACATCCCATCCGGCGGCCTCTCCAGTCCCGTCAGTGTCCTCTACTGACAGTGGACAGGGCGTGGTTATGTGTTAAACGAAAGCTTGTGATGCGAGGAGTATTATAGCTATAAAAATTAATCGCCACGCTTTCTTCTCCTTAAAAAAAGGTAGAAATATTAAAACAATTGCCTCACTATATCTACGGAACGAGGCCTAAATGTAACGGTCTGTGCATCGAATGAAAGTTTGTGACATGGGGAATTACACAGGTTATAAATATCTCTCCAGGTTTTCTATCCCCCGGCCAAAAAAAAAAGCTACAAATATATAATTTTTTTTCCCCATACTCTCTTGAACACGAGGACCGAACATAACAAGTTGTATGAGAATTTGTGACGTGGGATGTGCCAGGGGTAATAAAAATTTGACTCCAGTAACACGTGGAAAATGCGAAAAACTGTTCTGCTGTTACTTGCGATCGTATCGCAAAGTGTTTCATTTCCACACATTGCTTCGTTCTATTGAAGAGTCGCTATGTTCTCACATATCATGTGTTAACTGGTACGGAAAGCTGCTAATTATTTGCGACAGCAGTTTAATTAAATGATCCACCTACCTGCCTACATAACTATATACTGTATACACACAGAAATGAAAATACTGGACAGAAAAATGAGAACAATTCCATGTTATTTCAAATGAAAATCACTTTCAGAGCTCAATAACTTCTTCGATATTATTTTTAATGCAAAATACGCCTGAAGATATATTAAAGACTTCAATCAAATCGAAAAAGTCTTTTTCAAGACTCCAAAGCAATGGAAGACGAAAATCTTCGCCTGTATGATCAGAATAATGATTTCATCGAAGTTCTAGAATATATTACTGGAAAATGAAAACTATATATTTTTTGAAACTGTTGCCATCGCACAACGATCAACAAAAATGTATCGATCCTACTACTAGCCTCGGACCAGGCCACCGATGATATTCTAGTGCTAAAAGAGAAAGACTGGATACTCAAAGAAAAGAAAATTGATATCAATCAAATAGAAACTCCAATAAAAAGGAATTTTTTTTCAAAACTTCCCTTCTTTATTGACAACGAAGAAATTTCCAAAGTGCTCAACAAATATAGCGAAATAAAAATATCGAAAATCAGTATCGCAACTAAGAACATTTAAAGAACATTCAAACAGGTACGAGAATTTCAGAAATGCATCTTAATAGTGATATCCCGAATTTTATTAGAATCTGAGCTATTGACGCCACAATAGACTATCGTGGAATGATTGAACTATGCAGATGTAGAAAAGAAGGATATTTAGCAGCGAATTGCCCAAGAAATGAAGAAAATAAAACAAACTACAGGAAAAATAGCAACAACTTTTGCTGAAGTGATCGAGAATGCTATTACGAAAGAAAAAGAAAATTCAGAATCACGCCGCATAGAAATAACGAAACAATACAGAGTATAGCCAGATAGACAAGTCAAATAGACAAGAACATCCAAGTTTCCGTTTTGTGCTTGAAATCCAAACTGTCTTTTATTTATGATTTTATATCAATTTAAAAAGTCAACAAGTCTGTTTTTATACTTTTTTTTTCAATTGCCTTGACAAAAACTGAGAAGTTTGATATTGAACCTTTGATATTGAACCTTTGAACCTGAAAGCTCTTCAACGAATGTTGAAGATGTTGAAAAAAATTTACAAGGTGAAAATTCCGATATCGAAGATCTGAATAATACAATTCAAAACGATTCAGATAAGGAAATCGCTACCAGCCATAATTCATATTCAAATTTATTTCGACCATGTAATACAATTTTTAAAATACTTAAACACTTCAACCTCTTAAGGAAATTTGTTTAAGGTTGCAAAATTATACATAAACTTTAAAACAAAAATGATTGATAAAATAGCTCATGAGTGTAAATAATCAGTACTTTCCAATTTCATAAACGACTCAAAAATGTGTTTTTTTCAACAATACTTCCCTATTTAAAGATCAGATGTCGATATTTAATTTATTATATAATTTTGGACCAGGATACAGAACATTTTGTTTAAATTTTGCTTTATGTAATCTTGGAATTAATAATTTATTTTCATTGCCTCTGATCCAGTAATCACATGCTTTCATTTGAAAATTTGACAGATTTTTATAAATATAAAATAATAGCCTGTATATTTATAATTTTTTCAACGGTAATATTTCTAAATCTTGAAATAAAGGTGCAGCACAAGTCAATTTTGATTTTTTTACATCATTCTTATAATATATTTTTGTAATACTTCCAAATTCTATTTATAGTAAATTTACTTTCTTTATAATATAATTTATATGACTTTCCCATGTTAGTTGACTGTCAAAAAATACACCAAGATACTTAATTTCAGAAACTTTTTGAATCGATGGACAAATGCAATTTGATTCACCCATTGATCCACACGAATAGAATTTAATCTCGTAATTTTCAGATAATCTATTAGTAAGGGAAAAATTTATATATTTCGTCTTATTTAAATTTAAAAGCAGTTTATTATTTGATAACCATTTATAAATTAAGTGCATATCACTATTTATATATTGAGACATCTGTAAATCATTATCAGTAACATATAATAAGACAGTATCGTATGCAAATGCGATTATTTCACCATGAAAATTAATATAAAAAATAATTGATTAAACACTTAAATAAAATTATGCCTAATACTGACCCCTGAGGCACACCAATATCAATGGATGAAATATCATTTAATTCATTATTTAATTTAACCATTTGCCTTCTGTCTGATAAATAAAATGAAATCCATGAATAGCAAATACTCTGATTCCCATATTAAAATGTTTATTGAATAAAATCTTGTGATTTACCAACTCAAATACCTTTTTTAAATCCAAAAAATAGCATTAACTTTCTTATTTGTATTTAGCGCATTATGTATCTTATCAATCAAATAGACAAGAACACCCAAGTTTCCTTTTTGTGCTTGAAATCCAAACCGTCTTTTATTTATGATTTTATATCTGTTCAGAAAGTCAACAAGTCTGTTTTTATAAATTTTTTCAATTGCCTTGACAAAAACTGAGAAGTTTGATATTGAGCTATAATTATCATTTTATTTTTGCTTCCATTTTTATATATTGGTGTAACCATTGAAAATTTCTAGAATATCAGGAAAACTGCCAATAGCAAAAATAAATTGCATAAGTAAGCTAGCAATTCCAATACTTAAGGACTTAAGACTTTCAAAGTGTAAGCATTCACATTATCAAGGTTACTAGCTCTAGTGTTTCTCAATGATAATATTTGTATATGTATATCTTGTGCAGTTATAGGTGTAAGTACCATATATTAATAGAAGTAGACACGATCATTACTTTGTATGGGTGCACTATACGTATATATCTTTCAACAAATCAATTGCACAAGAAGAGAAGTATTTGTTAAAGGAGTTAACAAATGGTTTAGGATTAGCCTCAAAATATATTATATTGTCACCACACTCTAAAGTGTCTAGTTTAGTTTGAACTCTGCTGTTATCTGCCAATAAGTTAATGCGTCTGAAGAAAGTAGAACTTCAGTCCCATTTAACTTCAAACTTATTGAATCGCAACTTCAAGACTTTCACACCTTTCTTGCCAAAGATCCCACTAGACCACCAGACAACAATTGGGCAAACTACATCAAGTACTTCCCACTTGGGATTGTATTAGACAGAAGAAAAAACAAAAATTATGTATAGATTGCCTTTCAAAATGAGAAAATCAATAGAAACTCCAAAGCGGACATCATCTCTGTTCTTCATCGTCTTTGTTGGGAACTTAAGCATATCAACTAAAGTGCTCTTCCTTTTTTTTTGGCTTGCCTTTCTTTGGAGGTAAGTAGGTGGCATTTTGCTCTTGGGACTGCTATTATTTGATGGACTTTTCGTCAGCAAACTTCGGCTTAAGAGGGGTTTTTTTCTCTTTTTTTCTCTCTTTTTTTTCTTTCGATCTTGAGATTTTAATATCATTTGATCTTTCTATTTTTACACTGAAATATATTTGAAATTTAAACTTTTAGAACTTTTCATTAAATTGCTTTTTTTGGCCTCCCCTTCAATTTGTTTAACTTCATTTTGATAAAGTTTTTAGATCTCAACCAATAGAACTTAATCCAGCTATCCATACATACCCTATGCCACTTATCATCCGATGTAGTCCCATATTACTTTCAATGATGAGATATAAAAAAATCAATCAAATCTATCCGAATCTCGATTTTAAACAATATTTGTTCAGTATGCAAAGAATTATGATCGCTGGACTATTTAAAAGGCTGCAAAAAAATGGAACCCAAAATTTAATCAAACAAGCTAGATATCAATATCCGGTTCAATGCACCGTACACTCAACTAGAGTAAACTATGAGGTTTTATCTCAACCTATTTCAGAGTTCATAAATCAAATATCATTTAAAATCGAGCTTTAGATGGATTTGATTGAAATCTTCAATTTATCTTTAGGCATATGTTTCACTAAAAATCATATTGTAGAAGTTATTGAGTTCTGAATGTGACCTTTTATTAAGATAACATGAAACTTATTTCCATTTTTCTGCACAGTACCTCTACATAAGTACTGTGCAGTAATCTACTCGTAGACATACACTGATCAGCTAAAACATTAAAACCACCTACCTAATATGATATAGGTCCTTCTCTCGCCGCCAAAAGATCTCTCACCCGATGAGGCATAGATTCAACGAGATGTTGGTAGGTGTCGCTTGATATTTGGTACCATGACTGCAATGGAAGATCCCGCATTTCCCGTTAATTACGTGGTTTTGGTGATGCTGCTCGTAACCATTTCTCCAACTCAAACCACAAATGTAGGATAGGATTCATGTCCGGCGAATTTGGGGGCCATGGCAATAAATGGAATTCCTTATCATGTTCTAAAAACCTTTCCTAAAACTTCTTTGCGTGTGGCATGGGGAATTGTTCAACAACATGTTGGTAGGTGTTGCTTGATATTTGGTACCATGACTGAAATAGAAGATCCCGCAGTTCCCGTAAATTGTGTGGTTCGGCTGATGCTGCTCGTACCAGTTTCTCCAACTCAAACCACAAATGCTCGATAGGATTCAGATCCGGGGAATTTGGGGGCCATGGCAATAAATGGAATTCCATCATGTTCTAGGAACCATTCCTGAACCTTCTTCGCAGTGTGACATGGGGCATTGTCTTATTGAAAGATGCCATCTCCGCCAGGGAATACAGTCATCATAAAGGGGTGTACTTGGTCAGCCGCGATGTTCAGGTAGGTGACGGCTGTCAGAGTTTGCTGTACAGGGATAATTGGTCCAAGTGTTTCCCAAGAAAATATTGTCCAGATCATCACACTCACTCCAGCCGCCTGGATCCGTCCCAGAGTACATTCAGGTGGCTTCCTGGGTAAACGTCGCACATGCGCTCTTCCGTCCACATGGTGTAACAGAAAATGGGATTTGTCTTACCATGCGATCCTCTTCCAGTCTTCTATGGTTCAATGTCGATGATTACGTGCCCTCTGCAAGCGTTGACGACGGTGAACGCCTATGAGCATAGGCACACGAATGAGTCTGTGGCTGCGGAGGCTCATATCCAAGAGCTTACGATGAACTGTGTTCGGACACATTGGCCCTTTACCACACTTGAAATTATGGGTAATGTCAGCCAAGTAGCCCTCCTGTTGCTGCGGACAAGATGAGATAGCCTGCACTGACCTCTGGTATCAATGAGGTGTGGCCGTCCCACGCCTTGTCGATGGCTCGAAGTATCACCTGTTTCGGACCAATCTTGATAGGTACTAACTACTGCATAGGGTAAAGCAGCCTACCAGCATTGCTGTTTCGGAGATGCTCTTACCAAAAATGTCTTGCCATAACGATCCGGCCTTTGTCGAAATCAGATAAATCCTTTGCTTTTCCCATATTGATATAAAACGAAACATTGACTGCGACAGCTCCGACCCAGGTATTATATATATATCATTCGCGACCGTGGCACGTGACACCGATTGGCTGTATGCTCGCTTCTTTGCATAACGCAGAGGTGTTTTTAATATATTGGCTGCTCGGTGTATATGCTTACACATACACGCATGCATACATATATTCGTAATCCCCATGTAGAAGTCATACCATACTGTACAATTTAATAATCCGTAGAAGTCTCTTTAAGTCTTAACTGGCATAGTAGTTAGGGAGCTAGCCACTGTTCCAGCAAGACAAACTTTGTGTGTTGTGTTGGCTCTTAGGCAGTCGTCAGCAGTGACTTCGGTCTTATTATAAGTCAGTAGTGATTTGTCCTTGTATGAGAATGACTGTAAAAGCTAGGAGTAGCTACTAGGATTCATCATATACGTCCCAAGTGAAAAAAAAAATCAAAATTACAACTGTTACATTTGGCTACTGCAGGTAAATTTAACAAGTCCTGTTTGGCACTGTCGATCCACAGCAATTTCGTTCTCCATCTTTTCTGAGTCATTCATGCACACTATTCATAATCCTATTCAATAATCTATAGATTTGCATTCAACAATATGACCAAGCTAATGCAGGTCCATATGCAATGTGCTGCTCATTGGTGGATTATGCTTCTTTCGTTTAACCTCACCATTATTTACATAGTCGAACCACCTAATTACATAGAATCCATGAAGCTGAAGCATTAAAAATCAAAAGTATCAAGTTTCCTGTTCTGCTTAAATAATAAAAAAAATAAATAACCCCTCAGACAGCTGTTTGTCACAGAGTTCTGACAGTAGCCTGTCAGTTTATATGCCATAGTAGAAGGTCTGAAGATGGCAGGACCTCAGCAGAAAAACGACATATACATCCATTCCTTACCCGGGGCTCGAACCTAGGTTCTTAGATCAGTAGCTAAGCACGCTAACCACTCGGTCATGACACGGTCGAAATTTCACTAACAGAAACTTCAGAGAGCTCTAAATTGTTAAACAGCCTAATTTTAGTCTTCATATGTCTATGCTAATTTTACCATAATCTTCAGGGGGTTTTTAGATTCCATGCAGCAGTCTATTTTCCTATATATCTCATGTCGCATATTTCCAGTTTCTGTCACATAACTCCAGAAATAATTAAACTACAAAACTTGAGTAGAAGTAGGTTGTATTGCTTTTACTCTGAGCGTAATTTTTTCACCCAACGATCTGAATGATCAGGTCACAAGGACTCCAAAAGCACAGAAAAGGTTGAAGAAGGGTATTCACTAGACAAGCGTTAGGAGACCTGCCCATTGTTCGAAGTCTCCCGTCAAGTTCATTCAGCGTATTCTTCCATGTGCCTATCGTATGGCACTCTTTAACACGGAGCCACGACTTAACGTCTCACCTGATGGACAGAGGTGTTTCCAAGCACATCGATATCCTCTTCCTCACCGCGGACTGGCTAAGGGTTAGCGAAGCTTGCTCAAGGATGTAGCCATTCAAGGAAAAAAGAAAAATAAACGAACTAGAAAACGACCTAGTGGTTTTTTCTAGTTCGTTTCTGTTCTAACGAACTAGAAAACAGCTAGGTTGTTTGCTAGTTAGAGCAAAAACGTTATCGTTGGAATTGGAATTCAATTTTCTCACTTTCGTTTTCTCTCTATTACGAAACCTATCATATTGCCAGTTTCATCAACAATTTAACGAAATAGTTTTTCTAGTCACTTTCATATGCTAACACGTGCAAATCGAAAGCATAAGTCAGATATTTTCAGATCTCTGAATCATCTAGTCTCTGATCTTTCCCTTGCATGAATTTCTCGACATTATTGATAATGAAACGTAAATATCGAGTGTCTTTTTTAACTCATAAAAGACTGATAAACCAATCATTCCAACTCACACAAAAAATTGCGTATCATTATAATATTACAAATTGTCATAAAGCCTGGATTTACGCTCATGCGCCCTAGGCACATCAAGCGGTATCAGTCACTTTAGAAACAATGCTTGTTTGTTATTTGCGCAGTTCTGGAAGCTGAAACATTTAACATCAGTTTGCTAATCGTAAGATTTTTACCTTAAAATTCATAACACATCCTTTAGTAAATTAAATGCAATTTTTAGAATTTACGAAATGGTTTTCAATTTTACATTAATTTTTAAAAAGTTAGTGGGAAAATCGTAACAGCGGCATCTGCTGTCAAATATTTCAGCCTTAATAACTCTTTAAATATTAAATGAATATCGTTTGAATCAGATATTCTGATGATTTTGATTGAAATCTATAATTGTGCAAGATTTGCAATCTTCCAACATTTTTCTGTAATTGCTTATTTTTTAAAATTAGATAGTTTTTCGATATGATTTTCTACTCACATAACTTGGAATATCCCAATCCATTTTCTATGTATTGGTTCACGGTTGTGCTCATCTCTCTCTTGCAATATATTTCTCAACATAATCGATAACGAAGCTATAAATAGCGAGAGCCTTATTTAACTCCAATAGGAATGCTAAAGCAATCACTGCCTGTTAAATCACTGCACCCTACTATTAGACAAGTTTCTCAGTTTAATTACACAGGGAGTTGTGTGACAGAAACTGGAAATGAGCCACAAGAGAAGAGATATTGCTGCTTTGACATTTTTGAGTGACACCTGCATTTTATCGCCAATAACAGTTTTTGCGTAAACGGTTTATTTTGAATGTTAGGGAGCTTTGAAAGTGGCTTTTCATTCACATATCATGGAAGTGTCCGGACACTTTTTTCAACATAATGCATTAATCTGTCCTGTCTGCCATACTATTATTGTAGCAAAATCACACAAATTATGGTGGTTAACACAATCAAAACTGTTTTAAAATCGACAATGCTAGTAACTAGATGTTGTATGAAACTCTAAACACTTCCGAAGAATCTGTGTAAGTGAAAAAATTATAGTTTCTTACGATCACATTGAGAAATTCATTGCAAGGGAAAGACAGGATCCTTAGATGGATCATAGATATGAAAATATCTGAACGTGATTTTTATCTAAAGCGATTTATGGACTTCGATGGATTTTTGTCAGGATAATTATTTTTAAATGTGGACTCAATGAATAAGAACATACACGAGGGGCAGAGTTGGTGGTCTTAATATGAAATCTTTAAAAGCAAGTCCTTTATCATAGAAAATATTTAGCACTCCAGTCAGCTATGTGACACCAGATTATTTTTCAGATGTAAACATTTCAGCAATAATTTCAGATACATCATGGTGATCTGTATACCTTTAATTTAGCGATAGCCAAAGTAACTTTAAATCGTGAAATAGGGCTAGTTTTAAAATCAGTGACATATCTGCCTTCATTACAATAAAGGGATTTGAACTAAACACATTGTTCAGAACTTCTCTCAAATGCTCATCACATCTAGCCATGACAGAAGCCTCACCTTGAATGATCTTGCCATTCTTATCCTTCAATCTATCTATATCATTCTGTTTTATTCCAACAAAATATTTACTCTCTGATACAATTCTCTGTTTTTGTGTGCTTTAAGAGCTTTCTCTGTTTTGTAAACCAGCCTGCAAAGTCAGAGATTTTTATCAGCATTTAATTTACCATTTTCTCGTTTATTAAACTCTTTATAATATTGTTTTTTTAAGATCAGTAGGGTGTTGATTCGACTCATTATTGCACTGCATTTGTTCAGAAATAGCTTTGTAGCCTCATCTTTTAAATGATTCTGTCTCCGATGTTCCACATTACCCAAATTTTTTTTTCAGGAACAGAGTTGAAAATGATCCCGATCTTGCTCAATCTAGTAAAGGAAGCACGATTATCATAACGACTGAGAAAGATATGGTAAGCTTTGCCTATATTGGAGTCTTTCAGAGCTTCAGTGTTAAATGTAATTCTTTTAATATTAATACATTTCTTCAGCTTCTGTTGCAAGACAGTTTTAACAAGACCAAATTTCAGACCCCTATACGACCGGTATTCCTAACAGAGGTATATTGGTTCGAATATTAGCCGAGTAATATGAGAAAATATTAAACATTTTTAAATATAAACTATGGTGCCTAGTGAACGAACAGATAATTTCCTTTCTATGCCAGTTGAAAGCTAATTTTTAAGCTCTGTTATTTCAAAATGAGCTTTTAATGTTAATACGATTTATGTGATTAAGATAAATTTCAAATCTGTGTGAAGCTTGAATTCCAGCAATATTCATTGAGTGTTTAAATAGTTAAGGATGTTCGAATAGTTTAACAAAGGTACATCATGTACTATTTCATTCTATCTGTATGTATCATTTCATTGCGTTAAATGTGATATAAAAATAAAGATTATTATTATTATTTATAATAATTTACGTAATAAATTGTGAATTTTAAATAATACGTTTGAAATCATCAAATGGAATGTGCAGATTTAGAAGTTTGCGTAAAATAATTATATAAATATTTTTCGATATTTTGTATAAAGATTAATTATTAAATATTCCAGCTAACATGAAGCTTAAAATATTGTACAAATATTTTCGAATTTAAGGTTGCTGTAGATCTTAATTTATCTTCAGTAACATTTTATCATAAAAAACTTATTTTCGAAGTTACAGAGATTAGAAGTTAACTTCCCATTAACATAAGGTAAATTTCTTTATTTCTTGTCTAAGCAGTGTGTAACGCAGAGACTATATTATTTGAAGTTCTTCATCAGAGCTTAAACAATTTCTTACATACCATCTGATCTTTAGATATACAAAAAACGTCAGTACTTTTTTTTTTATTGAAAGCTAGTATAATTATCTACTGTTGTCTTGCACACAAACCTATGATTTTATTCTGTTCTCAAAATACTTCTCTGATAATTTATTTGTTTGGCGAAACCATTTGGACTTATTTCATTACAGTTTCGGAGATATTCCATTCTACCTTTGTGCGCAGAAATTCGAAATGCGTATTCGACCATTGAGCGAAGGGAGGAAGCAGAAGGAATTCCAAAACTTTTAAACTTTACAACTATCAAGTTTTACATCTGTGATCATCGATATACAAGGAGCTTATGTTATCTATTCAATATTCCCGAAGTCGTACGTTTCTTTTCACTTTGCATTCAAATCACACCGGCCGCTCTAAATATTCAGCAGGATTCTCGGTGTGTGTTACTTCCCTTTATAGCTGCAGCTGTGAATTTCAATATGCTTCTGATGATTCCGAATCACGTGGTACCATTTTTGCCCATTTTCACGTGGCATTTCGCTGTGTGCGCGTGTTTGAAATGAAGATGCCTCATCTGCTATCTGAAATAGGAAACTTAATGCTTAAGTCGATAATGACTTATGAGTAATGAGGACACTACAGAAAGCTGAATTATGTAACAGATTAAGATAAACATTATCGCAAGTAATTTAATAACCCCATTGTTATTTGTACGTATTTTGAAGACAAACTGCTAATAGTTGATCCTATTTCTCTAGCGTTTAGTAACGTATTTTGTTTTTATTTTGCTCATAGTTTAAAGTTTTAATTTTTGAGAGTATTTTTAAATTTATGTTATTCATCCACAGAGAATATTCTCATAGATTGACCAATAAATAAATATTTTATTCAAACATTTCACTTATCACAGAGGTATACCAGCAGCTCGCCAGTATGATGATACAAACCTATGTAGGAAGTGAGCTTCAGCGATAAACAATGCAACCTTGAAATGCGTACTCATCCATTTTTCAGAATTTGGAATCAGATCACTTCGTTCTGCAGTTAAATATGATAATTGATCGACGAACTACAGTTTCTTTGTCATTAATCAATACTTTTTGTTTGTAATATGTGCTTGTAAGACCGAAGAATAATTTTCTTTCTCAAGATTCCAGTTCAGTTCTCTGTGGCGTATTTAGCTAACTATTCCTGGATCTCCAGACCAGGCGGATACCTGAAGAGATTTTTTTTTAATGATGTTTAATTATTACGGTTCCCAGACTTTTTTTTTCGCATACCACCAAATACCGAGTAATGTTTTTCGCATCAGCACTAGGTAAATATGAACTTGCAAAACATCGCTTTGCTAACGAATATTAATAATAAAATAGGTGGAACTGGAAAATGATTTATTTTCTTGAATTTATTATGCTACAATAGTGTGTAAATCCATGTGTAAATAAATGTTGGCACTAAACTCGCGTACCACAGTTTTGGAATCTCTGACATACAACAGAATGAAATTATATTGTAACGTCATAATGAAATTTTATTGTACCTAGTAACAACACTGTATTGTAACATGATAACAGGGGAGGGAGTGGCTCAGTCGGTAGCACGCCAGGCTCGCAATCTACAACTCCCAGGTTCGAGTCCCACTTGGTCCAATGTTGAGATTTATCTACATAAAACCCTCACTCGATCAGTGGGAACACCAATGGGTTTGGATATGAGCCTCTGTCAGTCGATGGTACGTTAAGCCGTGACCCTGTGTGCGGGAGAGGCATACCCTGTGGACGTTAAAGAACAACTGGATGTCTCCTAACAGCTCTCCAGTGGGCCCGTTCCCCCCAGAGGTCGTCAACCTTTTTATTTTGGTAGAGCAGTTTAAATTACGCTGAGAGCTTCAAGAGTTCATAAATCCACAAGAGGAGATATGCACCAATATTTAAAAAAATGCATAATATGGAAAATACTTTATTAAAGAACATATTAAACACTATACGTGAAGATGCTCCTAATATTACTATTGTCAATGTTCCTAAAAAACGCATCTTAGTTAATAGATTTAGAATTTATTATTAACAGAGGATATTGTCAATATGCTAAAAACTTCTCCTATGAGTGTGTGATATATTAATATATTATTAACTCCAGTTCTCTCTACTCTTGCTAATGAAGATTGCAATGTGAAACCTTCTAATAAGCAGAGTAAAGTTAACAATGAACCAAATGAAGTACCCTCAACATTAAAATATATTAATTCCATCACTTATAACGAATGACTTTTTATTTTATTTTATTTGTGATATATAGGACAGAGAAGAATCCTAGAAACTACTCCTAGTTTTTAACAGACCTCATACAAGGACATGCCCTACTAAGACCGAAGTCACTTCTGACCACTGTCACAGTTAGAGTTAGCACACAAAGTTCGCCTAGGTAGAACTATCACTAGCTGCCTAACCACAGTTATGGCTTTACTTACTTACTCAGAACATCAACAAATGTAATGTATTTAAGAATACACGAAGCAATGTCTTGTGTTCAATAACCCACGTAGTTTCTGCAATAAACTTCAGCTTCCACATTCCTAGATCGAATCCCATGACATTGTTATACTGTGCATTGCTGAATCATGGCTTGGGGAAAATATCGAGAATTCATATATCTGCACCAGCAAATATATTGCCTTCTGAAAAGATCGCTGTGACAGTAAAGGAGGTGGCGTTTGTATCGTAGTAAAAGATTCTATACAATGTTCACTGATATCTGTTCCTGATGGTCCTTACGAAGTTGTTGGAATAGACATCTTTGAGGAAAGGTCTCTCAAATGCAGATTGATATCAGTGTATACTCCGCCAAATCAGACCAATAAGTACGAATGCATCTCCAACTTCTTTCAGCTCTTTTCTTATTAGCTCCATTCTGGCAACTCAAGTTCCAGTTGTTATAGCAGGTGACTTTAATCTAAGTAGAATTGATTGGAATACCTCCACGAATAAGAGTTCAGTGCAGCAATAGGCAATATCTCAATTCCACTTCCCTAGTTTTCAACAACTTGTTGATTTCCCTACAAGAGGCAATAATTTTGTTGATTTGGTATTTTGAACTAATGATGCGTTTGCTTACAAAATAGAAGCTTTCGACCTCTTCTGCCACAGAGAACTGACCACCGCATATTCCCATCTCATTTAACCTTAATTTCCACACTTTTACAAATAAAAGTATCATGATTATTATAATGCTATGACTTTTTATCAACATAATCACTGATATATTTTCGCATTTAGATGCGTGCAATAGTAAAAATACCAAAGATTTTTATGAAGTTTATTCGGCATTTTCCCTTTCTATAGGAACATGCTTAGCGATAATACCTGTTAGTGCAAAGAAAAATGATAAAAATACGAAGTTATAGAACATCGTAAACTGCAAGCTTAAATCATGGAAAAATATCGAAATAATCGCTCTGACGAAAACAGAAAAGAATTCAATATTGCTCCAACAAATTATAAAAAGGCTGTGGAAGATAACGAATTTAAAAAACTAAAATTTTTATGTAACGCTAATAATCGAAATGGTTTCTTCCGCGACATTCGAAAACGCTTGAAAGAGTCTGTAGCATTCCACCATTATAGAAATTTGATAGCACCATGGTTACTATGGACTCTGACAAAGCATCACTCTTAGCTGATGCTTTTGATTTAATTTATGTCCCTGACTGCACAGCGAACAATATATATAATATATATATACCGGTTGAAGAATCTACCCTTGACTTACATTTTGATGGACTGTTTGATGTGCAAAATATTAGTAAGGCCATTAATCAAACTCCAACTACTTCTGCCCTAGGACCTGATGGGTTGACACCAATATTTTTCAAGACCCTCATTAATTCTATCACCGATAAATTACCAGTACTCTTCAATATTTGTTTAAGTCGCAGCAGTATCCCACAGGATTGGCATCATGCAATAGTTGTGCCTGTTTTTAAGCGAAATTGTGAAACATCAAATCCTCTCAACCAACGCCCATTTCACTCACCAATATACACCAATATAATGCCTAAGCTTATGAAAAAATGCGTGTTATGTAAGCTGTTATCCTTCTGACAATCGCGAAATATTATATATAATGAACAGTTGGGATCCAGCCTATCCGTTCTACAACGATTCAGCTACTCCATAATATGCATTCGTGGATCTCACTTTTAGATAACAATATCCCTGTTGACGTCATTTTCCTGGACTTTGAAAAAGGCCTTCGATAAATTAAAACGAGATCCCTTTTGATTCAAAAACTGCTCACCCTTGGAATACCTAGTCTGATTGTGAGGCTTCTTCTCAACCTGATTACTCATCGAACACACCAAGTTCGATTTGAATGCAGTTTATTCTCCATCAGAACCGTCGACAGCGGAGTCATACAAGGATTCGTTCTCGGCGCATTGTTCTTCATAATACTCACCTCTGAAATTCCTAGTATTCTTCGTCCTATCCAATGTACAGCATACGTAGATGACATTAATTTCTTTTGTACCTCCAGCAATGAAGAAGAATGTAGTTCATTACAAACTGCTTGTGGTGCCATTTCCCAATGGAGCATAAAGTACGAATTACCTATATCAAAAGACAAATCAAGTGTTCTGTATCTTGGAAGCACGAATCCTCATTAGAAATATAGCCTCAAAAATTATCCAATTTGTCGGTTCCTGGGGTTAGTAGAATGTAATTGATCCACGGCGCCCACAGGTAAGGAAGCAAGATTTTGGTTCGTTCTGTATTGGGCTTTCGACGCTTGAGAATTGCAGAAAAATCACCAACTCCAAGTTCAAAACAGTAACAAAAGACTTATTACAGAAGATATTGCAGAGTCTCCCGGAGTACTGACGTTGGCTAATGGCTAAGTGGGTTACAATCATATGCAGATTGCTTAGCAGGTTGTGACTCTACGCATTTAACAGAGGAAAACCTCTCACCACGTGAATTATTAATTCACCGAGCAGCCCTGGTGTACGTCTACTCCAGCCAGTTACTAACTCAGAACTGTATGACCTTCACACGGGACCCTTCGACGTTCGGCGTTGACCTCCCTGTCCCAAGAGACGGTCATTTGACCAGCGTCCTTGATCAATAGAGCTGGGCCGGAAAGGAGGCCGATCATTGACGATCAGGTACCATAAACCAGTCTTGCTGATTACAGTAAGACACATTAACCATAAACAGCTTAGTCAGTGGTGGGAGAAAGGAAACAGTTTCACATAAAGGATTGCAATACAAGGTCACATACAAATATGTACATGAAATGACATTATTATATCTATGTATCGCATCAAAACCTGACACAATTACAAATGTACAAATACTTAGGAGTGCTATTCGTATCCCAGTTAACTTTTGGTGACCACTATAATAACATTATCAGAAAGACTAATTACACCGTTTTCTTAATTCTGAAATGATATGGTAAATATGACATTGATTCTCCAATTCGCGCATTTGTGACTTTTACCAGATCCCCACAAGAATACGCCTCATCTATGGGCACCTCATGTCAGGCATCAAAAATCTTGAACGCACCCAAAGATGATTTACAAAACGACTTCCTGGATTTTACAATATGCCGTATGAAGAGAGGTTGAAAAGGCTCTCGTTGCATTCCTTTGGAGTGGAGAAGAATAATGTTTGACTTGAAAACATGTTATAAACTTATTCATGGAATAACTTACTCTAACGCAGGTACTCCAATATTCAGCCTTGTCAACAGAAGAACAAGAGGTTATTCTCTTATGATCGATGTACTTTTTGCTCGAAAGAACTGTAAATACCATTCTTTTGTGTGCCGTGTTGGAAGAGTATGGAACTCCCTTCCCAGCGAGATTGTCATTTCTGCAAGTATTAATGTTTTTATTTTAGACTGAAGAGATTTGATTTATCACATGTTGATTTATCAAATGTTTCTAATTTTGATGTACTTTGTCTTGTCCAGTATCATTGTGTTGATATAAACACCTTACGGCCTTCTCTGTAAAAAAAAGATCAAATCAATTAAAAAAAAATATATTCAAATATAATTAAACTGACACTTGACACTGTAAATCTTCAGTCGATTATTATTATTATACAGGTGACTTGAGTTTTCTATTGTTAAATAGGTTAATGGAATAAATAAAACAACATCGCCGAGGACGTCATTTTCCTCTACTAACTTCTAAGTTAAATAGATTTCAGACCCTGTCCTAGGCTAGTAAGGGTAAAAGAGGCAGTTGCCTAAATTGAAATCTGGAAGTCCAGATCAGTATTTGGATTTCAAATATTTCATGATTGAGAAAATGATTGAGAATATGTTGAAGCACGGTAAGCATACTTATATTATTAACAATAATTAAACAATCGAATATTGTTTAAGAACATCATTTTCGCCCTGCTAGCGGCTGAGTTGTCGACCCTTTTTATAACACATTAATGAAAAAGTTATATATATAATATTTAGTAATGAAATATACAGGGTGGTTATAATTAAACTGACATTACTCAGAGTGGTGTAGAGAAGGATCTACTAGACGGATCACAGAGAAAAGTGGTGGATACCTTAATAAGAACATGGGGTAGAAAATTTGCGAATAAAAATAGTTAGTGTTAGTGTCCCCAGGTGACGTGGAGCGCTAAAATAAAGAAAATAACAAGTTGAATAGCTTTATTTTACAAATCAAGATTGTCAAAATAGAGTGTCCCACAAAGGGGTTTACACTGCTTGAACTTTAATAACTCGAACAAAAATAACAAAAATATAATTTTTTTAAGTCACAAAGATGTTCAAAACATTACTGATGATGTTCTAATGTTGAAGATGTTCAAAATGTCCTCCATTGGCAGAAATACATCGTCTGGAACGCTGTGGAACAGATCGACAAACATGTGATATGGTTACCAGAGGAATGGATTCACAGGCAGTCACAATCGCCTCTCTCAAGGCATCCAGCGTACGTGGTTTTGTGGCGTAGACAGTGTTCTTCAGAGTTCCCCACAGAAAGAAGTCTAACGGCGTTAGATCAGGAGATCTGGGTGGATACTCGACACTTCCTCGTCGGCCTATCCACCTCTCAACAATGTTTCATCCAGGAATTGCCGCACGTCTCGATGGTAATGTGACGGTGCGCCGTCTTGTTGAAAAAAACAATCTTTATCTGGGTAGAGTTGGTGAACAGCTGGCACAATTGCTTCCCGCAACATGTTAAGGTACACAGCACCTGTCACTGTTCCTTCAAAAGAGAATGGCCCTACAAGTCCTCTGACAGACATATCACACCACACTGATAACCCAGAAATATTAACAGCTCGTTCTTCCATAACATTGGGATTTTCTCTTGCCCACAGTACACACAGTTGTGGCGATTGACGGTTCCATTCAATTTAAAAGTCGCCTCATCAGACCAAACAATCAAATCAGTCAACTGTTCATTAACGCAAATCCATTCACAAAATTGGAGGTGCCTATCCGGATCGTCCTCATTTATCGCGTGAAGCAACCTGGGAATGTAGGGTTTCCACTTTGCTTGCTTTAAAATGCGGTGGACACTTAATTTGCTTACACCTGACTCACGCGAAGCTTGCCGTATGGACTTCTTGGGGGATCTTGTGAAAGTTTGTACCACTGCTACCATCCCTCTTTCGTCCGATACTGATTTCTTCCTGCCACACCGTCCCTTCTTCAGATCACACACAGTTCCTTTCCTCTCAAACTTGTCGCGTAATTTCGTAATTGTTCACGTGACGGTGGCACAGTATCAAATTCTGCCCGCCATCGTCTCTGCACTTCTTTCATGTTCTCACATTTCCAAAAACACTTTAAAATCCACTTCCGTTGCTCAAAGGAAAGGTTCCCAGCCATCTTGTCAATTACTTGTCACTACTGGCAACTGAACTGAAAATAAAAGAAAAACAAATAAATGGCAACAAGCACTAATCATGACATAAATCATGACATCCAGATACAAAAAGTTCCATCAGATTATTTATAATACTTTCTCTATTATTAACATTCAAACAGTGTAAACCCCTTTGTGGGACACTCTGTATGTGAACCATTAGTATGCAAAATGTGCTGGAAATGTAATACTGCATGGTCCACAGTTGCTTGAAACATATCTCGGGGAATGGATGCAACTTATTGTGCTATTCTTGCCTTCAGTTCAGCAAGCAATTCAACATTGCCTGGGTAAACTCGGCTTTTCAAATAACCCCATAACCAAAAATCGCATCGGTTTAGGTGGGGAAACGTGGTGACCAAGCATTGGAAAACGTTCGAGAAATTATTCTGTCCTCACCAAATGTGGTACGCAATAATTGCGTTGCCATACGTGCAATATGGGATTGCGTCCCATCGTGCATGAAGGTTATGGAGTCTTCACCGATCGACGCACGGTACTTAAGGCGCAATCTCCTCAACGAAAAATAGTCCTATTATAAAGTTTGCGGTAAACCTGCACCATACAGTACATAGTCGGAATATAGGGACACATCATGTGGATGTGTAGGTCTCCATATTCGGCACTTGTGCGTATTCACTGTTCGTCATGTAGGGAAAAATGCGGCTCATTGGTCCGTAAGACTTTCGAAGGCCACATGCCATCGAGATGCATCCTCGCCAAAAATCGCAAAATGAAGTCGGTGCGCTGTTCAGGGTCACGTGATTGCAGCTGCCGCACCTTATGAATTTTATAAGGATACCGTTTCATGATGGACCGTATAATTTTACGGACAGTTGACCATGGAAGTTGCAGTTGCCGGGATACCTATCTCGCACTAACTACGGGTAGCTCCGATTGCGATTGAATTTCTGCAATAGTAAGTGCGACGTCTTCGGCATTGCTTTCTGCAACAGGTTGCTGGCTTCTACCAGTAGCCACATCCAACTCGCCTGTTTCTTCGAATTTCTGTATCATATTCTTCAGTCCATTTAGCGACAAAGGTCCTTTCCTTATATCTTTCAGACGACGATATTCGCGTAATGCAGCGGCGGCATTACTGCTGTTTTGGTAAAAGAGTCTTCTTGAAAATACCCATGGTTCATATTATCGATTACAGGGAAGAACATTTTATAGTGGGCTTCATACGACTATCACGTGAGATTGACTGCAAAGTCACGAGAAATTAGATGTTCCACCACGTTTTTAACGCATCCACGGCACCTATTGGCACTAACATTAACTAACTCTTTTTATTCGCAAATACTCAACCCCATGTTCTTACTAATATATCCACCACTTTCCGCTGTAATCCGTCGAGTAGATTCTTCTCTACATCATCGCTCTGAGTAATGTCAGTTTAATTATAACCAATCTGAATATATATATCTCCAAATTCAGATGTGAGGGTGGACAGTGAAGACTCCTAAAGAAGTAAAATGTGAAGACTCCTAAAGAATTGATCAAAACAATATAATTACAATAAAGCAATAACTTTAAATCCACCTACATGAAATGTTAGTTTCGCATTTTTTGTAAAACTCACTATCGTTCAATCCAATAGGTAAATAAATGTGGATTATCATGTGTGTAAGCTATGTAAAAGAATAGTAGATTAAAAAATAGCAATTAGTAATGGAAATTTATGAAAGCATTGCAAATTTTTAAAGATTAAAATATAGAAAGAATTTTGGTTTTAAATTTATTTAAAGGCTTAAAATCATTTTGCCTTTTTTTTTTTGAAAAAAGCTGTTCTTTTCATTTTGTCATCTGTATATCCTCTGTCCACCTGTACAAATTTAACATTTTCGTTTCAAATCAAGCAGAAAATTCTTTTCGAGTTAGACAGGCACTAAAGAAATATTAATATTCGCATTGATCGAATTAACCAATAGTTTTAATTTCCACCACTAGAAGTCCATAAATTTAGAAGTAGCGAAATTTTAAATGAGTCATAAAAATAAGACTATTGGCAAAGTACGGTGGGTTGTTTTACCTGAGCGGCACTTTTTTGCACACCATGGGCTAAATGGCCAGGTCACATGGACCCCGAAGGTTCAGAGAAGGTTGGGGGAGGGGACCCACTGGAACATCTGTTGGGAGACAGATGGTAGCCTCCCGTCAAGGCCATCTAGCATGTTGTTTAACGTGCACGGGGTATGGCTCTCCTGCACACGGGGCTACGGCTTAACGTCCCATCCGACGGACGGCGGCCTTTCCAAGCCAATCGGTGTCCCCTACTGACCGTGGACAGGGCGGGGAATTTTGTGGAGATAAATCTCAACGCTGACCCAGCTGGGACTCGAACCTGGGAACTACAGATTACGAGCCTGGCGCGCCACCGACTGAGCCACCCCTGTACGATGGGTAAAAGGTCTACACTGACATCTTCAACTTGCCCCCATCACGTATAGAGGGTGGGGGAAAGGAAACCATTTGTTATTAAAAGACAAAAGATTCTGGTTTCGTTAGATATTAATACAGTGTTGTTTCCAATTTTCAAATCATTCATTAGTTTAAACTTCTCTTAGAGGGAGCTAAATTCGAAAAATGCCTAAACATTTTTTTCATTCTAAACGAGCAATCCATATTCACGAGAGATTATTACACATTCTAGTTATATCTTCCATTTGAAATGTTATAAAATATTCCACTGGAGCTCACTGAAAATAAGAAAAAGTAAACCATTATGCTTCAATTGACAGCGAGTTAGCTATTGTTTCCGGTAGGAATACTTTGTGTGTTAACTCTGATGCAATTGTCAGCGAAGACAGATTTCAGTTTTAGTAGAGCATATCATTTTACCAAAATCCCGGTAAAAACTTGGAGATCCTAAGATTCTTCTCTGTCGCAAGTGTCGCAAACTGAAAAAGAAAAATCTAAGCATCTTTGAAGTGTAAGTCTAATTTTAAGAAAACAACCTATGCTTAATTTTCAAAAATGAAATTACTACGCAAACTGGAAAAGATTTTATGCATATTTCTTCCCAAATGAAACCGAAATCCTCATACTAATGCTAAATCGAATAAATTATAGAATATCGCCGAGGCTGTCATTTTCCTTCATTAACTTCTAAGTTAAATAGATTTCAGACCCTAATCTAGTGCAGTAAGGGTTAAATAAGCCAAAAATCATTAAACTGACGTATAATTCATGCATTTTTAAAGACATCTAAAAAGGAGGGAAAACTGTTATATTGCAATGGAAATCCAGTCACTTCTTGCTTTTTTTCCGTCTCCGTCGAGACATTTCGTCCCCCCCCTACTCTCTTATTTTTCCTATATCCGGACCTGAAAAGGCCCTACAATAAACTCTCACAATAAGAGACAAAGTGAAAGAGTTTGGCACGGTGCACTTTAAAATTTTCAAACTCTACAGAACAGGATGAATTGTTCTGATTTTTAGAACAGATCGTAAGATTTTTTTTGTGGCAAAACGTAATTTCTTAAAAAAAAGTATCGCGACAGACCAGAAATTCTCTAACGAAAACCTTGGTTGAAGAAACCTACTCTAGTAGAAAATATATCACGATTCTTATCACACATTGTTTATGTCACCTAACAAAACTATTTCGGAGCAATTAATGAAAGTAAAGAATGTTTTCCTTCCAGTTGTTTAAAACGGAGACCTGACAGTAGACTCTAAAGTGTAAATCCTCACAGAGAAGTTTATATAACCTGAAAAATAATCAAGACTTCACCTACAGAAAACTGAAGCATCCTTGATTATGTTAGTAGACTATTTTCAAATGAAGGAAAAATATATAAATTAAAAAATACCACTCCTCCTCTATACCCCCTAAAGAGTATAAAATAAGGCGAATAGGGTTGTGAACAGTGTGCCTAAAGGCCTCAGAAGGAGGGGGAGACCTAGGATGCGGTGGGCTGACAATGTCAAACAGGACCTTGTTAGAATTGGTGTGCAGTGGCCAGATGCAGTAGATGTAGCTCAGGATAGACTTGCTTGGAGAACTAAATTGCACGGTCTGGTTGGACCTCCGTAGCCCACGGCTCCTTGAGGTTGATGATGATGATGAAAACATATCGATGGTACAATCAGCCACTGAATTCACTGCAAAAGAAGATAGGTGCAGATTTTCTTATTTAAAAAATTGCCGGAGACCTATCTTCCTTTAAAGTGAGTACGAATTCAGTGACTGATTGTACTATCGCTAGGTTTTAAATTTATTTTCTACTTTTTGAAGCACATAGGGGAAGATAAGTATTTTGTTTTAATTTTTATATTATTTATATATTTTTGTCACTAAAAATACCTATCGCCGAAACTTCATTTGATATATGACTTATAAACATCGATCACATTTTTCTTCTCCCATTTTTTATTGGGGGGATAGAGGTCGTGTTTGAAGTAGCCCATGATATTGGATATGTCAGAGGTTTAGAGATAACCTGTTAAAGTTGACCCTGACGAAATTAACGTCGCTCCCCCTTTTTGAGGGGGGATGGTGGAAAAGTACGAAATAGATTACCATGGTCCTCATATGAACTTTCATTTGACACTTGTAATTGTCGGCCGTCGCGTTTGGAAGATATAGAGGAAAGACTTTCCCGTTTTTCAGGGAGGAAGAGAGTAAGGGGGATATATTTTTAGTATCTAAAACACTTCCCACATTACTCATAAGCTTTCATTTGACATCAAACTTGCTGCTTTGCGTTCGAAAGATATAAAAGAATAATTTTAAACATATTTACCATTTTCTTTTGTGGGGAAGAGAAGGAACGAGGGATTTGTTTTAAACTGTAATATTCCACTTGTCAAAATCCTTCATTTGATGCATAGCTTGCTAATTTCTGCCCTTGCGTTCAGAAGACATAACGGAAAAATCGTTTTCACATTCACCCTCCTTTATGGGGGAAGAAGGAAGGGGCGTTTCTTTTTAACTGTAAAATTACCCATGTCACAAGCTTTAATTTGAAACATAAATCATTAAGCTTGTCTCTAGCGTTCGAAAGATATTGTAGAAGAACTGTTTTGACAAATCCATAAACTGACAAATGACGAACGAAAAGGAGTAAGACGATAGGTGAAAATGTGAAGAAACCTAGAAGAAATATTCCAACCGTACTTCGCGATAAGAAGCAATAGGAATAGAAAATAACCACCATTGGAAACCGTTTTATAAAAATGTTTTTCCCTCATCGGTAATCGCAAACCTTGTCAGTCAATCCATGTGCTATGCTTAACTTCATTGTGCAATTCTTTTGGTTATAATTATTAATGGGTTTTGTTTTTGTTATATTTTGTGGCAAATCATACACAGTTTATTTTTTATTAGGTAAAAATTTTGAGAAATATTAGATTTCGCTTTAAACTATTCAATGATCATTCAATACGTTATTCACAGTATAGTTTGCCTCTGAGCTACATTTTTTGCACACAATGGGCAAAATGACCAGGTCACAAGGACTCCGAAGCTCAGAGAAGGTTGGGGGAGAGGACCCACTGGAACAGCTGTTTAGAGACAGATGGTAGCCTGCCGTCAAGGTCATCCAGTATGTTCTTTAACGTGCACAGGGTATGGTTCTCGCGCACACGGGGTCATGATTTAAAGTCCCATCCGACCGACGGCGGCCTTTCCGAGGCCATTGGTGCCCCTACTGACCGTGCGCAGCGCAGGGATTTTTGCGGAGACAACTTTCAACGCTGAGCAAGCTAGGACTCGAACTTGGGAACTGCAGATTATGATCCTGGCGCGCTACCGACTGAGCCACCCCCGCCCCATTCACAGTATGGAACACAATTGTTAAGCAACTATGTGTAATACAAAATTTCATTGTTAAGTTAGAATTTTGCATCATATTTAGCAATTGAGTAGTCTCTGGAAATTGTTGAGTAAAAAAATAAGGTCTCATTGCGCTATGCAGGAACAGAACAAGAATAAGGATAAGGATATAAGACTACAACAACAGAATATGGATACTCTAATATCGTTTTGCATAGTTTCATAATGGTGCTTCTATAAGAAAAGAAAAAGTTAAACGAGATCAATGTTACGTTTCTGTGCTTTCTGTGTTATCTGCAACGATTACGGGTTTCGTAGACATTTACCGGACTGGAAAGTGCGCGTTTGGACACGAAGAAATACTCTCATGAGTAACATGCTTTTAAAGCCTACACATTCAGTGAACTGATGTGGGGGAGAGGGAGAAAACCCAGTTTACGTAGCTTTTGCATTGTGCTTATGGCGCATTATCGCATTCTAGAATATGAGAATGTAAATTACCTCTACGTTTTCATAACCTTGAAGAAAATGAGGCCATAAAGGATCCCTGAGGCGTCATAGTTCAACGGACAATGAAACTCCAAACGACCCTTGGTCCGCCAGACACCTTCTAAAACTTTCTCTTAAATGACGTTTACAGAGACATGAAAGGATGGATAAATCCAGAAAATGAACATGTAAATCTCAAACTGAGCGCAAAACATTGAACATTAGCATCTAATAGACGGTCATTAAGTTATATTATGCACGATGTTCGCTGTTTTCAATGAGAGAAGAAAATGGACATTTTATTCTGTCTGCTGTTTCTCATTTCCTACAAGAAACTAAGATACTTTACGCTCCTACACTAATGGATGTTTACTTATGTTTGTTGTTTTACTTTTTGGTAACGAGCACCACTGTAGTATTTTGATGGATATGGGCTAAATGGCCAGGTCACAAGGACCCCAATAGTTAGTAGCAGATTGGATAAGGAGGAACATTAATTATGATAAAAGCTAATCTTTCATCAACTTGAACGATACAATAACAACTGTTAATTAGTAGTAAGGAACAGGTTGACTCATTACGCTGTAGTGTAGTGTTCCGCGCACATTGCAATGCTCCAATACCAGTGTTTTGCAGAAAAGAAATACTGTGATAAGAATTTCTTTAAATTAACCAGTATGAAAAGAGTTCAATTCTCGTCCAATGTGGTTATTTTTGTTTCCTATTTTGTTTTCGTATTATATGGTATGCAGGGGCTCGTATCTAAGAAAAAGGGTGATGGTGGTGGGCTGTCAAGAAACTCAATGGAGCCGGAAAAAAGTAGGGGGGGGGGTCAAGAATCTGGATTTCCGATGAAGTGGGTGTAATATTTTCTCCTCCATTTTATTGGTCTTTAAAAATGTCTTGAAAAATGAATGAAATATGCATAAGTTTCATAATTTTTGTCTCTATTATCCTTACTAGAATTTTCAAGAGAGGGAGGGAAACATGGTTCTTCCGTAGACCCAGAGCTGTGGGTGTTCGTACATTTACAGGCAAAACAAAATCCAAGCATGTTTAATATACGCCTCAATTTGGAACCAGGTGTTTCACAGGTTCCACTTTTGTTTTATTTGCAGAAAACAATTTAAGTAGGGAAGTTAAAACTGTCTGTAGATTCATAATCATGATATTATCACTAAAGTCAACGCACTGAGTTGTCAACTAGGACCTCTCTTTCAGAGAAATTCTCTCTTGATGATTGACCATAAATTATTATTGTTCAACATTGTCATTCGTTCCATAATCACTTATGCTTCCCTTATATGGGCGAACATCACCTCCACGAATATACGCAAGATTCAGGTCTTGAAATGCAAAATATTGAGATCTGCGGTCGATTCCCATTGGTGAGTTACTGACAGACAACTTCATAAAGACTTTGGCATCGACCACATATATACTCAGATTAAATGCATTTGAAAAAGTTCTTTTGAGGCTGTTAAAATGAATCCTAAAGAGATTATTTCTTCTTTGCTTAATTATGATAATAATATTCTTAATAAGTACAAGAGGCCTAAAATGATGACTTTCTCTGAGGAAAGCTACTCGTTTTAGTACGATTAGTCTCTTGTAAATGACATAAGCAATTTTTAGCATGTGTTTCATGTTAGCCACTAGGGGTCCACCCACGGGTGGTTTACATATTATGCGTTTTTACTTATGCCAACTGGGCATATTGTAAGATAGAGATGATAGTGGGTAATGTTTTACCTGAAGACAGCATATCCATACACGATCTACGATCTACGACTGTAAAATAATACTATAAAAATAATACTATAAATAATAACTCTAATACTATAAAATAAGTGATAACATGTTTAAATGGTTGTTAAAATGATAAAAAAAAATACTCCTGAAGCAGCTGTTTGCCACAAAGGTCTGACAGTAGCCTATCAGTTTAACACGAAATAGAAAAGAATCTGTGAGGAAGACGAGACTTCAGCAGAAAGACAACACAAACATCCATTAATTATTCGGGGATAGAATCCAGGTCCCTACGATCACTAGTCAAGCGCGCTAACCATTCGCTAAGGGGAAAAAATTACATCTTAAAATATCTGTAAAGTGTCATATTTTTTCATATTTCGTTAAAAGAAATGTACCTGGTGGTTTCTGATAGCCTGGATCTATAACAAAATTAAAGGGGGAGGGGGCACTCGTCGCAATTGATTCAGAAGAAGGTAAAAGGAAGGGGGAAGGGGTTCAATCGACGTAATTGATCCAAAAATTGGTAAAAAAGAAGGAGGAGGGGTCAATCGACGCAATTGATTCAGAAGAACATAAACGGAAAGGGGAAGGGGGTCAATCGACGCAAATGATTCAAAAGAAGGTAAAAAAAAGGGGGAGGGGTCAATCGACGCAACTGATCCAAAAAAAGTAAAAAGAAGGGGTAGAGGTGCAATCGACGCAACTGATCCAAAAGAAGGTAAAAAGAAGGGGGAGGGGGCAATCGATGCAACTGATCCAAAAGAAGGTAAAAAAGAAGGAGAGGGGTGAAATCGACGCAACTGATCCAGAAGAAGGTAAAAAGAAGGGGGAGGGGTGCAATCGACGCAACTGATGCAGAAGAAGGTAAAAAGAAGGGGGAGGGATGCAATCGGTGCAACTGATTCAGAAGAAGGTAAAAGGAGGGGGAGGGGCAAGAAACTGGATTTTCATTACAAAGTAACATTTCCTCCTTCGTCTTATATTTTTTTTAATTGTCATGAAAATTTTGTGAAATATGCAAAAGTTTAATATTTTTTGTCCTCATTACCCTTACTAGCATTCTCAGAAAAGCGGGTTGGGGAGGGCATGCCTTCCTTTTGTTCATCCCATAGATCCAGCCCTGGTTTCCGATATTCAAAAATGTACCTCGTTTCTTTTCATGTTTTTTTTTTCACTTAACCTGGTGTTAGAATGAATAAAACACTTTGTTATGAAAACCTATTTCAAAACATAAGCCTGGGAATCAGAAGCATTTCCCGATGGGTTAATACACTGCACGACATTGAAATTGTCCCACCCAGAAGGAGTGAGGGGATAGGGGTATAATGTAGCCACACAAAGCAATATATATTGGCATACCATGATTTAATTTGCAGTCACTTGCAGCGGTTAAAAGATGAGATAATGTAGCACAATGTGACCGTCTCAATAGGTGGTTGAACCACCGTGAATGGCAATACAGGTAGCAATATGGCGTAGCATGGAATCAGTCGACGGATATAGTCCTGAGGAATTGCACACCAAACAGCGTTGACTTGCTCCCATTATTCATCAAGATTCCGTGCCAAGGATTGCACACGTCATCCAATGTGGCCTCACAGATTTTCTATTGAGGATAAATCTGGAGATCGTGATGGGCATGGTAATATTTGAACATGTTGCAAATATTGTCTGGAAACCCTAGCAGTGTGTATACGGACGTTGTCATGCTGCAAAATGGGCTGCTGCATGCCTCCCAGGAATGGTAAGAAAATGAGCTGCAGAACCGCGCTAACGTACTTATCACGCAGCTGTCAGTGTTCCCGTGATGCAGACAAGAAGTGATCTGGTGTCATATCCAATAGCATACCATATCATTGTGACTGGCTGATGGGCGGTGTGCCAGTCGTGAACAAAAGCTGCATCTGTCCTCTCACCAGGTTGTCGCCATACACGGACCTGTCGATCATCAGCACCCAGATAGAAACGGGATTCATCACTAAACACAACAGTGTTCCATTGGTGACCCTAGTTCGCACGACTTTGGCACCAAGCCAGACGAGCGCTGCGATGGTTTGCAGTCAAAGGCAGTCGACGTAACGGTTGCCTAGAGCGCAGGTATGCCTCATAAGCATTTCCTGATGGGTTAATACACTGCACGACATTGAAATTGTCCCACCCAGAAGGAGTGAGGGGATAGGGGTAAAATGTGACAATCTCGCAACCTTCGGTTCACCATTCGGGCCGTTATGGGGATATCCATGGCTGATGACACAGCCCATCGGATATCGCCTGCAGTGCTCTGTAGTGACAAAAGAGCATATCGAACAATGCGCCTATCAAGCCATGCTGACGTCTGTTGGATGGCACCACTCCCTCCGCGACGCAAGCTAGAATCTTCATTTCGCCATTGTTGCCAACAGCGTCCAACAGTTCGTGCATCTTGATGAACATAGGCGATTATAGATAGGCGATATAGATTGATGAACACAACGTGTAGTCCGTCCAGCTTCAAAAGCATCCAAATGGCGATAAACCTGCCGACGGTGTGTATCAGACATTTTCGGCCTTAGCTAAACAATTTCCAAGCAGAACCACCTAATCTCAACCGTTCGCATGACTTCCACCTGCATACACACAATACCATCCCTGTTCCTTCTTACACCTTTTATCTCTTGAGCCACATATGTCAGTGGTTCCGGATTATCATCATTTGCAAATCTCAACGGCGCACACCCACCCTTCTATTTCATGTTTGCACGACGTCCTTCTGGGTGGGGCACTTTAAATGTCGAGCCGTACATGACAAGAGAAAGTTAAATCATGAAATAGGTTTAGTTCGTAGCCTGGAAAGGATTTAAAAAATTTAAATACTATTTGCAGTGATATACCAGCTCGCAAATATGGATATGTTCAGGACCAATCAATATATCTTCTTTGGCAAAGATTTTGAAATCCTCAATCAGAATTATTACTTAGCTTAAAGAATACAATATAATCTGCTCAATAAACACAAAGAAGGTAAAGATAGATTGGAATGTTTAACGAGGTTTTAATATTTTAGCATACTTTTTAATGGTTTTTTTATTTGTAACTAGGCTGAACTATACCCAATGCTGCCGGAATCTCTCGTTTAAAATCCAATCTGTATATTTTAATATTCACTGCATAAAAGGTTGGTATTGTGAATACAACACAGAAATGTAAACACAAGAAAACCACAGAGAGTAAACCTTTAGCGAGAAAAACTCGGTGAGGACCCCAATGGTTTCTGATCCTCGGTGAGGAATCCAATGGTTTCTGACCCTCAGTGAGAAAGGGAACACCATTGGATTTAGATGGTAGGTAAAGCCGTGGCAAAATCACTACATCCTACAAAGATTAAAGAACACGTTTAATGGCCTTGACGGGAGGCTCCTACCTGTCTCCTAACAGCTGTCTAGAGGGTACTCCTTTCCCCAACCTTGTGTGAGACTTTGAGGGCTTTGTGACATATGGGGACGGGGATGGTTCAGTCGGTAGTCCGCCAGGCTCGTAATCTATAGTTCTCAGGTTCTATTCTCGCCTAGTCCAGCTTTGAGATTTATCGCCGCAAAACTCCCAGCACTGCCTTCGTCAGTAGGAGAAACTGATGGGCTTGGAAAGACCGCCGTCCGTCGGTTGGGACAGAAAGCTGTTGGCCCGTGTGTGGGAGAATCATACCCTGTCTACGTTAAAGAACACGTTGGATGACCTTGACGGGAGGACATCTGTCTCCTAACAGCTGTCTAGTGAGATACTCCCTTCCAACTTTCTCTGAGCTTTTGGAATTCCTTTGACTTTGCCATTTAGCCCATTGTCTACAAAAATGTGTTACTCAGATGTAAAGCAACCCAACCGAAATTTGTGACATGGACATTTAGCCCATCGTGTGCATAAAAGTGTTTCTTTCAGAGGTTAAAAAAAAAAACTTCCCCCCTCCAAAAAAAATGAAAGGTCGATGGAGGGTTACTTTTACTGTAATGGAAAGTTCAGCTTGATTGATCACATCAATAAAATTTCAAAACTTGAAACTTAACTGATACGGCTAACAGGAGCAATAGGCGATTCAAAGGATTTATGGTTATATATTTTGAGTGGAAGTAACCTCGTTTTTATCTCCTATTTCTGAATTTTTGTTGAATATGTTAATCGTATTTAATGATTTTTACACACACACACAATCGCTGAATCCTCGGATTTATATCTAACCTCTACACGAGGCTAACATACTCATGTTAAAACATTTTAGAGTCCACATAGAGAAATGAACATATGAGAATTGTGGAATTGCAGAAAGCATAGCTAGCGCAAAAGGACAAGAAGATCAGGAATGAAAAGTTTCAGACCTCGCGGGAAGCTCAGTGAAATAATTTCTTCTCGATTTTGCGTTCAGCAGGAACAAGTTTATTAAGGTTTACGAGAATTATTTTTTGCCTGTATGAATCCAATTCTTTGGAGATTTTTTAAGTACCATTTCCTCTGTATTCGAAGAAATCTTGTATTTTCTGAATATACACCGAAGAGCCAAAACATTATGACCAGCGCGAGTTATGCAAATCGAAGCAACTGCGGGTAAATTACGGCGCATGTGAAAGTCATGAAACGGTATAAATAACATTTGATACTGAACTCTGCTAATCAGTGTTATTCTTGTTCTTCCGATGGGAAAGGCAGCCAACTTAATTGTTTGACAAAGGCCAAATTGCAATGGTCAGACAACTGGGTCAGAGCATTTCCAAGATGGCAAGGCTTATGGAGTGCTCACAGTCAGTCGTGGCTAGTACCTTCAAAAAGTGGTCCTAGAGGGAAAAACCATGAACCGCCAGTAAGGTGTGGGCCGACCATGGTTCATCGATGCTAGTGGTGAGCGAAGGTTGCCTGTATGGTATGAGCCAACAAAGGGATACTGTGGCGCAACTCGCCCGTAATTTGAATGCTGGTCTGGTGACGGGAGTAATGTGTGAAAACACACAGTACAACGAACCCTGCTGAAAATGGGGCTGCGTAGCCATAGGACTCTCTGAGTGCCCATGCTAACTTCGGCTCACTGTTGAAAGCACCTACAATGAGCATGCGAGCATCAAAACTGGACCTTGATTGATTGGAAGAAGGTCCGATGAATCTCGTTTCCTGTTACATCATGTGGACGGCTGGGTACGTATGCGTCGTTTACCTGGGGAAGTGTTGGCACCAGGATGCACCATGGGATGAAAACAAGCCGGTGGAGGAAGTGTAATGCTTTGGGTAATATCCAGTGGTAAAGACACTTCTTTACCACTGGATATGAAAGATGAAAGCAATTTGACTGTCTTCAAAAAGAAATTACATATATTAACTGTTATGAATTCTACTCTACGGTCAATCGTTTAAGTCTTTTATTTATAATTAATGAATATCCTTCCTTTTATTATTGATGTATCAAGTTATATTAAGAATTGATTGTTATTCCTATTATTGGTTGCCTAGAGTTTTAATATGATGTTGGTCATTAAAACGGAACCTAGACAATTTAGCCCCTTGGTTTCGGCATGTAGTAACTACAATTATATGTGTGGTTTTTATTTTTCTTGTTGTATTTTTGTTGGTTTTGTGTATTTGTGTTTTTACCATTGTTATTGTTACATTTGTGAGAATTTACCATATATATATGTATAGATTATGAGTGGAAATAAATGCTACTACCACTACATAGCTTTTATTTATTTATTTTTTTACTTTGCACCTTGTTTGGCGCAACATGGTCTTAGTAGCTCTTTCAACATCAAAAAAAAAGACAACCTTCTAAACATTTTGGAGTAAATGCACAAGCTCCAATTTGCAGTGACGCCATCTTAACTGCTGGGAAACGTTTTCATGAAGCGAGAAAATTAAAAAATCTTAATAACACTGAACCGATAAAATCGCTTCGTGTGCGACTCTACTCTTTGAGCAACTAGCGCGCAACCCATCATCAGTATCTGAACTAGCACACAACCCATGATCAGCATCCGAATACGGGAGATGACTGAATGACTTTTTTTCTCATATTTTGCGTCTTGTAGATTTACCTAGCACTACAAATTAAGTACGCATTTCTCGAAACACTGGATCATTTGGTAATTTATTCTTATTTTAAATGTCCATTCAGTGCTTAAATGAAAAATATTCTGTAATGATCATTGCTTCGGTCAATGTGCTCACAAATAGGAAAAACGAAATTCGCTTTTGCTGCGACGAATCAGATATAAAGGTAAAATTTAATGTATTATTTCTTGCCAGATGTTCGGCAACCACGGCAATCCCCGGTTCTGTCTTACGACATTACCAAGTTAACTGAAAGCCGTGACTATCTAGAGTCGGGGGCAAGAATACACCATATAGATGCATCTCATCCCCGACCTCACATGGCAGCAGTCTTATAGAAGGAAAGCTGACCATCGGTAGAAACCTGAAATTTAATCTGTTCCCCGGTTAGCCATGAACAAGGATATGTAGGTCCAAGTTCGCTCGGCACCCAGGGTGGAGACTCAGTGAGGCACAGACTTTGAAAGGGCTCGTGCCTACTAGGGGACCAAATCCGTTCGGCCGTGCTCTTCAACTTGCTCCACGGAGCACCTGATGTGAGGTCTTGACACCGCCAAACCGGTCAGCGATGTCTTCGACCTCGGTTGGTCTTGGCTCTGTCCAACCGGGGACCCAATCCGGTCAGCAAAGCCTTCGACCGGTTGCTGGGCCCGAAGCCCCCCCCCCCACCAAATCAAGGTGGTCCCTTATCGGGGGGGGGGGGAGGTAAAAGTTAAGAGAGAAAGTGAGCTGTGAAGTTAAATGGGAGTTAATTGAAGCTTTCACGATTTTAAATTAAAAAAAAAAACCTCAGAGAATACATGTCGCCTCTGGCGAATATTAGAATCTCGTTTTCAAAAAGAATGAAGTTTCTCGTTTACCTCCTTTTTTCGCTCCTTAAAATTTCAATATGGGCTAATGGATGTTGGAGAAAATGCAAATTAGTAGTATTTTTTTTTTGGTATTTATACAACATAAAAAGTATTTCTCTTTTATTCCTTAAAATGAAAAGAGTTGCTCTTCTCACAGACCTTTAATATAAGGGACCAGATTGTTACTGTCAGTAAAATATCTCTTGACCATCTAAATTTAAAATTTCTACTAGAAACTGATTCCTTGCAATATTTGTTAACTTTTTGTCTTTTCCAAATTTAGTGCTCTCAAGCGACGTAAATTAAAACTAACTGAGGATTTAAAAAAATAATGCGAATTGCAATATTTCATTAGTACTAATCCAACGAAAAAAACTATCTAAATATTTTTTAAAACAAAAGAGCTGAGCTTCCTCCCCCCTCCTCCAATCGGGTGTAAGGGGCAACTTATTGTTGGAAATGGAAACAGTATGACCGACACATTCCATCGTCAAATTTTCCTTTCTTTAGCAAAATACATCGCTTGCAATATTCGTTAAAAATTTTGCAGTTTTAAAATTTTTGAACCGAAAGACGGTGCAATTTAAACTATTGGAATATTCGGAATGTGAGAATAGCGATATTTAATTCATACCTATCCAACCGAAACAAAATTACTACTATCTGTCTCCCAACAGCTGTTCCAGTGGGTCCCCTGCCCCAACCTTCTCTGAGCCTTCGGGGTCCATATGACCTGGCCATTTAGCCCATGGTGTGCAAAAAAGTGCCGCTCAGAGGTGAAATCAACCCAACCCAAACAGCTGTCCAGTTTGTCTCCTTCCCCAACCTTCACAAGCCCTCGGGGTCTTTGTGACCTGGCCGTTTAGCCCATAGTGAAAGATAAAAGTGCAGCTCAGACTTCAGACAACCCAACTAGATACATATCTCATTCCTCAACTTTTCTGCTGACAGTATCATAGAATAATTCTCTTTAACTGACACTTTGCTTGCGCCAACTTAATTTACATTTAACAAGTTGACTTCACACACAAAAAATCATAATGAAGGCAGATAATGCCAGAAAACATAAAAGAAAAAGAATAGCGCGTGGAATAATTATTAGTTTTCTTATAAACACTTGAAAAATGTATCAACTTGCCTTTTGTTCTCAGAAGGGTTATTTTTCCAAAGAAAGCTAAAATTAGGAACGTCTGCGTTCTAGTAATGTTCAACACAAAACTCTATTAGGTAATGGCATTTAAATTTTATAACGGGGAACGTTACGCTCGAGTGAAAAAAAAATGTTCTACTTATTCCGAAAGAGTTAGAAAGAAAGGCCTGAGATAATAAAATTTCTCGCCCTTGCGGATGTAACGTAAACGAGACATAAGTTACAAGACAAAGCCTGCCGGTTCGCTTTTATTAAAGTGAGAGAGCCTGACTAAGTGCAAAATAATGTAAGAGCGGCCAAAAAGTAATTTGGTTTATTTATTCTGGTAAGTTCTTATCTGGTTGTTCCTCTTCTGGGAGCTGATGTTTGCCACTTGTTATTGGACAAGCTCCCTGCGTTCAAGCACGCATCTAATTCGTACAGATGGGTAAAAATTAGATTTTTTAACTAGAAAATGGGGGGGAAATGAAAGTTTCATCTGAAGCTTCTTTCTGAAACTTAATAAGCGCATGCTATATTGGAGAAGACATATTAAAACGTTAACGACTCCGGAACTTGAAGCTTCTTATGAGAGCTGAAATGTGTAACCTTTGTCATTGAATCTTTCATCAGCAGTTTGAACAGCGGGTGCCATTTACTTTGACTACATTTTCGTTTACTTTACTACATCTTCGTTTAATTTTCGAAAGCAGACTGATATAGAGTGGCTTCCGAAATTAAGGCTTTACGTCGTGAGAATCATAATTTTCAAGTACTTTATTTACTTAATCTTTATTTTTCAAATAACGTCAAGAAAATGTAGCAAAATTATGCGCAAACTTCTTTGCCAATCACTAACTGTAACTGAAACTTGAAAAAAAAATACAAAAAACTATTTTTTATTGTCGCAATATGTAAAGTATTTTTTAAACACGGTGTGTTGTTATACATAAATAAATTAAATATATGCTTAAGTTTCGTAAGAAAAATTTTGAATTGTCAGCTGATTAGGAAATTAGAGATAACATTTCTTCTCTGGCGAATACAGGGTGCTCGTTTTACCACAGAATGAAATGTTTTATTTTTCGCATTTAGCATCCTCTAATAGTAAATCTTTGAACTAAAGGATGATTGAGAAAATACATTCAATCAAAATACATTCAATCTTGAGAAAATATATTCAGCAATATTTTATTAATACCTACGAAACAAAACGTCTCATTTTTACATGCCCTGAAGAAACCTAATCATTACTGCTAATGCGAGCTCTGGATCATTACACCAAAATATTGTTATAAATTTATAATGGATGAGTACTGAGCGTGGGTATAAATAAATATTTTTACGATAGAAATTAGAAAACAATGCAATTTATTACAAAAACATGGATGAAATTACTTATAAACAAATTAAATATTATCGTATATAAAGTAATAATCTTTTCTTACAGAACAGTTAAAATTAGCTATGTCTACTCAATTGATGAACATTTACCTCTTAATTTTCTTAGACAATGTCCTTCATTACACTCCACAAAATTTCCCCGCCCTGCCCACGGTCAGTAGGGGACACCGATGGGCTTGAAAAGGCCGCTGTCCGTCGGATGGGACGTTAAGCCGTGGCCCCGTGTGCGGGAGAGCCATACCCTGTGCACGTTAAAGAACACGCTGGATGGCCTTGACGGCAGGCTACCATCTGTCTCCCAACAGCTGTTCCAGTGGGTCCCCTCCCCCAACCTTCTTTGAGCCTTCGGGGTCCATGTGACCTGGCCATTTAACCCATGGTGTGCAAAAAAGTGCCGCTCAGAGGTAAAACAATCCAATCCAATCCTTCATTACTTTAGAGATAAAATGATTAAACGATTCTTTGTTTACCTTCGACAATTTTGTCTTCCTTTTAGGCTCTTTCACAGCTTTCTTGTTAGCTTTGATTCCCCCCTTTGCTTGTGTTATTTCAGACCCACTAGTGCTGAATCTCTTTTCACAAATCCACAACTCTAACATTACAATTCTATCTTCTTATATTTCAGATCGGTTCTATGTTCCAATTCGTTTGTTACATAAATCTCACGCAGAAGCATAGGCGAGCGTTCAGGTCACATTTTTCATAAAGTCACTGCAGCACGTTCATCTGTCGTAACAATATCAAAAATCTACCACGAATAGATCGTTAACAATATTGGTGTAAAATTCTTGGCAATTTTTACTTTTTCCACCGCAAGAGAAAGCTGCTATAACTATTGGGAAAATCGGAGAGTGCGAATAATGATATATAATTAATATCTATTGAATGCCAAAGGAATTTTTCTTATATCTCTAAATCAAAAAAAGTTGAATATCTACAGACGGACAAACAGACAAGGGACAAAATGAAAACATTAGCTCATTTTTTTTGCGAAACGAACTAAAAAATTTATTATCTTTAATAGTTATAATAATTTGTAACGTAAATTTAGTTCGGTAGCCTTTCGGCTAATTATGATAGTGACTGTAGTGTCATGAAGCAACAAAATTCCCCGCCCTGCCCACGGTCAGTAGGGGACACCGATGGGCTTGGAACGGCTGCCGTCCGTCGGATGGGACGTTAAGCCGTGGCCCCGTGTGCGGGAGAGCCATACCCTGTGCACGTTAAAGAACACGCTGGATGGCCTTGGCGGGAGGCTACCATCTGTCTCCCAACAGCTGTTCCAGTGGGTCCTCTCCCCCAACCTTCTCTGAGCCTTCGGGGTCCATGTGACCTGGCCATTTAGCCCATGGTGTGCAAAAAAGTGCCGCTCAGAGGTCAAACAACCCAACCCAAAGTCATGAAGCAACTAAGACTGTAAATTATGATGATGTAACATCAGCATGTGGAATACAATTCGAAAAGGACTCATACCAGATTCTTCAGACGGTATAGTGGTTCGCCACTTGCACAGCCAATGCGATCTGGTGCTTTTCGTTCCTATAATCTAATCAAGATTTGTACAAGTGATCTTTCACGCCCAAGAAAAGATACTGAAGTAACCAGGAGCCTATCCAGGGTCACGGGATTGCTGGGCTCAACTCTTTCCTCAAGAACTGGTTAGCGAAAATATTTTAAGTAGATAAGTGCAAATATATTACTATTTTACTGTATGTTAAAAAACTGTGTCTCCAACCCCTCAAAAAAAAACCCTCCAGCTATTTCCCTGAACTAACATCCGAGTTCTAAAAAAAGCGGAGTGGGAGAATAAGTAACTCAAGTAAAAGTGGAGCCAAGATCGAACCGGAACGACCCGGATTTATATATATATACATAAGGCAGTGGGAAAATAAGTAACTCAAGTGAAAGTGGAGTCAAGATCGAATCGGAACGACCCGGATCTATAAAAAATGGGCAGTGGGAAAATAAGTAACTCAAGTGAAAGTGGAGCCAAGATCTAACCGGAACGACCCGGATATATAAAAAACAGAGCAGTGGGAGAATAAGTAACTCAAGTGAAATTGGAGGCACGATCAAACCGGAACCACATTAACATATTTCTATCCGTTCTAATGGTCTTAAAAATTCTGATCAGGCCTGGATATATAAAAAACAGAGGGGAGGGGCAGGAATCACAATCGAGTCAGAAAAATGTAAAAGCGAAGAAAAAGGAGAAAAAGCCAAGAGACCAGATTTCCAATTAATTTTGACATTTTCTCCTCCAATTTAGAGGTTTTAAAATTTTTTGAAAAATGTTAAAAATATAAATAAATTTAATAACGTTTTAAAAATTTTTAAAATTAATTTTTTCAGAATGCTAAAAATTATTAGCATTCTGAAAGGGGGCGGGGCATAGCTTCCTTGACCCCTTATATATCTGATATATATATAATGTATAGAAAGTCTGTGTGTCTGTCCGTTTAGGCACTCAGCCCCCAGAAGATCTAGGCCCCCAAACTTTGCATGAACGTTCCCTTCACCCAGGGTAAGAATATAGGTTATGTGCGAACTCATTGGAAACAACCAAAATTGAGGTGGGCAGGTTTGAATTTCTCAAAATCCCCATAGACTTACCATTAATGCTTGAAATTTATTCAAAATAACTTTGTAACTAATAAATTTGAAAAAAGGAATGCATAAAACTAAACTAATATCTGATTTCGCGTGATTAAACAGTAGCAGTTAAAATTATTCAAAATAATTATTTCCGCCATTAAATTTGAAATAATCAATGCATGAAACTAATTTCTTTCTGAATTCGCGTGTTAAAATCATTGTTAATATTTTTGGTCAAGGGTGCGAACGTCCGTGAATATTGAAGTCGTTCTAATTAAGCAGGAGCACAATACCTGATTCTTTGTTGAAATGAAAGCTTCAAAATCTAAATTCGTACCGGAAGGTGAACTAATTAACTTAATCTTAAAAATATGCAAAAGCTAATAAAATTGTATAGAAATAATTAATAAATGTTTTAAATATTATGTTGAGTAAAAAATAATTTTATTCAATAATAATTTTTTTGCATTTTTTTATGCACCTCAGAACATAGTTAATTTTCTTTTGCTATAAAGTTACATTTGTCTGGTGAATTGTATCCGAGGAACTCTGGTGGGTGCGAAGTGATTTGAAAAGTCCGATTATCTGAGCGAGGAAATTTCGATTTTTGGTTTAGAAATTTCTGAAGTGGGGAGGATAATGGGTACCATGAACTATGTCCATTTCCTTCCTCCCCTAAAAGAGGGAGAGATAATTTTAATCGGAGTGGGAAGTTGGGATGTTTTACCCCTGAGAGGGACTTTTTTTGCACAAAATGGGCTAAATCGCCAGATCACAAGGACTTCGAAGGCTCAGAGAAGGTTAGGGAAGGGGTCACATTGGAACAACTGTTAGGAGAGATATGGTAGTCTCTGGTCAGGGCCATTCAGTGTGTTCTTTAATGCACAGGGTATGGCTCTCCCGCACACTGAGCCACGGCTGAACGTCCCATCGAGGGGACGGCGGCCTTTCCAAGCCCATCGATGTCCCCTACTGACCATAAGCAGGGCGGGAGTTTTACTAAAATAAATCTCAACCGTCACCCAGCTGGGACTCGAACCTGGGAACTACAGATTACGTGTCTGGAGCGCTACCGACTGAGCCACTCCCCCCTCATGGAGAGGGAGGATATCGAATTTAATGATATTTATACCAAATGAAAGATCGTGTTCTACCATGTGTTCTACATTTTAGAAAGTTTCAGACCCGAACAACGCCAGGTAAATCTGCTAGTATATAAAAACACTACAGGAAATAAAAAATACAACATTTGCAAGAAGTTAAGCAAATGTGACGAAATTTAGGGAGGTGGTAGTATATGGAAATGCATGGAAATGATTAGGTTTGCAGGACGATCGAAACGATTGGACAGTCGCTTGCTGACGTCACAGGTGCTTAGCAGTCAAACACAGATAAAGATAGTAGCAGTCATACACAGATAAAGATAGTAGCAGTCAAACACAGATAAGCTCCCTGGTTGACAAAACGTTGTGGAAATTGTTCTAAACCGCTAAAGATGCCCTTACGCAGACGTCGATAGCCGTTCCAACAGTTAACAGACTTTGAGCATGGAAGAATCATCCGCCTTAGAGAAGCTGATTTGTCGTATAGAGATGTGGCCAACCTAGTTGGCCGCAATCCCATCACTACCGTACACATATGGCGCCAGTGGGTTCAAGAAGGATCCAGCACATGCGGACAAGGATCAGGAAGACGACGTGTGACGGAACGGCAGGACCGCCATTTGCGACACATAACATGGAATTCGTAACTGGCAACAAGTAATACATCGAATAGCTACCAGGTGGAAAATAAACAACAATCTTTTACAGTTTTCATTGGGAGCCTATCGTCTGGCACTGCGTATGCCCCTTACATCTGCCCACATGCAAGCATCTCTTCAATGTTGTTGCCTCAGAGAGAACTGGAATGAACAGGAGGGAGAACTATGGTCTTTAGTGAAGAATCTCGATTTTATCTTGGTCAGCACGACGGTAGACAATGTGTTCGCCGTCATCCAGGGAAAAGGAACGCCACGCAGTGCATACGACATCGTCACATAGCTCCAGTACCTCTCTTGGTGTGGGGTGCCATTAGTCGGACATCTCGGTCAGAACTGGCCATCATAAAGGAATCTCTAACTCCCCAACGATATGCTACCAACATTTTGCAGCTAGTGGCTGTTCCATTTGTTCAGCAGCACGGAACCTTTTACCATCAAGATAACGCCCGTCCCCACACAGCCCGCATTATAGTCTGCAGTATCTACACGATCAAAACGTTCAGGTACTACCATGGCCAGCATGCTCACCGTACCTTTTACCTATTTAACACATCTGGGACATGAATGCCCGACAGCTCCAACAACACCCAAGAGGTACCGTCGCTCAAAAAAAATCCGAACACTATGGTTGATTACAGAATTCAGAAAAAAATATTTGGCAACGAATTTTTCTTAATTCTGTAATCAGCCATAGTGTTCGGATATTTTTTGAGCGACTGTACGCTAACCGCTGTCGCTTAAATAGAACAACGACTTCACGCTATTTGGCGTTCTATCCCTCAGGAGGACATTATAAAGCTGTACGATAGCCTTTTTCGTCGTGTTCTTGAATGCATTGCTGCGCGGGGCAGTTCAACATCATACTAATTAATTTTCCATATTTTATTTTGATAATGTAATCAATCAATCGCACATCTCAGTGTGTGCTAACAGCTGCCTGCGTTTCAATAAAATAGTATTAATCCTTCCAGGTGTTGATTTTTTTCCTAGTGTATATTACTATGTGGGAGGCCCTGGATCTCTGACCTCCCCTCCTCCCCTTCCCCACGGGTCATCCCTAGTAAGAACTTGTCTTTTGATCTGTGTCGAATCACAAATGTCGCACACATTGAAGAAACTTGAGTTGTAAAATCAAAATTTGAGTTTTTCAGTCATTTGAGTAACTGAACTTCCGTATTTGATCAGTTATTCAAATTACTTAAACTGTGGTTGTATTCAAATGCTGTACTGCTGTCAATTTTAGGATGCGTATTATTTAAATGCTGAAGTCTCGCCATCCACACAGACTTTCTACTTTGGCGTATAAACAGACAGGCTCCTGTCAGACCTCTTGGCAAGCAGATGCTTGAGAGAATATTTATTCTTTTTTTTATAATTTAAATATGAGTTTTTGTACTAAAAATATTCGAATTATTCGCATGACTAGATTATAAACTATTATATCTGCATAAGATATAACAAAAATAGAATATATTTCAATATCTGAAAATGATGACCTTTAGTGAATGGTGTCTTGACCGTGGCTATACTCCGTAATTTACTGTTCTTGTGGCGACTCCATGACTTATTATTTTCAGTTTGAACCTGTTACTGAACTTTGAAACCTATAGAAGAGTACAAGTAACGTCGTAAATCGGAGAGATATCTCTTAAGTAGTGATTTATCAAATGAGTACTTTTGGAAATGCTGCAATCAGAAATCTGAAGAGGAATTAATGTTGAAATATCGGTTTTCGATAAATAATTTTTCTTTTCATTACTTAATGTAACATTAATTTCAAGATCTCACTGGCGAGTGATCAAACAAATCTCTATCGTACTGAGTTAGAAAGAAGGCAAAAATGCAAAATAAAAAATACAAAATCAAGTGATAAATTTCGTTTTATTGAGAATAGATGTTTCGACAAAAATCAATTTTCCAAAGTTACAACTGTTAGGTATCATATAGAATATTTAATAGCAAAGTCAAAACTGAGAAAGAGGTAATTTTTTTCCTAATACCACTTAGTTTTTGTACGATAACGAGAATTAATTTATTGTAAATTCATCAATATGTTTAAATATTAATCATTTAAAAAATAACTATATTAAATATAACTATATAGTAAAGAGACGTAGTCTGAAGGAGACCTGGGCTTTGGATCCTCCCCTGAAAATCTGGTCGCTTTATACAATATATCAAAGTCTATCCACTTTGAAATCCAAAACAGTTGCCTTTGGATAATTTTATTTTAACCCCATATAATGAAACAACTATAAACTTTTATTCCATGTAGAATATCATTTTGACTTCTCCTGTCCGGTGGATTATTTTAATAATTGGGAATCCCTAATCATGTCTTATTCTCATACGTCCCCCTACTCTCCCAAAACTAAATCCTGGGTCTGTGCCTGATCTGGTAGATAGTTTTAAAGTTTTGCGTTGAAATTTTCTAAGCTTTACCATGATTTCATTCCTAACCCTCTAGAATGAATTCTTTATTTATTGCTGGATATTGGCCAAAGCCTTTAAAAGAAGCATACCGCCTTCTTCATATTTTCCGCACTGATACTGAGAGCTTTTTGAAGCATTATAGGAATATGATGGTTATCGCTGAAGAATACTTGAATAAGAGGTAGATTGTTCGTGTTGTAGACCGCGGTGAGGTTTTTTTATTTCGAAGCATTTTTCAAGACTCTTCGCTTCCAGAAAATATGTGGCTTTGACCAAGTGACCTTAGCAGGATTTTTCGATTTTTATCTCGATTTTATTCGCTTTATACTGCCCAGACGATGCTTGAAAACTGGTCAATAAAAACAAAATATTTCTGAAAGAATCTGAAACAACTGAATGTTCCATCCTCTTATGAAAAAGAACAATGACAATACTGATCCATTGTCAGTTTCAACTAGGTGGTGTTCAACCTTTTCAACTAGTGGGCTATTATTCATTAACAGAGGCAGCATACAGGCCTTAACATTCATGCTGAGTTAGTTATTATCTAAATGTTTTTATATCATTTATCGTTTTAAATATATAGGGGAAATGACAATTTAAGCATTTGATTTTTAATAAAATATTATTAAATCATTGTATTGTGTACTGTATTAAGTATAGCCTATTTGAATACATACGAACAAAATATGAATATAAAGGTCTTTAAATGAAAGTTACAAGTAATTTCAAATGTTCAAAAGCATTTTAAACCATTCTTCAAGCAGCTACTTGTCAGGGAGATCTGAAAGAATCATGCCAGCCAGAAAGAAGATCTGCGAGGAAATCGAGACTTCAGTATAAAGATAACACAGAAAATAAACATCCATGCCTTTTCCGAGACTCCAATCTGATTCCCTTTCATCAGTAGCCACTCAGATACTGGGAAGGCCTAAACAGTATTAATACCATCCATATTCAGTCTTGTCCGTGCAATTTGCTTCGCCGGCACTAGGTTTCAGCTGCGGGGCCTAAATGAAAGCATAAACTGACAATATACAAATAGTATACAACTGAAATTTTGTTTTATAGATTATTATAAAATGTGAACTTCACTGGTATCTAATAGTTAAAGTACTTCTCCGTTATATGTCAATGGTAAATAATTTCTAAAATCTTAAACAAACATTTTCATGGACAAATGTCACTAAAGGTAAGTGCACTGGTTCCCAAAAATTAAGAATCATTGCAATGAGATGCTAATATCGAAGCTCTAAAACTTCTGTAATAAGTTTTATTTTTTTTTTTTTGGAAAATGTAATAGCAGATAAAGAACTTAATGAAATAAATCTATCTCGATTTTCAACAATATTCGTTCAGTATTTAATGAGATATGGAAGTTTGAATATTTAACAATAGCAATGCCAGTGTTAAGAAACTTACACAAAACTGATGAAGAGCGAAATAATATTTTACATAAACTTTATATAAACTTCTGAAATACACACTTATTAAATACTTTAATACAATACTTATTACTAAGTTTTAATTAACTTCTGAAGTCAATATTTGTGACTGGCATTGCTATTGTTAAATATTAAACTTCCATAACTCACTAAGTACTGAACGAATAATGTTGAAATATCGATAAATTATTATACTTGATTGAGATCTTTATCTGCTATGCCATTTTTCAAACAAAAAAGGAAAGCAATACTTATTTTAAAAGTTATAGAGCTTCGACGTGAACTTCCCATTGACATAACATAGGAAAAGAAAATGAAATCCTTAATTTATATAAACCAGTGTATATCAATGAACTCTAAATCTTGATTTTTAAAGATATTTACCCAGTTTTCAAAATAAACAAGTGTATATTAATGAACTCTAAATCTTGATTTTTAAAGATATTTACCCAGTTTTCAAAATAAACCAGTGTATATTAATGAACTCTAAATCTTGATTTTTAAAGATATTTACCCTGTTTTCAAAATAAACCAATGTATATCAATGAACTCTAAATCTTGATTTTTAAAGATATTTAAACAGTTTTCAAAGGGTTACTCAGCTATAATATTTCGCATTGGCAATCGTTAGGATGTTCTTAAGAGCTGATAAACGTACAAGATTAACTCTTACATTAAACCATTTATTAAAATGGTTTTTTCGAAGTATATCAAGGATTCTTTCAATTTTGATTGCATAAATATTTAGAAAGATTAATAGCAGCGAGTGCTACTAAATTCTACACTTCCTGGAATTATTTTAAAGCTCTGCGAAAATTATTAAAAAAAAAGAAAAAAAGAAGAAAAAAAAAGAAAATTAACCTATCCTGTTTTGTATAAATGTGCATAAAAAGCTTATTAAAAATTTATGAAGCTTCTTAGTTACTATCTAACTTACAAAACATGATGGAGTTACACTTGAACTTTTATATACCAAGTGGAATTATGCATATGACGAGAGGTTCGAAATAATCTGTTTGTTGATTTAGGTTGTTTAACTTCTGAGAGGTAATTTTATGCGTATAATGTGCTAAATGGCCAAGTCTCAAGGAACCTAAGAGCTCAGAGAAGAGGGATCCGCTGGCCAGCTATTAGGATGCAGATGGAAACTCTTTGTTAAAGCCATTCAGTTGTTCTTAAACATGCACTTGGTATGTCTTTCCTTAACAAGGAGCCGTGACTTAACATACCATGCAACAAAACACCGATGGCCTTTTCTCATCGAGGGCAGTGTAGGATTAACGGAGAAAATTTCAACTGAGCCAAAATTGTAATTCGAACCTGTAAACATTAGATGAGTTAACACTGCCCCAAATCTGTTTGCGCATTGATCTATATAAGATAGTATTAGACTCAGTATACGTTTAAGGATTTATTTTATTTCACATTGTATATTTTATACAATAATATCAGTATATAAATATATATTGTACATAATCTAGTGTGGGGGTTCTCAACGTGGGGTACGTGGTAAAATTTTTGGGGGTATGCCGTGAGAGCTCAACTAGTAATAAAGTCAGTGTTTTATTTTATTACTATTGTTATACTATAACTATAGTTTTATCTATCTATACAAGAGGTACGCCAGTTACATATACATTTCCAGGGGGTACGTGAAGCATAAAAGATTTAGAACCACTGATCTAGTGCATATTAATGTTGGATTTTATTAACTGTGAATTAAATGCTGAATTTTATGTACTGACTGTGATTTTAGCCCTGTGGTAGTGAATGTATTGTTGGATATATAGAAAAACTGCTTTGAGCTGGCTGGGATACGAACCCACAATTTCCTGAATCGTACTCCATTGGTTCAAAAACTACATTTCCTCTATCCTCAGGATAATTTATAGCCTACAGACGCTTATCTATGATTATGTGATACGACATACATTTCTGAATTTTAGTTGGTTAGATGCTTTAACACTAAGAGGTGATTTTGTGCATACAATGGGATAAATGGCCAGATAAAGACTAAAGTCTCAGAGACGGACCAATAGGACAGCTGTTATGGGGAAGATGAATCCTACCCTAATGGCCATCCAGCGTGTTTTTTAACGTGCACAGAGTGTGACTCTCTTGCTCACGAGGCGAGGGTTTTACGTCCCATCCGACGGACAGTGGCCTTTCTAAGCCCATCGATATCTCCTTTCTGACCGAGGGAAGGATGGTTGTTAGCGAAGATAAATCTCAACACTGGCATAGTTGGAACTCGAACCTGGGAATTACGGACTGCGCCTATTCTCCCCCTAGGAATTTTAAATAGCCACACATAAATATTAGCAGAAAACTGTCAAAGGTTCCATGTTGCGTAAGTAGGGATTCAGATTCAGAGCTCAGTAGCTTTTTAAATATGCTTTCCGTGGTAGGAGTTGAGACTTTCAAATAAATCTATTTCGGTTTCAAATAAATCTTATTTCGGTTTCAAAAAAATCTATTTCGGTTTCGAATTAAACAATATTAGTTAAGTAGTTAAACTTTTATTATACAAACTGTAACATTAACAATAAGTTGTTCATTAAAAAAAGTTCAAAATACACTGGGCTCAAAAGTTAAGCAACAAACACAAAAACACGATTTACGAACAAGTCTTACGTCGGATTTCAATGAAATGTACAGGTTATGTCTATGATCATATACCCCACTAATATCTGAAAAACAAATTAATTCCCGTGAATATTTAATTAGATATTCAAATTTGGAAATTATTACCTCAAAATGGCATGTAATGGTTGAATGATAACATACTTTTAATGATGTGTAATCACCTCGGACAGGCTGCACAACGATTCATCATGTTCCAAATCAAGGTGCAATGAGAGTTTGAGGGGGTAATTGCCATTCATGCAAGAGTACAGATCGGAGTCTTTGTAGGGTCTTAGGAGTGGATTGCGACCGGGAATGCATCGTTCTAGAGCGTCCCAAAAATGTCTATTTGGATTTAGTTCAGGTCATCGGGAAGGCTAGTCCATACAGCTTATAGGCTTCACTCTCAAGGAATTGATCTCTGTGAAGGATTGATCCACCATGCGAGCTCTGTGAGGGTTTATTATAGTGCCATTAAAATGCATTAACACGAAATCAGGACACATTGATGCGTGAAATGAACGAACTTTAAAGTTCGAGGATCTCATTGCGATACCTTACATCTATTTCAGTCCCTCGTGGGAAGACATGAGGAATATTACCTGCCCACACCAACAGTCCCAAAATTGTCTCTTTTACGGATATTAATAGGATGGTATCCGGTTCCAGGCTATATCCGAACCAGTAGTAGTCGGTAATCGGTTTTCAGACTAAATCGGGATTCAGCAGTGAACAGAACATTGTCCCATTGAAGTTGAGTCCAGTTGCAATGTTGTAGAGAATAATTCAATTAGGCTCTGTGCTGGCTGAACGCCAAAATGTCACACAACTGGCCGTTTGCATAAAGATGATCTGTATGAAGTCTTCTGGACAGAGTTTGCCGGGACAGTTCCGTAGAGGCTGCGAGGAATGAAGAATTCCCGTTCCGTGGAGGCAGCGAGGTCGAAAGCGAGCCAGTGTGCTGTATGGGTTCTATGACGCCTTGCATTTAGGAGCAGGTAACGGTCGTCTCTAGTCGATTTGGCCCTCTAACGTTCAGGAGCAGGTTGAAATATTGTTTGAAATCGATTCCAAAGGCGGCTTACAAAGCCATGATTAACATTTAGCCATTTGACTATCTTAGACTTTGCTAAAGTTATATTGTGCTAAAGTTAAAATGATTACTATTAACACTAAAGCTCCGAAACACCCATAAATAGCCAAAATTCAATATAAATACTACACTCATCCATTACGACAATCCTGATTTGCTCACTACTGAGGGTGAAGGTGAACAGAACCATTATAAACAAACTGTTCTTGAAATTAACAGTTTTTTGTGGGGGGAGGGGTGAAATGGAGCATTCGAGAGTCATTTGCGTGATTATATGGCAACTTATTTCTGGACGTAAGTGGCGCAGGGCTGAGTTGAATCAACACTTTGCCCATCTTAATGGAAAGCATTACGTAGAGCTTAGTAAATGAGTAAATGATCAGTTGAATTTAGATAAGAATCTTTGGCATGATAGCTTCACTGATGGAGCATAAAAGGCTGCTATAGGACACAGCGTCAGCGAGTTGCACCAAAAAGCTAATCTTTTGTGTGGAAAGGAACATGCTGACATAAAGGGATTGAAAGATAAACATAATATAGTTATTTATTGCAGGTAAGGATTGTGCCATGACGAGATGGGCTGGACATTTCTGAGATGTTTCAATCCACTCACGTCCAAACTAAAGTTAGTGTAGAGCCACTGGGAAAAAACTAAAATCTTTAAGAACTGCAAGAAAAATTTCCTCCTTAAAACCGAAAACATGCATTTCTAATGAGTAATGAATTCGAAAAAAAAAATATTTTTAACGAAATATCTTGATAAAAAAAAAAAGAAAAAAATGCAAATTTTTAATCTGTGCTATGAATTGACAGAATCGTTTTTAAATGATTTTTAAATGAGGCGCTCGCTTTCTTATACCCAAATCATTCAAATTCGCATCATTTATGTAGAAAGTTTAGCGTTAATATACAAATCGTTAAACGTCGAGTTCATTTACAGCGAACTTGTTTAAAGCGAAATAATGATATCGCCGGAACATATTTACTCTAGAACCACTGACGAATATTCAAATGCAACTGATATTGTGAGAATGGAATTGTGGCTTTACATTCCCAAAATCTGAATCCTGTCGAACAAGTTTCGGAAATTTCCCACCGATGTTTAGCTGCCCGAATTCTCTCCATTGAAACCTCTGTGAACTCACAACGGATTTTGCTGATGAATGATTTCAGAATCTCTCACACTATGATTGTTTCCATTATTGAGAGTAGACACCATCGTTCAAGGGTATGTTTATCAGCCAGAAATAGTCCTATTAATTTTCAAAGGGATTTTCAGCTCACATACATGAGCGGACTTTGATACTCCCACTCGGCATTGATGAGGATTTTGGCACATTGCTCCTGTTATCTCTTACTGTGATGTATAGATCTTCCGAACTTGTGCAGATTGCACTATTGTATCAAATAAATTCAATTTGCAATTCAACGTGATGTTCCGCACATTTCCAACTGGGAATGTCATAGATTTCCCAGTTGCTACAGCATTCAGCTTGTTCTCTATGTGTTATGTAATCAGGGCCAGATCTATGAGTGAGTAAAGAGGACCATCTCATCCACCCTTTTAGGAAGCTAGTTTGGATTGTTTTACTTTTGAGTGGCCTTTGTTTGCTTGCGATGCGCTAAATTGTTACGTCACAAGGACCCCGAGGTCTCAGAAGAGGGTTTGAGAAAGGATAGCTACCATCTGTTTCCTGTTAGGAGACAGATGGTAGCCCCCTTTAAAGGCACCCAAAGTGGTATTTAACTTGTACAGGCTCCGGTACACGGAGCCAGGGCTTAACGTCCCTTCCGACGGACGGTGGCCTTTTTAAGCCCATCAGTATCTCCTACTGAGCGAGAGCAGGTTGCAGAGTTTTGTGAAGATAAATCTCAATGCTGGCCCAGGTGGGACTCGAACCTGGGGCACTACCGACTGAGTCACTCCCTCTCGCAGGGATGACTGGGATATTAAACGTAGTTTCGATTGCATGAGAGAACACACCACACTCGTCTCCCACTTGTTTACATAGAGTTAAATATTTTGTCTATGGTAACTCTGATACAGAACTCATAACTTCTTAAATAATCTCTTTATTACAAAATTTGTTTAAAGATAATTTAAAGGTCTCAATCAAATCTATTGAAATTTCGATTTTTTTTCGACAATGTTCATCAGTATTTATAAAATTACGAAAACTAGAATATTTAACAGCAACAATGTCATTGTAAAAAAATTGTTCAAAAGTTAAAACGACATTATCCGCCATACTCTACTAACACGGCTAAGAGTATTTTAGCACATGCGCAATAATTTTATTTTTCACTAATTTTGATTTTTTTGCAGAAAGAGCGAACTTGCTAATATTTCAGCTTCCACAACTCTTTAAATACTGAATGCACTTTGCTAGGAATCGAGAATTAAATAGATGTGGTTAAGATCTATAATTTATTTTCAGTCACATTTTTTCATAAAATGCTTTTTTAAGAAGCTAGTTATGCATCTGAGTCACCATTTTATTGCATTTGCGACACACATATACGACAGAGAAGAATCCTAGAAGCTACTCCTAGCTTTTACAGGTCTTCTCATACAAGGACATGCCCTACTAAGACCGTAGTCACTACCTCAGTTCGCCTAGCTGGAATAATAGCTAACTCCCTCACCACTATGCCAGTTAAATCAATGTTACTGACATAACAGAATTGTACCTAATAAATTGGTCGCTGAGTGTACTCTCATATGTACATCATCTCTAATATGTAGATCATGTTTCCAATATTGCCTGACTTCTTCGAGATTTTCTCCGCTAATCTCCGCTTTGTCCTTGGGGAGAAAGGAAAACCTGTGGTCTCGGAAAGGCTATCCTCAGTCGTATTGGATCTAAAGCCGTTGTTCCTTGCATATGAGGGTGAAGTACGTTAAAGAGCACACTGAATGGCCTTGACGAAAGGTTTCCATCTGTCTCTTAACAGTCCAATGGATCCCCTTCCCCACACGTCTCTGAACCTTTGAGGTTACCATTTGCTCCACTGTTACGAAAGAGCCCTGATCAGAAGTAAAACAACTCAACAAAAAATAGTACTATTTAAATCACGCGAAACGTTCGCGGCCAAATGCATATCCATTGCTAACTCATTCAGTCACAGTTTTCCGCATGTATTACTCACAATGTACTACTCCATTCACAAGGTAAGTGACGAAAGCGCCCCCCAGAAATTTTGGACACTTTTCGATGGAACACTACCGAACCTTAGCAACTGGGAACCTTATCTGTTACCCGAACAGGACTTGAACTAAGTGGGACCACCACATGAAATTTGAGACCAATCGCCCAAATATCCGCTGAACCAGGGGGAATCGAGAATTTCTGCCTCCAATGACATCACAAATGTCCGACGGCCTGCCCGTCCGTTCTTTCGCCATGAATTACGGCTATTGTATAATACTAGAAATCAAAAAGTTATAGAACTTCGGAAAAACTTGATTTCTAGCCCGTTACTTTGACTTTGAATGTGACACCGAATCAGAAATCCCTCTGCCGGAAATAGCCGAATTCAACAATTTTTAACTCTCCAACTTCGGTATGTCTGATTTGACCTTTGACCTCAAGGACCCATAGAATCCAAAGTTTGACCTAATTTCTGAGATCAACGACTCAAAATACCCTCCAGGTGCTCATTTTCAGCCCTCCTCCACTGACAGATATCTATAGTTGACCTTTGGTCTCTAAGGATCCACCACAGCTAAAATTCAACAACATCTCCGAGATCTACGAAACAAAATTCCCCCAGGTACCATTTTTAACTCTCTTGCATCGAAATATCGAAATTTGACCTTTGACTTTGACTGAATCTGAATTTTACTAACGTTTCCGAGATTTACGGCCTGAAACACTGCCAGACTCTAATTTTCACGTTTCTAGCATTGTTAGATCAAGGGTTGACCTCTACATGACCTCCATTTTACCTCAAACGACCCGTCGGAGGTCAGATTTTGCTTTTTTACCGTGATCTACGATACGGATTACTCCTAATTGCAATTTTTCAGAGTTGGGTTGGGTTTTTTTTACCTCTGAGCGGCACTTTTTTTTTTTTGCACACAACGGACTAAACGGCCATATCACAAGGACCTCGAAGGAAAATAACCAAATTTGTGTAGAATATAATTCTTTAAACTGCGAATTTTTTTCCCAAATGTATTTTTTTTCCCAAATGTAAAACTTATGCAGTCTTTTGAATTATTTTGCACGTAATTGGAGATAACACTTAAGACTGAACTCCAAAGGAACTATCAACATAATTTCCCATCGCTTTCGGAAAATCTTCAGTAGCTATTTCATTCCTGCAATTTAAAGATACACTCTTAGTAATCACAAGGAACATTTGCAAGCTCATTCCCTTCCTAGTCACGGTGTTTCGCCGCAACCGAGTCCGCCGCTGCGATTAGCTAATAAAGCACGCCGCGGCACATGCGACGCAAACAGGCGGCACTAGCTTGCAGGGATTCCCCGAGGCACAATGGCGCGTGACGATTTCATCTCGGCCTCACTCTTTAAAACGCAGCTGTCGCTGTTAAAGGAGTCATTAGATAACAAAGACCAAACTCCAAGACAATGTTCCTATTGACACAGCATTACATTCATGAGGTATAAAGTGATTACCAGCCTTGCGAAACGAAATCTTACTTAGAAAATCTCTCTCCGACTTGTGCTGATTGGGCCTCGCCGTAACTGTCGGATTATCCTGAACTGCGCCTGGAAAATTGTAATTTCTATACATAAAGTATGAAATGGGATAAGAGAATGGTCTTATGTAGACTTTTATTAAAAAAAATAGTTCGACAGTTAATACACACAATTGCCAGAAGCATCAGTTGTGTTTATTGTGATTTGCAAACCTAATGGCAAGATTTAACTCTTTATTTGGTTTTGAGATTATATAAAATTTCTGTTATAAAGAAGGCGATTGTTTTTCAAATTGTGCTTCTGATTTTTCCTTGTTATCAGTGGATAATTATTCAGATGATGTTTATTTAAGATGATGTTTATTTAAGATAAAATACAGATAGGACTTGATTATGTTGTGAGCACAACATGGCTGCAAGCACAGTTGTGTGAAGAAGTATAAAAACTTAAAAGTATGTTTGTGTTGTGTTTGCAGCATTACTCAATTACGGATCATTCCCTTAGCCGCTATAATCCCAGGCCGTCTCCTTAGGGAAGACGGTTTATGATTGACGTTATTGATTTTACTAAAAAAGCAAATCAGAGCATAACACTTGAGTCTTTAACTTTTTAGATTTTTATGAGTATTTTGAACATATTTATCATAATTTTGAGTTATTTGAAATATGACCTCTTTCCTACTTATGATAATTTAGTATGGTGCTAAAGAAGATTGGTCTGCATAATCTTTTCTCTGCGCAATCTTTGAGTTTCAGTCGATAGCATTCAGGGCCCATAATATACAGTTTCCAGGTTCGAACCCAACTATTACAGCAACTATTACAGTTTCCAACATCAATTTAAATAAAAAAAACACGAAAAAATTTCTAAACATCAATATGTAATAGAGAGACAAAATATCCCTGAGGCCTGATGAGATACTAATGTCTGATAACATTAAAAAATCTCTGATTGCTGAGTTATCAGAAACCTCCTCCAAGACTATCCAACATGTTCTTTAACTTGAGGACAGTGTGGCTGCTTTGAACACGGAACCAGGGTTAAACGGCACACCCGATGGATGACGTTTATTATTTTATTCAGATATATTCTCTATTAAGATCTCTTTTATTATATAAACTTTCCTATTTGAAATAGGCTGCTCAAATATTTGTATCACTTGAAGCCCGTTTCTGCTTTCAAATATCATCATGGAAACAGAAAGCTAGTTATGTTTCTAATATACCAAATATCACACCAAATACCACCCTGAACTGGTACAGCGGTGAGGGAGCTACCTAGTGTTCCAGCAAACTTTTTGTGTTAACTCTAATTGAGGCAGTGGCCAGCAGTGATTTCGGACTAGTAGGGGACGCTCTTTATACGACAAGGGACGCTCTTTATACGACAAGGGACGCTCTTTATACGACAAGGGACGGACTAGTAGGATGCTCTTTATACAACAATATATATTTATGAGACAAAAATGTTCTGTTAATTAAAACAACAATGGAAAATTTATTTCTGATTTCATTTGCAAAACATAAGACAGAATTCCAGAACATCTTCCTACAGGCTCAAGATAATTTTCCGATTTAGCTACATATCGATCAGAAAGGGGATACCGATGTATTTGGAAAGGCCGATGTCCGGAGGATGGGGCCTAAAGTTATGTGCCGGAGAGCCATACCCTGTGCACGTTAAAGAATAGGTTAGAAGGTCTTGACGGGAGGCTGCCATCTGTCTCTTAGCAACTGTCCAGTGAATCCCTTTCTCTCAATTCTCTCTGAGCCCTTGGGGCAAGGATGGCTCATTCAGTAGCGTGCCAAGCTCGTCATCTTCTGTTCCCAGGTTCGAGTCCCACGTGGGTCAGCGAAATTTATCTCCCCAAAATTCCACGCACTGCCCTCGGTCAGACAGCCGTCCGTCATAAATAATGTTAAGCCGTTGACCCATTGCGGGAGAGCCATACCCTATAGGTTAAAGAACACTCTGGATGGCCTTGACGGGAGGCTACCATCTGTCTCCCAACAGTTGCCCAATCGATTCCTTCCCGCAACCTTCTCTGAGCCCTCGGATCCTTGTGACCTGGACATTTAGCCCATTTTGGGCAAAAAACTGCCTCTCAGGGGTAAAACAACCAACGAAAAAATAATCATAAAAATGTTTAAGAAAGTAACAATACATATTTTTTAAATCATCAATATATGAAAATTTACTTGTAAATTTTGTCTTCCTCGGAACATATCTATATAATGCCCCACCCGATGGCGATGCTATTTGAAAATGGAAAAGAAATTGTCAAAGTAAACGCTAATTACCTTGTGTACTGCAGGTATTACGTTCATGACATTAACAGACGGTATCTTGATCGGCTGCGGTAACTTAGTGAATAAAGCACCTGCGATGATATCACACGCTGTGGGAAGTTCATATCCCGCTGGGATCAAGACATTTTTTTCCTCTAAGCTACATAAGGATGTTTAAGGATGTTTTAAGCTCTATCATTCTATGTAGCAGCTGCACCTTGCAAACGAAAAGAAGGATTGGCTCAGTCGGTCTCGTAATATCCGTTTTCTAAGTTCGAGTCCCACTTGTGCCAGCTTTGATATTAATCTCCACTTAACGACGCCCAGCTCTCGATGAGAAAGGGGTCACCGATGGGCGTGAAAAGTCTCCTGGCCGTCGGATAGGACGTTAGGCTGTGGTCCTTTATGCAGTAGAACCATACCCTACGGAATTTAAAGGACATGCTGGATGGCCTTGACGGCAGCCTACCATCTGACTACCAGCGGCTGCCCGGTGGGTCTCCTTCCTCGAACCTTCTCTGAGCCCCTCAGGTCATTGTGGTCTAGCCATTTAGCCCATTGTGTGAAAAAATCCCGTTCTGAGTCCCTCAGGTCATTGCGAGCTAGCCATTTAGCCCATTGTGTTAAAAAATCCCGCTCAAAAGAAAAACAACCTTTTCTTAAAAGAAGAAAAAAAAATGCTTTCGAGGACCATGGTTCAAATCGTCATCGTCGTATAGGACAATCCGGACCTCATATTGATTGTTTAGATCACGGATGGGCAACCTGTGGCAACATGTGCCAATTATGTCAGTGACATACCTCCCGATTTGCAAAATATCAAGTAAAACATTCGCCCTGGATGTCATGCGACGCGTTTGAAACATGAGACTTACGTTGCAGAAAAAGTTTTGCCATTCCTGGTTTAAGTTATAAATAGAACAATTCGATGCGGCCACCAAGTCTTAGTTCATAGGTATCTAATTTTTTTATATTCCATCGAAGACGGTTGGAGAGGTCGTTTGCTCAACAGGCAGAACTCCAGGCTCGTAATCTGCAGTTCCCACATTCGAGCCCCAACTGTGCCAACGTTGAGATTTATCTCCGCTAATGCTTGCCCTGCCCATGGTAAGAAAGGGAACACAACTTGGTTTGGAAAGACCGCCGTCCGTCAGATGGGACGCAAAGCCTTTGGCCCTTGTGCAGGAGAGCCATTCGAAGAGAAAATTGAGAGAAAGGGATTCACTGGACAGTTGTTAGAGACAGATGGAAGCCTTTTGTCAAGACCGCCCAATCTATTTTTTAATGTGCAAAGGGTATGGCTTTCCCGCACACGGGCCACGGCTTTACGCCCTGACCTTTTCAAAGGCCTTTTCAAAACACATCGGTGTCCCCTTTCTGATCGAGGGCAGGGTGAAGGTTAGCGGAGATAAATTCCACACTGGCACAGATGGGAATCGAACCTGAGAACTACAGATTACGAGCCATCCGGTTGATGTAATTTTCAAGCTCATCGATATCCCGTTGCTCATTAAAGGCAGTGCGGGCGTTACGAGAAAGAAATATGAATATTGGCAGAGTTGGCAATCGAACCTGAGAACTGTATATTTCGAGCTTCTCGCCCTACCAACGAACCACCCCCGCCACAATGATAATCGAAATGATGAACTTCATTTAATTTGGTTTAGTAATATAAAACTTTTTCCTTTAACCCTTAAATGCAAAAAACGGCCGAAATTCGAATAATGCTCGGCGGGAGTGGCTCAGCCGGTAACCGCTAGGCTCGTAATCTGCATTTCCCAGGTTCGAGTCCCAGCTGAGTCAGAATTGAGATTTATCTCCGCAAAAATCCCCGCTCTGCCCACGGCCAGTAAGGGACATCGATGGGCTTGGAAAGGCTACCATATTCGGATGTGATCTTAAACTATGGCCCCGTGTGCGGGAGAGCCATACCCTGCGCACGTTAAAGAATACACTGGATGGCCTTGGTGGGAGGCTACCATCTATCTCCTAACAGCTGTCCAGTGGGTTCCCTCCCACAACCTTCTCTGAGCCTACGGAGTCCTTGTTACCAGGTCATTTAGGCCATTGTGTGCAAAAAATCGCCCCCTCAGAGATAAAACAACCCAACAACCAACCAAATAGTACTTCACCCTTTTCTGAGATTTCTTAAGCGTTAAAGAGTTAATGCATGAGATATTTTTAAGTAATTACTTTTAATGGCGAAAAACAAACGGAAATTTAATCCTTTAAACGATTTATGACATAATGCTACCAGCTTTTTCTTAGGTTGGGTTGTTTTACCTCTGAGCGGCACTTTTTTGCATACCATGGGCTAAATGGCCAGGTCACATGGACCCCGAAGGCTCAGAGAAGGTTGGGGGAGGGGACCCACTAGAACGGCTGTTGGGAGACAGATGGTAGCCTCCCGTCAAGGCAATCCAGCGTGTTCTTTAACGTGCACAGGGTACGTCTCTCCCGCACACGGGGCCACGGCTTAACGTCCCATCCGACGGACGGCGGCCTTTCCAAGCCCATCGGTGTCCCCTACTGACCGTGGGCAGGGCGGAGAATTTTGCGGAGATAAATCTCAACGCTGACCCAGCTGGGACTCGAACCAGGGAACTACAGATTACGAGCCTGGCGCGCTACCGACTGAGCCACCCCCGCCCCCAGCTTTTTCTTAAACTCACTTATAGTTAAAAAGGCAATTGCAATCGCAATCAAAATTTAGTTTTATCTTTCAAATGGTTAAAGCAACAACACAGAAAAAAAAATAGTGAACCAAAAATGAAGCAAAACAAAATCAGAAAAATTCAAAATATCGAATTTAAAGACACTTTCGATCAAATGCCGAAAATTTGGCAGTCAGAAAACCAGACCGCAAAGAAGAATGAAAGCAACGAAAGAGAAACCATTTTCCTCCGAGAAACTATTACATATTTACCGATAAAGTGTGCAACATTTCAGAATCACATTACTACTGTGTCGAGAAGAAGCACATCATATCTACTAATCCTGAGAACGAAAAAGAAAAAATTATTCTCAGGGAATGCCATTTCTTAAAGTAAATCAAAGGAGAAAAGGAAACGAGAAACTCCAGTGTCCTCCTATGCTTTTAAATCTCTCTCCGTTTTTGTTCTTGATGCAAAGAAAACAGCCCCAGCGACAAGTGACAGAGTGATCATTTCACCCGTAACGACGTTTAGACGGCAGCGGCGACAGCTCAGCCTCTGGTCGAAATGTTTCTTTCAGCACTCGGGTGTCTCGGCTTTGTTGGGTAGCTCGCCTCTAAAGTGCTCTCGTAATGTGGAGATGTAAAACGAAAAAGCGGTCCAAATGAATCCTGTCAAATATTCATATGCGGAAATTTTTATTCAAAGTATGACGTTTTAAGATTTTCTTTGAATATTTTATCACAATTCTTGTGAGTGGATAGGACGTACCGAAGCAAGTAAAAGTAGGTTTCTATCGATGGTTTTGTGCCCGAGCTTTAGGGACGAGATTCGTTTTACAAATTACTGGCCCCAAGTATTGTCCAACTCTAAACTGGAGCTTAGACTGGAAAGTTTAAGGCTGTTCATAGATAAATGTTACCATTTCTTCTCTCGTGTTTAATAAACGTTGTGGGCAGGTGGTGTGAGGAAGATGCAACTTTTTAAAAAAATGGAGATGAATCTTCTCGTTTTTGTGTCACTAGCTGTTTCTTTATTGATAACCTGGATTCTGTTATGACGTTCTACCAATCCCACTATTTTTCTATACAATGGGATAAATGATAACAATAAAGAGTCAGAATAAGTTTTAAGAAGGTGACCCACTTTGGCTCCCTCCGGCTGTGGTTAGATCCGTGTGTTTTGCTTTTTTTTTAAACCATTTACTTGCCACCAAGTTGTCCTTTTTTTACATTTACGTTTGTCCAGTATCCATTTCGACTGTTTCCTTCGAAGATCTGGGCCAACAGCTCCATACACAAACAGTTTAGGAATATTGCCTACAGATGGATACCAATACCGCTACTAGTGTTACGGAAGCTGTAAATGTATCTAATATATGGCAAAAGATTTGGTTGTTCAATCTCTGAGCTTCATTTTTTGCACATAATGGGATAAATGGCCAGGTTACAAGGACCTCGAAGGATCAGAGAAAGCTGGGAAAGTGGATGCATTGGTCAGCTGTAGGAGGCAGATGGCATCATCCCGTCAAGGTCATCCAGCATGTTCTTTAACTTGCATAGGGTATGATTCTTCCGCATACGAGGCCACTGCTTAACATTCCATCCGACGGACGGGCGCTTTTCCAAGCCCATCAGTGTCACTTACTGACCGAGGATAGGGTTAGGAGTTTTGCGGAGATAAATTTCAAAGCTGACAAGCGAACATGGGAAATGTAGATTATGATCCTGACGTGCTACCGACTGAGCCACCCCACCCCTATGGCAAAAGGAAACTAATGCAATGTTATGTGTTTTATCTAAATTATATGTACTTTTACTAAATAAAAAAAATGATAAAGATGATGGGTTACCTAATTCAAAGTTCCAGTATGCAAAACTAAAGTCATCAGTATCTATGACTAATAGCGTCATTACAAACGCATTGAGGTATCTTTTCTCGTCGAAGTTAGGGGCCGGACAGATAACGTACATGACACCATATCGGCTGAGACACTCTAACTGAATAGGTTTTTTTTTGCTTTCGGAATATTACCTCCGAGCGCACAATATCTAAAAGTAGCAGGTCACAATAACTCATAAAGTTTGGGAAATAGGACCCACTCGACAGCTGTTGGGAGACAAGTGGAAGCCTCCTGTCCAAGCTATAAAATGTGTTTTTTAACATGCACACAGGATATGGGTCTCTCTCGTCCGTGCCATTCAACATGTTCTTTAACATGCACAAGGTATGGCTTTCTTCCGTACCAGGATAAACGGCTTTACATCACATCTGAGGCCCGCTGACCTTTCCAAGCCCATCGGTGTCCACTTTCTTACCGAGGGAAGGATGGCGGTTAGTAGAGGTAAATTTCAACAGTTGGGATTTGAACCCGGGAACTGCAGATTGTGATTCTAGCGCACTATCAACTGAGACATCTCCGTCTTTTTTGGGTGGTTTGAGTTAGGATCTTATTATAGAAGAGTGGATGAAAAACGAAGGTAATTTAATCTTTTAACCATTAAGATAATAAATTTGGGCCGAGTATTGTTTTTCTACAACATTTAGGAAGTAATATGCTCTTCTGCTTTTCCTTTGTGATATTGCGCCATACGAGTATGAAACTGTTTTAAACTGAGATTCTTATAATGTTTTTGGTTATAAAAGAAGTTAGTTAATTGCTCAATTTAATTCAAAAGGGAATAATATTTTTTTTCTGCTTTTAAAACTCTTTTCACTTTGAAGTGAAATAACGGACAAAAAAAGGGCCTAATTACGGTTTTTAAATGGCTTAATTAATCTCAGTGTGCGAATAAACAGCTTTCAAAGGCCAGTAATGATAACGTTAACATTAAAAAAAAAAAGCAGGCATTTTTTGCTCTCCACAAAGTTTTTTTTATATTTATGCTGTTATTGCTTATATAGGTTCTTGATGTAGACAGCGAAATTAGGCGATGATATTTGAAGCGCTTTGCAATTTACCAATCTTTAATATAATTTGGGCAAAGAGCTTAAGATGGCGGTTAAAGTTCCTAGAGAAAGTAATTCAGATGTGTAATTGAAAATCAGGGAACGTCCATAGATGAGTGAAATTTTTAGGGCAGACGAGGATTACACAGACTGATGGAAGTATAGAAACAATATATTAACTTCGCTAACAAAGAAGTAGAAAATTTACCAGTTTTATCAATAGGAATATAACTTGAAACCTATAACTTCTACAAATGAGTTTAATGGAAATATGTGATTCTAGGTAATTAAAAATAAAATCTGATTAAATCAGATCAACTGCCAAAATATTTCCCAATAGTAAAGCATCATAGAATTTTACTTCAGGAATTGAATAAAACTTAAATAATAAGTATTGTTTCAAACTATTTAATAAAATGTACATTTTATAAGTTTGCGTATTGGTTATTTCAATGTTAGATAATTGTACATAATTTTTATAAAACACCATAACCTATTGTGAAATATTTCAGCGTCCATAACTCTTTAAATGTACTGAACGAATATTGACAATTGAGATTGAAATTGATTTGATTCCGATCTTTATCTCCACTCACATTTTTTAAATGCACATTTTAGAAATTAAAGAACTTCGATGTTTCCAGTAAAATAACATGGGAATTCTGTAATATTTTGGTAGGACAGCGTAGAATCTGTGAGAATGAAAGTCTGAGAATCAACTTCATATACAGGGTGTCCCTGAATTCATGGTCCAAACGTGAGGGGATGGTAGTACACACCGAACCCACCAATATTCGTCATAGAATATGCGGCCGCAAACGCAGCCCGGTGCCGTTAGGGGGCGCAGACGAGGCGGCGCGGTTTATAAGCGCTGCATCGGCCAAACCCCAGCATTCTCAGCCGCCGATGTGTGCAACAAGCTTGGTGTTTACGAACAGAGGTACGCCGATCACTACTCCGCCGTTGTGCCGCTTATATCAACGTTGGTGGGCGGACGTTTGAGCATTTGTTGTAATAATCTCCAATAAATGTCACTCTGGAAACCTCTGTGTCTGTCCTTCATTTCCGACTCCTCACTGCGTTTGCGGCCGCATAATCTATGACGAATATTGGTGGGTTCGGTGTGTACTACCATCCCCTCACGTCTGGGCTATGAATTCAGGGACACCCTGTAGTATATCAAGGAAGGATAGCCTTAGTGGTAGAATTTCTTCTGTGTATAATTGCTGTCCATAAATATCTATCTGAAGAAGGTGAGCGGTTAAAAATACTGAATTTAGGTGAGAGTGGGGGCAATGATCCCTGATAGGAGGATATCAGATGTTCTTATCTAATGAACTATCCTCTCCACATTAACCTCGGATAATGGTAGCTGTGAAGAGATTTTTTAGGTCTTGGTTGGGTTGTTTCACCTGTGAACGGCACTTTTTTGCACACAATGGGCTAAATGGCCAGGTCACAAGGACTCCGAAGTCTCAGAGAAGGTTGGGGGAGGAACCGACTGGAGCAGCTGTTGGGAGACAGATAGAAGCCTCCAGTCAAGGCCTTCCAGCGTGATCTTTGAAGTGCAAAGGGGGAACGTCGAATGAGACGTTAAGCCGTGTGCGGGAGAGCACACGGGGGAACGACTTAACGTCCTATTCGATGGAGGCGGCTGGTTTCGCTGAGATAAATCTCAAAGCTGACCCAGGTGAGACTCGAACCTGGGAACTGCTTTGCGGTCTGGAGATATTGATATATGTGGCACTATCAGTCAGAAACCAGACACAGCCAGCTTTCAGATGTTTTCACAGTGGAACACGCAAATTCACTATTATTAAGCAGAGATCTATAGTATTAAAAGAAGGTGTGTGTGTGTGTCTGTGGCATTGATAACTTATGGGCAAAATTCACAGTAAAAGTTTCTAATTTTCAGAGAATGTTTCTAGCTGTGGCCTGCATTGCACTGCTAAATTTCAAGTCGTATTTAAAAAAGGGAAATTTGCTAGAAGCATAGATATTTATCATGCTATCCCTACAGTTATCCTGAAGTTATCGCTGCTAAATTTATTGTTACCATTTACTGTTCCCTAACTGTTGTATGAATCATGATACATTCATGATCATGAATGTATCATGATCATGAATGATACATTCATATCATTCATCATCTGAATGATATGAATCATTCATTCATATCATTCAGATCATCATTCATTCAGAATGATGATCTGATTAATCATCAGATCATGAAGATTGATCAGATATATCTGCTGTCGTTCCCAGACTCCCCATATTTCCAAAGGCATTATTATTTTAAGGCGTCCCATTTTGCAGCTGGGGACCGGTTTTTTTAAACCTAACTTAGGGTCAGGCAGGGGGAACAAGCTTACGGAATTTGAGACCGTTGGTCAAGTACATCAGGAACCGCAGGGTATCAACATCTATCGTAATAAAATCTCGATAGTTTGTGACGAAGCCTCGGACTATTAGAGAGATGGATTGGATTGTTTTACCTCTGAGCTGCACTTTTTTGTACACAGTGGGCTAAATGGCTAATAGGTCACAATGACTCCGAAAGCTCAGAGAAAGAAGTCCGTCGGAAGGGACCCACCTGGACTGCTTTTCTTATTCCAAAACTTTATAGTTATCGAATGTGTCGATACGATACCAAAAATAATCATCGAATTTCGCACCAGCCTGAAATACTCGTACGATTACCATTGGAGACAATTGGTTATTAGAAAAGCTTGGATTAATGACAGAAGTTTGTTATTGCGACAAAACTATTTACAAAACATATTTTTTCTCTTACTCGCAAAGCAATCACTGCATTTTTTTTATCGAATTTTTTTTTTAATTTCTGCGTAATCCAAGCACAAAATAATTTTTGTTAGATAGTGAAAGGTCTCGACAAGGGTAATGTCCGTTTCACTCTCACCAATACCCCCCTACTCCCATCAAACCGGCCATATCCATACTTCATATGATGTCCCCCCTGCCTTCCCCCTCATTCATTTCCATAGTCCATATGACGTTAAAATCTCTATCCTGCTTGGAGATTTCATGAAGTTTTTACTTTTAATGCTTACCACATTATACACAAAACGTTCACCTCAGACGCATACTCATATAAAATTTTATATTATGATTGATCAGTAGAAAAGTTCTGCTACTTCAGCATCGCTGTCGAATTTACTTAGGAATCCAATGGCACTGTGCTCATTTTTTATGTCTAATATTTGCGATATGTAATAATCGATTGTAGTTATGATTTTTCACGCGAGATTAATTCCTTAATTATCACTTTTGAACTTTATGAATAGATTTAAACTTATGCCTTTACCATGTAAGTGTCTATCTTTAACCATAGTCTTCACTCTCGGCAAAATTTAAGGACTTAAAATACTTTAAGTTCTCGTGACAAGAAATATATTTTGGAAATTTGCTAGAAGCAAAAATAAGCAGTATTATGTAATTGTTATCTTAAACGTTGGACTGTCTTATCTCTGAGCGGCACTTTTGCGCACTCAGTGTGGCGAGGTCGCAAGGGCTCAGAGTTGGGTTGGGTTGCTTTACCTCTGAGCGGCACTTTTTTGCAGACCATGGGCTAAATGGCCCATGGTGTGCAAAAAAGAACCTACTGGAACAGCTGTTGGGAGACAGATGGTAGTCTCCCGTCAAGGCTATCCAGCGTGTTCTTTAACGTGCACAGGGTATGGCTCTCCCGCACACGGGGCCGCGGCTTAACGTCCCATCCGACGGACGGTGGCTTTTCCAAGCCCACCGGTGTGCCCTACTGACCATGGGCAAGGCGGGGAGTTTTCCGGAGATAAATCTGAACGCTGACCCAGCTGGGACTCGAACCTGGGAACTACAGATTACGAGCCTGGCGCGCTATCGACTGAGCCACCCCCGCCCCGCAAGGGCTCAGAGAGGTTGGGGGAAGGGACCCACCTGGACAGGTTTTTTACCTCTGAGCGGCATATTTTTGCACAAAATGGGCTAGATAGCCAGGTCACAAGGACCCCGAGGGCTCAGAAAAAGTTGAGGGAGGGGACCCACTGGACAACTGTTGGGACACAGATGATAGCCTCTCGTCAATGTCATCCAGCGTGTTCTTTAACGTGCACAGGGTATGGCACCCCCGCACACCAGACAACGGCTTAACGTCCATTCGACGGACGGCGGTATTTCCAAGCCCATTGGTGTCCCCCTTACTATTCGAGGGCAGGGTGAGCGTTAGTGGAAATAAATCTCAACATTGGCATAGTTGGGACTCGACCCTGAGAACAGCAGATTACAAGCCTGGTGTGCTACCGACTGAGCCATTGCTCCTTATGAAGTCGTAAGGACTCTACACAGAGAAAGCAGGGTACGATATGATTTTCCTGCATTCGGGAGCCACGACTTAACGTCCCATCCTACAGGTAGCGTTCCAAGACTAACCATGTCACCTTTCCTATCGAAGATAGGGTGGTCAGTGGAGAAAATTTTCAATGTTCGCACAGTTGGGACTCAAACATAGGAATCTCAGATAACGGGTCTGGCGCGCTACCGATTAAGCCAATCCTCTCTCCTCATCATAAAGTCCTCACATTGTTCCAGGTCAGAATATAAAATCATTAATTAGATTATGATTATACATTCAATGAAAAAGTTTGGTTATGCTTTCAGATTTATCCAGGGTTAAATAAAGTAATAAACTTGATATATGACTGAACTAGAAGGAAGCATATTGCCTGCGGCGCATTGGAGATTCACGTTTTCAAAGAGAAAAAGGTTTCTCTAGCTACTTTTTTTCACTCGTTAAAATTTTAAACAAAATAATGGATGATTGAAAAAAAAAAACACAAATATGAATAATTTATTAGTCTTTTACAATATGAAAAGTATATGTCTTTTGTTCTTTAAAATTAAAAAGTTGCTTTTCTCAAACTACTCTTAGAGAAAGGGGGCAGATTGCTCTGTCAGTTGAACATATCTTGACATCATATCACCCAAATTTCAATGGGTCAGGTTCAGTTGGTAGTACGCCAGGCTCGTAATGTGTAGTTCCCAGTTTCGAGTTCCAACTGGGTCAACTTTGAGATTTATCTCCGCAAAATTTCCAGCCGTACCTACTGTCAGTAGGGGACACCGATGGGCTTGGAAAGGTCGCCGTCTGTCGGATGAGCCGTTGTCCGTGTGCGAGAAAACACCTGCACGTTAAAGAACACACTGGATGGCCTTGACGAGAGGCTACCATCTGTCTCCCAACAGGTATTCCAGTGGGTCCCCTCCCCCAACCTTCTCTGAGCCTTCGGGATTCATGTGACCAGGCCATTTAGCCCATGGTGTGAAAAAAGTGCCGCTCAGGGGCAAAACAACAGAAATTTCTACCCTAAACAAATTACTCGCAACATTCATTAAAAGTTTCACCTATTCTATAATTATTGACCACTGACGATGTAAATTAAATCAACCTAACGATTTGGAAAATATGAATTATAATACTTCATTAGTACCCATCGAACTAAAAAAAAGAATGTTTTTTTAATTTTCTGAAAACGAAAATAGTTGAGTAATTTTCCTGTGAGTAGTTGAGTAATTCATTGTTGACAATAGAAACCTCACAATGTTCACATTTCACCATCAAATTATTAATTTCTAGCTTTAAAATCATAGTTTGCAATATTCATCTAAACATTTTGTAATTTTTCAAAATTTGCACCGTTAGAGGGCGCGATTAAAGCTTCTGCGAGATTCAGAAAGTGCGAATCGTAATATTTCATCTATGCCTATTGAACGCAGAAGAATTTTTAATTTTTCTCTAAAACAAAAAAAAAAAGTTCAGTGTCTACAGACAAACGTGTACAGACGACAAATTGAAAACTTATCGTTTTTTTTAAAAAAACGAGTTAAAATTGTTTAATACAAGAAAAAGACTTTAGTTGTTTATAAGCAGTTATTGTTCAGGTTCTTGTAACACTGGCGGATTTAGCAATAGGAAGTCTAGACACGTGGCAAGAGATTCGAAAACTCTGAAAGTAAAACAATTACGATCACTCGAGAAGCCAAAGCGAGACAATTCTTAATAAATATTTATAATCATTGTTTTGAGAATTGAAGCGAACGTGACAGTAAGCCTAACTGGTGCAGTGTTAAGCTAACTGACTGCTAAACTAATGGACATTCTCTTGTGTAAGTAGGTTGTATGAGAAAGCCTAAGAAGCTTGCAGGTTATCTCCGTCCTTTGTTTTTATAGAAAAATAAAAGGAACTGACGTTAATGACGCTATTGATTTATTAGGTGAGCAAAAGAACTGACTTTTAACCGAAATAATTAAATGATTTCGCATTTTTATGAGCTACAGAGAATTGACGTGCAATGTTTCAACTTCTAAATCTCTCCAAGAATAATTAGTTACAGCAATTTCAATATAATTTTAATTAAACGGCGATCGTAAGAAGGTATGGGTGAATTTGAGTTCGGACTGAGGGCCACAATTTGAAAAAATGACCACAGGAAACTAAACCAGAAATCTGATACGTGATCTGTATTCCACAGATAATGAAGTCTCCTATAGAAGTTGATACAATATAAAATGGCATCATTGTCATGTTTCTCATAGCTATTTCGAAATTAAAGTAACGCTTTCAATTTATTGCATCGTTAAAGTCGATGGATTTTGCTTATTTCAGAAAGTATGCAGCAAAATTATTTTTTATTTATGTTATGTCTGTTTATGTTCCGAAATAACTTTTGACGTTCTTATGGCTTATGCTTATTTCAAGGCATAAGGTATAGACAAGAAGAACTTTTATCGCCTCTGGTACATATGAGAACCTCGTTTTCAAAGAGAATAAAGCTTTTCCTTTATCTACTCTTTTACTACTTAAAAGTATCAATTTGAGTTAGCGGATGATGGGAGAAAATGCAAAGAGTATTTTATTAATAATTATACAACATAAAGTATTCGTCTTTTAACTCTTAAATGTAAAAAGTTGCAACTCGTTTTTACAAAATGCAAATGAAAAATTATCTTTGTGTTATATAGGTACCAATAAAATATTCTATTTGTTATTTCCCAATCATTAGTTAGAATTCCATTGTTAGAAGTCGATAAATAAAAATAAATATTCCCTCAAGTAGCTGCTCGCCACAGAGGTCTGACAGCATGCTGTCAGTTTATTCGCCATAGTAGAAGGTCTGTGATGATGGTGTGACCTCATCACGAAGACAACACAAACATCCATGCCTTATCCGGGACTCGAACCCAGGTCCCTTTGATCAGTAGCCAAGCGCGCCAACATCCATGCCATACCCGGGACTCGAAACCTGGTACCTTTGATCAGTAGTCAGGCGCGCTAACTACTAGGCCACAGATCGGCTCGTTAGAAAATGATAAAAACCAAATATCAAAAACTTTAATAGTATCCGTAATAAATGCATTATCACTTAAACCAGAACCTGGGGTGTGCATTTAATCGAAAAACCATCTATTCAATACACTCCCATTTTAAGAATGACATACACTTTTGCCCTTACAAATACATACGTTGTCCGAAAGAAATAAAACTTCCATCAACGTCTGGGAAAGTTCATTTTCCTTACTGTTGCAACCCACATGTGGACAATGATTGTCCAACTGAATTCTGTCCTGTTGATCTAAGATCCGGATTTACACATCACGTGCCTTTGGGATACAGTATAGGACCAATATAGGACCAACCATTCTCTTTAGAAACAATAGTTTATTTTTAACCAGTTCTGGAGGTTGAAACATTTAGCATCGGTGTTGCTGGTCGTAAGATTTTATCTCAAAATTTATAACTACGAAAATAAATGCAATTTTTTAAATTTTGCGAAATGGATTTTCAGTTTTTCTTAAAAAGGTGTTTAGAGCAAGTGTATACAGCAGCATATGCTGTCAAATATTTCAGCCTGAATAACTCTTTAAATAATAAACGAATGGTATTTAAACTTAAGATCTGGATAATTTTGATTGCGATTTATAGTTATGCAACATTTATAACAAAATTTTCTGTAAAGAAGCTAATTTTTCAAAATTAAAGAGTATTGAATATGGTTTTCTATTCACATAACATGGAAGTATCCCAATAACACTTGGTAATATGGTGTATATCCTCATATCCATATTGTCAAATATCAGGAGAGAATTTTTTAAAGAGAAGGTAATCATTGTTTGCATCAAGGATTTGCTTCCAGTTGTTAATGCATTTTAAAAAATGAAAAGGGCATAATTTTGTTATAATATCTAAATGCTGCCCATCCCCTATTTTATTGAAGATCCTAGGCAAGTGCTTAATATGCATTATGGGAAATCCAGCTCTAGTTCACCCAATATAGGACCAACCATTCCCAGATGTGTTAACTGCCATTCTCCATCGCGTTATCCAACGCTTTGATAACCATCACTCAACTGCTTTGACAGCCACAATCCAAGAGCTATCATCGCAAAACTGCTTTGACAACCATCGCAAAACTGCTTTGACAACCATCGCAAAACTGCTTTGACAACCATCGCCAAACTACTTTAACAACCATCGCCAAACTGCTTTAACAACCATCGCCAAACTGCTTTACACACACACTTTGACAGCCACAATCCAAGAGCTATCATCGCAAAACTGCTTTGACAACCATCGCAAAACTGCTTTGACAACCATCGCAAAACTGCTTTGACAACCATCGCCAAACTACTTTAACAACCATCGCCAAACTGCTTTAACAACCATCGCCAAACTGCTTTAACAATCATCGCCAAGCTGCTTTAACAACCATTACCCAACTACTTTGACAAACATCGTCCAAGATCTTTTACAATCATTGCTTAACTGCTTTGACAATCATTGCTTAACTGCATTGACAACCATCACCCAGCTTTTTTGACAACTATCACCCAGCTTCTTTGACAACTAATATCCAATCTGCCGTAGAGCAAAAAATTAACACTTTTGGAAATCTCTTCAACCCGGCACGTGCCCCAGGATTAAGTTTCTGTGTATGTGTGTAGGGGGGGGGGGGCGGGGGGTAGTGTTTCCAATAATTTAGTTTCGGGAGGGGAGGAGTCCGAGAATTCAGTTTCGGGAGGGGAGGAGTCCGAGAATTCAGTTTCGGGAGGGGAGGAGTCCGAGAATTCAGTTTCGGAAAGGATTCGATAATTATTTTCGAGGGGAGGACGGGGCTGAGAATTAGACTTAATAGGGTTTCCAAATTACTGAAATATTCCACCAAGCAGGAAAGGTTAAAATGATATCCTACATAGAAAAATATTTTAGTTTTTTTTACTCTATTTTTAACGTTAGACATAAAATATTTAGTAAAATAAAACTAAACAAAGACAACTGTTTTGGATTTAGAAGCAGGTAGACGAGTTTGAGATTTCCTCTAAGACGACAAGATTTTCTTTGGGGAAAGGGGGGATTCGGACCCCCTGGATACGTCCATGCTGCAAGAAACCTCGTACAAATGAACACAGAGCCATATTTACATCTGTTTTATATCTAATCCGTCATTCAATAAAGCGTTTGCATGTACCCTCTGTAGTCCAACATTTCACTTCAGCATATGTTTTTTGAAGTTTGTTCCTTTTAAACATTGCAAATGGAAATGAAAGAAATGCGCTACTGGAAACCAAGATGAATAAATTTTTTTGCATTTTGACTAATCACATTTTCAATGAAGCGAAATTTTTAAACGTCATTTTCTCCTAAAGGAAACAATTGGCAATGAATAGAATGCATTACTGGAAATGAAAACAGCGGATATTGACAATTATTCTCGCTAATCCGACTTTCGTTAAAACGGATAATTATATTTCTATTTCTTTCTCTTCGTTTAAAGGAAGCAATCTCAAATAAAACGAACGACTATAGGAAGCCAAACTGCACAAGACTATCACTATTCTCACTAATCTGACATTCAATAAAATGAATATTTAAAGATCCTTTTAAAAGTGAAAATCAATGCAATGCATGGTAAGAAATCAAAGCAGCCAGTTTTTACAATTATTCTCGTTAATCCGATTTTCGTTAAAACCGATTATTATATTTATATTCCAATGTGTTTAAAGTGAAACTATCTAAAATGAAAGGGCGCAGTAGGTTCGTAATCTGCAGTTTCTAGGTTCGAGTCCCAGCTGAGTCAGAATTGAGATTTATCTCCGTAAAACTCCCCACCCTTCCAACGGTCGTAGGGGACACCGATGAGTGTGAAAAGGTCACCGTCTGTCGGATAGGGTTCGGTGTGCGGGAGAGCCACACCCTGTGCATGTTAAAGAACACGCTGGATGACCTTGACAGGATGTTACCATCTATCTCCCAACAGCTGTTCCAGTGGGTCCCCTCTCCCAAAATTTTCTGAGCCACGGGGTTCTTGTGACCTGGCCATTTAACCCATTGTGGCCAAAAATGCAGCTCAGAGGTAAAACAACCCAACCCTAAAATAAAAGGAATCGACTAAAGGAAACGAAGCTGCATAAAACAATGAGGATTTTCGAAAATACGACATTGGACGAAACGAATATTTTAATGCTTTTCTTCTAAAAGGAACAATCAGAAATCAATGGAATGCATTAGAAGAAATCAAAACAGTCAATATTTAAAATTATTTCCTTTAATTCTACTTTCGTTAAACTGAATATTATATGTCTATTCAGCTCTCCTCGTTTTAAGGAACAATCCGAAATAAAAGGCTACAGAAAACCAAATTCTGTAGCCTTTTATTTCGCTATTTTCACAAATTCAACATTCAATAAAACAAATACTTTAAAGAACCTTTTCTTCTGAAAGAAATAACTAGAAATCGAAAAATCATGTAAAAGGAAACCAAAACAGCGAATATTTACATTTATTCTCGCTTTATAAGGTTTGGTTAAAATGGATTATTATATCTCTATTTATTATGTATTCCCCTCCCTGCCCACGGTCAGTAGGGGACACCGATGGGCTTGGAAAGGCCACCGTCCGTCGGATGGGACGTTAAGCCGTGGCCCCGTGTGCGGGAGAGCCACACCCTGTGCACGTTAAAGAACACGCTGGATGGCCTTGACGGGAGGCTACCATCTGTCTCCCAACAGCTGTTCCAGTGGGTCCCCTCCCCCAACCTTCTCTGAGCCTTCGGGGTCCTTGTGACCTGGCCATTTAGCCCATGGTGTGCAAAAAAGTGCCGCTCAGAGGTAAAACAACCCAACCCTTTATTATGTATCTTCAAAATTGAATAATATTAATGAAACACACTTTAGAATAGCTTATTGAAAATGATTATTAGTATTCTCACTAATCGTGCATTTAATAAAACGAAAGAATCTTTCCTTTCTAAACGAACCAATCGAAAGTATTAGGGTAGGCCTGGGTACACTTTTCAGTTGAAGAGTCGCATAGAAAACTGAAACGGAAGTGTCCGCCGCATAAGAAATATATAATCAATAAGGTATGTAAAAGCAAACAAAAAATTGTTTTTTCTCTTTATAAATTTAATTCATTTGTTAACAGTATCTGGCGGGCAGCACAAAGAGAATTGGAGGGCCGTACTTTGCCCAATCCTGCATTAGGGAAAATAAAACAGCCGATATTTACATCTATTATAGTTAACTTGACATGATTTTAATGAAGCATTTCAATCTGTTTTCTGTAACCTGATTTTGATCACAATGTATCAATTCATAATTGGTAATCGAAGGAATTCCCCCCCCCCTCAAAAAAAAAAAAAAACCTGCAGGACTAACATCTACTCCTTCTGGTCTTACATTCATTGAAGAATTTACATCATTCTCTCTAACCTGACATTTCGATTCATCGAATTTTTTGAAAACTTCTTTTGAATGATACTATTGGAAATGAAAGTTACACACTACGTGCAACCGCTCTGAACAGAATTTTATTAAAATAAATTTTATTCTGCGGGCTATTTTCTGAACAAAGAAAATATCAAAAAAAAAGAACGCGGTACAAGAAATCAGACAGACAAGACTATATGTGATATTCTATAAAGTTTTGTTTTTAATTGAACAATTAGAAATCAAGTGAATGCACAGGGAAATGCAAACAGCCGATGCTATACTTGTATTACACTTGACAAGAACTTGGATTTTTTTTTATGACATTCGTCAAATATAATGTTTTTCACAAATTTTAGGGTGCCTGAATTCAAATATGGCTGTTAAAAATCTGCAGCACGAACAGTATTTTTTTTTAATTACGGATTGAAGTATTTCAAATTTCAATGAACACTCATATCTGGGAAATGAAAAAAAATGTCACTATTTTATTAAAATGCAACTTAAAATTCATTAAATAATTACATGATTACAGAGAAAAAATTAGAATCATCATAGTTATAGACCACTGAATATAAAGTACCAAATCTAATGATATTGAAACACAAAATAAGAAAACATGGATAAGGATCTTTTTTATATTTACATGAAGTTCATTTTTGTCTTTTATGTGCTGAAGTGTCTTCCTTCTGCAAGAACCAGCAGTAGTCACCCATCATTGCTGGGTCCTAGTTAGTAGTCATTGTTAGTAGCCATGGAGGAGAGATACCAAGGTTGGTATCTCTCCTCCATGGTTCGGATATCCTGGCGAAATCCTGCTCATCACTGACAGATTCTAAGTTCTTGGGAAAGAAGTCGAGATGCAAGTGCAAGAGATGGATCTTCAACGACATACGACAGCCAAGATTTTCATAATTTTTGAGAAGTTTTTGAATGAGCTGATGGTAGTTTTCCTCTTTGTGATTCCCCAGAAAACCCTGGACCACACACGTGAAGGATTACCATGCAGCGCTCTCCTTCATATTCAGTTTTTCTTCGAAGACAGTATCTTTCAATATCTTCATGATCTGAGGACCAACAAAGATCCCTTCTTTGAGTTTGGCATCACTTCGTTTTGAAATTTCAATGAACACTCATATCTGGGAAATGAAAAAAAATGTCACTATTTTATTAAAATGCAACTTAAAATTCATTAAATAATTACATGATTACAGAGAAAAAATTAGAATCATCATAGTTATAGACCACTGAATATAAAGTACCAAATCTAATGATATTGAAACACAAAATAAGAAAACATGGATAAGGATCTTTTTTATATTTACATGAAGTTCATTTTTGTCTTTTATGTGCTGAAGTGTCTTCCTTCTGCAAGAACCAGCAGTAGTCACCCATCATTGCTGGGTCCTAGTTAGTAGTCATTGTTAGTAGCCATGGAGGAGAGATACCAAGGTTGGTATCTCTCCTCCATGGTTCGGATATCCTGGCGAAATCCTGCTCATCACTGACAGATTCTAAGTTCTTGGGAAAGAAGTCGAGATGCAAGTGCAAGAGATGGATCTTCAACGACATACGACAGCCAAGATTTTCATAATTTTTGAGAAGTTTTTGAATGAGCTGATGGTAGTTTTCCTCTTTGTGATTCCCCAGAAAACCCTGGACCACACACGTGAAGGATTACCATGCAGCGCTCTCCTTCATATTCAGTTTTTCTTCGAAGACAGTATCTTTCAATATCTTCATGATCTGAGGACCAACAAAGATCCCTTCTTTGAGTTTGGCATCACTTCGTTTTGAAATTTTTTTCTTCAAGTACAAAAAACCTTTACCATTTTTGTCCATAGCCTTTATAAAGTTTTCAAAAATCCCCAGTTTGATGTGTAGTAGTAAGAGCAGAACATCAGAGGCTTATACCTCACATTACTGTTTCCTGGAATAAAAACATCTCTTTTGGGCCAGTATTTTGTTTTATAGTGTTCCTTTCTGGCTCTACTGTCCCACAAACACAGAAAACATAAAACTTTTGTGAAGCCTCATTGAAACCCGAGCAAGAGAGATATAGCTTTTAGGTCACCACATATTGTCCACTTAAACTGATCATATTTTATAGCAGTGAATATTTTTCCATGCTTTCATAAGTTTCCTTTATTCCCACATCGTGTGTCACTGGAATGGAAGGTTTTTGGTTTCCTTTGTGAAAAAGGACAGCTTTTAAGCTGAATTTTCATGAATCTATAAAGAGACGCCATTCCTTAGGGTCGTGAGTTGTTCCAATTTCTTCCATCAGCCATGAAATATCTGTGCAAAAACACAAAACCATCTTGCATATCGTAATTAACAGATAAAGCCAAATTTCTCTTTCTGAACAGAGAAACTCTGGTACACTTGGCCAGAAGATTCCACTCTTGAAATCTTGAACCTAAAGCCTCAGCTTCTTGTTTGGAACAAACTAGGTCTCGAACAAGATCATTTAATTCATTTTGCTGAATCAGATGAGGCTCACCTAACTTCTTTCGGGTGTATGTATGATTAGGATCTGTATGTGCCAAAAAGTCTTCCTCTGATGCATGTGAATCCATATCCTCCCAGTTGGTTGGAGGCGTTGGTATAGGAAGATCTCCATGAGGAACTTGACTTATGGCTGAGGCACTTTGGATATTATATTTTGCTTTTGTTCTTTTTTGAAAAGTCCGACACTTTAGTTAATTAGTAATCATGCAAGTGACTAGTTGGCCAATCGCAGGATATTGCAACATTTATTATTAATTGCAAAAAATATTTTTTAGAAAAGAGAACATCAAACTGTACAAAGACGGACTTTGAGAATACCAAGCACTTTTTACGACCCCTCATCCAAATAAATATATATTTAGTGCAACGTGATTTTTTTTCATTCAAACTGATTATTCCAGTGACTACTAATTAGGATATGGCAAAAGTTATTTAACAAAAATAACCTTTCTTTTAAAATATCGGTTTGGAATCGTGGTTAGAATCGTGGAACCTTCTCTACGTTTAAATTAATAAATTGTACGTTACAGTTATTGCTTTTTGTCTTGATGTCGGTTGTTGGAAATTCAAGTGTTTTTAGTGCCCAATATAGCTTTGTCAGTTAACAGCATAAGAAAGTTGGAGCTATGATAATTCTCGCGAGTGCCAAAAAAAAAATTTTATTGTCCGGGAATTTTGCCGACTTTGCGAGCAGTGCTCGTAATGATGAGTTTACATGCCTCGATTATGGAGATTAGTAACTTCACTAATCCAAAAATTCAGTTACTGTTTTATAATTCCAAAACTTCTGAACTAAACAATAGGAAATCAAAGGGAACAATTAGAGAAAACAGGGAGATCTGACATACATGTCTTTTCTTTATAACCGGACTTGTAATAAAACGCATTTTTCAGCATTTAAACTTCATTTCTCAAGAGCAGATCTAAATGAAAAGGCGGCTGCCGAAATGGAAATAACATTTTTTTTGCTTTGGTTTTTTGTAGCGTGTTCGTTTGATTTCTGATTCTTCAGTTTTGAAGGAAACAACTTATAAATCATTCTTTTTTTGAAAGTCTGATTAACGAGACTGCTGATAGACCTACACGGTTTGATTTCCTGTATGCATTATGTTGATTTCAGATCATTTCATTAAAAAAAAAGACTTAAAAAATCCCATTATACTGAACAGTTCGATTAGGAAGAATAAATGCAAAGGCTTTATTGAATGCCAGATTAGAGGAACCGGGCATAAATGTGGGCTCTGACGGTTTCTTGCAGTGCTTTTGTTTGGCTCTGCTGGTTCTTTGATTTCCGATTCTTTCATAAAAAAAACCCCAGCAAACAGGGATATGAATATGTAATCCATTTTCATCAATATCCGATTAGATAGAATGGAAATAAGCTTTTCTGGTTGTTTCTTCTTTTAGTTTTCTTTTGCACCATCTTGAAAGAAAAATTTTGAAAGAAAAAAATCTGCTATGAAATGTGGAATTGGAGAAAATAGGTATAAATGCTTTATTGAAATTCAGAGAGTATAAATGCAAAATGTCTGTTTTGCTAATCTCCTACAGAGCATTTAATCTTATTCCGACTGTTTCGTTCACAAGGACTACAAATAAAATATCTATTTTTTTTAAGTCAGATTAGGGATAATTGTTGTAAATGTTAAAGACTTCGCGTTTCTCTACTTTCGTTTACAATTGTTTCATTCCGAATGAACTGTTCTGCGTAGATTTTCATGTATAAGAAGAACGACATCAAAAAGTGCTCCGTTGTTCGTTGCTCACCATTGTCGGCACAGGGACAAAAGACTCGCAAGCCGTTTCCGCCAAGTTCTGGGTGGCTGGCGCCAGAATTTCATTTCACGTCTGCTGTCCCGTATTCATGCAACCGCTGATGATATCTCCAAGACTGGAACTTCCCCTGTGTCTCGACATGTGCAAGGTGCTCCTGCCACCTGATGAATCCCCAGGGAGACAATCTGAACCATTGGTACACAGCGTCCCTGGTAAAAAAGTGGTAGAGGGCACAACTTCAAAAAACTCTAAGGTCCCACTAATATTTGTTCCTTCCGATTGGGGGTTGCTGACCTATGGAAGGGACAGATGACACCTTTTGTGAGGAGGAAAAACCCGGATCGGACTTAGAAAGTTGGTGAGAGGGTTTTTATAGGACAAACGAAGACAGTCAGAGGGGTGAAAGTTTAGGCCTCGATTCCTGATTGTGAGCTGCAAAGACTAATACCTTAGTCAGTAATCAAATGTCATCAAATGTTTGTCTCCATTCCAACGTTTGTTTATGTAAGTTGATTGTACATAGAATCATGTTGATAATAGAGTCATGTTAATTGTAAGAATAATGTGAAAGTGTTTGAGGGCGAATAAATGTTAATTTTATTATTAAGAGTGATTCTTATGTGTATAATTCAAATTAAGATTTAGATTTAGAAATAACAACGTAATGTACGATAAGATTCCAGCGGGGAAGAGTGGAATATCTTTGGGCTCCAGTGCCCAGAATTATATGATTTTATTAAAACGAAACTGAAAAATGATCACGGCCAACTTAAGACGGAGTGGGAATGTATATTCAGACTTTCCTTTCCTTCCCCCCCCCCCGTATAACAGAACACTTCGGGGGAAAAAACGTAGTACTGAAATGTGCAATTGAAGACACTGCATTTAAGTTGTTATTTTTTTTTTCATAATATACGTAGAGAAAATATCTATACTATTGGTTCTTTAGGTTCCTTGTAAAGATCTTTTGAATTTCCGATTGGTTCATTCAAAAAAATATTTTTATTGGAAGTCGGATTAGAGAGAATATTAATATTCCTAAGCAATTTGGTTTTCCGTAGGGCGTTCTTTGATTTCCGTTTGCTTCATTCAGAATGGGGAGGAATCGCTGCCATTTTGAAATATAAAAATCAGTTTTAACCGAAGTCGGATTTTCAAGAATGAATGTAAATATCGGTGGTTTTAATTTTCCCTGGGAATGGGTTTGATTTCCGATTCTATCTTTTAGTAAAAATAAAAGGTGGTATTAAAATTCGTTTTATCGCAAATCGGATTTGTGAGCGTTCTGATCCTCCTCGCTTGCTACCACTCTTGGAATTCTGCAACAATCATTTTATGGTTATTATGTATATTTGAAATCGTCTCCCTGTTACGGATGTTGGACTAATTGAACACAATAGAGATTCAAAGAATGCAAATGATGGTTTCAATGAATAAACTGCAAGTTGTGAAGGGCCATTTAAACCATTCTGCAACAAATGACTAGTGCCAGGAACAACTGTGAGAAAATTATCGACAGTAAAGAACATTGAAAGTAGTTCATGCTTCATGGCGGGAGTCGATAGTGCGCCAGGCTCGCAATCAGCTGTTTCCTACTTCAGTTAGCTTTGAGATTTATTTCCGCTAAATGCTTCACCCTGACTTCGGTCATAAAGGGGACATCGATGAGATTGGAAAGGCCTCCGTCCACGTGCACGTTAAAGAAACGCCGGATGGTACTTCCATCTGTCTCCCAATAGTTGTTCAGTGGGTCCTCCTTCCCCTAAATTTCTCTAAGCCCTTGGGGTTCTTGTGACCTGGTCATTTTGCACATTGTGCGCAAAAATGTCGCTCAGAGGTAAAACAACCCAAGTTCATGCTTCTGTACTGTTCTTGCTCTTCATTATTTTCCTAACCATGAAACGCTCACAAAATTACTTATACACTAAACTCCCAATTATCCAATACTCAAGCATCTTGAATTCTCATGCTGGCGGCATAAATTTCTAATTGAACATTTGAACTTGGTACGGCAAATTTCAATGCACGTAGTGGGTTTCCCGCATGCCACTGGCGCTGCTCAAGATTCAAATGATAATTCAGTGGATGATCCTGTTGAAATGCAATTCGAATTTCTAGGAGTAAACTGCACATGCATAGGTAACTGTTTTTTTCTAAAATCAGAGTTTAGCTTAGTTTCATTATTCTTGTGTCTCGGATAGTATTTTTTTGCCTTATGTATGCTTTTCTACAGAATTTACCTCTTAAAAATTTTCTTTCACATTACGTTATTAGGAAGTAGGTACCACCGGCAGTCACTGTCATCTGATGGCCAAAATTGCAACTCTTGCCATTGTGGCGTTCAGTGAAGCAGTTTCCGAAGTTTTTGTTAAGTGCACTGATTTACACATTCATGAAATGTGAAAATACGTATAAAACAATTATATTTTAGACATTTACATTTGTATTTAAGAGCATCATACTACATTTTTATTAACATTGTTTTTAACTGTATTTTTATTTCAACTATGGGTTGAATGCAAAATTATAACCTATTTTATTTGATTTCTTATCATTGCACATCTGGTCCTTATCATGCAACGGGCAAATCCCATTGCCCATAAATACTGGATAACTGGATGTTTACTGTATATTAATGATCATAATGGTAATTTACTGTTCATTCATTTTAAAAAAAAATTAGAGACGGAGATTCAATAAATAAATAACTTAAATCACTACTTCTTTCCCCTTGTTGAAATCTCGCTCTACGGGAACAAGGGACTGGTTCTAAAATAGTACTGCGCAAACTCCAAGAAATAAATTTTTATACTGTTCACATCATCGGTCTGCTCCCAAGCCTCTTTTGATTACGCATCGCCTAGATGTAAATTCAACTTTCATGTCAGAGGCATTAAAAACCTGTAGAATCTCCTTCTCAAAATCATTCCAAGGAATGAATTTCAAATGCAATTTGCCCCCCCCCCCTTTAATAATGATGTTACTCTTAACCGTTGTTCGTTCCGACTTAAAGAAGATAGACGCGATACTGCGCAGATGTCGCTTCTTGCCACTGGGACTCTGAGAGCGACATCTAACCATTTAAAAGCCTCTGCAGCAACGGTTGCTTGATCAAATTTCCGACAAGACAGAATAAACAGCCATGTACTGGTAAAACGTCCCCAGGGAGTTGAGGAAGTTAGAACCTCCAAAGATAAACAGCGAAATGTTTGTCTTGATCAGCGTTCACTTGGTACACTGAAATACTGAAATTGCTTTGAAGCCGCAGGTAGGTAAAGCTAGAAAAGATATGCAAATTCAGTTACAGTCTCCGTTTTCCGAGTTCGTTTAGAGTTCCTAAGCTTAATTTTCTATGTGCTCAGCTTCGTCCTTTGGTTACTGACAACAAAACTGGGAAATGTCCTACAGGTTTCTGAGCTCGGTAGAACTGACAAGCTTATTTCGTTCTTTATTTTTCAGTCACTCCAGGACAGGACATGGTGTACTGGATTTTTTTTCGTCCACTTTGATTCGACCATCATAGATTCATAAAAAATGCTAGCATACACGTTTAAACAGAAGACTTTACGCTGTAAAAAAAACAAATCAATGGTTATTGATTTAAAAAGAAATAAAAAATGCAATGAATTCTACATGATGCGCGCCTTACTGAGAAAGAAGATGTGTCACCTTGCTAAATAATGAAGCGGTGATTTATCTGCTCAATATACTCTAATTAGGTATTTAGTCAAATTAAGTTCGATTAACTGATTGATGAAGAAATGTCGACTACGATATGTTTTTATTTTTGCATTTATAACAAAGTTTGATATTAATTTTTGCTGAATAATTTAAACATGAACTTTTATAAGGCTGAGTAGTTAGCTTGCTTGACTGATAATCAGAGGGATCTGGGTTCGAGCCCCGTGTAAAGCATGGATGTTTGTGTTGTCTTCTTGCTGAGGTACCGCCATTCTCACAGATCTTTTCACTATGGCAAATAAGCTGACAGGCTCCTGTCAGAAACTTGAAAACAGCTACTTGAAGGAATATTTATTTATTCATTTATTTATTATTTTCACTTTGGGAACAATGAAATATCGGAAAAATCTGTTTTCGTTACTATAAGTATAAATCCTGTTCGTATAAATGATAGGTCCTGCCATCCTCACAGACCTTCTACTATGGCATATAAACTGACAGGCTCTTGTCAGACCTCTGTGGCAAGCAGCTGCTTGAGGGGGTATTTATTTATTTATTTATTTATTCTGAAAGAGGAGGACACAAATTGTCTTGTTCTGTGATCAGAGAATAGATAGTCTATATATTATAAATGGATAACAGAGATAACACTAAACAAGTACATATGAAACTAACGAATGGACGGTAGAGGAATTAGAAGTCAGTTGCACGTCAGATTCGTAAACGGCAATTCCAGGGTTTGAGTCCCAACTGGGCCTGCGTCGAGAATTTAATCTGTTAACTCACATTCTGTCCTCAGTGAGAAAGAAGACACGTTGGACTTGGAAAATCCACCATCCGTCGGGTGCGATGTTAAGTCGTTCCCTCTTATTCAGGATAGCACCATATCCCGTGCATGTTAGAAAAACACGCTAGATGGCCTTGACGAAAGTCTTGCGTTTGTCTCTTAACAGATGCCCAGTAGATTTCCATCTTCAACCTTCTCTGGATTCTTGGCCAGTCACAGAGAGCAGACTTTAGTAAAAAGTGCATTTCATGTCTTTCTGTTAAAATTAGTTTATTTTGAATTTTCAGAGTGAGGAAATACTATGAAAATTAATCTTTCATGTTGTCTAATATCGTAAAATATTTGAAGAAAGGAAATATTCTGTACAAAATGGCTATACTCTTCTTTCCTCTTAGTTTGTTCCTACTCTGTCAATGCTGTAACAACCATTAAATGGCGCCTATGTGCATTTGCAACTAGTCCGAGATAGGAAAATATGACACAGAGAATAAACATAGTTCCTGCAAGTGCGTATAATAGGAAACGGAGGAAATGTGCATCCACATTATTCGAAAGCTTAAAAAACCTGAAAATGTTCAGTTTCAGTGAAATGACATAATAATGAAAAGGCGAGATATTCAGGAAAAAGAAATTAATAAAACTACCGGCAATTTGAAGAGGAGAGAAATTGGTTTGCGTTATGTTCGTACGAAGCTTCATGAGGGAGAAAGATTCAAATTGTTATTATTGTCATATAAAAAGGACAGAGGGACTTAATGAAGAGGGAACAACATAAAACTTTCTTCCACCTAAAAAAAACATGTATTTTTAGTATTTTTATGAATATTATTAAAAATTATAATACCAGGTATAATAAACATCAAGCTGTATACATATATATGTATAATAGAGTTTGGGTGTCTGTTCGATATCACCTAATTTTTGCTCAGTGATAGAACCTCCAAACGTGATTTAACAGCTTCATCTCACTTTAGCGCACTCTAAAGTTTTCGACCCCAGATAATTAGGACCACTCTCAAAACTCTGTCCGAAATGACTGTCCATTGACAACGTGCTACTTCATTCATAAATTTCGATTCTCCATTCATAAAGTAGGTGACGGTGCAGAAATTTCGGACTCTTGCGGCTGGTTCAAACCCAAGCCACTGCAGCTAGGAACCCGTTCTCTAAACCCGAAATGCCAGAACTAAATGGAACCACCACCGAAATCGCGACTGATCGGTCAGAATGGTGCGAAATTATGAGAAGCCGAAAACTTCCGCTACCAGTGACGTCACCTCGGACTTGAACGAGTGTCCGCTAACCTGTTACGAATATGACTGCTACTCTGAGGCCTGAGCGACGCTTGGAAATTCTGCTACTATGTTTATATATGTATAATTATTTTACTCATAGTCTCCTACACATACAAATTTATATAATCTATTTACTCCCACGTTAAAGTTTACTCTCCTTGAGAAAGTCAATTCTTCCACAACACTATTTCTAGTGTAATAGAAAGAAATGAAGAATGAACAATATTCAAACCTCGTACTTGATTAATGGTGGAAGTGCCTTGTGTAATGGTCCCCGCTGTGCCATCAAATGGCTGCTATCTGGTGGCACTGTTCCATAGACACTTCAATCATATTCACTGCACTCTTTTGTTATCTTTCAAGTGAACAGGTCTGTAAACGGTAGCTAGGCATAAACTGGACGGAGAGTTATGTACCTATCCCCAGTGTTAATGTATAGAACCGGCCAGGTTAGCACCTAATGTCCGACCCCGCCTTCTCCTAGTGCAGGCCATTAGTATCTTTCAAAAGAGATATTCTCTTTTGGAAAGGAACGGAAGAGGATGCTGCTAGCTCCGTGTGGTCTACAACTGATCTGGTCATCTATGGCCACTTTTTCCTTCTTTCGTTTAAACCTGTTGAGGAGTGGTCGACTTCACAGGGCCCTTATGCTGACCATTTATACTTACAAGACTTGACTTGTTTATGGATTTGAGTTTGATTATGGATCCTGGACTTGCTACATTGGTGGGCCTCTGATGAGAGAGCATCTGCCACTGTGTTTTCTGTTTGCTTATGGGTTACCAGCCCTAAGTGAACAGAGGCGCGGGATACCTTATATCAGCTGGTGGGTAATCCTGATCAGAGGCCATCGCAGGTACCTGAACCCTCACTTAGTTAGTTGGGAATCGTCAATCCTAAACTGGAGTAATGTGTCTCAAGCACGTCTATGGCTCTTGAAAAGGTCCGCTTGAAAAGATGATGCCTGAAGTTCCTACTAGCATGGTGACTTCAGCCTTTAGCAGTGAGAGAACCACAACCCTCACTTAGCTAGTTGGGCATCGCCAATCCTAAACTGGAGTAATGTGTCTCAGGCACGTCTATGGCTCTTGAAAAGGTCCACTTGAAAAGATGATGCCTGAAGTTCCTACTAGCATGGTGACTTCAGCCTTTAGCAGTGAGAGAACCTCAACCCTCACTTAGCTAGTTGGGCATCGCCAATCCTAAACTGGAGTAGTGTCTCAAGCAGGTCATATGGCTCTTGAAAAGGTCTACATGAAAAGGTGTTGCCTCAAGTTCCTATCAGCATTGGTGACTTCAGCTTTAGAGGAGAACGAAGACGTCTTTGGCCCATGCCTGCGATTTGAGAGTTGTTTGATATTGTTAGCTCTGCCTCTCTCAATATACCTAGTTTCTTTAATACTACTAATCATTTACTCTCTGTAGGAACGTGAGGACGTTACATAGAGATTATTCCCTTGATGTCCTAACGCAGGAATTCCAGAGTTATAACCTAGATATTCTAGACTTGCAAAAGACCACATGGACAGGTAAAGGTGAGATACTTGAAAATAACTTTAAATTTCTCTTTTCAGGGAGGGAGGATGGAAAGCATCTCCAAAGTGTAGGTTTGCATCTCAGTAGACACGACAGTGATGCTTTTCTGGGATATGACTGAATTAAAGAAAGATTTCTTACTGCAAAATTTAAAACAAAAATTAAAGACTTGAATGCCATCTGTTGTTATGCCCCCACAGAGGAAAACTCTAAATAATGTGATTATTTCTACTCTCATTGTTTGTAATGAGGATAGTTGCATTATTGTCTTTTATGATGGTGCTAAATCACATTCCGAAGTTGCATTGGTTATCTCTCAATTAAAACTGCATAAATACCCAATGGTGGACGAAATCACCACTGAAATGCTTAGAGCTGGGAACATTTTTGTTCTCACATGGCTGAATTTTTTTTTTTGTGATAAAGGTATTTTTCCTAAGGATTTTATTGGAGCTATGATTGTCGCGAATTAAAAAAAAATTGATTGATGTTCTTGTGATAATTATAGGGAAATTAGTTTACTTTCTGTTCCAGGTAAAGTTCTTTGCTTTATTATACTTAATAGAATTAAGAATTTGGTTGATGGACAACTGCGTGATGAACAGTGCGGATTCAGAAGTGGGTTGGGTTGTTTTACCTCTGAGCGGCACTTTTTTGCACACCATGAGCTAAATGGCCAGGTCACAAGGACCCCTAAGGCTCAGAGAAGGTTGGGGTAGGGGACCCACTGGAACAGCTGTTGGAAGACAGATGGTAGCCTCCCGTCAAGGACATCCAGCGTGTTCTTTAACGTGCACAGGGTATGGCTCTCCCGCACACGGGGCCACGGCTTAACGTCCCATCCGACGGACGGCGGCCTTTCCAAGCCCATTGGTGTCCCCTACTGACCGTGGACAGGGCGGGGAATTTTGCGGAGATAAATCTCAACGCTGACCCAGCTGGGACTCGAACCTGGGAACTACAGATTACGAGCCTGGCGCGCTACCGACTGAGCCATCCCCGCCCCAGATTCAGAAGTGGAAGGGGATGTATTGATCAAATATTTTCACTTAGGCAGATTCTTGAGAAATGTTTGGAGTTTCAGAAACTTGTGGTTACTAGCTTTATAGATTTCAAAAAGGCTTTTGACTCTGTTGATCGACATAATTTGTGGTTGATTGTTAGATCATATGCAATAGTTGATAAGTTGGTTAGTGTAATGAAAACTCTCTATAATAACACTAAATATGTGTGAGAGTTGGTACGTCTTGCAATGATTGTTTTAGCATTGCTAGTGGAGTTAGACAAAGGTGCATTTTGTCTCCTTTTATCTTTTGGTTTTTGACTATGTTACTGGTTATTGACTATGTTATGCGATTTAATTTGGTTATTGACTATGTTATGCGAAATTCTTTGCAAGGGAAAGATTTTGGCATTAAATGGTCTAGAGATTTCAAAATTTCTGATTTTGATTATGCATATGATTTGGCCCTGTTGGCTAATGATGTTGATGAGATGAATTTGTTCATTACGGTTGTTGATAAGGCTAGTTTGGTGATAAACAGAGAAAAAAATAAAGTGATGAAAATTGGTCAGGCATGTAGTGCTTCGGTTACTGAATGGTTGCACACTTAAGCACTAAGGTGAATGGCTGCACACTTAAGCTAGTGTCTCAGTTTATTTATCGTGGAAGCTATGTAACAGACACTGGTGATGTATGGTATGAGGTAAATAGAATAATAGGGATTGCGACTGGGACTTTTAAGAATCTATGGAGGGTGTGGAAAAATAGGCGTATACACCTAAAGACTAAAATTAGGCTGTAAAATAGTTTGGTTCTTTGTAAGGTTAGTTATGGTAGCGAAACATGGACCTTTGGAAGCAGGATAACAAGAAATTGATGCCTTTGATTCTAGATTCTTATGCAGTATCTCGGGCATTAGGTGGTTTGACATCGGTGAATTTTAAACGGGCGACTTTTTGTTTTGATGACTGACCAAGATTTGATCACAACGAAAATGTTTTGCGCGACAATGAAGAAGTTAAGAAATGGTTTTTGACTAGTAAATTGTGTTATGAATCTGATGAACATTTAAGTTTTCTACATGTGAACATTCGAAATCTTAAAAAAATGGGATACTTTCTGTGTTTATCTTAAAAGATTAAATCGTTAAAGATATTTTGAAATTTTTAGGTACTGTTTTATTCACAGAAACTAACGTTCTCAGCACGGAAGCTTCATTGTTCAATTTAGAAAATTTAAACAACTTTTTACTAGAACTCCTGGTCAATTTGAACATGGGATTCTACGTTTCTTCCACGACACATTATTAGTCAAAAATATATCTTCGATTGTGATTCGTACTTAAACATTGAATATAAATATCTACAAGGGTAATTTAACTTTCAATTTACTTGCTATTTACAGATCCCCAAGCTCGGACGTTAACACTTTTCTGTATAATCTGAAAAACTGGTTCCAAACAACTGATAACATCGCAAGCAGATACTAGTTGGAGATTTTAATTTAGATATCAAAAATATCAAAGAACACGGAGTTGCCAAATACGTAGATTTGCTAACCAAATTTGGTTTCTCACCTATCATTACTGGTATCACCAGGGAAGATATCATTTGTGACTCTCTCTCTCAGACATACATTGATCACATTAACGTCCGACTTGACATTAAACTCGACACAAATTCAATTAGTTTTTGCAGTAGATCGCAGACCTCTACTTAATTGTGTCAACTTGCGAAAAAAAAATTCGGATTCGTCCAGTCACACTAGAAAGCTAGACAGCAATTTTAACATAAAACCTATCTTAGATCATAAAAACTTGGGCAAAAAAATAAGCCTAACTAACTGGCTGGACAGAGGTACTGGAAACGGATTCTATTGGTTCAGAATCCCCAAATTTCGTAATCCCCACAAATCAATAGACGTACTTTATGAAGCATTCATAAAAAAAAAATATACCTCGTTTGCTAAAAAGAACAAAATTAGTAAACCATCGGATGGCTCAAAAATTAAACAACGCAATTGTAGCAAAGGCTGGATAAATCAAGAAATAATAATCTTAATACAAAAAAAGAGATACGGCGTGGATTGACTACAAAAATAACAAGAGAAACAGAAATTTTAAATTATTATACACAAACTTAAGAAACACAGTCACATCCCTTATTAGGCAGGAAAAGAAAAAATATTACTACAAACAATTAGTCTTGTAAAAACAATCTAGCAAAATTGGGAACTCATCAACCAAATTATCAACAATAAACCTAAAACTTCCATTGACGATTTTATCATTTATCACAAGGTATGTCTGAAACTGAAGCATAAGAGAAATTTAACAACAGCTTTGCAGACATTATTGTCAATCTTAGAAACGATAACCGTATACAGAATCTCTCTACAGTTCCTAAATATATCCAACCTTTTATTCCCTCAATTTTTATTCCTCCCATCTTAAAACAAGAAACTTTCAAAATTTTAAGTGACGTAAATGAAAGAAAATTATGTAGATACGAGCACGTACACGTGAAGCACATTAAAGCATACAAAATCTCCTTAGCTGATCTTGTAATGAACTTTATCAATGAAAGCATATCTACAGGAAACATCCCTAAAAAAGGGAAAATTGCTATATTAAAGCCAATTTACAAAAGTTGAACTAAATCCGATTGCACAACTCTAGGCCCATTGCCATCTAACACGTTTTTCACAAAATCTTTGAAAGATATGTAGTTAATGTTCTAGCCAATTTCTTGAAAAAACATAGCATTATTAGTGAAAAGGAAAATGGTTTCCAAAAAGGTAAAAATGCAATTACACTTCTAACGAAGTTTTCTGACATCATTAACGGAACTTTCAACAACGGAAAAAAGCAGCTGCTATTTTTCTGGACTTTCTTAAGGCAATTGATACTTTAGATCAGGATATTCTACTTCACAAATTGTATTCTTATGGTATCCGAGATATTACCCTTAAATGGTTTGAAAATTATTTAAAAACAGGGTGCACGTTATTAAAATTAATGGCGTTTTAAGTTAGAAGAGAAGAGTTTACACTGGTTCCCGCAAGATTCAATTTTAGACCCGCTATTATGCATTATTTATATTAATGATTTAGCTAACCTTAAAACGAAGGGCTCTCCTTAAATATACGCTGATGACACCGCTTTGGTTAACGTGAATCACAATATAGGAGACGCAGTCCGAGATACTCAGAATGATTTTACCAAAAGTATTAACTGGGTTCACATTAATCATATTTACGTAAACTCAGATGAAACCAAATGGTTGAGCTTTCATTCACCAAGATATTGTGATATTTCATCTTATGTAATAAAAATCCACGAACCCTTGTTCCCTCACATCATGATAACTTATGACCCTGACTGCTGCGGCTGTGATGTTATTGAGCGTGTTGAGAGCCATAAATATCTTGTACTTTACATGGACACAACCTTCCGATAGAATACACATATTCAAAAGTTAGCAAAGAAATTGCGTCTATGTGCATTTAAACTTTACAAACTACAATTTGCTGCAAGCACACATGCATGTATTTTGGTTTACAAAGCTATATGTGAATCTATATTGACTTATGGTTTGACAATATACGGCTCAACTAACCTCACAAATATGAAGAAAATAGAAACTATTCAATCACCCATTGCTAAAAATATAATAATACATTCACTTCATCATAGCGAAGAAAGACTAAATTATCTAGGCATACTTTCTTTTCACAACCTTTACAAACACAGAATCACTTTAAAATATTTTTTTGACAATCAATTTAAATATAAAATCTCTCATGGGAAAAACAAAAGGTTACAATCAAATAATTACTTCCAGCTTCCAAAAATATTAAACAATTACGGGAAATGTACAAGGGCATATACAGTACCTTACGTGTTCAATCAATTGCTAACGGAAATTATTTTATTAACAAATTTAAAGAAATCAAAAATAAGATTAAAATGTTTCTTTTAGGCACTAAAATCAATATAAAAAATTTCACCATCAGAATGGAGCTTCCACTGAAATTCACATAATTCGATGACATTGTTTTAAATTATATCCTATGTATTTTCATGTAAGATAATTATTCTTCTCTCCTGCAGATAAGCAGATGCTTTCCAGTCATTTTTTTAAACTTTGTATAACTAACATGAATACGAATAAAGATTATTATTATTATTATTATTGCTTTGTAAGTAATGATGAGGTTAGAAGAAGGAGTCATCAACTTCTTTTGAGCAGGATATTGTGCAGAGAGAGACTGCGTTGGTGTCGCCATGTTGCCCGTATGCACAGCTGCAGATTGGCAAAGAGGATTATGAACAGTGTACCTATGGGTATCAGAGAAAGGGGGTGACCTAGTATGTGATGGTCAAACAATGTCAAACAGGACCTTGCTAGAATTGGCTTAGAGTGGCCAAATGCAGCAGCAGCAGCTCAGAAGAGACACGTCTGGAGGAGAAAATTACAGTCTGGTTGGACCTCCGTAACCCATGGCTGCATGGAGGATTTTGTATGTATTTATGTATGGACAGGAGTTATATTTTTTCGCAAAGCTACACTAGTAAAGTACCAAAATATCATGCATTTAGAGTAATATATATAGGTACACACTTTAAAAATGATAAAAAGTAAATGTGTATTTTAAAAAAAAAATAAAAACAGGCTAACGCAGCTTGACCCCATTCGGTAAATTATCAAGACCGCTACTCCGCGCACAGTTGTCTGTTTCATTTACGTTCTCGCTTAGTTTTGACGTAGCTGCTCACAACCAAGCCACCTGTACTTAATCTGCTGAGATCGATGTTAGCCTAAAGATAGGCGCGAGATTCGGCCCTTTCCAGACAGGCTGAACTTTCACAGCTTGCGCTATCTTAAACTGTTAGCTATCCATTTCCTTTTCTCCTTGGTTGATCTGTTAATAGTCTTGATGAATATGACGATGTTACTATTTCATCATTTTGATATTAGTGAATATAAATAGGCTTCTATTTTGATATAAGTGAATCTCCTCTGCTGTCGTTAACAGGTAATCATTGGCTAGTATTGCTAATAACTCCGATTCATCAAATTTATACTGCAATTTTCTTTCCAGAACGCTGGTGCCAATGCGATATTTTGGGTTTTATTTTTGATGTCACTTTGGTGTTCTTTATGACCTTTACTATCACTATACTATCACTATCCTTCCGAATGCTATATTTCTATCCCTATTATTTTTTACTATATTCAGCATTGTGGTAAGGCTTCGGTCAATCTTTTATTAGAGTATCTCTATTCTTTTCGCATTGCATTTACTGTGTTTTATTTAGTATTGGTGTGGTGAACCTTTCAATAGGATGCATCCTAAGACAAATTTTCCACTAACAATTGTCCACTAACTATCCATTGTTCCATTGTCCACCTAACGAAAATTTTTTGTTGTGCTGTGATTCTTCTTCATACTTTGTTTTTACCTCTTTTTCAATTTGTTGGATCTACTTATCAGATCATTGTGCAAATCTAGCGGGACCATTATATCTGCGGACCCACTGCCGGGACCATTATATCAGACACCCCGTAGCAGGGGCGAAACACTTAGGCTACGGGACCTACGGCAGGATTATTTCGGACTTCCAAATTTTTCAATAGCAATAATTTTGCAAACAGCTAAGCTGTGGACGAATGTCCCTGTGGCAGAGTGGTTAGCGTGCTTGGATACTAATCTTAGGGGATCGAGCCCTTATTAAAGCATTAATGGTTTCTTTCTTGTGTTGCCCTACTGCTGATGTCTTCCCTTCCTAACTTATCTTCTCTATGGTATATTAAACTGTGGCAAGCAGGTGCTTGAGATAATTTGTTTCTTCTTTTTAAGATGTCAATTACATTATAATCCTTATTTTGAACAATTGTTTTACAATTTCATTGAGCCAAAGCTAATGTTGGTTTAAATAATACAATCGTATATTTATTATGTGGCAAAATCTCTTTCGATGCATTTGTTGAAGACTGAAAGTATCGGTCCAGTAGGTGAGGACTTACGGGGAGCCAAACTATGACGTCACCACGGACAGGAACTGTTCACACCCTGCTACACATATAGTAAAATATTATATTGAAATTTTGATTACCATGTAAATATGATTTTAAGGATTAAATGTGGACAAATGTATTACTATTTATAAGGTTAACTGAATGTCAAAAGTTACACAATAACATTCTGTTTTGTTATTCTACCACTTCCTTTGAATGATCCTAAGATCGGCAGTAACTTCCGAAACCTTATATATATATAAACAAAAAACATTAACTATTTAAATTTATAAAATGAAAGAATTCCGATAGAAGAAGAAAAAAGAAAACGAGGATAGAGGTGGCAACATTAGAAAATTTATTTTCGTTGCCCACTATTTAAATGCATAAAAGAAAGAATTTCAGTAGAAGAAGAAGGAAGTGTACGGAGAATAAACATGGTAACTCTAGAAATCATAACAAAGGGGTTTTAGAGCAAGTACTAGGAATATTCCTATCTTATCTGTAATAATTTCCTGTACAGTTTGATTTATAGTCAACTAACAATTTCAGTTAAGAAAATAATTTTAGGATCCCAATCAGAATCTTCTCAACGGACCCTTAAGGATCCCGGATTCTTGGACAGTGCCCCGACTGCCCCTACTAGTGTCCTCTACCCTCCATGAAGTAGAAGAACAGAGTACTGTTCATCCAAGGAATAAGCATATTGTATCCCTTTCTATTACACTAAAAATATCTAGTATTATGAAAGAAGGTACTTTCTTGAAGAAAGGGTTGAAGATGTCGTAATAATATACAGTGTGTAAGTTTATACGCATATGATATCTAGAAAGGTATAAAAAGATCAGTTTTGTTTTTGAAAGGTATAAAAAGATCATTTAACGTTTCCAACTCGTTGCCAGTTACATTTATGCGGAAATGTCATTTCCGCATAAATACTGCATTATTCTTCGCTGTTGGTTGGTTGGTTGAATGTTTGGGGTTTTATGGCGCATGGGCAACAGAGGCCATAATGCGCCATTCTTCGCTCTTACAGAAGGGGGAAGTGAAAAGCTTTCTACTTATAATAATTTATTGAAGATATGGATTTTAAGCCTTTTTTTTCATTATGCGTACATCATTTACAGCAGAGCTGCCTTAGAGTCTGTTTCTCGTATGTGGTAAGGGTAGGTTTGGTCTAAAAGAAAAACTATATGAGGGAGATGAAACAGAACAATACAGATCAGTGACGAAACTAGACCGAGTCAGTGACCCAGGGCCCTGTGAGTTTCGAGAAATCTTTTTCTCACTGGAAATTATTAGGTGATTTGAGTCAAAAGGGGTAGGAAATTGTTAAAGAAAGGTATATTACTAATACGTGCTCTCCGAGCTCCCTTATTATGGTTTCTATTTTCCCCTTTAATTATTAACATATTCATTTTAAGATATTTTAAAAAGATATCAAATAATATTTTATTTTTCGCTTTGTGAAAATTTCCTTTTCCCCTAATGAAAATTCTCATCATTTAGAAATTAAAGAATCATTTTTAGGATTTCGGCAAGCAGTTGAAAATTTTTCCTTTTGATTAGAGAAAGAGATAGTTGATTTTATTGAAGTGAAGGACTTTGATATCAAGATATGTGCTCAAAGATACGATGACGCTGAAAACATATGATAGTTTTATTCTGGAGTAGAAGCTAGGATTTCCAAGAAAGATCCTGTAGCTGAATATGTTTCATAATTTAAACTTCGTTTTTAATAACTATTAAAAATTGAAAAGGTTCTACGAAATAATTGAAAAAAAAAAAAGCATACGTATTTTTTTTGGCCTTAATATAAAAAGTTGGGAGATATAGAAGAGGAACTAGATGCAGTCTATGATGTACGCAGAAAAATAACATTAAAAAAAGATTTGCTCAACTACGACTGACAAAAATAATGTTTATTTTTATAAACATGAGGAACGTACAGAAACAATGGCATGGGAAAATCAATTTGAAAAAATTTTGATAATGCTTGTTTTTCAAAGAAAATATTTGGAAATTAAGAACACTATTTCAAAACGTTTGCATGTAAAAATATATTTCACAAAGCAGTGAAATTACTTCAGAACTCAATCAAATTTCTACTGTATTTACATACATTAGAAATTTGATTGAATTCTGAAATAAGTTCACTGCTTTTGTCAAATATATATTGTCGAAACAATTTCGATGATGTTGTAAAGGCACCAACTGAAATAGCGATAAAATGGGGAATCGAAACGAAATACCAGACTGCAATTAGAAACGGAACAAAAGCCATTTTAATCTATTTTGCGAAGATGAAAAGATTCTCCAATGGTGAAAAGAATTTTAGAGTCACGGTCTTCTACATCTTTAAATTGTTAGGCTGAATGAAACTTTTCTAAACCGAATTAATTAAAAAATTACCCAAGGAGCTCAAGAGAGTTTAAAAGAACTGTCGTCAGTATCAATTGATAAACTTAGACGTGAGTTAATTTGCGTTTTTGCAAAAAAGGAAAGTTAAAAGAGTTAGTTTTAAGTAAAACGAAGGAATAAAAATTTAATTTTATAGGTGTCATAATAATCAAATATATATATTATATATTTTTAATTAAGAAATAGATTATCGATTTCCTTTGTCGAATGAATTGAGTGGATGATTCTACAATTATTTAGTTAATAAATATGAAGCAATTAAGCACAAGTTCATAGATGAGTTAGGAAAACAGAAGCCTTATTTTTAACTGAGAATAACACTTACTCCGATACAGTAAGTATTATGCCTTTTATATATTTAAATAGTTAGCAACGTCATTGTTAACTTTTTTTTGTATTGTTTATATGCAATGTTTTCGGAACGTATTGGGGCGGGGGTGGCTCAGTCGGTAGCGCGCCAGGCTCTAATTTGTAGTTCCCAGGTTCGAGTCCCAGCTGGGTCAGCGTTGAGATTTATCTCCGCAAAATTCCCCGCCCTGCCCACGGTCAGTAGGGGACACCGATGGGCTTGGAAAGGCCGCCGTCCGTCGGATGGGACGTTAAGCCGTGACCCCGTGTGCGGGAGAGCCATACCATGTGCACGTTAAAGAACACGCTGGATGGCCTTGACGGGAGGTTACCATCTGTCTCCCAACAGCTCTTCCAGTGGGTCCCCTTCCCCAACCTTCTCTGAGCCTTCGGGGTCCATGTGACCTGGTCATTTAGCCCATGCTGTGCAAAAAAGTGCCGCTCAGAGGTAAAACAACCCAACTCGGAACGTATTTCCGATTTTTATGGTCATACAAAGAAAGTTGGAGAAAAACAACACTAAAATGTAATAAGGGATATTCAGTTAACCTCATAAAAAGTAACATGTTTTCTGCCATTAAATCCTGTTTTATGGTAACTAGTTTCTAATTCACGTCATATTCTCGATATAATATTTTACTTAATATTCAGTCTTCAACAACTCATCTAGAATGAACAGATTTTGCCACTTAATAAAATATGCTTGTAGTTAAACGAACATTCGTATTAAATAAATGTATTTTTTTAAATGTTCAAAATAAAGAGTTTAATGTAATCGACAACTTATGGATGTACCAACAAAATTACTATCAGTGAGTATTCATTCTTAATTGAACGTCGATATCATATTAGAACAAAAATCGCCTTTAACCGGGTGGGATACGAACCCACGAAAGTGATGTGTACCACTCACGTATGTGTCTCATAAAGACACTGCCTGCATGTGACGCAGAATTTTGTACTGCAGGTAGGAAAGTTCTTAATATCAGTTAAAGGAGATATTGCCCTGCGGCCGGTAGCTCAGCGGTCAGAGCATCTGATATGTCATTGGCAGGTCATGGGTTCGCATCCCACCCACCTAAAGATAATTTTTCGCCTGATGTGATATCGACGTTGGATTAAGAGTGAATACTCATCAGAAAGTTGACAAAAAACCTATGTGAGGGAGGAAACAATATCAGCTAGGGGAATATAATATCGCCTCCGGCGAATATGGGATGATCGTGTTCGCAGAGAATTTTTATTTTCCACATTTAGCGCCCTCTAACAATAGAAATTCGAAGTAATTCATGATTGGGAAAATGAATATACAGTGCAAGAGGGTTAACATGAAAGTCATGGTATCAGTGTAAATTTAGTGTTAGCATAATTTCACATGAATAGTATATTGATGAATACGAGTATATTTCACTGTTGACACCTAAGACTATTCGTAGCCTACGCCGTATTTTGAGAGTGAAGATAAAGACAAAATTGGGTAAGACCTTCCTTTATTGGTTAGAGATCTGTGGTTCTAATTCGTAATGAACCGATCAAGGATTAACAAGGGCGACAATTTGATTGAAGCGAAGACAATGACAGTCATAATTGCAAACAAAAATTATTAATTTTCTTCACAGGTGTCGAGTCTAAAACACACCAGGTGTATTTACAGCCACTGTTAAGTAGCAAGAAATTTGAAGCTGTTTAGATATTTATCAGACATTATTTCGGATTACGTCTGTTAATTTCCGTATTATTCATTTCGTTTTAAAACATTATCTATGCATGTAATACTATTGTTGCCGAAACGGGCAAACTTCAGTTTCGAGCTAACTGGTATTTCACTGCATCCGTTTTCGAGTTAAGCGTTTTCAACAGTAGCGGTATTTTATTAGTACCTAGAAACACAAAAAAATATTTTTAAACTACTTTTTAAAACAAAAATGCTGCGTTTTTCCAGCCCATGTGAAGTAAGGGAGTAGTAAATCATTGCTGCCAAAGTAAACCTCTTGACGAGAAAAATTGTAAATTTCTGGCTTAAATACATCGACTGCAATACTTGTTGTTAGAAGACACCAGGCCGAATCTAGAGGCGGTGTGTGTGTGTGTGTGTGTGGGGGGGGGGGGGTCAAGCATCCTTTTTGAGGATGCTAATAAAGATAACGGAGGGGAAAATAATCAAACTTTTGCATATTTCAAACATTTTACAAGAATTTTTTTAGACCTTTAAAATAGAGGGAAAATGCTATCCTGCAACAGAAATCCAGTCTCTTGTCCCCATTCACCTACTTTTTACATTTTTCTGGCTCAAATGCGTCACTTTCCCCCTCTCTCTTAATTTTTTTTTCTAGACCCATGCCTGGAAGATTATTAGACCGGACCTGGACATATTTAAAATTTTTAAGGGATTAGAAAATGCGAATCGCAATTAATCATATTTAAGGCTGGTTTTGTGGGTTGGTTCATTTTACTTCTGAGATGCCCTTTATTGCACACAATACGCAAGGACTCTAAGGGCTCAGAGAATGTTGGGGGAAGACAACCTACATGGCAGCTGCTAGCTGGAGCCTCTCGTCAAGGCGATCTAACGTGTTCTTTAACGCCCACAGGCTATGACTTTAATGCACTCGGGGACAAGCCTTTATGTCTCCTCCGATGGACGGTGGCTATTCCAAGCCCATCGCGTCCTCTTTCTGACCGAAGGCATGGCTGCGATTTAGCGTAGATGATTCTCAACGCTGGCATATTGGAATTCGAACCAGGAAGCTGACCGAAGGCATGGCTGTGATTTAGCGTAGATGATTCTCAACGCTGGCATATTGGAATTCAAACCAGGAAGCTGCAGATTACGAGCCTTAGTACCCTATCGACTGAAGAAACACGTCCCAAAAGTGAAGAGTTATCTGAAACCAGTGAGTTGCTAATTGTAACAAATATTGCCTTATATTGTGATTGTAGCTTTAGCTTCTCTTGGTATATTTTTTGCGTTTTATTTTAAACTATTATTATTTTAAACTATTTATATACATAAAAACGAAATAAATAATTCTGTTACGTACCACGGAATACATTAATTAAATTTTTTGCTTCATGTTAGGAAATACGACACCAAAATAAAATTTCCATCAAATGCATACCATCGGAAGCTATGCGTTATTTTTCAACATGAGAGTTAGATTCTTTATGCAAAAAATAAACCAAGATAACAAATCAAAAACATCCGTCTTTTGCAAAACGAAAACAGTAGGAAAAACGAAGATCAATGGCAGTCTGAAATATGTGAGCTGGAACAATTTATTAAGCCGGCAGATGTAAACGAAACGCAAAAGTAACGAAACCGATTTAAAATATTGCAAACTGTTCGTTTTATTTCCGTGACAGCTGTAATAGAAAACAAAGCCTTTTTAGTTACAATATTATTATTTTTTTTTCTTGAAAAATTCAGTAACTGCATGTTCTTCAGTAAAAATGATGGAAGTTTTGTTTCGAATGAGATTTCTAAGAAACGTTTCTACAGTGAATCAAAGACAAGCTTCTGCCTTCGTGTTTCCAAGCATCTGGAAGAAGAGAAATTGTTTTCGAGAAAATATAAATTAACGAAACACACGCAACCAGGTCTAAAAGGAAATAGGAAATGTAAATATTATATAGAACACAACGATTTCCTTTAGAATATATATGGAAATGTTATATGTAGAGAAGAATAATTCTATATATAGAAGATGGTCTCAAAATTTGTATGATACTCATTTTTCTGTTTGGAAGGTTTATTTCACTTCTGAGCAGCAATTTTTTTGCACACAACGGGGTAATGGCCAGGTCATAAGGAACCATAGATAACTGTTAGAAGACAGACGGAAGTCTAACGTTAAGGCCATCCAACGTGTTCTTTAACGGGCACAGGGTAAGGCTCTCCTGAAGCCGGACCATGGCTTAACGTCCCATCCGACGGACAGGAGCCTTTACAAGTCTGTCGATGTCCCAGGTCTTATACACCGCAGGGCAGAAGTTTAGCGGAGAGAAATTTCAAAGCTGGAACAGTTAGAACTGCAATCTGGGAACTACGGATTACGATTACGGACCAATCGCCGCTCACCTCCCTCCTCAATTTATTAATTATGTTCAGATTTCATCTGATATATAAAGGAATGACTCTTGTTTCATTTTATGCGCTATTTAAATGTTAGCTGTATTTCCTTGTTTCAACGCGAAATAATAGCATTCTGAAAAACATCATAGTAGATAATTTGATGACTGGTATATTTACCATGCAATTAAACCCCTAAATCTTTAAAAGAACTGAGGAATCTTGAAAAAAATCTGATGAATAGTCTTTGCAATTTTGAAAAACCAAATAAAAATATTCTCCCGATTGTTATACAAGCCTAGTGATCATACTGATTACGATATCATTTTTTTTTGCCAGAGTTGCCTATAACTCTCTGCAACACATGTTTTTAGTGTTTTTTTCTTGAGTTGGACTATAGTAGGGTGACCAGTAGATTTTGAAAACGGTAAAAAGGACAATTTTGTTTATCCTTGTAAAAAAAAAAAGCTGCAAGGGCTTACAGAAATATGCTGAAGTAGAGAAAAGCATGAACACGCTAATCGCTCCGTCCCCTGGAACAAAGCATGTATTAATTAGCCAAAAAATGCTTTTCTATTTCCCCTTTTTAGGGGTGTAGAAAGCGTTTAGGGTTAATTTTTATAGCCTATGATACTCCCGCGTCACAAGCTATTATTTCAAACATAAATCATTAAGTTTTTCCCTAAATTTCGGAAGATATGGTAGAACAATAGTTTTGACAAATTCGGAAACCAATAAACTGACAAATCCAAATAACGATAAAATGTCAAACCGACAAAACACGAGCGAAAAACAACAGGAAGATAGGTAAAAAGGAGTTTATAGACACCAAAACGCATATGTGTCACTTTTTATAGACATATTTTTGTGCAGCTATACCTTTCGGCCAGCACAGAAGGCCCTTTATTTATTTTTTCATTTAATACATGACACACCTTGATAAATTTAGTGAATGCATTCTACTCCAGGCAGACGGCCCTTTTCAAACAAGAATTCCACAAACATTTCCACAAATTTATCTCTAAAAACAAACAATAATCTTCTTAAACTAAAATGATGTGTTTTACCACCCCCTCTGGGTCTAAGGGATTAACTCATTGTCGACAATGGAAACTTCGTAACCTTCACATTCCACTACCAAAATTTCAAATTTCTAGTGTAAATACATCGGTTGCAATATTCGTTTGAAATATTGGAATTTTTAAACTTTTCTGCCGCTAGAGGGTATAATTATAGCTTTTTTGAGATTCGGAAAGTGCATATCGTAATATTTCATCAATACCTTCAAACGCAAAAAGAACTTTTCATTTATCTCTGTAAACAAAAAACGTTCGATGTCTGCAGATGGACAGACAGAGAGACAGACGACAAAGCGAAACTATTATCTCGTTTTCAAAGAAAACGAGATAAAGAAAGAAATGCCCGTTATGAAACATAAAATACACTTTTTTCACCGAGTTAGTATTAAGAAAGAGTGCATGAAATCAAACCTTGCACAAATCACGGTGCAACGAATTAAAAACTTTGCTAACGTTAAAACTAAAAAAAATAAAATATTGCATTTGTTTATTTTTGCAGGTGACAAGAAATTGTGTAAATTGAAAGTATATGAACTATTCAGAATTTTGGCAAAATATTGAAGAGTTACCAAATTTACAGAAAAACGTCTTCAAAAGAGGGAATTCTTCTATAAGTAGGAGTATGCCAAATTTTAGGTTTTTCTAGTTTTTATCACAGGCTATACAACTGGTACATACACGTAATTGGCAAGAAATAGTCACATTTTCATTTTATGTCAAACGAAAGACATTCGAAGCTTAGTTTGACTTTTTCTCAGCGGCCTTTGTTTGCACATAGTGAGTTAAATGGCTAGGCCACAGGATCTAAAAGTCACTGACAACTGTTAGTAGATAGATGGAAGCCTGCCGTCAAAGACATCCAGCATTTTCTCAAGGCATTCACTGTTAGGAATCGAACCTGGGAACATCAGATTACAACGGAGCAAAACCGCTTCCCATCGGAGTTTAGTAATTTATTAAATATTATTTTTATGAAAAAATATGACTAAAAGTGATAAAAGATCTGAAACATTTTTTTTTAATCTTAATTTTTCAAAAATATTTACTAAGTTTTAAAAGAGTTACGGAAGTTAGAATATTTAAAAATAACATCTTGTTCTCCAAAAGCCATCAAAATTTGATGAAAATTGAACTAATTATTAAACAAGTTACTATAAGCACGTTTACACATTTTAGTAAAATTTAATACAATAACAGTTAGTGCTTTCATTTTAACCTGTGTGAATTCAAATGAATTATTATTTTAGTCATTATATATTCCAGCTATTTTAACTTACTGCTGAGCAGCAAAGACGGATTAAAGTCATCATAGGTCCTAAGGCCTATTCGTAGGCACTTTGGCGGATGCAATTTTACCTGTGTATCAAATTCGATTCTGATCAAATTTATCTTCCATAATTTTTTTCTGCATAGAAAACCGATATATAACACACCTTAATAGCTGATTTAGACGCTATTTATTCAAGAAGAGATCTTTGTTACAGTTGTTATTGTGCAAATGAAGAAACAGGGCCTTTATACAGTGCTTACTGTGCCTATTGGATAACAGGGGAGGAGATGTTGACTCAGTCGATATCGCGCCAGGCTCGTGATCTTGCAGTTCCAAGTTCGAGTCCTACCTGTGGCAGCGTTGAGGTTTATCTCCACTGAATGTAAGCCTTTTCACTGGTGACGTCACACGTTCTGACGTCAGTATTCGTGGATCTGACATCTTGACACCCCGTAGCTGCTTGTGTGTTTGTTAGCGGGATTTTCTAATGTTGTGTTCGAAGTGGCGTTTATATTTGTCTGTGATCAAGTTTTTACTTGTGAATCAGTTTTTGAAGAAATGCCTCATCCTTGTTCTGTTCCTGGCTGTAGAGGAAACTAAAAATTCAAGAAAAGTGCGCGTTTATAGTTTTCCCCAAGATGAAGGGTTGTACAGAAAATGTCATCTACCAATAAGAAGAGAAAACTTCACAGTAACAAAATTTAGCAAGGTATGTCGATTTTTTTGCCTTTGTATAATAGCAAGTATATTTGTGATAGAATTTTGTGATTGCTGAAATCGTAGCAAAATTGCAATATTTGGCAAGAGTATATAAAATTGTTTGAATGATAATTGTGAAGAGTATATTGTGTCATACATTTATATAAATTAACTTCTATACGTTTAGTCACAATTATTTATTTATCCTTTACTATTTGCATCGTGGTTGTTTTGGCTGAGGGGAGGGTATTGAATATGAGTTTTTTATAAAGTTGTGTGAAATATAGGTTTAAGAAATAGTGATCACAAAACAACATATATATATATATAATACAGAGCATTAGTCACTCATTAATAATTTGGATGGACATGTAAATTTAAAGTTTATTTAAATAATACCCTTGGGAAATATCAGGAATGAACTATGCATTTAGAAACCCCTATCTCTTAACTTTTACTTGAAAGTGTCTTAGGTTTCTGCAAATCTGATTTTCACAGTTTCCTCACAGTTTTAAGGTTTTACTTAGGTTTAATCATTTTCAAGAGAACAGGTTATATACCATTCATTAGTTAATGTTTGAATGCCATAGTCATCAGGTAAAATTTGTGCATTTTGAATAAATAATGAATGCCTGTGTAAAATAAATTATGTAGTGATTGATCATTTCAACTACAAATATACATAGTATAACAAAATTGTTTATGTAGAGAAATCATAGAGCGAAAAAGGCAAATTACTATTGCCCGCAAAATGCTTTACTGGATCATTATAAGTCATTAATAATTAAAAGGACCTTCGTGCTCAGAAATTAATTAAAAATAACTTAAAAATCTTTATCGTTGAGCAATGCAATTTTAAAGTTTATCCTTCAATCTATTTGCATGTTAAAAGTTTTTAGGAAAAAACTCAGAAGCTTTTCGGAGCAAAGACAGCGCTCCGTCTTCAGTGAAGTGAAGTTATGTGGTGACGTTAGGTCTGCGAAAAGCTTCTGGTTGTCTCCTGAAAACTTTTAACGTACAAATAGTTTGATGAATAAACTTTAAATTTTTATTGCTCAACGACAGAGAATTTTAAGTTATTTTTTAAGTCAAATGTAAAATATGTCTCAAATTAGGTTTCTGCAAGATATAGAAAGTTTCTAGTATTGGTGTTTCATTAAACACAGATACCATAAATACTGTAGGAATGAACTAATGCATAATACAAATTCATCATTGTCTTATATTTGTAATTCTAGATATATTTTAATGCATCCAATATTTTTTGCAATTATTCTACTCACTTGAACAATATAATTCAAGTTTGCATCTCTCGAAACACAGAGAAACTTTATTTGTTGACATCTTTGGACTTTTGACAATTTACAATAATTTTTACTTTTCTTACTATTTTTATAAAATATATACAACTGGAATAACACAACGGTGTTATAATTTAAGCTTAATTGATCAGTAACAATCAGACGAAAAAACACTTTAACATATCAAGCACAACACACTTAATAGTGTTCATCTAACTGTCTAGGTTTCTGAATTACACTTCAAAGAGAGTGATTTTCAAAGATGTTCCAAGTGCATTCGATGAGAAAACTGGTATGACGGTTACTGTGCAGTTGAAAGTCCCCAGACTAATTCCTGGTAGCATTCCGTCAAAACTGCCAAATTTTCCAGCATATCTCTCTTCTACTCCTACATCCAGGAGAGAAAGTCCTCAAAGCAAAAGAAAGCAACGTGAAGAATCTGCACTCAAAAAAGGATCAGAATCTAGTGCAAGAGAGAAAGCTGAATATGACATGAAAAGAACATTTTTATTAATTCATAATCTGTTTTCAAAGTGCACTTCATAGACGTTCACATATGGACTGTATTATGTAAAAATGATTTGCTTTTGATATTAAATAATATAAGTGATCCTGCTCCCATAGTAAAATTTTCTGTTGTTAATTCTGAGCTTATGGTGAGAGCATATGAAAAAGATAATGAGCAGTCCAAAGTTGGAAAATATAATTTTACTCTAAAAATCAGTCATATTGATGTTTTAAATGGTCTTTTAAATTGTTCAATAAGGGTTAAAACTCTTGAAAGTAATATTAGACATAGTATTGATTTAATGTGTAATATTTTGAAAGCACTTCGGCTATTTGATAAAAGTAACAACAATCACTTAAAATTCATTGAAAAAGAGTTGATGCTATTTGAATTAAATGGATATGGTTCATAGTATTCATCAGATATGATGATTTTTACTTCACTTTTTTTTAGCATGGCTCCTCATGCATATATTTTTTTTAGACAAAGTGGAAACATTAAATTACCACATCCTAATACTATTCAGCACATTTGTCCTCGCTTCAATGTCAATCCTGCTGTAGAAAAAGTAGATTCAAATTTTTTTATCATATGTCAGGCAAAAATATTCTTTTTTGAGTGATACAGATAAAAAAGTGATTTTAATGCTTGATGAAATTCGTCTCAAGCAGTATTTAGATTTCAAATGTGATAACATTTTTGCTCTATCATTTGACACACAAAACATGGCAACCAGTGTCCATGTATTTTTGATAACTAGTTTGCTTTCCAACTACAAAGATGTAGTTCATGTATTACCAGCCAAAATAAAAAATGCTGATATTCTTTACAGTATTATTAAAAAATTATCATTGGTTTGAAAGAAATTGTTTCTTTTTGTGACATGTGTCGTAGCTGAAAATAATTATATCAATCGTAAGAGTATGTCATTATTTCTTTCTCCCCCTAAAGTTGAAATTGCATATCCATCAGATAAATTAAGACCTTTATTTTTTTTCTTACTGACCAAGTTCATTTGTTGAAGTGTATCAGAAATAACTGGCTAAATAAAAAAATGCATGTAATATCCACATTTTGTAAATAATGGAAATAGTATTTCATCGTTCAAAACTGCATCCTTATCAACCCTTAAAGAACTGCATAAAATTGAAAAAAAACCATTGTTAAAATATGGATTTAATCTGCCGTATAAAGCTTTGAACCCAAGTAACCTTGAGAGACAAATGTTAAATTAGTCTTAAATTCTTTTAAAGACTTTGTAGTTAATGGACTTTTAGAAATAGGAGAAAAGCAAAAATTGTTACATTACTAAGATTTCCTTAAGATTATTTTAACATGGTGTCATATGATAATTGTAAAATCACCATTTAAAGGTGAACGCTTGAATAACAAACACTAAATGCCATTAATGTGTTCAAAGTCAGATGAAAATGTCTCATTTCTGAATTCTTTCCTGAATTGGCTAGGTAAATGGGAGCATTTGAGTTGCACAACTGGTATGCTAACGAAAGAAACCTGTGAAACAAAATTAAGAGTGCAGTCATTGTTGAAATTTCCCACTAAGTCAAGTGGCAAAATTAAAATAACCGATTTGGATTTTAAAGATGATTTTAAGGAAATGAATTTTATGTCTATTAGCTTAATTAATTAAATTAATATGCCACAGTGTTCTAAGACCACTAAACTAATAAGTTATATTAGTGTAAAAAAGTTAGAGCCTGTTGGTTTAGTGGTCTTACAACACTGGCTTACATCTGGAAAGATCATCTTGTCAAATCGGAAGCCAATATAGATTTACAGGTAACTTTGTAAACCAAAATATGTATGTGTATGTTCTTGCAGTAAATTGTGGTTTGTAAAGGGAGTTAGGGGAGTTAAGCCTTGAGGCTGTATGCAGGACAGTCATACCCTGGGCACCATAAAGAACAATGTCTCCTAACAGCTGTCCAGTGGGTGGTCTTTACAAATCTTCTCTGAGCCTTGGGGTCCTTATGAACTGCCCATTTAGCCCATTGTGTGAAAAAAACGTGCAGTTAGAGAAAACGCAATCCAACTTATTGGATAGTACGGCCCTGTTGAACAGATGCTGTTGAAAAGCGAGGTTTAGATAAATTAAAAATTCAATCAAATATATCTCGTTACATTTTTCCATTAAAATGTTTAAAGAGGAACTGAGCGCTGAATCTAGCTTCATATAAATATAACATGGAAGTGTTCCCATTTTTATGTCCAGTAAGTGTAAGTTTATCCACTGACAGTGTAATGCTGTGCTTTTGTTGAGACATCGGTGATTCTCACAGGTGATTGATTTTCAGAATTGCCAGTTACTTGTCAATTAGCCAATAGTGTCAGGATCAAAAATTGCATTATCGATTGATGACTGATAGTTCAATCAGCCAATGATATACGAGAATAATTGTTTCGTCAACTGCGCAGTCTCATTGTTTCAATTGCTTCCACTACGCTTCGCCGCTGATGTGCTTTATATTGATCTCCTTAAAAGGAACCAATTCATTTTTACTCTAATACAAAAAAACCCAGAAAAAACAGTGAATGAATGAAGCAAATTTCCTCAATATTTATAAGTTGATTAATCAAAAATTTCAGTCCATTAAATGTGTTGCTTCATTAACCTCATTACTGATTACAACAAAAAAACATGTCATGAATGTAAATCTGAAAACGAATCACGAACATTGGATTGTTACTTTCTGCAGAATCGTTTGTTATTCTTGATGATTTACTCACTCCAACACATCTGTCGCTGTGTGTTTTGTTTCTTCTCTGAAATTCATGCCAGTTTAACAACACTGCAATTTAAATCGTTAGACTAGCTATTTATAAATATTAAACTTGACGTTATCGTGAATAATGAGTCCCACTGTAGCATCAACAGAAAATAAAATATCACTTAAAAACTTTCGACTAATGCATGTTGAATTAATAATTATTGCAAAGTATATACATCTTCGTGACAATTAAACTCGCTAAGTTATTATACACAGTTGCCCAAAGAAAATAATATTAAAACCTTGCAACTAAGTACAACTACTCGCAAAAATCTCGAAACTCTTTAATAACAAAGAGAAAAAAAAAACACATAATATCTCATTTCTTGAAATTCACAGGAAATTTCCTAATAAAGCAAATTAATTACTTTATTACAGAATTCAACCCTGTTTAAAAAAAAATGCAAAACTTAGTTTACAGTTGACATACCGAGTTTTGATAACTGAAGTTCGCCATTCGTTGCATATGTAGAAAACTCATGGTCTAGAAACAATCATTTAAGTATCAATCCTAATATAATAGGAAAGAGAATCACATAATGTCACATAATAAAACAATGAAGTTTCGCAAGTCTCCTCCAGGGGACGTAATGCTGGAAGTAGCCAATCAGTGGCATCATTCGGTGCCGTCACTAGGGGACCGTATCTCGCGTTAGCAACTAAGTGTTGCTTGTATGTTTTGGTGGAGAAGGCTAACGGTTAAATATAAGGACGGGCCGAGGCATTTTGGTGCCTGAGGCAAGGTAAAATTGGCTGCTCTTTGGTAGTCTTTTCATCTTGCTTCAAAACCCAAAGTACCTATGTTATGATAAAATAAAACGAATTAGGTTTATAAATTTTTTTAAATCACATAATTTTAATAAATTGGAAATAATCACACATTTTATTTAATATTATATTTCTTTTAACAGTAATTTATTTTCAATATTTGGCGCCTCTTAAAATTGGCGCCCTGAGGCAGTTTCCTGTATTCGGATTTCAAATTTTACATCGTTTCCTTTATACAAAACCAAGCCTGGTTGTATACAGTAAAGTAAAATAGATATTTAATCTAGGTTTTAAAATAATTTACAAGTTCGAATTTACGTGTAGAAAGTTTTTACAAGTTCATCAGTAAATTCGAACTTGAAATTAATTTTGGTGAAAATCACTTAAAATTTCACTATGCCAGGACGTATCCAGGGGCCTGGGAATCTGAACCTCCCCCCCCCTCCCCCGGAAATTTGTCGTCGATGCATATGCGGAGAAAATTTTGTTTGAGATTGCAAAATCTACCTGTTTTGATATCCAAAGTAGTTGTCTTTGTATAATTTTATTTAACCCTCATATTTTATGTCCGATACTAAAAATATATTTAAAAAAACTAAAAATCGTATTCCATATAGAATATCATTTTAACCTTTCCTGTTAGGTGGAATATTTTAGTAATGGAAAACTCTACTGAAGTCTTACTTTTCTACCGCCCACCCGAACCTAAATTGTCGGAGCCTCCCTGAAACTGGAACAAAATTATGGGTACGAGCTTTGGACCTGTCCTAGTTAAATAGGCACCGAATCCGAATTTTTCTCATCCGTTAGCTGCAGCTCAGTGTGGGGAATTAATTTTTTCTATGAAGATATACTTTGTAGTTTCACAACATGCCGAAATCAAAACAACGTTAACGATACTCGAATCGTATCTTAGGCTAGATAATTGTAACGTATTTTGGCACTAGTTTCCATGTTTACCAAAGTTAGATTGCCAGTAACCTAAACGAATTAATTGTCACATTGTGTGGCGCTGGGTTTCATGCCCGAAAAAGTATGAATGTCAAAATATCAGGACAGATTATTATAATATTCCGTGGTGCTGAATTAGATGTTTAAAAGTGTGTTAATGTCAGCTGCTTATGAGATGTAATTATAACATTGTATACAGTTGGCTTTCTTATGTTCCAACACTGAATGCTAACGCGATACATATTTCATTTTGAAGTTATTTCCTTAATTTCCAAGGGGCGGAACTAGGCTAAGTCGGCAGCGAGCAATGGGCAATCTGAAATTCCCAGTTTCGAGTCTGAAATGCGCCTGTGCTGAGGAATATATGGGCTAAGTCCCGTTCTACCCTTGGTAAGAAAGGAGACACCGATGTGCTGGAAAAGACTCCATCCGTCGGATTGGACATAATCCATGAACCCGATACGCTGTTTGCGTTAAATAACACGCTGGATGGCTTTAACGCAAGGCTTCTATATATTGTCGTGCCCATAGTTATCTTAGCCTGTGGACACGACTGTTGGCACGAAGGGTCTCGTACGTTTTGTCTTCCAGCGATAGTAAGCTCCATAATGTTGCATTTTTCTGCGTTCATCTCCTGTTGAGGAAGGACCTACCCGCCAGCGTAGAAAGTTCGCGACGGGTCAGTTATCCCCCTCCCCCCTCATGTATCACAGGGGGTGAGCGACGTGACCTGTCGCTGGCAAGAAAAACACCAGATGGGTGAACGATTCGCACTTCGGTCCATCCTGACCAACGAGAAATGTCCACGTCCAGCAGCCAAGGTGACCTCCACCAGGAGGCCATGCAGATAAAAACCAAAGAAGCAAAAATCAAAGACTGTACTTTCGACCTTCGTCTTGTCTGAGTTGTGGGCAGCGACGGTCCCCTCTAGTGAGCGCTGCAGATTCCCAAAGTGCCAGATGAGTAGCCGGCAAGAGCGATGAACAGTACGTGCCCTCAGCTACCAGTCAGGACTTCCTAGCGACGGTGCTTTCTCCCTAAGGACGACTAAATGAGGTAGGGGGAACATTTTGTTGAATCTAGTTTCGTTTTTCCCACACGGATGTGTTCTATGCACTACCGTCACGTTGTCCCGACTGGGACCATAAACTGTTGAAGGACTGTTCACCTTTTGAGCGAATGGCTCGCTTTTAATGAGCTGTTATAAAACTTTTATCCTCCACCACTACGAATGATTCCCTTGATTGCAAAGTGCCGCGCCAGGGGCGTTTGTTGAAACTGTCCCAAAAGTGGGAACTAGTGTGCCTAAAATGTCTCAATAGTAATTTGTTAAGAAATGTTGTGTTTTTGTTAACTGTAAAATTATCTTAGTTTGCATTATTGCAAATGTCTGTTAATTTGAATATTGGGTCCGGGAACTGCCTAGATTTGGCAGTAAGTAAACGAATCACGGCCTAAGTGCGTGTGCCGTCCTAAATATACTAAGGGGTGGTCACCACAATATCTGCTAAGAGCTCTCCACTGGATCCCCTTCCCCACACCTTCTCTAACGTCCTTGAGAAATTTGTGGCTTGGCCATTTAGCCCATTATGGCCAAAATAGCGCCTCAAGAGGCAAACCAAACCAAATCAATTCATTAAAATAATTTAATTTTAATGGAAGCTGATATATATTTTTTAATCCATTAGGTTAATGACTTTAGCAGATAAGACACGCCATTGATTCTCCCGTTTATCTCATGTCCCACATTATCAGTATCTGTCACGCAACTCCCGAGATAAACTGAGGAAGCTGCTAAAGAACACAACCTTTTAAAAAAGTAGAGCCATCATCCTCCAGCCCAATTTTATCATTTTAAATTTCTTTTTATTCGTCATCAAACATATTCTACAAGGGTGATTTATATCTGTGCGTTTTTCGTCAAGCCAAATAAATGTGTACTGGGACACATAATCGTGTTGCATTTACATACCTGCGAACATAGTACAGTAAACTCCTGGTTATCCAGCATTTATGTGGAGTGGGGGTTGCCGGCCAGATGAATCTGTCGGTTGAATGATAAATATTTTTTCAGAAACCAAATACAGTTGGTACAATCTTGTATTCCAGCCTTAGCTGAAATAAAAATGCAGTTAAAAAATAATAAAATGAAGTTGGATTGTTTTACCTCTGAGCGGTAGTTTTTTGCACACCATGGGCTAAATGGCCTGGGTCACAAGGACCTCGAAGGCTCAGAGAAGGTTGGGGGAGGGGACCCACTGGAACAGCTGTTGGGAGACAGATGGTAGCCTCCCGTCAAGGCCATCCAGCGTGTTCTTTATCGTGCACAGGGTATGGCTCTCGCGCAAACGGAGCCACGGCTTAACGTCCCATCCGACGGACGGCGGCCTTTCCAAGCCCATCGGTGTCCCCTACTGACCGTGGGCAGGGCGGGGAGTTTTGCGGAGGTAAATCTCAACCCTGTTCCAGCTGGGACTCGAACCTGGGAACTGCAGATTACGAGCCTGGCGCGCTACCGACTGAGCTACCCCCGCCACATAAAAATGAAGCATGATGTTCGTAATAAAAATGTAAATATATATATATATAACTATTTTTATACGCATTTTAACACTTAATGAATGTCTAAATCATTGCATTTGCAAAAACTACCGAAATTTCTTCACTGAAAGCTCCCATGGGAATAATTTTGGCTTACGGGTATGACGCTGTTCAACGCTTTTTATCATTCTCGGATTTCCCAAGCTTTCCATTTTGCGCTTTAATATCATAGATCGTTGAAAAACCAGCATTAAATTCCAGCATAAGAATATTCTGATATTCAACTTTTGCGTGTCTTTTGTAGATTTCAAAATTTTCTTTCAAAGTCAAAACAACGCGTTTTCGCTTTAATCCTTGAGTGGTATTCTTCTTGAAAACTTTATGAGGGGTGAAAGATATCCGATAAACATAACAACATGATCACAAATTGAATTACCTGCTACTTTAATGATCTTTATATGGTCGTCCACGTGTACGGATCCTCGTGCATTGAAACTTGCCTTACCAGGTTCAAACGTTCCATTTTGAAATTTATGCCGGTCGCATGATAATTACGGATGCCTGAGTACCGAATAACAGAGAGTTTATTCTACTAAGGAAAAGTATAAAGACCACTGCGTCAGTTTATTTTTAATTTTCAATTATTTAATTTTTAATTTTTAATTTTACGTCATTACTGGAAAAAAGGATTGAACACTACCGAAGATGTCTGAGAAATTTGCGAAGCGAAAAGTGAAGGAGCAGTGTCTATTCGTGCTGCTAAGCTTTGTTCAAGAAGTTCAATTGTAGTAACGTGAGACTCGAAAGTAAGTCGCGATCGGGTCGGTCAATACTTGTAAATCTCAGCATTTTGTACCACACTATTGAAGCTGATCGATCGATAAGCTCTGACAGGCTCTTGTCCGAACTTGGTTACTCACAAGCAACTACAATGCGGCATCTGCAACGCGTTCTATAATGAAGCCAGGAGTTGCCGAAGCATTCCTCATGAACTGATTACTGAACAAGCAAACCATCATGTGGAAGCCTGCATGAAATTACTCGCTAAATCCACGGGAACATAATTTCATCAAATGAATTGTTACGTGTGATGAAAAATGGATCTTTCCAACAGTCCGAACACACAAAAGCAGTGGCTTGACCAATACCAGCCCACATTTCCTGTCACAAAGAGTGAAGGATTCGAAACGAATGTAATGTGTGTTTGGTGGAATTTTGAGGATGTAGTCACTTCGAAATGGTCTCCGATGGACGTGCCAAATCAATGCAATGACGTATCAAGACTACGACCAATATAGCCCGGCCAAAGGCGTTGCACGAGAACTCCGCGCCAAATTTTCAGATATTAGCGTATATGTATATATGTTATCGGCAAAGTGTGAAATTAGACATTGTATAGAATTCCGAAAGTGGGACGTCAAAGTATGAAACGCTTAGATTTTCACACATTTCCTAGCATTCTATAGAATGCCAAAAGGCATATCGGCAAAGTATAAAATACTCCCGGCAGTGATGTTTAATGTCGCAAGGCGAATCTCGTGACTTTCGATGCTCGCCTTAAACAGACAGCCAGAGCACTCAGTTCAATCCGAAGTGACCAGTAGAGGTCCCCCTGGGTCCCCTATAGGCCCACCCCAATTGCCAGATCCGCCAGTCCCTAGTTTCGGTAAAAATAGAGCCCCGTAGTTGTTCACTTTGGACACCAAAAAGTCACCCTTCCAGACGTAAGAGCGCCCCCTAACGTTGGAAGAGTGTAAACGAGGGTTGCTGCAATGGGACTCTAAAGTTTGAGAACCCTAGCAGCCATAAAAAGAGAGTTAAGATCCAAAAACAGATTAAAAAAGTCATCATAAAACGACACATCACAACCATCTCGGAACTCCACTGAAATAGATTTGACAACTAGTAAAGTGAAATACTAGTATCCTAACTCGAATTGCAAACTTAGAATATTCAACACTTTACTGATTCGTTCTCACTTGGCTTCACCTCATTTGGGGCGTTTTTTATAAGGCGGACGGCAGATTCATTACAGGTTATGACGTTAATATTTTGTGTAATCTGTGCTTCAATATTGAGAATGCTGTCGAAGGTAAAATTCGGTCTAAATTGAATCTGGAAATACAGGCCAAAATAATGAAAATGGATTCAGACAAAAAATTTCCTCCTGCACCTTTGGGGGTCACTGCGCTAGTCCAGACGTCGAAAAGGGACGGGGTGTCTCGCGCAATATGCTGGCGGTAGTTCAGCACTGGTCTTTTTTCTCTTTTTGTAGAAAAATCCCGTATCTTACATTTTGAACTTCTTACATTTTCACATGCATCTTTTGAATAAAAGCCTTTTTCATACTTTGCCGAAATAGTATTTGTCATTCTATATAATGCCTAGGTATTCTATACAATGCCTAGGGAAACTTTGCCGGTAACACTTTGCCGGAAACATATATATTGTTACGACAGATGAATGTGCTACAATGGACTTATGGTAGATGTGTCATGAACGCTCGCTTATGCTTCAGCGTAACAATTACGTTATCAGCTGATAAGAATGGAGAGACGTTTTGAATAATAAGAATTGTGGAGGAAAAACGAAAGGTATATTGGGGTAGTAAAGAAAGAAGGATATAGTGTGTTAAATTAGTGTTGTGTGTGATGCTACATAAGAAGACTGCTCTTATTTGATTCAAGATGAAGCGTGATTCCGATGGTGAAGGGAATCAACAGTAAGGTTTGTTCTTGGGTCCTCTATCAGGGGAGATCAATGTTAGATGTTTCGCATCTATAAGGTATAAAGCATTGTTAAGGTAGTCTTGTATCACAAATGAAATTCAATATAAATTGGCTTGTTTGTTGAATGTTACACGGTAATAGGTTCTATTTTGTCATAGGAGCTGAATATTGACAAGCACTGTAGTTTAAACATTGAAAATTAGTTAAGCATAGTAAATCGTTCTTTTTTATGGTTTGACTTTATACTAACAGGAAGAGAAATACTTGTGATTAGATAAGATTGTTTTATTTGTATGATTTTGTGCCTTTGTAATAAATCACTTCTTCATACTTTGGTTTGGTAAATATATTTAGGACTCACGCTCAATTTTCATCTGCTTAATTTCGTAACAATATTACTGTATACTGTTCTTGTATCATTTTTATACGGTGAAAGTGGTTTTTTAGCATTTTAATACGTTGAAATTTATTTCAGCAAACAAATTTTGATAATGCCATTAACGATATTGCCAACATAAAGGCAAGATATATTAATTTGATGGAAATTTATATACATTCTGTTTTTAGCACAATGATTTGTGTTATATGTGCAACTATTTTTTTGATTTTATATATATTTTAAGTTTTCCTTCCATAACATTCATGCATTTTTTATTTTGAAAGTCAATATTTTAATTATAAAAAGGTGAATTTTTTTGCTGTTAACGACATGAACCTTGGACAGGTCAATGCCAAACTCTACTCAGCACAACTGGAGAGCATGATATTGTAAAGGAATAGAACAACCTGCAGACAAATGGCTGCCAGCTATTGAAAATTTGGGTTTAATTTTTCTGAGTATTGTTAATTTTTTTCATTTTTTAACAATCATTTTTCAAGTAGACGATAAAACACAGAGACTCCCAATATTACTACTCTCTTCAGCATCATAAATAAAAGAATTATTCCTCCAACATTATTTACCAAAAGGACCAAATCATCGGTATAATCTAAGTGAGGTATTTATTTCCCTCTAAATCAGTGATCCCAAAACTGGGGGTTCGAGGATGTGAAATTTTTTGTTTATTTTTACTTATGAACTGAATGGTTAAAGGGAAAGTTCGCTGTTGATAAATGAGAGGTGGAAATGAGTGAGGTTTTCTCAAATATCAAAGGGAAAACGTGATGCCGAAAAGTTTGAGAACCTCGGCTCTAGATAATCTAAGGCCACATTTCTTTCCTTTCAGTGAATTCCTCATATCTTAATCAATAACCAAATTTAAAAGACAGTGTGGTAAAATTCTGCCTTGTCGAACACCAATAATAATGCTAAGCCAGTCACTGCAAACTTTACGAACTTTCACAGGACTCGGTGTTATTACATAAGGAAATGATGATGGAAGTATTTTCGTTTAATAAAATTTACTAAAGATAGCATTCCCCTAAGACATCCTGCTAGTAACGTGGTTTGTTAACTTCATGACTCGTAGTGAAGATCTGTCAGTGATTTAAGATGAAATAAGACGAAATTCAATGTTTTATCTGGAAATTAAACTTTGCCAATTTGCTCTGCTGTTAAATATGAGCCTTGCGTTTAATATGGACCGACTGCGATTTTCTGGTAAAGCATGTGTACGTTTTTTTTACTGAGAAAAAAACAAATAATGACAAAAATCCAATTTTATTTTTAAAGTTAATACAAAGTATTGGGGGACGAAACCTCAAAGATATTTCGTCTCGGAATGTCTAGTCCCAGTTACATTTAATCCCAGAGTCTATTCGTCACAGCGACATTTAATCCCAGAGGTTATTCGTCCCAGTTAAGCGTTTTTTCACCTTTCAGATATTTCATCCCATTGAGATTTGTTTCCTATGAGATCTTGTCTCTTTTTTATTGCCCTCGGTCAGAAAGGGGACACTGATGTACTTGGAATGACCAGGGCTGTCAAATGAGACGTTAAGCCGTGGTGCTGTATATAGTACAGTCATACCCTGTGCGCACTAAAGAACACTTTGAATGGCCTTGACGGGAGACTATTCTCTGTCTCCTAACAGCTGTACAGTGGGTCCCCTCCCACAACCTTCTCTGAGCGTTCAGGATTTTTCTGACCTTGCCATTTAGCCCATTGTGTACCAAAAAAGGCGGATCAGAAATAAAACAGTCCAACAACCATAAGACGTTTCGTATACACAAGTCTCGATTACGCTATGCTCAAATTTCAGGAAATTTTGTTCCCTTTTGCATTTAGTTACTACTTAATAGCAACTAACCCTTGCTAAGAACTCCCAGTCCAATCTCACTTATGCATCGTTTTTTGGAGCGTCGGTGCAAAGAATTTTGCTATTTCAATAAATGATATTTTCAATCCCTTCCCTACAACTATATTTTTTTTATCGCTTGATCTATACAGTTTTCAAGAGAAATATGATAATTACGGGCAGCTGCGGACTTACAGTTCTCGGATTTCCCTCCTCAAGTCTTTGTTGAGGGCTCTCTTCGTTTATCTAACTAAAAGTGACGTTGTCGAAAATTGGAATTCGGGGGTCTCTCATTAGCCTGGGGTCGTATTTCTGCGCATACTGTGTAATGTGCGTACATCAGCGCCTGATTACCGAATATAAAAAAAAAAGCTGTTTGTATTGAAACGTGTAAGCTTTGGCGAAACGTAATTATGAATTCTTAGCAAGAAGTAACCGAAGTTCATGGTCCGTTGAGGATTTGAATACGTATATTGGATCTTGACAATGCAACAGGCCAGAGGAAACACTAGTTGTCGCAAAAGTAAATGACCAGATGTTATTTCCATAGAATAAAAATGAAATATTTTAGCTTTTCTAAATCAAAAGAAACATTTCCTCGCTCAGAAAATCAAACTTTTTCAACATTAATTTTCGAAACCTTTGTTTCCAGAAAAAAGAGTTCGTGATTTAAAATATTTATTTAACTATTTATAAAATAGTGGCTTCTAAATATTGTATTTCTGTATATATGTATTTCTAAAATACGCAAAAACAAATAATTTAATTGAACTCTTTCTTTAAATTTATACAAGGCTGCATCATAATTCGTGAACTGCGGTTGCCCATAGCAACTTTCGTGCTAATAACTAGGGGCATTCAAAATGTTCTTCACGTGCATCTGGAGGACAAAAACCATTGCACTTACCTGGAAAAAATTTTTAATGTCCTTCGAAGTAGTCCCCATGAGCATCTATGCGAAGTTGCAGATGTCTACGCCAATTCTGGAACGCATATTGGGGAATACTCCTCAACTGTGACCGAACGCATTTTGCAAAGTCTTGCACCCTTGAAAAAGATTTCCCAGCAAGTTCCATTTTAATTTTTTCAAATAACTAAAAATCGCATGGTGCAAGATTGGGTGAATATGCAGGAGGGGTAACTGCTTTATTTTTCCTACTCGATATAGGCCATAACTTGCTGAATTTTGTGAGCACTGGCATTGTCATGAATGAGAACCTTTGAAACTCCTGTTGTTGAACGCTGCTGCTTCATCACCTTAACCATTTTGGACAAAACAATGTTGGTGTAGTATTGGTCATTTATAGTCAATTTTTCAGGTAAGGTGTCAACGAACGCACTTTGGGAATTGAAAAATATTGTGAAAATTCTCTTCCTGAAGCGAAAATCTTATCGGAGTATTTGGAGACGCAGTTCATCTTTCGCAACCCAAATATAGTTGTCAAACTTTCTGGGAGTTGAATAGTAATAAAACCACTTCTCATCACCTGTGACAATGTCTGTTAACCGTTTGGAACCACTAGGTTAAAACATTGTCATTATTTCCTTGCACGTGTTGAGTCTAGAACTTTTTACTCTTCTGTCAGTTTATGGGGTACCCATTTGGCACAGATCTTTTGAAATTTTAAATATTGATGAACAATACTGTTACGACAGAAGGAATCTGGCAACCGAAAGCAAAAAGTTTCAGCCAACGAACAAGAACTTTGGGAGAATTTGGAGAAGAAGAGTGGAGCGTTAACGGTCGTTGTATTGTAACGGTCGTTGTGTTGTAACGGTCGGAGAGTTCGAAAATGGACGGTGAGCTGTTCTGAGACAGTGCGCGTAAGTATCAAGAAGTAACTTGATGTGTTGTGTATACGCGGAAGGATAAAAGTGGGATCTTTTATCGTTAAGTATCAAGAAGTAACTTGATGTGTTGTGTATACACGGAAGTATAAAAGTGGGAACTTTTATGGCTAACTTCGAATGTCTACACGGACTGTCTTTTTGTTCGGCTAGTGTGTGAAAAGTTATTAGCACAGGACGAGAATTGGTTTACGAGTGAAGATCTTCGGGTGACCTGGTAAATCAAGTAAAAGGTAGTATTTAGTAAAATACACAGAGCTGATGTTGTGTGCTCACGCAGGAAGATTGATGACTTGTGCATGTTAATAGTTAATTTGTTAATAAGATACTTCATCCATATTTCCTTTGTAACAATTTACCTTGTATTGAATTTGGTTTTGAAATATAGCTTTTAATACTCACGCTCAGTGGCTATCCATTTTTGTGATCCGCAACATTTGGTGTCAGGAGTGGGATAATTTATTGAATGCCGTTAACTAGAAGTATGGATGAATTAGTAAAGTTGATAAATAGCTTGAAAGTCGATATGGCTGCGCAGATGACTGATATGAAAGCCGATATGGCTACGCAGATGACTGATATGAAAGCCGATATGGCTACACAGATGAATGACATTAAAAGTCAAAATAATGACTTGAAAGCCGATATGGCTAACAAAATAGGTGACCTGGCCGCACAAAATACTGAGATTAAAGGTGATATAGCTGCCCAAAGCGATAAAATAGGTGACTTGAAAGCCGAAATGGCCGCACAAAATACTGAGATGAGAGCTGAAGTGGCTTCTCAAATTGATAAGATTACTGATCAGTGTAAGGACATTAAAACCGAACTTAATAAACAATGTGATTGTTTAAAGGTTGAAATTGACAGTGTAAAATATGATCTTGATAGTGTTAAGTTAGATTATAAACATGAAATAGAAATTGTAAAAACTGATTGTGAACGCCAGTTTCAGATTTTGAGAAATGAAATGTTACCTTCTGCTTGTGATAATAATAATTCTAGTGGAAATAATGTTATTACACATATCGCTAAAAATACAACTAAACCTTCTACATATGATGGTCAATCATCTTGGACAGTATTTAAAACACAATTCGAAGTTATCGCTACAGCCAATGAGTGGAATGAATTCCAAAAGGCCAGTTTTCTTGCAGCTTCCTTAAGAAATTCTGCTGCGGAAGTTTTGCAGTCTGTTCCAGAAGAAAAACGACTTGATTATCAAAGTCTAGTTTCTGCATTAGAACTAAGGTTTGGTGATAGTTATTTAAAACAATATTACGTGACTCAATTTAAACATCGCATGCAGAAAAGTGGTGAAACTTTGCAAGAGCTTGCTAGTGATATTGAGCGTCTAGCTAGATTGGCTTATAGTAACTGTCCACCAGAAATTCAAGATAATTTAGCTCAATTACAATTTATTGATGCTATTGCTGACCCTGACACTCAGCAATCTCTGAGGATGTTGGAAGGTGAATCCTTAAAGTCAGCTGTGGTACATGCTATGAAATACGAGTGCTCCAGGCTTTCCTCCCGAGCGAACAAACGTGCAGTGAGGTTTGTGAGTGCAGAAGAAACTGTAGAAAAGGATAATGAAATGAAAGAACTAACCAAAGCCATACTATCCGTTTTGAAAGATATAAAAGGTTCTTCTTCAAAACCTACAACAGACCTTCAGTGTTGGAATTGTGGCAAGACCGGACACATTCGTACCAACTGCACTAGGAAACGAATGAGGAGTCCAAGTCCATCAACTAGACAACAGAATCAGGGAAACTGAAATTAGTCAGTCTTGCGGGGCAAAGGCTGGCTGTTGATTGGTTGGCCCCAGGGGAAGTCGCCCATGTTTCAACATTACATGGTGATAATAATGGATTAGTAGCTGATGGAGCCATAAATGGAATACCTTGCCGTATGATAGTCGACACTGGTGCAAATGTAACTTTACTCAGAACGGATATAGTAAAGAAAATAATACCTCACCCAAACTTGAATACTACACAGTCTAAAATAAGCCTACAAACAGCCACTGGAGATCGTGCGAAAGTCCATGGAAAAATAGAACTTAACATCCGAGTTGGTAGCTGTCTGGTTCGCCATCCTGTTTACATCGCTGACATCTACGATGAATGCATATTAGGTCTTGATTTTCTTAAGAAACATGGATTCGACATCAGACCCAGTGATAACCTACTCATCTATGAGACAGAAGAGATTCCTCTGCTTAGCCGGACGTCTGATTCTTTATCAAGCGTAACTCCAATATTAGTGACGGAAGACACAGAGATCCCAGCACAAAGTGAAGTTATAGTCCGTGGACATCGGGCGGAGACTTCTGGGGCCTTCCGATTGGCAGTTACTGATGCCTCTGGTAAAGGAGCTTTGGCTCATAATATCCTGGTTGCAAGGACGTTAGTCAGAATAGATAAAGAACAGATCCCTATCAGAGTGATGAACTGTAACAAATCCAATAGAATGTTAAAAAAAGGTGAGGAATTAGCAATATGTGAAGCTGTTACCTGTGTAACAAGTATAAATAAAATAGAAGTTACCGATTCACATCAAAATCATACAGACATCCCATCTCATCTTACTGAATTATGGAGAGAAACAAGACAAATATTAACTGAAAACCAAGCTGTTAAGGCCGAGAACCTATTAAAAGAATTTTCTGACATTTTTTCTGCCACATCAAATGATTATGGCCGTACTAACCTGACAGAACATAAAATCAACACTGGTGATTCTCCTCCAGTCCATCTGCCGGCAAGAAGGCTTCCATTGGCAAAAAGAGAGGAGACGGAACAACTCATAAAGGACATGGAAGCTCAGGGCATTATAGAACCATCACAGAGTCCCTGGACATCACCAGTAGTTCTTGTCAAGAAAAAGGATGGATCTACACGATTTTGTGTAGATTATCGCAGATTAAATGACGTAACAAAGAAAGATTCCTTTCCTTTACCCAGGATTGACGATACACTAGACACTTTATCTGGGTCAGAATGGTTCTCAACATTAGATTTAAAGAGCGGCTATTGGCAAGTTGGTATACGTCCCGAAGACCGTGAGAAAACAGCTTTCAGTACAGGGAATGGACTTTGGCAGTTTAAGGTGATGCCATTTGGACTTTGTAATGCACCTGCCACATTTGAGCGACTAATGGAGTCAGTGCTCAAAGGTTTGTCTTTGGAGGTCTGCCTGGTTTACTTGGACGACATCATAGTTCTTGGAAGAACTTTTGAAGAACATTTGAGCAATCTTCGTCAAGTATTTGAAAAACTTAAGGCAGCCAAGTTAAAATTGGGACCGACAAAGTGTAAACTGTTCCAGCAAGAAGTTCATTACCTTGGTCATGTGATCACTACAGCAGGGATTAAGACTGATCCTAGTAAGATAGAAGCTGTAAGAGACTGGCCTCCACCACAAGATGTTCATCAACTTCGTAGTTTTATTGGACTTTGCACCTACTATAGAAGATTTGTCAAAGGTTTCTCCAACATCGCAAGGCCATTACATCGTCTGACAGAAGAGGGCCAGCGGTTTATGTGGACCACCGAATGCGATATAGCCTTTCAACAGCTAAAGAAAACTCTTTCCACAGCACCAGTGCTAGCGTACCCACAAACTGGAAAACAATTCGTAATAGATACTGACGCAAGTAACACAGGAGTTGGTGCTGTGCTTTCACAGGAACAAGACGGACAAGAGAGAGTTATTGCATACTTTAGTAAAACTTTATCCAAACCAGAGCGGAATTACTGTGTAACACGCAAAGAACTGTTAGCAATAGTAAAAGCAATAGAACATTTTCATCATTATCTCTATGGCCAGAAATTCCTTATACGTACTGATCATGCTGCACTTAGATGGTTATTAAACTTCAAAAACCCTGAAGGACAAATCGCTAGGTGGATACAACGGTTACAAGAATACGATTTCTCCATCGAACATCGAAGTGGTAAAATGCATAAGAATGCAGATGCTCTTTCCAGGCGCCCATGTATTGACAACTGTAAACATTGCTATAATGCAGAACTGAAATTTGGAACTAAAGAGATAATGCCCATAAGACAAATAGTATCGACACAAACAAACAATGACACCCCTAACATCTGGAATCCAATTGAAATCAGGAAGGCTCAACTAGATGATGAAGACATAAAACCAATATTACAATTGATTGAAAAATCTGATGTAAGACCTAATTGGGAGCAAATCTCGAGGTATAGTCCAACTACTAAAAGTTACTGGGCACAGTGGGACTCCTTAAAAATGGAAGACGGAGTATTATACAGAAGATGGGAGAATCCCACTGGACGGCTGATCCGTTGGCAGATAATCCTTCCTCGATCCCGAGTGGAACTTGTGATGAAAGATGTACATGATAGTGCCACTGGAGGACACTTCGGTGTTAATAAGATATTAGCCAAAGCCAGGGAACGATTTCATTGGTTGAAAAGTAGGGCAGACGTTGACAGATGGTGTAGGCAATGTGAAGCCTGTGCAGCAAAGAAAGGCCCTAAGACTAGGAGTCGGGGTTAGCTGCAGACGTATAACGTTGGTGCCCCTTTTGAAAGAATAGCCATTGATGTAATGGGTCCGTTTTCTAGAACTGATGATGGAAATCGATATTTATTAGTGGTAATGGATTATTTCACAAAGTGGCCTGAGGTATATCCCATCCAAGACCAGGAAGCAACAACAGTGGCTGAGATGATAGTTAATAACTTCATTAGTAGGTATGGAGTACCTTTACAACTCCACTCTGATCAAGGACGGAATTTTGAATCCAATGTGTTTAAAGGCATCTGTCAACTATTAGGCATTCAGAAAACCAGAACAACTCCCTTACACCCTCAGTCGGATGGTATGGTTGAAAGATTCAATAGAACAATTGCTCAGCATTTAGCATTATTTGTGAACGACCACCAACGTGACTGGGATCGCCATGTACCACTCCTTTTGCTGGCATATAGGACGGCAGTGCATGAGACAACTGGACAGACACCTTCCATGATGCTTTTTGGAAGAGAGTTACGTCTTCCCTGTGACCTTTTATATGGTCGGCCCGAAGCAATGCCTGTGTCCACTCCACAATACGTACAAGAATTGCAACAACGACTAGAAGAAATCCATCACTCCGTTAGACATAACATCGACATAACAAGTGACAGAACCAAAACAAGATATGACAGTAAAATAAATGGAACTATTTTCAATCAAGGAGATCTTGTCTGGCTATACAGTCCACATAGAAAGAAAGGACTATCTCCAAAACTTCAGAAACCTTGGGAAGGCCCATATACAATAGTTAACAGGATTAATGACGTGGTATATCGCATTCGTCGACGTCCAGCTACAAAGTGCAAGGTGGTTCACGTGGATCGTTTGGCCCCGTTTCATCGAAGAACTGAAGAAACTTTGGAATCCAGAATTGTTCGGGACGAACAAGACCTAGGAAGGGGGCAGTGTTACGACAGAAGGAATCTGGCAACCGAAAGCAAAAAGTTTCAGCCAACGAACAAGAACTTTGGGAGAATTTGGAGAAGAAGAGTGGAGCGTTAACGGTCGTTGTATTGTAACGGTCGTTGTGTTGTAACGGTCGGAGAGTTCGAAAATGGACGGTGAGCTGTTCTGAGACAGTGCGCGTAAGTATCAAGAAGTAACTTGATGTGTTGTGTATACGCGGAAGGATAAAAGTGGGATCTTTTATCGTTAAGTATCAAGAAGTAACTTGATGTGTTGTGTATACACGGAAGTATAAAAGTGGGAACTTTTATGGCTAACTTCGAATGTCTACACGGACTGTCTTTTTGTTCGGCTAGTGTGTGAAAAGTTATTAGCACAGGACGAGAATTGGTTTACGAGTGAAGATCTTCGGGTGACCTGGTAAATCAAGTAAAAGGTAGTATTTAGTAAAATACACAGAGCTGATGTTGTGTGCTCACGCAGGAAGATTGATGACTTGTGCATGTTAATAGTTAATTTGTTAATAAGATACTTCATCCATATTTCCTTTGTAACAATTTACCTTGTATTGAATTTGGTTTTGAAATATAGCTTTTAATACTCACGCTCAGTGGCTATCCATTTTTGTGATCCGCAACAATACCAATCGATGCACTGACATCTGAACATATTACTACCAATAGATGCACTGACATATTACTACCAATCGATGCACTGACATCTACCATATTACTACCAATCGATGCACTGACATCTGACATATTACTTGAACGTGATTGTGGATTTTGATGAATGAACTCACGTTCATTCATCGTTAATGAACTTTCGTTAATGAACTCACGAAATGTAGCGATGGTTCTCTCATTCAGGCCTCCTTAGGTCTTCCTGCAAGAGGGAGATGTTAGAAGCTCTGCCGTCTTCTATGAATTTGCGCATCAATCCCGTAACAGTGCCATATGAACAGGCATGATTCCCATATACGCGTGATAAATCGGCATGAAATTTTTCATGTCGTCCCCAAGCTCCATTCTTGTGAAAATGTCAAAACTTTTCCCGTCTTAAGTGGGTTCTACAGGGTGTCCCTGAATTCATGGCCCAAACGTGAGGGGATGGCAGTACACACCGAACCCATCAATATTCGTAATAGAATATGCGGCCGCAAATGCAGTGCGGTGCCCGGTAGGGGGCGAGAACGAGGCGGCACGGCTTAAAGCGCTGGATCGGCCAAATCCCAGCATTCTAAGCTCCGCCAGACACGAGATGGAACAGTTTACGAACTCAGAGAACGCCGATATGCACCTGATGTACGGCGTAGCCGAGGGCAATAGTAGAGAGGTGCAAAGACTCTACCGTGAGCAATATCCTATGCGCCGTGTGCCCGATCATAAAATGTTTGTGCGACTGCAGCGCCAGCTGTCTGAGGCAGGCACCTTCCATGTCAGTCGACATGATGCTGGACGAGCACGGACGGTCAGAATGCCAGCTATGAGCGAGGACATCTTGCGTATTTTGAGAGATAACCCAGGTATAGGGACGCGATCTGCCGCCCGGAGCCTGGGTGTGTATCGGAACAGTGTCTGGCGTGTACTTCATGAAGAAGGGCTACACCCCTACCACTTGCAGCGAGTGTAGGCATTGACAGCTGTTGATTATCTCCTGCACATGAATTTCGCCCAGTGGTTCCTACAGCAAAGTGTCACACATCCCGATTTCCCAGCGCATGTGCTCTTGCGCTGAATTGAATCATGAATCAACATTCTCACGTGAAGGCGTAATGAATGTCCATAATGCGCATTTGTGGGTGGCCCAGAACCCCCATGTAATACGTCCAAATTTGAACCAGCAACGGTTCGCCGTCAATATCTGGGCAGGAATCGTGCATGGCTATATAATTGGACCCTACCTACTACAGGACCGCCTTGATGGGCGAACGTACCGTATTTTTCTGCAACAGGCCGCGCCCGTATGTGGTTCCAGCATGATGGGGCATCCGCCCATTTCAGCATGGACGTGCTTCAGCATTTTCATATCACATTTGGGAATCGATGGATTGGGTGCGGTGGTCACATCCCGTGGACTCCCAGATCGCCCAATCCTTCTTGTATCGATTTCTTTCTGTGGGGACATTTGAAGAGACGCCCGTGCAGTCCGCGGAGGATCTGGTAGCCCGACTATCCGTCGCAGCCGCCGATGTGCGCAACAAGCCCAATGTTTACGAGCAGGTACGCCGATCATTACTCCGCAATTGTGCCGCCTGTATCAACATGGGTGGGCGGACGTTTGAGCATTTGTTGTAATGAGCTCCAATAAATGTCACTCTGGAAACCTCTGTGTCTGTCCTTCATTTCCGATTCCTCACTGCGTTTGCGGCCGCATATTCTATGACGCATATTGTTGGTTTCAATGTGTACTACCATCTCCTCACGTTTGGACCATGAATTCAGGAACACTCTGTATAGCAACAATCACAGATTTCACAGACCGAAATTTAAGCGTCGCTACGAAGAGAGAAATTATGAAAAGGTGGTTTTTTTTTTAGTTGGTCAAGATAGTGGATAAGGTGGTCAAGTTTAGGCAAGCTGTCAAACAAGTCGTAGCTCGTTAACCTCCGAGGAACGAATGCAAATCTACAGACACGTGTCAAGAACGATTTTGAACGCTCTCCGTAATATATGATATGTGGCAACACAGAAGCTTTTCAAGAACGTGGAGCAGTGTCTGTAATTTGAAAAACGTTGCGGTACGGTCGCAGGTAACAGTATAGCAATACGCAGTCAGGATTTGTTTTTTCCTTGCTTTGGAAAGATGCTCGCTTTTGTATATGTGGCTTTTTAGCAGGCTATGGATGATCTGTCCGCTGAATAATTTTATGTGATACATTACTTTGTTCGGGAAGGCTTAAGTGGTTCACAGTTGCAGAAATGAGTCAAGTGTATGGAGAACAGTGTTTGGTTACCCAAATCTTGGATCATATCTCCAATACAACCCACTTGAAAAAATGTAAAAGAGACTGTATTTATAATGCAGTATAACATTTCTTTCTTTGTTTTACAGATGTTTAAAAAAAATCTTTAAAAATTCATGAAATATAAAATGTTCAATACTTTTTTTTTTGCTTCTTTCACAATTATTAGCATTCTTAAAGGAGGGGGGGGGGGGGGCATGGCCCCTTGCGCTCCCCACCTCCTAGATCTGGCCCTGCTCTACTCTAATCTTAGCAGTTGGTGCTTCACAAGAACTGCGGTCTCTAAAAGCCATTAGAGTTAATGGGAAAAAACAAAAATGCTAAAGTGCCGTGCAATACACAAAATATTATTTTTCAAACTTAGCACACGATTAAAATTTTTGAAATTGAGAATTATGAAAAAGTTCTTGATTTGTACTCTCAGATATTGTTTTGCTCCAACTTTATTGAAAATACACGAATAAAAGTACAAAAATACGAAGCAAAAGAATGGATTTTAATTCCTAATGTGTTCATTTAGTCCAAATATTGATTATTTGGAGTGTACCACTGAAATATAAAGTATTTACTGTAAATGTTCATGTGACAAATTGTTTTGTTGCTTAAAAATGCAGACATAAACAGCTGAAAGTCGTGCATGACTTAAAAAATAGTTAGGAAAGCACTTTAATAGTACTGCAGTTAATCCATTCCTTAATTTGCAAGAGGAGAAGATGATCATTTGCATCTTGACAATGCGACAGTCAAAGGAAACTCTCGGTGTCTTTACTTTTTGTTTATATTATTACCAGCGAGGTTTTATGAGCATGTCTGCGTCTTATAATCACATTACCTGAAATTGCCATTGCTAACATATTCAAAGACGTAAACAGTGAACGCAGAATGAGTCTTCGTTTCTTATTCTTTTCTTTCCAGTTTTGGATTGTTGAGAAAGGGATAACTGGCTTAATGTCTTCTCATCGAAAAAAAAAAGTTATGAAGATTCCTACTTAATGAGAAAAATTACATCTCTGATTTGTATATTTCGACATTCCGCATTTTTGGGTACGATTGTTTGTTCTGCGTGTGTGTGGAGTGGTTTGTCTCATATGGGAATACACTTTTAAAGAAAATGAAAGTTTCGTTTATCTGCTTTCCCACTCTTGAACTCTTAATTCGAGCTAATAGATAATGGGGAAAACGCATATAGCAGTATTTTATTATTCATTATACAACATAACTAGAATGAAATAGGTAGCGAGACCACAGATGAAGGAGACGACAAATAGATAACTAATTCCAATTGTTTATTTTCCTCTCAATTCCCGTCTTGTTAAGATTGACATTAATTTGTCTCGTTTCATGGCTTTTAACAGAAGACGGAAAAGTGTGTTGACATATCGTAAAATAACAGAAAATGAAAAAAAAAATGTTTCAATTTAGTTATTTGACGAAGCTGTACAAATGAATATACAAATCTCATTCTTAATATACCGGAAAGCGTACCCAGGGTTTAGTGTAGTGAATTGTTGAAATAATAGCAAAAATATTGTGCCAAATTAATTTATCTTTTACATTCATTCGTACAATCTGAGCCTTACCATAATACGAAAACAAATTGAATGGGAAAGTTTAACAATGAATTCGACATTTGGTGTACGGTGAAATGCTAATACTATACTTAAACTAGAAGAACGCATGTTGCTTCTGTCGCATGTGTAAATCTCGTTTTCAGAGAGAATGAAATTTTTCGTTTATCTACTTTTTCACTCCTTCAACGTTTTAATTCGAGCTAATGGCTGATTTGGCAAATAGCAGTTTCGTAATAGTAATTATGCAGCGTTATTATGTGTATTTGCCTTTATTCCTTAAATTTAAAAACGCAGAATGAGTCTTCGTTTCTTAGTCTTTCTTTTCTAATTTTGGTTTGTTAGGAAAGGGATAGCTCGCTTAACGTTTTCTCGTAAAAAGAAAAAAAAAATATGAAGATTCCTATTCAATTATTTAATGAGGAATATTACATCTCGGTTTTTATCGCATATTTCGACATTCTGCATTTTTTTTTGGGGGGGGGGGGACTGTCGATAGCGCGCAAGGCTCGTAATCTGTAGTTCCCAGGTTCGAGTCCCAGTTGGGTCAACATTGAAATTTATCTCCGCAAAATTCCCCGCCCTGCTCACGGTCAGTAGGGGACACCGATGGGCTTGGAAAGGTCGCTGTCCGTCAGATGGGACGTTAAGCCGTGGTCCCGTATGCAGGAGAGAGCCATACCCTGTACACGTTAAAGAACACGCTGGATGGCCTTGACGGGAGGCTACCATCTGTCTCCCAACAGCTGTTCCAGTGGGTCCCCTGTCCCAACGTTCTCTGAGCTTTCGGGGTCCATGTGACCTGGCCATTTAGCCCACGGTGTGCAAAAAAAGTGCCACTTAGAGGTAAAACAACCCACAAACAACCCGCATATTTGTGTACGATTGTTACCCCTCTGAGAAAAGGGGTCAGATTGTTGTTGTCAATGGAATATCACTTGACACTCTACCACAGAAATTTCAAATTACTGCCATAAACATATCACTTGCAACATTCGTTAAAAGTTTCGCTATTTCCATATTTAGTGATCTCTAGCAATGTAAATTAAAACTACCTAAGGATTTGAAAAATGCGAATTGTAATACTTCATTAGTACCAATCATATTAAAAGAGAGTTTTTCGATTGTCTCTTAAAGCTAATGCCGTCCCATCGCCGAGTGGTTAGCACGCTTGGCTACTGATCTAAAGGACCTGGGTTCGAGCCCCGGGTAAGGCATGGTTGTGCGTGTTTTTTTCTGCTGAGGTCCTGCCATCCTCTCAGACCTTCTACTCTGGCATGTAAACTGACAGGCTCCTAGTCAGACCTCTGTGGCAAGCAGCTGCTTGAGGGGGTATTTATTATTATTTTTTTTAAAACTATTTCCCCATCCCCTCTGGGTTTAAAGAGCTAGTTAATTTATTGTTGCCAGTGGAAATATCGTGACCTTCACATTTCACAACCAAAATTTCAAATATCTATCGTTAATATGGCGGAGTGCAATATAAGTTTAAAATTTGTGAGTTTTAAAATTATTACACCGGTAGAGGGCAAAATTATAACTTTTGGAGATTCAGTAAATGCAAATCATAGTATTTTCATCAATACCTATCCAACACAAAACTTCAATTTATCTCCATAATCAAAAAAAAGAAAATAGATGTCTGTAGACCGACAGACAGACTGCCGACAAAGTGAACACATTATTTCGTGTTTTTCTTTTGCAAACGAAATTAAAAAAAAAAATCCTGCAAGCAAAACTTGGTGTCGCTCAATGTCTTTTTACTCGCGATATATAGGAATTTTTGCAGGCGCTTTGGATCCTCCGAGCCTCATCTACAGAATCGTTATGATCGCCTCATTATCCCATGGAGTCTTTTTTTTGTTGTTGTTTTACCTCTGAGCGGCACTTTTTTGCACACCATGGGCTAAATGGCCAGGTCACAAGGACCCCGAAGGCTCAGAGAAGGTTGGGGGAGGGAACCCACTGGGACAGCTGTTGGGAGACAGATGGTAGTCTCCCGTCAAGGCCATCCAGCGTGTTCTTTAACGTGCACAGGGTATGGCTCTCCCGCACACGAGGCCACAGCTTAACGTCCCGTCCGACGGACGGCGGCCTTTCCAAGTCCATCGGTGACCCTACTGACCGTGAGCAGGGCGGGGAATTTTGCGGAGATAAATCTCAACGCTGATCCAGCTGGGACTCGAACCTGGGAACTACAGATTATGAGCCCGGCTCGCTACCGACTGAGCCACCCCCGCCCCTCCCCCCATGGAGTCTACGAGAGTTATTAATCTGTACTACGTTATCTGTAAACTCGCCATGTTCATAATATGTGCGGTTAGCATATTATGAGCATGGCACGCTCACAGGTAGGTTTCGAGTGCTAATTGTACGTGGGCTGTAGTGGCGCAGTCGGTAGTGCATCAGGTTCGTAATTAGTAATTTCCATGTGTGAGTTCCAGCTGTGCAAGCTTTGGGTTTTACATCCGCTAAACCCCACCCTGCTCTCGATCAAAAAGTAGACACCGTTGGGCTTAAAAAGACTACGTCCATCGGATGGGAACGTTAAGACGTGGTTCGGTGGGGTTCTACCTCAGAGGCGCACGTTTTTGAATATAATGGCTAAATGGCCAGTCCAGAAGGACTCCTAGATCCCATCCAGCAAAATGGCCTTCACTTTTACCGCCGAAATTTCAAATTCGTGACATGAATATATCCTTTGCAATATTCGTTAAAAATTTTGCAATTTTAATTTTTTTTCATCTCGATTTTAAAGGAAACGAGTAATAGTTTCGCTTTGTCGTCTGTCTGTCTGTCATCGACTTTTTTCGCTTATAGAAATAATTTTTGCATTGGATAGATATTGACGAAATATTACGATATCCATTTTCCGAATCTCTCTAAAGCTATAATTACGCCCTCCAGCGGTGGAAAATGTGAAAATTCCAAAATTTCAAACGAATATTGCAAACGATGTATTTATGCTAGAAATTTGAAATTTTGGCGGTAGAATGTGAAGGTCACGAAATTTCCATTTTAACAACGAGTTGACCCTTTAGACCCAGAGGGGGTGGGAAAGCACTTTTTTTTTTAGTTTAAGCAGATAATTGTGTGTTTTTAGAGATAAATGAATAATTCTTTTAGGTTATATAGGAATTGATAAAATATTATGATTCAGGCTTTTTAAACTTTCCGAAAACTATAATTATGCCCTCTAACGGTGGAAAATTTTGAAAATTCCAAAATTTCAAAATAAATATTGCAAACGACTTATTTAAGCTGGAAAGTTTAAATTTTGGTGGTGGAATGTGAACGCCATGATGTTTCCATTGGCAAGGATGAATTAACTTTTGTTAATTTTTTTATTAAGTTTTGCTAAGTAAGTGAAATGGTTTTTGTTCCGCAGATGCATGTCAAGAACTTTTTGAACGCCTCTCGTAATTGTCATATCTAATCGTTTACTAAAAAAGTTGCATATTTAGAAATCGTTGAATAATTCTTTTAATTTTCATCGATTTTTGCGAAATATTTTAAGGAAGAATAATTGCTGTTCGAATTTCCTGATGCACAATTCATAACTTTGCACATTATATATATTTATATATCTGGTATTCATTATTTGTCATCTAACTCAACTTAATATAATTTTTATATTCGTTTTGTAATAATTATTTGCCGCATCATTCACGAACAATAGAAACGTATAGTGCAAGCACTGTGCGTGTTGCAACTGTCATCATCATCAATACACATCAAACTTTGAAAATTCCTGCAAAGAATTAAAGCAATGCAGACTCATTCAGGCATAATTTTTGTGGATCTTTACGGATATATATATATATTTAAAAATTATTATTCATTTTATATTCATTCATTTTTTTTTCATTTCAAGCTTATTTTTTATTAGTTTTTTTCTTTTATTTTTATTTATTTTTATTTAGTTTTTAATTATTATTAATTCATCTTTTTTATAGTTTATCTAAGAGATTGATGTTTTTGAGATAATTAATTAATAATTTATAAAAAAGTTTGCTTTAATTTTTTTTTGATGTTGGTTTTAATATGTTTTTAAAATTAAATGTGTTTACATTATATTTTTGCAATTTATTAAAACAATTTTTTCTTTCTTCTTCATATTTACTACTGATATATATATGTATACTACTGAATATTATATGCTCTAGTGTTTGTATGTTATTGCAGATGCAACTTTCCTGGTCCGATAGTTATACTACGTCATACATCCTTCTCAAGTACGAATGCTGTTTCCTTACTACGACGATAGGTAGCAATGAATGCAACTTGCTTTTCTATACGCTTACATATAATAAGGTAAAATATATCATACAATATTTATATAATAATTAATATTGTAAATTAAATATAACCAAAATAAACAACTACTCGTAATAACTTGTTACGAGTAATTCAGTTTGAAATTAAATATATATACATATAATTGAAACGGAGTTAAAAATGTAAAACTATATATTAAATATATTTTTCACGAATAGGTTTTTAAAGTACAACTGAACGGGGTGGAAAAAGTACATATGCACAGGTAATTATTACAGGGAGGGGCAAAGTTTTTGAATTAAAGTAGAAAGGACAAGACAGCTTTTCCGATTTTTACTATATAATGCTAAACTTTTTACTATATAATGCGTTTCGAGAATAATTGAAAAGAAATAGAATAATGCATTATGGAGCATATTTTTAGTCCAATTTATTTCAATTCAATACCAGGTATCCCCCTCCCCCCAAAAAAAATCCTATATCCGGTCTCGGCCTGTGAGAAGCAAAGTGCCAACCAAAAATTCAGTCATGAGCCGCCACTGTTAATTATTTTGATTTTTAATTCAAATTTTTAAGATATTGAAGGTATTATGATATTGAAACTATTAAGATTTTGAGAGACATCATTTATCTCTGTAATTTACATTAGCCTCATTCCCATAAAAGGTTATTGTTTAAAGATTTAATTTCTAATTTTTAAGGTTTTGCATTGGCATAACAGGGCATTCTGGTTTTTTGCCTAGGCACTCCACGATGTTTGTGCTTAAAAATCGCGATTAGAGCAGGATTAAACGATATTTTTTTTGTTTAGAATTCTTAGTTTAGTTCTTTAGAAATAACCACATGTTCTAATGAAGAAAAATATATTATTGATGAATTAAGTTACATTTTTATACGAAATCTATTTTTGTCCTTAAACTAGTTTATTTTTAAAAATAGCAAAAAAATTCTTGAAAAATATAGAAAGTAATTTAATGACGAAAACGTGATATTGTATAAAAATATCATTTAATGATCCTAATAGTTTTGAAGGAAATACCTAAAGTATTTAGAAAAGGACACACTTTTATTGTTTCATTTTGCTGAAGAGGCTTTAGGATAAGCATCATGTTTAAAATTTGAGCGTTTTTCGTAAAGAAAGAAAAATTAAAAAAAAAATCCAAATGCCTGGAAATTGAAAGAAAAAAAAATTGTAATATTACGAAAATTCAAAACCATTCTTACTACATTAATTCATTATATATAATACTAATACAAATAATTTTATTTTCATTTTATTTCTCAGCACAAAGATGTTATGTTAGTTATTATAGTATCGTTCATATAAAACAGGAAAAGGAACAACCGGTTAAAAAAATTCAATACAGAATACAAAAGAAAAAACAATACAGAATACAAAAAAAAAAACCTCAATGCAAAGCAAGGCAGAGCATCACTAATGCATATTAATAAAATCACTGGGGCGGACATGGCTCAGCCGGTAGCGCGCCAAGCTCGTAATCTGAAGTTTCCAGGTTTGAGTCCGCCTGGGCCAGCGTAGAGATTTAGCTTCACAAAACACCGTGCCCTCGATCAGTAGGGGACGCCTATGGGCTAAAAAATGGCCACCGTCCGTCGGATGGGACGTTAAACCCTGGTCTGTGTGAGGGACGGCTATATCCTGTGAAAGTTAAAAATACTTTGGAGGGCCTTGATGGGAGGCTACCATCTGTCTCCCAACAGCTGTTCCAGTGGCTACCCTTCTCTGAGCCATCGGGGTTCTAGTGACCTAGCCATTTAGCCCATTGTGTGCAAAAAAGTGCACCAAGTTCTAACTTTACCAGCGTCATAAATTACGTTTTTTTTCCATTATGGTTAACGCTCCCCTAATTTATCTTCTTCATCCATTAATCAGATTTCTGCCTCCCTTATATGCACCTATTCATTCTTCCTGTGTTTTCTGTACAGATCAGACGGTTTATGCAACATCTCACTGACCTTCAACATTTCCTAAGACTTAACGATAACATTTGTTTTTTTACGTCACTATGGACCCTTTCGATTCCTAGTAAGTGGCGGATGCTTGCTGCACCTCTCTTCATCTAAGATGTCAGGAGATGAGCATCGAAGTTCCCAGTTTTCGTAACCTTTACCTTCGACCAAACGAAATGCTTTGTTTCTTGTATCAGTGCTATCAATAAAAGCACTCGTCTTCAATATATTCAAGAGGAAAAAGCTTCAGGGCTCTCCTCTTGTTCTTTTCCAGTCACAGTGAGGGTGACAGCTATTGGAAAAAGAGAATTGTGTGAGCTATGAGATCTGGATTTGTGCAGCTCCATCAAAATAGGGGAAAAAAAGGTTAAAGATAGGAAATAAAGTTTGTTTTAACCCCTCCCCCGGCAGTAGTGGTTAAGAGTGGTTAGTATCCAGGGAGACTAGGAGACTGTGCAGTTGATGCGTCGACATTTCTCATTCATCTTACAACAATCCACTTGAAGATAAATGATCTAAAGACGTAGTCAAATAGACATGTCGAACAATTTATAATCTATGAAATCTAAGTGTTCAGTTTCGATACCCTATTGTCTCTTGTGGCGGCTGGTGGTGGCTCAGTTGGTAGCAAGCCAGGCTGGTAATCTGCAGTTCCCAGGTTCGACTCTCATCTGTGCCAGTATTGAGATTTATCTTTGCTAAACCTCCATCCTGTCCTCGCTCAGAAAGGGGATACTGATAGTATTGGAAAGACAGCTGTCCTTCGGGTAGGAAGTAAAGCCCCATTGTCCCGTGTGCAGGAGAACAATACCATATGCACCTAAAAGAATATGCGAGTTGGCTTTAACGGGAGGATACCAACAGTCTGCTAAGAGATGTCCAGTGAGTCCCCTTCCCTCAACCTTCTCTGAGCCCTTGGGGCCCTTGTGAACTTCCCATTTAGTCCACTGTGTACTAAAAAAGTGCCGCTCAGAAGTAAAAATTCCCAACCTCATTTTTTCTCAATTTGCCACACAATTTTACCATAGCTGAAATATGAATGAATGCTATACCCTGTACACGTTAAAGAACATGCTGGATGGTCTTGACAGGAGGTTTCCATCTGTCTACTAACAGCTGTCCAGTGGATTCCCTTTCTGAAACCTTCCACGAGCTCATCTTAGTAAACCTGACACTGAACGAAACAAAAACGCGTTTCAAATAACGCAGTTATTTACAAAATTTCGTGTGAGTTATTTGTTAAAGTGTGAGTTATTTGTTATCTAATTGTTAAAGTGTTATAAGTGTTGAAGGTTAACAGTGGTTCTTAAACCATGTTTTTCGGGTCCCTGGGTTCCGTGAGAGTTCTACAGAGTGTCAGCGATTTCATACAACTACTACTACTTCGATCATATTTTCGGTTTAAAGAAAATAATTTTCCCTGAAATGACTGTTTGTCACAAAGTTCTGACCAGGAGACTGTCAATATATTACACCATAAAAAGGTTCTGCGAAAAAGCGAGACTTCAAAGAAAGCAGACAGTACAAATTAAAAAGTTTAAATACTAATAAAAGTTATAATATAGCAGACAGTACAATTAAATTAGTTCCTGCCCTTTTCTGTGGCAGGAACTAATTTAGAAATCTACTAATTAGTGATAAGCTAAAAATGGCGGTTTAAGCAACATGGAATGCTTAAGGGTAACCTACCGTATATATATATGATTAAAGGTGTCCCTTCAAACGGACTTGTTTGAACTTTTTAAGTTAATGATTAAAATTGGAGTTTGCCAGATTTAAAGACTGAAATTGGGTTCGTCATGTTTTTCGACTAAAGTGGGATTGATAATGTTTATCAACCGATAAAGGGGGCCCACACTATATATATATATACCCTGTGGGGTACCAATTTTTTATCACTTTACTGAAAAGTGATCCACCAGTAGAAAGACTAAATATGGAAATCATCCACGTTTACCGACTAGAAATCGGATCTTTTATGTTTATCAACTAAAAATAGGGTTCGTCATGGTTATGGACTGAAAAAGGGGTCTGGCATGCTTACCGACTAAAAATGGGGTATGTCGTGTTTACCGACTTGAAATTGGGCATGTCACGTTAAATAACAAAAATAAATATTCCCTCAAACAGCTGCTTTCCACAGAGGTCTGATAGGAGTCTTTCACTTTATATGCCATAGGGATCTGTGAGGAAGGTCTTGACCTCAGCAGAAAGATAACACAAACATCCATGCCTTATCCGGAGCTCGAATCCTGGTCCCTTTGATCAGTAGCCAAGCACTATCGACTATAATTCGGACATGTCACGTTTACTGACTAGAAATTAAATATGTCACATTTACCGAGTAGAATTCGGACGTGTCACGTTTACTGACTAGAAATTAAATATGTCACATTTACCGACTAGAAATTGGACATTTGTTCAATTGAAATTGCTAGGTTTATTGACAAAAAATGGGAAGATATGCAACCGACTCAAGCTTAAGAACCACTGGTGTGAACATACCAAAGTGTTATATAACTGTTTGTTATTAAAATACACTAATATTACATGCACTATATATTTTTATAGTTATACACAAAAAAAGGCTAGAAATACCTCAGTCTAATGAAGGATATGTTGATTAGGTAGACCTTTATTCGACAACTTGAGGTAGGAAGCATTGTGTATAAGTGTTATAGTAATAGCTTATATACAGGTAACGGAGAGAAAAAAATTGGAAACATCTCCATGTTAAGTCAATGGAGTGTCAAATTCGAAGATCCGTAATTTCTACAATAAACGTTTTATATGAAAATAGGACTTGATGAATTGCAATCTCATTCAAATCTTTTTAAATCTCGATTTCCAACAATATCTGTTGGGCATTTAAAGAGCCATGGAAGTTTGAATATTTAACAGCAGCAAAGTCAGGACTAAGAAACTTATGCAAAACCAACAATTATTGAAATAATTATTGCAGAAAATTCTGAAGCATATACTTATGTTAATTAAATAGCGTGAAATAATACTTTTTAAAAAAAGAAACGTTTCAATAAACTTCTGAGGCAAATTCTTATAAATGACATCACTATCTTTCAATATACAAACTTCTATAACTCTTTAAGTACTGAACGTATATTGTTCAAAATCGAGATTTAGAGATATTTGAATGGGATGTTATTTATCTAATCCTATTTTCCTCCAAAATAAATATAAAAATAATAAATACCCTCTCAAGCAGCTACTTGCTACAGAGGTCTTACAGGAGCCTGTCAGTTTATATGCCATAGTACAGTGTCTCGCAAACTTTTTTACTCTGCGGCACACTGAATCTAATTTTTTTTCCGCGGCACACCTAAAAAAGAATTTTTGATGGTTACGTAAAAAGAGGAAAATTGAAGTTTCGTTAAATGCATTTTATTTAAAATAAATCTAATAATAAATATAATTAATCATAACTCGGTGTTTGTTTTAAATATTTGTCCTTCTATGGCTTGAAATGTGGAAAAAGCTTGATAAATACTTACAAGATCCCAGTTGATAAAATCTGAAAGATTTTTATTAAAGCACGTCGATATTAAAGCACGTCGATTCTGCTTAAAGCACGTCGAGGATGGCAGGACCTCAAGCAGAAAAACAACACAAACAGCCATGCCTTATCCGGGGCTCGAAACTAGGCGCTAACCACTCGGCCACGGGACGCTTCCTCCAAAATGCACTGTAGAAATTGCGGATCTCTGATTTTGACTCTCTAGTGATGACTCTCTACTGACTTAACATGAAAATGTTTTTATTTTTCTGCCCATTATCTGTAAATTAAACATAAAATCCCATTTGAAACGTTTATTAGGAATGGAAAACTGAATAATCCTATTGAAGAAGAAAAAAAAATATCTTAAGACATTACGTTATTCTTTTTATCCTTTAACTTTTAAGGATCAAGCTTTATTCCACTTAAAACAAATTCGATCGTAAATTTTGCGAATTCGGAATAAAAGTGATTTGTGCAGACCGAGAACTAATAACAAAATCAAATGAACTGGCTGTGGCTAGTTTCCTTTTTAGAAAAGCACACTATGGTTTGAAAATAACATTTCACACGAATAAGATTCATCATCGTTGAATATTAACAGTTAAAAAAACAGCAAATACCAGAGAACATGTGCCTCGACAGGCCAAACAAGAAGAAGGCCACAATGGGTGCATTAACACAGTCACACTAATCGCTTCTAGTTACAGTCCTGTATGAAACATCCGAAATCACCATACATCTATTTTATGTTTTATTTATGGAAATAATGTGATCGCTGGAATCTTGCCTATGCATATTTGGAAAAATGCAAAACGTTAATAAATCAGCAACGTCTCGTCTTTCACGCGATTCGAAGTTACCCCTCATGTGACGAACACAGATTCAGAAAAAAACAACAACAATATGAAAAGATAAAATCATGTGTATACATTTAGTAAAAAGCGTTAGATTAAAGAAGAATGAAAGGAAAGCAATAAACAAATAAAAAAAGTCATTACAGAGACTCGGAGCGAGAAATAACCACACGAGGAAGAAAATGTATAATTTTATTCTGAAATATTCTGAATGTCTCTTCGCATCGCCTAAGGAATGTCGATAAAAGCATCTGTAGGAACCGAAAGGCAGTTTTCCTGTTATGACGTAGCTTTGACGTTTAAAGGCATCCGAACCGGCCACACTCGAAAGATATAACTTTTATGCCGGCGTGAAGAAACATAAATGAATCACAGAAACCTCTAGCACATAGAGTAGGAAAAGAAAGAAAAAAAAAAACAACAAGGCAGATTATAGGATCTCAACTCATTAAAGAGAGGATCAATAATCTAGAGATGCTTACAAAGAAGTCACATTCAATATTCGGGAAGTTTCATAATTTGAGAACAGTTCCGGATAATGGGATTTTTTTCTTCTTATTCAGTAGATTTGAATATTGTTTTGGTCAAATTATTTTCCTTCCTAGAAACAGAGGGAACGAAGACAAAGGCGTTCTGTTTATTTTCCGTCGATATTTCTCTCGTAATTCCAAGATTTCCGTTCCTAATAATTTGTATTCCATTCCTTCTTGTTTGATTCCGATCTTTTCCTCTGCCGCAGCTCCGACGCCTCACCTGATGTTTGCTTCTCATCTCATCTCTCTCTTCTGTGTTCAAGTCACATTCTAACATCCCCTTAAAGGAAAAGAACGAGCCGTTTTAAAATATCGTAATATAGATTTACGGAGCTTTAGGAATGTCTCACTGATTTTATTCTTGTATAGTTTATTGTCTTCTCTAGGATGTTCTGGATTATTTTTTGATCTTCAGCAGCAATTTTAAGGGTTGTTGTGTTGGTTTGTTTTACCTCTGAGAGACACTTTGTTTTGCACACAATGGGCTAAATGGCCAGGTCACAAGAACCCCAAGAGCTCAAACTAGGTTGGGGGAGAGCTATTAGAGGGCCTGTTCTTTAACTTGTAAAGAGTATGGCGCTCTTTCACACGTGGTCATGGCTTTACATCCCATCCCGGCCTTTCCAAGTCTATCGATAGGAGAGGGTTAGAACAGATAAATACAAATTTTGTCACAGGTAGTACTCGAACGTTCAGATTACGAGTCTGACGCACTACTGACTGTGCCAAATCCCTTCCCAGGTATATAGGAGCAGGGCGAAATTAAAGCATTCTGGCATATTGTGAGCTGCGTTGTTTTACCTCTGAGGACACTATATCTCTGAGTTTTACCTCTGAGGACACTATATTTTTGCACAAAGTAAGCTAAATGACCAGGTCACAAAACTCCCAGGGCTCAGAGTAGGTTGGGAAAGTGACTCCTCTGGAGAGCTATTAGGAAACAATTGAACTTTAACGTGCAAGACTATGTCAGATTCTCGTTTTACACATCAACCTGAAAAAATGAGACTGGGAAATAAATAAGAACAACAAACCTCTTGGTAATAAATTCGATTTAAAAATTGACCAGAGGTGGGGATGGAACGAACTTTCAGTACTATAACGCAAATTCTGTTTTTATTTTCTGTATTAGTTCTGATTTTTCCTGTACTTTTATTTATTTCTAGTTTTTACCAGCATCTTGCTTCTTTAATAACAGTTTTTGTTTCAACTATTTTTATTCCTCACTTATAATATTCTCGTGCACTTCTTTCTTTAATACCGGTTTTTATTTGCATTTTTTCCCTTTTTTCTAAATATTTGGTAGGCATTTTTTTTTCCAGTTTTAGATTTTGTCTCGATTTCTTTCTTTGGTTGTGATTTTGCCTTTCTTCTCCCTTACTAAACTTTGACACTTTGATGGAAAGATTTCAATCTGCAAAATTCAGAGGTAAAATGCAGCATTTCTATCTTAACCTACTATTGAGAGCCTTATACGGACTCAAAACGTTTATGCGAAAACCTTGATTTCGTTTTAATTTACAGATAGAGGAACAAATTGAACGATTTCGTATTCTACGCGAAAGTCTTCGTAGGATATTTGGGCAATTTTTTCAAAAGCAGTTCACAGAGTGGTTTTGTGCGACCTTCACGAAAAATAAGTAATAATATTTTCTAAATGAGGTTGTGATTCAAAAGGACGAATTTGTAATGATTTTGCGACTTTCAAGGGAGAATAATATCTTCTTTGTCAGGCTCATGCACCCATTTTAAATTCATGTTTAAACAAGTAGAAGACCAATTTCTAATCTGTCATCATGAGCTAATACGCTGACAGTTACAGATTACTGTATCGCCATTAATTGCCATAAACACAATAAATAATTCACAAACCAAATAAATACGCTATAGAATATATGTGTTTGACAATTGCATATAACATTCTACAGCACTCATCCGTAGGCAATTATTATATAAATTTTAAAGTAGGAAAGACGATTTATTTTTATATATGTACACATTTACAATTTTTTTCAAGTAGGTAATGACGTCCATGAAAGCGTCCCAGTGTCGTGACACCTTGACCCATCTGTCAAGTTTCACCTTTGCACAAACAAATGGAGTTGCAAGCATCCCAAGGCTGAATAAAAGAATTGGAGGCTGTTAGAAGAAAGGTGGGAGATTTACGCCAGACATATGTTATTAACTTATGTACAGTATGGACTCCCTGCAAGCAGATCCAGTTCAATCTCCTTGCCAATTAAGGGCCTTTTCTTTAGAATTCAAATCTCGAGATCGGGGTTAAGTTGAGGCAATATTTAGATATGTTTTCAACTAATTGTTATTTTTGAATTTACAATTCAGATTACCAAACTGGTGTGATGCAGTCTGCCCCCTTTAGTGATGTGAGCAAAATATGCTTTTGCACTTATCAATTTTCATCTGGAAATTACCCTTCAATCAAAGGCTTAATTTTATAATGCACAATAATGCAAACAAGTTTACCTGGAACAGAAGGTAAACTGATGTCTCTGTTATTATAGGAAGTATTGCGACACATATTTTAAAAATAAGGATTTTTCTAGAAGTATTATTATCCCTAAGAACAACTATTTATTATAGAAAATGTTACAAATTTCAGTCTTCAGTCTGACATATAACAGAAACATTCCCAATTCTAAGCATTTCAGTGGCATTTCATCTGTCCTGGGATCTGGTTAATATTCAATTTAAGATAAACATGGCTGGAAAATAAAAAACAGCAACACTCTTAGTATAATATCGATTTAAAAATTGGCGTAAAGTGGGGATGGGACGAGCGTTCACTATCAAAGTACAAATTCCTTTCTTTTCTGTATTGCTTGCAATTCCTTGTTTTCCTGCATTTTTCTTAGTTACAATTTTTCCAACAATTCCAGTTTCCTCCTGCAATTTTATTCATTTCTAGAATAAATTTCACCTGAATATTATTCCTTTAATTCTTAGCATTCAGATTGTGATGTTATTAAGAGCAACGTTAAAGAAAGTAATTCATTTACCTTCATTATAAATAATGGGAGTAGAACAAACAAAACTGTTAAGAACATTTCTCAACTGTTCTGTCCATTTAGCCATGACAGAATTCTCATCTTCAAGGACCATACCACTTTTATCCCTCAGTCAATTGTATGCCAGTCAGTTTTTTCCACAAAAAAAAATATTTACAACTCTATGTTGTCTAACTGTTATCTTTGTTAATCAAGCTATATAAATAAAGATTCCCATACACTTTTATCTGATCGTTTAGACATTTATTAAGTTCTCCGTAATTCTATTTTTCAAACAAATAGCGTATTGCTTCAGTTGATCCCTATTTCAGAAATAAATTCCCTCACTCGAATGACTCCTCTATTCTGTTTCTTTTTTGTCAAAAAAGGTGCTATGGATTTCAAAATACCATGTGCAGAAAGGTCCCATTCTTCAGCAACCTTAATTAAAGCAAACCACGATTATCATCATCTTCAAGAAGTCATGGGTTACGGAGGTCCAATCAGACCGTGAAATTTAGTTCTCCAATCATATCTGTCCTGAGCTATATCTGCTGCATCTAGCCACTGTGCACCAATTCTAACAAGTTCCTGTTTGACATTGTCTGTCCACCGCATCCTAGGTCTCCCCCTCTCTCTGAGGCTTTTAGCCACACTGTTCATAACCCTATTCGCCAATCTATAATTATCCATACGGACAACATGGCCAAACCAACGGAGTCTCTCTCTGCACAATATGCTGCTTAAAGGAGGTTGCAAACTCCTTTGCCTAACCTCATCATTAGTTACAAAGTTGAACCACCTAATGCCCAAGATACTGCGTAAGCATCTCGAATCAAAAGCATCTATTTTCCTGTTATCTTGTTTACAAAGTGTCCACGTTTCACTACCATAACTAACCCTAGAAAGAACCACACTATTATACAGTCTAATTTTAGTCTTTAGGTGTAAACGCCTATTTCTCCACACTCTTCACAGATTCTTAAAAGTCCCGGCAACAATCCCTATTCGTCTGTTAATCTCATGCTGCACATCACCAATATCAGTTACATAGCTCCCAAGATCATTAAACTATGACACATGATCATGACTGCAACCATTCAGATTAACTGAATCACAGCTTTGCCAAAGGGGTTAAATCATCAGAAAATCTAAATCGGAAATTTTCGTTTATACAGATCATTGAAAGCCAAAATCTTTTCCTCGCAGTGAATTTCGCATAACATAATCGATAACCAAACTAAAGAGGAAAGCAGAAACACTGCACCCTGTAGAACACCAGAAACAATGTTAAACCAATTGGTACAAGCCTTACCACCTCTCACACCTGACTCTGCATTATTATAGAGAGCTTTCATTATGTTAACTAACTTGTTTGGTATGCCATATGATCTCACAATGAACCGCAAATTATGACGATCAACAGAACTGACAGCCTTTTGGAAATCAACAAAGCTAGCAATTAGAGATTTCTAAAAACTCTAAATATTTCCCAAGAATCTGCCTAAGTGAAAAAATCTGATCTACACATTCTCTACCACTTCTGACTCCACATTGCTCATCACGTAATTGCCCGTCAACCATATTCTTAATTCTATTAAGCACAATCATGCAAAGAACTTTATCTGGAACATAGGGTAAGCTGATACCCCTATAGTTATCACAAGAACTGCGATCATCTTTTTTGAAAATAGGGATAATAATAACTCTGGTAAAATTCTTAGAAACCATGCCTTTATCATAAAAGATAATCAATATTTCAGTCATCCAAGTGGTAATTGAAATATTCCCAGCTCTAAGCATTTCCATAGTAGTTTCATCTACCCCTGGAGATTTATGTAGTTTAAGTTTAGAAACAGCCAAAATAACTTCCGACTGTGATATACGGCCAACATTAAAGCCAGTAATGCATCTATTATCATTACAAGCAATGGGAGTAGAACCAACCACATTGCTTAGAACAGTGGTGCTCAACCTTTTATGTTTCTCGTACTCCCTGGAAATGTGTATGTAAGTGGCGTACCCCTTGTGTAGATAGATAAAACTATAGTTATAGTATAACAACGGGGATAAAATAAAACATACTATCTAGCTACCTTTGAGCACTCACCACGTACCCCAAAATATTTTACCGCGTACCCCCCAGGGGTACGCGCATCACACGTTTAGAACCGCTAGTTTAGAACATCACTGAAATGCTCAGCCCACCTAGCCATGACATATTCTCACCTTCTATAACCTTACCTAGTTTATCTTTCAATCCCTGTATGCCTGTCCGTTTTCTACCACATAAAACATTAACTATCTGGTACAGCTCCCTGCTGTTGTGCTGTCCTCGACTTCATCATTCTCGACCTTATCAGCCCAAGTCATCAAGCCAAATATTCTTTTCAGCAGTTAACTGATCCTTTACATGTTTATTAAGCTCTCTTTAAAGCTTTTTATTAGGACAAGTAGGGTATTTATTAAGGACATCCCTACAGTTGTTTCTTTCTGAAATAAGCTCAAGTGCCTTTTCACTGAAATAATTCTGTCTCTTCTGCTCCTTTTTTCCGTAAAGAGTACTGTTAGTTTCCAAAAAAGCCTGTTTAAAACGGTCCCATTCTTCCTCAACTTCAGCAAACCATGACTGTCATAATGACTAAGTAACCTGTCATGGAAAGCTTTAGCTATAACTGGGTCTTTCAGAACTTTAGTATTAAAGCTAAATTTTTAAACCCTAGCACAACATTTTTAAGTTTAAGTTGCAAGACACTTTTAACAAGGTCATATTTTTATGCAGCCCATCGGGTGAAACCCATGTGTACTTATGTATGTCGCGGTGTTTGTAATAAGTGTTAGTTATTCTGAATCCATTGAGTTTACTCAGCTGTAGGACCAACCCAAAAGGGCCTATTACTCCTCCCCAAAAGGGCCTATTACTCCTCCCCAAAGGTCAGAGTCAGTACCAACTTTGGCATTGAAGTTACCTAGAACAAAGGTAATATCTCCTTTCTTGACAGAATTCAAAGTATCCTGAAGTTGTCCGTAAAACCTATCCTTCTCCTCCTCATCGACATCCTCAGTGGGGGCATAATGCTAAATAATAGACTATCGTAAGCTTCGGCTTATTTTTTGGTTTTTCAGAGATTTGGTATTAAAGATAATTCTTTTAATCTTAACATTTATTGAGCTTCAGTTACAAGACACTATCAACAATATAATGATTAGACTCAATATCGGCTCCCTATATTACCTGGCGTTTCTAACAGAGCTAGCCCATTTGCTGTTAATTCATATTCAATGATAATTTTGGCTGTTATCTTGTTTAGTAAAGAAATATTTAAGATTTCCGTATATGATACTTACCTATCCATCTGGTGTCTTGCCCCAAAATGTCGTGGTGTAACTTTCGAATTCCTATGTAAGGATATGAAGAGAATAATCTTTGTATACAATACTCGCAATCCACGTAGCTACAGAAAGAAAATGGTTAGTAGGATTTTTAAAGAAACTAGATTTATTGAGAGGAGTAACGCCAACAACATCAAACAGCCTCGAATCGCAAGCATCTGTTAAAGACCCTTTTCCTCACCGATAAAAACTTAAATTATCCTTGTAACAATATAAAAACAACCTCTGTAATTGCACCTTTTCAAGAAACCGGATTAAAGGAAAAGCTGACCTACCTGAGACACATTAATCCAATTTAGGGTCGGCGAGGCCCATAGATGAAGGGTTCAGGTGCCTGCAATGGCCTTTGAAGTATTATCCATCAGCTGATATAAAGTGTCCTGTACATCTGTTCATTTGGAACTTGACACACAACAGAAAGCACAACGAAAGATTTTCGCTTAATGAAGGTACGCAGATAAAGCAAGTTAAAGAGCTATTTAGAATTGGGTCGTTTTAATATTAATTTTGTGCACACAATAGGCTAAAAGCAGACTCAAAATGACTCCAAGGGCTCAGAAAAGTCTGGGGAAAGTGACCCACTGAACAACTCTTAGCAGACAGATGTAAGTTTCTTATTAAGAATATTCAGCATATTCTTTAACATACACAGGGTGTGTATCTGCTGCACACGGAGCCATGGCTTAACATCCCATCCGATGGACGGTGATATTTCCAAACTTATCTGTGCCACCTTTGTGACCGAGGGTAGGGTTTAGTGGAGAAATTTCAACGTTGAAACATTCGGGACTCGAACCTTCCCAGGTTCGAATGGAGGATTTCGAGTCGAACTGGAGGTTACAAGCCTAGAGAGCTACTGACTGAGCCAATCTCTGCCCCCAAGGATCCATTAGAGATTCTGGTTGTTTAAAATGATCAACAAGACCCTATGAAGTTGAGTACTACTCACCAGGTAATTAAGAAACAAATAAATAAATTATCCATATAAGATAAGATCGATAAGCCTAACTAATCTGGTAATCCTACCCATCCTTTGCCTTTCAGAAGAGAATATCTCTTTTGAAAGGTGCTAACGGCCTGCACCACTAGAAGGCGGGATCAGACTTTAGGTGCTAGGCTGTCCGGTTCTGTGCATGAACACAGGGCTTTCCTTCCTGCATATTCCCATCTACCATTTAGAGATTTTATACTACAGTAAGTAAATACAAATAATCGTAATAACGTTGAGCATAAGATATTGTGTACACCTTCTATTAAAGATCATGTTATAAATTTTAACTTCTGAAACTTTATTCGAAAATCGGGTAGTCCAATTTATTTCGTTACCTATTTCAGAAGTCTTACCTTACATAACTAAGAGATGATATAAGTAAGTTAAACACATGTTAACCACTATTCGGTCTTATTGGGTCTTGTATGAGAAGACCTGTAAAAGCTAGGAATAGCTTCTGGGATTCTTCTCTGTCGTATATGCCCATACCAAACGAAAAAAAAAAAGGATTAATAGACTAATGACAGAGGAGAAATCTTTAGGTTGTTAAATCTGACATATAATGTGCTTCTGAGAAATATAATGCACTCAGTTCTATAAAAGCTAAATATGCTCACTCATATGAGTTAAGTTTTAACAAAATAACTTTTTAATGCATATATATGTATTGAAATACAGAAGTACAACTATTATATTTAGGAATGCAGAACACACTTTTGTCCTTCATTTTACCTAAAATAAATGACCTACATAATCGATGCAACCATATTACCCATATTTCAAAGACCTCTGAAGAATTCGGTTACAAACATCGCCACTCTAAAAATTTGTAATTTTATAGTAACAGAAAAAGGCATGCTGTTGAAAAAAACATAACAACAGATGTAAGCATACAGGAAGAACAATAAAAAAAAGAGTTTTTCTTTATTCCTGTAATACTTTAGAGGGTTAATTGAAGTAAAGATAATAAAAAGCTACCGTAACTAGAAAAAAAGACGCAGTGTGCGGTTCACGTCCAAATAATATAAAAATAATAATAAAAAAAAGTAATAGAAATGATTTGTATTCTAATATGATGGCAAACCTTGCAATTCGTTGTATTTTTATAAACACTGATTTAAAAGAAACAAATCCATCGATGTTTTCAAGTGTTTACTGTTTGCTAGACATCAGGATGGATAAGGGATGCTGGAATGGTCGACACTTTGGATCACCCATTTGCGCAAGGGAGATTCATAAAGGTGAGTAAAAGAACCGAAGGGACCAAGGGAATTTGACCTAAGGAAGGCAGAAAAAAGGACCATTAACGAATAGCCTACCCAGAAAATGCTGCAAGTCTGCCGAAGCGGGATAGCTGCTTTCCAAGTTACAGCATGATCCTTTCTTACAGTTTCCTGAAATTGCCTGCAATAAAGAGGGGTGCCTTCATGAGAATGCTTCCGAAGTTACAAGACCATCTAAGGATTTGTAGTTTAGAGCCCAGAACGGAGCTGTGGACACAGAAGTAGCCCATTTTGCCAACTTTAGAAATAATGCATTAAAAACAAAAGGATAAAAGAAAAACTTGCTCCTAGAACATTTATTGTCGTTATTTGTTTGTTTGAGTGTTTCGCCGGAAAGTACTCACACGCCAAAAGGTTAAAAACTTTTTGGCAAGTATTTTTTTATATCCTTTTCTCGAAGAGGTCTCGGCGTTATTAAATCAACGTTAATAATAGACGAGGATAAATAGTATTTTTCTTTCTTAAGAAAAAAAAATCGAATGATGACGTTGCTTCGCTAAGTACCGAGTTTTAAAATAAACTATTAATTTCCTCAATGAAATTTAACCGTTAGAAATATTATATTTGTATTTGTAATGCGTGTTCTGCTGTCTTGAAATGAATGCTGTATCCGGATGTGGCTCAAAGAAGTGGTTTATTGGACAGGAAATATATTCTCTTGGCACATTAAAAACACGTGAATGGTTTTAACAGTCTTCTCTTTATCACTAGCAAGCACTGTTTCTCTTCACTCACCACTGCTCTGATGCCAGAGTTGGCTCAGTCGGTATGTGACAGCCAGGCTAATAATCTTCATTTCCCAGGTTCGAGTCCCAACTGTGCCAGCTTTGAGATTTATCTCTGCTAACTCTCACTCTTGCCCACCCTCAAAAAGGGCACACTGATGTACTTGGAATGGGCATCGTCCATTGGATGGAACTTGAAACCATGACCGTAACAGCCTGCTTCTTGTCTGACTGGGGATTTACCGACTTTACGGTGTCAAGATCAATCCTTGTGACTCGAATCTTTCTTCTCCGTTGTGGTGAGCTACTTTTCTGCTGAGTTTCATATATCCTGTGGCTTTGTCCGAAGGAAGTTTACCCCTGAATTGTCCAACGAAGTGTGCTAGAGAACGATACCTTATTCGCGTTAAAGAACACGCTGGATGGCCTTGACGGAGGATATTATCTGTATTCTAATGACTGGCCGGTGAGTCTCTTCCCCTAACACTTTTTGAGTCCTTGTGGTCTTTCAGACCTGGTCATTTTGCCCGACGGGTGCACAAAAGCGCCACACGGTGTAAAATAACCCAACACAACACTTTCTGAATCCTGATATCGTATTTTCGGAACTCCGAATTCTGGTGCTGAAGCATAATGATCATTAAGATCACTGTGAAGCAGAAACGAGAGCTCTCAAGAAGGGCTGAATTGATAATTTTGTTGTCCCTGTAGCGGTGGAACTGTAAATTTTAGATATTATGGAAAATATTTACTGAATATTTAACCACTATTAAGCTAATTATTAAGTATGGGTGTAGAGGAAAAATTGTCTTCAGCCGGGTGGTATTTGAACCCACGACCTCTTGATGACATTGATGTACTTGGCAGAGCACCTGACATGTCACCAGGAGGTCATGGATTAAGATTCCATAGGGCTCAAGACAATTTTTCTCCTATACCCATCTTCATACTGTTACTTAAAGCAATTTAATAGTGGTTAAATACTCAGTAAATCAGTGATGAGTTGTAAATTAATTTGTCTAACTACAGGAAATAGTTTGTATGCTCAAAGTTAAGCCACGTTTGTGAACAAATGTCTCAAAACTGTATATATAAGGAGCCGTAAAAGGCTTCTCTAAACCCGAAGTTACCCTCTTCCAGCAACTGCAATATTTGTTATGGTCTCTCTTATTATTAAACTATATGGTATATATATATATATAAAGAGCCTTAAAAGACTTCTCTAAACACAAAGTTATTCTCTTACAGTAACTGAAATATTTGTTATTGTTTCACCATTGAACTCAGGTAATACTTATTTTGTGAATACTAATATTTTCTCAGTGATGGAACAAAACTTAGATCCTTATAAGGGTGAGGAGATCCTGTGCCTCTCATCTCTCCTTCACCTTTGGGTGAGGGGTTGCCTCAATAATAGCGCGCTAAGAATGTAGGCTGATGTTTCAGGATTCGAGTCTTTCTTGTGAAGGCACTGATGCTTTACACCGCTAACCCTCACTCAGATGTAGCGATACATGGAACATCAAGAGACTTGGGAAGATTCAGAAAGGAAACTAAACGATGGCTCCATGCTCAACAGAGCTATACTCCGTGCATTTTAAATAACACGCTGGATTTCTTTGGCGGGAAGTTTCCATCTGTTTCTTAACAATTGTCCAGCGAATTCTCTTTATTTATTGAACTCTGAGCAGTTGAGGCCCTTGTAAAAGCTTTCAGCTCACTGAGAGAAAAAAAATAGTGTCTTTCAGAAAACCCAACCTCGTTTAGTCTTTTACAAAAAAAAAAAACTTCACAAAGTCGATATTACCCATTTGATTTCCATTTTGGCGAACGACTAGCTGATTTGAAAAAGTGTCTCATATATATTTCGCAGATTAAATTGCAAATAGCAAAAGACATTTGTCAAAGGGTAAATTATATCGTTTACAACTGAGAAAATAGTGAGCTCTCAGTCAAAACTTCGGCCTATGATGCATAGCACTTCTACTTAAGCTCTCAAGTGCATGATAACTGTATTTAATCTTTAGCGCAACTCCATTAGTTGCAAGGGTCTGAGGAATGGACTTGGAACTACAAACCACAGCTGCAGTTCTCAAGATTGATGAGATATTCACGTCATTGCATCAGTTTTCTCAGCACCGAGGACTGTCTTTCCGTGACCTCTCAATTGTTCCTTTTGACACGTCTCATCTCTTCTCTGCTTGTGTTCGTAAATGAGTAATGACTTCGAGGCCAGGACCCAACTATTCCATAACTTTTCCTATTGGCACATCATCAGTCAGCAAAGTAAAGGTTTAGTAGCCCTTAGGTTGATTTGTCTCGCATTTGCAAGACTCCCAAGCATTACCCTGCTGGGAAGATGTTTTTCTAATCTTGCTATACAGTGCCTTGGCAAAATAATAAGGCGATCTCCATGTTATGCCACTGGAGAAATAAGTGCTCCGCAATTTCTAAAACAATATTTTTATTTTTAAATATTACTGAAGGAAAATCCTTATTTAAATCTAGATTTTAATTTTCGACGGTTGGGTTGGGTTGTTTTACCTCTGAGCGGCACTTTTTTGCACACCATGGGCTAAATGGCCAGGTCACATGGACCCCGAAGGCTCAGAGAAGGTTGGGGGAGGGGACCCACTGGAACAGCTGTTGGGAGACAGATGGTAACCTCCTGTCAAGGACCATACAACGTGTTCTTTAACGTGCACAGGGTATGGCTCTCCCGCACACGGAGCCACGGCTTAACGTCCCATCCGACTGACGGCGGCCTTTCCAAGCCATCGGTGTCCCCTACTGACCGTGGGTAGGGCGGGAAATTTTGCAGAGATAAATCTCAACGCTGACCCAGCTGGGACTCGAACCTGAGAACTACAGATTACGAGCCTAGCGCGCTACCGACTGAGCCACCCCCGCCCCGTTTTCGACGGTATTCAGTATTTAATTACTTTTGAAAATTCGGATGGTTAAAAGAACAATGCGAGTCATAAGAATTTATTTCAGAAATTATTAAAACTTAATGAAAATTATTTTCAACTATTTAACAAAATAAATGAATATTTCAGAAATCTCTCACTGATAATTCTTTCAATGTTCTCCAGTTTTCTATACGATTCTTAACGCTTTAATTGATGCTGTTAAATATTTCTTTAGCTTTCATAAAATTTTGCTTTAAATACTGATTGTATATTTTGATATTCAAGATTTGTAGAGACTTCAATGTAAACCATTATTATTTGTGATCATCATTTTGAAACCCAAAGCTTATTTATTATATATATATATGGTATTCATGTTATAATTACGTTAATAATTTTAAGATATAATAAAGATATATTAGGATGTAATTTTACCGTTGACAAAAGTCTTTATCTATTTGCAATTTAATCTGGCGAAATACACTGCTGGCCATTAAAAGTGCAACACCAGGAAAGACAGAGATATCAGAGCTATATTTACCGAATGCATAGCTTATGTTACAATGATCAAATGATTACAAATACAACTCGGTTAGAGTTGTGGAATACAAAGAAATCAGTATCTTGTGTAGTCATCATGAGCAGCAATAACCGCTGCTACACGATCCGGCACTGAGAGGATGAAGCGTCGGATGTGTGTTTGGGGAATGTCAGTCCATGCAGTTTCGATACGCAACCAAAGTTCATCGTTTTCGTTTTTTTTTGTTCGTCGTTTGCTGCTGTTGGTGTCTGGTGTGCTAGTCGTTGTGAGAGCATGGACCAGACATGTTGAATTGGGAAGAGATCTGGTGAAGGCGTAGACTAAGGCAGAAGTATCACATGATGGCTATCCAGGAATTTTTGGATGATGCATGCCACATGTAGTCGGGCATTGTCCCTGTTGGTAAGTGGCACCAGAGAGCCCCTGAAGATAAGGTGCGACCACAGGTTACAAAACCTCAGTGATGTAACGCTGGTTGTTCAAAATACCAGTAATGCGTACGAGGCGTATGCGTGAATGGAGTTCAATGGCACCCAAGTCCATAACACTAGGGACCATACCTGTATGGCACTGCATCATGCATGTCTCACTGAGCCTGTCGTTGCGTGAAAAACGAATGAGAGGATAGACATCTTGTGTTCATGGCTAAGAATGATCGTTAGTCACATCAAACACCTCAGGGTGTGTTGCATATCAACCAGTGTCCGCACGTATGGTTCGATGTCGTTTGCAGCAATGGGGCATTTTTGACACACATGACTGGAATTACTCTTACGTTGAGAAAATATAAAATATCTACATGGCCTGGATCTTATGAAATAACATAAGATGTTAAAACATCTTATTGCATTAATTGGGCTGCAGATCAATTAATGCAATAAGGTGTTGCAATAATTGAACAAAGATATTACTGCAGCCCAATTAAAACTTTTGCTAACATCTTTTAATGATCTCTAGATTAAAAGGACATTTCAGCAAGACTAAAAACTACATGCATTGTCCCTATATGTATTTGTGGAAGAAGAAGAATTCCCAAGTATAGAAAAATCGAATTTTGTAAGTACTAATGTGATTGTTAGCAAGGAAAATTAAATGTTTCGATATAACTAAAGGCTGTTTTCTGTTAATTAATCACACAATGCTGTAAATAATTTTTCATGCAGGAACTATTATGATATATAGTATTTCTTTACGAAAATGATAATTTCTGATAAATAAGTAAAGAGAATAACAATGCATAATTTGTTTTCAAAATATTGTCAGAAAAGCAAAATGAAAATTGAAGAAAAATTAAATTGATATGGGCGTATATACTGAAACAGAAGTAATAACCATTAAATTTAATTGGAAGAAACAAAAATAATAAATATTAATTAGCTAAAGTAAGACTTATCCATACAAAATATATCAATTAGTTAATAGTTTCTACACACCACACACATTTCTGTAATATATATATATACTAAAACATTAAACTCCAAAATGGAATAACTAATAAAAATAATATTTTATACTGATATTTGTTCTCTAAAATATCGTGCCAGTTTTATTTCATTTCCATAAGCATTTAGTGAAGTAATACACTCGAAACTGTCTTGCGCACCTTAATTATCAGCGTGAAATATTAGAAAGTTTTAAATCTCACCCCCTACCCCAGAGGCTAAATTTTCGAACCCTCCCCTAAATTAATTCTCTCAACCCTCCCCCATCCTGAAATTTAATCCTGGGTTACGTGCATGACAAAAGCCACAATATATATATATATTGAAATTTTATTATACGTACATATATATGTTCTTTCTCAATCAAATGGATGTTCCTCTTTTCATCAAGGACGGAATTGGGGTTAGCGTAGTTAATCACTGACGTTGCGACTACCATCTGAGCTATCACCGCCCCTGCCTAGTGGTTTCTCTGCTTACATTAATATGCTCACCCCACCTGTTTAGAAACGTGAGTCGCCACTGGTGAATAGTAAATGCACAGAGTTACCTTTTGACACAGAAGTCAATATATCAGGGAGTAGTTTTGTGAAAAAATGAGTTTTACCAAATCGCCCCAGGTCTATCCAGATTTATGCCAAAGCGTTCTGCGTTTATAAATATTCATCATAGCAAGAAATTCCAATTTTATTTCTTGCTATGAGGTATCAAAAATATTCTTTTTGCAGGAATCCACGTGAAACAGAAAAAAAGCCACTTTGTTCCTTGCGTTATTTTATTTTGCATATTTTTTCTTCAAAGAGACTGCAATATAAATAAACGAATTTGAAGTTGGTAATAAAATGTAAATAAAGAGAAATATGTTGTTCGGAGGGGAGACAAATTTTTCGGTCACATTAACTCCACATTTCGCTAAGAAAAATTTGTTGACTAAAAATATTAAAACGTTTTGTATGAAAATAGCATGCACCTCCACTTTAATTCGATATTGTTATGAGTCATTTTTACATACATACATACATACAAAATCCCCATGCAGCCATGGACTAAGGAGGTTCAACCTGTGAAATTTTCTTCCCCAGACGTGTCTCTTCGGAGCTACAGCTGCTGCATTTGGCTACTCTAGAACAATTCTAGCAAGGTCCTTTTGACATTGTCTGCCCATCGCTTCCTAGGTCTTCCCTTTTTTCGGAAACCTTCAGGCACACTGTTCATAAACCTGTTTGTTAATCTGCAGCTATGAGTACGGGCAACATGGCCAAATCAACGCAGTCTCTCTCTGCACAATGTGTTGCCCAAAAGAGGTTGATGACTCCTTCTTCTAACCTCATCATTACATACAAAGTCAACCACGTAATATCTAAGATACTACGTAAGCATCTAGAATCAAAGGCGTCACGTTTCTTGTTATCCTGCTTATAAAGGATAAATTATAAGCATATTTCGATACCATAACTAACCTTAGAGAGACCCAAACTGTTATATAGCCTTAATTTTAGTCTTTAGGTGAATACGCCTATTTCGCCATAGATTCTTAACAGTCCTAGCAGCAATCCCTATTCTACTATTAATCGCATGCCGCACATCACCAGTATCTGTTACATAACTCCCAAGATAATTAAACTGAGATACTTGCTCAAGAGTGCAGCCATTCAAAGCAACAGAAGCACCATCTGCCTGAAGAATTTTTCATCACTTAATTTTTTCTCTCTTTATCACCAAACCTATTGTATTACCAGTCTCGTCAGCAGCCCTAATGAACGAATTCATCTCATCAACATCATTAGACAACTGAGCCAAATCATCTGCATAATTTAATCAGAAATTTTGGAATCTCTAGATCATTTAAGACCAAAATCTTTCCTTGCAAAGAATTTCTCATAACATAATCAATAACCAAATTAAAGAGGAAAGGAGACAGAATGCACCCTTGTCTAATTTCACTCGCAAGGCTAAAACAATCGCTGCAAGACGTACCAACTCTCACACACGATTCAGTGCTATAATAGAGAGCTCTCATTACACTAACTAGCTTATAAGATATTCCATATGATCTAACAATCAACCTCAATTTACGTCGATCAACAGAGTCAAAAGTCTTTTTGAAATTTATAAATCTAGCAACCACAGGTTTCTGAAACTCCAAACATTTCTCAAGAATCTGCCTAAGTGAAAATATTTGATCAATACATCCCCTACCACTTCTGAATCCACACTATTCATCACGCAGTTGTCCATAACCACATTATTAATTCTATTAAGCATAATCATGCAAGGAACTTTACCTGGAACAGAAAAGAAACTAGTTTCCTTATAATTATCACAAGAACTGCGATTACCTTTTTTTTAAAAAATGGGACAAAAATATCCCTAGTAAAATCCTTAGGAACAACACCTTTATAATAAAAATATTCAAAATCTCATTCAGCCATGTTGTCACATGGCTGAATGAGATTTTGAATATTTTTATTATAAAGGTGTTGTTCCTAAGGATTTACAAATGTTCCCAGCTCTAAGCATTTCAGTGGTGATTTCGTCCACCCCTGGGGATTTATGCTGTTTTAATTGAGAGACAGCCAATACAACTTCGAAGTGTGATGTAAGGCCATCATAAAAGCCAGTAATGGCTCTATTCTTATAAAAATAATGAGAGTAGAAATAATCACATTATTTAGAACATTTCTGAAATGTTCAACCCACCTATCCATCATAGAATTCCCACCTTCCACCACCTTGCCATGTTTATCTCTCAATCCCTGTGTACCTGTCTGTTTCTTCTCACATAAAACATTAACAAACTGATACAACCTCTGCTGTTATGCTGTCTAACTGCTTCCTGTGTTTTGTCAACCAAGCTTATTATCAAGCCAAAGGTTATTATCAGCTGTTAACTTATCCTTTACTCGTTTATTAAATTCGTTGTTATGCCTTCTCTTAGGACAGTAGGGTGCTGATTCATATTAATCCTGCACTTCCTTCTTTGAGAAATAAGTTCCATAGCCTTGTCACTCAAATAATTTTGTTCCCTCTGTTCCCTTTTACCCAAAACTATACTGTTGGTTTCAAGAAAAGCCTGTTTAAACTGATCCCATTCTTTCTCAAGTTGAGTCGTAAGCAAACCACGATTGTCATAATAACTAAGTAGCCTATCATGGTATGTTTTGTCTATATCTGAATCTTTCAGACCTTCAGTATTGAAAGTAATTTTCTTAACCTTAGCACAACATTTATTAAGCTTCAGCTGCAAGACACTTTTGACCAAGTAAAGGTCAGACGCACTTTCGGCTAACCTGTATGATCTGGTATTCCTAACTTAACTGGCCCATTTGCTGCAAATTAAAACATAATCTATCAAATTCTTGTGCAACTCATCAGGTGAAACCTACGTATTTATAAATGTCCCGGTGTTTGTAGTATGTATTAATTATTCGCAAACCATTAACTTTACTTATCTGTAGGAGACGTTCCCCATTGCCATTGGAACTACTAATGCAAAAGGGACCTAAAACTCCTGCCCAAAGATCGGAGTCAGCCCCAACTTTAGCATTGAAGTCACCTAGCACAAGAGAAATATCTCCTTTCTTCATAGAATTCAAAATATACTGAAGCTGGCTGTAAAACGCATCATTCTCGTTGTCGTTAGAGTCCTCTGTGGGGTCATAACAGCAGATGACATTCAAGTCTTCAATTTTTGTTTTAAATTTTGCTCTAAGAAATCTTTTATTGATGCAGTCATATCCTAGAAGAGCATCACTGTCGTGTCTGCTGAGAAGCAAACCTACAATTTGGAGATGCTTTCCATCCTCCCTCCCTGAAAAGATAAATTTAAAGTTATTTTTAAGTATCTCACCTTTACCTGTCCATATGGTCCCTTGAAAGCCTAGAATATCTACGTTATAACGCTAGAATTCCTTCGTGAGGACATCAAGGGAATAATATATCCATAATGTCCTCACGTTCCACGTTCCTGCAAATGATTAGTAGGATTTTTAAAGAAACTAGATTTATTGAGATAGGTAGGACCTACAATATCAAACAGCTCCCTGATCACAGGCATGGGGCAAAGACCTGTTCCTCCTCCACTAAAGGCTGAAGTCACCGATGCTGGTAGGAACTTCAGGCACCATTTTTTCAAGTGGGACTGCCTGAGACACATTGCCTGAGAGCCGTATGGCCTGCCTGAGATACATTACTCCAGTTTAGGATTGACGATGCCCAACTAGCTGAATGAGGTTTAGGTAGCTTGCGATGGCCTTTGATCAGGTTTATCCACTAGCTGATATAAGGTATCCCATGCCTCTGTTCGTAGGGCTTGGCAACCCAGAAGCAAACAGAATAAATATATATCTCAAGAGTCAAGAATGACCAGGCTTTTTTTTCCCTTCATTTATTTATTAATCATTAAAACATAATACAATATATATTCTTTACTCTTAATTGCTCAAGAGCATTTAAGCTCATACGGGCTAACAAAAAAAATATTAAAATGAAATATCTTTTCAATTTACAATTTAGGTTTTACTTGTTTTTATTTCTTAAAAAAATAAAATAATTACATTTTAATGGTCCCATACATATAACGAAATGGCTAGTACTTATGTCACTTCAGAATCATAAATAGGCTATCGATATTATGTATATTCTCTAAATAATCAGCAATGAGTGATTAAATTTTTAAATTTGATGAAATTATTTTCAATGTTTTTAGTGACTGGAAGGGAATTAAATAATTTCGGTACTAAATAAACTTAATATTTACAAAGCTTTTTTATTTGCAATTTGCAAAAGAAACATTTTACCGTAACTCGGCAAAAATGTGGTGTCGTTTGCTAAGTTACTCTCTTGCTATTAATAAAGAAATTCATTAAGACTTTAAAAGCAAATAAATGTTTACATGGTAGGATATTGCAGCAATTTAACGTTATAATATATACATTATGTTGAAAAACGTGTCCGGTCACTTCCATGTTATGTGTATGGAAAGCCACTTTTAAAGCTCCCTAACATTGAAAATAAATCTTTTACGTAGAAACTGTTGTTGGCGATATATTGTAGATGTCACTGAAATCTCTCTAAATATATTTCCCGCAATATTCGTTTAATATTTAAAGAATGAATGGAAGCTGAAGCATTTATCTACAACTTTGGACACTTATGAAAAAATACTTCAATCGATAAAACATAACTCTAGTAACAATTTGTTCACTAATATAAATTAAATATCTGAAGTTTTTATGACGATTTTTTAAGATTTCATCAATATAGAGGCAATGTGACATGTCAATTTTCATCAATCTTCGATCAATATTTAAAGAGTCATTAAAGTGGGATCATTTAACAGCAGACGACACTGTCACATTGCCTCCAAATTGATGAAATCTAAAAAATCTTCAGACAAACTTCAGATATTTAATTTATGTTAGTGAAAAAATTGTTACTAGAGTTGTGTTTTATCGATTGAAGTATTTTTTCATAAGTGTCCAAAGTTGTAGATAAATGCTTCAGCTTCCATTCATTCTTTAAATATTAAACGAATATTGCGGGAAATATATTTAGGGAGATTTGAGTGACATCTACAATATATCGCCAACAACAGTTTCTACGTAAAAGATTTATTTTCAATGTTAGGGAGCTTTGAAAATGGCTTTCCATACACATAACCTGGAAGTGACCGGACATTTTTTAAACATCGTGTATTAGAAACTGCTATATTGACAAATCTATTCTATATAATTTCTAACTTAATGAAGAGAGGTAGGTTCCACTGCAACTGATAATTCCACTTTGAGTTATAAATTTCATCCAGACATTTTATAACACTAGATAGGTAGTCACTGGAAGGAGAGCTATGCACCAATCCCCTGTGATGATGCATAAAATCGGCCAGGCATAGCACCTAATGTCCGACCCCACCTTCTTGTGGTGCAGACCGTTAGTACCTTTCAAAAGAGATACTCTCTTGTGGAAGTGAACGGAAGTGGAGGGCTGCCAGATTAGGGTGGCATACTGATCTGGACAACTATGGCTACTTTTCTTTTTTTCTACCCTGCTGAGGAGTGGTCAACCACACAGGGTCCTGGTGCTGACCATATAAACCCACTGGACTGGACAGATATATGGCTCTGAGCTTGATTATGGATCCTGATTTAGCTGCACTGTGGGCGTCTGTGGAGGGAAAATCTATCGCAGGCACCTGAACTCTTTGCTTCTATTGGCATCGTCAAATTCTACATTGGAGGAAGTCTACCAGTGTAGATGGCTTCAGCCTTTAGTGGTGGGGGAACGGGTGTTTGCCCCATGTTTGCGATTAAGAGGCTGTTTGTATTGTCGGCATTCCCTCTCTCAATAAACATAGTTTCTTTAAACATTCCACTAACCATTTTCTCTACATAGGTAGTTGGAATATGAGGACTCTGCACAGAGTTTTTTCTATTGATGTCCTCACACAAGAATCCACCATTAAAATTTAGATATTCTCGGATTACAAGAGACCAGATGGACAGACAAAGGTCAGATTCTTAAAAATAATCTTAAATTTCTCTTTTCAGGGAGGGACGACAATAAGCATTACCAAGGCGTGGGTCTGCTTCTCAGCAGACACGCTAGTGATGCTCTTCTAGGATATGACTTCATTAATGAAAGGTTTCTTACAGCAAAATTTCAGACAAGCATTAAAGACTTGAATGTTATCTGTTGTTACGTCCCCACTGAGGATGCCGATGAGGATGAGAAGGATAGGTTTTACGGACAACTTCAGGATATTTTGGATTCTGTCAAGAAAGGAGATATTACCCTTGTTCTAGGTGACTTCAATGCCAAAGTTGATACTGACTCTGACTTTTGGGGAGGAGTAATAGGCCCTTTTGGTATTGGTAGCTGCAATGGCAATGGGCAACGTCTCCTACAGGTAAGTAAACTCAATGGATTCAGAATAACTAACACTTATTACAAACACCGCGACATACATAAGTACACAAGGGCTTCACCCATATGTACTTATGTATATTTTATTCCGTTGTATTATTAATTAGCAGCGAATGGGCTAGTTCTGTTAGGAATACCAGGTCATATAAAAAAAAAAAAATAAATAAATACCCCCTCAAGCAGCTGCTTGCCACAGAGGTCTGACAGGAGCCTGCCAGTTTATATGCCATAATAGAAGGTCTGAGAGGATGGCAGGACCTCAGCAGAAAAACGACACGTACATCCATGCCTTACCCGGGGCTCGAACCCAGGTCCCTTAGATCAGTAGCCAAGCGCGCTAACCACTCGGCCACGGGACGGCCCAGGTCATATAGGGGAGCTGAAATTGGATCTGACCATTACTTTGTTAAAAGTAGCTTGCAACTTAAACTTAAAAAGTGTTGTGCTAGGGTTAAAAAATGTACTTTTAATATTGAAGCTATGAAAGACCCAGTTATAGCCAAAGCTTACCATGATAGGTTACCTAGTCATTAAGACAGTCATGGTATGCTTACTACTAAAGTTGAGGAAGAATGGGACCATTTTAAACAGGCATTTTTGTAAACTAATAGTACTCTTTTAGGAAAAAAGGAGCAGAGGAGGAAGAATTATCTGAGTAATAAGGCACTTGAGCTTATTTCAGAAAGAAAGAACTGCAGGAATGTCGTTAATCAATACCCTACTAGTCCTAATAGAAAGCATTACACAGAACGTAATACACGTGTAAAGGATCAGTTAGCTGCTGATAAGAATCTTTTGCTTGATGGTTTGGCTGACAAAGCCGAGGAAGCAGTTAGACAGCACAACAGCATAAAACTGTACCAGATAGTTAATGTTTTGCGTGGTAGAAAACGAACAGGTATACAGGGATTGAAGGATAATCAAGATAAGATTATAGAATGATTCGTAGATGACATGGACATCGTAGATGAAATTACTACGAAAATGCTTAGAGCTGGGAATGTTTCGGTTACCACTTGGATGACTGAAATATTGAATATCTTTTATTATAAACGCATGGTTCCTAAGGATTTTATCAGAGCTATTGTTGTCCCTATTTTCAAAAAAGGTGATCGCAGTTCTTGTGATAACTATAGGGGTATCAGCCTACTCTCTGTTCCAGGTAAATTCTTTAAATGATTGTGTTTAATAGAATTAAGAATCTGGTTGAAATCAATTGCGTGATGAGCAATGTTGATTCAGAAGTGGTAGATTGGTGTTCTACTTTTGACAAAAATATGGTCAAAACGTGTAGAAGAAATAAAATTATCTCTAGTTGGTACATTTATAAAGCTGAGATATCCATTCATAGAGAGGTAGACTTGATAAAATGTGCATAAGATTATGTACTAAATAAACTCGATAAAATTTTTAATTAGATCTATTTCTTTTTTAAAAAAATTAACAAATTCATATCAAAATAATGCATGCGAAACATGATTAATTATAAACAAACCTATTTTGCTTTTTTACCTAAAATTAGAATATATTTTACTGAATTCATATCATTAGAAGGAATTTTATTTTAGATGTTTTGAACATAGTGTTACAAATATTAAGTAGTAGCTATTGCCAAAATATTGAACTTTATTACTTCTTCGCTTTTGCGCCAAACTTCGTTTACTGTAAGAATTTGTTATAAAGATACCTTTTTCTAACTAATGAAGACATTTCTAAACATAACTTCAAACAGTGTTTAGTAAATTACATACATTTGTTACATTCGTCATTTCTATTTCAAAGTTATAAAACTTCTTATTTCCTTGCTCTCTCGTGAGAAAGCTTCGGACTCTTTAAAGCGCTTTGTAGGTGCCGCTTTAAAATGTGAGTTATTACTTTGAAAAGAATCAAAAGAGATACTTAAAAATCCAGATCTTTACAAAACACTCTCACAGAACCGACTGTCATATAACATCTCAAATGAAAGAAGGTCTGAGAAGAATGAAAGTTATTTCTCTGTTCCATCAAGTCCCAAGGAACGGTTAATGAAGACAAACACTCGAGTTACATGTTTCTCCACATGAGTGAAGATCAAATGTAAGACTAACAGCGACTGACCAAGATGAATGATACGGATTAGACTAAGGACACTTCCGGAGTCTTCCACTCATTCATAACCAGCGCAGTTAAGAGGAAAGCTTGCCTCCTAATCTCTTGGTACAGACCAACTGTACTGGAACTAATGCGTGAAATGCATCTAGCGTCTCTAGTGCGAAACTGCGGTCTGTGATTTTGCTACTTTGCTATATCCTTTATACTTTTAGATAAAATAGAAATATTCTAAGAAGTTAAAGGACAAAAGATTTCGCTTAAGTCGACTATGATGCCATGTTATAACCTTTTAAATACTAAAAGCTTAACACTACAAAGTGGTGATTTTAGGTTGTATACACGACGTTTTACACACGATATCGTCACTTGTATATTTATGCTACGTTATACACGACGATATCGGCACTTGTATATTTATGCTTAAGGCTGCAGTGTTAATGTTTATATCATGTGAAATTTATAGCTTCAGCGATTGATGAGATTTCAAAAATGAGTCGAATAAATTCCAAACTGTTTCTGTAGTTATAAAAATGGTAATGATGGTTTTTTTCAGATAACTACAATGTGTTACAAAATTATAAAATTCTCAACTTTTAGTTTAAAATAGGAAACGCTCTCAGATATATTGAAACAACTCTGTTGCCCAAAAGTTAAAAACCAAACATAAAAACGAAAATAATTCAAATACCAAAATCCCTATAACAGATTTTATTGAAATTATGGTAAGCGATGCATTACGATATGACCTAATAACTCACAAATGCTGGATAAATCTGAAAGTAAACATTTTTTGTAAGAAATTCATTATTCGGTAAAAAAAAATGTATTCGTAATTAGCGGAAATTTACCACAATGTGACATGTGAATTCTTCTGCTGGCAATGCGAAATCCACATGCTGAGAAAGAGACTCTATTTAGTGCTAGAAACAATAATTCTCATTCTAGCTTTAGGACAGACTCACATTCAACGAGACTTCTCGTTAGGAGAGAGAAGATTGGCACTCTTTCTCCCTAGAGCATCTTAGGCATGCTCTATTGGTTTTAGGTCTGGGAATCTGGGGAATCCATTCAAACTATGCTCTCTCCGGAGGTATTGGCTCTCCAGGCGGCTTCCATGAAGACGAGAATTAGCGTCCATTAAAAGGAAGTCTAGATCAATTGATCGTGCAAACGACCAAAAGGGTTAAGGATCTCATCCCAATACTTGACAGCTGTGAAAACCCATCTAAGAACACATGGAGGTCTGTGAGGTCACTGAAAGTAATGCTTGACCACACCATCAAATTACCACCTCCGTAATTGTTCGTTCACTGAGACTTGTGTACTAGAATCTGGTTCAGTGGCGAACCTGTAAAATTCATATAGAGAGGAGAGAAAGAATCTGATTTTGGGGATTGCCTTAGAATATATATATATGTATAACCTTAAGGGATTTAAGATCTCCCATAATGCCTAACCCCTGTATTTGCAAATGTTCCTCATTTCCTTCAAAAGAATGCTATATTTCATTTATATTTCTGCTCACCAAGCTCAGAAAGATTCGAGACTCGTTTATACACATTGGCCCATTTCTTGAAGTTCCTTGCTTACGTTGAAATGACGTTATGATGGACTTGTCTTGGAAAAAAAAAACTCATCGTGAAAGGGATTCTCTTCGTTTTATTCTTTGTCCCAGTTTACTTATACATTCTGATTCAGGCCTAGCCATTTGAAGCTTTTGACCTACTTTGGCATGCTTTATTAGCCATGTTCTATTAGGCATTCCTAAAACTACAAAGAACCATCCAAATGATTTATTTGTGACATTTCCAAAGATATGGTTATCTGAAAATCCTTTAGTTAATAAAGAAATAAAGTTCACAGACTGATTGTGTGACATGCATATTGGCACGAGTTTACGTAAATTTGTTTATAACATCAAATATGACTTACTTTTCGTTTTAAATGGTATAAATGCTAATTATTTTAATCCCTTAAACGCTACACGCGCGTTTTGTGTTTGGTTCTGTATATTTAAGTATCTGTGTGCATTTACTTCCACAAATTTAAGGCTTTAATGGTATCCGGTTACAAATGATTTTAACACTCCCATCCTCTCTACACCTCAGAGAAGTAAGAAATATTACTTGATGTATTTTCCCAAAATCGTTTAAATTTAAAATAACTAAATGATCTGGTTTTAACGAAGAGAAAGAACGTGTTCGAGGTGCGCCATTTAAATATACATGAAAGAATTTTATTTAATGATTGAAACGGAAGATGATGGTTGATATAAAATTCTAATAAGCATAAAGATAATATGACTTAAATATTACTGCAAAAAAAGATAAATGAATATACTTCGTAAATTCATGATTTCTTAAAGTTAGAAAAGAATTTATATGAATATTAGTAAATTATAATAAGTTCTATTACTGAAAAATTACTTTGTTTTAACTTTTATAACGTTTATAAATATATCTATTACAAGAGATATCAGTCGTTACAAAGAATGCAATATAAATCCCCACCCGACATAAGAACAACCTTTTCTCAGCAAGTGTGGAATATCCATGTCCTATCTTAGTTGATACAGAATCTTTACCTTATCAAAATATTACAAGTTCGAGTCCGAAAAACGTCTCGTTGAATTTTTCTCATTATTCGGTTTCTGAATAAGCATTGTCCCTTTCAATGAGTATGTAGCTTTCAGTTGTATGATGCATAAATATAAATACGCATAACTATAAATCTGTTCACACAAATCAAAGGAAACTTTCATTAAAACGATGAATTCAAAATGGTTTCATAAACAATAAAATAATATGTAATGCATAAGATATAACACTTAGTATATAAATACAGTATCTACATGCATTAATTTAAGGAAAGTATGTAACTTAAATTGAATCAGTTATTAATTAATTAATCTATATTTTCTGTTTTCCTGTGGTTCTACGGTATTTGAGAGATCGTTCCCAAATTTGGTGTGGAGTTCTATTATAACCTTACGGTTATAGAAGAACTAAAGGCAATATCCCACTTAGTTATAGCACTGTTGGGGTAAGGGACTGGATTCTTAGCTGCCGCCAGTCGAGAATGATCCCTCGAAAAGTGCCCAAAATTGCTTGTCTTGTGAATGGAATAATACGTTAACGGTGGAAAGCTGAAAATATTTATCGATGGGAAAAATTATCAAACAACTTTGTTTCACACCAAACTTTTAGCATGGGTTTAATTAGTGCAATTCAAAATTAGGATACCTATCTTGTAATTGTTAATAGATTAACACCAAACAACTTGCAAATATTGAGAACTCATTGTAATTCAATAACAGAAGACAAAAAAAGTAAAATGACATCAGTCGAATGTTTCATATTGCTAGCAAATAAAATTCTCTAAAGTATTTTTTCTAATTTTTATTATCTACGTGTTCTGACCTTCAAAACATTTCGCACAAATTTAACATGTGCTTAGAGATAACACAGCATGGTTTCATTTTTAGCATATTGCATTATTTTTTCAAAGAATCCAAGGCTAAGATATTCTCAACCAATTCATTTTGCATATTTCTAAACAGTGAGTATTAAGTGTTCTGTGTGTATGCATTAATGTCGCGGTATGGAATATCTTAGCACAGTTTAAAAAGTATTAAAAGTTTTGCTAATATTTATCTTTGGTAGTGGCAACCGCAGGATTTCCGAAAGGAGGAGTTGTTGTCCTAGCACGCGAAAATGAGTTATACAAAACTAGGGGTGGCACTTCAAATTACGTAAGCTGAAAACGAAAATTTCGGTTTGTAATTTTTTTTCAAAATATACTATTTGTCAAATCTTGATGAGGGATATTTGATCCTCCAAACCACCTTCGTATAAACTCCTGATCTTTGGAGAATAGGCCCATTAAAGAATTTCGCTGAGAAATATTGATATGCCATCTTTGAACTTCAAAGGTCTCAATAGTATCACAACATGTCTAAATATTAGGATCATAATACTGAACATTTCATCCTATAGGAGGAAGGAAAGAGCGTATTGTTTGCTAATCATAATCAGCGCAAAGAGTAAACGTATAATTATGCTCTTGCCAAAATCTCTTTAATTCATCTAAGATATACGGTAAAGGTGATTGTGAGTGGTCGACTGAGTGACGACTGAGTGAGTGACTGATAGATAGGGGATCACGGTAACTCTAATTCTGATGAAGAAAAGGTAGAGTTCTGAAAATTTTCACCTAGGGGTAATCCGGGTCTTAGGTCTCCGGAGAAATCTGAAATTTCACCTCCGACGTGTATTCAAGGTGAAATAGATGCCACATAGAGGTCAAATCTTGATCTACCAGTGCATAGAATGTGAAAATTGGTGTTTGAGGCTGTTTAGAGACCTAGATCTCAGAAACGTTCGAACATTTCGGTTTCGATGGATTTTTGGAGGTTAAAAGTCAAATCCCAATCGACCGGTGCTAGAGAGCTAGAAATTGGTGCAAAGGACTATTTCAGGCCGTAGAGCTCAGAAATGTTAAGTCATTTCAGATACGATGTCGTGTGCAAGGTAATACAGGTGTCGGAATGACGATCTAGAGTTCGAAAGGCGAGACTGATTTTAATAATATTTATTCCCCATAATTAATAAAAGTGACGTTTTAACGTTAGAAAAAAAAGTTTAAAAAATCTGGTAAAAATAATGTAACCAAAATCTTTCACAAAGCGACATATTTTTAACATTTCAGTCACTATGAACCCACACCAAAAGCTAGTTGTAAACTAATTTTAATTATTAGAAAAAGTACAGTTTTGAAAATTGTTTTGCATATGAGAAAATGCAATAGATTGTTACAAATGTTTAGTGGTTAACCGAGGGTGAATTCAAAATGAACAATCAAACTATAAATGAACTGATTTAATTACAATAATAATGAGGTTACATAAATAACAATTTCAATTAAACACCAATATGCATTCCATGAGTATGAGGTTGATCATAATTATTAAACCATCTGTAAAATCATACACATTTTTTGCTGATTAAGAAATATTTGTATTGCACAAATCGTACAATTTTAGTCCAATGCATAAATAATATTATAATGTAACATTAAATGAGCGACACAGAAACTATGTTGATATACCTACATGTTTGTTTAAACTTAATATTCTCCACACTTAGTACTTATCGTTCGCTGTCACTAAATTTTCTTTGCTTTCCTATTTAGTTCCTAGCATCAGCAATAACTTTAGGCAGCTTTCTAAAGAGCACACATGCCTTAATTTGAAATCTATCAGATGAACTACAACTTGGAATGACACATCAACGACTAAAACAGTCCACTTATTTTGCTTCTTGCAGACTTCAGAACTACTTCCGATATATCGTTATTTTTTAAAGTCTATTCTTTGTTCAAGCATATTAGTGACGCGATTCTCACGCTGAGGAGACGATATGACCTAATAACTCACAAATGCTGGATAAATCTAAAAGTAAAAATTTTTTGTAAAAAATTCATTATTAGGTAAAAAAAAAATGTACTCGTAATTAGCGGAAATTTACCACAATGTGACATATGATCTCTTCTGCTGGCAATGCGAAATCCACATGCTGAGAAAGAGACTCTATTTAGTGCTAGAAACAATAATTCTCATTCTAGCTTTAGGACAGACTCACATTCAACGAGACTTCTCGTTAGGAGAGAGAAGATTGGCACTCTTTCTCCCTAGAGCATCTTAGGCATGCTCTATTGGTTTTAGGTGATTACGAGCGTCAGACGACACCGCAGTTCCACTTTTATCATTGAACGTTTTCTCCTCGTTACAATATTTAATTGATTCATAAAATAATTTTAATTCCTGATTAATTTAATTTATGTATTTCTTATGTAATTAAATTTACATATTTCTTATTTAATATTTTTGCACAATACGTTTTATTCAAATATATTTCTGTCTGAACATTTTAGTATTATATTATTTTTACAATAAGAATTACCTTACACCAAATATTGTCACGTTAAATAAATTAAATGCATGACTGAAACAATTATATACAATCTGTTGAAATGTTTTTTTTGTGTGTGTTTGTGAAGAAGTGGAACTTTCTTTTTGACTTTTCGCATTTTTTCTCCTGCACATGCTTCAAACGTCAATAGTTTTCAGTCTTCACAATAGAAGCAGAATATTGTTTAGAAGCTAGGGGCAGGACTAGGCTCAGTTGGAGCACGTCAGGTTCGTCAGCTGCAATTTCCAGGTTCCAGTCCGAACTGAACCTAGAGTTAGATTTGTCTCCCCTAAATCTCACCCTGCCCTTAGTCAAAGGGAACACAAATAGGTTGGAAAGACCACCATCCATACAATGGGACATAAAGCTGTGGCCCGTGTATAGGAAAGCTATACCTGTGCACGTTTAAGAACACGCTGGGTGGCCTTGACGAGAAGTTACTATCTATCTCCTAACAGCTGTGCAGTGGGTCTACCCTCACCCTTCTCTGAGTCCTTGGGGTCCTTATGACCTGGCCAATATGTGTAAAAAAGAGCCAGCCGGGGAAAAACAACTCAAAAGTTCAGAAGCTAATCAATGATTAGATTTGTCTCCGCTAAATTCCATCTCATTATCAAAAAGAAAATACCACTTGTTCAGAAACACACAAAAATAACATTTCAACGGATTCTATATAAATGTTTCAGTCATGCATTTAATTTATTTAACCTAACAATATTTGGAATAAGGCAATTATTATTGTAAATAGAGTATAATACTAAAACATTTAGACACAAATATATTTGAACTAAAAACATATTGTGCAAAAATATTAAATAATAAATATGTAAATAAAATTAAATAAGAAATATATAAATTAAATTAAACAGGAATTAAAATTGTTTTATTTAGAACATTCAGAATTTGACAGCGTTATGTGCACAATTTTTCCCATTCTAATATTACACGCTTATCGTTTTGTTTCACCGTAACTTCCGGGTTCGAGTTGCAGGATAGCATGGTTGTTTGCTTGTGTGCTCTTTTCTCTAACTGATGCAGTGGTCAGCAGTGACGGATTTTAATGGTGCATGTCCTTATATGAGAATGCCTATGCAGACAAGGAGTAGTTCGTAGAACCCTTCTCCGTCCTATATGTTGAAAAATGAGAAGCATGTTTTTTATGCTACATGTATAAATTCTATATTTTTCAGAGCTTTTGATGTTAATAACTGTAGCTTTTAATCCTAATGTATGAGCGATGTATAATGGATTGAATAATCATAAAACATTAGGCAACGTTTTAAAATTAATTGGACAAATGCCATAAACAATCTACTACGTCATCAGGCTTTCTTTTCCTGTTGTTTTAAACTTCAAGTTTGTGAAGCAACAAACTGCTGTCAGCAACTATGCTATTCCAGATCGTTAATTACCATGCTACCGAAAAACTGTCCCAAATACTGCTGAAGGTAATGACAAAACACTAAAAATATCCAACCAGCATTAAATTCAGAAAAAAAGAACGTTTGGCAGATTTCCAAGAACCGTAAACAGTTAAATGTCAACGATAGATATTTAACATTAAAGCATTAGAAGTGTTAGAATCCGAATCCAACATTAGTCTTAATTTGTTTGTTGCTCTAGCCATGTTAGCTTCCAGTGTAAAGGCTTAATTTGTGCTTCTCCTAATGAAAGTGTACGCTGTCATGATTAATGTTTCTGAGTTTTCATTTCAACGCAAATAACCTAGAGGGAATACTTATTGTTTCTCTTAGTTGAAGTTTCAATTCCTCCATTTATTTATTAACAGCAAAATAAAAAGTAGTTAAAATTGAAGGAAATTGAAAATTTATGAAAAACAGCTTTTATAGTTAACAGGACTGCTATTGGTATCTGCAAAGAAGGATAAAAAGGAATATTAATAAAATTATTATCACGATTCTGTCGAACAGCATTTTTTTGCATTAGTTTCTCCTCATTTAATCAGTTTGTTTTTTAGCACATTCCTAATCATTTGAAATACAAAGCTATCTAAAAATTGCAAAAGTTACATTAAGAACTTTGCATATATACAGGGTGCACATAATTAAAGGTCACTTATCAAATTAATATTGATAAACCTCTCTGCAATGAAAACCAGTTAAAGGCGGCTTCCAAATTTTGTAATTGTACGGAAGAGATTGTGCAAGAAAAGAATTAGTCCCAAAACCCAACACCAGGTGACAAAGGGAGCTGTATTCATAAAACGAATTACAGAATTCAGAACTTGCAGACTATACAGAAGAAAAATGTGGTACACAAATCGTAGAGTGCCCTTGAGAAAGACATTTTCGTTTTTGGGTCTCTTATTACCTGCAACTTGCTGGAACCACAAAATGACGTTTTACCATAGACCATAAACCTTTCCGTTGCATAGGTAGCGCTACATGGTAGCCATGCTGTAGAAAATCACTGATTAATAATATTGATGTTTGTGAAATGTGCCAGAAACAGTTGTTTGGAACGTGTGACTATGTGTGGAGGAACACCATCATGCATGAACACTAAAAGATATGTCGTATCGAGGCATCGACGCTGCTTAAGAGCTCCAATGACGGGGACAGCTAAAAGATATTCATAACGCTGGTCATCGACAGCACGTGTAACGGGACTTGTAGGGAGGAGCTCTTCATAAAAGAAGAGGCCAATAATGAAAGCTGCAGTAAACCAGCACCAAACCGTAAGTTTCAACGGGTGTAATGAGATCTCCTGAATGACATGGGGATTTTCAGTTGCCCAAATACTGAAATTCTGGATATTGCTAGTACGATGAAAGTGGAAGCAGGCTCCGTCTGTCCACAAACTGTTCCGCAGACACCCGTTGTCCTCCTCTTTTCGAGCAAGAAAGTGCAGTGGAAATGAGTCTCGATGAGGTAGATTAGCAGAGAGGAATTTCTGAGCATGGGAAATCTGATAGAAATAATAGTATAGAAGAATCTTCCCTACGACCTTCTTGACAGTTGTTGGAGGCAAGTCAACATCGTGCAACACCTCGTAGCTTATGCTTCCTTGCACATTCATCATTTTATTCCTTTCCACTGCTGTTGAAATGTCCTCCAACGTTTCTTTATAGACAAGTCACCTTCCAGCCTTAAACTTTAGCATACCAGTTTCTTCAAACAGTATATGTCCGATACTAAAAATAGATTTTAAAAACAACTGTAAAATTTTATTCCATATGAAAAAGAGAATATATAAAATGTCGTTTTAACATATTCATTTTCATTTTTCCTTCTTTCCGTCCGTTGGACTATTTTAGTAACTGAGAAACTTTACTCAAGTATTATTCTCAGACCACCCTAAAATGAAATTCTCTTTCCCTCCCTGAACAAACAACGTACGTCTTTGAGATAACCACAAAGAAAATTTCCCTTAAAGCATTATTTTGTGGACCAAAATTTCATAAAGCCCATCAACCGGATATTACGATTTAAAATGATCAGGTAAATTTAAGAATAAGATTCGGTCATTTCTGTTACAATGTTGAAGATTTTTTAGGATTTCTGCATATTCTGATGAATGGAAAGAATAAAATGTACGAGTTTGTGGTTACACTGTCTACTTATTTCTTTTGAATTTCATTTTAGTTCCTTTTTCTTCTATTTTGAAAAGTACATTAAAAACATTGTGGATGGGGTGGCTCCATTATTAGCGCGCCTTAACGTCCCATCTGACGGAAGGAGCTTTTTCAAGCCCATCGGTGTTACCAACTGGCTGAGAGCATGGCGTGAGTTTTGTGGAGATAAATTTCAATACTGGCCAAGATGAAACTCAAACCTGGGAACTGCAGATTACGATCCTGTCCCTCTATCGATTGAGCCACCTCTATTCCTCTACTTGAAATGGGGTGGTACTTATGAATAAAACCAAATACTTTTTTAAAAGCTAGACAAGGAGTTATCAAAGATGGTTATCCCTGGCACTCCATGAAATTATTTTGTAAAAACACTTCCTCCCCTCCTTTCGTGAATAAACAGGCTTCTGGTAAAATATCCAACCCAGTGGCGACCTAGGGCTAAGATGACTAAATTGGGGGCCACTCAGGTCCGTATCTAGAAAAAAATCTACAAGAAACACTTGATTTCCAATGCAATATAACATTTTTCTGTCTACTTTACGTTTTTTTAAAACATTTCTTGAAAAATGCATAAACTATAAATGTTTAATAACTTTTTTATCTTTTTTACCCTTACTCGCATTCTGAAATGGATTGTGATGGCCCCCTTCCCCTCATTCTAGATCCTGACCTGGAGCCACTTATCAGGTTAATTTAACCTCAGTCAAAATAACAAGTTGCATCATAATAACTAGAATCAGCCTGGAATTTAAATCTAACGAAATAAAATTTTATTTAACTCAGTTATTACATGTTGGTATCTCTGAGAGATGGGTATCATGCTTCCCGCATCCTAAAGGATAATCACAATCACATCCTAGAATAATCCTAGAAAACGACACTTTCACATATAAAAGTAATTTTGCAAGCATAAACTAATAACTGATATACTACTAGGAAGTTCCTATCATTCAAATCAACTAGGTTATTAGGTTAACAAATAATTTGGTTTCCTGCATTCATTGCAAATTCGGTTTACTGCATCCATTACAAATTCGCTTAACTCTAAAGTGTCAAATCTATTTTCTAAGTACGTAAATTTCTTGTCTTTTAGATACTCATTTAAATATTTAATAACTAGCTTGACAAGTGAAACCAATTCTGTTCTGCAATCTATCTTCGATAACACTACATAAGGTTGGAGTTACTGCTCAGGTTCGGTCTGCCTGCTCATCTTTCTCCTTAAATCCGTTTATTTGTAACTTTTGTGACACTGGGAGTTTCCTTGGGGTGAACGACGTTTCTCTCTGGCTTGTACGTCTACGCAAAACAAGATGTAGGTCCAATAACAGTAAGGTGAAACATTAATTTCCATCTAGGGCGTAGTGGCTCCTCTGCTTGCTGTTGTACCGGTGTTGTGACGAACTGGAAATCAACCGGAGCTCTGCTGCAACTTATTGTTTCTCACTTAGACACATGGAACTGGCTACTGTTTAGGCACTGCTCTGTTTGAAGGTTTTTCATAACCTCTGCGGGGTTTGTTTACAAGATATAAAATTTATTTTGGAGAGAATTGCAGTAATGTTCGTAATCAATACCCTACTAGTCCTAACAGAAAGCGTTACAAAGAGCTTGATAGATGTGTAAAGGATTAGTTAGCAGCTGATAAGAATCTTTGGCAAGATGGCTTGGCTGGTAAAGCCGAGGAAGCAACTAGACAGCGACACAGACAGAAAAGCGACAGAATAGCAGAGAGCTCTACCATATATTTAATGCTTTATGTGGGAAAAATCGGACAGGTATATAGGGATTAAAGATAGATTAACTTTAAGCAATACATACTTTATTAACTTTAAACAATACATAAAAAAAAACATTCCAGATCCACAAAAATTCACACTCGAATGTGTATTCAATTTTACATTAATATAATACAATCAAACATATATTTCACACTACAACAAAACTATATTATTGTGCAATAATGTAATTAATAATATAAAATTGATATTAATTAAACAAGTTTTAAAATTCTTATTTAGTAACTAATTTTTAAATTTTTAAGAATTGATGATCCAAAAATCTAAAGTCAGATCTCTTGGAACAGCATTAAAAAATCTACTAGCTAAATAAATTTAATGCCTTTCTGTTAATGTTTTAGACATCACAGCCGTCCCGTGGCCGAGTAGTTAGCACGATTGGCTACTGATCTAAGGGACCTGGGTTCGAGCCCCGGATTAGGCATGAATGTGTGTGGCGGTTTTCTGCTGAGGTCCTGCCATCCTCTCAGATCTCCTACTATGGCGTATAAACTAACAGGCTCTTGTCAGACCTCTGTGGCAAGCAGCTTCTTGAGGGGGTATTTATTTTTTTATAATATTGTTTAACAATAATTGATTTGATAACCTTGTATTAATTTGAAATTTTCCAATTTTAAGTTATCCCCAAGTTTTTTTCTATATATTTGATCACTTAGAATATATATTTATATAATTCATGCACAAGAAGAATACGTAAATTTTTATAAATTCCATCGACGTGATCGATTCCTTAAATTCATCATTGCCCCAATAAGGTAATTTTGCGCATATTGTAATAACTTAATGTAGGACAAACAAGCACCACCTTAATGTAGGACAAAAAAGACCATAAAATAAATAAGATTTAACCCACCCGAAATACATAAACTTCAAAACAGACAAAACAGATTGTCTTATGTAATAAATATTAGGTATTATTGAACTTATTATTTCAGTTACTTCATTTTTATGTAAAACTCCACATGAACTTCTGATCAATAATAACACCCAAATAGGCAATTACATGTTATATCATTGCTTAATGATTTATGAAACTTAATTTTACCTTAAAAAATCAGTCTCATTTTCTCTTAATTTAAAATTAATATTAGTTTCTGAATATTTAAGAATAATTTGTTAGATTTAAACCAGTCACTAATAATCGGAAGATCACTACTAACCATTTCTAAAATATCTCTGTCATTGCCTTCATAAAATATTGCTGAATCATCAGTAAATGCTACTAATTTACCATATAATTTCAATTCACTAATAAAATCATTAATAAAAATTAAAAATAGTAATGGTCCAAGAACTGAACCTTGTGTAACCCCATACTTAATATCAGTTTCTTTACTAATGCGTTTACTAATTCAAACACATTGTTTTCTATCCTTCAGATAACTCTTTAACCAACCAAACATTTTACCTCCAATTATATACTTCGCTAACTTTTCAACAAAATTGCATGTGGGACAGAGTCAAAAGCTTTCTTAATATCTAAAAAGAGGACACGAGCCTTTAATTTATTTTTTGAAACTTTGACCAATCAGTGTAGTTAAATTCAAAATTTCTTCTTCAGTACGTAAATCCTTCCTAAATCCACATTGCTTGTTAGAGAAAAACGTATGTTTATCGAAATATGAAATTAGTTTTTGTTTCACAAATTTTTCAAGAATTTTCGAAAATATAGAAAGCAAAGAAACAGGCCGATAATTTTCAATAGAATTTAACATTACCATGTTTGTGAATAAGTAACATTATAGCGGTTTTTAAAACATCAGGAAAAACTTCTAACGTCAAAGAAAGATTTACTAAGTGACATAAAAGAGTTTTAATTTCTTTATAAATATTTTGAATTAAAAAAAGAAGAAAGATAATCTTTTTCTGTTTATTTACTATTCTTTAAATGTAGTACCACCTTATAAATATCGTTTTCTGTTACATATGGCATAAAAATAAAAGAATTAACATGGGAAAAGTTATATTCAAAATTTGTGTTATCCATCTCCTTAATATTTAATAACCCATCTGTTGCTTCTTCAAGAAGCAAGGAATATATAATTCCAGAAAAGTAACTACTAAATTTATTCTAATTTTAAAGGATATTGATCAAGAGTTAAATATTTTCTTTCTAGTGTAATAAAATTTGGTGAAATATTATTAGCCCTAGATTTACTACACTTTTCGTTGACTGTATTCCAGTTCTTTTTAACATTATTACCATTTCTATAAAATTATTTTCTATTAATTTTTTTTATTCCTATATTTTTTTTCTTGTTTCTATAAAAGTTTTGTAGGGATCCTTATTAACTTTGCCAAAATATTACGATTTCTTGAAATACTCTAATTGATCGTTCTGTAACCTTATTTTGTTTAAAATGCCTACACAGTTTATTTCTCTGATTTAAAGAACTTACTAACGTTGTCGTTATCCAAGACTTACGTTTGTTGATGATTCCCTCTCTGAGGAAAAATCATAGATTTTTCAACTAACGATTTTAAATCACTTAAAAAAATTTCAAAAACGCTATTGGTATTAATATTATAAAGAATGTTATCACCAATAGCGATGAATAAATCACACAAACTATTTAATTTGTTGTTCCGAATTATCCCTCTAAAAACATTCAACCCAACAAATAATGAAAACCGATATTGATTTTTATGATATAAGGGGTTACTATTTCAGTCTTAAAGTTTCTTACCTAATAATGACTAAGCAAATGTTTGACATCTGTCTCGTGACAGTCTTATGAGTAGAAATATACCCATTCAAATTAGTTACTTGAATTAATTTATTAACAAATGCATCCACATTAATAAGATTTAATATGATTGAAGGATAAACAAGGTAATGTTATAGAAGGTAAGGATTCTGTCATGGTTAGGTAGGTGAACATTTCAGAGATATAATAAACAATGTGTTTAGTTCTACTCCCATTGTTTGTAATGATGATAGATGCATTGGTGGCTTTAATGTTGGCCCTATAACACAATCTGAAGTTATTTTGGCTGTTTCTAAACTTAAATTATATACATCCCCAAGGGTAGATGAAATTACTCCGGAAATGCTTGGAGTTGGGAATGTTTTGGTTACCACATGGCTGACTGATATTTTGAATATCTTTTTATGATAAAGGTATTGTTCCTGAGGATTTTACCAGAGCTATTATTATTCATATTTTTAACAAAAGTTGATTACAGTTTTAGTGATAACTATAGGGGTATCAGCCTACTTTCTGTTCCAGGTAAAGTTCTTTGCACTATTGTACTTAATAGAACTAAAAATCTGGTTGACGGACAACTACGGAGATGAGTAGAGTGAATTCAGAAGTGGTGGAGAATGTGTAGATCAGAATTTTTCACTTAGGCATTTTCTTGAGAAATGTTTAGAGTTTCAGAAACCTGTGTTTACTAGCTTTGTAGATTCAAAAAGGCCTTTTACTCTGTTGTTCATCATAATTTGTGGTTGATCGTGCGATGTTAGTTAGTTAACATAATGAAAGCTCTCTATAATAACACAGAATCAGGTGTGAGAGTTGATAAGGCTTGTACCAATTGGTTTAGCATTGTTTCTGGTGTTCTACAGGGTACAGTGTTTCTCCTTTCCTCTTTAGTTTCGTTATCGGTTATGTTACACGAAATTCACTGCGAGGGAAATATTTTGAACTTAAATGGTCTAGAGAATTGAAAAGTCTGATTTAGATTATTGCTGATGATTTAGCTCTTCTGGCAAATGATGCTGATGGTATGAACTCTTTCATTAGAGCTGTTGATGAGACTGGTAGTAGAGTAGTGAACTAAAGTCATGAAAATCGGTCAGGCAGTCTGTGATTCAGTTAATCTGAATGGTTGAAGTCTTGAGCATGTGTCATAGTTTAAATATCTTGGGAGCGATGTTGCTGATACTCTTGATGTGTTCCATGAGATTAGCAGAAGAATAGTGATTGTTCCCGGGACTTTTAAGAATCTATGGAGAGTTGGAGAAATAGGATTATACACCTAAACACTAAAATTAGACTGCATAATAGTTTGGTTCTTTCTAGGGTTATTTATGATAGTGAAACGTGGACGCTTTGTAAACAAGATGACAAGAAACTAGATTCTTTTGATTTTAGTACTTACGCAGTATCTTGGGCATTAGGTAGTTCAACTCTGTAAGTAATGATGTGGTTAGGCAAAGGAGTTGGCAACCTCCTTTAAGCAGCATATTGTGCAGAGAGAGACTCCGTTGGTTTGGTCATGTTGCCCGTATGGACAATTATGGATTAACGAATAAGGTTATTAACAGTATGCCTTAGAGGCTTCAGATAGAGGAAGAGGCATAAGATGTTGTGGACAGACAATGTCAAACAGGACCTTGTTAGAATTGGTCCACAGTGGCGAGGTGCAGCAGATGTCTGTTGGTTGTCCTGTTGTCCAGTGGACTTGAGAGTCCAAAATATAGGAACACTTTGCTACGAGTTATGGTACTTTTGCCAAGGTCTATTAAACTTGTCCTTCGAGTGCCATTATGTGTCTCTTCATTCAACCCTTTAATCGTTGTTGCTGGGATCGAGTGTTTCTATGCTATAGTTTCTTTTCGTCCGTAAATTGAGTCTTGCTGAAGTTTGCTAGGGGCATCTCCTGATTAGCTGGCAGTGACCTTAATTAAACATTGTCAGGAGCTAACTTGCTTAAATTTCAAGTGACGGATAAAGGAGGGACGGTTATCATACTCATTCGCATGGTTTGAAAATTCTGTGTTCGAGTAGTGTAGAGGAAAATTTGTCTTGCTCCAGGTGTGATCCTAACGCACCACCTCCACCACCTCCTATGGCATATCAGGTTTCTGACCACTGAACTATCGGCCACTGGTCAATTTCTCCTCTATTGCGAATCCTATCAGACTCAAGACATTTTTTTTATATCTACAATCATTTTCATTATGATACTTAAAGAGTTAATATGTTATACCTTTAGACCTTACTTTTTATATAACATATAGGATGGTAGATATTTTTTTAGATTTTTCATTTATATGTTCTACTCTCTTTTCGTTCTTTAGATAGCTGATATTTAGCAATTAATTAAAAATTTGCTGAAAATTTATAACTGGAATGCTTTCCGTGAAGTTTGTTAAGTGAGACATCAGTTCCACATTAGCGGTCTTTAAGACGAATTGGGTTCTGATTAGTACATCATATGTTCAATATCACTGGCTTGAACGAAGACAAGTGATGATCATTTGCAACTAAATTGAGGCAGAAATGGCGATATTTATTAAATAACCAAGCTAATTAATGATGCTGAAACAAGTTGTTCTCCATTATCAATTCACAACTCTGTCTCTCAGTTACTTTAGAAACGTCACGGAACGTCGCTTTGATTACATAGTAATTATTCTCCAGGATAATTCAGTTCAAATTTCTGAGAAATTTATCTTCAAATTTAATTCGCAGCTGTGGAGTAATCAAGATAATGCCTGTTTCACAAAGCAAACATCAAACATTCTACGAAAAGTATCACGGAACCTGTACTGAATTGTCAGATGTTTCACCAATCAAATCTTGTGTTGACAATGTACCGGAAATGGCTGATAGAGACCCTGGGACTCTAGAATACTGTCAACAAGTTGAATCAATGTGGTTAATTAGAGTTAGGAGGATATTCGCTATCGTTTTAAACCACATGGCTTACCATTTGATAAAAAGCATGCGTTGTCTCAAAAGCTAACTAACTAATATATGATTAAAATTATATAATATATACGGTACATATGCATTACGTATAACATTACATTAATTAACGACGATAACGGAAGGGAAAAATATGCAAATAATAAAAATCGCTGATAATAGGCAACTTATTTGATGTTAACCCCTTCTCTGAGAGTTTGAATGGATATTGCATGAAAAGAAGGGTATCTATACCTTTAATGTGATAGGACTGAAGCGATGATTAATTGGAATGTAAATATTAACTAGACTATATATTTCAAAATTATATGAAAAAAAAACTTCTCGATATTGCCCATAATGTTATATCCAATAATATTTGATCTTAGATAATTAGAATATATTTGGTCCCCCATAATGTTTAGTCTTAGAGTAGACTAGTTTTTCGAAAAATCATGCAGCATTCATACGAAACTTGTTTTTGAATAAAGAAGCTACTTACTACAAGATAGAGTTCAGAGTGGGAAAATTTTAAATAAATCAAATGTATGTTGAATTACTATACATAATGTCGTATTTAGGATATAATATCTTCCGGAACGTACAAATAAAAATATAGTTAAACAATTAACGTTTCCTAATGAAATGTAAACTATGTCGAGAACAACTCGAAGAAAGATTTAGCACTACACTGCCTTTTTTTTTTTTGCAACTCTTATTCATTTGCCTTTTTTATCATTCCTACTTAGAAGCTTTAAACTCTAATACAGAAATCTCTTTATCTTTCATTGTGACGTTATAAGTGCATCTTTCAAGATACTATTTCTGCCTTTTATCCCATTTTTACCTCTTAAAAATTGAAAAAAAAAAGAAACATATTATTGGAAACTTATATAAAGAAGAATAATGTGGCAAAGGGCCTATACCACTGCCTCAGGTATCTTTCAATGTGGAGACATAATCTTTCTGAGAATTGGGAACTCAACGTTACTCTTATTTTCAGGAAGAAAACGAAATTATATATAAACATATAACAAATAGATATGTGCTGTTCATCCTCGAGGCTGCTGAAATTGCAAGGAACCCATTTTGGATCTTTCTTTTGCTTTCTATAAAAGCAGGCTTGTTAGCTCTTGCTTTCCTGGCATTAGAATCCTGCTGTATAAACACTCCACTGCATCTATGTCCTTAGTTCGTGAATAAGAATTATATTTTTCGAACTTGGAGTATATTCCTCCAGGTAATTTGGCGCGCCTTGCTCTGCGCAGCTTTTAGCTGGAATGCGATTTCAGTGCTGCATTAGATTACGAAAGACATCTGAAGTCTTTCAGGGCAAAGGATAGACCTTCGAATCGAAAGAAGAGCAAGTAAGAAGAATGTGAATTTTTTACAGATCTCCGTGTTGAATAACAACTCCGTCCGAGGTGTAAAAGGTAGAAAGTAAAATTGCTAACTCTTTATATTTAAAGCACCATTTTTCACATATGATGAACGTCACATGCTTAAATGCATGTGTTTTGATATATGGTGTCCGGAAAGTAATGGTGGTGTTTCGAGAACCAATATGTATGAAAATATACATATGTAAAATAAAGAGTTAGTTTGTCTGTCTGGTTGCTCGACATCTCTTCCTACATGGTTAGAGCTATGACCACCATGTTTTGTCTACAGCTTCATCTCACCGTAACTTGCTATACACTCTCGATTCTACAAAATTAAGTCCTCCCCAAAAGTGGGCCACGAAGCGTATGTCCACTGATAATTTGGAGTATCGATAACGTATTAGTCCATCTACACTTTCGACTCTCTATTCATACTGTAAGAGACAGTAGCCCCCCCCCCCCCGAAATTTTGAACACTTGAGGTGGATTCCAACCGACCCTCCGCAGGTAGGAACGCGATCTCAATATCCAATCGATCTCAATATCCTATCGATCTCAATATCATATGTTGGCCCACTTAATCGGACCACCACTACAAACCCACTAAGTGGGATCACTACACGGAATTACGGATTGACCTGGTGCAGTATTTGCGTAATTAAGGGTGCCGAAAGCTTACTTCACTGATGATGTCACCTGGCAATATAAATATTCTGAAGGTAATATTTTAATTGAAAGCATTTCTCAAATAGTTTTGAACAAAATTAGTAAATTTCCACATGTTCATCATTTGTGCTCAGGCATACATCCCATCGGTATTCCACCTCTTGCCATATGCCATGGAGCATATCTTTTGTTTGTTGTTTCTTTTATGCTGGTTTTCAGGCGTTTCAGGTCTCCAATTTTTGCATGTAAACAAAAATCAATTAACGGGTGTCAAATAATACGTGGTGACCATAGAATTGGGTCATACCTACCAATCTATATGTCAGGAAGTGTTACACTAAGAACTTCCGTAATATCTCTTGAGAAATGTGACAGTGTGTCGTCTTGTGTCGTGACCACCCGTGGAACTGAGTGAGGAATGTACAGGTATGACAATCAGTTGGGTTGTTTTACCTCTGAGCAGCACTTTTTTGCACACCATGGGCTAAATGGCCAGGTCACATGTACCCCAAAGGCTCAGAGAAGGTTGGGGGAGGGGACCCACTGGAAAGCTGTTGGGAGACACATGGTAGCCTCCCGTCAAGGCCATCCAGCGTGTTCTTTAACGTGCACAGTGTATGGCTCTCCCGCACACGGGACCACGGCTTAACGTCCCATCCGACGAACGGCGGCCTTTCCAAGCCCATCAGTCAATCAACGTTTATATGAAAAAAATGTCCCCTACTGACCGTGGACAGGGCGGGGAGTTTTACGGAGATATATTTCAACGCTGACCCAGCTGGGACTCGAACCTGGGAACTACAGATTACGAGTCTGGCGCGCTACCGACTGAGCCATCCCCGCCCCATGACAATCAGTGTGGTGGCTTTGTATATTTCGGTACAATGTTTCTCCAAACTTATGGTAAAAAGGAATGGGATTCAAAAAAATCCTTTTAATGAATAAAACGTACATCCTAAGTTTTTTTATACATACCGTATTCATCTCAAAATTCAGTTCAGCAATAATAATAAGCATTGATACTGCATTATTTTGTACTTTATTTGCGCTATTTCATATAAACGTTGATTGATTTTTCACACATTTATTTTCAGTCACAAAACTATACATCCTTAATGTAGAAGCACATTATACTTCTTTCTGATATTTTGAAACTTTTCGGACGAGTTCTACATTATGAGAGACATGCTAAATTTCTGTAAAATCAAGTTCAAAATAACCTTTGTATATTTTTGTTCCTTTGGTCATAGATAAATCATATTGAAATGGATTTTTTCTCTTCTACAAACAAAAATCCGGGTTTCAAGGAGTTAATACTTTAACAGCGGCGACGCTGCGGTGCAAAAGGTAACACCAATTATGGGCTGCTCATTGAAATGAAAATATATTCGAAACTTGCAGTGAAGTTTTTTTTTTAAACTCACATCATTTCTCGTCACCAAATATTATTTCATATTTCGCCATTTTCTCATGAAAATTTATTCATCTGAAATGCTCCAAACAAGATAACAATTCTCGAAATTAACATACTCGGAACATAATTTTGTAAAAACGACCATAATGCGAAATTTTCGATTTTATTACCAAAAGATTTTTGTTATGGAATTCTTCAATATTACGAAGTTTAAAAAAAAAAGGTGCATACACATTACCAGAAACCTAACACGTTAGCAACGATATATATCCAAGCAGACATGCATTTACAACTGAAAATTGGATAATCCTTTAAGTATTCGTCGAAATAACCGAAGCTTCACAAGGAGTATGAAAGTGTTCCAAATGCCGAGCACGACGGCAAGAAAATCCAGGGAAACTACGAGAAGGAACTGTCGATAGCTTGAACGATATCGTATTCCGTTTCGCATTCGTGCTTTTCGATCTCGTCAAAATATTTTGATTCTTAAGGAGCTAGGTAATAGAAAAAGAAGCACATGCTTTTCCATATCGAGTAATAGACGGTGGTAGTCTGTATCCTCCGGGGTTGGAGGGGGGGAGAAGAGAGGGTTAGAAATGAAGAAGATCGAGAAGCTATTATTACGCCTTCCGGAAAAGAGATATCTTATTTCGAAGTTTTCTTTTTTAGCGGAGAATGTTATACTTGACTTATAGGTGAACTTTTTCTATTCGCTGTGTGCTGGAATCGCTTGAAGGCATACTGTCCTCCTTCACTAACAGGGGAAAAAAAAAAAGAGAGAAATGTTACATCTAGGGAATAATAAATATTCTTTGTACTTTTAATAGCTTTTATTTCATTGTAAATGCATTTTTTTTCTACTCTTAATTGCATAAACATTCTACGCTAAGAAAGCTATCGTGTTGTTGCGTTCACCGCATAAACTGATGCGACGCTGAAATGATAAACGTTATTTGTGTATAAGTAAAACTTTTTACTTTCCCTCTGTGTGAGGAAAGGCTTCTATTCCCTTATGCGTGGAAATAACTTATAAACTGAGTTATCTATTATTTTAATACACGGATCCATTGTTAGTTTTCGGAAACGTGATTTTAAGTTTTCAGGGTTGCGCGTTTGTGCATACAATGGGCAGGTCACGAGGCCCCCAATAACTCAAAAATGATTGGGTGAAGGGGAACCACTGGACAGCTGCTAGGAAACAGATGGAGTCTCCCGTCAAGGCCATTCTGCATGTTCTTTAACGAGCAAAGGGTATGACTCTTCTGCACACGAGGCAACGTTAGCAGGAAAGTCATACTCTTTGTCCCATCCGACGGACGTTCATTTAGCCCGTGCACAGCGGCGTTTCTAAGCCCGAATGTCTTTCTAATCGAAGGCGGAGACAAATCTCAACACTGACTCAGTTGCGACAAGAGCCTTGGAACTACATATTACGAGCCTTGCACGTTACTGACTGAGCCAACCCCCTCTCCAGGAAGTTTCAGAATTTCCAGACAAGAAATCGTTATCCGATTAGAAAGTGGTTGTAGATAAACTTTTCGTTATTTTCCCTTATGTGAAGAAAGGCTTTAAACGTGAGGCCATTTGTGATGGAAGGCGTTTAAATCTCTTTAGCACAAAAGTCCTTTAATCTAAACGTTTAAACACCTAGGTCGGTAACACTTTTACCCCTCTCTGATAATTACAACTGCGCAACAATTAATGCATTGCATAATTACATTTTATCGTGAGCAACATTTTACTGGAAATCTATTGAACTGATATTGATGTGCAATTGATTGAATTTTGCAAAATGCCCTCTACGTAAAATTTTGTGATCGGTATACGTTTTTCACCAATATGCTAAATGTGAATTTCTAAATGTGATTACAAAACTGCGCATTAATTTTGAATTAATTTTATTTGACTTCGAAAAACATAAGAAAACTTACATATATTCTCTAATTAATGTACATTGTGTTCAAAATTAATGAATAATATAATATATCGAATAATGTCTAAAGTAATGACATGAAATGTGATACGTATCTAGATTTTGCAATGCCGAAGAAAAACTCATGCGCATTTAACTGAAGCGACAACGAGATGAAAATTACGGTTGTTATGAAAGTACGCGTGAAAGCGGTCTCGAATAATTTCCGTTCCAATCAACCTGACGTTAACTTTGGTAGCAATTTCATTTCGCCGGATAAGAAAGAAGATGTATAGATGATTGTGTACGATTGAAAGCGATGGGTAGGATGGAAGCAGATCAATTCTAGACCAACATATCCTGGGCTTCCTATGTGCTTTAAACAAAGAATCGTGACAATACTTTGGAGACAGTTTCCTAGGGCCATAACTTCTCAGGGCGACGGCTGTCTCTAACAGAGAAGTCGACAAATCCTCACCCTGTCCTCGGTGAGAAAGGAGACACCGATGGGTTTGGAAAAGCCAAAGACACCGGATGGAACATTAAGCTGTGGCATCGTGTGTCAGAGAGCTAGACCCCGCGCACTTTAAAGAACACTTTGGATGGTTTTGATGGGAGACTTCCATCTAACAACAGTTCAGCGGATTTCTTTCCCAAATCTTCTCTGAGCCAATGGAGTTCTTCCCACCTGGTTATTTAGCCCACTTATGTACAAAAGTGACGCTAAGCGGTAAAACAACCCAATTTTAATATATTTTGGGAGACCTAAGAAAATCTTAGCTAGCTAATCATTTCGTGATCTCTGTCTAACTGGTTCGACAGATTCAAGACACTTTGTAGAGGAAACTGCATGAAGACCAATGATATATGATCTCTGTCTCCCCTTCACAGAATAACTTATTTACTGTGATATATCACATTTATTTTCCAGGCCAATAGGTAAATTCGTCTTCATAAATAAGTCCAGATCGAGTTTGAACACCGATTCGCGACGTATGTTCATATGGTGAGAGCAAGGAAACCATATTTTTTGTGCATTTGTTTCGAAAATGAAAATATTCGTAGGAGAGAGTGGCCAGCCAGATCCCGGATTTGAATACAATTGAGGATATGTGTTATGCCCTGGGGAGGTGAATTAAAAGATTCCAACCCTCCTCCGAGCCACAGAATCATCCAGAAGTCAGATCTGTTCTTGTGGAGATGTAAACTTTATTTCCACGAAACCATATTAATAACTTATCTACAGTAAGAGAACCGTTGTGTGAGTTGTATGGCTCTCAGGAATGAGTGATCACACCTTCATTATGGGACACGTGGTTTCATATGACGCCTCACGCATATTACATGATTCATAATTATCTCAATCATGTCATAATATTTTTCATATTATTGTACTTGCTGAAAATCATTTTGAATTAGGTATGCGTTTGTCTATTATTCCTTGGCTTTGAGCACCAGTATGTAATTGTAACCTTTTGGTAAGCGAATTCTTTAGATTACAAGGACCATCAGAAATATTTCTCAGAGGGCAAAGTTATCCAATAATCACGGACTGGGAAAGAGTGTTCTAGGGTAGTGTTTCTCAAAGTGGTGGTTCGCGAGCCATCAGTCGCCGATTCGCAGCGAGCTGCTAGGAAAGAAAGAAAAATATACTTACTATTTTCAGGAGCATAACATTGATATGCATAGCGCCACGACTTATAAATTCCAGCACTTCAGATGATGTCATGTCGTGTGGGGTGAAGAAAGTGTTATGAGCATACCTTATTTTTTGAGGCAACACGTGGCCAGGACACTAGAAATGCTACAAATGCCTTGTCAAATCGCAGCCAAAGTATCTTAGAATGCGCAGCCAAAAAAAAGGTTAAAGGATCTTAGAAGCAGAGTTTCCTGCTGGAACTCTTTCGCACTCGAAACAGTTTTTAGGAACCATTAATAAAAATCTTATACACAAAGCTTAAAAAATAGTTCACAAATAAGTAGATAGATAAACGTAGATAGATATTTTCATTCATTACTCTCAATACCAACATAACTCAATACAAAAATCTGAGGTAAGGAACATAGTTTTACATAAAATTCCTTTTGTTCAAGACTTCACACCAAGTTCATTAACATAAATTGTATAATATATATTAAAACTAAATATTAAAATTATATAATTAGCAAAGCGAGCAATTTGAAAGCAGTAAATAAATGAGTGTGTAGATAATTGTATAATATATATTTAAACTAAATATTAAAATTATATAATTAGCAAAGCGAGCAATTTGAAAGCAGTAACACTTGAGTCAAAACTGGTATGTGGAGAAGTTGAATATATATATATATTTGCAAATTTAACTACAACAGTATTATAAATATTGTTATGACAGATGAACGAGCAATAGTGAAACCATGATGTGCTTTATCATTTTAATGCTCGCGTGTAATTTAGGAAGTGAATTGCGTCATTAGTGGATTGGAACAATAAGAACTCGAATTTTAACGATGTTTTCAAAAAGGAATAAAAGCATTTGTAGTGTTTGAATGTGTATATTTCCTTTGCATTAAGTGAATTAGCATAAAGCTAATGTTAGGAAAGTTTCTCAAGATATTTGGAGATTAGGTCAAAGACGAGAAATGTTAGTCGAGCAAGTAGAGCTGACCTTAACTTCTCTGTAGGAAGAGTTCATCGTCTGATGGTAATCAATGTCTGAAAAAAATTGGTTCTGAAAGCCCAGTATACTAGATGCAGTTTTGGGGTACTTGATGGCTGAAATTTTGGAAGAAAATCATTTGATACATGGTTATTTTTGGTCTGTTTAAAGAATAGGTAAGATTATTCTTGGAGTCAATCATATTTGTGAATGAACTGTAAGTTCATTCACAAATATGATTGTGCCACTTATTGAGCATTGTAAAAAGTCTTATTTTATGTTTTGAGTGGTGATTGTAAGAATTCTAAAAAAACAACTATTTGTAATAATAGTGAAATGGTGAAATAATCTTCTGATGGTTTATTTTCATGCTGATAAAGATAAAGATTTGTGTTAGTTGAATTTATTTTATGCTTGCGTTTTTAATGATACTTGTGTAATAAATTAGTTAGTTTATAAAGTTTTGCCACTAAATATTATTTTGAACTCACGCTCAAGAATTCCTGTTAAAACATGTAAAAAATATTTTAACATTTAACATATAAATTAAAGTTTTTAATTTATAGGTATTTCTATATGTCTTCAGAATCCACTAACCAATTCCATATTAATCTTTTGAAGCGTAAATGTTTCTTTCAATTCAAATTCAAATTTATTTTCAATAAATGTTATCTATAATTATTTTACATAAAAAAACCCAACTAAACCGAACTTATCAGCAGGAATGTACATATATGGTTTTACAGATATGATCTAGTTTACATCAATATTACATAAATATATTACACAAAATGGAGAGTAAAAAAAAAGGATAAACGAAAAGAAAACCGACAAAATGATAAAAGATTCTAAATAAAAAAATCACTTTTTCATCATCATCATCATCCTCAAGCAGCCATGGGCTACGGAGGTCCAACCAGACCATGCAATTTAGTTCTCCAAGCAAGTCTATCCTGAGCTACATCTACTGCATCTGGCCACTGCACACCAATTCTAACAAGGTCCTGTTTGACATTGTCTGCCCACCGCATCCTAGGTCTCCCCTTCTTTCTGAGGCCTTTAGGCACACTGTTCATAACCCTATTCGCCAATCTATAATTATTCATACGGGCAACATGGCCAAACCAACGGAGTCTCTCTCTGCACAATATGCTGCTTAAAGGAGGTTGCAGACTCCTTTGCCTAACCTCATCATTAGTTACAAAGTTGAACCACCTAATGCCCAAGATACTGCGTAAGCATCTGGAATCAAAAGCATCTAGTTTCCTGTTATCTTGTTTACAAAGTGTCCAAGTTTCACTACCATAACTAACCCTAGAAAGAACCAAACCATTATACAGTCTAATTTTAATCTTTAGGTGTATACGCCTATTTCTCCACACTCTCCATAGATTCTTAAAAGTCCCAGCAGCAATCCCTATTCGTCTGTTAATCTCATGCCGCACATCACCATTATCTGTTACATAGCTCCCAAGATAATTAAACTGTGACACCTGCTCAAGACTGCAACCATTCAGATTAACTGAATCACAGCCTGCCTGACCAATTTTCATCACTTTAGTTTTCTCTCTGTTTATAACCAAACCTACTCTACTACCAGTCTCATCAACAGCTCGAATGAAAGAGTTCATCTCATCAACATCATTTGCCAAAAGGGCTAAATCATCAGCATAATCTAAATCAGAAATTTTCGTAACTCCAGCCCATTTAAGGCCAAAATCTTTCCCTTGAAGTGAATTTCGCATAACATAATCAATAACCAAGCTAAAGAGAAAAGGAGACAAAATGCACCCTTGTCGAACACCAGAAGTAATGCTAAACCAATTGCTACAAGCCTTACCAACTCTCACACACGACTCAGTGTTATTATAGAGAGCTTTCATAATGTTAACTAACTTGTCTGGTATACCATATGATTTCACAATCAACCACAAATTATGACGATCAACAGAGTCGAAAGCCTTTTTGAAATCAACAAAGCTAGCAACCAAAGGTTTCTGAAACTCTAAACATTTCTCAAGAATCTGCCTAAGTGAAAATATCTGATCTACACATCCCCTACCACTTCTGAATCCACATTGCTCATCACGCAATTGCCTGTCAACCAGATTCTTAATTCTATTAAGCACAATCATGGAAAGAACTTTACCTGGAACAGAGAGTAGGCTGATACCCCTATAGTTATCACAAGAACTGCGATCACCTTTTTTGAAAATAGGGATAACAATAGCTCTGGTAAAATCCTTAGGAACCATGCCTTTATCATAAAAGAGATTCAGAATTTCAGTCATCCAAGTGGTAACCGAAACATTCCCAGCTCTAAGCATTTCCGTAGTAATTTCATCTACCCCTGGGGATTTATGAAGTTTAAGTTTAGAAACAGCCAAAATAACTTCAGATTGTGTTATAGGGCCAACATTAAAGCCACCAATGCATCGATCATCATTGCAAACAATGGGAGTAGAACTAACTACATTGTTTAGAACATCACTGAAATGCTCAGCCCACCTAGCCATGACAGAATCCTCCCCTTCTATAACCTTACCTTGTTTATCCTTCAATCCTTGTATGCCTGTCCGTTTTCTACCACACAAAACATTAACTATCTGGTACAGCTCTCTGCTGTTGTGCTGTCTAACTGCTTCCTCGGCTTTGTCAGCCAAACCATCAAGCCAAAGATTCTTATCAGCAGCTAACTGATCCTTTACAAGTTTATTAAGGTCTCTGTAATGCTTTCTATTAGGACTAGTAGGGTATTGATTAAGGGCATTCCTGCAGTTCTTTCTTTCCGAAATAAGCTCAAGAGCCTTATCACTCAGATAATTTTGCCTCTTCTGCTCCTTTTTTCCTAAAAGAGTACTGTTAGTGTCCAAAAAAGCCTGTTTAAAATGATCCCATTCTTCCTCAACTTCTGTAGTAAGCAAAACATGACTGTCATAATGACTAAGTAACCTATCATGGTAAGCTTTGGCTATAACTGGATCTTTCAGAGCTTCAGTATGAAAAGTAAATTTTTTAACCCTAGCACAACACTTTTTAAGTTTAAGTTGCAACACACTTTTAACAAGGTAATGGTCAGATCCAATTTCAGCTCCCCTATATGCCCTGGTATTCCTAACAGAACTAGTCCATTTGCTGTTAATTAATATGTAATCAATCATATTCTTATGCAGCCCATCAGGTGAAACCCATGTGTACTTATGTATGTCGCGGTGTTTGTAATAAGTGTTAGTTATTCTGAATCCATTGAGTTTACTTACCTGTAGGAGACGTTGCCCATTGCTATTGCAGCTACCAATACCAAAAGGGCCTATTACTCCTCCCCAAAGGTCAGAGTCAGTACCAACTTTGGCATTGAAGTCACCAAGAACAAGGGTAATATCTCCTTTCTTGACAGAATTCAAAATATCCTGAAGTTGTTCATAAAACCTATCCTTCTCATCCTCATCGGCATCCTCAGTGGGGGCATAACAGCAGATAACATTCAAGTCTTTAACGCTTGTCTGAAATTTTGCTGTAAGAAACCTTTCATTAATGCACTCATATCCTAGAAGAGCATCGCTAGCGTGTCTGCTGAGAAGCAGACCCACGCCTTGGTGATGCTTTATGTCGTCCCTCCCTGAAAAGAGAAATTTTAGATTATTTTTAAGAATCTGACCTTTATCTGTCCATCTGGTCTCTTGCAAGCCGAGAATATCTAAATTATAACGGTGGAATTCTTGTGTGAGGACATCAAGAGAAAAAGCTCTGTGCAGAGTCCTCACATTCCAACTACCTATGGAGAGAAAATGGTTAGTGGGATGTTTAAAGAAACTATGTTTATTGAGAGAGGGAATGCCGACAATATCAAACAGCCCCCTAATCGCAGACATGGGGCAAAGACCCGTTCCCCCACTACTAAAGGCTGAAGCCATCTACACTGGAAGACTTCCTCCAATGTAGAATTTGACGATGCCAATAGAAGCAAAGAGTTCAGGTGCCTGCGATGACTTCTGCTCAGGATTATCCATCAGCTGATAAACATATCCTGTGGATCTATTCACTTGGGGCTGTCAACCCACAAACAAAAAGAAAACACAGCGGAAGATTTTCCCTCCACAGAAGCCCACCAGTGCAGCAAAATCAGGATCCATAATCAAGCTCAGAGCCATATATCTGTCCAGTCCAGTAGGTTTATATGGTCAGCACCAGGACCCTGTGTGGTTGACCACTCCTCAGCAGGGTAGAAAAAAAAGTAGCCATAGTTGTCCAGATCAGTAGGCCACACTAATCTGGCAGCCCTCCCCTTCCGTTCACTTCCACAAGAGAGTATCTCTTTTGAAAGTTACTAACGGTCCGCACCACGAGAAGGCGGGGTTGGACATTAGGTGCTAGGCCTGGCCGGTTCTATGCATCATCACAGGGGATTGGTGCATAGCTCTCCTTCCAGTGACTACCTAGCTACCATTTACAGACCAACAAATTTTCATCAACCACTGAAATAATATTTCTTTAACATCACAATTTTTTTAAGTTAACTATTTCTCTAGGAAGCAAGTTAAATAGGTAGAGAATTTGATAATCTTTAGAATTTTAATGTTAGCCGGTAGAGCACTGGTTCTCAAACTTTTATGTTTCACTTACCCCCTGGAAATGTGTATGTAACTGGCGTACCCCTTGTATAGATAGATAAAACTATAGTTATAGTATAACAATGGGAATAAAACTTTACGGGATCTACCGACTTTTCAGTTCTCACGGCGCACCCCAAAAACTTTTACTGCTTATCCCACGCTGAGACTCCTGCGGTAGAGAATTAAAAGTTTTGGTGCCAAATAAACATAATGCTTTTCGGTAATATTTTTTTTTAGTATAAGGCATGGATAAATATACAGTTGATGATAAACATGTACATTTGGGAAAGATCTTAACTTTAGAATCACCACAGTTTTGATTATTGTTCATTAATAGGTGATAAATATATAATTTCCTAACTGTTAATATATTTAATGTTTAATAATAATAATATTTTGCACTGTCAAATTTCTTCTTTTTAGCATACATCTTAATACAATATTTTGAAAACATTGTGGTTTCAAATTTGTTTCATATAGACCTCTTCAAGATATAATCCATATTTCAAACAAGATTTTACACATGAATTATATATAGTTTTTAACATTGACAAATTAACAAAATTCCTTATGTAATAAATCCTTGAAACCATAATACTTAAGTTCTTAATACATTATTTATATTAAAAACCTCAACTTCTCTGATAATAATAAATAAATGTTAAACAAGGATATGATATAACCATATTATTTAAATGCACATATTTAGAAACAATTTTAGATATGACAAAAATGAGGAAAATGTTAAAATATCATTCTTTTACATTGTGATGGAATTTCCTTTGCCGACCTTTCGGGGAAGACTGGATTAAGAGACTAAAATTTTGAGCAATAGTTCTTTTTCACTTTCATCAGACTTATGAAAATGTACATTGAATGGTCATTCAGTTAAGAATACTTCACATTTGGTAGTGGAATAAAAGATAATATATGCCAACAGTAACGTCATTCGAATTGTGAATTATAAGGGACGCTAACATCTGAATTTATGAAAATTTGAAAGGGTCGTGATTGTTGATGACTCTCATGTGGGTTTGTCCATCTCGGAAATTGCATCTCGTTTGCTTTTCTCGATCAGTTCTCTAGTAGTAATGCTAACTAAACCAATCGCTAGAAGTCTTACCATTTCCCACACGACCCAGTCATATGGCCAGCCAAACGTACCGGACATCAACTCCATTGAACATATAGTATATCTATATAAAATATATATATATAAATATAATATTATTTATATAATATAATATATAAAATACAGTATATCTATGGGAGGTAATAGAAGTAGCAAGCTGGTGGGCTAATAACCAGTGATCACTTTTAGGCAGCTCCGAGGTGTTTTACAGTTAAATTCGCTTAACTTATGTCTAGATAGGTATCATAACCTAGTAGCTTGGAATGTTTTTGCCTCTGAGTGGCATTTTATGCACGCAATGTGCTAAATAGCCAGGTCGTGAAAAGCCCAATGACTCAAAAAAGGTTGAGGAAGGGGATCCATTGGACAACTGTTAAACAACAAATGCCAGCTTCCAGTCAAAGTTTTTGAGCGTCAGTTTTTGCATACATTGGGCTAAATGACCAAGTCACAAGGACCCCAAGAATCAGAAAACGTTGAGGAGGGGACACACTAGACAGCTGTTAGGAGACAGGTGATAGCCTCCAGTGAAGGCCATCCATCGTGTTGTTTAATGTGCACAGGGTATAGCTCTCTCGCACACGGAGCCAAGGCTTTACAGACCATTCAACGGACTATGGTCATTACAAGCCCATAGGTGTGCCCTCTTATATGCAGTCAGTGTTCTAAGTAAAACAAGCCCATAGGTGTGTCTATATATATGCAGTAAATATTCTAAGTAAAAAGGAAATTTATCTCACAAATTAATGAAAACTTAAATAATAAGTATTGTTTCAAACCATTTCATAAAATAAAACATTTTAGAAGTTTGCAGAATGATTGTTTTGATATTAGACCATAATTAATGGTTTTTATAAAAGAAGATAATATATTTTTAAATATTCCAGCTTCCATAACTCTAAATACTGAAAGAAGTTTTTTTTAAATTCGAGATTTCAATAGGTTTGGTTATAATCTGCTATTTATTTTCAGTCATATTTTACCATTAAATGCACATTTTCGAATTTATGGAGCTTCGAAGATAGATTTCCATTGACATTACATGGGAATTATCTAATAGTTTGGTAAGGCACTGTATTATATTACAATAACAAACTTTACCCTACCTGGAATTTAGTTGTGCTAACGTTAAAACATCGAATCTGACAATGGTTCTGGAATGGGCTTTCACTTCAAGGTACTGCAAACGTAATCGCATACGCTTTTGAAAAGAGTGAAAAGTCATATATAGTTAGGTCCAAAATTGGTATTCAAGGGGTGAGTCAAAATATGAAGTTCCGTGTAGCTTGTGTTGCAAACGTTTACAGTTGCAAAATTCCAAAAATCATCTTAAGTAATTTAAGGAGAGGAGAGTTAGGTATGGTGACGAAGGGAACAACTGTAGCTGGGAGTTGCAATATTCCCATCAATGATAACCAGCCTGTTCTCTGAAGTGTACAGATATGTCTTTCTAGCCCCTGCATCACGGCAATAAATGCAGTGATACCACAAGGCAAATTCCACACTAAGGCAAAAGTATTGACAATGATAATTTCGTTTCGGCAAGGATAGGAATATAAAATACCTATAAGCCCATTACAAATTGACCTCCAACACTTCTCTTAATTAGGACTCCTGCTTTTGGCCTGGTTCGTTCGAACATAATTCACCAGTCCCAATAAGACTGAATAAAGCAAAATAAGTGTAATTTACAATCCTTTTTGTTCTCATGATCACACCTTCTTTTTTGAAGTTCAACGAATTTGCACTTTTCTTGCAAGCTAAACATTATGGCTAACGCCTTTACGTTGCCATCTTTTTCTAACATTCGACGAATAAATAAACCAAACGAAAAAAATGACTATCTGCTTTACCGAGCACGATGCTTTGCAATGGGCACAATGATAATTTCCTTGAATTTGAGATGTCTGCGAACTTGTATGTACGAAAAGAAAGCAATTTCCCGTGTTGTAACTTCGTGCCAAAGGCGTCTTTAACAGGATATTACAGATTATTTTTAATTACAGTCGTTTACTGCCAAGCGTGTTTCGTGAGTTTTGGCACTTTACAGAAGTTAATAAACATTTCAAGGTTTTGCGTCAGCGTCTCTAAAATTACGTGGTTTCATTTGCAACCGAGTATATCAAGACACGGAACATTAACGAAATGTAATGAGCAAAGCATTTTTTTTCTGCATCAAAAACAGAAATGATATTATTTTGCTGTACTTATCGCTTTTTATAAGCTGTGAGAAAAAAAAAATTGCTAAAGTAACAAACATTAATTTTGGGTGATATTTTCACATTCTAAAATTTTATGTCTTCGAATTAAGAAGAAAATAATATTTTCATTTTATTGCGTTTAGTCACGTAATTATATGTGATAAACTATTATTCTTTTTCAACGTGGTGGACCTGAATCGAGTCAGAATATTTTCATTAGAAGTGGGAAAATTACTATGCATGTCAAGGCTGTGCAGGGAGTCATGTCCAAGATTTTCTTCGCTATAATGCATAGAAGGAATTCAAAAATATCAACCTTATGAAAATATTAGATATTGGAACTTATAAAATATTCTAATTTAAAAACTTTATAACAGTACCACATCTGGGATACTAAATTATATTTTGGATCTAGTTATTGCACTAGACAACAAATTGAAACTTTTTTTATAACATTGGTCATATAGGACGTTTTTAACTAATTTTGGGGTTTGGAATTCATATATGGCAGTGAAACATTTGCAGCACGTACAGTTTTTTTAAATTACGGATTGATGTATTTAAAATTTCAATGAATACGCGTATCTGGGAAATGAAAGTAAATGTGACTGTTTTATTAAATTACAACTTAAAACTCATTAATTAATACGTGATTACAGTGAAAAAAATTAAAACCTCATAGTTATAGACAACTGAATATAAAGTAGCAAATGAAATAATATTGAAACGCAAAATAAGAAAACATGGGTAAGGAACTTTTATACTTACAAGAAATTCGTTTTTGTCTTTTATGTGCTGAGATATTTTTCTTCCGGAAGAACCAGCAGTAGTCACCCATCATTGGTGGGTCCCACTGCCTTGATATCTCTCCTCCATGGTTCGTATATCCTGGTGAAATCTTTCCCCTTGCTTATCACTGACAGCTCCTAAGTTCTTGGGAAAGAAGTCGAGATGCAAGTGCAAGAAATGGATCTTCAAAGACATTCAACAGCCAAGATTTTCATAGTTTTTGAGAAGATCTTGAATGAGCTCAGGCCAACAAATCACGAATTGCAGCACGCATTTGGAGCCCATGTTTTGTCCTGATCTCCAACATGACATCCAAAATACAAGTTGAAGGCTTTCTTGACAATCTTTGTCACAGAATGACCCTGGGATTTCAAAATATAATTTCCACACACATAACAAAACTTATCTGACACATCATGGATTTATAAACTTTACACACCGCGCAATGGGCTTGTAATATATCGAAGGTTTATGGCTTTAGAAATATTTTAATGCAGGGCTCGAAAAATAAAACATCCGCGACGCTGTCCTTCTGCCATTTAAACACCAACTTTCACTTTTCAACGTACAGCACGTGTTTCTCCTGCAATGGAAAAAAAATGGCTGTCTGAGGTTAGGTTACTGTTACATGTTTTCTCCCACTTGGCAATCAGTGTTGTCAACCACAAAAAATAAAATATCTAGTGTCGTCCCAGTTGCCTGGAGGTGTTGGTATAGGAAGATCTAAGTAGGAGTTAAAATGACCAATAACAAAAACGTGACGTGCTATCCATTTTTTAAGGCCAGATCTGAAATCAGCACCTGAAAAATAGTTAAAAGCAGCTGCAATTGTTCATTTACAAAAATCTTGTAAAGTGTTATTATTATTATTAATAACATTTTTCGAAATATAATTTACAATATTGTTTTGCGAGTTGTTTTCAATATTTACATATTTCCCAAGTACAACATTTTTTCCTTAGAGTACTGGCATTCCTAAACATAGGCATCAGTGATGATGTCGCTGTCACAGTAGTGTGCATAATGAGAGTCATCCAGCAATGTTGAAGGATAGGAAATATATGAGAAAGTGTTCGGAGATGTGGTTTGCACATTAAATCACATTAAAAAGCTTTTCACATTTCAACACGAAAAAAAAAAATTCTTTCCACACAAACCAACACATCTTTTTCGTCTGTTAGCTTTTCTGCTGACATCACGAGTAGTTTGTGACGAATTCTAGAACGTACTTGTCAGTAATAAAAATAAACAATAGAGAAAAATGCAGTTAAAACAATTGACCATTATTGTATAAAAAGCGCATTATTTAGTCATAGTTCCCCTACTATAAGATCCGTATTTAGAAAAAAATCGAGGATGGTGGTGCAAGAAACATAATCTAGCCGAAAAACTTTAAAGGGGGTGGGGAGCAAACGACTGGATTTCCAATGCAATATACCATTCCCGTCCATTTTACAGGTCTAAAACATTTTACAAAAATGCATGAAATATAAATAAGTTTCATAATTTTTTTGCTTCTATTACCCTTACTAGCATTCCGAAAGGTGGATTCCTCCCCCTAGATTCGGCTAAACGTGCTACCTTAAATGCAGCTTCAGAAGGTTCTTCAGATTTTGCAGCAAACTCTTAACGAGTTATATACATCAAGTAAAATCTTTTAAAAATCGTTTCAATGCGTTAAACCAGAACTCGAAATATGTTGAACGCTAGGTCGCCGTGGCGCAAAGAAATTTCATTACAGTCCCTAATACATTAGCTTTACTTCATTAGACTTTTGATAGATACAGTCTTTGACTCAAGATCGAAATCCGCCAGCACCTAAATTTCGAAAAATAGTCTGGCTCCTAGCTCCATATACAATTTCTCCAGCCCTGCATTAAACTATTTCTAAAGACACAAACCTTCTTTATATTACAAGCCCATTGCATGGTGTGTAAAGTTTATAAATCCATATGTCACTAATACCAGGAATTCTGAAGCATACAGTAATTGATTTAAGTTTACATTTTTTTCACTGTCAGAATCTTATCTACAAATATTAGCTCATAAATTCCGTCAATGTATAGCAAGTTTCAATTTTCTCTGCCAAACTCATTTAAAATTTTATTAATTTCTTCAAGTATACTCTTAATTTTTACGACACATATCCAGACTGGCATTCAAGAAGACAAAATGTCTTAACTTCCAACCCTAAAAAATTTTTCAGAATCAGAATCTTTTCCATTATTGGAAAAATCCACCTTATATTGTTGAGTGTAAATCCGTATATCTGGAATATTTACACTTTTACCTTTTACGAAAAATAATTCAATTTTACCATTTATTTCATTTCAATTCCATATTTCGTCTTATACGTGGTATTCAGTATACTGCCTCAAAGAAATATTATTTTTAAATATACTTTATTCAGAGGGTTATGATGCAAATAACACATTTGCATCATAACCCTCTGAATAATAATGATGGAATAATAATTGATGGACACCGGCAAAGGAAAAAGTTTATATGCAGAAGAAAATGATACATTTGCAAAATTTGTAAGTCTTTTTATATTTTTACTGCTTATATGATTACATATTTGACCAGTGGAATAGTGGCATTAAAATTTTACTCATGTATTAACTTTTCTTTTTACCTATCTTCCTATTGCTTTTGGCTTTGACATTTGTTGTCGGTTTGTTGATTTGTCAAAACAGTTGTTCCGCCATATCTTTAGAACGCGATTAAAAAACTTAACGATTTATGTGTCAAATGAAAGCTCATAATGCGGCGAGTGCCATAAGCTATAAAAAATTGACCCCGCATGCTTTCTCCCACCCTAAAATGGGAAGTATGAAAACTATTGTACTGCTATATCTTCAGAACGTAAGTGCCAAAAGTAACGAGCTATACGTCAAATGAAAGCTTGTGACTCGGGGAGTGTTACAGGCTATACAAATTGACCCTCCATGCCTTTCTTTCCCCCTAAAAAGGGGAAAGTATGAAAACGATTATTCCCCTATATCTTCGGAACACTAGAACGGAAATTAAATATCTATGCGTCAAATGAAATATTGTGACGCAAGGAGTGTTACAAGCTATAAGACATCGACACTCCACGCCTTCTTCCCCTCCCCCCCCCTAGGAAAGTGGAAATAGATAACGTTTGATCTATCTTCGGAACATGAGAGCGGAAAGTAACAATCTATGTGTCAAATGAAAGTTTGTGGCGCAGGGAATGTTACAGGCTATACAACATTGACACCGCACGCTTTCTCCCGTCCTAGAAAAGTAGAAATATGAAAACATTTGTTCCGGTATATCTTCCGAACACGAGAACGGAAAGTAGAAGTTTATGCATCAAATGAAAGCTTGTGACGCAGGGAATGTTACAGGCTATAAAAAATTGATACCCCACGCTTTCTTCCCGCATTGAAAAAAGTGGAAATACGAAATTTTTGTTCCACTTTATCTCCGCAGTGTGAGTGCCGAGAGTAAAACGTTGTATGTCATATGAAAGCTTGTGACGTGGGGAGTATGATGAATAAAACAAAATGTACTTCTTTGGGGTTTTTCCCTGTTAAAAATCGGGAAACATGAAATTGTTTTTCTATTATATCTTCCGAACGCAAGGGCCTATGATTACGAGTTAGATGTAAAATGAATGCTCATATGAGGACCATCGTAAACTATTTCGAAATCCCCCCTCACCATTCTCCCCACTCCCTGATAAAAGAGGAGAATTTTTTAGCGGTTATTTTAGAGTTACATCTCAAACTAATATGGGGCGGGGGTGGCTCAGTCGGTAGAGCACCAAGCTCGTAATCTGTAGTTCCCAGGTTCGAGTCCCAGCTGGGTCAGCGTTGAGATTTATCTCCGCAAAACTCCCCGCACTGCCCACGGTCAGTAGGGGACACCGATGGGCTTGGAAAGGCCGCCTTCCGTCGGATGGGACGTTAAGCCGTGGCCCCGTGTACGGGAGAGCCATACCCTGTGCACGTTAAAGAACACGCTGGATGGCCTTGACGGGAGGCTACCATCTGTCTCCCAACAGCTGTTCCAATGGGTCCCTTCCCCCAACCTTCTCTGAGCCTTCGGGGTCCATGTGACCTGGCTATTTAGCCCATGGTGTGCAAAAAAGTGCCGCTCAGAGGTAAAACAACCCAACCCAACTCAAATTAATGCTCCCGACATCTCCAATGGCATGGACTACTCAAACACGACTCCAGAAAAGTGGGAGGAAATATATGGTCAAGATTTATGAGTCATATCAAGTAAAAGTTTTGAAGGTAGGTGTTGTTAATGACAAAAAATATAGATTAATTAAAATTAAAAAAATCCTATCTTTCTATACGTTCCTTAAAAATTAGGAAATAAACCTAAAACATATCGATGGTGAAATCAATCACTGAATTCGTATTCACTCCAAAGGAAAATAGAGTGTCGATTTACTTACTCAACAAGATTGCCGTCGCCCTATCTTTCTTTGAAATGAATACGAATTCAGTGGATGATTGCACCACCGATATGCTTTAGGTTTATTTTCTACTTTTTAATCCCATATAGGTAAATAGATATTTTTAAAAAAAATTTAAATTTATTTATTGAAAGAAATGTGATTTATTTTTATTAATAAGTAGCACCATATTTTAATCTATTAGCTCAGTTATTTGAAATTTTTCAGTTTAGTTTTTATTTTAATGTATGAAGATAGAGATAATAATTTGCTCGGTGAAAGATTGTAAATTTATTGGACCTTACGGTTGCTGAAACATTTACCATAATTGCTCATGAAAGATGTTATTGGCAGCAGGCCCAGATCTGAAGAAAAAATCGAGGGTTGCCAAGAAACAAAATCGAGCCAAAAATGTAATAGGGGGGCCCAAAACACTTGATTTTCAATGCAATATAACATTTGCCTCTCTGTTTTATGTATTTAAAACTTTTCTTTAAAAATTAATGAAATATAAATAAGTTTAATAATTTTTTTCCTCATTTATCCTTACTTGCATTCTGAAAGCTTGCCCTCCCCCTAGATCCGCCCTGAATAGTAGTACAAGTTTTAAAGCATTTCGTGAAATTTTTTGTTTTTATCCATGCCTTTTACTTTCACACAAAATAAATATATTTCTTTTGTGAATACAAAATAAATGTGATACAAAATAAATATTTTTCTTTCTGAAAGAGGTGGATTTCTCACAGTCGGTAGCGCGTAATTTTTTAGAAGTTTCTGGCATTGGAATGCCAGGTTTTTGAATATTCTATCCCGGTAGACATTAAAGAGAAGTATATGTTAACGTTTGCAATCTCTGGTTTATATTTTTCTGACGCTTAAATTTTTTTGGCTTCTTTGGGATTATTTTAAAATTTATGGAAAATTCTCTGGCGTGATTCTTAAGAAGTAGCTTTTTGGTTGTATCCCTTTGTCATCGTCCTCCGAAAACGGTTTAAGAGGTTTAGTAATATTTTATATGTTAATTAGGTTTTCAATGTTATATGTAATATTATACTACATTAGTTTTTCTTTGCCCTAATGGTTCATTCTTCTCTTTGTTCTGGTTGGTTTAATTTTCAGTATTGGGGTATTATACTGAAAACTATTTATTGCTATTTTACTAAATAATTTGTTAAAGTAGTAACTATTAATTACTCTTTTAACTATTAAGTATTGGGGAGGTACATTTAACAAATATTTAAAGATTATTGAAATTGTTCAAAATCAGGTTTTAAGATGTATTTTGAAGCAAAAAAGGAGAGAAAGTGTTAGTGAGAGTTATAGATATCTTGTTTATTTTAGAATTACGCAAATTATATGGGGGAATTACGCAAAAATTGGGATATTGTCAGAATTAGGAAATTTCCTGTCCATACGAAATTATCTGAAAACATGTTATTAACTGAGGTACCGGTTAAGAAAAAATATTTTTACTTAATGTTAAAATTACTTAAAGTAAAAATAATTTAAACATAATGTTAAAAAAATTATGTTTTCTTGGTTTACAGGCTGTATAACATATTGCCAAATTATTTTAAGATTATACATAATGTTAAACAGTATTCTGTTGCTTTAAGAAATTGGATCATTTATGATTTCAATCCCTGCCTTATTAAAATGCTTCTATGTTTTTCTCAGATAATTATTAATGTTTAAAACTTAATACGATTCCACTTATAACGTAAATTTTTGTTTTGAATGCAGACACTTTAACTATTAAAATGTTCGTGTTATTATCCCACAAACGACTATTAACTCAAGTGGGATATTGAATCTGATAATGACTCGAATTTTGAGTGTATGTAAATGTATTTTTCAGTATATAAGTAATAAAGTAATTAGTTTGTTATTATTTTCTTATGATTTCCGAAGTTAATAAGTATGTTTCAATTTGGTCCGTATCCAGAAAAAAAGTTAAATGGTGGGGGAGGGGGGGGGGACAAACGAAGTTGTCGAGCAGAAAAGAGGTAAAAGAGTGATAAGACACTGGATTCCTATTACAGTGCAATATTTTCTCCTAGGTGTTAGAGATTTTTATAAATTCTTGAAAAATGCGTGAAATCCGCAGAATTTTTTTTTTTTTAATTTTTGCCTCTGTTACCATTACTAGCATTCTGAAAGGGCGGTGTGGGTATGGCCACCTTTCCCCCCCCCCTCTTTCTCCTCTTAGATCTGGCCCTGTTTTCATCTGTATGTGATCTTTGATCAGGACTTGTTAGTGGCAAGATCTGAGGCAGCAGCTGGCTGTTTTTTGCCTCTTGGCTTCTGGTGGGATGTCCCTAGGGCAGAGGATGACGATCCATCGTTACCCAGTAAATAAGACTGCCAAGAATGGGAGTTGTGCAACTTGGGAGTGTTTGCCTCAAGTTATTGAAAAAATAATTATAAAAAAATTCTGGTTACCTGAAACAAAGTTGGCTCTTGCATCTAAATCCAGACTCATAATCTAAGGTTGGAAAATTTGATTTCCAACTGTGTCTGCATTGAAATTTTTCTCTGCTAATCCCTGTTCTGTCCTCGATGGTAAAGGGGATACGGTTGAGCGTGGAAAGGCTGCTTCCAGAATTGTTGCTTTAAATCTCTGCATTTTAGTTTCCAGTTTATGTATATTTTTAATGAAGTTATTTATCTCTAGCACAGTCTTTCATTTAGAAACACTTTACAGTTTTATGTAAACGTCAGATCTTACATTCGGGAGAAATATGAAACATGTTTCGGAACTTTATTTTAATTAATGTGCCACAATTCAGTACTATTTAATATTTCTCTACAAATTATTTTCTTGAAGTCATTAATATTTTGTTTACTACTTTAAATGAAAATAATGCCAAAGAATAAAATTTTAATAAACTGCAGTTCAAAGGAGCTTTCTGGTTAGAGCGTCATTTCAATAATTTTTCTTCTGTCATTAAATATGTCGTATCGTAGGTCCACAGGGATTTGATATATCTAAATAGTTTTTCTGAAAGCTGTTAAAAAACTAGAGATTGAAAATAATGTAGCCACCAAGGTGATAACTCATTTTACACCCTTAGCAAAAATGTCTTCCTTCTCTCTGGTAATGAATGATTCATTATTTTTATGCTTTTATGCAAAGGATAAAGCGCATTTCGAGATACCTTTCATACTTTTTCTAACCGGCCATAAATTGAACGTTATTATTCTACCGGTTATCACGAATTTCGAGAGATAATACTCTTTGGAAACAACATCAGCAAAAGTTTGGTTTTAAGTTTATAATCATAACTGAACAAAATTTTTCAACTGGGTATAACTAATTTCATTGTAGTGACATTTTTCGCATTTAAATATTAATGATTTCAAGAGAATAAGTTAGATTTATCTAACCTGCTTGGAAATCAAAATTACGAACATAATTTTAATAAAACAACAAACTGTTAAATAGGTCAGGTGAACCTCTTGTTCTTAAGTTACTACAGTTAAATTAATTTAAGGAGAGATTGTTTTACTTCTGAGCGTGACTTTTTGCACACAATGAGCTAAATGGACAAGTTACAAGGATTCCAAGGGCTCAGGAAGGTAGGGAGGAAATCCAGAGTGCTATTGCAAAATACTAAGAAGAATCCCAAAAAATATTTGGGTTATTTTGGTATTTTTGTAATAATAATCATATTAATTTAAGTCATTTTTCCAATAAACGAGTTCTGTATGAATTGTTGTGCCTTTCTAGCTCCCAGTGCGGCAGTTTTGTTTATGCAACATATGCTAGCAGCTTACACTGCTCGATTAGTTTTCACAGGAAGGAAATCTGTCCGGCACAAAATAACTGTAACAAGTAATCTTATTAGCTGTTATAGCCGTTTTTTTTCTTTTGCTCCTGCAATACATGACAATTTTGCGTCTTCGGTTCTAAGTAAATTTTTTTTTGCAACTGCAAAATAGTTGTTTGTATACACTAAACATTTGTACTCTTTAGTTATCCGTTTTATGAGTTTCTTCTAGGTCTTAACTCCAATTCTTTTCCTCAATGCAGGATATGCTTTTCATCATTATGCAAAAAGTCATTGCAAGGTTTCTGAAAGAAAATGGATAATGACTTTATCATAGTACCTTTCTACGCTTTGAAATCCTTTCAAAAAATCATTAGAATTGCTCTTATTCGCTCCGGTAAGAGAGGGCAAATTTGGATGTTAGGAAATGAAATGCGCTCAACAATGACCCTTGTTCCCGCATACAAAGATCAGGGAGAATATAAAGTGTGTCTGTACTGTATCATCTAGGAACATTTTTACATTTTGCAAACACAATTTTCCTTGTAAAGGGTCAAGTCCATGCAATATTAGTTCTAATTAACATTATCATTATTGGAATCAATGTGAAGACAAAATTGTGTTCTACAAAATTTGAATTCTTCTTGAAAAATTAAAGTAAGAAAATAACTTTTATAAGACGACATGATTAGACGGTTTCTCAGTATATATTTTTCTTATCCATTTCCATTCAAGTTCTCAGAACACAAAGCTTTGCTTCTACAGATTTCTGCTTTTTACCTATCTTACTATTGCTTTTGGCTTTGACATTTGTCGGTTGGTCGGTTTGTGGATTTGACAAAACGTTGCTCCGTCATATCTTTCGAACGCGACGGAGAAACTTAATGATTTATGTCCCAAATCATAGCTTGTAGTGCGGAGAGTGTCATAGGCTATAAAAAATTGACCTCTCGTGCTATCTTCTCTCCTAAAAAGGGAAAATGTGAAAACATTTTTTTAAGAACTTTCAGAATCTCTAGAACGCGAAGGTCGAAAGTAACATGCAATACGTCGAATGAAAGCTTCTGACGTAGGGAATGTCTTAGGCTACGAAAAATTGATCCCCCGTGCTTTCTTCCCCCTAAAAAAGGGGGATAATGTGAAAATGATTATTTATCTATATCTCCTGAACGCGATTGCGGAAAGTAACGAGATATGTGTCAAATGAAAGCTTGTGATGCAGGGAGTGTCATAGGCTATAAAAAATGACCCCTCATGCCTTCATCCTCCCCTAAAAAATGTGAAATGTGAAAGTCGTTCTGCTATATTTCCCGAACGCAAACGCGAGGGCCTACATTTTTGAGTTAGGTGTCAAATGAAAGCTTGATAATGACTGTCGTAAACTATTTTGAATTTTGCCCCCATAATTTCCCCCTGATAAAATGTGGGGGAGGCATTTTCGAGGGGGTCGACTTTAACCAGTCGTATCTCAAATTAAAACTTGTGATGTCCCCAATGTCGTGGACTACCTCAAACGTGACCCCAAAAGTGGAGTAAATGTGCTGGATGTTTATGAGTCTATATCAAAGTTTTGGAAGTTATGTGTTTTTAGTGACAAACGAAAACAAATATTAGTTCAAAAATTTAAAAAATACTTATTTTCCTATAGGGCTCTAAAAAGTATAAAATAAACCTAAAGCATATCTTTGGTGCAATCGGTCAATGAATTCGTATTCACTTCGAAGGTAGATAGGGCGTGACAAACTGCGTGAAATGAAAGCTTATGACGCCGGGAGTGTTATAGACTATAAAAATAAATAAATTAAAAAAATTTTAAAATACCAATCTTCCCAATATGGGTCCTAAAAAGCGGAATATAGGGGGCCGATTTACCTACTTAACAAAATTGCAGAGCCCTATCTTCCTTTGAAGTGACTACGAGTTCAGTGACCGATTGCACCATTGATATGCTTAGGGTAAGTTTCTACTTTTTAAGGCCCTATAGGAAGATAGGTGTTTTTAAAAATGTTTAATTTATATTTTTTTGATATTTATAAAGTATCGGAGTGAAACTTAAAATTAAGTTTTAGATACATGAAATTGCTTGACACATCCAGATATGCAAAATAAAGATTTTGCAAATTTTTCAGGATCACAATCCTCAATAACAAAAAAGTTTTAATTCCCACCTTCTTTTGAGTTTCTTCTTAAGCGTATCAAACTTCAAACTGGATTTATTAATATATTCTGTATGTAAAATTATTATTTAGATGCAATAAAAAATATTTTAAAATACTACTTAATTTGTTTTTAATGCAAAATTTCAAAGTGTATTGATTTTCTTTGGTTGCTCACATAAGGATTTATCTTCTATCATTATGTTTTTGATGATTAAATAACAAAATATGAAAATAATAAATATCCTCATCAAGCAGCTGCTTGCCACAGAGGTCTGATAGGAACTTGTCAGTTTATACGCTATAGACAAGATCTGTGAGGATGGCGGATTGAAGAATTCAAAATTCACTTTTGAAATTAATGAATAAATAAATATAAAAGTTAAAAATTTAGCAGTGTTTTGCTTTTGATAGGCATTTACTCAAGCCAGAATTCGAAACACAAACCTCCTATTATGATGTAAGCAAATACATTACAGGAAAAAAAAATTGCAAAACCTGGAAGGATTAATGCTATTTTATTGAAACGCAGGCAGCTGTTAACATACACCGAGATGTGAAAATTACCACTTTACCTACCCGTTAAAGTGGTATAATTAATATGATGTTGAACCACCCGCGCAGCAATGCATTCATGAACATGGAGGGGAAGGTACAGCTCTATAATATCCTTCTGAGGGATAGAACGGCAAATAGTGCGAAGTCGCTGTTCCATTTCAGCGATAGTGGTTGGCGTACCTCTTGGGTGTTGTTTGAGCTGTCGGCCCATCATGTTCCAGATGTGTTCAAAACGTGAAAGGTCCGGTGATCGTGCCGGCCATGGTAGTGCCTGAAAGTTTTGCTCGTGTAGATACTGCAGATTAATGCAGGCTGTGTGGGGATGGGCGTTATCTTGTTGGTAAAAAGTTCCATGCAGCTGAACAAATGGAACAGCCACTGGCTGCAAAATATTGGTAACATCGTTGGGGAGTTATAGACCCCCTTATGATGACCAGTTTTGGCCGAGATGTCCGACTAATGGCACCCCACATCAAGACACCAGGTGCTGGAGCTGTGTAACAATGTCGCAGGTACTGGGTGGCGTACCTTTCCCCTGGATGACGGCGAACACGTTGCCTACCGTCGTGCTCATCAAAACAAAAACGATATTCGTCACTAAACACCACGATACTCCACTCTTGTTCGCTCCAGTTCTGTCTGAGGCGACACCACTGAAAACGTGCTTGCATCTTGGCAGATGTGAGGGGCAAGCGCAGTGTCGGACGATAGGTTCGCAATGAAAACTTCAAAGCCTGTTGTTTACTGTCTGCCTGGTAGTTATTCGATGTGTTTCCTGTTGCCAGTCCCTTTGCAGTTCTATTGTAGTCGTGAATCTGTCACGCAATGCCATGCATTGCAAATGGCGGTCCTGTCGCTCCGTGGTCATACACTGTCTCCCTGATCCTTGTCAGCATGTGCTGGATCCTTCTTCAACCTACTGGACCATATGTGTACTATGGTGCTGTGATTGCGGCCAACAAGGTTCAACACATCACTATACGACAAACCAGCTTCTCTAAGGCCGATGATTCTTTCATGCTCAAAGTGTGTTAACTTTTGGAACGACTGTCGACGTCTGCATAAGGGCATCTTTAGCGATTTAGAACAATTTCCACAACATTTTGTCAAACAGGGAGCTTTGGTTGCCTTTTTCTGTGTTTCACTGCTTCACACCTGTGACGTCAGCTCGCGCCTGTCCAATCGTTTCGATCGTTCTGCAAACCTAATAATTTCCATGCATTTCCACATACTACCTCCTCCCTAAATTTCGTTACATTTGCATAACTTCTTGCAAGTGTTTCTTTATTTCCTGTAGTGTATCTAAAATGGTTGTTAATTCCTTAATAAGAAATATAACCAGAATAACTGGGCACTATTATTATTTACATACAACTTTTACTCCATATGAAATGTCTTTATGTTTTTTGACTCTGATAGTATGCAGAGTCTTAATAGAAAAGAATCGATCAAAATTGCCAAACAGAGCAAATTAGGAAAACAAGATTTTGGAAAAGACGTAAAAGTCAATAAGCTGCAATTTTAAAAATATATTTCACGATAAAAAAAGACTGATTACACTATTGTTCAACCACAAAGACCCTATTTACCAAAGGGGTGGATTTCCAGTCATCTGCTACAGAGAGGATACCAATCTTGATTGATTAAGATTATAAGATCAGACATTTTTCATTTTCTGCACAGCGTTTCCCTACCACACTGCCAAAGTTCAGCATCATTCATTATCTTGTCAAATCCTTCATCTGTTTCAAATGCCTCACTCTTCGTTGTATTGTTGAAATTCTCTCAAAAGTTTTCTTTTGGAAGAGAGCAAAGAGAGAGAGAAAAATTAATTTTTCTTCTTTCCTTCAATATGAAATTTATTTCGTTATTCATAATAGAAGGCATTTTGTTCAAATATTTGTATTTCTTCTTCTATTTACAGACTAAGCCAAATTATTATTCATACAAGCATGCATGCACACACACACACGCACATAGATACTATTCAAACAGCCATGGGTTATTGAGGTCCAACCAATTGTGAAATTTCGTTCTCCAAACGCATCTATCCTGAGCTACATCTGCTGCATCTGGCCACTATAGACCAATTCTAACAAGATCCTATTTAGCACTGTTAGCCCACGGCATCCTAGGTCTCCCCCTCTTTCTGAGGCTTTTAGGCACACTGTTCATAATCTTATTCAATAATTTATAATTATCCTCACGGGCAACATGGGAAATCATCATCTCTCTCTGAAGAATATGCTACTCAAAGGAGGTTGCCAACTCCTTTGACTAAACTCATCATCACTTACGAAGTTGAACCACCTAATGAGAAGATACTGGGTAAGCATCAAGAATCAAAAGCATCAAGTTTCCTGTTCTCTTTCTTACATGGTATCCAAGCTTCACTACCATAACTAACCCTACAAAAAACCAACAATTATGCAACTAAATTTTGTCTTTAGGTGTATACGCCTATTTTACCACACTCTCCATAGTTTCTTAAAAGACCCAGTAGCAATCCCTTTTCTTCTGTTTATCTCATGCCTCGCATCACCAGTATCTGCTACATAGCTGCCAAGATAATTAAACTGAGAGAATTTCTCAAGGGTGCAACCATTCAGATTAAATGAACCACAACCTATCTGACCAATTTCCCTCGCTTTAGATTTCTCTCTGTTTATCATCAAACCTACTGTACTACCAATCTCATCAACAGCTCATTTGTCTCCCAACAGTTGCCCAGTGGGTCTCCTCCCCAACGTTCTCTGAGTCCCGGGGTCCTTGTACTTGGCTATTTAGCCCATCGTGTGCAAACAAGTATCTCTCAGAGGTAAAAAAAAGCAACTCAACCCATCAAAAACCAATCAAAAACTCAATGATGGCCAAATCATCAGCACTATCTAAATAAGACATTTTCAAATCTGTAGACCATTTAAACCAAATACATTCCCTTTGCAGTGAATTCCACATAACACAATCATTAATCAAAGATAAAAGGAGAAAAAATGCAGCCTTGTGAATACCAGAATTAATGCTAAATCAATGCTACAAGCTTTACCATCTCTCACACATGACTAAATGTTATTATAGAAAGCTTTCATTACGTTAACTCACTTGTCTCACAATCAACAACAAATTATGACGGTCAACTGTGTCAAAAACCTTTTTGAAATCTATAAAGCTAGCAACCAAAGGTTTCTGAAACTCTAAACATTTCTCAAGAATCTGCCTGAGTGAAAATATCTGATCTACGCATTCCCTACCACTTCTGAATCCACATTGTTCGTTACACAATTAACTGCCAACCAGACTCTTAATTCTATTAAGCACAATCATGGAAAGAACTTTACCTGAAACAGAGAGTAGGCTGATACCCCTATAGTTATCACAAGAACTGCGATCACTTTTTTAAAAAAATAGGGATAATAATAGCTTGTAAAATCCTTAGGAACCATGCCTTTATCATAAAAGATATTCAAAATTTCAGTCATCTGTTAATGACATTCTATGTTGTTAATGGCATTTGTTAATGGCAGTTACTGACATTCTCAAATGTGGGGGAAATAAACCATTGCTCCCCCCTTGATCCGGCCCTATTGAAAATTATTCGTAAATAATTATTGAAATTGCAAACATTTAACAGCTCCGTCGTCATTTATGAGGATTTATACGAAAACCTTATTGAAATAGAAATTGTAAATTCGATTTAAAATATTTGATTAAAATAAGCAGTAGAGGTTTGCGCAAATAGGTTTTTTAATATGTACAGGGTGTTCATTTTCCGTCTGTCCGTCCATCTGTAGGCATCGAACTTTTTTGTTTACAGAGATAAATTAAAAATTCTTTTTGTGCTGGATAGGTATTGATGAAATATTACGATATGCACTTTTCGAATCTCTCTAAACTATAATTTTTGCACCCTCTAACGGTGGAAAAATTTGTAGATTCCAAAATTTCAAACAAATATTACAAATTACGTGTTAAAGCTAGAATGTTTTAATTTTGGAGGTGGAATGTGAACACCATAATGTTCCCATTGGCAACAATGAATTGACCTCTTAGACTCAGGTGGGTGGGAAACACAATTTTTTTTTATTTTGACAGGTAATTTTTATTTTGAGATAAATGAAAAAATCTTTTAGGGTTAGATAGGAATTGATAAAATATTATGATTCTCACTTACGGAATCTTTCGAACGCTATACTTGCTCCCATTAACGGTGAAAATTATTGAAAATTCCAAAATTTCAAACGAATATTGCAACGATGTATTAATGATAAAAATATGAAATTTTGGTGGTGGAATATGAACGTCATGAAGTTTCGATTGGAAAGAATGAAAATGATAATTAAAAACTCTTTTTTAGTTTGTTTGGTACTAATGAAATATTATAATGCGCATTTTTCAAATATATAACAGTTTTCATAAATATATATATCTTTACAAATCACTAAATACGAAGCAACAGAGCTGTTTATGAATTTTATAAATAATGTGTGATATATATTCATTTATGATAGAAAATTGAAAAATTTGTGGTTGTCTTTAAGAAATATTCCACTGACAGCAATAATGGACCCATTTTTCTTAGTGAGGTGTGGGAAATGCAACTCTTCAGAATTAAGAATTGAAAGACGAATACCTTTATGTTGAATAATTACTAATAAAATATTATTTGAAATTTCCCATCATCCACTAGCTCAAATTAAAACTTTTAAAGAATGAAAGAAGAGATAAAGGAAAAACTTCATTCTCTTTGAAAACGAGATTCTCACACGCGCCAGAGGCGATATGCTTTCTTCTAGTTTGTTTCTTTATTCCACACATTTGCACAGGTTATTTTACTCCCATTTTCTCTTGCTGAAAAAAAATATATATATTTTCTCATGACATATCTCTTGGGCATGTATCCGATTTCCTATTTTTTTCCCAGCAATATACTAGAATTGTATTCCTTGATTTTACCCTTGACGGCCATTTCTTCGACATCGGCAAGGGTTTCTTCTATTGTTACGAAATGAGATTCCATCTGTGCGGTTTCGATCAGTCTTCAGTTGCAGAAAGAGCAAAACTAATTGCAAATTAATTAAATGATGAAAAGAACTTAATTGCTGATGAAAAACTCGTGTCTTTCAAGCGGACGAAAGAGGCGAAACACAATAATGAATAATTACGCAACACTATATCACAGTTCACTGGTCATCAAGTATCTCAGTGCTGAAAGCTGCAATAACAAATTATCGATCATTAAATACTTTGTAGCGTTGCTTGCTAAAGAACTTAATTGTAATTAAACATTTACTGACTGACTGATTGAAACTAATGTATCCGATTCCATAAAACTTTCAGGTATTTTGCATCTCTGAGTTTTCTTGCTTTTGTGTTTGTGAATATGTTTGTTTCTTACGTGATAGCTTTCCAATCATTGTTTCTGATAATTTCATATCAATTACGCAAGGCATATATATAAATGTGTGTTATGTGTATATATAATGTGTGTAATGTAAATTCGTAGAAAAATTCGATGCTGGGATTAAAACTATAACTAGAATATATTGTCTCTTGGCGAATATGAATTTTCATTTCGATAGAGAACGAAGATTTGTCATTTTTCTCGAATTTTGCACCGTTAGAAAATTGCAACAGTAGAAAAGTGCAAACGGTAGAAATTCGAAAAAGAATAGATTTCGCAAACTACAAATTCGAAACAGAATGGAATTCTCAAAATATAGGTAAGGAATATAATTCGCAAACTGTAGAAATTCGAATAGGGATAGAATTCGCAAACTACATATTCGAAAAAGGATGGAATTTTCAAACTGTAAAGATTAAAAACGAATAGAATTTGCAAAGAGTAGAAATTCGAAAACGGATAGAATTCGTAAAGAGTAGATTTTGAAATGGAATAGTACTCGTAAAAAGTTGAAATTTGAAAACGGATAGAATTCGCAGAGAAGAATTTGAAAACGGATTGAATTCACAAAATGTAGAAATTAGAAAATGAATAGAATTAGTAAACTGTAGAAAGTCGAAATCATAAAATATTCTGAAAATGCAAATGGTAATATTTCTCTAATACGTACATCCCCCTCCAACTGTGCCTAAATGAAACGTTTATCACTTAAAATAGTTTCATTTTAATACCACACCCTAGAGGTAGGGGAAACAAATTCCTACTGCCATTGTAAATCCCTTGATCACCAAATTCTAATATCCAGGTTTCAAATCTCTAGAATGACTTACTCGTTTACAGCAGTCGTTTCAACTCTTGCCATTTTCTAACTTCATTTTCTAGCTTCAGTGTCTAATGGCGTAAATTGAAATTATACGAGGTTTCAGAAATACAAAACGAGTATTTCTCATTAGTACCTGCTGAACCTAAAACAAATGCCTCATTTATCCCAAAACGTTTAATATCTGCAGACGGAAGGACGTAAAAGTGAAAAGAAATGCTTACTTTGAAAAAAAAAATATCGAAAAATATAAATGATTTAACTAATTTGGAAACGGCATAAGAGAACCTAAAGGAAATTTGTTTATGTTTCAATCTTAAAACAGTGAGAATTTTTCTAAGTTTTTAAATTTTCCTACTCGAGTGACATATTTACCATGCGTACGATGGATGCACTAAATCTGGAATCTGGCTGGTGGGAGCTGCAACCGTCCGCAATGCTCCAAACGTGCAATATGATGTTTTCATGTTCGTGTCCCTAAGGTGCTTACGATAAGATTTCTCCAGAAAACTTTAGTCTGCATTCAGCAGAAGGGGGCAGAGGTACCTCAGTCAGTAGCACTCCATCCTCATAATCTGAAGTTCCCAAGTTCGAGTCCCAGCTGTGACAGCGTTGAAATTTATCTCTGCCAAACCTCCACCCTGTCATCGGTGAAATAGGGGGACGCAAATAGGCCTGAAAATATCACCGTCCTTTGGATGGGACGTTAAACCGCGGCACCTTGTTAGGAAGAGCTATTTCCTGTGCACATTAGAGAACACGGTGGATGACCTTGACGGAGGCTAACAGCTCCAGTGGGTCTCTTTCTTCCAACCTTCTCTGAGAACTTGGGTTCTTATGGCTTGCCCATTTAGCCCATTATATGCACCAAAGTGCTGCTCAGAGATAAAACAATTCATATCTTTAAAAAAAAAATTAAAGGTTCGAAACGTCTAAAAGATTTCAGTGATTTTTTAACCGTACATCATGCGATGTACGGGTAAAAAAATAATAAAAATGTAGTTTTGTATAGAATAACCACATTTAAATTAACTTTACTACTAAATACTTAAATAGATAAATATAATTATTTAACCATATTTATTCAACCATATACTTCCAGGAGTTTTATATCAAGAAAAGATATATTTAAGTGATTAGGGATATCAGGATTTATTCTGATCTGAGCGTTTGGGTGCCCCTGTTCTCCTAGCCTTGGACCTTCGATGGCTCCAACATCCACCACGTCCTTAATCATCATTGACTAACTTGATAGGTATTGATTTGAAATCTACTAGCTAGCAGAAACACGATAGGTTCCATAAAGTATTGTTGGAAATTTGGATATAAAACAAAAGCAAATGTCCATTCTCTGATTACTCACTAATGACTAATAAAAATTTAGCAGTTTGGTGTCTAAGGCCTTACTATATTCTGGAATGTGACAGTTTGTAGTCGGATGCCTTCCTATATTCCGGAATGTGGCAGTTTAAATCCACAGGTTGAATCTACATAAGTTGTTACCGTGAATTACTTATGCTTAGCCAACAAATCACGGACTAGAGAAGAGATAATGAACGTTTTTAACTCTGTGTGCCAAAGCTTGAAAATTTTGGTGATCATATTCAAGTGGCTTGTAACATATACAGGGTGATTCAAAACTTATCATTCAAATTTCGTGGGGAGGTAGGGAATACGTCAGGAAACAGATTTCACATAGGAAAGTATGTCCGCAAATGTACGCATGGGTATGTAGAGGGCGCTGTGTGTACCCAACCAGTGTACAGCTCGCCCGACCACTCCCGCTGTCATCAGTGTACGAGCTGACTTACTAGTGATAAGATGAATCGTTTTACGCATCAAGAGCTAGCGGATATGCATCTCGCATATGGGGCAGCTGGCGAAAGCGGCAGCCGAGCTAGGCAAGTTTACGAATACCGATACCCCAACAGAAGAATACCGCAGTATCAAATGTTTGCACGTGTGTATCGCAATCTGCGCGAACGTCGTTCACTGCGCAGCAACATGCAGGATACGGGGAGAAGACGACTGACGCGGACTGTCAACGTCGCAGAACAAGTCCTACAGTCCATCGAAGATAATCCGAATACCAGCACACGAGCTATTGCTCAGCAGCTTGGGGTCTCTCAGTCAGCAGTGTGGCAGATACTGCACGAGGACTGTGTGCATCCTTACCATCTGCAAAGGGTGCAGTTACTGCATACTGACGATTATCTGAAGCATGTGGAATTTGCACAATGGTTCATGCAGAAAGGTGCCGTGGACCCCAGTTTTCCAGCTTCTGTCCTTTTTACAGATGAAGCTTCATTCAGTCGTGAAGGTGTGTTCAATACACACAATTCCCATGTGTGGGCTTACGACAACCCGCATGGTACGAGAAGTCACGCTGCGCAACATCGTTTTGCCGTAAATGTGTGGGCTGGAATCATTGGTGACTGTTTGTTGGGACCTTATTTGCTACCGCCCCGATTGGACAGCCGGAAATACCTAATATTTCTCGAGACAGTGTTACCGACTTTTCTGGGCGCTGTTCCTGCGCATATCCGCCGAGATATGTGGTATCAACATGACGGGGCTCCAGCCCATAGCACAATTGTTGCGCGTGATTACCTGAACCGAACATTCGGAGCTCGATGGATCGGTAGAGGTGGACCGATCACTTGGCCACCCAGGTCACCTGATTTATCGCCCATGGATTTCTTTTTGTGGGGGGCCATGAAATACCATGTGTACGAGACCCCCGTCGACAGTGAAATGGACCTTGTTGCACGAATAGTGGCCGCCGCAGGCATTGTCCGTGATATGCCAGGCGTTTTTGAAAATGTTCGGCGGTCAATGCAACGGCGCTGTGAATCCTGTGTCCGTGTAAATGGTCGCAATTTTGAGCACCTACTGTGAACCTGTACTTTACCTTGTTGGAATAAAAGTCACATTCGTTACCACTTAACTGTACTGTTTCCTTGTGTTCACTTTACTTGTCCATTTTGTTCATGTAGATGACGTTTGCGGACATACTTACCTATGTGAAATCGGTTTCCTGACATATTCCCTACCTCCCCACGAAATTTGAAAGATAAGTTTTGAATCACCCTGTATAAACGGTCACTGTTATCAAAGGAATGATGCCAGGTTGTAAAGTTGCCAGTTACTTTAAAAACAGTGTCAAAAACAAAAACAAAGCAAAATGACTGCATTAAGTTTGTTGTTCACTTAACTCAAATCATTTTGTCGTTTTTCATTCTTTATAATTTTTGCTTAATTTTTGGACGATACAAAATGTCAGTTTAGGCGTGTCAACAAAAAACGGCAGGCGTGTCGCCTTTGACACTCATGCCATAAGTTGGCGATCACTGCACTAGAACTTTCACAAGTGTTACCACCTCAGACACTTTCTCTAAACTTCAAATTTAAAGTGCAAATCTAAATGAATTCCTCGCTATCCCTGCAGATACTGACGATGGCCCAAAATATTTCTTTTTAAGATGAAGCTCATATTGCTATATTATGTTTTTTATCTGAGGTTTTACTTTTGAGAAAGTAAAATTCCTCATTTCATCCATTAACGATTTATGTACTTTATACTACATAACAATAAAAATTTCCCACGGTAGGCTTTCTTAGCCTTTTATTTATTTTTTAATTTCACGTAATCAATAAATTTATGTTCCTTCAGTTCAGAAATTGTTTACCTTTAAAATAATGCGAAAAAGTCATCTAGTCATAAACTCTGCGCTAAATGAGCCTCGTTTCTTTAGTCGCACTTGATACATATAATTAAGGGGTCGCAAATTCCCACTTTACAGTCAGGAACAAACACACATCAGAAAAAAGGTTTAAATTAGGCTTGTATAATATACTTTGTTTTGGAAAGATTTCACTTCGATCACTATTCCATCCTTTTCATTATATTTAAATTTTAAATCATGCTTCAATTTTACAAAATAGAGAGATTTCACCGGCCCAAAACTCTAATATATGCTTCATTTCACAACAAAAGTTGCCCTTTAAATAAAATATTTCTCAATAATAAAAAATCTAACTATTTTATATACCAAAACGCTATTTTTAAAGCTTGGTCTAGCGTATTTTCCTACGTGTGAATTGGCAACACTGTACGCTACCTACTGAGGCAACACCGTCCTTCCTGAAGAAATAGAGAGCATCTCCATGGACAAAAATACTGAATTAAAATGCAAGCATAACTTTTGCGTTTCTGCCGGAAGGCAGTCTTCAAATAATGGAAGGTGCTAGAAAAAAATTAGGTTAAATGATATTACATTTCTTCGTCATGGTTTTCTGATTTTCAAAACTTCAGTAACAAGTACAATTCAGTGCCGGAAGGGAAACGAAAGGGAGAGGAACATTTGCTGACTGTGCCACAGGAATTATTTCGATGACGAAATATTCTACAAAACAATACTTTACTAGCAATATTTTCTTTTATTCTGTGTTAAATGTCCTAAGGGAAAGATCTTTAATGAAGCTAGGAATAGTTTGATGCAAAATAGCAAGAAATCAAGAAAATATGTAAATGACAAATTTATTCCCAAGGATTATCATTAGCTTTATTCGCGTCTAAAACTCGATGATATTCGAGGTTGCTTAGCAACAGCAGATGCAAGGAAAAATAGGAAATAAAGAGAAAATTATTTTCCCCTCAGCTCCATACTTTCTAGATTTAAAATTTCTATCAGTTAACTGAATTATCTAATCTGATTTTTAACTTCAGTCTCAAATTGTCCTTATTTTTTCTACTTAATTATTTTTATTTTGAATTGTATTATGAATTTTATTGTTCTGTAAAATAAAGTTTGATGGTGCGTTAAGTGAATTTTTTTCTCTTTTTATTGGATTTTATTAAAGCATTCATAGGCTTGATATTATGATGACAGTATTTTTTTCCTTTCATTTTCTGCATAAAGGAGTGTAAGTTCTGTTTGGTAAGCGCTTATGGCGGATACATTTTGATAGGTGTGCATTTTCGATCGGTGGTCCAAATTATCTTAAAAAGCTTTATCTGATACCATAACGGAATGTAGTAGGATTTTACAGCTGCTTTTATCATTATTCATTCAACAAGTGCTCTTTCTTAAAAATTTTATCATGCAAAGGAAAAAGAAAAAAAACAATCAAATTCTTTTCATAGGCCTTACTCTGCCTGCTGAATAATGTGGCCCTCATTTTAGTAATCGCATTAGTTTGAAATCGCGGAAATTCCAAATGACCAACATTAGAATTTTTGTTGTCTGTAAAACTGTAAGACAGAACTATCTTTGAATAACTATCTCAAATTCTAATGTAAAAATGTAATATTAAGCAAGTATAACGGCGATAAATACATCGAGTGATTTTTTTAACAAGTTTCGAGTCGATTTTCTCATATTCTATCTTAGAAGCTTCACTCCTTTGCAATTTGATCAATGATATTTGGGTAGATTAATCTTTTCTAGTGTGAGAGTTTTGATTTCGTAGGACAATCACAGTTACTTCCATAGAAATTATACGCTGACTCCAGACTCCGGTTTAACGTTTATCTACGTTTATTAAGTTTGACCTTGAGCTACTTGTAGATTAAATGATTCTTTGACACTTTTTCATTGAAAAAGAAAGCCAGTGTAGAAAATTTTCAAGATATTTCTTCACTATTTCTAAAGGATGTTTTGATTATAATTTTGTATAATTCAAATCAATGAAAAGATTATCGAGATAATTGATCTATTTTAAACAAATTACAATTTAAATTCAAAATTTCTATTTCATTCTTCATAAGAAAAGTGAAGGAACATCCTTTCAGAGTGCTCCGTCGAAATTAAGTCATGAGTGAAAGTCTTCCTATGTTATTATTCAAAATATATCACTGATATAATTTGTTCATTTTTGATAATTTTATGTGCTTTATTGAGTTATCAAACACTCTATTTATCAATAGATGAAACGTTTCGTGTTCCAATTGCACATACGTTCAGCTGTTTAAAGGTATTATTATGTTGGACCTGACAGATATTAATTTCGAAATTTATTTTACTGAGTTCGATCAGCACACCGTATGGTAAGTATAATACATAGCCAGAATAGCGAAATATCCAATCTAAAGAAATTTTTTACGATCCCGACCAATTTACTCCGTATCTCTATGCAAAAATGTTTCATTTTAACTAATACCAGTGTACCGAAAATATCAGTTTCACGAAATAAAAATTTATCTCGATACAAAAAATATGACCAGTATAACGAAATTTTAAAAAAAAAATCCTTAAACAATATTACAACGTATATTTTTCCATGTTTAAAGTTTTTCGTTTTTAGCATTTGGCAATGTGAAATATCAAACCAATCATTGCGCTACGATCACGTGCTATTGTATTTCGCCTGGCAAGTATTTTGCCCATCTCACTGGGTTGCATAGATGTTCTCTACGCGTGACTGTCGGCATAACGCTTTAAGGAGTGTTGCCACGTTTTCCTAACATAAAAGCGGATTTTTCAATCTTGGAGATCTATGCGATTCTGATTGTATTGCACTGCAAGTAATGGAAAGTAGCATCAGCGAAAAAGTCTTCCAAAGCAGTTCCAGTCCTCGTGTTTCATGATTATCATTCTTAAAATTTAAACTACTTTTATATTAGCTTTTTTTCGTTATTATTATTAGTGTTTTAGTTATGTTCGTTATTATTATTTATTTAGTTAAGTTCGTTATTAACAGCCGATTTGACGCGAAGTCTTCGCCATTTCGTAATGATACGGAGTGATATTTCGAACAGTGTGTTGGGGAGCTGCGAAATCATTTAAGAATTCACAGAGACATGCTTGTTGCAACAGACAGTTGAAAAATACCGAATTTTTAAGAAATGAACTCCAATACACGGTAAATTTCTTTCATAATGATTATTTTGCAATATGTAACTTTCATAGCACTTTTTTTTTATTGCATTTCAGTACGACGAAATATATTTTGGTCACATTTCGTTATATTGACATTTCGCTGTGTTACTAGAGATGATAAAGCAAATATTGTTATCGATGATGAGGTAATAATAGTACGATGGTAAGACAATAATAGTATTACAGACAGTAAGGCAATATTGCGCTGGAGAGGATAAGAATAGTACCAAAGACGGTAAGACAATAATAGTATTTATAGAGTGAAATGGGTAATAATACTACAAACGGTAGGAAAATAATAATATTTCAAACAAGAATATAATACTACTAAAGGAGGAAAGATGATAATGCGACTAATGATGGTATGAGAATAATAGTACTATATAAAGCAAGATAATAATAGTGCTTCAAATTATAAGAGAATTATAGTACTATATGCAGTAAGACAATAACTATTCTAGAGTGGCTACGACAATAATTATGTTATACAGGTAAGAAAATGGGGCAAAGGTTCTATCATTCGATAATGTGCCATGATCAAATCTGATGCTCCCAGATTCGAGTCCTAACTGTGCCAAGGTTGAGATTTATCATCGCTAACCCCCCTCCCCCCTCCTCGGCCCTCTGTAAAAAAGAGACATTTGATGGGCTTGGAAAAACTACCATCCTTCGGATGGTACGTTAAGCCGTGGCTATATTTTAAAGCGAGCTACCCTATGCACGTTAAAGAATACTCTGAAACGGACTTGACGGGAGGTTTTCACGTCTCATAATAGCTGTCCAACGGTTAACTGTTCTCCTACCCAACTTAACCCTTGTTGCTTAATCATTCAGTTTGTACACAAAAATGCCGCTCAGAAATAAAACATTCAATGGTTAGACAACAAAAATATTACAAATATTTTATTATATATAAAAAATAGCCCTGTTGTATATCCTATTAAATATATAAAACAATACATTTAATATATACAGAACAATAGTTCTGCAGACTGTAGAAGAATATGAATAATTAAAACGGTTAAACAATAATAAGAATACAGATGGGAGACAATAATAGCACTACAGATGGCAAGACAATAACGGTACAACAGATGGTAAGTAAATAACAATGCTACCGATAGAAAACAATAACAAGACTACAGACTATAAGACAATAATAGCACTAAAGACGATATTCGAGTTTGCTTACCAACAGCAAAGAAATAAAAAAAGTTTACTAAAAATATTAATAAAAAATAATAAGTATTACATGAAATAAAAATCAATATTAATACCATAAATGTAAAGCAAAAAATATTAATACCTTAAACGGTAAAGTAATAAGAGAACCACAGACAGAAGATAATAACAGCAATATAAACGTTACGACAACAAAATATTATAGACAATGCAACAAGAACAGTACAACAGATGATAAGATCATAATTGGAACTTACATATGTTAGTATTTACGTGGAAAAATCTCTAGTCTTCGACCACAGTTCATAAGTGAAGCATGTCCGTCTTTAATTATCCAAGTAATTGTAACATATTAGGAGACTGAAGGATAATCCTAATATTAATACATATCAATCTAAGACATTTTTATTTTCTCATAGAGTAATTCGTTTTCTCAGCTCCTAGCGTTTTGTCTAAAATATAATAAACCCACTCCCCCTCCACAAAAAGTTCCCATCATGAGAAATTCGTTTAAAATGATACCTTAATAAATATCTCCAAACTTATTTCGGTTTAAAAAAAACTGTCTCGCGATACATTAAATAAAAAGCATAACATAGTAAGAATCCGAAACTTTTGGGCCCGAGTTTGGTAACACACAGAGAAACACAAAACTTCTTTTATCGCTCAATAAAAAGCCCATTTGGTTTAACAGACTTATATTAGCATACTTCTGGCGCAACTGAATATGAAGCTTTTAAAATGCTTTTTTACATCTATCTTGGAAGATATCAGTTTCCATTTCTTATTTCCCAAACATTCAGGACGAAAGTGAAGAAACTCTAAAACGAAGTATGTTAAATAATATGAACTTTATTCGTCCTTTTTGATTTTTAATTCTAGTGGTATGAAGCTCATCGCAATGTTCACGAATTTACGGCAGCTGATTTTATCATCAGCTAATTATTCACACACCATTACCTCCGGCATGCCACGTTTGATGCTTCTTGGAACGCCAGGATGCTTAATTAATTGAAAGCACATGTTAAGGAGTTTCAAGTCTGTGTGTTGCCTGTCATCCACAGTGCTAGTTGTTGGAAATTCAAATAAGGATGCGCTTGATCTGTCCGAAATCTTGAAACGGATGTGACACATCGAGAATCACGATATAGCTAGGATGCAGACATAATATTTAGCTCTAGGCAACAATTCATATGAAACATCTAGAGCCTTAAGGCTCCCGGGTTATAGCAAGCAGTAGGGATCGACACTAATGATGCCAGAAAGTCGATTCGGTATTAGGACTGTAAATAAGTGGCAACAGAAAACCTTTCTGTGTTCACATACACTACATATTAATATGCTTTATGTTGATCGTATTAAATAAAAACTAACTAAATAAATTTAAATAATTTACCCCTCAAGACGCTGCATGTCACACGACTGACAGGACCTGGCAGTGTAATGCGTCCTAGGGAAGATCTGTAAGGAAGGAGAGACCACAGCAGAAAGAAAATATCCATGTCTTATTCGGAGACCTGAATCCATGCCATTTTTATCAATACTCAAACACACTAACCAATTGGCCAGCGAGAGGAAAATAAATTACTCTTTATACAGCTGCTTGCCACAAATGTTGACCGGTGTCGTCAGTATAATACGCCATAGAGAAGATCTGTTGTAAACTCAGTCACCTGGAAGGCGCTGATGGTGTTATCTGTATTAAATTGTTAATAGTACATACACCTCAGTTTTAACGAAATTTAAATTTGCTTTTTGTTAACGAGATCCGTGAACTTGGATCTATGCAGATGTTATTTCTTATTGGGGCTAAGTTATCATTTTTCCTCATTCTAATAAGACAACTTTCTCAGTTTTGTTCTGCTTTTTGATACCCCTTTTAGCAATCATTAAAATCTTACTATGGTTAATCGCAAAGAGACATAAGGAGCGCATCCTCCAGATTAGAAGAAAAAAAATAAAAAAAAAATAATAGACTTCTTAGTAGTTAAAATTTAGCCAAATATTTAAAATTGAATTATAATTAGTGACTAAGATTAAAAATTTCTTTGAATTAGTAATTTTCTTAAAATTATGTTTAATTCCTTCTTAATTTAATTTAAAAATACCTTTTAAATCAAAGAACAATTTTACTTCGAGAAGAAAAATTGATCTATTCCAAGTGAAATTGGCAGGACCACATTCTGACGTCTTGTTCCATGTTAGACACCCATTGTATCAGTCTTCAGATTTTCTCCTCTAACTGTCCCTTTGGGGCGGGGGTGGCTGAGTCGGTAATGCGCCTGGTTCGTAATCTGCAGTTCCCAGGTTCGAGTCCCCGCTGGGCCAGCATTGAGATTTGTCTTCTCACAACTTCCCGCTCTGCCACGATCAGTTGCAGACACTTGTGGGCTTGAAAATGCCGCCGTCCGTCGGATGGGATGTTAAGTCGTGTCCCCCGTGTGCGGGAGAGCCATACCCTGTACACGTTAAAGAACACGCTGGATGGTCTTAACTGGAGGTTACCATTTGTATCCCAACAGCTGCTACAGTGGGTCTCCTTCCTGCAACCTTCTCTGTACCTTCGAGGTCCTTGTGATCTGGCCATTTAGTCCGTTGTGTGCTAAAAAAGTGCACTTCAGAGGTAAAACAAATCAACCCAATTATCTCTCTTTCCTCAAAGGACATCGATGAGCATGCAAAAGTCATTGTTCATCGCATGGTTTTTTTTAGCCAATGACACCGTGTGCAGAAGATTCCTACCCTATGCAAATTAAAAGAATACGCTGGATGGTTCTGAAGAAAAGCTTCCATAGATTTCGTAACAGCTATCCAGTGAATCATATTGTCCTACAGATAAGGGTTGGCTTAGTCGGCAGCGTGTCAGGCTCGCAGTCTGCAGTTCCCAGGTTGGAGTCCCAGCTATGCCAGCATTAATATTTATCTCTACTAAACCTCACCCTGCCTTCGGTCAGAAAGAGGACACAATGTGTTTGGAAAGGCCATCAGATGGGACGCTAAGCTGTGGGCCCCTTGTGCAGGAGGCCTATTCTATGTGCACATCAAAGAACATGCTGGACTGCTTTACTGACGCCTTCCATCTTTACCTTTACAGATGTACAGTGGTTCCCCTTACCCCAACCGTATCTGAACCCTTGGGGTCCTTATGATTTGGTTATTTAGACTTTTGTGTGCAAAAGAGTTCCACTCAGAAGTAAAACAACCTGAACAATACTTTCTCCTAATGAACCTCGAGCCCTTTAGGTTCTTATGAACTATCTGTGTAGCCTATTGTGTGCAACAACAAAAAAACCACTACCACAGCAACAATCCCAACCAGCCCCCAGGACTTATTCCCATATCAGTTATTCTGACCGCTTAAATACTGATCGATGAGCCCCAGTTCCACTAACAAGAGCTACAGAAATATCCGATCGACAGACGTACCCAACGGCTTTATGTATCGATCGTGAGCACTATCGCTTACAGAGATCCTAATTCCGTAGTTAACCGAACTAATCAAGTTTTATATATGATAAATTCTTTGCTAATAACTCAGAGACCTGAAGACAGAAGAACAATTATACGTCCCAGAAATTAATCCACACTACATCATTGATTTACTAAGCATTTAATCACTATAAGGCTGTTTAAATATCATGGTGACGATGCGTATAGAGGAAAAATTATTTTGAGCCGGGTGGGATCCGAACCCACGTCATCAATTAACATTGATCTTCTTGTCAGGAGATCGTGGGTTCGAATCCTACCATGCTCAAGACAATTTTTCCTCTACACGCATTTTCGACATGATACTTATAACAATCTAATAGTCAGGTGAGTAGCCATGGGGGGATAGGGGGGAGGCTCCCCCACAAAGTAACTCGGAGTTGACAAAATTCGAAGCGACTTCGTAAAATCTAGGTGAGTTGTGAAAATTTGTAATTTTTTTGAGAATTAAGGGGAGTTGTCAAAATCGAGGCAACTTGACAAATATAAGGCAGTTTGGAAAATGGAGAGACGGCAAAATTTAGAGCTGTTGGTAAAATTTGAAGCCACTTAGTAAAAACAGGTAAGTTGGCAAAATCGGTACAACTTGGCAAAATCTTATATTATATTAGGGAGTTGGCAAAATTCGGAATGACTTGGTAAAATCTTGGGGAGTTGACAAATTTCAGGTAAGATATAAAAATTTTGATTTTTTTTTCTGTAAAATTATGGCGAGTTTGCAAAATGTAGAAGAGTTGGCAAAATCTAGGAGCAGTTGGCAAAAACTAGGGACATTTGGTAAAATTCGGAGTGACTTGGCAAAATTGTGGAGAGTTGACAAAATTCAGGTGAGATGCAAAAATTGCAATCATTTTTCTGTAAAATTATGGCGTGTTGGGAAAATCGAGGCAGCTTCGCAATATCTAGGAGAGTTGGCAAATCTTGGGGGAGTTGGTAAAATTCAGAGTGACTTTGCAAGAATCAGATGTGATGCAAAATTGGAATTTATGTCTGCAAAATTGTGGCGAGATGTCAAAATCGAGGAAACTTGGCAAAATCTAGGGAAGTTGGCAAAATTCGAATCCATTTGGTAAAATACGAGCGATTTGTGAAAATTGGGACTGTTTTTGTGAAATTAAGATGAGTTGAGAAAATCAAGAAAACTTGGCAAAATCTAGGGAAGTTGGCAAAACTGGAAACCACTTGGTAAAATACAGGGGAGTTGTGAAAATTGTGCCTTTGTTGTGCAATTAAGGATAATTGATAAAATTCGAAGTGATTTGGCAAATTCAGAGAAAATGTAAAAATTGCGATTTTTTTTTGTAAAATTTACACTGAGTTGCTACAATATATTGAATATATTGTAATTAATTCCCTGAAATTATGGCTAGTTGGCAAAATTGGAAGTAAAATGGGCAAAATGCAGGGTAGTTGTGAAAATTGCCAAATCCCCCCCCCCTCCACGTAGCGCAAATCTAAGTAAGTTTTCTCAGTTGGCAAAATTTGAATTTCGAGTTGGAAAATTTTTGATTTCTCCCCCCCCTTTCCAAAGCATAGTCCTTCGCTATGCCCCTGGTAATAGTACTTACATTACTTATATTCTTAGTTAAAGAGTATTACACCATTTGAAAAATTTGGCTTTTACTGGATGTAGTAAAAATTGACAATTTACTGTAATGAGGAGGACGTGAGCTAGTATGCTACATACTCCCCCCTAAATAAAATCAGTTTATTAGTCAATTTAAAATTGTACTGAAATATAATTATTTTTAACAAAAGCATCTACAAAGAAAGCATTTTAATATGAACATATGATTAACACTCTTTAATCAAAGGATTGTGCACGATGAATAAATAAAAGAAAGTAGATGTACGAGGGTTGTTCATTAGGCTACATTGTTATTGCAATGTGTTGTATTCGTATTATTCACTTTCACAATAGCAAAGAATGTGGAACAAATCCAGGGATAGCTCGTCCAATAAGACACTTCGAGTACCACCCCACCGAAAATAATCACAAGAAAAAAATAAAGGAATTTAAAATTTAGTATTCGCAAATTGTCACTTCTAAGTCAACATAACATCGTTTTTATTATCTATCTCCCTATTGAGTTTCTACTTGAAATTTGTCGGATTGTCGGTTTGTTGGTTTGTATGTTTCTGTTTGTCAGAACAATTGTTCCACCATATCTTTTGAACGCGATGGGCAAACTTAATGATTCATATATCAAATGAAAGTTTGTGATGCGGTCAATGTCATAGATCAGGGGTTCTCAACATGAGGTACGCGGTAAAATTTTTGGGAGTCTTGAGAGCTCAAAGGTCGCTAGATCTGGTAGCAAAGTCGCTAAGTTCGTAACACTGCTGTGCAAAAATGTCAATTTTTGTGTTTTTCGATATATGTAATTTCTGAATACTAAAGTTAATGTGTATGTAATACAAAATTTAATGTATATGTAATACAAATTTTAATGTGTATGTAATACAAAATTTAACGTGTATATAGCACAAAATTTAATGTATGTATATATCTATGTTTTATTTTATTCCTACTGTTATACTATAACTATAGTTTTATCTGTTTATACAAGGGTTTTACGCATAGCCAGATATATACACATCTACAGGGAGTACGTGAATCATAAAAGGTTGAGAACTACTGTCATAGACTATAAAACTTTTACTTCCATTCTTTGTCCTCCCTTAAATAGAGGGAATATTACAACGATTGTTCCACTATATCTTTGCAACGCGAAAGCCAAAAGTAACGGGCTATGCGTCAAATGAATGGGGAATGTCATACGTTATAAAAACTCTCCCTACATGCTTCCCCTAAAACAAAAATTGGAAAATACGTGAAGGATTGTTCTACTATATCTATCGAGAGCGAGGGCCAAACATAACAGGTTGTATGACAAATAGAAGCTTGTGACCTGGGGAATTTTATTAATTATTAGAATTTACCCCCTTGCTCTCTTTTCAAGTCAAAGTCAAAGTTTATTTCCTCAAATTTGTCCATATAAATTAGATGCAAAAATTTGATCCCGCTTAACCAAAGGCTTATCAACAGGTCCATATTCAATTGCAATTGACCCAAGTGAATCTTCTCTTCACAGTAAAATACGATTAATATGTAATATACAGGGTGTTTCAAAACTGTCAAAAATTCAAATTCAATGTGCAAATTTCAATGAGAGATAGGGAACATCAAGACAAACCTTTTTCGTCCATGAATGTATCTCTGCTGATGTAATCCTTCGGTGCTAGAGGGCGCTGAGAGAAATATCGTTGTAGCTGGTACATAAATGAATGCAAACAAGGGTGAAAAACATGTGTATTTAAAGAGGGTTCAATATGTATTAACATATAAGAATGTGTATGTCAATGTGTATTAACATATAATAAGAGGGTCAACATGTGTATTTAAAGAGGTTCAAAGTTGCGACCGGCAACAGCATTGCATGCATGACAGCGTCGAAGCATTGATTGCCGTACATGTTGAAAGATTCCCGGAATTTCGCGAACAGTTGCAGTACCGACAACGATTCTTGCTACGAGGTCTTCATCTGAATCAATAAGGATCTCATATACGAGTTTCTACATGTGTCCCCAGAGAAAGAAATCGATACATGTCAAATCGGGCGACCTTGGTGGCCAGGCGTAGGATCCACCCTGGCCTATCCATCGGTCCTCAAAAGTGGAGTTCAGATAATTCTGCACATCATTGCCGAAGTGTGCTGGCATCCCGTCATGTTGAAACCATATTCGTCTGCGAATAGCCACGGGAAAATCTTCCAGCAGTCCCGGCAACGTTTCGTCAAGAAACACCCGAAAAATCTACCCGTTGAGTCGGGGAGGCAGCAGGTATGGCCCAATCAAAATGCCATGGACGATACCCGTCCAAACATTGACGGCGAACCATTGTTGAGGACCATACGCCATTGTGGCATGTGGATTTTCGTGCGCGCAAATGTGAGAATCGTACACATTAAACACAACCTCACATGTGAAAGAAGCCTCATCTGAGAAGAGCACATTAGCCAGAAAATCAGGCTGCACAGCCATCTGCTGCAGAAACCAGCTCACGAATTCATCACAAAGAGGGTAATCCTGATGTTGCAATGTCTGGATTCTCTGACGATGAAACGGATGTAACTGTTGCTCGTGCAACACTCTCCATATGAAGGCGTGGTTCACACTGAGTCTACGTACAAAAGCTCGCGTGCTTGTGCCTGGATTGTCCTCAATCCGTCGTAGGATCCCTTTTCCATGTCAGGAATGTGCATGGTTCTCACCCGCCCAGTGTCATGCATGTTTGCATGGAATGTTCCAGTTTCTCGCAGTTGCCGGTGCAAACGTATAAATATTTGATGGTTTGGCACAGGTCTGTTTGGGAAGCACTGTCGGTACAACCTAACAGCAGCTCTTCTGTGTCCTTTGGCAGCCCCATATGCCAGATGCATGTAAGCCATCTCCAGCAGTCGTGAAACACTCCATGTTACACGTAATGTGTCTGATTTACGAATGCCGACGCAAGCACAAGTCCGTTCTCTGTTCTCACTTCGCCCCTCTAGCCAATTGCAGTGCCGCCAAATAGCGCTCTCTAGCACCGAAGGGTTAAGCTGGAATTCCTGCGTGAGGACATCAAAAGAATAATCTCTATGTAACGTCCTCTCGTTCCACGTTCCTTTAGAGAGAAAATGATTAGTTGTATTTTTAAAGAAACTAGGCTTATTGAGAGAGGTAGGGCCAACAATATCAAACAACCCCCTTATCGCAGGCATGGGGCAAAGACATGTTTCTCCTCTTCTAAATGCTGAAGTCACCGATGCTGGTAGAAATTTCAGACACCACCTTTTCAAGAGGACATTTTTAAGAGCCATATGACTTGCTTTAGAGACATTACTCCAGTTTAGATTTGGCAAAGCATAATTAGCTAAGTGAGGGTTGAGGTTCCCCCACTACTAAAGGCTGAAGCCACCCATGCTAATAGGAACTTCAGGCACCATCTTTTCAAGTGGACCTTTTCAAAAGCCATAGACTTGCCTGAGACACATTACTCCATTTTAGGATTGACGATGCCCAACTAGCTAAGTGAGGTTCAGGTACCTGCGATGGCATCTGATCAGGATTATCCACCAGCTGATATAAGGTATCTCGTGCCTTATGCAAACTACCCACATGCAAACAGAAAGCACAGTGGCAGATTCTCCCTCAACAGAGGCCCACCAGTGCAGCAAGTCCATGATCCGTAATCAAGCTCAAATCCATAAAAAAGAGTCCAGTATAGTAGGTATAAATGGTCAGCATCAGAATCTTGTGAAGTTGACCACTCCTCAGCAGGGTTACAAAAAAAAGGGGAAAAGTGGCCACAGATGACCAGATCAGTAAGCCACACTGAACTGCCATCCCTCCCATTCCGTTCTCTTCCAAACGAAAATATCTCTTTTGAAAGGTACTAACGGCCTGAAGCACGAGAAGGCGGGATTTGGGCCTTAGGTGTTAGACCTGGCTCTAATGGGTTCTGTGCGTCATCACTGGGAATTGGTCCATTGTTTTCCTTCTGGTCTACGCCTATCTACCATTTACAGATTTTTTAATCTTATTTAATTGAGTTTTAAGTCATTCCATCACAGAAATTTCCTACCTAATAATAGACTCAAATAGTGCTTTATATACGAAAAGAACAATTTTTTGGCTTAGAACCATTAGTAATTTTTTAATTCTGTAAGCCGTGAATCGAAGTTTCTTACATAGCAAGTCAATATGACAGTTCCTTTAAAAATGTAAGGAAATTTCATCCCTAGATAGATAAATTCATTAATTTCTTCTATGTCACCATATTAACACAAATTATGTAGTTCATTGTTCTTTATTAGGCAATTTTCAACATGTTTTTTAATTGTAACATCTTGAACCACATTTCCTTGAGCTCATGCACATGAATTTAGTTTTATTAATATTTAAAAATAATAAATTATATGAAAACCAAGTATTTGCTTAATTAAAGTTTCTTTGTAAGTTATTAATTTAACATTGCAAATGTTTCTTAGAGTTTACTAGTATTGCATCATGTGCATACATAAAAATTTATATATTATATTTAACATTAGATAAGTCATTTATATAAATTTGGAATATTAGTGGTCCTAATATTGAGTCTTGTGGAACCGCAGAAGAACTGTATAGTTGACACTATATGATTCGTTGATTCTCGTTAGCATCGCCCTATTTAATAAATAACTTTCAAACAATATATAAGTTTGACCTCTAATCCTCATTAAGTATAATTTATGCAATACGATATTAATATCAACGGGATCAAAAGCTTTATTTAAATCCACAGACATCACGACATATTTACTACACTGGTTTAAATTCTGATTTAATAAATTGCAGAAATCTTCTAACAAGTTAATTGTTCGAATTCCTTTACGCAATAAGATATTAATATCAACGGAATCAAAAGCTTTATTTAAATACACAAACATCACGACATATTTAATACACTGGTTTAAATTCTGATTTAATAAATTGCAGAAATCTTCTAACAAGTTAATTGTTCGAATTCCTTTTCGAAATCCATATTGACCATTGGTTGAAAATTTTATCTTATTCATGCAATCCCTTAAAAATTCCCATGAATTTCTCCATAATTTTATCCAAAACAGTTGATATTTTAATTGGTCTGTAATTTTCGAAATGTTTCTTTGAAGCTTTTTATGATTGGGTCTAATAACACTAGTCTTTATTTACTTAGGAATAGTAATAAATAAATAAATAAATACCCCCCCAAGCAGCTGCTTGCCATAGAGATCTGACAGGAACCTGTCAGTTTATATGCCATAGTAGAAGGTCTGAGAGGATGGCAGGACCTCAGCAGAAAAACGACACAAACAGCCATGCCTTACCCGAGGCTCGAACCCAGGTCCCTTAGATCAGTAGCCAAGTGCGCTAACCACTCGGCCACCCTTCCCAAAAATTAAATTGATTAAAAATGCAATAACTTTCGTAAAATTCTCTTCATTTTCTTTCATATAAATTGGCTTGATTTTATCAAAACCCGGCGATGATTTTGTATTTAGAGAATCATTGATTCTTGCAAAGTCTAATTTTGTTATCTCATGTATATATATAGAGAGAGTTATTGTTGACAAAACATAATTTAAAAACCTCATTAGCTGTAGAATTAGTTTAAAGTACATTTGTATCCCTTGTAATAGTTAAATCAGAGAAATAGTTAACAAAATTATTCAATGCTTCCTTTGCATTTTTATCTCCAATTATATTTTTATTATTGTATCATCAATGGAAGCCTTCTTTTTCCATATCAATTATTTCATTCACCACATCCCATAGCTTACTTTTTTTTTACTATTACTATCGGAACGTTATTTTAGAATAGTATTCCTTTTTTCGTTTCCGAATTTATGTATTCACCCTATTTCTTTCTTATATGAATCATAATTTATGTGATTATGAGTATTTTCTTTATATTTTTTTCAGATTTTGTCCCGGCATACTATGACAAGGATTATTTCATCCATTACCCATTATTTTCTTACTTTATTAACTCTCTTTTTTCCTACTCTTTTATTATCTGCTGACCTATTTGTAATTTCAACTATTATTTTCAAACTTTTATTATAAACCCCTGTCAACCTCCTTGTCATAAAAATTTCGTACCACGAAACCGCTCTCAAATTATACATTGTATAGGATCATTAAGCACTTTCTTCGTATAAGGAATATACAGTATATCTTCTCACCCCCCCCCCCCCCCCTAAAAAGAGTAAATGCCAAAGTTGTTTTAATATATATTCTGAACGTGAGGGCCCAAAATTATCAATTAGGTGTCAAATAAAAGCTCACATGAGAAGCGTCATAGGCGAAATATGACCTTCCAAAGAAAGCGGGAATTAAGCTGGGGACAGCGTTAACGAGTTATACCATAAATTAAAGCATGTGACCTATACAATGTTGTGGCCTACCTTAAATCGCGATCTCGCTGCCTTCAATGAAAATGTGGAAGGAGAAATGTGATTCATTTTATGAGTCATATATCAAAATTTCTGAAGGGATGTGTTTTTAGTAACTAAAAAAAAAAATAAATAAATCAAAAAATTTTAAAAATATAGCTATCTACCTATATAGGCGCCCAAACAGTAAAAAATAAATTTAAAACATATGGATATGCAATTGTCACTAAATTTTCATTCATTTCAAAGGAATATACTGTAGGTCGCCGTTTTCCCTACTGTACAAGATTTCAGGCGCCCTATGTTTCTTTGAAGTGAATACGAATTCGGTTATTGATTACGCCATGTATTTAAGTTTATTTTCTAAGTTTAGGACACATATGGGAGAATAGTTTTTTTTTTTAAATTTATTCGTTTTTAATCATAATTTATCGTGTTATGTGTACAAATCAGTTTTTACTTTGGGAATTAGTGATGCTTCGTCTGCTTCATTATAAAATGTGAATTTTTCAATTAGAGCCACAGCCTGGAATCTTAACATTGGCTATTATACAAATGCGCATGAGCTGCGATACGATAGCGTAAACTTTCATTTGACTGTTCAACAGACCTGAACTTTCCTCGCAAGATGTAACTGAACGGCCAAACTTTTAATTTGCGTGAAGAAATATATATTTTTGTATAAACAGTTAGGAAAAAAAAAACATTAGTTATGAAAATATGAAATACGTTGAACATTTGGTGTACGATGAAATAGTAATAATATATTTTAACAAGACTTAGAAGAATTGTTCCAGCACTGAACAAATCAAAGCTCAGTGTGCGCACCCACCAGAACATCTAGGCTCTCGCGATGATGTAGTGTCCTGTACCAATGATAGTATATCAGTTCGCAGTAAACTGAAGCACCTCTGTTGTTTTGAATCCGGTTTTCAATCACATTGTGCTGTTGTATGTAGGTCCGGATGTAGAAAAAACTGAGGAAGGGGGGGGGGGGGGATAGGCGACACAATACAGCCGGAAAAAAAGCGAAGGGTGGAGAAGGGAAGAGACTGGAATTCCATTCAGTGTAACATTTCACCCTTTGCCTCAGAGTTTTTTTTAAATAAATATTTTATATAATTTAATTTAATATTAATTTAATATTAATTTAATTTCATAAAAATGCGTGAAATATGCACAGGTTTAATAATTTTTGGCATCCATTATCCTCACTAGAATTATCAAGGGGGTTTCCTCCCCAATTTTCGCTACTCATCAGTTATGTCTCACTACGCCAATCAGCAAACAAACGTCCACTTGTGAACTTCGTACACCATTCTGCCACTTCCCCTATATCCTTTACTATACCATAGACCAGCTCCCCAAACTCTTGTCCACGGCACACTTTTCGAAATCAAAATGTTCTCTGTAGTGGTGCCCATACACACAAGCATAAACACAGTTGCAAAAATAAAGCATGATCCTATTTCTTTTAAAATTATGATTTATTTTAGTGATTTGACTTTGACCTAACCAAGCAGCTCGCAGTGCCTCACGCCATCACACATACGTCACAAACGACTTTAACTTTGTTCTTATTAAAATGAGTAAAGTACAGTTATTACTTTTGACTTTCTGAACATCAAAAATATAATTAACAATTAAAAAAATGGGGTGATAGAATTTGTATAAAAGTAAATATTTCGTGGCACACCTGAAGCTCGTTCACAGCACACCGGTTGGGAACACTGCTATAGATCTCTTGTAGTTGGTGATGGATATGCGCGGCTACCTTATCCTATGACCAAAGACAGTCTTTAATGACTCGTTCATGAAGTTGTCGGGACACAGTTACTCTGGATACTGTCCTTCCTGTGGCATCTGATAGTAGGTGAGCGAACAAATTTTTATTGCAATTTTTAGTTAGAGACAGAAAATGATCATATTAACTGTTATTGCTCTGTTCCTCCCCTTGCTCGTTATTCTAGAGCAGTGGTTCTCAACCTTTTATGTTTCACGTTTCCCCTGGAAATGTGTATGAAACTGTCGTACCCCTTGTATAGATAGATAAAACTATAGTTATAATATAACAATGGTTATTTTTACCTTGTTACTAAATCTAGCGACTTTTGAGCTCTCGCGGCGTACCCCCAAAAAATTCACCGTGTACCCCACGTTGGGAGCTCCTATTCTAGAGCATGGTCCAGTGTTTTGAAAACATCTCCATAGTCTGGAAATTACACTTTCTGACATGAATTTAGTAACCTCTCTATGTGACTCTCCTGATTTCATCCGTTTGATAATTTTCCATCTCTGACCGTAATCCAAATGATTCCTCCTTTACATTTTGACAAAACTGTAATCCGAAACTCTCGATAAAGCCGTTCTCAATCCAAAATAAGAATTCCTGAGCTGTTTTTATCGTCAACTTAATTTGCACATCGCAGAGTATTCCGCATTGAGAAATGCAAATTTAATAGCCGATAAATGTGAGTTTTTTCGCATTGAAGATCTTGTGAAACTTTCGTTGAATTCTAAAAAAGAAATTATTGAGATATATTCAATTTTCTCAATAATTCTTGTTTTTTTTGTCAATTTTGTTTAACTTCCTTAAATTATGAACAACACTGTATACCGTAAAATGAAACAGCTTATAAGATACCTCTCATTACTTATGGGTTTACCATCTGCAGAAAAAATTTAACGTAACGTCCAATGGAAGATCATGGACTCATGTTAGTAATTCGTACAATGGGGGGGGGGGGGGAGGATTGGTCAGGGTATGGTGCACCAGGCTCGTAATCTGATGTTTGCAGATTCGAACCCAAACTCTTCCACTTTTCAGACTTATCTCCGATAATCCTTACTATGACCCCATTGAGAAAAGGAAACACAGATGGGTTTGGAATGGCCGCTGTCCATTGGATGGGCGGTTAAGCTGTGCTTTCTTAATCATACTCTGTGCACATGGAAGAACACGTTGGATGACTTTGGCCGGAGTCTTCCATCTGTCACCTAATAGCTGACCAGTGGATCTTATATCGCAGCTTTTTCTGAAACTTCAGGTCTTGTGACCTGGCCATTTAGCCATTATGTAAAAAACAAAAACGCTTTCAGAAGTAAAACAGCTCAAGTATTTTTTAGTCAATGTTATATGAAGTTTCGTTTGCATAACCATGGTTGATTATCATAAAACAATTTGTTTTCAGTTTGCTCCAGATTAGATCAGTATCTCCAACTACTGCTCATGAGAGGTATGAATATTCAGTAATGAAGATTTCAAAAATGAAACACTTTAAATGTACTTTCATTAGCTGTTTTTTATCGTTTGGTTTCTCGTTTAATTAATAATAGTTATTCCAATAATGAATTCATATTTTGAAGAAATTCTCGTTAGTTATAGCAAATATCGAAAATTTCATGTAAAGTTTTTTAAAAAAAATCGTAGAAAAGTTAACTTGGCCTAAAACGAATCTCGGTTTTGGGATATTCAAATTGATTGCTTATTTAGTATGTCTATCAAAATAGTGTAACATTCATTATACCAAAGGGCTCCCTGAAACCTACTATATATATTATAAATAAATATCGGGCGGGATGGCTCAGTTTGTAGATTGCCAGGTTCGTAATATGTACGCTTAATGGCTTCGACGGGAAGCTTCCACCTGTCGCATAACAGCTATCCAATGGGTCTCCTTTTATAACTTTCTCTGATCTATTTCTCTGATCTATTGAGTCCTGCGACCTAGCCATTAAGCCCACTGCGTGCAAAAAAAAAGTGCCTCTCACAGATATATAGAATAACTCAACCCAAATATTCTGGACACACATAATAAGCATCATGCTCTTTAATGACTCTTTGCTTGACTCTCAGATGTGATACTTTCCCTATTGAAACCTTTTTTTTTCCTTGCAATTCACAGTACCTTCTCAGATCTCGTTTCAGTATGAAAGGATTTGAGATAATATTACGCACTACATGACTAGACTGACGAAAAAATAGTAACATTCATTGTTCTGAAAAACACCGATTACTAAACACTTCAAGGTAGCAGAAAAAAAAATAAAGATTTTTTTTCTTGTTGTTCATATCAACACCAATGTTTTACGTATTGTGCGGAAAAACTAACTCAGCTGATTTTCTTTACTTGTGTTTGGATGAATTTATTACTCAGTTTATGGCTTTTTCCAATATACTCTGTGAGATTAAAAACGGCGAGCACTAAACAGGGCCCACGAAAGAATGGCCACTTGTGCTCTTTGCGGTGTTTGAGGGCTGAAAAATAGCAAACAACCTCTTTTCTCTTGCAGATTGATTATCTGATAAGACACAGTTAGAGCCCAAGGGAAGAAGACAAACAATGGTTATTCGATAAATGGCAAAAGAAACTCTCACAATGCAGGGCCGCTTCAAAAGTAAACTGATTGCTAAACCTATAACCGAAGTTTCCCAAACACTATGACAGTGGTAACCTTAACTGATAGTTTGAAAGGCATTCAGAAGAAGAAACTATCAGGAGATTAAGATCGTAGCTCAAGAAAGAAAAATTGCTCTTCATGAAATAGAAAAACATCAGTTTAACTTAAGGATATTGGAGTATATTGCAAAGTTGCTGTAATATATCTTTCGATAAGAGCTTCGATGAAGGGTTTTTTTTCCTTGCCTGAGTTAATAAAATCGCCCTTTTAATAATTTATACTCGGAAGAGGAGATCTATTTTTCTCAACATGCATAATATTAGTTGAAATATTTGATGACTTAAAACGAAATTAACTGCCTAATATGAGAGTATTTTTGTTTGTTACAGGATATTGTGAAAGAAAAAAGAGATAACAAAAACGATACGTAAAAGTTTTTTTCTCAAATCAAAAATTAATTCAGAAGCATACTTTTAAATAACAAAAGTAAAGTAATTAATTCAATTAGTTTTCACTAATTGAATTAATTACTTTACTTTTGTTATTTAAAAGTATGCTTTTAAAAAGTATGTAAAAGTGCTTTTTAAAAGTATGTAAAAGGTCCCATAATTTCAGGAAAAATCATAGTTTTTATAACTAAGTTGCAAAAATCGAGTTCAATCACTATAATTTCGAAATAAAAAAATTAACTACACATATTACAGTAAAACCTGGTTAATTGTAAATTCAAATGATCAAAAATATATCTAATTACAGAAAACCTGGTTAATTTGACATTTGCGAAAACAATAGAATTAATCTATTGAAAGTGGAACTACATAATTTCTGCCATCTAAACGAAAGTTATAATTATCTACTTTTAATTTAAAAAAATGACTATGCTTATAAATATAAATCATCAATTTATAAACAAACAAGTGGATAAGATCAGCAATTTTATATTTTGACGTGTGTTACTTCCGTTTTGATATATACTTCCATCAGATCTATTTTTAATAATTTTGTTTTGAGGGCAGTCAGTGATTTCAGGGCTGACCCTATAAGTATAACCATAGCATAGTAGTCCATAATACACTGTAGAATGAATCCAAGAACAGTAAATTGTTACCATCATTTGATGATTCACAATTTTTTTAAAAAAGTAAACACTTTACACAACACTGCTGGTTATTTAATTTCCTTTTGAGCCTGTAGCCTCCAGTTGAGATTTTGATCAATTCCTGTTCCTAAATACTTTATGTCATCCACCCTATCAATGGACACACAGCAACAGCCCTCATTAATATGACAATTAGTTACACGGATTTTGACCGTTAAATTATCTACAATATCAAATTTATTTTTAGAGTGTACAATATACACAGTATTTCGATTTAGATAAATTTAGCGTTAACTTATTTATTTTAAACCATTTTACAAAATCTACTAAATAATTTTTTTATTATGCTTTCTAGGTCAGCAAGAGTTTCTGCTGTAAATGTAATAGCAGTATCATCGGCAAAACTGTTACGTTACCATTAATTTTTAAAGAGCAAAAATCATTGATAAAAATTAAGAGAAGTAACCCTGAGAGAGAGCCCTGAGAGACTCCGTGTTTTATTCCCAACTCAGCTAAAAGTTTCATTAATCTTCACGGTTTGTATTCTATTACAGAAATAATTCGAAAACCATTTGAGAACAACGCCTCTGACTCCAATACATTCCAATTCATGTAATAAAATTTGATGGGGAACAGTGTAAAATGCTTTTTTTTATATCTAAAGCATAGTTGAGGTTAAATAATTATTGCCAAGAGGCTCATAAACACGTTTAATGTAGCTTATCATAGCATCTTCTGTACTTTTTATGTCTCTGAATCCAAATTCCTTATCGGAGTAGAAAGCATGATTAACTAGATAACTATTTAGTCGTTTTAAACCAGTTTTTCCAAAATCTTTTCAAAGAGCGGAATAATTGATATATGTCTGTAATTTGAAAGAGTGTTTTTGTTTCCTTCTTTGTAAATAGGAATCACGTCTGTATTTTTTAATCTATCATGAAATGCATCATTTGGAAGCGATAAATTAAAAATGCAATGTAACAATATAATTAAAAAATTTTTTTATAATTGTTGGAGTGAAGCCATCGTCTCCTGAACTCTTATTTTCCTTAATATGTTTAGCGATATCTTTAATCTCTTCTTCAGTAGTTGGAATTAAAAAAAAACTGAATTGCCATTCCTACTAATATAATTACTTATTGTATTTAAATTACAGTTAGCTTTGTTTCCACTCTCATTGTCTGGAATATGAACGAAGTATGTATTGAAATCATTAGGATTTATCTTTTGATTAATATCGTTTTTGATATCATCTGTTATTCTTGGGATTTTTTACTTCTATCGTTAGATTTTTTAACAGTATATTGTTTAGCATCACCACCAATTCAGAGCATTTATCAATGAACATATTGTAGCACAAATTGACATCATTAGTTTCTTTAAGTTCTTCCCATCTACAATTTATTAGTTTTTCCCTTATTTAATTTATTTTATATACTAGTACATTCGGAACTATTGACTGATCTTCGTTCTTCTTTTGCTCACCACGTATATCAATTCTTATCACCACGTATATCAATTCTTATTCCTACAGGGTAATGATCAGCAATATCAGTATATATAACAACTGTTCGCACTCCAATATTATATGTATATTTTACAAATGCATGGTCCAAACATAAAACACTAGTTTGAGTATGTCTTGTAATTGCATCTAAATATGGTTGGAATCCATATGAAGATAGCATATCCAAGTAACTGCTTACATAATTATTATCAAGTAAAAGGTTTATATTAAAATCACCAGTGAGAATAACTGTATTATTTTAATTAAATTTAAATCGTCATTTAATTCCTCTATAAACTGTTTGGTGTGTAAAAATGATATTTATGTATTACGTATAGACAAATATTATAATCAGCCCACGTTAAACAAAGCGATTCAGAAGTCACCAAGTCATTAGTTTCATTTAAGATAAAGCTGCCTTTATTTTTAAAATAAATCAATATACCACCTGATTTGTCGTAATCCCCACATTTGTAAAATTTATTATAACCGTTTAAGTTATATAAACCTCATCTTCCTTTATTCACATCTCAGTCAATATAAGAATATCAAATCGATAATTCAAATAATCGATAATTATTTCAATAGACTTAGATCTTATACTTCGTACATTAATATTAAGGATACACAATGATTCACTTTTGGAATCAAGATAAAAAACTTTAAAACATCAAAAGAAATCCTATGAAATATACAATACTTGTTTAATGTTCTAGCCATATTGTACAATATTATTTACGTCATCCTGATTTCTAACTCTTCATATTTTCGCTGTTTCGTTACGTCTCATAAATACTTTACTATCTTTAGCCCATGTATATTTAAATTCAGATTTTTTGCCCTCTCATTCAGCTTTATACGATAGTTGCTTCATCGTAGGGGTCAAATGTTCATTTAGGTACACTGCAGACTTTTTAAATTTTACATCAATATCAGAACAATTAATACTAAATATAGAAGCTTTATTAGAACTTATCCATTTATCATGTATTACTTTGCTTTTAAATTTTACATTAATAATTTTATTTTACTTTTATTAACTGGCAGGATCCGATGCAAAACTATTATGCCATCGTTATTATATTCCAATTCGATTTTTTTCAGCAATTTTTGTCACAAATTTGGATACGTTCTCATTAGACTTCCGGAATGTCAACGACCTCTAAATTATGACCTATTGAATGCTGCTTTAATCATTCAATTCATCTCAAATTTTATGCATTTCTTCCCCTTTTCCAATGCACTATTTTTTTCTTTAAATCATTTAAATCTTGAGTGAGTGCACTAAGAGTGTCCTTTACTTCATCTAGTTTTGCCGAAGCAAAATCTGCAAAAACCTTGATTTCATTAATTCTCACAGTGTCACTTCTTATCTCTGATATCTGTTGTACGAGCCAATCCATTTTGTCTATTCCTACACTCCCTTTTCCTTGTTTCTTAAACCTATAGCTTTTTTCTGCGGATTAGGTGTTGGTGTTGGAGTTTTACAAGGATTACTTCGCCATCGAGTTTTTTTTTTAGTTAATGCGTTGTAGCCAGACTCCGAAAACCCAACACATGCGTCAAGAAAATCCCCCGCGCATTCGCCTGAGCACTTAATAATCTCATGTGCATCCAATATTCCGTCTTTGCAGAAGGCACAGTTGACGGTAGCCATTCAACCTATACAACAAGCTACAAGTATCACCAATAACAAATCCAAAAGGAGGAAGAGCGCCTAATTAAGGATCGTAAAGTTATTTTTAAGGCTCACAGATGTAGCTAAGGAGGAGACACGAAACGAGGGTCTCATCGGAAGGAGACAATAACAATACAATTTTACGAAATTTACTGGTACGGTGGGAGCGCGGAAAGTTAGCGGACACTGTCCGGGGCGCAACTGCCTCTTCCGAATGGCAAGAGAACGAAGAGAACACGTCCTTCTGCAACTGAAACTGAACTATGAATAAAAAAAAGGAAAATGTAAAAAAGGAAATATTACGCAAACATAGTTTATATTTCGCGCCGAAAATGTTTAATCTCTTACCTACTGAATTTCGAAATTGTATTGGTGCAGTATTTATCTTTAAGAAAGCATTAAAGCTTTAACTTTCATATACGCTCGATTTGGATTTTTTGTTTACAGTTCTACGATATAGAAATTAGAATTAAAATTTTAATTGTTGTATTCTTCTTGTATTGTATTAAACTTGTTTTTCGTTTCTATTTTAGTTTGTTTTTAAATGAAAATACTCATTTTTATATTTACGAAAATGCGAGAATATTATAATTTCTCACAATCCATCTTGTATGGATCATTATGTTGCAATTAATTTGTGAGAAATAATTTGAACTTTTTTTTGTTATTTCATGTAATACTAATTATAACAACCTAGATAAGCGAATGCTTTTGGGTTTATATTGTACTAAATGTATAGTGTAATGTGTTCAAAATAAAGTATTTTGATTGATTGATTGAAAACGAAAAGCGCGCGCCCACACACACACAAATGTAAAATGTCAAATAATAGATAAGACTTTCACTATAATGGTATATTAAATCAATTTCAGAGATTTGTTTTACAAATTGAACGCAAAATTATATTTATTAATTTATCATTTATATATTTATTTTAAAATTTCTGTCGAAATAAATACATTGCAATTGTAATAGAATTTTACAACAGACAGGGATTTACCAAGAGGGGAGGGGTCTGGCTCCCCCCGAAGGCACTGTCGTATTATACCATGTCTCAAACATTTCTACCTACTTTGTAATTCAAAACAGTTTGTCTTTATATAACTTTATTTTAGCCCCGTCCCTCATATTTTATGTCCGACACTAATAATAGATAATGAAAACAACAAAAGATAAAATCTCATTCCATCATCATCATCATCATCCTCAAGCAGCCATGGGCTACGGAGGTCCAACCAGACCGCACAGTTTAATTCTCCAAGCATATCTGTCCTGAGCTACATCTGCTGCATCTGGCCACTGTACACCAATTCTAACTAGGTCCTGTTTGACATTGTCTGCCCACCGCATCCTATGTCTCCCCCTCCTTCTGAGGCCTCTAGGCACACTGTTCATAACCCTATTCGCCAATCTATAATTATCCATACGGGCAACATGGCCAAACCAGCGGAGTCTCTCTCTGCACAATATGCTGCTTAAAGGAGGTTGCAGACTCCTTTGCCTAACCTCATCATTAGTTACAAAGTTAAACCACCTAATACCCAAGATACTGCGTAAGCATCTAGAATCAAAAGCATCTAGTTTCCTGTTATCTTGCTTACACAGCGTCCAATTTTCACTACCATAACTAACCCTAGAAAGAATCAAACTATTATACAGTCTAATTTTAGTCTTTAGGTGTATACGCCTATTTCTCCACAATCTCCATAGATTCTTAAAAGTCCCGGCAGCAATACCTATTCGTCTGTTAATCTCATGCCGCACATCACCAGTATCAGTTACGCAGCTCCCAAGGTAATTAAACTGTGACACCTGCTCAAGACTGCAACCATTCAGATTAACTGAATCACAACCTGCCTGACCAATTTTCATCACTTTAGTTTTCTCTCTGTTTATAACCAAACCTACTGTACTACCAGTCTCATCAACAGCTCGAATGAAAGAGTTCATCTCATCAACATCATTTGCCAAAAGGGCTAAATCATCAGCATAATCTAAATCAGAAATTTTCGTATCTCCAGCCCATTTAAGGCCAAAAGCTTTCCCTTGAAGTGAATTTCGCATAACATAATCAACAACCAAACTAAAGAGAAAAGGAGACAAAATGCACCCTTGTCGAACACCAGAAGTAATGCTAAACCAATTGCTACAAGACTTACCAACCCTCACACATGACTCAGTGTTATTATAGAGAGCTTTCATTATGTTAACTAACTTGTCTGGTATACCATATGATCTCACAATCAACCACAAATTATGACGATCAACAGAGTCGAAAGCCTTTTTGAAATCAACAAAGCTAGCAACCAAAGGTTTCTGAAACTCTAAACATTTCTCAAGAATCTGCCTAAGTGAAAATATCTGATCTACACATCCCCTACCACTTCTGAATCCACATTGCTCATCACGCAATTGCCTGTCAACCAGATTCTTAATTCTATTAAGCACAATCATGGAAAGAACTTTACCTGGAACGGAGAGTAGGCTGATACCCCTATAGTTATCACAAGAACTGCGATCACCTTTTTTGAAAATAGGGATAATAATAGCTCTGGTAAAATCTTTAGGAACCATGCCTTTATCATAAAAGTTATTCAAAATTTCAGTCATCCAAATGGTAACTGAAACATTCCCAGCTCTAAGCATTTCCGTAGTAATTTCATCCACCCCTGGGGATTTATGAAGTTTAAGTTTAGAAATAGCGAAACTAACTTCAGATTGTGTTATAGGGCCAACATTAAAGCCAACAATGCATCTATCATCATTGCAAACAATGGGAGTAGAACTAACCACATTGTTTAGAACATCACTGAAATGCTCAGCCCACCTAGCCATGACAGAATCCTCACCTTCTATAACCTTGCCTTGTTTATCCTTCAATCCCTGTATACCTGTTCGTTTTCTACCACACAAAACATTAACTATCTGGTACAGCTCTCTGCTGCTGTGCTGTCTAACTGCTTCCTCAGCTTTGTCAGCAAGGCCATCAAGCCAAAGATTCTTATCAGTAGCTAACTGACCCTTTACACGTTTATTAAGTTCTTTGTAATGCTTTCTATTAGGACTAGTAGGGTACTGATTAAGAACATTCCTGCAGTTCCTTCTTTCTGAAATAAGCTCAAGTGCCTTATCACTTAAATAATTCTGCCTCCTCTGCTCCTTTTTCCCTAAAAGAGTACTGTTAGTTTCCAAAAAAGCCTGTTTAAAATGGCCCCATTCTTCCTCAACTTCAGTATTAAGCAAACCATGACTGTCATAATGACTAAGTAACCTATCATGGTAAGCTTTAGCTATAACTGGGTCTTTCAGAGCTTCAGTATTAAAGGTAAATTTTTTAACCCTAGCACAACACTTTTTAAGTTTAAGGTGCAAGACACTTTTAACAAGGTAATGGTCAGATCCCATTTCAGCTCTCCTATATGCCCTGGTATTTCTAACAGAACTAGCCTATTTGCTGTTAATTAATATATAATCAATCATATTCTTATGCAGCCCATCAGGTGAAACCCATGTGTGTTTATGTATGTCGCGGTGTTTGTAATATGTGTTAGTTATTCTGAATCCATTGAGTTTACTTACCTGTAGGAGACGTTGCCCATTGCCATTGCAGCTACCAATACCAAAAGGGCCTATTACTCCTCCCCAAAGTTCAGAGTCAGTACCAACTTTGGTATTGAAGTCACCTAGTACAAGGGTAATATCTTCTTTCTTGACAGAATTCAAAATATCCTGAAGTTGTCTGTAAAACCTATCCTTCTCATCCTCATCAGAATCCTCAGTGGGGGCATAACAGCAGATAACATTCAAGTCTTTAATGCTTGTCTGAAATTTTGCTGTAAGAAACCTTTCATTAATGCACTCATATCCTAGAAGAGCATCACTAGCATGTCTGCTGAGCAGCAGACCCACGCCTTGGTGATGCTTTCCATCCTTTCTCCCTGTAAAGAGAAATTTAAAGTTATTTTTAAGTATCTCACCTTTACCTGTCCATCTGGTCTCTTGCAAGCCTAGAATATCTAGGTTATAGCGCTGGAATTCCTGCATGAGGACATCAAGAGAATAATCTCTATGTAATGTCCTCACGTTCCACGTTCCTGCAGAGAGAAAATGATTTGTAGGATTTTTAAAGAAATTAGGTTTATTGAGATTGGTAGGGCCAACAATATCAAACAGCCCCCTGATCGCAGGCATGGGGCAAAGACCTGTTCCTCCTCCGCTAAAGGCTGAAGTCACCGATGCTGGTAGGAACTTCAGGCACCACCTTTTCAAGTGGACTTTTTCAAGAACCATATGGCCTGCCTGAGACACATTACTCCAGTTTAGGCTTGACGATGCCCAACTAGCTAAGTAAGGTTCAGGTACCTGCGATGGCCTCTGATTAGGATTATCCACCAGCTGATATAAGGTATCCCATGCCTCTGTTCACTTAGAGCTGGCAACCCAGAAGCAAACAGAAAACACAGCGGCAGACTCTCCCTCAACAGAGGCCCACCAGTGCAGCAAGTCCAGGATCCATAATCAAGCTCAAATCCATAAACAAGTCCAGTCTAGTAGGTATAAATGGTCAGCACCAGGACCCTGTGAAGTTGACCACTCCTCAGCAGGGTTGAAAAAAGAAAAAAGTGGCCATAGATGACCAGATCAGTAGGCCATACTGAACTGGCAGCCCTCCCCTTCCGTTCCCTTCCAAAAGAGAATATCTCTTTTGAAAGGTACTAACGGCCTGCACCACGAGAAGGCGTGGTCGGACATTAGGTGCTAGACCTGGCCGGTTCTGTGCATCATCACTGGGGATTGGTACACAGCTCTCCTTCCAATACATGCCTAGCTACCATTTACAAGCCCTCATTCCATATAGAATATAATTTTAACCTTTCCTGTTCGGTGGAATATTTTAGTAATTCTACTGAACAGGAAAATCTGTGAATCGATCATAAACTATGGTATAACAATTTACTGCACAACAAACTTAACAAAATTAAAAAGATTGAAGGAATTCAATCCTCAATCTCCAAAATTTTAATACCTGTCAATTACCGTACACATCTAATTGCAGCTAAAGAAAGATTTGATTATTTAGACAACTTAACTTTAGAAATTTATACAAATACACCCTAACAGTAAATAAATTTTTTGATGATAATCATAAAGTAAAAATCCAACACGAAAAAATTGCAAGACTGAAACAAAAAAAAAACTATCTTCAGTTACCAACTTTCAAAAACAACTATGGAAAATAGAAAAGCAATTACAAAATACCACATACTTTTAATCTCTTACCAAGAGAAATATTTTCCGTAAACTCTTTTACTTTACTGAAACCTAAATTAAAAGTTGTCCTAAAAAAATGGATTCAAAGAAAGATAAAAACATTCACTGTAACCTACTGCTCAACTCAAAGGAAGTGTACAAAACCGAAGTAAAACAAAAGTTTTTTTGTGTTTTAAATAATTCTTTTGCAATATTCTTGAAAAGGTTTCCTATAGCGTAAAATAGATTATAGTCAAACGAGACACTGTAAATGTGAAATACCTCTTATATATACCACGAATTTCGCTTTTGAATTATAAATTTTATTTTATTATTAATGTTCTACGTCAATGTTATTAATTTCTTTGTTAAATATTACAAATGTCACGTTTCAATGTCAATATTACATTCTTCATATATCAATATCAAACAATATTAATGTCACATCAGATGAGAGAAGGCAGAAACATTTTGTTGTAACAAATTTTAAAAGTACAGTCGCTGTACAAATCATAAATGGGCAACCTTTGTGTTTTTATCTGGCAACCTTTGTATACGTACACAAAGGTTGCCAGATCGCTAATTTGAAAAAAATCGTTGCCAGATATTTTTTCTGAATTCTGTAATCAACCATTGTGTTCGGATATTTTTTGAGCGACTGTAATTATTCTATATCATGCAGGTATGCTTTTAGCTTTGCGGGTCGGAAGTAACGATAAAATTTACTTGTATTATGATCAAAGAATAATAAACAAAAAAAAAAATGCACAATACACACTAGAAAACATTTACCGCTATGATGAAATAAAAATCACAAGCAATAGTTTGCAAAAAAGAAGGCAAACAAAAATATTGAAAAATAGTACATTTCAAATTTCTATATAAAAACAACACGATACCTTATATTATCATTGTAACTTGGAGAAACATGTCAATTTTTCATGAAATATTAACATTACGTGAAAGCCTTAACTGGCATAGTGATTAGTGAGCTAGTGATTGTTCCAAAGAGGCAAATGTGTTGTATTAGTTATAACTGAGGCAGTCGTCAGTAGTGACTTCGGTCTTAGTAGGGCATGTTCTTATAAGAGAAGGTCTGTAAAAGCCAGGAATAGCTTCTAGAATTCTTCTTTGTCCTATATGTCCAAATGAATGAAGAAGAATTCTGTGAATCAAACAAATCATTAAAATAATATATGCTGTAAACTGTAAGAAATAAAGACTCAGTAAAAATTTTAATTTTAAAAAGGATAATTCTAAAACATAAAGTTGTGCCCGTTTAAAAAGCAAATTTTAAAATTTTGTATCCGGCACAACATATTGATCGTCCTACACTACCTTTGAGACCTCTTTAAATTATGTAAGTGACAACAGATGCTCATTAATATCCCATTTTCCATAACTCTTTCAATACTGAATGCATATTGATTTCAACCGACATTTTACTATAATCTTATTCTCATAAAAAGTTTATTCTTCGGTATATTGCGTTATTAATATGACTTTATATTTGTATAACATGGATGTTTTCTATTAATATGATAGGACTCTATATATTTCATATGCGGCACAGAAAAACGAAGATACATTTCTTAAACAACCAAAAGTATTTACGAAAAAATTGAAGGCGTGCGATTGATTTTCTTAAAATTTGTATTTTGTTGCATATATGGCTATTGGTCTGAGTTATCAAACTATCAGACTTAAAGTCTCTCTCTCTCAGCATCTCTTCTTCGGATATATATGTGGCCATTACTAAGATACACTGCCAAAAAACTCAGATAGAATAGGAAAAGGGATTCACACTAATGACCTCATTTTTGAGGATTAAGAGTCAATTAATTGGAAGAAAAGGCAAAGGGAAAAGGGGAAGATGAGGTTTTTCACTAACCAATAAAAACCATTTTTATTTTCCTTTGATATAGAATGTAAATAGAAATTTTTTCTTAACATAAACAAATAAGAAATTCTAATTATATTCAATACGAGTTTGTTCCGTTTCGCGTAAAATATTATACATAGTACATGAAAAGAAAAACATTTCAGGGTTGTGGCAAGAGGTAAACATTTCAGTTCACAAAGATTTACTTTTTTGCCTCACTTGCATTGTGAATATTTCTTTTGGATAAACGTCGTTTCTTTTTAGCTTGGGATTTTTTGAAAAATTTCACAGCTTCTATTTATTTTTTCTTTGTCTAGAGACCACTGCACTGCAGCCATTGGGGACAGATACTCCCATGAGAATTCGATCGATAGAAAGGAAACTATGGTTGTTTTATCTAAATGTGTCTGGTTCACAATTACAGATGAAGAGAGTATGCTGTTCTGAGAGCAAAGATTCGAGACATTTATTTTTTGAAATCGGTAGATCGTTAAATAGCATGTGACTACACACAAATACATACAATACATTACTTTTACAATTCAAATTCTCATTGTGTGTTCGAAAAAAAACATTGCAAGATATTTCGTTTTAAACATTTGCAAAATATTTTACATTCCCCACAATTTTGCATTTATTATGCTTAGTTTAAAACTTCGTTCGTAAACTCAGCTTTTTCTCCATCAAATGGATTTCAGCCCAAAGGTATCTAAAGATCTCGGACACATTTTCGAATAGTTAACGAAAAGAAAGGAATAAATTCGAAGGCATCAGAAAATGAAAGAGTATACGACGTCATCATTTAATCGGATTGGAAGAATTTGATTTTTTTAATTCGGAAATGTAAACTTTTCCTTCTTCATAACGGATTAATGACATGGTCAAAATAACATGAAATTTCAGAACATGTTTGAAGTGAGACCAATTTACTGATAGAAGAGAAACAGGCAACAAAATGCCAAGCTTAAGGCCATGATGGTAATAAGGATTAAATGGACAGCTCTTACAACATAAACAAGAAGCATGGATTTCGGCAGGAGTTTATTGGGTAGAGGGGAGGTGAGTAGTGTGTGGAAAGAAACAATTCAATGTTTCAAGATATAAATATTTAGGTTGAGCAGTTCATTAATGGGTGCAGTTGCAAATCATCAATTATGCATAAATTATACTGTAATAGAGCTAAGGATGCCAAAAAATCGTAACGAAAAAGGGAAACTTATTATTGAACTATAAATAAAAAACGTTTTTCATAATAATAAAATAATGATATGCTTACGAAAAGAAAAAGCAAATGCAAAAAAAAAAATCAACATTACATTTCGTTGATGAAAAACGACATTAATATTTGTATACTGATATTATTAAAAGCAAATTAATTTTGCTATCGATTTTTCAGGGGAGAGCAATTTCTAACCTTCCCCGCGTGCCGACGCCCATGACTAAAAGCTAGACAGTTTACAAGAACCGCGTCTGAGACCATGTTCGAACTGAGGCAAAAAAATGGCCCTGTCATAAAAAATTAATAAATTAGCTCTCAAGAAATCAGAGTCTAAGAGAATGAAAGAAAGAACACTGATTGTACGCCTTAGCTTATCTGGTAGATAAACTGGAACGTAACTAGGAGTTTCCGAGTTCTAATACGGCAGCGGCTGGCGTGTTTTTTCGCGTTATTCCCTTTTTCGTGATAAATAACAATTACTTTCACCTGAGAGGTGGTAAGGTTTGACTCAGTGGACAGCTGTTGCAATGGAAATTGTTAATTCAAATAAGATGCATATTTTAAACCATATTTTAACTAACATTAATATGGACATATGCTGACAACGTCATAAGATTGTTAAGTCTCAAACCATGTAGGCAAAGAGACTAAACGAAGATACAGGTCTGGTCACAAGTAAAGCAAGTCTTGGCCGATGTTGTGAAGAAGGCAAAACGGACAGCTGTGACAACAAATGGTAGTTAGATAGCAAGAAACAATTCTCAGGTTATGTTTTGAAGATCTTAAATGCGCAGAATGGAATAGGGATGCAAGAAGCAAAGGTTTCAAAACCACGTGGAGAAAGCAACACAATGAACTACTGAATTGGCCAGCTCACAATAAGTATCAATACCAGAAAGAGCATAATTTCAGATAACTATGGAGAAAAAATATGGGAATCTATTTTAAAAAAGGGGGATTCAAAGGTAGCCATACTAGAAGATGAGCATTTATCCGAAACATTTTCCTTTAATAGCAGGAAATTCACTTGTAAATTTTAAATTTACAGAGATGGCTGGCAGCTCTATTGCATACATAGACAATGTAGAGTTTAAGACTAATCCAAGAGAATATAGAGGGTTAGCATATATGCACTTAAATATAGGAAATATGAGATCTCATTTCGATGAATTTGTGTTACTATTGCAGGAATTAGGAAACTACTCAATCTTATTGTATTATCAGAGGTATGGATAGATGAACTTGAAATATTTTTATATTCTGTAGAAGGATATCATTCACACGTCAAAGCTATATCGTTTAATAAATCTTGAAATGTAATAGTATATGCAAGAGAAGAACTGCATATCATTAATATCGTTTTTGAATTAAAAGAAGTCGAGTCTTTGACATTATAATTAAATTCACAAAAATTAATACCATCTGTTACTTGAGATTTATAAATATGCTAATGGGAATGTTGAATCATTCATTAATAATTTGCTTACTGAAGTACAGCAATTATGAGCAAACTATAAAATATTAGCATTAACATATACTTAAGGAGAACAAATAGTTTATATGTAGATATATCGTGATTTAATAAATTTCTGTAATCTTCCAAACTGTTTAGAAGGTCTTAAAAGATTATCTTATTTATAATGAAATTCAAAACTGGATCATTTATTTGTGAGTAAATCACTTGACTGTTAACAGAAATGTCATATAGTATATGTAGACCTAACAGACCATCAGCTAATATATTTCTACTTGCAAACTGAGATGCGACAAACTAAGATAGTAGAAATTAAACAAAATATATTTGAAAATTTGATCTGGAGATTTTTCAAAAAAATATCATGAAAACATATTGGACAAAAATATTACACATTGAAGATGCTAATACAGGATTTAACACACTTTTAAATTCAGTGTCAGCTGTTTTAAATAATTCCAAACAAACCGTAATGGTTGGAAATAGAGACAAAAAATTAAAACGATGGATAACTGTAAATTAATAAAACGTATAAGAAAAAGGAGTACAATGCATAGACAAATGAAAAATAAATCGATGGACATCAATTATTACAAATTTTATAGAAATGATCTTAACTATCAAAGCAAATAATCAATATTTTCAAGATGCTAACTCTAGCAGTGGGACGTCATAAATGAAATAACTAAATAGTTAAAACAAAACAAGACTGGTAGGACATATTTAAATGGAATTATTTATTATAGAAATGTTATATCTTATAAAAAAAATTCTGAATTTTATTAATGCATTCGAAAAGTTCTACACCGATATTGGAACACATGTGACTATGAATAGTCCTTATATAGATAAAAATAAAAATTCGTAGCGTGATAAAAGTACACCTAAGGTACCAAATTTCTTCCACTCTGAGGCCTTACTTACAGCCAACATAGAGGCATTGAATAGGACTGCTAATATCCTAAAAATGCCAATAGATTGGAATGGATTATCAGTTGATAACTTTAGTTTTATTTATTATATATTTAAACGGGATTTATTTATTTATTAAATTACCTTTTGAAAAAAGTGTATTTTCTGATGCTTTTAACTACTCAGTTGTTCATACTATTTTAAGAAAGGTGATCATAGCAATATAGCAATTACAGATCAATAACAATATTGTCAAAAACTTCTAAATTGTTGAAAAATATATTTTATACAAGACTAAGTACATTTTTAAATTTTAATATTATAGCTAAAAACCAGTTGTTTCCAAAAGGACAAGAATATAGATAAGGTAATAGAATACATAATAAATTCAGTCTCCTGGGAGTTGGACGAAAACATTAAGTTTTCTTTGATTGTCAAAAGCTTTCGTCTTGGTCAACCATAAATTCTTTTATAGAAGTTATATAATTATAGAATCAGAGGAATCTCCTATGACTGAATAAAATCTTACTTAAACAACAGAAAACAAGTGATCAGAATGGTAAGTATAAGTACTAATATTTCTAGCATATTGATGGGTGTACCATAAGGTTCCGTATCAGGACTAGTTTTGTTCCTCTTATACACTAATGATATTTTCCACATTAAGTTAGAAGTAGAAATAATATATTTTTCTGTTAATTCAGTCATATTGTATGAATCTGAAAGTCGTGAGGAATTATGCTCCATGTCTAACCGCGATAGCATATAGCTTCAAAATGGCTATACAAAAATAAGCTATGCTTTTAAAAAACCTGCTTCATAGAATTTTCTTTAAAAGCAAAAGCAGCTTCAGATATTAGTAAATATTTATTGATCATCGCAGAAATTGCTTCGATTTTATTAACTTATGTACGCAAAAAATGGAAAAGTGCCATCCATAAACTATCTTGTAATTACAACACTTGAATCATTCACATGGGAACTGCACGCAGATACAATGCGTGAAAAAATAAGCAGAATAGTTTTCAAAGCGTATACATTTCGACAATATTGTATATATCAAGTACTAGATGTGTTTATGCTCAAAAGTATCTTAAATAGATTAATAGTATTGCAAAAATATCATCATCATCATCATCATCCTCAAGCAGCCACGGGCTACGGAGGTCCAACCAGACCTCGCAGTTTAATTCTCCAAGCATATCTGTCCTGAGCTACATCTGCTGCATCCGGCCACTGCACACCAATTCTAACAAGGTCCTGTTTGACATTGTCAGCCCACCGCACCCTAGGTCTCCCCCTCCTTCTGAGGCCTCTAGGCACACTGTTCATAACCCTATTCGCCAATCTATAATTATCCATATGGGCAACATGGCCAAACCAGCGGAGTCTCTCTCTGCACAATATGCTGCTTAAAGGAGGTTGCAGACTCCTTTGCCTAACCTAATCATTAGTTACAAAGTTAAACCACCTAATACCCAAGATACTGCGTAATCATCTAGAATCAAAAGCATCTAGTTTCCTGTTATCTTGTTTACACAGCGTCCAAGTTTCACTACCATAACTAACCCTAGAAAGAACCAAACTATTATACAGTCTAATTTTAGTCTTTAGGTGTATACGCCTATTTCTCCACAATCTCCATAGATTCTTAAAAGTCCCGGCAGCAATACCTATTCGTCTGTTAATCTCATGCCGCACATCACCAGTATCAGTTACATAGCTCCCAAGGTAATTAAACTGTGCACCTGCTCAAGACTGCAACCATTCAGATTAACTGAATCACAACCTGCCTGACCAATTTTCATCACTTTAGTTTTCTCTCTGTTTATAACCAAACCTACTCTACTACCAGTCTCATCAACAGCTTTAACCAATGCATCAAGAACTGCAAATTCTCAACCAATTTACAATTATTAAAGAATATTGCCAGTTTTAAAATTATAATCATTTAGATTAATAGAGGCTGTATTTTGTCAATTGGATCAATTCCAGATAAAGAAACCCTACATTCCTTTGAATACAATGACTGAGATTATTAATAAATTCCAGAACTCGACAGTTCCTTTTGAAAAGGAGCTTTACAATAGAATGAGGCCAAGTCAATAAAATCGTGCTTCAAATTATGTTTACCAGATTAAGAGGAAAACTATTGCAGACGAAGATGATCAGGTCACAAGAGCTATAAGTTTGAGATCATACGCGAAAGATGCGTATTTGGACAGAAGTGGTCAGGCCACAAGTTTTAGACCAGAGTGGAAAGGATACTAGATGGATAGAAGATAATCAGGATAAAATAACTCCAAGTCTCTGACACTGTTCGGAAGGAAATTTAATCTACAGCTGTTATAACGGAAGATGTAAGCTCACCACTGTCACAAATTTTAAACAAAGTTGAGGAAAAGCATGAAAGGACAATTGTTACAACAGTCGATACCTCAACGTCTATAAATCCCTAAAGGTTTTCTGAAAATGCATAGGTATCACTCTTATTTACAGAATGATTATAAAATAACCTCCAGGGTGTAGGCCGATGTATCTCCAGATCTTTATCTTCCAAATAATTGGTACTTTGGATTTCATAACGTTATATAATAACGTTATATAAAATATTTATTATTTTATATATATAATAAAGTTATATATATATGTATAATATTAGTATATATATATATATATACGTATATATATATATTGGTAAAGCATTTTAAGTGGTTGTTTATGAAACACAATGAAACTTTATTCGAGCAGTTGGTTCTGATATGCTGATGACAGAAATGCAATGCGGAGAGTTAAGGAAACAATATTACATCCTAAGTTGCAACTTGGAAGAGCTGTACATGAATATTGACATGTAACATCCGTCTTTCTCTGTGTTCCTGGGAGTATAAGCAGGGGTTTTCAAGAAATTTTTAGGGAACAGGTTGCACCTCTAGCAATCTATGTGAAAGACGATTTCTCTACACCAGAGGTTCCCAAAAGTTTGGCCCCCTCGTTTTGCATTTGAGAAACTCTCAAGTCTCCCCAACTCTTATTTTCCATCAACCAACAACCCCAAGTCATAATTAGAAATTCAAGATAAACACATAACATTTAACATCGTCTTAGAATATCCTCATGCTCGCTCAGAAGGGGGCGGGGGGCAGTTTGTGAACCCCTGCTCTTCATCTACCGAGAGTTACGGAGATTCACATTTTGAATCACCAAGAACCATCAATCGAGATGATAGCAGTAATACATATGAAGTGTCCATTGAACTGAACATTCTTGTCATTATGTTATGGAAATTCATTCGGAAATATATAATTAAATCAATCATTTCCGTAAAACTAGTGTGAAGTATAAGCTCTTGCAGGACGACGTTACATGGCGCCCTGAGTGTGTGGTACACTTAGTGATCAGGTTGCACAAAGATGAGAACTAGCTAGGCAACATCCTAAAGACGGATGAGGCACACTTTACCGTTTTGGGAAGCGTGAACACTATGCCGAAATTGTGTCGTTTGGTCTGAGACAAATTCACTGTGAAGTGAATTTGTCTCAGACCAAACGATAAAAGTGTATATGATACTATATACACTGTCACTGATGCTTAGTAGGCTAGGATGGCCAGTAGCACACCAGCCAGTCAGCCAGTAGCACACCAGGAGTGCAATCTGCATTTCTCCTACTCGGGGTCCCTGATAGGTTGAGATTTATCTCCGCAAAACTCTCCACCCTGCCCTCAATCAGCAGGGGACACCGATGAGTTTGGAAAGGCCGCTGTCCCTCCGATGGACGTTAAGCAGTAGCCTTGTGTGCGGGAGAGCCATACCCTGTGCACATTGAAGAACATACTGGATGGCCTTGACTGGAGGCTACTATCTGTTTCCCAACAGCTGTTCAGTAGGTTCCACCCTCCCAACTTTCTCTGAACCTTCGGCATCCTTTTGACTTCACTATTTAGTTCATTGTGTGCAAAAAAAATGCCGATGAGAGTTGAAACAACCCAACCCAACTGATGCTTAGACTCCGAAGGACAAACAGTACGCTACCAGAAAATACATAACTTCACACTCAAGAGCTATGACTTACCTCCTCTGTGCCAAATTCACATCTTGCAGAAAACAATTATTTTGCAAGATGGAACTTCACCACCACTTTATTCCGAATGTATGGACAGTCTTGGAAGAAAATTTTTCGATTGGTTTATGTGGGATTTTCTCTCTTTCGAAATAAACCTGTCCATCTTTATATCGTCTTACAAAAGTCTAACCGATTAAATAATCAAACCAGAAACTATATGGTATTTGATCACATGTTACTAGAACGGATTCAGATCAGAGTGAATAGCAAACAGTTTCACGAACAAGAATTCGAGTGCAACTTTGAACCCAACACTTTAGACTATGCGCGAGTTTACAACAGCCTTTTAGCTGCAAAAAATATGGATATCGATTTGGGTACACAAGTCAGTTACCAAGATTTTATGAAACTGTATCTGATATTCCACTTCAATGTCAGCAAATACGAATCACGTCTCTACGAATTATAAGCAACTGCTGATATCGAAATACGATTTAAATTAAATAGACCGCCAAACGAATTATATCATGTATGTTGCGTAATTGTCTCAGAACGGAAAGCAACTTTACAACCCCTAGAGGGAAAACGTTTAGTTGTTGGCTAAAAAAACTATTTTAACTACAATCAAAATTTACATCAATTTGCACGTTTTAAATATATATATATGTTCCCCACTTCTAAATTGAATCTGATGAAATGTTTTTAAGAGAAAATTTCAGTTAATCCGTTCAAATGTTGTTGAAGATCCTAAAAATTCTGATCCGTTCAAATGTTGTTTAAGGATGTTTTTTTCATTTCAGGAGACATTCTTTTCAAACTTCTCTAGTTGGACTTTGAAAATTGACGGTCGCCCATGCCTATGGGCGAGCAGCGATTCAACTAAGCAACTTTAAAAAAAAACATACCAAAAACATACAAAAATAACTACTTACTCTTCAGGAGGGGAAAGTCAAAGTGACTTGGAATCGCTTGAGACCCTTCTTAAATACTCCACAGAACCAAAACTGAATCTTGAAATTTGGTTTTGGAAAACATTTCGGATTCATAGGAAAATTATTACTTGTATTTTGCTACTGAATCTCGAACTTTGGTTTTGGATAAAAAAAATTCGGTTTGATAGCAAAATTATTACTTGGACTTTGCTACCGAATCTTGAACTTTGGTTTTGGATAAAAATTATTACTTGGACTTTGCTACTGAATCTTGAACTTTGGTTTTGGATAAAAAATTTCGGTTTGATATCAAAATTATTACTTGGACTTCGCTACTGAATCTTGAACTCATTTTGGATAAAAATTTCGGTTTGATAGCAAAATTATTACTTGGACTCTGCTACTGAATCTTGAACTTTGGTTTTGGATAAATATCTCGGTTTGATAGCAAAACCATTACTTGAACTTTGCTATCAAACCGAAAAATGTTTTTTTTTTTATCCAAAACCAAAGTTCAAGATTCAGTTTTGGTTCTGTTGAGTATTTAAGAAGGGTCTCAAGCGATTCTAAGTCACTTTGACTTTCCCTCCGGTAGAGAGTCCCAATCTAAGGTAAGTACGATTTAAAGAGATTTAATTGTAAAGCTGGAACGGGAATTATTACGTGGACTTTAGTTAGATAAAAGTTTTAATATTCTTCTCTGATAAGAAATATATTCAGTTTTGGTTTTTCAATTTCGGTTGAGGATTTAAGAAAGATCTCAAGCGATTCGAAGTCAGTTTGAGTTCCCCCTTCGGTATAGAGTCCGAATCTAAGATAAGTACGATTTAAATACATTTAATTGTTAAGCTTTAATTGTAAAGCTGGAACGGGAATTATTACATGGACTTTCGCTAGATAAAGTTTTAATATTCTTGTAGCAAAATTATTACTTGAACTTTGATTAGATTAAATTTTAATATTCTTCTATGTCAAATTATCATACACTTCACAAAGTTTCGGTTTGATAACAGAATTATTACTTTGGACTTTTATTAGATAAAAGTTTTAATATTATTGTTTAATAGCAAAATTATTACTTAAACGTTGCTTAGATGAAAGATTTTAATATTCTTGTAGAAAAATAATTGCTTTGGACTTTGATTAAAATGTTTAATATTTTTTCTGTGATTAAAAATTTATTCACTTTTGTATAAAACTTTTAATATTCTTCTTTGATAACATAATTAATACTTTGGACTTTGCTTAGAAAGTTTTGATTCTGCTATTCCAGTAAGTGTACGATTTTTACCTCATCCTCCATAACTTTTCCCATGGATTTTTATAGAATTCTGTGGCCCCATTTACTGGCCCAGAACTCTCATTTATGCTACTACTCTCAGAAAATATTGATGGAAGGAGACCCACTTCCCAGCTATTAGGAGTGAAACAAAATGCCTGGAAAGGTCGATGTTCATCGGAAGATATGTTATGGGTGTGGCTTCGTGCGCAGAAGAGGCATATTCTGTGCACGTTAAAAAACGAGCCAGATATCTTTGAAGAGAGCTTCCATCTGTCTTCAAAGAGCTCTTCATTTGATCCCCTTCCCATATCTGAGCTTTTGGTATCCTTTCCACATAACCGCGATATACAGAAAATATTCAGAAGATGTATAAGATTGCAAATGGATATTTATTCGTCATCTCATATATATTTCTGATATTTTCTGGATATTGTGCCTGTATGGGATGATACATTGCCATTTATACATTTGTCTTGAAAAAGTTTCGCTCAAATACCACCAAACAATTCATTCTTTATCGTTAGATACCTTTTAACATCCCAAAGAATGGAAGGCAGTATTTTTAAGGCTATCGGTGTCGTTTCTCTCATCGGAGACAGAATGAAATTAGTCGAGAAAATCTTGAAGAATGCACAGTGTTGAATGGAAAGGAGGAATAATACCTGCTGCTTACAGAGATGTGAATCATGAATGTTTTTAAATGGTGAGGAAGATTTACTTGATATCCGAGAAATCACTATAGGGATGTCTGATTGGTGAATGATGACTCAAATTGTACAGTATCTATAGCATACTTACTTCTTCCAACATCACCGTTAATTTTATTCCATATTTCTTGGTTTAACAATACGGCATGTTGATTAAATAATTTTTATGGAAGAAATGGGATATAAATTATAATTTATACAAACTTTGAAACCTGAAGTTCAAGTTTTCATTTTAAAAAAGTAAACAATACAAAAGCACTCGTACCTGAATATTCACTGTTTTCGTTGATTTTTCACTGTACGGGAACACTTTACCAATGCTGCTTTCCAAAAAAAAAAAAAAATTCTAGTGCGATACTTCTAATATGAGTGATTATTTGGGGTGGCTACATATATCTGTCTAGACCATGAGTCAAGGAACTGGTGGCTCCGAGCACTAAAAGAACATGGGTTTTGACACTTTTTGGTTCAACATTAAATCTGGATTTTTTTTAATGATTTTCACTAAAACCAAGCATCAAATCAGGTTGGCAGACAATAGTTTGAAAACACTGATGAAATTCAAATACTGTAGATATACTACCAATTTGAGTAACGAGGTCAAGAAGCCTTAAACTAAAAAGTCACACTGATGAATAGCAGATTTTTTAATAATCCTTTACAATAGTTTATTTTAAAATTATACGTTAAGATTTATTAATAAAATGACCTGTAGTTTCTTTTTCTTTTTATGACTTTTGACAAAATAAAGAATATAATATGGGTCTCTAAATATTTGTTGCTTTGCATTTTTTTTCCTGTTTTGGCTCTTTTAGACAAAAAAAAAAGCTTCCCTTCCCCTGGTCTAGATTATAGGTATCCAATTTTGATTTGTCGTGGACCACATCAGGTAGTTACTTTAAGGTCGCGGATCACATCAGAAAGAGAAGCTCATTGTCGACGATTCTATCCACTTCGCCAGCCTGCTCATGGTCTCTGCATAATTCTGATGAAAGCGTGAAGATGGGGAAATAGAATAGTAACAACCGATATAGAAAATAGACAGTAATAATCGATTTCAATTTTATCCTTTAGCGATACAATGTCATTATGTAAATTAAAAACAATAAAGAGCATAGTATGAGGTGTCCTGGTCGCTGATTAAATCGAAATTAAATCGATCATTACAGTACAAATTGCTAAAATTTGGTCCGAATCTGTTATTCCGCATTAAGGAGTCCCTCAGGACTCCTTGATGTTATCAGACCAAATTTATTAGCAATTTGTACTGTAATAATTGATTTTATTTTATCACTTAGTGGTACAATGTCATTATGTAAATTCAAAGAATAATAACAGTAGTATGAGGTCCGAGGGACTCCTTGATGCGGGACTACAAGTTCTGACTAAATTTTATCAATTTTAAGAGGATAGTTATCTAAAAGATAATATTTAAGCATTTTAAAAAATTTTCATTTAATACATAGATACTAATTTCATGTAATATAATGCTATGATCAATAAAAGTAATCACAACTAAAGTAATTAAAGGCGTTGGGACAATTAAAAATAAACAGCTAAGCCATAATGATTAAGTTCAAGATTGTTAATAATGCTGTCTTAGAGATAAAAAATATCCATCTGAGTGATTTCCCTTGCTGAAGAACCGCATTGTTAAAATATATTTAAGGTATTTTTGTAATAAATAAATCAAAAATTCGGTTTAGGTGAATCTCTGCAAAATCTTAGAAGCAATATGTAACAAAGATGTAGGCCTATAATTCTTCAAATCCTGAGCACTTCTTCACTGCCTGGGCCAGCGTTGAAATTTATCTCCGCAAAACTCCCCGCCTTGACCACGGTCAGTAGTGGACACCGATGGGCTTGGAAAGTCCGCCATCCGTCGGATGGGACGTTAAGCCGTGTCTCCGTGTGAGGGAGAGCCATAACCTGTGCAGGTTAAAGAACACATTGGATGGTCTTGACGGGAGGCTACCATCTGTCTCCCAATAGCTGTTGCAATCGGTCCCCTCCCCCAACCTTCTCTGAGCCTTCGAGGTCTTGTGACATGTCCATTTAGCCCATGGTGTGCAAAAAAGTGCCGCTCAGAGGTAAAACAACCCAACCCAAAACTTCTCTACTTAAGTATTGGTACAATTTGGATATTGAGGACACATAGCCCATAATTTATTATGCAAAATTTATGTACATTAAAAGATAACTTTCTAGATGAGTATGTTATTTCGTCAAGAGCGCAATCCTGTTGAAATAGCCAAAATCTTAAAAATTTCCCGACACAATATCTCTGAAATTTTACTATTAACGGGGAACACTGGAGAGCGTGTCATGGAGGAATGTAATCGGTCGAACGTTTTGGTAGTTGTGAATGAACAGAAAAAGGAAATTGACTGTAGATTTATCTAAAATATCATACCTTGCGGAGAATGAAATATTTGTTGAAAGAAAATTAATATATCTCATTTTCTCGAAAATTCTGTTTCTCCTGTAAATATAGACAATTTTCGGAAAAATTTGCTATCTCTTGTTTTTATATCTGCGCAATAAATCAATTAAAACAGAAACATATTCGTATTAGTATGGAAGTATGACGAGTACCATTAAAAAAATCTTAAACTATCACTTAATGCATTGCTTTGTAATTTATCGTTCTGCAGCTAATTATCTACGTTACAATTTATTGCTTTATATTTTTCTGGTCTATTTACCCAGGGTTATTTGGGGTTTCCTTTAGGTTTTGGTATATTTTTTAAATTGAGAATTCAATACGTGCAATTTTATAATTTAACGAATTTTCCGTTGAAATTCAATAGTTTCCTTGAACACACTCCTAATAAAGTTTTAATACAAATATTACGTATAATTCGTAAGCAATACAGTCTTGGAAACTCGACCCAAGCATTAGCAACTATTGCTATTATTTACATTGATATTTAATATAACGTAGCTTCAGTTCAAGATAATGTTTTATTGCATGTAGGGTCTTGCTTTTTAACTCAATACTAGATGACATGGAGGAAACCCAATGGGAAATTTTAACAGGGCGGTGAAGTATTTGGAAAGATTTGAGGGGTTCAAAATTATTAAATTGCAAATTGAAACATGGGAAAGGAAAAATTAAAGTGATCTTAAGTTCAAATTAAGTTTCTTTATACGTAAGGACTTGAATTTTGAATGCAATATCTACTTGAACGTAACACTGAATCTGAAAAAATCCTCTCATTTCTGAGTTCTACTTCCTGAAATGGGGCGGGGGTGGCTCAGTCGGTAGCGCGCCAGGCTTGTAATCTGTAGTTCCCAGGTTCGAGTCTCAGCTGGGTCAGCGTTGAGATTTATCTCCGCAAAATTCCCCGCCCTGCCCACAGTCAGTAGGGGACACCGATGGGCTTGGAAAGGCCGCCGTCCGTCGGATGGGACGTTAAGCCTGGCCCCGTGTGCGGGAGAGCCATACCCTGTGCACGTTATAGAACACGCTGGATGGCCTTGACGGGAGGCTACCATCTGTCTCCCAACAGCTGTTCCAGTGGGTCCCCTCCCCCAACCTTCTCTGAGCCTTCGGGGTCCATGTGACCTGGCCATTTAGACCATGGTGTGCAAAAAAGTGCCGCTCAGAGGTAAAACAACCCAACCCAACACTACTTCCTGAAATAGCCCTATTCACTGATGTTCAGCTCTCTAGCAAAGGTATATTGAAATTCGACCTTTGACCTCGAAGAACCCATTACTTTCAAAATTTGGCTTAATTTCCGAGCTTTACGACTCAAAATATTCCAGGCACCAATTTTTAGTCTTCTAACACTAACAGATGTATATATGGCCTTTGACCTCGAAGAATTCATCACATTCCAAATTTCTCACATTTCTGGAATCTACAACTCAAAATATCTCCAGGATCCAATTGTTAGCTCTTTACTACTGGCAGATCTAAATTTTTACCCTTGACCTCTAAGGATCCTCTAAGGATCAGTGAATACGGCTATTTCAGGCAGTAGAACTCAGAAATGAGAGGATGTTTTCAGATTCAGTGTTACGTTCAAGGTCAAATAGAATGACGGGCTAGAACCCCCCCCCCACATTCGAAATTTCGTATCATTGCTGAGATCTAGAACTGAAACAGCTCCATACACCAATTTGCACGTTTTTAGGGCTCATAGATCAAGGGTTGATCTCTACGAAAACTCTATTTGACCTTGAGTTCCATTCGGAGATCAAATTTCGGATTGTTTCCGAGACCTACGATCATAATTACCACTATGTACAAATTTTCAGAGCTCTGCTATTTCTTCTTAATAATTAGAATTAGCGTGATACCCTGTCAGACAGCAGTCTGTCAATCACGCATAATCGCATGTATATGCATATTAGTTGTGGTAAAGAATTCGTTATGCTTAACAATCAGTTACATATCTCTCTATTTTTTGGAGTGGATGGGAAAATAAATTATGGGCAAATTCTAACTTTTCTTTAGGAGGAAATTACATGTTGCATTTGATGGTCATAGCTGTTAAGGTTTAAATGGAATTCTTGAGCAAACACGAAGACTTTCCATTACACAGATGTAATAGAATGTACTTGTTAGCTTTTCTAAATAATTTTAATTAAGCGTTTTACATTCAACAGCACTATTGCGAAACTGAATTAATACATCTATAAAATACTGTTTAAATTTCCCTACTATTGCATAACATTAAAAGAGTAATCGAAACTTAATATTTCACCCAATTTCCCTATCATGTATACTTAGAGTTATTACTATATTATTACTTAGAGTTCATTAAATCTTGAAATTTATTAAATTTCATCGGTAAACCTGCAAATACCAATATTTTCATTAATCTGAAATACTTACCAGAAACTTTTATATGCCATATTTTATCCGAAACATATATCAAATATAAATGTAGAATTCGTGCAATTTATAAAAATCTGTCTTCGCGGTAATATTTTGTGGTGCTAACAATAGCAAACACTAAACAGCCGAGTTGTTTATTTAATGAAAATTCATTTCTCCTCATCCGTTGCAAAATCTAAGAAGGAATTGCACGCGACTTCTCCATTTCCTCGCGCTGTTACTTGTGTTGCAAGCTCCAGAAACGTTTTGCGTCTTTTGTTGCAGTTTCGTTCATGATGAGATTCCTGTTTTACTTTTTTTTGGGGAAAATAATTTATACTCTGAAACTTTTTTGAACTCTTGTTTAACGCGTGATGACTTTCACCTCGTATATGAAACTACTTTATTCTTTGCTCTCGTGTTAGCTTCCTCCTCTGCTTGCATAAGTAAGCGCTAAGAAACGTGTAATGCATCTTAACTTTTATCCTTCTTTTTGCTTCGCGGACTATAAATCTTCCCGAATTGATGCACAACACTGAATATTAATGGCGAAATGTAATTTATGGTCATTACGATGGCAGCAGTAGCAATATTTCTAAATTTTTTAGACTATAAAATAAAAAAATTGAATGATTTTAAAATAATTTTGAATTTTATTAAGTTATACTGTTTCCTTTCTCTTTTCAGTTCTGTATCCATAACGTGATCAACGGAAAATTTCGATAAATTATGTAAGTATTGGATAAATACTGGAGCAGCATTTCTCAATCTTTCTTGTACTCTCGCTAATTCGGAGACCTTTTATCAGGAACGTACCCAAGGTGTCAATTCCCCTCCCCCACAAAAAAAAGCAAAAATAAAAGAAAAAAAAACCTTGTCGGCTTATTCAAAATTTCAAACTTGTCTACCTGCTTTGAAATTCAAAACAGTTATCTTTGTGTAAATTTATTTTAGCACCGTAGTAAATTAGTCCGACAAGTAAAATAGATTTAAAACATAACTATAAAATTTTATTCCACATAGAATATCATTTTAAGCGTTCATGTCGAGTGGAATATTTTAGTTACAGGGAAACCCTAACTGAAGTCTTATACTCAAATCGCCTTCCCTTAATACTAAATTAAACGGATATCCCCCATTCCAGAAACTAAATCCTGGGTACCCCCCTGCCTCCAATGAATATTCATTTCATTCGGGAACCCCTTACGAAGTCTATATCATTCGAGGACACCTCATGAACTCTTCTAGCTCACTCGTGGACCATTTATGAAGTCCCATTCATTCGGAAACTTATTAATAAGTCTCTCTCATTCTGGGAACACCTTATGAAGTACGCTAATTCGGAACTCCTTGCTCGTTAGGGGACTCCTTATGAAGTCTAGCTCATTCGGGAACATCTTATGAAGTCTATCTCATTCTGAGGTCCATTTTTGAAGTCTCGATCCTTCCAGGGATTCCATATAAAATCTAGCTCATTCTTAGCACCCCTTTCCAAAACTATACATTTTGATTAAATAGAATATAAAATAACTAAAAAATAAATACAGACAGGCATTGTATAGCTTTCTTTGGTCATGTTTTTTGCTCCAATATGGGATTAAAAATAGATGAAACAACTTCAGTAAAAAGCTCAAATGTTCCAATATTTGTAAATAAAACGATACTTAAATTATAAAAACCTTTATTAAATCAAAGCAAAAATTATTACAAAAAAGGATAATTTTCCTAGTACTAATGACGATAAAATTAAAAGAAACAATTATGTTCTGCTAATAGAATACATTCAACTTACAATGTTTTTAGGCACAACTCATGAACCCGCAGTTGAGAAACAGTGTACTCGAATATTAGCATTCACTCAGCGTACTATTAGTTAATATGGAAAACATCCTTTAAATATCCATAAAGACGCAGAAAATGGCATATTATTATTATTTGCTATGCATAGTGATATTATCACAGCTTAGGAAGTTAAGGTCATAACCTGTAGTTCCAGGTTCGAGCCCCGCCTGTGACAGCTTTGAGATTTATCTCCGTTAAACTCCACACTACAGTCGGTCAGAAAGCGGACACAGATGGGCTTGGAAAAGACACCGTCCGTCGGGTGGGACGTAAAGCGGGGTTCAGGAGAGCCATATCATCTAAAGTGCTTAGGGATATGGCTCTCCTGGAGACGTGTTAGGCTTTAACGTCTCTTTAGATGGATGGCAGCCTTTCAAGTTCAATGGTGTCCCTTTTGTCACGGAGGAGAGAATGGGGATTAGCGGAGACAAATCTCAACGCTGGCACAATTGAGAGTCGAACCTGGGAGCTGTTGATTAGGAACTTGATGCGCTTCCGACTGAGCCAACCTTCATCTCTCTGGCCTCCTTCCCTCCATCTCTCTAACCTCCATCCCTTCATCTTTCTAGCCTCCATCGCTCCAAATCTCCGACTTCCATCCCTCCATCTCTCTGGCTTTAAAACAAGTTGGATGGCCTTAACGGGAGACCACCATCGGTCTCCTAATAACTGTTCAGTGGGTTCCCTTCCCCCCACCCTTCTCTGAGCTCGAGGAGTCCTTGTGACCTGGCTATTTAAGTTCATTGTGTAAGAAACAAGTGGTACTCATAGGTAGGGTCGGACTGCCCCTTTTTTCAGGGACGCAGTTGTAGCAGAGAAACCGGGCTGCGATAAAAAATTATTTTTAGTGCAGCTTATAGCAATTATAAATATTGCAACTTATAGCAACTTACAAGAATGAACAACTTGTAAAATAGGATTAGCATTGAGCATATTTCAAATACTACTATTTATTTCATAGTTAATCGTAATTATTACTTATTATACGACTTTCGTAATCACATTTACTGTAACAATATTTCTATTAGGTAAACTAATAAATCTTCATCCCAAAATGTAATTTTCTATTTATCAAGTAAAAATATTTTTTTCTTAAAAAATCAAAAGTAAATATAAAATAAAAAATTAACTTTTGAGAAAATAAGTTTTTTTAACTCTAAAATTTACCAAATTATAGGTTTTTTCACAATCAGATGATATCTTATATACCATGTCATTATTTAATGTATCTTCGTATTATACCATGTCATTATTTAATGTATCAAACGTATCTTCTGGAACGAGTAAATTGCAACCCATGAATGGAAAATCTGCATTTAGCTCGTGCTTTCAGACCGACCCAGAGTCTCATTTAGCCCTCATACGAGTAAACACAGAAAAGGTCAGGAAAGTGAAATAAAATGTTAGTCAAGGAAAGTGTTAAGGTATTTTCCAACTTTAGCAATTTAATATTTCTCTTGCTCCAACTGGAGAGAATTTTGTTTATTAACGTAAACGGGATTTTCTTTTCAAGAAGATTAAATAGTCATGAGAGGACATCCGGATCTACTGTACGTAATTTTGAAAACGAATAAGAGGAGAAGAAAATATGCAAGTTGAACAACTTCATAAAATGATTATATATGAGCGTGGACTACAAGAAGGGGCAACATCCCATTCCGAGTATTCCGGAGGGAGATACCTATATTCCCGGACGAAGACAACCACAGTAATTGGGGTATTTTATAGTGTTTTTTGAGTTTTAAAGTGAGAGGAAAGGCTTTAGGTGGCACTGATGCTTCCCTCTTACTTGCTGCTTTTGTGCATAATGAGTATATTCTTGCAGTCTTTCAGCTAAGTTTATAATCATACTTATTATTTGGGCAGTTTCGTGTATAAGGTCTTTGCTAACGTCTTGAGAATACAATTTTCTCGAAGAAAAAACGTTAGAGAAGAGCTAAATAATATATTAACATTTCGGGCATCATTTAATAAACGATCAAATGAACGTTTTTTTAGGATTCTTTTGGTTGTTTTACCTCTTAGGGGCACTTTTTTTGCACACAGTAGACTAAATACCCAGCTCACAAGGATCCCCAAGGGCTCAGATAAAGTTGGAGGAGGGGACCCACTGGACAACTGATAGGAGACAGATGGTAGCCTCTCGCCAAAACCATCCAGCGTGTTTTTAACGAGCCCAGGATATGACTCTCTTGCCCATGCGGACACAGCATTAAGTCCCATTCGAAGGATGGTAGCATGTGTCCCTTTTTTGACAGGTCAGGGGAGCAGGTTTTGGGCAGGGTGAGGATTCGAGAAAATGATACTTAGCGCTGGCCCACGTGGATTAGAATCTGGGAGCTACAAATTACGAACCTGGCACGCTAGCGACTGAGCCACACTCGCCACATTTTATAGGAGATATCATGAACAGAAACCAACAGGTGTCACATGGCGTTTAAAATCTTTTCGATGATTCACCTGTTATAAGTTCTAGTATTTAAAATACACAAAGATGGTTCAAAAAATAAAGTGAATTTGGTAATATAAATTATTTATATTTGTTGGTCTGCGGCTCATTCACTGGAATATTTGAAATCAGTTGTTTGTGGAGTGCTATTTCGAAAAGTTTTCGAAAATCCAGATCGTCATATATTAGATACTTTATTTCCTTTTTAATACACAGTGTTATAAAAAATCAGCTTATTATTTCGTGAGTTCCATATCTACAAGACACATCCTGTGATTCTTTACTACTGAATTACTGTTTAAATCCTCTTCGAAAGCTGAAAGAAGTGCAGGTCAACCAATATATTGTAACTCGAAAAGAGACATTAAGCAAGTGTTCGACAGCATGATTCATTGAGCAGAACTTTCTTGTTTTTCATATACATTCAGATTAAAGTGATATTTAAAAAATATATATATAGAATACACAATGGTCAAAACATATTAAAAGTGAAATAATAAATTCAATAATAATAACTAGAGAAAATTTATTGTGTTGCGAAATATTAGATAATTTTCAGGTTATGTTAATGGAAATCTAAAGTGGGAGTTCTCTAACTTCTAAATTATGAGTGTGACGGGAAAATGTGACGAAGATAAACTAAAGATCACAATCAATTCTATTTAAATCTCGATTCTCATCAATATTCGATTAGTATTTAGAGCTGAAGTATTTCACAACTAAGACTTTGCCTAAGAAATTTATTAAAGCTAAAATAAATATTGTTTCAAACCATTTAATTAAAGAAATATACAGTTTAGAAATTTGCGTAATGATTATTTCAAAATTGGATAATTATGAATGAGTTTTGTAAAGAGGATAATTTATTGTTAATTGTGCCAACTTGTATACCTCTTTGAATACTGAATGTTAAAAATCGAGACTTAAATAGATTTCATTATGATCTTTGTTTTCTTTTTAATTATCGTTTTTTTTTTTCATTAAATGCGAATTTTAAAAGTTACATAGCTCCAAAGTTGATTTCAAAGTACCATTGAGATTACGTGAGTAGCATAGGGTACATTATTAAATTTTTCAATTGCAGAATTAAGGCGCATCTTGTCCACTAGTTAACAGTTTTAATATTTTATTTAACTTGAATAACTTCTATCATCTAAATAGTAATCAAAATGCATTTAATGCACTGATACTACTCAGTTTGCTACATATGAATAAGCTCATATCTCTAATATGGAATATGGAATTATTAATATGTATCAAAATCAATGATCAGAATTTTCAAACAAGCATTTTAAAATTCGTTTAAACCACGTGGACTTCTTTTGGTCTTCAAATTAAAAGGATCAAATATTTTTGATGTGGAATAAATTAAGTGTTTTTTAATATTTTTCTTTTCTAAAATATTAAAAATCAGGTCCATATCTAGAAAAAAATCGAGGGAGTGGCAATAAACACAATCGGGTGAGAAAAATGTAAGCGGGTAGCCAAGAGACTGGATTTCCAATGCACTACAACATTTCACCCTCCGTTTGCCACTCTTTAAAAAAAATATTGAAAAATGCATTAAATTTCTGAAAAAAGGGGGGCATACCCCTTTACCCCCCTCCCTAGATCCGGTCCTGCTTAAAATATTAAACTCTTTTCCAATTTCTCTTTCTTTCACTAATAACCGTTTTTCTTCGTGATATAAAGAAGTAGCAAGTATTATACTAGTAACATTTTCTAAGATTGTGAAAGTGAATAAATGTGCTAAATCCGAGTGGAGGAGATTACGTTAAACGCGAATAAGACTATTTTATTGGGATTGATTGTTCCTTTAAACCCCCACCCTGCCCTCATTCAGAAAGGGGACACCGATTCCATTGGAAAGACCTCCCTACATCGGATTGTACGTAAAGCCCTGGCTCCGTGTGCATGCGAGCTGTAGCCCGCACACGTTAAAGAGCACGCTGGATGAACTTATTCCCATCTGTCTTCTAACAGCTGCCCAGGTAAATATATATATATATGAGACAAGACCCACTAGTTCCTCCTGAAGCATTACCAGTATAGGGAAATGCCATATTCACTACTAACTACGTTCAGAGGCAAGATAGTACCATATAAGATACAACTCATCCTCGACTACCTAATGGCGAGCAGTACTATAGGAGTAAAGCTCATCCATCGGTCAAGTGGGTACCCTTCCCCCAATCTTCTCTGAGCCCTTGTAACCTAATCGTTTAGCCCATTGTGTGCAAGAAAGTGGTGCTTGTGGCCGCCATCCATTTAGTAGAGATTCATATATGATGATAGGATAAATATAGATAGCTATATATGTGGTAGAGAGCCATAAGTGATGTAGGATAAGAGCGAAAATTGGCTTAGTCGGTATTGTGCGAGATTCGAGCTGATGTCCCAAATTTGATTGCCAATTTTGCCTACATTGAGAATTTTCTCATAAATTTCCGTTTTGTCCTTTCCACTGAAAAAGGAGATACCATTGGGCTTGGAAAGGCTGACGGCCCATCGATCTATTTGCTGGAGAGCCATATCTTGTGCAGGTTAAGGAGCATGTTGGATAGCCTTAACGTTAGGCATATGTATCTGAGTAGCTGTTCAGTGGATTGTCTCCTCAACCTTCTCTGAGCTCTAGAAATCCTTATAAACTGGTATTTAGCTCATTCTGTGAAAAAAAGTGCCGATCTGAGATAAAACAATCCAATTAAACCTACTTGTAGAAGTGACACAAAATAAAAAAAAAAGGCCATTTATTTTTCAGTTTTTTTGCATGCGAAGCACGGAATATAAATTGCATAAATGCAATTTATGATCGGAAATCGATAAGATGAGATAAATAATACTTAACAGATCATTTAAGTACTTTTATTTAAATTGTTATTAATTACTTAGCTTAACTAAATTTCAAGCATCTTTTCTTTAAAACGTCAAATACATTTTTATGTAAAAAACGAAAATACCCCTTATTCCTCCCTAAAAATGTTCCTGGTATTTTGTTTTATTTCAGAACTGCATAGGCTTGAGTTACTTACAAAAAATACCCGCCCATAATTTTTTAAGATGAACACGGGCTGCATTTGCTTCATTTATATCAATAAATTCAGTTCTGTTGTTTTACCTCTGAGCGACACTTTTTGCACAAATTTGGCTAAATGTCCAGGTCACAAGGATCCCAATGGTTCAGAGAAGATTGAGGAAGTGTATCCACTGGACAGCTTTTAGGAGACAGATGGTACACTCTCGTGAAGACCATCCAGATTGACTTTTATCGTGCATAGGGTATGGCTCTCCTGCACACGGGCCATAGCTTAATTCCCCATTGAAAGGACAACTGCCTTTCCCCCCTCATCGAATTATCTTTTCTGGCCAAGGGCAGAGTGGTTAGCGGAGATAAATCTCAACCTGATATAATTCGTACTTGAACCTATGAACTGGAGATTACGAGCCTGGCGCTGCCGACTGAGGCAACCCCTGACCCCAAAAAATTCGGTAGTACGAATAAGAGAGTCGCAAACCCCGTCAAACGTATATAACGAAACATTAAAAAGAAACAGCTTTCCGAAAGTCTTACGCTTCATTTGGGATATTTATATATTCTGACAAACTAACTAATGCCGTGGTTATAATATGCACGCCTATTGTCGGATACTAACGACAATAACAGCTGTGAACAATGGCCGTGCTTAAGGTTAATGATGAACACGTGCGCTTTTGCAATCCACTCTGTCTCCCGCTTTGTTTATAAAAGATCAAAGGTCTTTGTCGCATTCTTTTTGTAATTCATCATTTTGACAAGATCACGCAACTCTTCAGCGAGGCATGAATGCGCCAGTAGTTATTATTTCCAATTTTTATCTTGATGTTTCAGTTATTTCTATTATAATTTCCTCAGAGACCCATTGAACAGAATCATCGCTTGAAATTCCAGCGCAAATTACTTGGAAAACGCAAAGTATATTTCCACTCTTTTCAAATATTGTAGATTACGGGTAGATACATCGGTAATTAGTATGTCACATTTTAGGATGATCGGATATTTTGTTTCAGTGATTCAGTTATGAAACATTCTCCTTAAAATTTCCATTTGAATAGAATTGGTCTTGAGATTGTTATCAAACGATAGTTATTTATCAAATATCTAATATATTCCAACAATTGAGCCTTAACTGGCATAGCGTGGTTACGAAGCTACTAGCTATTGTTCTAGCAGGGCAAACTTTGTATGTTGTGTTAGCTCTAACTTAGGCAGTGGCCAGCAGTGACTTCAGTTTTAATTAGGCATGTCCTTGAATGAGGGAGGCTATTAAAGCTAGCATGGAAAATTTTTCGCTTAAGATACGGATTTCTATAACGCCGATTGTTGTTCCAAATTTGTGGATAATCGGTTAATTTTTACATGAATTATTAATTTGATCAGTGTTTTGAACCGTACTGAATACGTTTGAATATGCCCAAATATAATATATTTTTATTAAGGAATTAAAAAATGCTTTTCAGCATGATAAAATTTTAAAATAAAGTCGTCTTGAACATATTTGTCAACTTTATTTGTATGAGCCCATCACTTTGTATTGATATTCATAATACAGAAATTGTGAATTTAATGTGTTTTTTAAAGTCAATATAAGGAGTGTTTATTTCAGAACAATTATTTTCACGATATTTAATATTCGTATTTTTTGTTGAATGTAAATTAAAGAATTTTTGGAATATTTTTTTCAGAAAATTTAAAGACATTCACTTATCGATTTATTAATCATTTCTACATCCAGTCTTATTTTATGTACTGATTTTAATACACTACAACAGCAAAATATTTATTACAAAATTATTATTATTTTCTTAAAGAACATTAGTGTTAGATAGTGATTGCTCTTAAAAATTTAAGTGTGTTTGATATACATTCTTTTCGTCTCAAAATATCTCAGAATTGTGTTTCAAACATAAAATACATAAGAGAAACTTACAAAAAAAAGCAGAACTATCGGAATCGAAATATTATAAATGCAAAGAGCATTTTAGGAAGCAAAAATCAAACTTTTTTGGTACTTTGCCCATTTCTGAAAGTGGGGCAAATACAATCGAGTGAGCAGAAATCTTTTCTTTCTTCATTCAACAACATCTTCGCGTTCCAGAACGGACAAGGAACATTTCACTTTTCGGATCAGAACATACTGACTGATTTCTAGCAAACATTGCTCTGCAGTCGTCGTATGAAAAAGACATAAAGTGTGCTTTTTATTTTGGTAAATAATGTGAACGGGCAAGCTAAAACTATATTTTGTACATTGTATATATATAGAGTATGTATCCTTCGAAGTGTAAGAATTTTTTTAGACATAAATAGGTTAAGAGCATAGGAGCGACATCAGGGCTCATGCATCCAAGACAAGAAAATCTTTCTACCAAACTATAAAAAATATATTTTTGCATTGCTTTACTTTCAATTTTGCATTGCTTACTTTCGTGTATAGCTTACTTTCGATCAATCTCTAGATGACAGTCAAAGCAACCGACTAAATCAAAATTATGAAGAAATAAAATGGAATGGTCAGTCTATGTATGCGCTCCAAAATGAGATTGCGAGTACAATTATGATGGAGAGGAATCACATTGGCATGTTTTTTGCGATTTAATCTAAGGATCAAGAATTTGAAGTAATAACTAATATCCCAAAAATTATTAATGACAATTACTAGTAGGTTAATTTAGAAGGAATCAATAGAATGTAGGTATTTTTGTTTAAATTATCTCAATTTTTGTGTTGGGGAGTTCAGTTGATAAAATGTGAGCATATTTGTTTGGATTATCTTTTGTGTTATGGAGACCGAACGATATAATTTAAGCATTTTTGATTGGGTTTCTTTATGTGATCTCAGTATTTTGTTATTAGGGAATTCAAGTGATGAAATTTAAACATTTTTGTTCTCGTTATCCCAGTCTCGTCCACTTACCTATTAAAAAGCACGTTCATAAGGTGAAGCTTACGGATAGAGTTATAAATAAGTAACTAGAAGGAGTGAAGACGAAAGGAGAAAGGCGAATTGAATCTGCGGATATAATTAGGAGATTCTAAGGAAAAACACCAAGGATCCATTACGAAAAGGAAATGCTAATAACTCTTTAACTAAGGATGAGACTGTTGTTAATAGGAAATTTTTAGAGGAGGTTGTAATTGAAATTTTATGGAATGCAAAATATAACAGTTAAAATGGCGATTCAATTCATAGACAAATTTAAGGATAGCCATGGATCAAAAAATATGAAAAGACTAATAATGTTTTTAATAAAAGATTTTAGTGAATTATATAAATTGGTGATAAGGGTGAGGGAAGCAAGAAAAGTGAAAAGTAATGAATCTAGAAATTTTTAGGAATTAAAGTCTGAGATGTAATTGAATATAATGGAGCAATTGTATCTCTAGCTAAATGGAGATAAAAATGGTGATGTCTACCGAGGCGCTGGGAACAAAATTCCAATTGCTAGAGATGTGTAGACGGTTCATCCCGTCCCTGCTCGCCTTTCTGGAAGTGACAGACGGTTCAACGCGTTCATTCTCCTCTTTCTGGAGAAGACAGACACTTCAACCTTCCCCTGCTCCTCTTTGTACAACAGATAAACTAAGTTGTAAGTATAGAAGAGAGGAAGCTAAAAATCAGAAGCTTAGACTATTAAGTCGAGGGAATGCTATATATGGAGTCTCAAGTATCAGACGGAACGAACCAGTTCCCATACCCTTCAATTATGAATGGTGTTAGTATAAATAAGATTATGTTGAAGGCATGAATGGTGAAAATGATGTTAGAATTAGGTCATCGTCGAGCAGTGTCCCGGGTTGGATCAGTTCTGCCCAAATGAGTTTCTTTTTGTATTCCTCTGAGTGGTTTAATTTCAATATTAATTTGAATATTCAAATGAAAGAAAACTTCATTTTATTATATATGTTAAATATCATTTTAATCAGTGAGATTAAAATGATAATAATATGGATTACAGAAAATTAATTACAAAAACATACATATTCACAATTTCTGTATTCCATATTATTATCATTTTAATCTCACTGATTAAAATGATATTTAACATATATATCATTTTTGTATTCCATATTATTATCAATCACAATTTCTGTATTACATATTATTATCATTTTAATCTCACTGATTAAAATGATATTTAACATATATATCATTTTAATCAGTGAGAATTACATATTACAGAAAATTAATTACAATAATAACATTACATTTAATCCACTAATATCAGTAGGGTGCATTTTGTCACAACCCCCTGGGGGGTAAGAGGTGTAATCAATTCTATCAATACAAAAACTTTGACCACCACGCTCTATCATCAAAATGTAATATTTGTAAAATTTGTTACACAGTTTACAATATTAGTTAAAATTTGCCATCTTTCAAAAAATTACCCCTTTAGAAAGAGCTATTTAAATTACTGAGAGATTCGGAAGAAATAAATCCTAACATTTCGTTAATATTTTTTCAGTCTAATTTTTTTTATTTATCTCTAAAACCAAAAAATGTTGAATGTCTACAGACAGACAAGATGAAAACAATATTTTTTCTTCAAAACGAGCTAAAATTATTGTGCAAAATTTTCCTTGTTAAAGCAATGACATGAAAAATAAATTTATATTTTTTCAAGAAAAAAAATAGACTGCGTAAATGTTTTTAAATATAGGACTTATTTACATGGTTAGGTTGCAATGATACCCAAATTCAAGGTAGAGTCCATGTTTGTTGAGTGGAGCTCCTTCTCTTGGTTTGAATGCTTGGAAATGCTTCCTGGCATAATGGTCAAAGAACTGATTATACAAGTGGAATGTTCTTGTGTAAGTGTTTCCGTTGCGTAGAAAACCAAGACAAGTTGGATAATGATTCTAGGATATCTTCCTTTGTCATTGGGGAGTCCAAATTCCTTTAAAAGAAAGTAATCCTTCAGGGCTCTTCACTAACGTCTTAGAATATCGTGAATAGTAAACTGAAAAAACTGAGTTCGCTGTGAGTGGGATACAGGCCCGTAACCAGCTCAAAGCAACAGGGATGGTTTTAACATTTAGAGGAATGAGGTGGGTGGGGGGGAGTGTGGATTTTGATTAGCAAAGAATTAAAAAAAAGAACTGGAAATGTGAACCTATGACAAAATCTGAGACATCTCAAATTTTTTCAGCGGCATCCTAAATGTAAACGTATCCTTAATAATATACAGGATGAAAGTAAAAGTGAAAAAACTATCAAATAGAGCTTGTTAGAAGGGCTTGTGAACTTTTCAAAGAAGACTGAGCCCTCTTCTTCTGGTTATAGGCAAAGTGGGATATGAATCCACGATCTCTTGACAACATCCAGAACACCCCAGACTTTCATATAATACGCTAGGCGCTCTAGGTGTTATCAGGAGGTCGTAGGGTCATATTCGACTCGCTGCGAAACTCAGTTTTTCTTTTAACAAAATTTGCATGAGTCCCATGTTTGCAGGATATTAACTGTGCTACTCTACTGTTTGTCGTGGAATATGTCTCTCTTTTATACTAGGCATATTATTTATAGATATGCTATTAGACGTATGTCAGGAAGGGAGGGATTAGTAACGGTACATATCTTAAATTTAGCATTAAGAGGAGCTTTTCCTTAGATGTGTTAAAAAAGTTTCTATATTCTAAGAACATAATTTATGAATTCCAAGTTTCTAAATGATTAAAGTCATTTTGTTTTCAAGCAATAAAGACAAGATTTTTCTATTGTTTCAATAACTTAACCATATATTTTAAAATAATTCTTATAATTATTATTCATTTATGATTAAATTACATTTTGCGTGTACACATGGAGTGAAGCATTCAATATTTCAAGGAGAGGACACGGTATTCATTTTTAATATTTGTAAGGGTTGGGTTGTTTTACCTCTGAGCGGAAGTTTTTTGCACACCATGGGCTAAATGGCCAGGTCACAAGGACCCCAAAGTCTCAGAGAAGGTTGGGGGAGGGGACCGATTCGAACAGTTGTTATGAGACAGCAGAAAGCCATCCAGCATGTTGTTTAACGTGCAAAGGGTATGACTCTCCCGCACACGGAGTAACGGCTTAACGTCCCATCCGATGGACGGTGGCCTTTCCAAGCCCATCGGTGTCTCCTACTGACTAAAGACAGGGCGGGGAATTTTGCGGAGATAAATATGAACGCTGATCCAGCTGCGACTCGAACCTACGAACTGCAGATTATGAGCTTGGCGCGCAACCGAGTGAGCCACCCCCGCCCCTACACAGGAGAGGATATATTATGTAGAGAGGAAAGGATATATTATATACATATGAAATGAAATATTATACAATATAAAAAACGAAAGGACATAATTTTAGGTGTTTGAAATAGTAAGCATTTTAATGGCATTTCATTAAGCTGCAATGTTTTACATTCGAGCGGCACTTTTTTGTGCACAATGGGATAAATTACCATGTGACCTGGCCATTTATCCCACTGTGTGCAAAAAAAGGTCACTCAAAGATTAAACATTACAACTCAATGGACATCAATGCTGGGTGGAGGGTGGGAGAAGAACACTAGGTATTGAGCAATGGACAGCTGTTAGAAGATAGATGGAAGCCTCCCATCATGTCCATTCAGCACGTTCTTCAACGTGCACAGGGTATGGCTCTCCTGCACACACGATCATGGCTTTAAGTCCCATCCGAGCCCATCGGTGCCCTCTTGTTATGCTTTGATTTGCATCAGGCATAAAGATTTTTTTTTATTTCTCACTAAATTTGATTTTTACCAATACACAGAGAATAGACAAAAAGGGCACCACGTTAGTTTTCACTTCAAGAGGGAAGGACACGGAATCCACAGCGTATACGATCCAGCAAATTTCGTTCTATGAAAACACGACACTCCAACTAGTGGACAAAATGACAAGCAGAACCCCAATTTATTCCCTTAGAGTGGAATGTCAGACACCCAATTGTAAAGTGGTGAGAATAAATGCGGACTGCAAAAATGCCAATTCACACGAAATCGCACCCATGGCTATTGTAGACGTAGAACTAAACAACATTGTCCACTGTTGATATTCACCAACGACAAATCTCGTTCTGCTAGACGACGATGTCAACAGTGTGTCAACGTCTAGAGCAGAGGCAGATTGTCTGGGTGGAATTTATGCTTCTTAAGTTCGTCTACATATCGCCACGTTTGTAGTATATATTCGTGGGAAACAAGGCGGTAATTAACAGACATTAATACCTAGCGAAGGATAGAAAGACTTCAGGTAGCTCTGAGATTTTTTAGGGTGCGGAGAGGCAGAAGGCTTTCGCGAGGATACCACGAGGTCGTCCAAATGCTCTGCCCAGATCGAATACGGAGCGAGAAACACTCCAGATAGCTTTGGAATCAGTGAGGTATCATTGATTGGATGCGCGGTGGAATCAGATAATCCAGGGACTTTGGAAATTCGATGCAAAGAAACCGATCCCATGACTCCAATATTCTGACCAATGGAAAGCAAACTCCCACCTGGGACAATCTCTGAACGGCTAATCCAACCACCTTCCCTTCCAGCAACCAATTATCCACCCCGAGGAGAGAGTGCTCATGCGGTCAACTGAGGGTCCATCCCCATATTAGCTTCAGTTCAACCTAACTGTATTCCCCATTTTCGTTAAAAGGACGCCTTAAGGAGATGACCCCCACCCAACGCCGGAGTGACGAAAGGGAGTCCCCTAACCGTAACTTGATGCCGTCTGCCAGACGAGCTCAAGATGCTATATAAAAAATGATACGCTTAATTATCCTTTCTGTGATTCAAAAGTCGCTATCGTTAAAATTTACACTTAAAAATTAAAAAGGGGTTTCATTAATAATTTAGTTGCATGAGTTTTAATTTTAAATTCTTTTATAAGATAATATCAATGAATTGGTTTCTAAGAATATTTGTTACCCTGCTTGTACTTTTATATTAAGAGTATATGTTTTCATGTTTTTATTATTGTTTGAAATTTTTAATGTGTTTATTAATTGTTTCGTATAAACCTGAGTCAGTGTCCGTCAATGAAATTAACAGAAAACTTCTTCCCTTAAAGAGATTGCCTAGGTTTATAGCGGTCTTCATTTTCTGATTAATCAAATGATTTAATGGTAACGCTGAAAACACAACGCAACACAAACACACATTTAAGCTTTTATATTACACACAACTAGGAAAGTGTTTGCAACTGCGAGGTGTGCATGGCATCCTTTCTGACCGAGGGCGGGATGGGAGTTTAGCTGAGATAAACCTCGACGCTGACAAAGTTGAGACCCGAACCTGGGTACTACCGATTACGAGCCTGGCACGCTACCGATTAAGTCAAACCCTACCACCATTTCATTCAGACGAAGATACTTGGCCTTCGGACATCAGCTCTTTCAAGCTGCATTTTGTGCATATCACATTTACTCCTATATAAAGGGCACTTTGTTTTCCAAAATAAGGTTGCAGCATTTTCTGGCTCACCATATGATAGTGAAAAAGTTCTTATTAACAAACCTTTTAAAGAAAAATATTAAGAGCTGTACGATGACTAATTTTTTTCCTATGATCATCAATAAAAAAAAATAAATAAAAAACCCTCCATCTGTATAAATAGCCGTAAAATCTTGATAGGAATTTTGAATATATGAATCACTTAAAATTTTAAAAATAGATATATCGGTATATTTTTGTGGATATGTGAGGAATATCCTTGAAGATGTTTGGTAAATGATAAATCCAAGTTGGGTCATTACTAATGATGTCTCCTTTATAATTTTTATCAAGAACATAATTAAAAGCAGCTTTTTCTTTCACAAAATTAATTGCTGGGTGAAAAAAAACTTTCAGTTTCAAATAGATTGATTAGAAAATGATCATGGTGCTTGAGATGAAGTCTTGAAATAATAGTAAGTAGTAATTATGGTGCCCTGATCTGGAAAGGTGAAATAGAGGTTAATCACTACCCAAGAGTGCTAACCGCTCGGCCACGGATGGCCATTAGTAATAGCTATGGAGAAAATTTAGGACATTGGTTTACAGAACTTTCTACAATGGCATATCCTCAGTTTAACAAAGATTCCATGTGTGTAACCTAGAATTTACATGTATACACTGGCGACAAATTATAATTTTTGTGACGGCGTGCAGAGAATGCATTTGAAAATCTATTGTGCCACTGTCCAAAAAAAAAATAGCTACTGATGTTTGTTGGCACTACTAGCTTTATGTTTGGTTCGAATCACCCCAACGTAAAAATCATGAACCGCCCCAATGAAATGCCATTAGTCATGCAAATAACTTTGATGAAATGAAATGCAGTTTTATATAACAAACGTAACTTTATTAATAACAAAGACCATACGACACTAACCATTCTCTTCAACGTGAGATGCAAATACTCCGCATCAAGGCGCAGAGCACAAACCAAATACAGTGCTAATGATAATGACTAAATTCAGCCTGAATGCTGAATGGTCTTTTCGAACTCTGTGCCTTTCATTATATATATCGTGATGCACTCAGAGTGGCACCAACGACCAAGAATACATAGACTGCTCTTATGGCGGATATTGCTAGACAATTTGAAGCGCTCGGCAGCCAAGTTCATTAAGGGCAGTTAGGTATACGAGGGCAATCTAACGTTCACAGAAGCCCTTACATTGGCGGCGAGTGCTTGAAAGCTAAATAGCCGTGGTTCTAGTCGTTACAAAAGATTGTTTTAAATATTAAGTATTTCCATCACGGTATATATGTTTTTAATTCATTACATTGCAAAAAGCAAAACCAAGCATTTTGAATTTAAAGAATAACCTATAAACATGAAATGCAGCATATTTTAATAACTTTTTTTTGGTTCTTTAATTTAAAAATAACTTCCAAAAGAAAAAAAATCATTCATTTAGCATTCCGCTTCCTACTCATAATTTTTTTCTCATTCGGAAACTATCTGACAAATTGCTAAATGTTAGTTTCTGTTAATTAGGGGGTCACACTGATTAAACACATCAAAAATATTTTTTTTTCATTTTAATATTTTTTACATTTTACTTTATACTGAATCTTAAAATATGTCTTGAACGTTCAATTTATTATCTTTAATTCTTTGATCAAACATTCAAAAGATCTGTCAATGTCGGGTCTAGTTTGAAGTGCAAGGAACAAATATTTGTGTACTTTATCAGGGTGCAATTTTTTTATGTTACTGAATGTATCCCTTTTTGACATAGCTCTTCATTTTGTAAACGGAATTCTAAAAAAAAAACTGAAACGATGAACAAAAATATCGTTTTAAAATAGCCAATTTTTGATTTTCGCATGTTTTCTGAAAGAAGTTTTAATTGCTTTTTAGATATTAGTAAAATATAATTTCATTTCCTGTCTCTATATCTAATGGGACATTAAATTGCACAGGAAGAATTAGACATTGTCTGAGAGTTTAAAGTGTTTTATAAACCAAAATCAAATGAGATACTAAAATGAATGAAATGCATACTTTATCCTATGGAGCTCAAACCCGATTGCCAACGAGTTGCCCAATAAGTTCCCCGAAATCTCGTAGTGGTGGCGTTGAAACTAGTGGCATGAGTAGTCTATGTATTCTAGGTCGTTGAGTGGCGCCAGGTCACATAAGATGTCTGAGAGCCCCTTCTTTTGGCGTCGTTTGGGTCTGGATATTTTGTCTAATTTTTGTTTTTTGCATAATCCGGTCCCTTGCCCATCAAGGCTTCTGGATTACTAGACATCGTCGCCTCTTGGTCCGTCAAGTGGGCGCTACGGTTTGGAACCCGGAACTGTTGAAATCTGGGTGTGATCCTGAGAATGTTAAACGTCAAATCGTGCAAGAGATGCAACGACTGAAGAAAACTTTCAATTGAGGGGAGTGATCTTATAGATGCAAAGCACAGGAAAAGTTTGGGTTTCTAAAAGCTATGTACAAATTAAACAGTCGATCTCTGGCTGGCATTTCGAGAATTATAATCAGTGGCACAATTGTAGCTCGTTGGCATACGGTGACACTGCGGCTGTCGGAATCTCGGTTCGAGTCCTAGGATGTCATGGTTATGTATCGTGTATGAGTTCGCATGTGAGACCAGGACAAGCCTGATAGGGTTACTGGGTTCGCTGTGTTTAAAAAATTCAATTTTATCTGAAAAAACCTCCGTCCCCTTAACCAACTAGTCGCTACTCCTAAAAAGGGTAGCTACCCACCCTCTTGGAAATCTCTGATTAAAGATGGTATTACTACACATGGTTAAAAAGTACGTTGCCACAGAATATGACAATATATCACAAGATCGTTTACTCCAGGCGTTCTAAAAGGGCTAATGCATTTCAAACAACATGAATGTTACAGGAGAAAATATTATGTGGTAATGTTGTAGGTATGATAATGGTGATTTTAACAGAATTTGTTAATGCCGCAATACAATTTAATAATTTACAACTATGTCACTACAGTCTATGAATATAATTAAAGCAAACCAAAATTTACCCCCAAAACTTCTTATTGAAAACTATAAAAAAATATAAATGCGCTTTAAATTCAGCAAAATTTAATTTTCCCTTCTGTCTTTTTTCTGTCTTGGAACTTAAAAAACGTTGCTTAAATGCAAATGAATATGATATTAAAGATAACAAAAATTATTATGACCAAATCAATTTAACGTTATAATTAATATTACAGAAAAATATTTCATTCGAGAAGTTTGAAGGAGAATTTCTGTAGAAATGAAACTAGAAAGCTAAATATTGCCTCTGTCATTACAGATTAACCTTTCAGAATCAAAACATCAAGATCATAAGTATCTGGTTCAAGAAAAAAAACATTTTTTGAAAAAAAAATTAAATGGATGAAAATATACTTAAAAGAATTCAGTTTTCTCTGATGCAAATTGATCTTGAATGGCTGCTGGTATTTAAAAATGTGTCATTTCCTTCATGCCATCATTAATCTTGAACTTTGAAAACATAGTGACCTCGAGACGGTTTGGAAGAAAAAGTGAAAGTTGGAAGCCAGATAAAACTTAGAACGAATCAATGAAATCATTTATCATTCCTTAAGAGAACTTGTGTGAAGTTGTTTCACGACGTACTGTCAGAAGCCTGTGTTGGCCGGAAAACATTCATCTGTAAACTATTGGAGACTTTTATGTCGAATATTATCCATCACTCCTCCCCGAATAAAAGAAATGTTCCGTAAACGACTCATAAAGATTTTTTACTTCGTGCATTGCTGCTTTTCGTGAGTGAAGCAAAAACGAGATAAAAATTGCTCTGCTGGTAGGCAAAAACGTTTTAAAGCAACTAATAAAACACTTTCCCTTACGTGGAGACGGGTGGAATTTTCTCCTTTGAAATTTCTAATTTGCATATCTGAGCTATGCAAAAGAGGGACTTTGTATGAGGTTGAGGCTGAATGTTGGTAACAAAAGAGGCCATTCGCGTGACAACTCTCTTGTGATTGCGCTTCTGTGTTCAGCGTCAACGCGTTAGCAGACAGCAACAGAGGTATGCCACCCACTACATGTGCTAGCGGTAGACACAAGCAGCTTAAGGATGGCTAAGACTATGCTAACTCATTAAATACGGCGCTTGAAGTTCAGCAGGTTACTTTCCGCATAACAGCACGAAAGAAATGATTCTGTTGGCAGTGTAGTTGCCGCGTGTGCTGGCTCGAAAGACATTGGATTGAAATTCTATCTTAGAATAAAAATTCAATATTTAAGCATCATCTGTATCTTATTAAAAAATGGCGCGCTTAGGCAGAATTGTGGAAGACGCAGGATTCTATTTTTATTAGTGAGGAATATTTTATTTGTTTCGTGCGACCCCTTTCGGAACATGCTTGATGATATTTATAAATTAGTCAAGGATGTAAACCAGGATTCGCCAACTCAAACTTTGCGAACAGCCACTAAGAAAAAAAAAACACTATATTCTTAAAGAGCCGCAGGAAAAATGCTCTGCTTAAAAAAGAAAACATACATTTCTATTAAATAAATAATTGGAAAAATATATGTATATGTAATGAATCAAGATTATATCTTGATTAAAAAACAGGCATATACATTTTTAAGGAATACTATAAACTGGCAATATCGTTCAGATATACACCTAATAATGTTTGGTCAGAAAATGAAAAACATGAGACAGATTATACTGATGATTTGTTTCACGAGATGTTAATTTTTTTTGCAGTGAGCTACGGGGTGCATAGGCCGGATGTAAAAGACCACGGCGAACTTACTAACAGGATTTAAATATTTTATAAATATCCTACCTAATCCATTATCATATTTTCAGCATGCAGTCTCGTTTTACACCTGGATATGTATTTATTAGAACTGAGTTGATTTTATTAATTAATTAGGGATATGCAAAAATGTATGCTTTTTGAAATACGAAACGGAGTGCAGTCGGATTTTCCAATGCTAATGTAAAAATAGGTGTATTTAATGAACCAGTTTTTAGAGCAAAGTACTATGATTTATGTGAGACATATGTCAAAAGTATTTGAAACACATAATATAATAATGCGTAAGTTTCCTGTTTGACAAAAAGCCTTAATTTGGGGCCTCATGCTGTAGTCCTATAGGGTCAGCTTCTGTTGTGACTGACTGCGGTTGATGTAGTCCTGATTTGAGTCCCGTCATGGCATGGTCGTTTATTCTGTAAACTATGGTATGATTATTCCTCGGGATATTGTCATTCAATCCGCTATAAAGGTCAAAATTAGCATGTTCTCAATTTAGGACATCAACTCAATTACCAAAATAAAAAAAAGCCTGGATTTCAAGGCTCAGATTATGCCAAAACTGGCAGGAACAGAATAAATCTCTTTAAGCAAATAAAAAAGTTTTGGAATCGTTTAGTTTATCCTTCTGCACTGGTATTACCTGGTCCGGACCGAGATATTTTGTCGCCTCTTAAATAAATTTACTTTTTCTCATCCACGTAACTTTTTTTGCCTCCTCTCACCAACAAAAAAACAACAAATATTTACAATCTCAACTATTTTTTTTTCATAACAACTGATTTTTTTTTCCTCAAGAAATTGTACCTTTTTCTTCTCAAATTATTTTACCATTTTTGTGGATCTAAGTATATTTTCCTGTCTCCATATTTTATTTAAATTCCACCTAAATCATTAGTAACAGTATTTCAAAATTACTATGTTTGCATAGCTGTGTAAAGCCCTTATCATTTTACATTCATAGCACTTTTAATTTCAAAATGAAATTCGATCAAACCCATCCAATTACTACCATGTTCGCCCTTAAACCTTTGACTTCCCAAGCGGCCGCTTCAAATGCTTGATGCTGTTTGGCAGCCCATGAGCCTTACGCGTTCTAAACTTTAATATTGTCCTTATGTCTTATCTAAAATACAGCGAAATATAGGAAAGAAGTCGGAATTGATGTAAAAGCTATGCCTTAAAAATCGTCTTGGGAGTCTTCAGCAGCGTGAATTCTATACTTTCTCTGACATTAGATACCATCTTAAAACTCTAACCTTATCACCAGGAGAAAATTTTTATTTGTCTGCAGAATTTTCAAAGCTATACGACCAAAATACTAACTGCATTCTTTAAATATCCAGCTTACTAGTTCCAGCTTATTTTCGTTCAGAGGAAATCAGGTATGTTCTGCCGAGGTTTAATTAGCGCAATTCTGCTGTCTTCATTTAGTTATCAAGTAATCAAAAGTGCTTCCACATTGCCTAAAGAAGCCATAATTTGAACCAGTTTCTGTAAATTTCAACTACACGAGAAATCTAATTTTGTAGAGTTTTAATTATTTAAAAAATAAGATACCTACTACTGACATACTATTGGGTGTCTTCTGGTTCCTCATACGACATACAAATACATACACAAGTTTAAAATTTTAATAAGTTTTTAATTAGTTTTAATTTGGGTTTCAGTCCAAATAATAAGGTTAATATTCTACGAGCATCAAACTTACCATAGTAGATATTTCCTGTTCTCATCAAACAATCAGATCTTGATGTAACTCTTAAAGTTTAAATATTTGAAAAGTAATAAAATTACATTTAAATAAATAAATGAAATAAAATAAAATAAAAATAAATATGAATTTTGACTTGAATTTTAAATAAAAATCTGACTTTTCTGCAAGATTGCTAATTATTCATACAATTATATAAATTTATAAATCTAATTAAATTATTGAATTTAATTATAATAAAATCATTTATTTTAATTATGAATATAATTATTAAATGTAATTATGAACAGAGTTATTAAATTTAATTCTTAATTGTTTTAGGCAGCAATGTATGGAAGCCTAGTACTTCATTCAATTCTTCTCGGACTCCCATTCATAGATCTCCTTGTTTGGTTTAGTTTTGAAAATAAATAAAGTTAAATAAAATCCAATTTACAAGCGTTCATTCAACAAAAACCAAAAGGGTTCCGATGCATTTGAGTGAAGTGGATCCACTGGACAGCTATTAGGAGACAGATGGAAGCCTCCCGTCAAGACCATCTAGGCTGTTCTTTAACGTGCACAGGATACAATATTTCCGCACACGAGGCCACTGATTAACGTCCCATCTGAAGGGACAACGTCCTTTCCCAAGCCCATTGATATCCCTAACCGATCGAGGGCAAGGCGTGGAGTTTTTCGGAGATAAATCTCAATGCTGACCCATTTGGGATTCGAACCTCGGAACTGCAGATTAGGAGCCTTGAGAGCTATCGATTTAGCCGACCCCTCTCCCCCCTCGTAGCCACCCCTGAAATGGTGTGATTTCATGGAAATTTTTGTTTTGATCGAAAAAAGACTACACAATATACGAAATCGATAAAGCACACAACAGATTTAACTAATACACAAAAATATAATAGCCTACCAAAATAAAGCCGAATTTCCATGGCATTTCAATGGGACTTTACCTTCGAAGATTTATAACTTCTAAAATATGCATTTAATCAAAAAATATGAGTGGAGATTAATTAAAGATCATAACAGATCTATTTAAAGCTAGATTTGCAATGATATTCATTCAGTATTTAAAGAGTTATGGAAGCTGGAATCTTTCGCAACAGTAATACACTATAATAATTTACCTCAGAAATCAATTAAAATTTTTATAAGTATTGCATCAAACCATTTAATAAAATAACTATACTATTGAGAATTTTCACTAACCTTTATTGTAATGAGTTCGAATTGACCAGACTGATAAAAAATCAGTTTATTTAATAGATAAAAAGAATTATTTTACTAAATGTAAATAAAACTATATTTGGGGTTTTTATTTACTAATAATAAATAAAACTTGAATAATTGACTTAATAAATAAATGGACCAACTTTGGATAACTAATATGAACAATATCTAAGAATACCATTGCGCCATATTAAACCACATTTCTGACGTTTCATTTGTAACTCGAAATGTTTTCCTTGATCTTGTTATAATTCTGATAGGTTAAATTTCCCAGTTTTTTAGTAGTCTAAACTTAAATTTCCAATAAAAAAAAAAACGGGTCTGAAAAACAAAACATCGAATCCGAAAATTATTAATCATTGAAGTAACAAAAATTTATATTTGTAATCTATTTTGAATATATTACTCAAGAAGCAAATAAATTATATTGGAAACTTTTTTGAAACTTTGCAAAATTTAACAAGTGATAAAATCAAATTTTTGAACAATGTGAAAGAATTTCAAATAAAGATAAATTAAATTGAATATAGTAACATCCCTGAACACAAGGGAAAGCACTTCCTTGTTCAATAACGCGCTTGACCATAAATCTATTAACATGTTTCTAACGCACATTAAACTTTGGTATGTGACATTAATACGGTAACAAACTTCAATGGTAATTATTCATCTTCACTTTTATTAATCATCGAAATCAATACTCGACATTCAGTGTTCATAAAATTAATGCTTACGATGTTATGCATATTCATATTATATTTCCATGTAGTTTTGTTACCTTCAAAACTGCTGTTGTCTCTAACAAAGCTAAAAGGCCTTTCATCTTCTAAACATAACTTTGTCTTGGATACACGACGAAGAGTGTGCGCTCGCAATTACCTCAGTTCATCCTTGTTAAGTGATTTTTAACTTTTGTCACTCCTGTTATTTAATTAAGGCATAGTTTTATTTTATGCTTTTGTATTTATAATTTTGATAAGGGTTCAAAAACTATAATACTTAGAATAATGATGCTTTTTTAACTTTCTAGCTGTAGTCCAACACTTTGCAAATAATTTTAAAACCTCGGTAAAAGTTTAAAACTGTTACTCTGAATTGGATATAGTTTCGTTTCTGTTATTTTATTTGATAACTCCATAAGAAAACTAAAAGAATATAACATATCGCATCTAGCAAATAGAAGAAGCTCGTTTTCAAAGAGAATAAAGCTTTTATTTTCCCCTTTAGCACTCTTTAACAGTAGAAAATCTAGCTAATGAATGATTGAGAAAATGAAAAGAGTGATATTTTATTAATACACTAGCTGAATGGCACCTGGCGCTGCACCGAGTGTCACTTTCAATCTGTATATTCTTATTTTAAATACACTAAAGGTAATTTTTTTAAATACATCCCCCCGACATTTTAGCACAGATATTCAACACGAAAAAAGTTTCCCGGTGTTTGCTTAGGTCGTTGTTGACGTCAACTAACTCTCTCATAGCCCGTGGTTCCTTTCTACCTAAACTATCAAGATTTTAATTTCCGTTACGATAGATTCTGCTACCCTATTGCTCCCGTAATACTCGATCGCATGGTACAAATTTCCTGTACAGCCTCCACGTGTGCCCCGGTGATTGGTTAAAAATGAGATTCCCACTTCTCCCGTGATTTCGTTTCTACACAAATTGCACGGCTCGGGTTATCACTTTTAATCTGCATATTATGTTGTTTACTGCACTAAAGGTTAGTTTTGTGACTATCCCCCTCTATATTTTAGCATAGTTTCAACACCAAGAATTTCTCTATGTTTTAAAGGTCATTGCCGACTCAGTCATACTCATTCATTGCCAGTGGCTTCGACGCAAACTTTCGAGATTTCTTTTATTTCGACAGATTTTGGCATTCTGTAATTCCATACGTACTGGACCAAAAGATCTGAGATTTCGTTGGCCGGTTCCTCCTGACGGACCCCATGTTGGGTTAGAAAATCAGATCACTAGTACAATGGGGACGCCTTAAAGTACCTTTGAATCGAATTAAAGTGCCTTTCGATTTTTATTCAATTTCCCTTAGTTTTCGCACTCTTTTGGTTTAACTGCCCAATATTTATATTGAAAATACTAATAGGATCCAATTTAATACCATTCATTTAGGTCATTTCCTAATCAATTTAACCTTTTTTAGTCTTCGCCAAAATTAAAGAAGAAACTCTGCAAGAGGAATGTTTTTCCCATCCCCCAATAAAAACTCCACTCTACTTTTAAAATATGCACCTAATGGAAAAATGTGAGTGAATGTATATTAGATAATCAACTCTATTTAAATATCAATTTTCAAAATATTCATTCAATATTTGAAGTTATTGAAGGAAGAATGGAAGGAAGCTCTATCTGGATGGGCTTGACCATCACACTATATAAGCGTACTTCCAATTTTCTAGTATTAATGGAGCGTTTGCAATATTCGTTACACATTTTGGCGGATTCCACCAGTAGAAGGCGCCGTTAAAGCTGTCTTAAAACATTAGAGTGTATTTTTGCAAAGGTTTGGTATTTTTCAACGCTAGAGGGCGCCATAAAGATAGTTTGAAATTTAAAAAATAATATTTTTTGCATCATTTTGGCATTTTCTACCACTAGAAGGTGCCGTTAATCTACTTTGAAATTTTGCAAGAATAATTTTGCGCATTTTTAACATTCCCCCCCCCCCCGCCTAAAGGGAGCTATTAACTCTATTCCGAGATTGCTAGTGTTAAATCGTATGTAAAGAGCTAAATTCCAGCTTGTTTTTCCGAAAACTGAAATTAGCCTGAAAAGCACAATGGCTGTGACCACTCTTCCAGCATGCATATACTTTTGTCACGTTAGCTCTAAAACTATGGTCAGGAAATTAATTTCTATCTTAATTAAATGTGACCCTGTATGAGAAGCCTTGTAGAAGCTAGAATTATTTCTTGGATTACACTGGTTAACAAGGTGTTTATAACATGAATAACAGCAGCTGTCTTTAACTCTTTTTCCGGTGCTGATTTCAGATCTGTCCTTAAAAAATGGCTAGCACGTCACGGTTTTATGTTATTGGTCATTTTGACTCCTATTAAGATCTTCCTATATCAACACCTCCAGGCAACTGGGAGAATACTAGACGTTTTACTTTTTGTGGCTGGAAATATTGATTGTCAAGTGGTAGAAACCATGTAACAGTAACCTAAACCTAGACCGCCATTCTCGCTGTTTTCATTGTAGGAGGAACATTTGCTGTAGGTTGAAGAGTTAACTTTGGCGTTTAAATGATACAAAGGCAGCGTCTCTGATGTGTTAATGGAAATTGGTTATGTGTGTGTGGAAATTATATTTTAAAATCCCAGAGTCGTCCTTTGACAAAGAATATTGAATTTTATAAGCTTTCCGTGAAGAAAGCCTATAAATTGTATTTTGGTTATCATGTTGGAGATCAGGACAAAACAAAGGCTCCATATGTGTGCTACAATTCGTGCTTTGTTGGCCATGATTGAATGGTTGAAAGAAAAGATAAAATCCATGCCATTTGCAGTTCCAATTGTTTGGCACTATTTTTGTTTAAGTGTCGAGCTTTTCAAAAAAGAACAAAAGCAAAACTCAATATCCAAATATGTCTTCAGCCATAACGCCAGTTTCTCATGGATATCTTCCTATACCAACACCTCCAACCAACTGGGAGGAGATGGATTCACATTCATCAGAGGAAGACTTTGAGGAACATACAGATCCTGATACTACATACATCCCTAAAAAGTTAGACGTGCCTCATCTGATTCCGCAAAATGAACTAAATGATCTTGTTCGAGACCTAGGACATTCCAAACAACAAGCTGAGGTTTTAGGTTCAAGACTTCAAGAGTGGAATCTTCTGGCCAAGGGTACCAGATTTCCGTTGTTCAGAAAGAGAAATTTGGCTTTATCTGCTTATTACGAGATGCAAGATGGTTTGTGTTTCTTCACAGATATTTCAGGGCTGATGGAAGAAATTAGAACAACTCACGACCCTAAGGAATTTTTATTACAGATTCGTCAAAATCCAGCTTAAAAGCTGTCCTTTTGCATAAAGAAAACCAAAAACCTTTCATTCCAGTGACATGTGCTGTGGAAATGAAGGAAACTTATAAAAGCATGGAAAAAATACTCATTGCTATAAAATATGACTAGTTTAAGTAGACAATATGGGGAGGCGTAGAAGTCATATCTCTTTTGCTCGGGATTCAAGGAAGCTTCACAAAAGTTTGCTGTTTTTTGTGTTTGTGGGATAGTAGGACCAGAACGGAACATTACAAAACAAAAGACTGCCCCAAAAGAGATGCTTTTATTCCTGGAACGAGTAATGTGAGGTATAAGCCTTTAGTTGACCCCTCTGATGTTCTGCTCCTACCACTACACACCAAAATGGGGCTTATGAAAAACTAGTAAAGACAAAACTGGGAAATAGTTTATTCACTTGAAGGAAAAATTTCCAAAACTAAGTGATGCCAAACTCAAAGAAGATATCTTTGTTGGTCCTCAGTTCAGGAAGCTACTGAATGATACTGTCTTCGAAAAAAAAAAAAAAACGGAATATGAAGGAGCGCACTGCATGGAAATCCTTCACTTCTGTGATCCAGGGTTTTCTGGGGAATCACAAGCAAGGAGGAAAACTACCATCAGCTCATTCAAAATCTTCTCAAAAATTATGAAAATGTTGGCTGCCGAATGTTTTGAAGATCCATTTCTTGCAATCGCATCTCGACATCTTTCCCAAGAAGTTAGGAGCTGTCAACGATGAGCAAGGGGAAAGATTTCACCAGGATATCCGTACCATGGAAGAGAGATACCAGGTCATGTGGAACCCAGCAATGCTGGGTGACTACTGCTGGTTCTTGCAGAAGGAAGATACCTCAGCAGATAAAAGACCAAAATGAACTTCTTGTGAGTGTAGAAGATCCTTATCCGTGTTTTCTTATTTTGCGTTTCAATATTTTTTCGTTTGCTACTTGATATTCAGTGGTCTATAACTATGATGCTTCTAATTTTTTTCACTGTAATCATGTAATTAATTAATGAGTTTTAACTTGCAATTTAATAAAATAATCACATTTATTTTCATTTCCCAGATATGAGTAGTCATTGAAATTTGAAATACATCAATCCGTAACCTAAAAAAAAACTGTTGGTGTTGCAGATTTTTCACAGCCATATTTGAATTCAGCAACCCAAAATTAGTTAAAAATATCCTATTTGACCAATGTTATAAAAAAAGTTTTAATTTGTTGACTAGTGTTATTATATACCCTATAAGTAATAATAAATAAAGAGTTGGGTAGATGTTCCTTGACTTACTCTATTTTGATTTACTCGAATTCCCACTATTTCCCATGGACGTTGCTTTAAACAAACATAAATAGGTGAAAATCCCCCTCATAACTTTTCTTGTTTAATTTTAGCGAAGACTAAAAAAATAATATTGACTCTAATTTCTAAATGACTAAAATGAATGTTAATTCAAATATACATTTTGTTAACGAAAAATGAAACCAATAGGACAGTAGTTCTCAAAGGGTGTGCTGCGAGATTCGTGAGAGGTATGCTACGAAATTTTAGATGATATTGCAGATAAAATGAAATTAATAAATATTTCTGCGCTACTTTCTGCCACTGATTTTCCATTTCACTTTTTCGATTTAATCGAAACCTTATCCATATTTAATCTTTATGTTAAAGCCAAAATTAACACAAAACATGCCCATAACACTTACGGCGTACGTATTAACCTCAATACACATCAGAAAGTGAACAGAATAGTTCTACGCTTACAAACAACTCCACAGAAATGACTATTATTAAAGCCACGCTTCGCATGCTCCAGTCTCCTTTAATGTTTACAACTTAAATTTTTAGTATGCAGAGTATTCACGACAAATAATAGTGTACCGTGAGAAAATATAGTTTGAGAATCACTGCAATAGAGTATTAATAATAATAACTGAGAGTTTTTTTTAGTCTAGCTTTTGTTGAGGAAGGATGTGCTATCTTTGTTCTCTTGTCATTCGGAGGAGGCAATTGTGGCCCCAGATGGTGTCCGCTTTCCTACAGCGATCCCACCGGAGCAGTAACTTTTGAAAAATTATATTGTCTTTGTCTCCTCCCGATAAGGCTCTGGTTTCGTGTCTCCTTTTCAGCTACATGTGTGAGCCATCAAAAGTACTTTACGATCTTAATTAGGCACTCTCCCTCCCTTTGGATTTGATATTGGCGTTGTTTGTAGCCTGTTGAATAGGCTGAATGGCTACCATCAACTGTGCCTTCTGCAAAGACGGAATATTGGATGCAGCTGAGATTATTAAGTGCTCAGGAGAATGCGCAGGGGATTTTCATATCACATGTGCCTGATTTTCGGAGTCTGGCTACAAAGCCTTAACTAAATTGAAAAAGAAAAAAACTCTATGTCAAAGTAATCCTTGTAAAACTCCAAAATCAACACCTAATCCGCCAGAAAGGCTTCAGGTTTAAGCAACAAGGAAGGGAGTGTAAAAATGTACAAAATGGATTGGCTTATACAACAGATTACAGAGATAAAAAAGACACTGTGAGAATTAATGAAATCAAGGATTTTACAGAATTTGCTTCGTCAAAACTAGACGATGTAAAGGACACCATTAGCGCATTCACTCAAAAGTTAAATGACTTAAAGAAAAAAAAATAGTGCATTGAAAAAGAAATAATTTAGAACTAAAGAAAGAACTGCATAAAATTCGAGATGAACTGAATGATCTACAGCAACATTCAAGAGGGCAGAATTTAGAGATCGTTGGCAGTCATGAGAAGCCAAATGAGGATCTATCCAAAATTCTGACAAAAATTGCTGAAAAATTCGAATTTGAATATAATAAGGAACACATGCCAGTTATGCATCTGGTTCCAACGATTAATAAAATAAAATTAAACCATTAATTGTGAAATTTAAATGCAAAGAAATACGTGATAAATGGATAAGCTCTAATAAAGCTTCTAAATTTAGCATTAATTTTTCTGATACTGATGTAAAATTTAAAAAAGTCGGTGTATAAAAGTGTTGTATAAAGTTAAATTGGAGGGCAGAAAATCTGGGCTTAAATAAACATGGGTTAAAAATGGTAAAACATTTATGAGACGTAAAGAAATAGGGAAAATGTGGAAGGTGAGAAATGAGGATGATATAAATAATATTGTTCAATGTGGCTGGAATATTAAAGAAATACATTATTTTTATATTTCTACAGAATATATATAAATTTAATAGCACTACGTTCGATGTCTTGAAGGTTATTTATCTTGATTCCAACAATGAATCATTATGTATCCTTAATATTAATGTACGAAGTGTAAGATCTAAGTTTGAGTTTATTGAAGCAATTATCGATTATTTGAATTATCGAGCTGATATTCTTATATTGATTGAGATATGTATAAAGGAAGATGAGGTTTATTTATATAACATAAACGATTAAAATAAATTTTGTAAATGTAGGGATTACAACAAATCAGGTGGCATATTGGTTTTTGTTAAATATAAAGACAACTTCCTTTTAAACGAAAATAATGACTCAGTGACTGCTGAATCGCTTTGTTTAACGTGCACTGATTATGATGTTTGTCTATAAGCAGTTTATATAGATCTCATTTTTACACACCAAAAGAGTGTATAGAGGAATTAAATGACTATTTAAATTCAATTAAAAATAGTACAGCTATACTTACTGGTGATCTTAATATTGATCTTTCACTTGTAATGATTATGTCAACAGTAATTTGGATATGCTTTCCAAATGGATTCCAACCATATTTAGGTTCAATTCCTAGACAGACTCATACATATAATATTGGAGTACGAACAGTTGTTATACATACTGATAATCCTGATCATTACCCTGTAGAAATAAGAATTTGATATACATAATCAAAAGAGAAACGAAGATCAGACAATAGTTCCGAATGTAGTGTATAAAATAGATTTCGTAGCATTAAGGAAAAAAACTAATAAATTGAAGATGGGAAGAACATAAATAAACTAATGGTGTCAATTTGTGCTACAAATTGTTTATTGATAAATTCTCTGAATTGGTGGAAGATGCTAAGCAATATACTGTTATGACAGATGAACGTGCTACAATGAACTGTGATGTGATGTGTCGTCTTGATGATCGAGTGAACAGCAGTGGAGAATTACGTCACCAACGACATCTAATGACTTGATTAAAAAAGAATAAGGAATAAAATTTTGTCATATAGCGCAGTTGGAATGCAAAAAGGAAACGTAGTTAGTCTAAGTTTTTACGTGACAAAATAATCTAAAGAAGAAGTATTTTATGTGGTGAGTGCGCGGGAGATTAAAAGAGTTAATTAGTGTAGAATTTTTTAGTGAATCTAGTAAGAAAAGACAAAGCATTGCTTACTCTGAAGTGAAGGTTAGGAACAACGACCTAAGCAAATACTAGCTGCATACAATCTTGAATGCTAGCTGCATTACATTTAGTTGTTTGTAAGATTCTCGATAGATTGTAGATTTGCTCACATATATGATAAGCACTGTTTGAATTTTGTTTGTATAAATGATTTCATCCATACTTTTGCAATAAATTACATTGTTTTAGAATTATGAATGTCATATACTATTTAATTGAACTAACGCAAAATTTCATCCATGTAATTTGTAAAAATAGTATTAAAAATTCTAACTATAGAAGTATAAATCCATGGATAATAGACGATATCAAAAACTGATATTAAATAAAAAGATAAATTATATAAGATGCATAATAAATATCCTCAAAATATTATACACGAAGATAATTTCAAAATAGTTAGAAATAGACTTAATGCTTTAGTGGCATCTGCTAAAAGTAATTATCAAAGGACACAATTCCTTAAAGGCAACGGCGACAGTAGAAAGCAATGGAAATTTATCAATGATTTATTAGATAATAAAAAGGAATTTAAATATGTCTTACCTAATTTTCCTAATCCTGTTACAATAGAAAGTAATACCTCTGATAAAATTGCTAATTATTTTAATTCATGTTTCGTTCATATTCTAGACAATGACAGTGGAAACCAAGTTAACTGTAATTTAAATACTATAAGTAATTATATTACTAGGAATAGCAATTCCATTTTTTTAATTCCAACTACTGAAGACAAGATTCAAGATATCGCTAATCATATTAAGGAAAATAAGAGTCCAGGAGATGATGATAACTTCATTCCAACAATTATAAAAAAAATGTTTTAATTATATTGTTACACCACTGACATACATTTTAATCTATCGCTTGCCAGTGGCGTATTTCCTGATAGATTGAAAAAAGCAGTCGTGATTCCTATTTACGAAAAAGGAAACAAAAACACTCAAATTACAGACCCATATCTATTATTTCGCTCTTTGGAAACATTTTGGAAAAACGTGTGAAAAAACGACTGAATAGTTATCTGGTTAGTAATGCTTTCTTCTCCGATAAATAATTTGGGTTCAGAGAGAATAAAAGTACACAAGATGCTACGTTAAGCTACACTAAGCATGTTTATGAGTCTATAGGCAGCAATTATTTAACGTCAACTATGTTTTAGATATAAAAAAATGACACTGTTTCCCATCAGATTTTTTTTATATAAATTGGAATGTATTGGAGTCAGATGCGTTGCTCTCAAATGGTTTTCGAGTTATTTATGTAATAGAATACAAACTGTGAAGATAAATGAAACTTTTAGCTGAGTTGGGAATAAAACACGGAGTCTCTCAGGGCTCTGTTTTAGGGTTACTTCTCTTCTTAATTTTTATCAATGATTTTTGCTCTTTAAAAATTAATGGTAACGTAACAGTTTTGCCGACGATACTGCTATTACATTTACAGCAGAAACTCTTGCTGACCTACAAAGCATAATAAAAATGGTTTAAAATAAATAAGCTAATTCTAAATTTATCTAAAACGAAATACTGCGTATATTATACACTCTAAAATATAAATTTGATATTGTAGATAATTTAACGGTTAAAATCTATGAAATTAATTGTGATATTAATGAAGGCTGTTGCTGTGTGTCCACTGATAGAGTGGTTGAAATAAAATATTCAGGAATAACAATTGACCAAAATGTGAATTGGAAGCCACACGTTCAAAAGGTAATAAAAAACTAAAGTAAAAAACCTTGTGTAAAGTGTAATACTTAAAATTATGAATCACCAAATGTTGGCAACAATTTACTGTTCTTGGATTCATTCTGCAGTGTATTATGGGCTACTATGCTATGGTTATACTTATAGGTGAACCCTGAAATCACTGACTGCACTACAAAATAAAACTATTAAAAAGATATCTGATGGAAGTATGTATCAAAATTGAAATACACACTTCAAAATTTAAAACTGCTGCACTTCAGTCATTTTTTTTGTTGATAAATTGATGATTTATATTTATAAGCATAGTCTTTTTTTAATTAAAATTAGATAATTATAATTTCGTTTAGATGGCAGAAAGTATGTAGTTCCACTTGTAAAAAAAGGAAATATTTCATGAATATATTCTGTATTTGGCACCAAAAATGTTTAACCTGTTACCTAATGATCTTCGAAATTGTAATGGTGGAGTATTTACCTTTAAGAAAAAATTAAAGTTTTATCACTGGCATTCACTCGACTTGGATTTTATGTTTTCAGTTCTACGATAAAAATTTAGAATTCAAATTTTTATTCTTGTACCCTTCTTGTACTGTATGTAGAAAATGTGTTTTTATTACTATTTTTCTTTGTTTTCAGATCAAAATACTCATTTTTATATTAGCTAAAATGCGAGAATATTATAGTTTGTCATAATCCACCTTGTGTGGATCATTAGGTTATTATTAATTTAATATTAGTTGAACTTTCTATTTTTGTTATTTCATATAATGCTAAGAACCTAGATAAGCAAATGATTTTGGGTTGTTTATATTGCACTAAATGTATGAAATGTGTTGAAAATAAAATATTTTGATTGATTGATTGATTGAAATAAAAATATCAAACAAATTACTAATTAAAATATTATTTAATAATATTTAGATGAGTTTCAAAAATCACAGAGCATAAGTTGGAAATTTTGGTTGTTTGTTATTTTCGGTTTTATGAAGCATTAGGCCATAATGCGCCAAACAAAAGACAATGTAAAAGATAAAAGACGTGTAACCCGCAACCAAATTTAAAATAAAAGCGGTAAATGGTAAAATGGTAAAACAACAAATAACAATTGTATAAGTACAAAGTAAAACAAGTTGAGAATACAAAATAAAATAATCCCAGGTGTAAGCGACCTGGGTTATATATACAAAGTATAAGGTGGTAAAATCAAAGTCGAGTAAAATAGCCACAATATTTTAAAAAAGAGAAAATCGTTAGCAAAGTGCAATAATCAGATAAAAGGTGTCCGAGTTTAAGAGGCTCGGACGTAAAATCATGGAAGTTAAAATACATCTTACGTTCAAAGTTAAAAGCGGGACATGAGGTTAAAATATGTTTGATAGTTAAAATTGTGTCACAAAACTCACAATTAGGTTCGTCGTCTGCCGGAAGATGAAACGAGTGTGTAATAAACGAATTACCTAAGTGGAGTCGAACAAGTACAACTTCCACTTTGCGATTTCTGTGGTAACAAGACTGCCATGGTTTGAAGATTGGTTTGATTTCAAAGAGCTTGTTGGTAAGCTTTTCTGACCAAGATCTCTGCCACAGTGCCCGGAGCTCGATGGTAAAACGCTACCGGAAATCCAGATATGGAATCAGCAACAGAGAGCTGGACAGGGGTGTGGCCGACTTGTTAGCAGCTTCTGTCAAGTCATTGCTCCTGATACCGACATGACCGGGCACCCAACAGAAATGGATAATGGTTGTGGCTGAAATCACAGGAAGGGTAAACATTGAGCCATGGTGGCAGTGTCTCGGATGTCGACTGTGCGACGCTATCGAGACTGGTGTTGATGTCTCTGAGATAGCCTCGGAATCGCCAACCAAAAGGACGAATGACAGTCTGCCGATTCGTGTAAAGCATTTCCCACTTTGGACGAAAATGCAGTCCCAAGTGGGATGTCCAAGCAGGGATCGCAATTTAGATGCTTATTGTAGGGACAACTGCTGACGGCGAAGAGATAAAGACTGTTCGTTGCTCTCAACATAAAAACTCTGGACCGATGAGGTGCGGAAGGCTCTCATGCAAACACCGAGGGCGTGATGACGGAAGGTGTTCAGCACCTTCACCACCGAATCCCGGGGGGAGTTGGACACTTGGGATCCGTAGTCCAGTTTCGATCGGACAAGTGCATGGTACATGCGGAGCAGAGAACATCGGTCAGCTCCCCACGAGAGAGAGGAGAGGACCTTGACAATGTTCAATGCCCGCGTGTACTCAAGAGTTAGAAAAAAAAAGTCAAAGATAATAACGAATAATAATTCTCAAATAATTAGAAATAATATGGTACAGAAAAGTAAATTTATGGAAATGTTCTTAAGCAACTTCCGTTTATAAAATCATTAGAGGGGCAGAAATTTCAAGTGATCGCTCTTGGAAAGATGACTGTCACGTAATCCCAAGATAGATACATTATTTAAAACAGAATGTTTACTTATTCAGATGGGCAACTATTCTGCGCTATCGGGAAACAACATATACCGACATTTTTTTACGTTCTAGTAGTCAACCTTTTTTTATATATCGACGTCGTATCCGGTCTACACATTTCTATTTCGTTAAATGCGAAATTTGTTCTATTGCAATTTTACAACCTTTTTTTCCAAATAATAATAATAATAAGAAGAATTTAATAGTAATAAAATAACAATACAAAGACATAAATATACAAGCAGAAAACAATATCAGCACAAATCAGAAAAAGAATAATATAGATAAAAAAATAAATCGAATCAGTTACGTTTTAGCAGACCTTTGAGCAATTTGCTCATGTAGGATGTCAAAATGAATTTTTACAATCAGGTGTTTTAGTGGCAAAAAGCGTGTTTCGTTATATTAGGAACAAAAATTATTTTGTAACTTTAAAGTAATCATCAATATTTGAAGCAGTAATAATAAAATTTTTCAATTTCAATATGAAAACACTGTATGGGCGTTCATTTTTAATTTCAATAAGTAAGGAATTAATATTCTAGGATCTAAAAATAAAAAGGGTATATGAGTTATTTCTTTCTTTACTCTAAGAATTACAAATAAAAGATTAGATTGTTGAGTAGCATACTCTTTACATTTAAATTTGTTGGATGTTTACTTCTAAAATTGTTGGATGTTTAAAAATAAAAATAATTTTTTACCTTCAGAGATATATTATAAATTCGTTTTAGCGAACTTTTCGAATCTCCCAAAAGATATAATTGTGCCCTCTAACGATGGAAAAAAAATCCGAAACTTTAGCGAATATTGCAAATGAAGTTTTTATGCTAGAAATTTGAAATTTTGGTGGTTGAATGTGAAGGTCATGAAGATTTCTTTGCAGCAGTGAGTTGACCCTTTGTGCCCAACTTAAATGAGAAACGCAGATTTTTTTGTTGAATTACTATTTATGATATAATTTACATTTTCAAATCTTTAGGTAGTTTTAATATTTATCGTTAGAGATCACTAAATTCGGAAACGGCGAAACTTGTAACGAATTTAGCAAGTGATCTGTTCACGGTAGTAATTTGACATTTCAGTGGTGGAGTGTCAAGAGATATTCCAATGACATAGCAACAATACGTCCTCTTTTCTCAAAGGGGTTCGGGAAAAGCAACTTTCAAAATTTAAGGAATAAAAGACAAATACTTTTTATGTTTATAGGTACTAATAAAATACTGCTATTTGACACATATCTATTAGCTCGAGTTTATAGAATCTAGTAGCTAGAATAGATATAGAGTATCTAGAATATAGAATCCATAGAATCTATAGTCTATAGAATCTATTAACTAGAATAGATATAGGGTAACTAGAATTTATTAGCTCGAGTTAAAACTTCGAAGGGTGAAAATGTAGGTAAATGAAAAACGTCCTTCTCTTTGAAACACAAGATTCTCATATGCACCATTGGCGATATACGTTCTTCTAGTTTTTCTTGTAAATGAACCTATGGTTGCAAACATTATCATATCCCAGATTACGAATACTTTGAAACTTTTGAGTGTAGAAGTCACTAAATTAGTAATTCTATCCTCATGCCACACCACTTAGAGACAGAATTCAAAATACCACTTTAAAAAAAATATGTGACTATCGTTAATTCATACAATTTTCAAAAACACTTCCAGTAGCTTGTTATATAAAATGTCGATTTTCTTTTATTTATATCGACGCTTACGATTTTCAGCCTCTCTTGAATCAAAAGGTAAAAATTAGGTTTAAAAAACGAAACAAAATGCGTTCCACGGCAAGATTTAAAACAGACCATCAAAATTCATTTATCGAATTGCAAACCTTTTGGGAATCCAGTTTCGTTTTCCACTTTCGAACAAATCCACGCTTTTACTCATCACATTCTCTTTCGCAGTGGTCATGCAAATAGGAAGCGATGAAAACCTCGTAAATGTAAATTTTGTTTGAGCAATACATTTCGTCGAAATTTATTTCCTCGAAGCCGTTACCTCTTATTAACCAGTAATTTGAGCGAGTGGGCAAAAGTCTTCGCTCCGAACGACGGAAACGTCGTTTCCCGAATGTTCCGCAGCAAATTTAAACGCTCTCAGAATGTAATCAGCTTAAGAGCGTGCATAAATAATATGAAGACTCTTCATACTGAGAAAATTTTGGTTCATAAACACACGACACGTCGTTATATATCTTTCAGGTTAAAGTTTAATCAGTTAAATTTATTAGCTTAATTATTTTCTGCGAACACAACCTAAGGAGGGTTATGGCTTCTATTAATTTTGGCAGATGAAGTGTGCTACTTCAGAGGGTGTGTTAGTGTTACCTAAATAAAAGTAACATAAACTATTAGGTTTAGTAGCTTTTTATGCCTATTTGTCAAGTGGGTATTAACGCTGTGTGATTAAAGCAAGCCACTTTATGATCTTTTAGTGGAAAGTGAGGGGACCGAGCAACCTAGTGTTGTGAATGGGAGATGGATGTGACAGTTCTCTTTGCAGAGATGGGAGAGAAAGTTGTGTGATGCCCGCTCTTAGGTTATGACCTAATCTATTCTGGTTTCAAAAAATGTTTTAACAAAGATGCAATTGCGTTTTATGGAGCATAGAATATCGCAATAGCATTTAAAAGGGGAAACATTACCGATGAAGAACAACTGCTCATTAAGTCTTTCCTTGTTACATTTTATGAGTAACTTTGTTTTTCTTTCGTAGTTAGTATTTTTGAATACTATTTTTGGAAAACATAACTAGAGTTTAATTGGTAACCTCTTAACACTGATTTTCCCAAGAATTAGAATTGTGTTGTATAGAGTAAAGCGTCAGCAACCTCCTTTGACCAGCATATTATTCAGAGAGAGACTACGTTAGTTTGCCCATTTTGTCCGTATGCATAGCTATAGATTTTCGAATAGTTATGAATAGTATGCTGAAAAATCTGAAGAAAAGGGGATAATGAGGTTGGTTTAAGCTAGAATGCGTTGAGCAGACAATGTCAAACAGAAACCTAGTTCGAATTGGCCTACAATGGCCAATTGCAGCAGCTGTTACTCAGGACAGACGTTTTTGGAGAACAAAGTTGGACTTCCCTAGTCTATGGTTGTACGAGGATTTTGTATGTATGCAGAGAGTTTCAAGGATCTAAAAATTTGAACTGAGTGGGAAATGAGTTGGAGTATTTTCCTCAATATTAAAATTTTGATAGAGTACAGATTGCCGTGTTTTTTCTGAGAATTGTATAGTATTTAAGCATGACAGAGAGATTGCATTTTGTTTCACCAAATTTGAATTTTGGGTGTAATGGGAATTTTCCCAAAAATGAAATTTGTATTCAAAAAGAAAATTTCTCCTAATTGTAATAAATGTAAAACTTCTGAAACACTGCAACACATTGTTTTTCAATGCAGAAAATACACATCAGAAAGATATAAATATTACAAAAAATTAGAAAAATTTAACATTGCTACATTTAACTTTAAAAACATTTTAGAACCCGAAAAAGAATATTTGAAACAAAAATTTTATAAATTATTAATTTCCTATTTGAAAGAAATTAAAATATTTGATACCTTATAAAAATATATCAAAGTTATGAAATTAAAAAAAAACATAATCAAAGTTATGATATTTAAAAAAAAAAGTTCACTGGATGAGTCTGTAAATGTAGTTATATTCACAGGAATATTCAACAGGAGATTTTACTATTCTATTCTATTCTAGGAAATTTGTATGGGTGAAGAATTGCAATGTCCTTTAAAAATAATTGAATTTGAGTGGAATATCGAGATGTAGAGTTTTCCTCAAACATTCAATTTTAGGTATAGTAGAGAGCCAAAATTTTTAGTAATAATTAAATTTGTGTTGGGTTAAAGAATACAGTCTGTTTTTTTTTTCAGAAGTGTTGTTCTTACGTTGAATAGAAGTTGACAGTACTCTGCTGTGAATCCGAATAATGTATGTGCAAAGCAATACATTTCAATGTTTCTCTAGGAATTTATATTACGAAAGGTCGAATTTTAAGAGAAAGGAAGGTTTCAGTGAAAAATGTGAGAAAATTGCTCCTTATGTAAAAAAAGAGTAATTTTCTCACTTCAGTTTTAGTCTCTCTGTCTGTTTGTCTGTAGACACCGAACGTTTATCTTAATTGTCTACAGACATTTATTTTCCCAAATTTTCCAATACAGGTAGTTCTCGATTTGCACGGTTAATAAGTTCTTGAAAAACTGCCGTGTAAATCAAATTCGTACCAAACGAGAAAAACTTAAAAATATTTGAAATATCCAAGTCAAGTTGGAGTAGGTTTTTGTATCGTTTATCTAAAAGGAGCAAAATATCTAATTATAATATAGAAACCAATGCAATAAGTGTAATACAACGATTTCGAGTAGAAAATAAAATAGCACATTAACTGCTTCACCGGACAAGGGAGAGGGTGAGGTGACTGGAGTGGTTCTTTTTGAGGGAGGGTCATCCGGATTGGATGACACTAAAGACGACGGTGAGGGAAATTTAATTGCTTTTTGGTCCTTCTTTAGTTTGTGATATTTTTGGCTGTCAATGAGAAACTAGGGATTTTACTACGCAAAACAGGATGTTGGTAATTTGATTTTCCTGCATTAGAGCTCCCTAAAGTTGGAAAATTACATTTGCCATTTTTCTCTTTGTATGCAAAATGTGAATGATAAAATGCCATTTTTTTAATTTTAAAGGGATATCGCACTGCAGATTTGAGATTCTGCTGGTAAAGTTTGGTAGCAAAAAGTTTTCCTGACTGTAGTGAATGGCTCCCTTAACTCAGGCGGTGGAAAAATGACAACTTATCTGTTTTATTTTAAGAGTTTGGAAAAGGCATTTTATGTTGGATAAGCAGTAATGAAATATTGCTATTCGCACTTTATGAATCATCCATCTGTTCGAATTTCCACCCAACAGAGTTTGAAGTCGGAAAACAGCGAGCATCATTACTTTGAAAGCCAACGTTCCACATTCGCCAGGGGCGATAGGATGTTTTTCTAATGTTCTCCCCCAAATCATTGAATTTGTGATTTCTGCAAAATGTTTATTATTAATAAGCTACCTTTCACTTCTAATTAGTTTGAATCAAAGTCGATGAAATCGAGGAAACTAGAATCTGCTATATGTATTTGTATTCAGGGCCTGATTAAGACCTTGTATGTTCTAGATACTATTGTTTCGTAGGCCGTTTGGCCGATGCATTTTTATGGGTAATTATATTATCTTTGATAATTTTTCTCGGATAACAAGTATGTACGTAACATGATATAACAGCTGATTTGATGACTACTTATTAAAGAAGAGATCTTTGTTACATTTTATCATTCACATTTTGTCATACAAAGAGAAAAATGGCAAAAGTTTTTTCCTTAGTCCTTAGGCACAGCGCCTATTATGTCTATTGGATAATGGGGTCCTGTTTCGATTACTTTTGCATATTTTGGATGTAAAATCATATACACTCCTTGCCCAAATTATTATGAACACTTAATAATATGTCGTTATACGTATCATGATACAGTTCCCAAATTTTGAGGTTTTCGATTCTCTGCGCATAATTCTCTTTGAAACGGGTTTTGAAGTATTGCTGGTAGTATCTCTCTGAGCGGAAGAACTGTAGCATTTATGTTTGCGTACAATTCGTGCCAACAAACATCTGTCCCTATCTGTCAGACCATTTTCATTCCATATTTGCCACAATTAGCGGACGTCTTTAGTTACTGATGTCATTCTTGATACACCTAGGTTATATCCCATAATTTTCCGCTGAGTTCCACCACCTCAGTTACAAATGCTACTGACCATTGCGCTCCAACGATGAATTTATTATTTGAAATTAGTCAGATCAGCCTTTTTACCCATATCACACTTGACTTTGCTCTCCACCATTCCTTTACGGCTTTTACAAGACTTCATACGTGAGTAACAAATTTTGCATACATTGACATATTTCATAATACTTCCCACACGATGCAATGTTCATAGTAAGTAGTTTGGCCAGGTAGAGAGTATTTTGACCAAGTATAATGTAATATATCTTAATATTGAGGAATAAAGATTTAAATGGGAAAGGAAAATGTCCTAAAATCTTCCAACTATATTAGTTTTCGTTTGGCAGAAATTTTATTTATGTTTAATTATTAATAAACATCAGATCCTGTCTTCGATTTAGTTGCCATGTTTGATTTTAGCATATTGCTTTAAGTAATTATTATACAATTTGTTGAGAATACTTCAGAATTTGTGTTGAAGTCTTTGGCCATTCAAAGCCGACAAAGATTTTTGTGTAGTGCAAAATTTTCAGTTATCATCAATATTTAATTATTCGTACACAATGCAAAAAAATAAATGAATGAATTAAATAAATAAAATTTAAATCTTGAAAATCTTGAAATTATGAACGAATGAATATCTATTCATTCGTTCATAATTTCATGTATAATTTAATAAATTTTACTCATTTTCTTTTTAAATTTTGAGTTTTATAAATTGACAAACGTATTTTGCTTTATTCTTGATGTATTCTTGTTAATTCTACAACGTTTAAAAATATTAAGGCTTCTTAAGAAATAAGGCGGCATCCTAAATCCTTCATTGATTTCACCTTACACTCCATAAAATACAAAGTGCAATGTAGAAAAATAATTGAAAATGAAAATCTACGCGTTGCACAAAAAGCGGACCTAAAAAAAACTTCATTTTCTCAACTCTTTCATTTATCAGTGACTAGTCAACAGATATCCTCTCGCATCAGAAAAAGGAAAAACTGGAATCAGCATCGTTAGAATGAAACGACAATGGAAGAGCTTAGCATTGTGCAAGACAAGGGCTTTTTCGTGAAATAGAAACCTTTCGGCCTAAAGAGATTATAACTGAACCTACTTGAGAACACTGACCAAACCACAATGGCAGCTAATTAGGAGAGATGTCCTTTCTTGGACTCTAAGAAGGAGCTACTGCAGATTCTTATTGCTGCTGCGATTACAATTAGACTCCAAGGATTGGTCCTTTGAGTACCAGTTGCACGCTTCGAGAAAGAGTGTCAAGGCCGAATGTTGCATCCACAGTTTTCAGTTATATTTTTTTGTTTCTTGGATGTGTTGCTTTGCCAAGTAAGGGATAGAGATTGAACTTGGAGGAGAGGGATTTAACGACTACAAGCTCGGTAGAAAGACATCGATAATTAGCACAATGATTCTTATTTCAGATTCATCTAGGCATAATCAGTGGCATTTCGGTATTCCAATTGTTTGATGATTAAATTTTAAGTAGAGTTAAGGCGATTACGTGGCTCAACAATTGTCTATGAGTAATTAGAGAAGCTTGACGAAAGAGCACAAATTTCTAAACGCCATTGCAAACAACAGACAAAACGGAAGTTTGGAATTTTCAAATGTATCTTTAAAAGGATTGTTTTTAATGTATCACAATATGTATTTAATTCACTGTTACATAAGATTTATTTTGTATCTACTATTAACAACAACCCAAAGTTATTTCAATAATAAGACGCTTATAACTTTCAAATATAAATTGAAACGCATCATTAAAACTTAGGTAAATCACTTTAGCCAAAACAAAATACTGTTATTACAAGTTTACTTTAACGATAATAAGCATTTGTCCCCTTTTATTTCACTACTAGTTTTCACTCTACAGAAATGTTCTTGCAACAACATCCTCGGTTATTTGTTTTAGACATTATTGTGTCATTGATGTCTCCGCTTCAAAAATGGAACAATCGGAATTAAGTTACATCCATTTTTCCCAGTTTTAATTTAAAATAGATATATATTCATGAAATTTTAATCTAAAAGTTCGTTTAAAAATTACATTTATTTTATTAATATTAAGAAACTTACAAAAACGAAAATGTCGCTGTTCTCCAAATTCTGTTTGTGGATTAAAGGATCTAACTGCACAAGAGACGTCATAAAAAAATAAAATAATAATTTCAGGAAGTCTTAAAGTTAATTATAATATTAATAGGAAATGAACCTAGTCAAATTAGTTATGTACGAAATAAAAATTCGTTACCTAAAGTTTAGTAGATAAAGTTTAGTTTAAACTCATGACCTAAAATGTGACATAGGGCTTTTAAAAATTCCCCGTATCAAAATAGGGTGAAAAAATTCCCCGTATCAACATCTGTCTATACAAGTGAGGCATATTCTAGTAAAGGTCTGATGAAAGTTACAAAAGCACGAATTTTGCAATCAGTGTCACATTTGATATAATATTGAGAATTAAGAAAATGGTTCGATTAGCCTTTTTAACAATATGTTATAGTGGTCAGCAAAAGGTAATTGTGGTAAGAATAACACTCCTAAATTTTTCTTCATCTGAACAATTGTAAATCGGAATATTGGTAAAGTTGCATTTATAATGAAAATTCTTGCTTCCAAGGTACAGAACACTTGATTTGTCCTTTGAAATAGTTAGTTCGTACTTCAAGCTTCACTGTTAAATAGCTTCACGAGCAGTTTGTAATGAAGTACATTCTTCTTGATTGACAGATGTACAGAAGGAATTGATGCCATCTGCATAGGCCGTACATCGGATAGAAGGAAGTACACTACGAAGTTCAGAAGTGAATATATAAAAAACGATACTCCTATCATATATTCCACTTTCGACAGCTCTGACAAGGGATAAATTGTTTCTATCTCGAACTTGGTGTGTTCGGTGAGTAATAAGGCTGGTGAGAAGTCCGAGAATCAGACTAGGCATTCAAAAACTGAATAATTTTTGAATTAAATAAGACATAAAAATTATACACAAATAATGATAATATTTATATGTGTACAATTTAATATCAACAAATATAAACAACGCAAAATGAACACAAATAAATACATGAAAAAAAATCATTGTGAGATGTATGAAAACAGAAGTCATATAGAAACACACCTATGAGCTTTAAACTCTTACAGATTGTCAAATTACGTTATTATTGGTTATCGATATGCATTTTATTTTGCATTATTGTTATTGATTCAAAAGTTTAGAAGCGGCAATAAATTTACAAATATCAATAATTTCATATTTATCTATTAATGACAAAAGAAATGAAGTAATTTAAATTAAATTTTACGAATGTTTCATAGGAGAGGTTAAATAATCTGAGTATGAGATAAAACCTGGAAACTTTATCTATCTAAAATTTATGACTATCAATAAAACCAGCAGCGAAGCGTAGTAGAAACAATTGAGACAATGAGACTGCGCAGTTGACGAAACCATGATTCTCGTAGATCATTGGCTGATTGAACTATCAGGGAATTTTCTATCAACCAGTGATATGTGATGCAATTGTTGATCCAAGACACTATTGGATAACAGACAAGTAACTTACAGTTCAGTAAATCAATCAACTGTAAGAATCATATATGTCTGAATTGAGCAGTCTCAAGGTCTCAATTGCTTGCACTCACGTTTCGCGCATGATAAATACCTATCTAAAAAATATAACTTAGTAACAGGCCCGTATCCAGGAACAAAAAGGAAAAAAAAATAGAGGGGGAGAGGAGTGACACGTGATCAGAGTGAGGGGGGGGGCAAGATCAAGTCAGTATGTCGTTTCAGTATGATATTGTTCCCCTCTTGTTTAGTGCCTTTAAAAATTTCTTTAAAAACACGTGCACATTTTTAATATTTTTCGCTCTTCCATTCTGATTACTAGCTTTCCAGGGAGGAGGAGGCGCGGCCTCAAATCTCCTCCCCCCCCCCAAAAAAAAAGTAGATCCGGACCTGCTCACTAATATTAGCAGGACTACGACTTTTCTAACAAGATTTATGTAGTTTACTAGGTGTGGAAATCTACGAACTACTGTTTGCTCTTTTTAAATCTCCGGCCTATTCTGTATCTCGGGGCTGCTCCGGAGGCACGTGAAATCGCAGATTTCCCTACTGAAGTTCTTTCTTTACTTTGGTCAGCAGATGTTTTTGACAGCATCTTGACTACGCTGAAGGCTCTTCTTTGTGACGACCCAGTCGAAATAGGACTGCTCATCACGGACTATGCAGATTTCGTCATGGTGGCCTTAGAAGGAAGTGACGCCTTGCTTCCGGTAGAAAGAGCGAGTAACTCACTTCTGGCAACAAAATCTGAAACTAGATTTGTCTCTTCCGAAAAATATTACAGTAGACGAAATGCGATGTGCAAAACCATCCAAAGCTGCAAAAATATATAGAATATTCGAAAACGTGGCAGAACTATTTTGGACTGAAGTATTTGCATGAGTTGCTTTCGAAAATTTAATACTATATTTAATATTTTTCTCTTCCCCTTGGTATTGGGATGTCGAGATCTGATTTTGGGACCTGTTTGCATTTTCTTAGTTGTCTCGGTGCCCTAGTGGTTAGCGCGCTTTGCTACTGATCGCGTAATACCTAAGTTCGAGCCCGGATAAGGCTTTGATGTTTGTGTTGTCTTTCTATTGAGGTCTCGCTTTCCTCAGAGATATTCTTTATGGCGTACTAAGCTGACAGAATCCTGTCAGTCCTTTGTGGCAAGCAGCTGATGAGGGATAGTTTATTTATTTTTTTATTTTGCATTTGCTGAGAACAGTTTTACTGTAGATCACTGATTCTGATTCACAAATGCTTCAGTATACTAAAAACTGCTAATTTACAAGTAACAAACTTTTTTGTACATTATGCTAACTTGTTAAGCTCTCTTCGCAATACAATATTTTTAGTTGATGAAACATATTTAGTTTCTTTTCTTGAATAATACACAAAGGGCTAAACATTAATCTAAAACAGTGATTTTCAATTATTACTACTGTTGTCAAGTGTGGTTGCGATAATGACCATCTATTGTTTCGTATTAAAACTTTAATAATATTCTTAATTTTTTAGTGCAGCCTTTTGTTATTTCTTGTAACTCACCTTCAGAGACCATCCTAGTAGTCACGAGGTCTGTTAATTGCACGTCTCGTAGTGAAGATCTATCAGTGAAGTAAGGAGAAAGAAGATACAAAAATTCAATGTTTACCTGGAATTATTTAAAACAAGTCATTCATGAGTCATTCATGCTTGAAAAGGCCATTTCTCATGAATGGAACATTATGCCGTGGCTCCGAGGAAAATATAGCATACCCCGTGCACGTTAAAAAGTTGGTTTGATAGGAGGCAATATCTGTCTCCTATCAAGTGCCAGGTAGGCCTAGTGGTTAGCATACCTGACTACTGTTCCAGCTGTCATGTCATTGTATAAGCATTTGTGTGTTTATTTTCCTTGTCTAAGTGTTTGTGTTATGTACAAGAAACCAACAAAAGCTTACATGTTATCTCCGTCCTTTATTAGTAAAAAAAAAACCAGTTTCTTCAAACTGGTATTGCTGTTGTTCATTATTCAAACTTCCATAAATCATTAAATATTGAATCAATATTGGTGAAAATCGGGATATTGATATATTTGAGATCTTTACCTGCCACCTCATGTTTCAAAACAAAACAAAAAACTTAATTTAGAAGTTATAAAACTTCGACTTTAACTTCCCATTGACATAACGTAGGGCTGTTCCTTAATTTATGGAAACCAATGTATTTGAGAGATTAAACTTACAGCATGTACTCAATTTCTGATGGCTGTAAGATCATAATCGCTTCTGTAGCTGACGAGAGTGAATTGTTTTATATATATATATATCTATTCTCGGTAGATGATATTGCATCGTTACAATAATAATTACTATTAAACAACAGAAATGTGTCCTTGTCAGAAACCAATAGCACCGATAGGAGATAAGTATTTTCATTGATAGGAGCATTAAAAGAGAATAGAGTGAAATAAATCACCATATATAAAAATTACTAATCTTTCAAAAGGCATAAATTGTTCTAATAATCTGTGTTGCGACTTCCATATAACGTATCCAAACATCTAATACCCCATCATTATTAATTGATTCAGTAGACTAGGATGATCTGGATTATCAGTTTGTGCAAATTCAGGAAAGTCGAAATATTCCCAAAGGCGTGTATTACACAAGAGGATACTTCTCGTGCATCTCATCACAACTGAAGTTGATCCGTCGCCATAGAACCCGTATCCAAGGCAACGGTGACGGTATGAGGTCAATTAGGTTTCCTGCCTTGGTTACTAAAACCGCTTTCTTTTGGAATCTCGCAAGGCAGAGGGCAATAATCTCGTCATCTGTGATCTTTGCCCAAATACCTTTAGGCAACTCAGCATCATAAGCCCGCTGAAAGGCATTTGTTGCTTGGATAACAGCGATTCGCCATTCACTACGTAGGTATGATGGAATTTCTAACGAAAATACAAAGTTTAATCAGTATTTCCACGATTCCGCATGATTTATTCTGAATGCTGTACCCAGACTCGTAAATATTGAACTCACAAAGTTTTAGTCTCAGTTGTGACGCATCGAGTTGATACTGCAAAAAAAAATCAAAATAAGTCATGGAAAAAAATTATTTATTTACTTTAAATGCAATTTCTTTATTTCTAAAAACAATTAAACTCATAATATACAGAGAGAAAAGCTGGCAGGAGTACTCTCGTGAGTGAGTTTTCAGTACTAAAAATTTATAAAATTTACAAATGTAGAAAATGTATTCGAAATTAATACACAAAATGCAAATAATGTTAAGGAAAATGTGAAGAAAGAATTCAGATCGATTGAAATAAGAGATATAACTTGCTAATGTAAAATAATTTTCTATACTATGAAGTTTCAAATATATAGTTTGAATTTTTTGCTGAATGAATGATAATTTATAGTTGTTTTGATATCATTTGGGATATAGGACAGAATGTTTGCAACTAAAAATAAATAATAACGTCTAAATATTTCTTTATGCAATGTGGTATACTACAATTCATATTATCCTTTGTCTTTAACACATAATGATTTGTAAAAGCAAGGATTTTTTTTCATTTCTGAAATAAAAGTGTTTCATAATTTCAAGAACGTAATCATGTGTTAGTAGTAAGTTACATTTTTGAAAGATTTGCAATTTTAGTTCATACTTAGCTATTTTTTTCACTTTGATGCATTGTTTACATTATCACTATTCAAATCAACACTTTTAAACTTTTAAAAGTAAAGAAAAAAAACTAGCTGTTATTTTCACTTCCTCGTCCGTCTGTCAGTATACATACCTTCAGTTTTTTATGTTGTTTATAGAGTTTTTTTTTTGACTGGAGAAATATCGATGAAATATTTGGGTTCGTATTTTATTAATTTCCCTACTGTTTTAATAGTACATTAACGGTGGAAAAAGTTAAAAGTATCAAAACCTTAAGCGAATATTGTAAACGATGTAGTTATGCTAAAAATTTGAAATTTTTTGCTGGAGTACGATGGCCAAAAGGCTTACATTGAGATAAGTGATTTTTCTCTCCTTTATTCCAGTGGGCGGTAATATGCAAGATTTGGGAAAGTTGAGTGATCTTTTCCTTCCAAGCACTACCTCAAGATTTTTTACTCTTCACAACATAAAAGTAAAATACCCTGTCAAGGGTTTCCAAGGCACAACCTGGAGCACAATATGAAAATGCAATTACTCTCTGATTTACATACGATTTTTTAATGGTGACATTTTTGGTATCTCTCCCCAAGCATCGAGATGAGAAGCCATTACTGATGGAGTATGACTGGACATGCGAAATAACAAATATTGATTTGTTTGCCCCAGAATTTTGTTTATTTAGCGAAATAATGGAATAGAAATGCATGTCCATAATCGTATGTTGTCATTCAACACAATTATCACACTTATCTCTTACATCAATAGAAGTTTCATGAAGCTACATTGTGTACAATTAATATTCTATATCTCGTCGACTTTCGAACAATTTTTGTCATGGTGGTTCATTTTACATACCATACAGTAATTATTCTTCTTTGTGGTTTGAGTATGAAGCCATTTTTGTTCTAAACCAGTTAGTGGGTTTCTGCGGACACATTTCTGAACAATTTTGACACATTTTTGAACATTTTGACAACACTTTGTGGTTTGAGTATGAAGCCTTTTTTGTTCTAAACCAGTGAGTGGGTTTCTGCGGACACATTTTTCCCTGTTTTAAATGTTCCTTGTCTGTCAGCATAGCAAGCTGTTTTACTCCTACGCTTCGACAGTGGAAACAAAATAGCAACAGGGGAGATTTTTCGAGTACTATAGTCTTCGAAAGATCGTCTAGGTTGAGGTTCGTTCTCTGACTGTGACCTTGATGTTGTTGAAAATGGGTTTGATTCGATATCTGAAGAAGGAATACCATCTGTGATTTCTTGCTCCTCTGTTCCAATAGCCGATGTATCTAAAATAGCATTAGACACTGAACATCTGCTAGTATCTTTTATGGGCTGTATAGATAGATACACATAAGGCCGGATCTAGGAGTGAGGGGTCCATTCCGCCACCTCCCTTTTGAGAATGCTAGACATTTGCACCCGACCTTCATTTTTGTTTAAGATCAGGGCCTGGATACATACGCCACGTTCCAATTACAGAATGTTCATTTCATTAATTCACTACTTTTTGTCATGCCTTTTTCGACAAAGGTGCAAAATGTGCTCTTGATACATTGTTACTTGGGTCAGATTGTGCCTTGTAGGCAAAATGTTTCAGTTATTTAAAGAATCGCCGATCTGAATGCTGTAGGAAGTAAGAGAAGTAGGGTAGCAAACAAATCATTATTATGTGATAACTTGAGACAGAGCCAACATATTCGGATAAGAGAAATGGGATATATGACCAACAAGAAGAAGTACGACCTTCCCTTACCTTTTTCTTGAAATAAAGCGCTACTTTAACAAATTCATGAATACATTATAGTTTACACATCTAGATTTTGCATTCAGAGAAAACTTTTGATCTATTGGAAAGTAAATCTTTCCATTCTGCCAGTTTGCTTCTCCGTTTAAATATGCAGCGAGGTAAAAAAACATTCCTCTGCATTGCAGAAAGCTATCACCGATATTGCTTCCTACTTTTCACCACAAGTCATTTGGTAGAGTGTTGGAAAGACTTTTTCAGCTGTCGAGGGATTCATTTGAAAACCAGATTCGTCAGTATTATACATATGGACAGGTTTGTCCAGAAGCTTCCTGTTCTTACAAGTTCCGTAGCAATTTGCAGACTTCACTCATTATTGACCTCTATCCGCGTTCCTTACGACGAAACTTCTTGTCAGTTCCTCTAATGAAACAAAGAATACTAGTAAACATCTCAACTACCTATTTTATACCAAACTAAATGTGTCATCTTTTCGTTAGTACAGGGTAAGACTTGAAACGTCACGTAGCGATTCACATGACTTAATATGACAGTACCAGAACTGCATCACGTGTTATTATATGCTTCAATTTCTCGTTTAATTTTATAGAGAACCAACGAACATTGAAAATGGTATACAGAATTTTCAGCTGAAAATTTTAACATTTATCATGTTTTTGCCGCGCAAATTCAAGAACACCATCATACATTGTTACAATTGCTTCAACTCTTCCGACTGACAGAATGGGTGCATAAGCCCCATTCAGAAGGTCTTAAGCCCCCTCCCCACTTAAAACATGGCCTGTGTTTTAGTAAAACAAAAAACAAATAAAAACATTTCTTCGAATTTAAAAGATCAATGCTTCTGATTACTTATATTAATAAAAATTTACTGCCTGATATATATTACGTTTAGATTTTTGTTGATTTTAAATTCCCTACATACTCTTTGAATTTTGAACAGAATAAAAAAAAATTCTGCTTAAGCCACTGCTCCAAATATAGACACCCACATTAAGATGATTTACAAGAGAAAAAAGGTAAAATGCACTGTCTGAGGCACCCTTATACGCGTCTAGAAAAAACAACAACAACAACATGTAAACCATAAAATAGCATCCAATTCTTTTCATGTTCGCGAGATCATAATCTATTAAAATCTGCGAATGCGAAGATCGAAGGAATAAATTTGAACCGCGTTATTGATAGATGGTTTATAGATCCCTACTGTTTCGCTAGAAACAAAATTGGGATATATATCGTGTAATGATTGTAATATTCTTGTGCTCATCGTCGTTATTATTGTGACTGCAAGTAGTTTTACAACTTTACATAGATTTTATATTAAAATACTTAATATTCTTGCAGGAAAAGAACTGTGATTTGTCGAAAATGTTTTTTTTTTCAGGAAGCTGAAACACTGACAAGAAAATGAAATTCATAATCCGCGCAGTGACTTTGAACAATAACTTCGAGTAAAATCTACACTTTTTTTAAACAACCATGGAAAGATAAAAACAAATTCTAATTTGATATCAGGCTAAATTTTCACGATCCTATTGGCAGAAAGTATTGCTTTTCTACCAATGGAAAATATTAAAAATTAAATCACATTACATTTATTGCATTAAAAACGCTTTAATAATAAAATACTCTTCAAGTATCCGTTTGCTTGCCACAGAGGTGTGACAGGAGCCTGTCAGTTCAATATGCCATAGAGAATATCTGTGAGGCAGGCGAGCTATCAGTAGAACGAAACATACAAGCGTTACTCAGCTCTCCAAACTTGTTCCCATTCATGAGTATCAATTTCTTATTTCTGATTATCTTTAAGCGTGCTAAACCACTCCGCCATCAGAACGATTAACATAATAATTGCCCTTTTAATTGTCAGTTCTCTGCTTATTTTGAAAGATTTCCATTGATATTGTAAATGTTCTGGTATTATGTAATATATAAAAGGTTAATGTTAACTTCTTCTGCATTAATAGCGATGGGTTGGCTCACAGGTAACGCACCAGGCTCGAAATCTGCAGTTTCTTGGTTCTAATATCAGTTGTGCCTATATTAAGACTTTTCTCTGCTAATCCTCACCTTGCTCTCTGTGAGAAAAGCGACACCGATGGTCTTGGAAAGGCTACCTTCCATCGGATGCTCTTTAAGTCGTGGCTCCGTGTGCATACCCTGTGAATGTTAAAGAACACTGTGGGTGGCATTGATTGAGAAGCTACTCTCTGTCTACAGCTGTCCAGTGAATTCCCCTCACTAACCTTCTCTGAATCCTTGGAGGTCTTTGTGACATGGCTGTTTAGCCCGTGGTGTACTCAAAAGTGCCGTTCAGATGTTAACGATCGAATCCTTCATTAATAACGCTTTTTTTGCGTATGCTAATATTAAGTATAATTGAAAAGTAAACTAGTACCCCATCAATGTACACAGTCGTATCAGAATAATATTACCACCTACCATAGTACATGTATGGTAGGTGATCATATTATTCTGATACGACGGTGTATATTCTATTTATAAGTTCAAACAAATATAAATTTTATTATTGTATTTGTTTAGGAAAATGATATATAAACCACTAAATCAATTATGAATTGATGAAGACATTTCGATAATAGATAGTACACATATTACCGAAGGTTAAATCCAATTTTCTTGAGTAACAGCAAAAATAACAAACTTGTTTCTTGCTTTCTAGATAAATTATAATTTCCGACTAGCAACAAAACATAAATCATCGAGATCAAGATTGTTTCATCCAATTTAGTGAAAGAAAGATATTATAAAAAGCATAAAACAGTTGGAGTTAGAAGGATCCCACAATATTAGATACGGAATATGCAATCTATACACACGCTATTGTACGATGCAATAATACTCAGAGGGACAAAAACACCCTGTTCCATTTCGGTGGCACGCAACCAACAAAGAGAGAACAATGTGATAAACTAGACAGGAAAGACGAAACACAGAAAATAAGCCATAAATAATGATTTATATCAACTGATAAATCAGATTTCCTCTTTTGTATTGCAGTTGACAATCATCAGGATGATTTATGTCTTTCTGCTACGTTGATTCTCTATCAACGTTCAATTCAACAAGTACAAGCAGTGAGGTGATCATTTTCTACGGACTATAAGATTCAGATTATGATTAAGCGCATCGTTCCAACTAAGCACTATATGTAGGGAGGCTTCAATGTATAATAAGACGATTTATCTCTGAGCGGCATTTCCTTTTTACACAATTTTGGCTAAAGGGCCAGATCAAAAGAACCCCAAGTGCTCAGAACTGCAGAGGTTTGTTTCATTACAGGAACTTAAGAGCGACATCTAGATACACCGTGCCATGACAGCCATTGACCAATTATCCAATTTTTCTATGGTATAAAGAAGGGTAATGAAACAACATAATCATATATTTTTAAATAACATAAAATAAAGCGATTTTTTTATTAGATTTCATTAAAATATTTGGGAATATTTCAAAATTAATAGTTACCAGCATTAATTTAAGATAAAGTAATTAAAGTTATCGGTACCTCATTTGTACTACTATTTGACTTTGAAGTGACACCTCAGGAAATTCCTCTTATTTCTGAGATCTACGATCCAAAAATCCCTTGGATCATTTTTCACTTAGAACGGAAAGATCGAAATTTGATCTTTGACCTGGAAGGATCCTCTGGATCCAAAATTCCCGGCGTTTTCTATATCTACAGCCTGAAAAAAATCACACACGCCAATTTTAACATTTCTAGCAGTCATAGATCAAGATTTGACTTCTAAATGATCTTCGCTTGACCTAAAAAGACACGTCGGAGGTCAGATTTCGTATATTTCTCGTGATCTAAGACCCGGATTACCCTTGCTAATTTTCAGAGCTGTACCATCTCTGCACCACATGTATAATTAGCGTGATCCCCTGTTAGTCGTCAGACATCAGTCAATCACTCACAATTGTCTGCATATTAGATATACGTATATTGAAAAATTAATTCTTCTCTTTGTACACTGTCCGTGTCTTGTATGATATGGTAGGTAGGTGAAGGGGATGGTAGGTGAAGGGGATGCACTGGAGAAATGTTATCTATCCTCTGGTAGGTGAGGGGATGCACTGGAGAAACCTATCCTGTGGAAAAAAAATTCTTTGTTTAATTACTTTGGAATGTGGTAGGTGAAGGGGATGTACTGGAGAAATGTTATTTAAAGTTTGTATACTATGAATCTCGCGAGCACGGAACCACGGCTTATTGTCCCATCCGACGAAAGACAGCCTTTCCAAACCCTTCGGTGTACCTTTCTCACCAAAGAAAGTGAGGTGTTAGCCGGAAAAATCTCAAAGCAGATTAACATAATCTATACCTTGGATATTAAGTTTAACAATACTAATTAAATCCCGCCAGCGAGATATCAATCCATTCATACCTTTTCAAATCGACAGCGTACTATAACTCCATTCACAACTTTTGATCGATAACATACTACTCCATTCACAAGGTAGGCGACGGCAGCGCCACCAGAAATTTCAGACACTTGCAGAGGAATTACTTCCAATCCCCGGCAGCAAGGAAACAGATCTCTTAACCCAACATGGTTAGCCCTAATATAAACCATCAGATCAAATTTCGGACCGACTGTCCAAGTACCCGCTGAACCACAGGGAACCGAATATTTTGGTCACCGATGACGTCACACTATGGATGTACAAGAAAGGTGTTCTGCTCTTTTGTTCGTTCCACCATTCGCCCGCCCCTCAAGAATTATGGTTATTATATAATAAGAATGGTTAAAAACAAACTTAAAAAGAAGAAACAATTAAATTAATAAAATAATAAAACCTGCAACGTTAAGCGTCTTATTCTGCTCAAGATCATTGAACAGCCGTGATAACCAGTTTGTTAAGTTTTACTCGAAAAAAGTTAAGCGATTTCTAATACGATCAGAGCAGATTTCATGTGTTTTTATACTTTTGAAAAATAAAATCTATTTAACATGAATCGAATGGATTGATTTTAAACGTTGGTGTAATAATAATGAATGGTGATATTTCAGTATATTAACAAGACTAAATGAGGCGGACTGCAGGTATAAAATAAGTTCCCAAAGATTATTTTCATATCGTATTAGCATCAAACAATTTATTTATTGCAATTCACTCCAAATTCCTAAAAAGTTAACATTTTACAAAAGGCAATGATTTGAAATTCTATTAAATCTTTGGAATCCGTTAAAATTAAAGTCAAAATCATCAGAATCTAATATTGAAATGGCAGAAATAATTTTCCAGTTTGCAGTGCAACTTATTATCTTTTATCTTTCCTGTCGGTGTCAATAGCTAGAACCCTTTTTTTTTGTAGAAAAAGGACACGTACGTTAACAACACAAAATATTTATTTAACATCAGAATTTGGGTAATGGTCATCAGAAAATGGTTTGGATAATGGTAATCAGAATTTGGGAAATAAATATTTGGATCAATGAATTTATTATTATTATTATTATGTGCCAGGAGTATTACAGTATGCAGTAAAGTTAATGTACAGGTAATTTTAGATATTAATTTAAATGTTCAAGTAGCTTGATACCCCAGTATATTTGAGAAATCAAAAAAAAATATTAAGAGAGTACAAAAATACAAACATGTGTACAGAAATTAATTGATACAGAGACGAAGACAAACACCATATGAAACATAGTAAACGTAGTAAAATGAGGAATATATGTATACAATCGGGGAAAAAAAGAAATTTAAGAACAACTGACAGTAATATTAGGTGATTGAACAGGAGAAAAAGGATTGCGAATAGCTTAGGAAAACAGCAAAGATGGGGAGGGGGAAGAGGGAGTGAGGAGATAGTGTTGGTCAAAAGTTTCAATATTTGAATAGGAGAGGAGTAATATAGTTTTTGAATTTTGCTTTATAATTTAAAGAAGTGATATCGCTCGGTACAGAGTTCTAATAAATAAGCTAAAAACTTCCATTACAGTCGACATATACTTGGAATCTAAAAACAACGTTGTAAATTGCGAAATTAATGTGCAATATATCTGTTTTTAGTAATGGGTGCCCCTGAGTTAAAGCTAGTTACACATCGAATTATGAAATTATGGTCGGTAGAAGTTTCAGTCAAATTCTCAGAATTCATTTGCTGTAAACCTACTGGCATACTTAACTGTTAGTCAAAAGAATTGTAGCTTTAATTTAAAAAAATATAATCATCTATAAGCGTTAAATTTAACTGAAAAATTTGAATATCATTATAATAGTAATCTGATTGCGAATTCCAAAGACTGCTACATCTTAATACATACTTAATTCATATGTAGCTTAGTATCCAGTCTATTGCATACTTTCTCAAATATAAATAATGTTTCAAGGTACAATTTAATTAATTCACGCTATAAACTTTACTGTTGTCTGCTTCCGATAATAGGGGCAATAATAACTTGATTTTTTTTTATTTCCATAATGCAGTTCCAAACCTATCGGAGAGTTGTTGTTGCCGTCATCTGTGTTTAAACGTAGCGTATAGTATTTTGAAATATAAAAATATTTTCGAAAACGATTTCATATAACTATGATTTATTCTATGAAAACAACTAACTTTTTTAACGACGAAATAGAATAATATTTACTGTTACTACTGTCTAAAACATTTCTTTAGACTTAGGATAGCAGAAGTTATTAGTAACAGCCATTGAAAAATTTGTGATAAAAAAATTAAAGTGCCCGTATAATCCTTTTGTTGTTTTCTCGTATGTTATATTTACCCGTATTTTGGACTTGATTCAATTTACGAACCAGATCTTTTTGTACTGAACTTTGAACTTTTACCTTTATCGCAATTCATATAATCTTCAATTAATATGGCTCATGGATTTCATGAAATTTTATTTTACATGATGTTTTATTATAGGAATTTAAATTTAATACGTATGAAACCAAAAAGGTTGGTAAACTTATAATTCACGATTGCTTCGGGCGGTAGGAAGACTAAAACTAACCATAATCATGAACTGCAAAGTTAATTTTGCTTAATAGAGACGCTTCAATATTCTTATTTGAAGAAATTCTAACTTATCTTGACTGTAACGATTTATGCATCTTACATATAACTCTGGTTATTTCAGTAATTTTTTAATATATTTTTGAAGTTCTGTTTCGAAGTACTCTCTTGCAAAACGAAAGATCCTTCCCGCACACTGCCAGTCGACGGTGCAGAAGCCATGACGAGGTGTTGGGTGCCAGCCATCAGTTTAAACCAACCAGCGTTCGCCAGCTTTTTGAACGAAAGTGGTATTAGCCAATGAATGTGTGACTGACGTTTTTAGTGAGGAAAAGAATAACCTTGATCATGAATTACAGCTAATTTTGCTTTTAAAAAGTAGATTCAGAAACGTTTGCTGAAGACGTTAAGAGGTCTGTCTTGATTGTAACGATTTGAACATCCTACTGCAAAACACGATTGTACCGTGTCATATAACGACGGTACAGACTTGGCCATCACTGAAAAAAATAGGGGCGGGGGTGGTTCAGTCAGCAACTGGTTGGGCTCGTTAATGTGCAGTTCTCAGGTTCGAGTCCTAGTTGGGTCAGCATTGAGATTTATCCATTCAAAACTCTAAGCCCTGCCCACAATCAGTAGGGAATGCTGATAGGCTTGGAGAGGCCGCTGTCCGTCGGATGGAACTTTAAGTCGTGGTCCCATGTAAGGACCACAGTTTAAAGCGTGGCCATACCCTTTGCGTTAAAGAACACACTGGAAAGCCTTGACGAGAAGCTACCGTCTATCTCTTAACAGCTGTTCCAATGGGTTTCCTTCCACAACCTTCTCTGAGTCCTCGGTATCCTTGTGACCTGGCCATTTAGCCCATTGTGTGCAAAAAAGTGCCGCTCAGAGATGAAACAACCCAACCCTTGGAAAAAAATACATTACAGGTGTCCTTTCTGCCCAACTTGCTCTGATCTGTTGTAAACCATGGTACATTTGCCAGATCTATATCTAGTACATATAGAACTCTATTATGTGCTCTGTAGTGTTGTGCTGGTTATGCGTTGCACACCCTACAGAGCACAAAATGGTCCCAGTGGAATGTTGGTTATACGTTGTTCCTGCTGTGATTCATGGGTCGGAAGAAAGACATGACGAAATGACAAAAGGGTGTTATCGTATTTCACAGGGTTAAAGGACATGTTTTGAAGGAAGTAGCCGAATTATCTGATGTTTCAAAAGAAACTGTCAAACCAGTGTATAAACAGTGGTGTACATTCAATTCTACTGCTAAATGTAGACGTTACTGCGGCGGCAAAATCAGTGCTCACAGACAGTGACGACACTGACGAAGACTACGACTAGCGACTGGAAACTGATTTCAGACCAGACAGGAATTGCTACAGACAGTTAATGAAGGACCACATGAGCCTATTTCAGAAAAAGACATTGAAATGTCCATTGCAACCAGACTGCTGCTTGGTTGCAATGGGTTAGGCGCTATAGATTTTGCGCTGCAAACGACTGGAAAACCATTGTTTGATTTTCTAACTCGCGTTTCTGTCTGTATTCCAACGATTCAACGTGAGATGCATCGCAGGAATAAGGAAACTTTCCATCTGGTCTGTGTTCAAGGTGTTATTCAAGCTAGAGGTGGTTCTGTGATGTGGGGATGCTTTACTTGTCATGAAGTATGCCCATTAGTTGAGTTATCGACCCGTTTAAATCAGTGATGGTTATAAATAGGTTCTGAACTACCAGCTGTTGGTTTTTGTACTTCATGTGAAGGACGAACACAAAACAGACATTCCAGAGTCCCAGGATGAAAACTGCAGAGTGAATAGGGCCAAAACTGTAACTAGCACCACGATCATGAGTTACATTGGAACACTTCGATTGTGTTTCAAAGTCTGGTACCTTTGGAACTATATGGAACAGAAAGTGAAACACCAAAACAGATATCCGCGCAAATCTAGTTGAACTACCAGTGCTATTGTTGGAAGAGTGGACTAGAACTGATGTAAACTATATGCGACGACTAATATAAGGCAATACCTAACATGATTGCTGCTTTAATTCATTCGAAGGGAGGTGTTAAAAAGTATTAGGTGAAAAAAATGGTCTAGCTGTTAAGGTATCTAAGTACTAAACCAGCTATCATTTGCCTGTGTATATGTTTGTATGTTGTATGAGAAATCAGAACAAGCCCAATAGTGCTTCTAGGTTATTTCCGTCCTTTTTTATGGCATTATCGTCTTCCCTTTAATTTAATTTTAAGATACGAGATGACTTGTTTTGTCTAGAGAACTTATGTTTTCGTTTTTAAGGATATATTTTTTGTTATGGATGTTTAAAAATATTTTTTCCTAATGTCTCCAGTAAGTTTGGTTGGACAGATCTGCTATAGAGCACATATGGAATGCGCTGAAGAGGCACGTTGAAGGCCATCAGCCCCCTCCAATAGCTCTCTACGAGCTCCGTGAAGAGTGTGATGTACTGCCAGTAGACCTCATGACCAGTCTAGTAAACTACATGACGGATAGTTGTGATGCTTGTGTTCGGGATCATTATAATCGATATGAAACTCTCAGTTCTGCTGAAACATACCCTTTAGTTATGTACACTTCTGCATTCATTTGCATAACCCATGGAAATCATGCCACTGGTTTGTTCTATGCTCACTATTTATTGCGTCATTTAATAATTCATTGTCACTACAAATCTCATAACATTTCCTTACTGCGTTTTTGAGATCTTACAGGATTTATATATTATGCATAACTTTCACATACTAGTGTATCGTTCATAAATTACATAAACTCCTCGAAGGTACAATTGATGATTTTACCGCTTCCCATTACATGTTGGCTGGGTGGGGGGATTTCAAAGTGGTGTTACGTAACCCTAAAATGCTATATTTATTTCCGCAATTATTATTTTTTCCGTTTTCCGGTAAAGGAAAATCAACAAATTTACTATATTATCGCTTATAATTAATGGCCACAATTATAATAATACTCACTTACTATTGAGATTAAAAAAAACAAATACCCCCTCAAGCAGCTGCCTGCCACAGAGGTCTGACAGGAGCTGTCAGTTAATATGCCACATCAGAAGATCTGTGAGAATACTACATAGAATACTGACAAATTGAGAAGTGTTATGATGGAAAGATCTACACATTTGCAGATGACACTGCAGTGACATTCTGTGCTGATAACCTTGATGATCTGGTTAGTATTATAAATAAATTAAATACCCCCTCAAGCAGCTGCTTGCCACAGAGGTCTGACAGGAGCCTGTCAGTTTATATTCCACAGTAGGAGATCTGAGAGGATGGCAGGACCTCAGCAGAAAAACGACACATACATCCATGCCTTACCCGGGGCTCGAACCCAGGTCCATTAGATCAGTAGCCAAGCGCGCTAACCACTCGGCCATGGGACGGCTCTGTTAGTATTACTAATAATGAATTATCTGTTATTGGAGATTGGTTCAAATTGAATGAGTTAACTATCAATATTTCAAATTAAATCAATATTTAATATTAAAATTCATGACCTTAGTTGTTCTAAAATCATTGACTGTAAATGTAATCCAATAGAAAATGTCAAAGAAATTGATTATCTTGTAGTAAAAATTGATAGAAATTTAAACTGGAAACTTTACATAAATAAACAGACCAAAAAATTTAGATCAATGTTTCACAGGTTTTACTATTTAAGAAAAATGTTGAATACTGACATGCTAAGTGTACTGTACTTTCCTTGGATCCAGTCTGCCTTGAGTTATGGAATATTATGCTATGGTGGAACATATAAAACTGCACTTAAACCTATGTTTAGGTTGCAGAACAAAATAATAAAGAGTATAACCATTCCACAAAAAAAATTAAACGAATATAATAATTACCGCGAATTAAATATATTTCCTTTAAGAGACCTTTCTACATACAAGCTAATGCTTTATTTTTATAAACATAATTCTGAGTTTCAATTGAAAACTTATAAATATTGTGTAAGAAATGAAGAAAAGGCATACGTAGTTCCAAAGGCAAAAAAAGAAATACTTCACAAACGCTATTTATATCTTTCACCTAAGTTATTTAATTCCTTACCACCTGATCTCAGAAATTACATTTGTGAATGTTCCACGTATAGAGAAAAACTGAAACAGTTCCTCCAAAATATAATTGATATGGTGCCTTACTTTCATACTTTAAGCTAGCTCCTTGAAGTTTCACTTTCTGTCTACACCAGGCATGGGCAACCTTTCCTAGTTCGGGGCCAAATTATCATTCTATCTCCGAGTCAAGGGCCGGACCAAATTATTAAACAAAATAAATTAATATTAAATGAATAAAACAAGTTGCTACTTCATATTTCATTTATTTATAATATAATGCTTTGGTATAAAGGTCTACATAAATTTTATAATATAATGAACGACATAACAATTTAATGTGAAGATTGGCCTTCTACTTGAACTACGAGATTATCAATATTGACGTTAATATTACTTAAGGATAATCGCATAGAATTTTCGAGGTTTTCGTCCGTTATTCTTGTCCCAATTTTTGATTTATTGTATTTCATCCTCAAAAAAAAAAAACTGTTCACACATATATGTGCTGCAGAAAAGACAAATGATTTTTGTTGAAAATGCGCGTAAATTTGTATATTTTTCTTCCACCAAATAAAATTTATAAAAATCCGTCAAAGCAATGTAGTTAAATTGTGATTTTAGCACTAAATCCGGCTGAAGCTCAATAAGTTCCATCTGTAAGTGTTCTGGCATATTATTTACATCAGCATCTATCGAACGAGCAAATAAAGCGAATGTGGAGTCTTTGTTTTGGAAGTCGGCAATCCTTGTATCAAATTGCTCTATTAGTGCCTTCAGTTCATCTCCATAACAATTATAAGGGATATATTTTATGAGTTGCTAGAGTAGGAAAATGATAACAATTTTTAGCTCTTATCTGACTTTCCAACAATCTTAGTTTATTATAAAAAGCTTTGACATGTCCATGCAGTTCATGAACCAATTCTCCTTGCTTTTGCAATTTAAGATTCAGTTCGTAAAAGTATCCGGTGACATCTACAAGGAATGCTAAATCACACACCCACTCATCATCTTTTACCTGGTTAATTGTGTTTCCTTTTAATGTCCATAAAATCTGCAATGTCTTGTTTCAGATCATAAAATCGTTTTAACATTTTGCCATTACTCAACCACCTCACTTCACAATAATAAGACACATCTTCATAATCCGAAAATAGGTCTACCAAATACTCCTTAAATTGGCGTTGATTAAGTGCACGTGACTTAATTAAGTTAATACTGGCTACTACAACCTCCATAACATTTGTGAATTTAATCGATTTTGCACACAGATTTTGTTGGTGGATAATGCAGTGAAAATTTGTTAAATTTTCCGGATGGATCTGTAGTTCTATTGCTCTTTCATGAACTATTCCAATAAATCCCTTCCGTGCACCAACCATTGCAGAGGCTCCCATTAGTGCATATGCCAGATAGTGAACTCGATTTAAGCCCAAATCTCTCGAAGTCTGTGTTGACTGTTTCAAATATATCTTCACCGGTAGTGTTCCTTTTAACGGCCGAAGCGCCAATAATTCTTCTGTGATGTTGAAATCCGCATCAACTCCTCGAATAAATATTTCTAGTTGTGCTTTATCGGAGGCATCGGTGCTGTCATCCAAAGCAATTGAAAATGCTTCCAATCTAGCAATCTTCTCTTTTAAATTTTTTTCGATATCATCAGCCATAATTTCTATCCGTCGGACAACAGTATGTCTCGACAAACGAATACTCTCGAAGTCTTTTTTCTTTTCAGGACATATTATACTTGCAGCATCCAGCAGACATTCATTGATAAATTCTCCTTCACCAAATGACTTAGAATGCTTAGCGATTTTTTCACTTACCACAAAGCTGGCTTTGACAATGCTGTGGTGCTGCGTTCTTTGCTTGTTGAACATTTGCTGCTGGGTATCCAAGTTTTTCTTCAACTTCCGTATTTCATCTTTTCGTAGTTGTCCATCAATTTTTGGTGATCCGAATGTCTCGAAGTAAAATGTCTCTTCAAGTTGTATTCTTTGTTGACGGATACGGATTCGTTGCACAGCAAACATACAGGGAAACCTTTATTCAGAATAAAATAATAATCCTCCGTCCAGTTATCTTGAAATTGACGATTCTCTGCATCTACTTTTCTTTTTTTTTGGCATAATCCCTGACATTGTCCCAAATTTATAAGCGATATTCAGAGCTTTCAAACAAAACTGTCTTCTACACCGCAGGCACTGAACAGAACACAACATCAATGCTTTCACTGAACAAAGCACAACACCAACGCAAGTACCGAACTGACGTGTTGTAACACTTTCACACACACCGCTAGTCAAAGTGAGAAAGAGACCTTGGTGGGAGAAAACAGGGTGAGTTTTGCGCAAGTGATGTGACGTCAGCTTAATGTGAGTTAGTAGAACACACCATGTTTTCTCCCACCATGAATCAGATAAACTTCCCTGAAAGGGATTATGGGGCCGGATCAATTAGAGGGCCGGATCCGGCCCGCGGCCGGAGTTGCCCATATGTGGTCTACACGAACACAAAAATTATCTGCATAGAAAAATGAAATCACTTATATATATATTTGCCACTGTTGTTCGAGAAAAGGATTCGTATACTTTTCTGTTAATGCACACTCAACTATCATTGATGATGTTTAAGATTGTACATATATATTAAATGTTGTCACTACTCTATTCCTGTGTTAATTATTACAATAACCTGGATGAACATATGCTCTTGAGTTATTTACATTGTAATAATGTACATTTATATCAAAAATAAAACTAAAATGTCTTATCTGATCCTTTTAACTTTTTACTAATGAATACATAAGCACCAACAGCTAAGGAAGTTTAAAAATAATATTTCCAGACTATATAGATAGATACAGTATTACTCTCAGGTAAAACAATTTCCAACATTAAATTCGAAACAAAGATTTTCCATTAAATATAAACACAAAATTTCAAATAAGCGAAAATTATTGCGAAACGAAAACATAAATATAGAGTATTATTATTATACAGCAGATAAACCTGAACTTTTTTTCTTCTCATTTGCTTTATTCCAAACCTGTTGTAAACATTTATGCCAGTGTCGTCAACTATTTTTAGAAACTCTGCTTTATCTTTGTTACATCGGTGAATAAAATTTGAAGCGAGAAAACTTTCATTCCTTTGGGGCCTCTTGTTCATTGTAACTGTCAAAGAGGATAGAGAATTTGAAAAAAAAGTTTTGATTTTAGTTCAGCAAATGGTATTTATTTCTTGATAAGAGACAACAGCTTTTCAATGAAATAAGTTTTTCTTAAAGTCTTCTATGTCTCATTTATCAACACAGAGATATGTTGGAAAATATTACATAAACATTTACTTTGAGGTCATTTTTTAAATGAAATGCATTCAAGAATCATTTTTTGTTATCTAGCACACACATTGCAAAGCAAGGGTCTTGTGAGTTTTCTTCTCCAGTACCCCAAATAAATAAGCAACCACAATTAAGCATCAGATTCACGTAAATGGAATTATGCATTTATTTTCCTTATATATACTGTATGTATATCATTTGCTTCAAGATGCTAATTACGTTTCTTTTTGAAATTCCAATGGGGAAGATTTAGCCTGAGTTAGTCAGAGCTTTCAAACAAAATTCTCCGAAAGCTTTCAAACAAATTTCCACGAAAGGGCTCGAACTCAGGTCACTTAGATCAGTAGTATCGTTTTTTCTGCTGAGATCCCTCCATCCTCACAGATCTTCTACTGTGGTGTATAAACTGACTAAATGACTGGTAGAGATAATGACTGGTAGAGATAGTAACTTCATCACTTTTTTCAAAACAATTTCGAAAAACAATTTATTTCTAGCTGAATATTAGAACAGCGACAAGATACATTTCTGTAATATGATGCAATAAACATTTAAAAAAATTAATTCTCGGTTCTTAATTATCATTTTTTAAAATTAATTGCATTAAAATAATTACGGTGAGCATATTAATTATAGGCCCTTGAAATAATATCAAATATATATACCAGAGCCGTCTCGTGGCCGAGTGATTAGCGTGCTTGGCTACTAATCTAAGGAACCTGGTTCGAGCCCCGGGTAAGGCATGGATTGCGCAGGGCTCGAACTCAGGTCACTTAGATCAGTAGTATCGTTTTTTCTGCTGAGATCCCTCCATCCTCACAGACCTTCTACTGTGGTGTATAAACTGACAGGCTCCTGACAGATCTCTAATCAAGCAACTTCTTGAAGGGATTTTTTTTATTACATATTCCAGGGGCGTTCGAAAGGTTTTTGACATGCATCTGCATAAAAACCCCATTTCATTTACCTCAACAAAACTCTTACTGTACTTCAGAATACTCACCTCTAACATTTGTGCAAAGTTGGAGACGTCTACCCAAATTCTGGAACACTTGGTGATACTCCTGTAGGGAAATACTCCACAACTCTGAGTGAACGAATTTTACAAGCCTTGCACCCATTACAAGCCTTGCACCCTTGAAAATGGTTTCCCAACAAGTTCCTTTTTAATTTTTGGAAACAACCTAAAATTGCATGGTACAAGAGTAGATGAATATGCAAGGTTGAGTAGATATTTGATTTTTTTTCCTGCTCCATAAAGTCGTAACTTGCCGGGATTTGTGAGCAATGGCATTGTCATGAAGTAGGAGAACCCTTGACACGCTTGTTGTTAGACGCTAATTCTTCAGTCTCTTTAACTATTTTAAGTCAAAAATTAAAAATGCAAAACAATGTTAGTGTAGTATTGACCATTTAGAGTCATTTTTGAGCAAGGTGTCTACGGCTACCCCTACTTGGGAATTGAAAAAAATTGCGAACATCCTCTTCCTTGAACTAATTGGAGGATTTGGGGACACGGTTCATCTTCCGCAACCCAGAGTTGGCGATCTTTCTGAGAGTTGTATAGCAATAAACCACGTCTCATCATCTGTGACAATGTCTGCTAGCCATTTGGAGCCACTGGGTTTTAACAATGCCAGCATTCCCTGCACCAATCATCTTTAGCCCTTTTTTCTGTTCTGCATTTGGTGGGATAGACATTTGGCAGAGATCTTTCCATACTTTAAATGTTGATGAATAATTGTTCCTACATTGCAAATCTATACACTAACATCTAAACGCATTACCTGATCGGTGATGTGTAGTTTCCCTTAAGTGTTCAGGAACAAGAGAGAAGGTTCTATCATTCACAGCCTCCTTAGGTTTCTCTGCACGAGCGAGATCTTTGAAGCTCTGCCATCTTTCTCTGAATTTGCACATCCATCCCGTCGTTCCCAAGCTGCATCCTTGTGAAAATGTAAAATATTTCCCCCATCTTTTTTAGACTCCATAGCAACAACGCACAAATATCGCAGACCGAACTTTACGCGACGCCACGAAAAGAGAAATGATGCCACTGCCTTTATTTTTAACCGTAATGACAAGTTCAGACAAGCTTTCAAACAAGTCGAAACTCGTTAACTTCGGAGGAATGACTGGAAATCTACAGACACGTGTCAAGAACCTTTTTGAATGGTATCCGTGTATATTTGTGCAAATTTTGAAACCTCCACTGTTAATCACTGTCGTTATTATATGGATTTAATATTGGATTAAAATTACAATATTCTGCGAATATAAAAGTCAGATAGAGCAGTATTATTTCTTTTTGTTTTCCTAGACTTCAAGCTCAGCTAATTAAATTTGGAAAATACTGCTTTTAATGCACAAATACTCGATAATTTAATCTCGATAAATTAATTCAGATATTAAAACGTTATTTTTAATTTCCAAACGAGTAAATTATTGGGAATTTTATGCAAAGCAAAGATTTTTAAGTCGGTTTCGAAAAGAAAGAATTACATCCAGCGGTGCTTAAAGACCAAGTAAAACTAAGAATTGCTATTTATTGAAAATATCATTTCAGTGAAAGTTTATTTGTTGATAATGACAACGACAGTTTACAAATGAATAAATCAGCAACTGTGCTATTGATTTTTCTCTATCTATTATTATAACCAAATAACCAATTCCTTTTCAACTTGAAAAATCGCTTTTTTTAATTTCAGATTTTCCACATTATAAACATTAAAAATATTCTATTTCAATATTAAAATGAAAAATGTAAACATCTCTTCTGCTTAATGTGATATATAGGAAACCTATTGAAATATGAAGTTAAAAAAATCCCAAACTGTTTGATTAAGGTGGATTGTTTTACTCCTGAACAACTCTGTGATCATGATGGGCTCAATGATTAAACCACAAAGGGTACGATAGGCTCAAAGATTGGCAGGGGAAGGCATTGCACTGGGCTTGTTCGAAGAATCATATGGAAACTTCTCCTGAGTCCATCTAACATGTTCATTAACTTTCAGAGCGAGATTTCTCCTTGATACAGAGTCACGATTTAACATCCCATCCGGCTCCCGGTAGCCATTTTAGGCCCGCAGTTTCTCTTTTCTTACCAACAAGATTAAAATGTAGATTAGCAGAGAAAAAGTGGGTTGGGTCAGGTTGTTTTACCTCTGAGCGGCACTTTTTTGCACACCATGGGCTAAATGGCCAGGTCACATGGACCCCGAAGGCTCAGGGAAGGTTGGGGAAGGGAACCACTGGAACAGCTGTTGGGAGACAGATGGTAGCCTCCCGTCAAGGACATCCAGCGTGTTCTTTAACGTGCACAGGGTATGGCTCTCCCGCACACGGGGCCACGGCTTAACGTCCCATCCGACGGACGGCGGCCTTTTTAAGCCCATCGGTGTCCCCTACTGACCATGGGCATGGCGGGGAATTTTGCGGAGATAAATCTCAACGCTGACCCAACTGGGACTCGAACCTGCGAACTACAGATTACAAGCCTAGCGCGCTACCGACTGAGCCACCCCCGCCCAGAGAAAAAGTGGGTATCGAATCTGGAACATATCTGAGAATCTGCGAAGATTACAAGCTTGGAGCGCTAGTGGTTACGTTATCCCTTTACACTTGCCACCAAACATCTCAATTGCATTTGGTACAAAGATGTAAAAACGCACAAATTTGAGGTCAAATACGGAATAGTTCCTATTATCCGTGGAACAAGCACGGTTTGAAGGGTGGATATACATAATGATCCATGTAGATAACATTTTGGTAAATAGATAAACGATTTCGCGGCATCATTATTAACTCACTTCGTTATTCATAAGAATGGATAACGCTTTTTTTTGCCGGTTAGCTTTATTTACACAAGTACCACAATGTGCTATTTACATGCTTGTAGAAGCCGAACGTTTTCGACTGCACTCAGCAGTCATCTTCAGGGTGGTATATTATTTTTTCCTTACCCTAACCTTTCAAAAGTATTATTTTTCCTTACACTAACCTTTCAAAAGGTTTTATTTTTCCTTATCTAACCTCTCACCAATGATTCGCTTCTTCAAGTAACTGTACAGTCGCTCAAAAAAGTATTCGAACACTATGGTTGATTACAGAATTCAGAAAAAATATCTGGCAACGATTTTTTTTAGAAATTAGTGATCTGGCAACCTTCGTATCACGAGACATGAAGGTTGCCAGATCATTAATTTCTGAAAAAATCGTTGCCAGATATTTTTTCTGAATTCTATAATCAACCATAGTGTTCGGATACTTTTATGAGCGACTGTACACCGCCTTGAAGATGACTGCTGAGTGCAGTTAAATGCGCTCGGCTCCTACAAGCATGTAAATAGCACATTGTAGTACTTGTATAAATAAATCTAACCGGCAAAAAAGTGCTATCCATTCTTATCAATAACGAATATATATGAATGTATATGATTTTACATGTATCGCACTATATGCATGCGTTTTATGTTCTCCTAAATTAATTTCTTTTGTTTTAAAATAATTTCACTCTCAATCTATTTGCATCAACATTAAAATGAAAGACCAGCAATTTTAAACTCAACTGAATCGTTAGTAGGATGTAGACTTCAGACCCGAAAATCGCGTGAAACAATACGCTGCTTCCACATTTGTAGACACCTTGCTTAAATACATGGGATAAAAATAAACGACGCAGGTTTCGACTATCCAGAACTTTTGGCATTAAAAGAAATAAAACAAAAAGAGAAATCAGACGAAAATGATGTATTTTTTAAACTTAATCCATAGTTCATAATTTAATTTGACATTTTCCTATATTTTAATCAAACATGTGTGTAAATGAATAAATATATTTGGTAACTATATGTTGATTTCATTATCCGTGTATTAAGTTATATCATGTATTCATCAAACCTTATCAACACAGATAATCTGGAGTTTTCTATGCTGCAAGGAGTTTTACTACAAATAAGTAGAGAAAATGAGAAAAAAATATTTTCATCTCGAATAATCAACAACCTTATCTATCTTACAAACCTTATCTATGACGTATTAAAGGGTTGAATACTTGATTTCATTCGGATTAGGCTTCGCAATAATAAATAATTCTTCAGAATATCAAAGATTGGGTTCCTGTACACCAACAAATAATTGCGAAAAATAATACACTTTTGCAGAAGGAAGTTATTTTGGGAATTTACCGATTATATATATATTTAAAAAAAACTTTGGACATCAGTTGTTTCGGGGGGGGGGGTAGCGCATCAGGTTCGTAATCTTTCATTCCTAGGTTCCAGTTCGAACCCTGCCAACTTCTGGATTTATTTCAGCTACCCAACCCTCTCTCATAAAGGAACCCTAGATGGGCTTGATATGACTGTCATCTATAAGATGAGATTTAAGGTATGTAAAAGAGACCTGTGTGCAAGAAAGCCATATCCTGTGCCCTTTAAAGCACATGGTGGCTTTGACGAGAGCCTCCCATCTGTCTCTTAACAGCTGTGCAGTAGGTCACCTTCCCTTAACCAACTGCAGGTCTTTGAGGTCCTTGTGACTTCGCTATTTACGCTGTTGTGTATACAAAAGTGACTCTCAGATGTAAAACACAAACATATCTGTTGTACCAAGTGATAATTGCTTAAGACTCTGTGGATGCGAACTTGCTCATTTGAAAGTTATTAGAGGAAAACAACAGTGGAGTTTGAATATTAATGTCAATAAAACAGAATTCTTGAGTACAAAGTAGCTTTGGATATTCCGAATAAATACATTTTTAATAAGAATGATGAACCGTTTCAGATATCTCGGATCGACTGCAGAAATTACTGGATCATCGGAGGAAGAAATTAGAGAAGCAACAAAGAAGTAAGTACCGATTGTTTCAACGGTAAGTTTGCAACTTTAAGTGGATGTATTCATTTATTAATAAATGGTAGATACAAATCAAATATATAGAAAATTAATCAAACATATCACGTTTTGTCCGATGTATCAGAGTGACGGTTCAATGTGATTTCCAGATGTAATACGACAAATATCCCACCTACAATGAATTTCTTCCCAACTTGCAACGTAGCATATCTGCGGTGACGTCTGAGGCTGCGCCTGTAATGTATACCTGTAGATCATCAAAATTTGCTAGTAAAGGTGTAAAGTATATTTTATCCTTAAGAAATCACCATATGAAAAAAATCTAGTGCAGTTAAATCGGGGGATCGAGCTGACCATGATATGCAACCCTCTAGGTTTCTACCGATTTTGAAAACTCTGATAACAATCTTACAAACCTTAATGTGTTTGGCTACATTTCTAAGTATTTGATGTTTACTACCGTTTATTAATAAATATATACATCTTCTGAAAGTCTAAATCTACTTTTGAAATGTCCTGTACAACTTTAGGAATGTTGATTTCACTCCTCTGGAGGAAAAATATAATTAGAGGACAAAGAACACATTTTTGTAGACCTGTGCAAAACATTATACTCTGAGGACCGAGACGTGTAAAAAAAAAGAGGAACGAAATCAAAATAATTCTAGGTCAGAACTATAATAAACTGTAAGTCAGATTACTTTCTGTAGAGATGGACTTTTGGCAGCGATTGGCAAGAAAATCAATATTGAAAGGTGTTAGAAATGTGGACAGGTTTTTAATGGAAATCGAAAAGAATAATATTTTTGACATGATCGAGAAGAAACAATTAAGAAAGGTATGGACACGTCAAACATATGGCGGAAGGAAAAATATCTAAAATCATTCTAGAATAAAATTCTGAAGTAAGAAGTAAGGAAAAACAAAGAAATCCTTGATGGAGAGAGTGAAAAAAGTAATAGAACAACGAAATTTAAAAGATGAAGATTTTGAATGCAAAAATGAATGGAGGATGATAATTTGTTTAAACGTTTTGAGCTACGGAAAACCTTGTTATGTGGAGAATGTAGAAAAACTATAAAAGGGAATGTTGGGGGATGGAAGCGACGGAAACCGAAAAAAGTTAAAGGGACTGGATTTGTATCGCAGCGTAACATTTTTCCTTTAGTTTTAGAAATTAAAAAATCTTGAAAAATGTGTAAAGTTTGAAAACTGTGTAAGCTAATAATTTTGGCCACCATCACCCCCTACGGACATTCTCTAGGGGGAGAGGGGCATGGCATCCTTGCCTCCCCAAGATCCAGTCCTATATATATATATATATATGTTGTCCTAGATATTTCACCTATTTATATCAAAAACTGGACACTTTACAATTCTGAACATTCTAGTCTGTAATTAAAAAGCTTAACGTAAGTCAGGCAATTGAATTAGTTTAGCAAGCGCATCCAAATATTATGCAGAATTATTTCATTTCATCTAATACTTTGAGGTTATTTTGAGTATGATATTACGAATTTGAAACAATGCTACGTTTCAAATGATTACAAGTTTTGAAAATCTCTGTAATGGTATTAAGCCACAAAATGCAACATCCTAAATTGATACTTAATGTTAAATTTTGTATAAGACTAACATGAAAGCAGAATATATGTCCAAAGCCATCTAGATATCATGTTACTTGAGAATTAAATTTTAATCGTAGCCTACAAACGGAGGAGTGAAAGTAGTAATCAGCCAGAAAAGTATAACCCTTAGCAGGGCCCGATCAGGGGGTACGAAAAACATGCGAAATGCCTGGTTCTAAAGGAGGGGGCCACAGTATGCAAATTCTTTTAAGCTATTCAATCCACATTTAGATGGCGCAACTATGACCATTTTTAATGTTTACACGACGCCAATTTAAAACTCTCTTACAAAATTGCAAGAAAATGAGTTGCACGTTCCACAAATATTGTTTCTTTATTAAATCGTTCTCATAATTTGTATCTTGCACTTAATGAAACTGAAATAATGTAAATTAGCGTCACTTATATTTACCTTTTTGAGCATATGGTTGGAGTTTCAATGTGCTATGCTTTTGGCCTATGTCTCTTAAATATATATTGGCCCATGGGTCTTGCATTCATGGAGCTCATGGATTTCGTAATCCGGCCCTGTACTTTAGATATATGTATATTAAATACAAAACAAAGCTTGTCAGCTGAATAAAGTATTATTAGTAGTAGCATAAATGAGAGTTCTGGGCCAGTGAATGGGTCCAAAGAGTTCTGTGAAAATCCATGGGAAAAGTTAAGGGGGAAGAGGTAAAAAGCATGTTTCTTGTGGTTTTTTGAGAAAACATGTGTGAAAAGTAAAACAATGGGGGTGATTTTAGCATGTGAAAAACTAATTTCAGTTTTTTTTGGGAAGATGAGGTTTAAACTAATTTGTGAATTAGTTTAAATGGATTAGTTTGAAATGAAGTGTGTGTAATGTGATGAAAAATGATGTGGTTTGTTGAGTTATCGTACACTTACTAGATTATTCGGCTGTAAAAGCCATGTAAATCGGAGTTTCTTGTGGCTTTTTCTGAAAATATGTGTGAAAATTGAAAAAAAAAAACCGGGTGTTTCATGTGAAAAAAGTAATTTAAGTTTTTTGGGCAGACGAGATTTAAACTTATTTGTTTAACTAATTTTCAGAAAAAGTGAGGTGTGTGTGAAAGAGATAAAAACGATGTGGTTTTTGAGTTATCATACACTTCACTGGATTATTCGGTTGTGAAAAGCCAGGTAAATCGGAGAATTTGACGAAGTCAGACAGTGAGAAATTTGTTTGAAACATATGACAAAATCAACAGGTAAAATGACGTTTTCGGGGGTTCTGATGAAAAGATAGACTTTGAATATCTGTGAATATATGAAGAGAGGGTACTAGATGAAAAAAAAATTAGAAGTGAAAAGTGATTTAGGTTAATTTTTTAAACAATTAGAAAGAATTTGAAGTGAAAAGTGATGTAGATTAGAATAATTTTGAGAACGTGTGAAGTTTGTAAAGAGAGAAGAGTTTTATGTTATCATGCTAAACGGAAATCAGTCTCCTCAAAAGAACAACGGGCTCGAACTAAATCTCTTATTCACTGAACCTCAGAATTAAATTGAAGCTGAAAAAATACTGGTTCGGGAACATACATATTTTTTTAAACGTGCAAATAGATGTAGATTTCGAAATGATTGTATTTAAAATATTTTTTTTATCCAACAACTAAAAGTTTTCCCTCTAGTGGTTGTAAAGTTGCTTTTCGTTCTGAGACAATTATGCAGTATACGAGGTATAATTTATTTGGCGGTCTATTTAATTTAAATCGTATTTCGATGTCAGCAGTTGCTGATAATTCATATAGACGTGATTCGTATTTACTGACATCGAAGTGGAATATCGGATACAGTTTCATAAAATTTTGGTAACTGACTTGTGTACCCAAATTGATATCCATATTTTTTGCAGCTAAAAAGCTGGTGTAAACTCGCGCATAATCTAAACTGTTAGGTTGAAAGTTGCACTCGAATTCTTGTTCGGGAAACTGTTTGCTATTAACTCTGATCTGAATCCGTTCTAGTAACATGTGATCAAATACGATATTGTTTCTGGTTTGATTGTTTAATCGGTTAGACTTTTGTAAGACGACATAAAGATGGACAGGTTTATTTTGAGTTGTAGTAACCCGCCAACTGACATGAGAGTCAATTCGAGTATCAGATTTGTAGAGTTTGCACGATTCCCAAAAGATTTCATATGGATTGCCGCTTGCTAACTGAGATTCTAGTTTTGCAAGTACTTGTAGTGATGGTTCCACTTTTGGAATAAACCAAGATACGTGAGATAATTCAAATTTATACAACGTAGTCCCAACTCTCTGAATAATGTCTTTGTCGTCACTTTTTTCTAGTTTTATGTTATGTTTTACACTGCGAAACACTTTATCCATGTCTCGGCAGAATCCAAACAGCCGATTCAGTGGTAAGAATAAACTTACATTTTGAATATTTTTTGTAATTTCATATCTGTCCTAGAATCCTTGATTGAATTCAGAATTTTTCTTAAACGCTTGTGCAAAATCCTTTATCTTATTATTTGTGTCCAGTATATCTTCTCCTCCGTCGTACAAATACTTATTCATTTTCGAACTGTCTGCCGTATCTTTGAACCACGTGATACTTGTGGCAGCACTGTGTGAAAAGTCTTCGGTAAAATCAATTAAATTGCGAATCGTAGTCGTCACTCCTGGCAATTCAATATCTTCCAATTCTCTGTTTTCTATATAATATTGAGCTATCTTAAAAATGTTGTACCCATTATTCACCATTGTAACTACATCATTGCCGCCGATATCAGATTCATCTAATTTCAGTATTTTGCCAGTGACGTGTATATAACTGTTTTGCGGATGTAGGAAAACGTCCATATCTTTGGTAAATATTTCGTATTTTCGAGATATTTAACATTAGCATTGGTTTCCCGATATTCTAAGTACTCATATTTTGTCGTGGAATTATCGTCTATTGAGTCTTCGAACAAATTCCATTAAGTAGCTTTAACGTTCGTCCTATACTTATTTTATGATTTTATGATTTTGAAGCCATTTCCGTAAATTAACTGATTAAAAATATTTCCGCTTTTAGGGGATATTTTCTCGTTTTTCCGAACGATAGACGACGGATTATATAAAATATTTTAATTTGCTTTGTCAGTATCTTCATCTTTATTTTGGTCTGATGTGTAACATATAAGTCACGTTTTCCTTGTTCAAGTCAATTACTTTATTGTTCTGATCGGTTACTTTCATTCAAACGTTGTAAATGTAATCAGTTTCATTCAGCGGTAAATATATGGGGAAGAATGGATGTGTGTCGATTAAACTGCCAGACGGTGTTTGAGGCACAAAACTGTACAACACGTCGCTCTTCTGGTTATTGAGATAGGAAGATTCGACAATAGAACCGTGAATTAGAATGCGATCGGTCCCTCTCCTTATGTTGGGTGAAAACTTCACTTCGTTTTTTGCTGCATCGATAATTTTCGATTCGAACCCTAGTATTTCTCGTAACTTTTTCTTCAGAAAAATCTATTATATATCCTCTTGCCAAACGAAAAACAATTCTTAATATGGGGAGGTTGCTTTCTAGTATTATAGGGCTAGGATCCCGAAAGACATTTTTTAAAACATCATTGAATCCGTCTATATCGTACATTCCATTCGGGAAAGTTATTTTATTTCATTGCCTTCCATTGAAGTATTTCCGAGTGTTATTGTTATATTTATCACTGATGATGTACCAGGAATACCACATATTGCTACCGATCAGTGCTATCTCGTATTCACTATTGAGTGCGATCGGCGTTTCATAATTAATTTCCAAATCTTCGGGGTTGTATGCCGTAATAGTAGAGGAATAGAAAGTTATAAGTATATCATGATACAATACATCATATGGGCTTATGTTATTATTCCTACATATAATGTAATAGATGCAATAGTAACCGCATTTTTCAGAGTAATTTGCTTGAATTTGCAAAGAGTTATACACGATCGGCTTTGAAGATGTAAGTAAATAGTGTTTTATTTCTTCTGGTGGCGATAAACCGAATGGATCAAAGACTCGACGTAAGGTAACTTTACATCACTGAAATAAGCTACCCAATGAGTTCCTGAACCATGGGAAACGTCAAAGTTCACTATACCATTTTCGTTCTTGAATATTTTTGTTGGTAAAGAATCGATAGAGTGTACACAAAGGAATCCTTTTCCGTTTTTCATCATATTTTCGATATCTAAGTTACTTAATGGCTCTTTTTTAATTCCTGAGCTATTTATTTTCCTGGAATGTACAAACCTTTTCCCTTTCTTTTATTTTTAGATAAACCAACTGCTCGTTGCTTTCCAGAAATGTATAACCCTTTTCCTAGAACTTTTTGTGCAAGCCTAGTACCAGCATATCCCACAGCTCCAACTGTAGCTGCTTTTCCTAATGCTAGGAGTGCAGGTATTAAGAACGGTAAAAATCCACCTAGCTGTGTTTTACTGAAACGAAGTCGAACTGGCGTTCTAGATTTTTTCAGTTGACAAAGCTGACAAATTTTTCAGTTTCAGCTGACAAAGAGACAATGATTTGTCTCTTTGTCAGTTTCTAAGTATCGTTACCTTTCTTTTGTGGATCAATAATTAAAGTTATAGGATTCTTATTTACAAATGCACTCTTCAGTTTTTGCTTTGTCCAAGCGTTAAACTAGTTAGATAACTTTGATACATTATACTTTATTTTTATAAGTATCACGCACTTATATTTTATATATAAAATTAAGCATGTATTGTGTAAAGTGTAAACCGAAAACTTTAACGGATAACATTGAATATGTCACATGAAATAATAAAAGGGTAATTATGAGAGGTAGATGTCGAACATGTGGAAAAATGAAGTATAAATTTGTGAAACAGAATGGAAAATTTGTAAAAGGTGGAGATATAGTAAGCTGGATTCAAGAAAAGTTTAATCCACCCGAAATGCACATTCCAGGTTACAAGTATTGTGGACCTTTTACGAAACTGGAGAAAAGGTTAATGCGAGGAGATCCTGGTATTAACCGTGTGGACAAAGCCTGCAAAAAGCACGACATTTCTTACAGCAAATCTGCAGAAACTAAAAAGAGACACGAAGCCGACCAAGAATTATTCAATGATTTGGACGAAATTCAGAATCCAACTTTAGGAGAAAGAATTTCAAGAACGATAATGAAACCTATCATTAAAACAAAGAAACGGTTCGGTTTAGGACACATGAAATAAGATGCTTTCTTCCGTTTACTATAACCCATTATAGGGATTTTCTGGTATAAAAGATCTAATGCCCAAAACTGGTTTGACGGAAAAAGAAGTAAAAAGATTTCTCCAACACTAAGATGTGTACACGCTACACAAACCCATTTATAAAAAATTCCAAACCAGACGGGTTTATGTTTCGAATGTAGACGACCAGTGGCAGAGTGATTTAATCGATATGCAAAAATTTAAATTTCGCAATAACCGCACGAATTACATTTTAACCGTGATTGACATTTTCATCAAATTCGTCTGGGCAATACTTATTAAAAAGAAAACGGGTAATGAGATTACCAAAGCATTTGTCGAAATTTTTAAACGACGTAAGCCATCCAAGTTACAAACGGATAAGGGAACTGAGTTTATCAATAAAAAACTCAAGCATTGTTTAATCAACGAGGTGTCCATTGGTTTGCCACAAAAAATTAGACTAAAGCTGAAATTGTAGAACGATTTAATAGGACTCTAAAGACAAAAATGTGGAAATATTTCACTGCTAATAGCACTAGAAAATGGATCGATGTTCTACCAAAACTCGTTAAGAATTACAATACTTCTTATCACAGATCAATAAGAATGACCCGAAAGAGGCAAGATTGCAGAAAAACAAAGATATTGTGCATTTTAATCTGATTGGTAAAAGAATTAAATCTATTACAGGACCAAAATTTAAAATTGGCGACAGAGTGAGAATCGCCAAGTACAAGACACCGTTTAGAAAAGGTTATCTGCCGAATTTTAGAGAGGATATTTTTGAAATTGCTCAAGTTCTTAATACAGATCCCATAACCTAAAAGATCAAGGATCTGAAAGGAGAACCAATCATTGGTAGTTTTTACACCCATGAAATTATGAAATAGGAAAAGCAAGATGATATTTATAAAGTTGAAACCATTCTGAAAACTAGAGTGAAGAATAATAAAAAAAGGCATTATATTAAATGGTTTGGTTATGATAATACATTTAATTCCTGGGTCAAAGAGGATGATCTTTTTAAATAAAGCAAACGGAGATTCAAAATTTTGACTTTGAAGAAGATGAGAAATTCTTGAACAGAAACGTATTAGCACCTCTCTGGCCTTTTAGACTTTTAATCTGTGTTCCATCGGGCTCAGGGAAGACGAACCTTTTGATGAACATACTATTTAAATATCTCTACTATAATAAAGTCATTTCATATGCCAAAGATTTAACCGAGCCGAAATATCAGTTTATGAAAGAAATATTCGTCGATTTGCACGAAATTTTGGAGAAAATATTTGGCGAAAAAATCTCAATTGCAACTTTCTCTGCCTGTAAACAAGATATCGTCAAGATCAATGAACTGGAACCCGATATGCAAAATTTAATTGTTTCGACGATTTCGTAACGGAAAAAGATCAAAAACTCATCGAAGAATTATTCGTCAGAGGAAGGAAAAAGAACATATCATTGATTTACTGACACAGAGTTATTTTTCGACTCCAAAAGACATTCGACTGCAGTGTAATTATTTTATATTCTTTAATGTGCCGAACAAGAGAGAAATGTTGCAGATACAAATGGATCATGCAACAGAAATCGGGAAAGGTATTTTAATGCAGTTTTATGCATATGCAGTTGCAAAACCACACGATTTCTTATTAATCGATAAAAAAAACCAAGCACATGCCTCTCAAGTACAGAAAAAACGTTTATAAATAAGGATGAATTACTTGACAAAGTTTGACGTAATCAGCTCTGAGACCGGTTCCGAAAGAGGACCAGCGGGAATTCCAGGTGTCGGTTTGAAATTGACACACTATGGGAACTACGACATGAGTAAGAAAAAATTGAGAAATGTAGCCAATCCCGAAGAGGGTTCGGACTCTCAAAACAATATCTGCAACAAGAGTCTATAACACTGAATCACACGGGAAATTATGACGAAAATACTAAAAGAATATCGAATGTGGGCAGACCTATAGAAAATAGAGATGCCGCTACCATTCAATACGTTAATAATACTTCTTTAATTTTTCGGAACAATCGCTACGATGCCCGAAATAAACAAAAAATCAATGTTACTGAATCCGATGCAGATTCTGGAGTAGTTACAAAACGATATCTGAAAAAAAGAGCACTTTGCAATGACAATGATAATTAAGATACAACCAATAAACACATTAAAAATCTTGCAGAAACGACCGATTCATCCAATGCCACTACGAAAAACTACGTCGACAACTTGATCACTGTTCAAAATAGTCCAATGAATACATTGGTGAGAAATAAAGATGGGCTTTACGTTCCACGAAGCATTGCATTCGACCGGCATAGTTTCAATGCAGAAAAAAAAAACAAATTCTTGATATTGCTGATCCCGAGTCGGATTCTGCAGCTGTAACTAAGGGATATTTGGAAAAAGTCACATTAACAGGCGAGGATATCTTTAATGCGAACAATAAGAGAATAGGAAACCTCGGGGAACCGAGGCACAACAGAAATTCGACAACAAAAAGTTACGTTGATGGCTTGGCAAAGTTAGATCCTAACCCATCCAATGCTCTATTGAGAAATTAAAATGATTTTTTGCATCAAGTGGGAACAGTTTCAATGGCGATGCAAATGGAAAACGAATTACGAATGTTGGCACCCCAATTCTAAACAATGATGCTGCTACAAAACTATACGTTGATAAAAAATACTGTAATTTGCGTTACCTATGGTGATAAAGAAGTGAAAAAAGGCATATTGCAGTCTCATCCAATTATACAGATAAACACAAAATTCGACCTACTAACGCCACCTATTTTCAAAGATAATTACCATCTATGCATTTCTAATGGATATATAAGCAAGGTAATCTGCTGCATAACAAATCCCTCTTTTAGTATAAATTATAGTATCAACTTGGACGATCAAAAATCGTTGAAGTAGTAAGACCACAACTTCAGCAGTTTTTTTTTTCTGTTACTCCAGTAAACAAGAAATTTGACAGGGGCAGCAAGATTAGTGTTTCACTTGCTAGACACTATCCAGATCCAAAAAAAGAAGAAAAGTACCTGGAGGTCTTGTTTCAGACTTTCATCACTGGGTATATGTCTTTATTGTATGTGAATAAAAATGAAAGATCTTAAGCAATTACACAATATTATAGATGAAATTTTGAAATCGCGAGCTACTATAAAATCGAAAATTGAAGACACTATTTTGAAAGAGGAACGAGTTAAGGAAACGCTTAAAGAATTTCACAAACCAGTGGTCGAACGGTTGAAAGGTCTGGATTGTGCGTGACGAAATCATGAAAAACATACAAGATGTAGTGAAAACTTTAAAGCCAGAAGAGCCCACTGAGATGCCAGAAAAAACGTTCGTTTATAATCCAGATTCCAACTTGCAAGATGAAATACTGAACCAATATAAACTAAAACTTCCGAGTGATATCTTACCGGCGAGAAACCCCATTCCTGAGCTGAAAGAAATGATTTACCAAACAATCGGGCATCTTCAGAAACTGGTGGGCAATAATGCTACAGAAACCAAACGCTATGGTAGAACTACTGAGAAAAATCGAATTAATGATAATCACATTGAGGCACTTAGAAAATATTTAAAGTCGATTAAAATGATGCTCACTGTAATAGAAAGTCAATAGTTTGGTTCTGGACTATGCAAGAGTTTCGACGACATATGCGAAAATTATCAATCTTGGTTGCCAGTAAACGAGCTGAAAACACCAGTACAGAAGTAGCAAATGGAATTGTAGAAATTTTGGATATTTTGAAAAAAAAATGATATTATTGACAAAAAAGAACATAAGATTATGTTCAATAACATCGGTATTGTTTAGAAATTTATTCTTGGACACACACTACAGTCATGTCTATTTCAACTTCCGATTATGCAAAATATTCGAAGTTTTGCATTATCGGACCATGATTTTTAGCTACTGTATATAATAAAGAGGGTATAACTGCTAACTCAAAGATGAGCGCAACTATTCAATGTACCAAATGTGGGGTATTTATTCGCAAATCCAATATGAACGGTCATATGAAAACTGCATGCACTTCTCGCACATTTGAAAATTTTTCAATTCCAGCTTTAACAGAAAAGACAATTACAATCATCATCTGAATCAATATCATATAATAAAAGCAGTGCTTTTCGGAAAACGTTTCGCACATATAAAATTGATAACATAAATGTCAGAGAAGACATAAAAAGTTTTCTGGTGAAAAATAACAATAAATGGAAACAAATAATTCGCAAGAAACTCAGTCAACCTCTAAAAGTTATATTCATATTACAAATAAAATTTAAAAAGCAAACGGATCCTGAAGGACAGAAAGAAATAAGTGCACATTTTTCGACATGTAACGAAATAATCAGTTTGCCTACCTATCTCAATGAATTACTAAAAAATGCTTATGAGAAAATTCTCAACGACTTTGAAAATTTTATACAAAAGGGAAGTGGATGGGTGTTTGCCAAAATACTTTCTATGGAAATTCAAATGTCTCAGTATAATGCAGTTGGAGCATCTGCTTTCGTAAATTTACCAGAACATTTGAAATCTACAAAAGGAATAGTGAATGTTAAAAACTACGATAACAAATGTTTCTTGTGGTCAATATTATCAGCTCTACATCCTGCTAAAGACCATCCACAACGTGTGGAAAAAATAAAATATTTGAAAACGTCTTAGACACATCTTCGTTAACTTATCCAGTAACCCTCGATCAAATCCCGAAGTTCGAGATTTTAAATAATATTTCTATAAATGTTTCAATTCTAAGAAAGATGGTTTGCATACGTTATATATTTCACAGAATCCTGTTAAAGAACCCACACAACTTTTACTTTTAAAAGACGGCAATAATTCTCACTATTGTTGGATTAAAAATATTAGTAGGGTTACAGCATACCTTTCAAGACATAATGGTAAATCCTATCCCTGCCCATACCGTCTTCATAATTTCACTCACGACGATTTATTAAAGAATCACGTAGATAATTGCAAATCAAACACTTTACAAACTATCAAGTTTCCCGAAGCGAATAGTACGAAATTCCATACAATTAAAAACGGTTTGAACCACCCATATGTGATTTATTCAGACTTCGAATGCTTCTCGAAATGTAGAAGAATTGAGAATAATCCATGTAGGATGCGAACTAAGTATTTAATACCGTCAGGATTTGCATATATTATAGTTGGACCGGAAGGTAAACTGATCAAACTGTACATTAGTACAGAGGGAAAAATGTAACAGAACAATTTTTGAATGAAATGATCGAAACCGAAAATTTGACCAATGATTTGAAGAAAAGAAATGTTAAGATGACTGATTTCGATTGGCAAAAGTTTACTGGAGCAAATTATTGTAATATTTGTGGGAAAAGTCTAGGAAATGATAGAGTAAGAGACCACGATCACTTAACTGGAAAATACAGAGGTGCTGTTCACAACAAATGTAATCTTCAATACAAATTCTCACTTGAAATACCAATGTTGTTTCATAATCTCAAAGGATATTTGATAGCCACTTTATAGTAAAAGATTTGTTGAAATTTAAAGATAAGAAAAAAGTTCTTGTATTCCACAAACTACAGAAAAATATATATGCATTAAATTCGGTCAAATTAAATTTATTGATTCATTCATGTTCCTCAGTTCTACACTGGATTCACTCGAAAAATGTGGAAAATTTCTACATCCTAAGTCAATACTGCAGACAACATAATCTGAATGACTCACAGAAAGAACTTTTGAAAAGCAAAGGAAGTTTTCCATATGAGTACTTGCAACAGAGTGCTCAGTTTTTGCAAACGTCAGTTCCATCCAAAGAGAATTTCCAAAACAATGAACAATACGAAAGAGCTCAAATTTTGTGGAAAGCCTTTTCTATTGCTACCTTCGGGGAATATCACGATCTGTACATGATCACTGATGTATTACTGCCAGGAGATATATTTGAAAATACAGAAATTCGTGTATGAATAACTACCAACTCGATCCTTGTCATTATTTTAGCTCTCCTGGCTTATCCTATGCTGCCTGTTTAAAAATGACAGAAATTGAGCTGGAACTTATAAAAGGTGATATGTATTTTTTCATAGAAAGAGCCCTGCGAGGAGGAATATCTTTAGTGTCTAAGTGGTTTGCACAGGCCAACAATCCTTTAGTAGATCCATATGAGAGAAGTAAACCACAAAACCATATCATGTACTTTGATGCAAACAATTTATATGGCTGGGCAATGTCTCAACCTCTTCCAACTGTTAATTTCAAATGGGTAAATGATATCGACCTGTTTAATATTCCAGACGACAGCAAAAAGGGTTATTTCTTCGAAGTTGATCTAGAATACCCGGCACATCTACACGATTTACACAATGATTTCCCCTTGGCTCCTGAAAAATTGAAATTCTCTGAGATAAAATGTCATTCTTGATTCCAAATCTGTTCGACAAACAAAATTATGCCGTTCACTATAGGTTACGTAAACTCTATGTGTAACTGGCATTGAGGGTGAAACAGGTGCATAGAGTCTTGGAATTTGATCAAAAACCATGGCTGAAACCTTACATAAATTTTAATACAACAAAACGAAATAATGCCATAAATAATCTTGAAAAAGACTTTTTCAAACTGATGAACAATGCTATATATATATGGCAAATTTTTGGAAAATAAGAGAAAGAGAATAAAATGCCACATTGTGAATACTGAAGAAAAGCTTAAAAAATTAATTGCAAATCTCAGGTACGTTTCTTGTGTTAAACCTGCAGAAAATTTCGTAATTCTCCATATGAAAAAGAAAAATATTATATTAGATAAACCATATTACATTGGTATAATGATTTTGGAGTTCAGTAAATTACACATGTATAATTTCTTCTACAATTTTCTGAAACCAAAATTTAATTCAGAATTGTTTTTTACAGATACTGATTCTTTCTGCGTCGACATCCAGAGAAATAACATATATCACAAATTTAATTCAGACTACTTTGATTTCTCAAATTACTCCACAAACCATGCATTATACAATGAATCAAATAAAATGAGTCCAGGAAAATGTAAAGACGAATAGAAAGTCTTCCAATCAAAGAGGTTGTTACGTTACGTCCAAAATTGCATTCTATAGATCCTCCAAATCCTAAAAAAGCGGCTAATGGAGTTACAAATGAATTTAGTCACAAAGATTATCGGGAATGTCCATTTGATGGAAAAATCGTATATACGCAACAAACGGAATTTCGATCGGAACAACATGATATACATGTATACCAAATTAAAAAAATTGCTTTATCCCAAGAATACACAAAACGACATATCAATGGAATTCAAACTTACACTTTTGGAAATCATAGAATCTCAGATGTGTATGGTAAAGCAGGCAATACCATTTACAAAACTTTGAACTGAAAACAAATGCCAAAAAAAAATTAAGTACTAATGAAACATTTTGAAAACTGTACCAATTTGTAATCATTTACAAATACTAAAAATCAGTATTTAAATCTAATATTTCTGGTCAGAGCACAGAATTTCCAGCCCAAGTGTTTATAAAATTAGTACCAAAGTTTGAAAAAAATTACTACTAATAAAAAAGGTATGTGGCACTCTATCGAAAGCCTTATTTTGATCAAGAGAGAGTAAGCAGCATTTGCTAAGTTTTAAATTAACATAGTCAATTGCATCACAAATAATACTGAAATTTTGAGAAATTCCTCTCCCCCCCCAACAGAACATGCCTGCATAGACCCAAAAAGGTTCGAAACGATGTTACTCATTCTGATCATAATAACCTTCGCAAATATTTTTAGTCACAATTTAATAAAGAAATATTACTACCATTGGGTTTTTTTCCAAGTAATGCCATCTTTGCACGTGTCATAAGTTATTATTTTCACCAGAGTAGTAGGTTAAAAAATAAACCTTAACAGAATCGCCTAAAGAAAGAATAATTGAAACACTTACGTTTAAATCTTCCATATAACTGATGAAATCGCGGCGAAAAAGGATGACTCAAAAACCGTTGGCGAAATGACTGTCGTCGGGGAGCTCTCACGATGAAGCCAAAAATGGATTCTCTGCTCCACTGTAGCCGCGACACTCTCTGCGGCGAGCTTCCGTTCCGATGCCATCGTACTCCCTGTGCTATGCCATCGGCTCCGTTCACTAATCTCTATCTAAATAAAATATACTTACCTTTAGCGGAGATATTTTATATTATTCCGCAAAAAAGATGATCTGCTTTCGCGCGAAAAAGGATGACTCAAAAACCGCTGTCGAAATGATTGTCATTGGGTAGCTCTTACGATGAAGCCAAAAATGGATTCTCTGTTCCACTGCAGCCGCGACACACCCTGTGGCGAGTTTCCATTGCCGATGCCAGTGTACTCCCTGCACCATGCCATTGGCTCTGTTCACTATATAAATAACATATACTTACCTTTAGCGGAAATATTTTATATTATTTTGCAAAGAGGATGATCTTATATACTACTAAATTCAAAAATTTCTGTGAAATATTTCTCTTATCCAGAAGAACTCTTTTCGAAAATGATCTTTGCTTGGCTAAAGTTCACTTTCAGTTTCGTAAAATAAGGTCAAAGGTAACACAAGACAAGTTACAGGATGCTATTGAATAAACACAGATTAGACATTGAATAAACACCGCCAGACAATAGGTTTAGAGATAGATATGCGCCAAGATCATTCTCGAAATAAGTTCTTCTGGATAAGAGAAATATTTCACAGACATTTTTCAATTTAGTAGTTTATATAGCGACGGCATGACGCAGGGAGTACGGCGGCATCGGTAACGGAAGCTCGCTGCAGGGAGTGTCGCGGCTGAAGTGGAATGGAGAATCCATTTTTAGCAAAGATCATTCTCGAAAAGAGTTCTTCTGGATAAGTGAAATATTTCACAGAAATTTTTGAATTAGTTCTATATAAGAGGATCATCTTCTTTGCGGAATAATATAAAATATCTCCGTTAAGGGCAAGTATATTTCATTTAGATAGATTAGTGAACGGAGCCGATGGCATGGCACAGGGAGTACGCCGGCATCGGCAACGGAAGCTCGCCGCAGGGAGTGTCGCGGCTGCAGTGGAATGGAGAATTCATTTTTGGTTTCAAGTCATCCTTTTTCGCCGCGATTTCACCAGTTATATGGAAGTTTTAAAGGTAAGTGTTTCAATTATTCTTTCTTTAGGCGGTTCTGTTAAGGTTTATTTTTTAACCTACTACTCTGGTGAAAATATTTAAGACCATGACAAATACGAGGGGACACAAAGGGCAGCCTTTCCTAACACCTTTTTTCCCTGGTATTTTGTTTGTGAAATGTCCATTTATTTCAATTCTGTATGTAATGTCATGGTACAAAGTTTTTAAAGGAGGTGTATATTGCCTCATGAGAGAGTGTATCAAAACCTTTTTGTTGGTCAAGTGAAATGATAGTTGATCTAATATTTTTATGGTTTATATATTCAATGGTCTCTGTTATTAATCTGTAATTATTGTGTATGGTTCTGTACTGCACATGATTGAAATTGTGAAATTATCTGTGGCATTGTTTGTGTAAGTCTGTTGGTTAAGATTTTACTTAATATCTTGTAATCATAATAAGTTAAAAGTGTAATGGGTCTCCAGTTTGTGAGTAGGTGTAATTATTCAAGTTTTGTTTTACATAAGAGTGTAACTTTTCCTATTTTCATATCATTTTGTTGATTTAATATGTATTGTAAGAACTCACTGTATTCTTTTTCCAGTATATACCAAACAAATCTGTAAAATTCGATGGGAAATCCATTCGTACCAGGGCTTTTATTTGTTTTGAGTTGCCAAATGGCAATTTTCACTTCTTCAGAGAATTTTCAGCTTCTACCTTGACTTTTGCGATGTGGTTGATTTTCGTTGCTAAGCTTTCTGTCTCATAAAATTTAGTTGTGTCTGTTTGTTTGTCCTGGTATTGTATTGAAAATTTGTCATGTATGTGTTTTAAAAATTTTCGACTGTCATATGTGAGTGTGCCATTTAATTCCATTGCAGTAATACTCATTTTGTGTGTTTCTTTTCCTAATTTTAACTGATGATTGTTGCAATTTCCCAAAACTGTCTGACTTTCTCGAATTCTCCGACTTACCTGGCTTTTACAGCCCAATAATCCAGTGAAGTGTATGACAACTCAACAAAACACATCTTTTTTTTTATCTCTTTCACACACACACCCATCTAAAAATTTAGTTTAAACGCTCATCTCTCAAAATCTCTCTCACAGGTTAACATGGAGAGCAAAGAAAATTCATACATTCACAGATATCACTTCAAAGTCATTCTTTCCATTACATTTTTACCCGAAAATGTCATTTTACCTATTGATTTTGCCATATTTTTCAAACAAATTTTCCCAAAATTATCTGACTTGCCGAATTCTCCGATTTACATGGCTTTTACAACCAAATAATCCAGTAAGTGTACGATAACTCAATAAACTACATCATTTTTTTATCTCATAAACACACACACCTCGTTTCAAGCTAATCCATTTAAACTAATTCACAAATTAGTTTAAACCTCATCTTTCCCCCAAAAAAAACTTAAATTAGTTTTTCACATGCTAAAAAACACCCCCGGTTTTTCTAATTTTTCACACATATTTTCACAAAAAACCACAAGAAACATACTTTTTACCTCATCCCCAATAACTTTTCCCATGGATTTTCACAGAATTCTTTGGACCCATTTACTGGCCCAGAACTCTCATTTATGCTACTACTATTATTAGTTCACTAAAGGTGTATTTATTGAAAAGACATTTTGAACATTAATATCGGAATAACTGAAGTTCAGAAAATTGATTTGCTTATAAATTCATACTTACGAATACGATTTTCCAATGTATCAGAAATCTAAATCCAGCTGTTTTCCTAAGTTTTTCGAATAATAACTAACTTTTAGTGCAGTAGTGAAAAAATCTTATATCGTTATAGTTCTATCTAAGTAGATTTTTTCTAAGTTTTAAGTATTCTGATATTAATAAATTGTAGTACGGAAAAAGTCATTAAAAAGTAAAAAAGAAAAAGGAAAATACAGCCAGTTAAGGAAAACTAAAACTACCGGTTTTATTGACATTATCGAAGATAGTAGTTAATTGAGTCCATTTTCTTAAATCCGCTTCATTTATTTCCAACCTTATCATCTGTTCCCTACCTAATCCCCTTTTAAAGAATCGTACATTGCACAAAAGAAAGATTTATCTTTTTTACCCCCATATCCACTGGATATTTTTTTTATCTCGAATAACTGTTTTCTGCCTCACCAGTTTTCATCTCACTAAAAAGCGATTCGAATAAAATGTGAAAACTTCATTTAAATCCCGAAGGTAGAAAAGAAAAAAAATATATATATACTTTTTCATTAATTCCACTGTGCCTTATCTGCATGCGCCACAATTTTATTTTTTAAATTAACTCTCCAGTTTTCGTTCTTTTTATTTAATTATAACTCTTAAACAACATCAATATTTGCACGTTGTTAAGTGGGTTCTACAGTTTAGCATTTTTGCTCTTATCTCTTAGAATTCTGATCAGTTTACAGTAGCTCTTAGGAGCTCCGAATTGCTCTGCAGTTCCTGCTCTTGCTTCTAATCCTTTCAATGTTTTGTTTCTTCTTTACTCTGGTGTTTAATTTGATTAAACCTGGCTCAAATAGCGAAATAAAACAGAGTGTTAGGACGAATTTCGCAGAACAGCATAAAACTCTAATCTTCTAAGCCATCTTTAACGACTTTCTTTAAAAATAATCCAAAGCCTTTTGTAATTATACTCAGAAATTTTCACCTTCTTATTTCCTTTCGTGAAATTGAATTGAGAAATTGCTAAAAACTTATTTCGTCTTAAGATTAAAGTAGCTTCAGCTTGTTTTTTTAAGTATGGCGAAAATTAATTTAAACCCAAAACTTTTAATCTTTATTATAATTTCAAGAAAATATATAATAGTGTCGCGGCGGCTATTTAATTTCAGAAAAAGAGAACTATGTTTGAATACCGAATAAGCCAGAAGCTCTACTTTACTCTGCTAAAAGATACGTATTTTTCAACCTATAAACTATCGAACTCTCTTTTCCACTCAGTAAACTTTACGGTAGGGAAATAGTTACCACTGCTCCAATGAATCAGGGCTCGATCAGTTTTTTTTAAAGCGTTTCAGTCGAATGTGATATCTATGTATACACCATACAAGTAAATTAGTAAAATATTAAAACAAAGGTCAATATTTAATTTATATTTGATTAAAATATGTCTTCTTATTTTCTTCGAAAAATATTTTTAAAATGGGGGAGGTGCCCGATAAAGGAGTTTCGCACCAGGACCCAGCGTCATCTTGTAATGACATTGTTTAGTGGACTCTCCTTTTTAGTTTTAAACATCGTGAAACTCTATATTTTATGATGCAAACGAGGCGGACTCGGATTAGTAGCTGATGGAACCGTGAATAGGATGCCTTGTCGTATGATAGTAGACACTGGTGCAAATGTGACTTTACTCAGAACAGATATAGTAAAGAAGATTATATCTCACCCAAACTGGAATGCTAGACAGTTTAATATAACCCTACAGACAGTCACTGGGGATCTTGCTAAAGTCCATGGAAGGGTGTAACTCGACATCAGAGTTGGTAGCTGTCTTGTACGCCATCCTGTTTACATCGCTGACTTCTATGATGAATGCATATTAGGCTTTGATTTCCTAAAGAAACATGGATTCAGTATTAGACCCAATGACAGCTTACTCATCTATAAGACAGAAGAGACCCCCCTGCTTATCCGAGCATCTGATGCTTTACCAAGTGTGACCACAATATTAGTGGCGGAACACACAGAGATCCCAGCATAAAGTGAAGTTATACCCGTGGATATCGGATCAGAGACTTCTGGGGCCTTCCAATTGGCGGTCACTGATGTCCCTGGTAAAGGAACTTTGGCTCATGGTATCCTGGTTGTAAGGACTTTAGTCAAAGTAGATAAAGAACAGATTCCTATCAGAGTGATGAACGGTAACAAATCCAATAGATTATTGAAAAAGAGTGAAGAATTAGCAACATGTGAAACCGTTACATGGGTAACATGTGTAAACACAATAGGAGTTACTGACTCAAACCAATACCATACACACATCCCCTCTCATCTTAATGACTTGTAGAGAGAAACAAGGAAGCTATAAACTGAAGACCAAACTACTAAGGCCGAGAACTTAAAGAGTTTACTGACATTTTTACTGCTACATCAAATTATTATGGCCGTACTAACCTGACAGAATATAAGATCAACACTGGTGATTCTCCTCCAATCCATCTATTAGCAAGAAGGCTTCCATTAGCAAAATGGGAGGAGACAGAACAACTTATAAGAGACATGGACGCTCAGGACATTATAAAACTGTCATCGAGTTCTTGGACATCACCAGTGGTTCTTGTCAAGAAAAATGACAGATCTACTCGATTTTGTGCAGACTACCGCAGATTGAATGATATAACAAAGAAAAACTGTTTTCCATTACCCAGGATTGATGATACAATTGACACTCTAACTGGGTCAGAATGGTTCTCGACATTAGATTTGAAGAGCGGCTATTGCCAAGTTGGTATACATTCTGAAGATGAAAAAAAGCGTTCATTACGGGAAATGGACTTTGGAAGTTTAAAGTGATGCCATTTGAACTTTGCAATGCACCTGCAACTTTTGAACGATTAATATAGTTGGTGCTCAAAGTTTTGTCTTGGGAGGTTTGCTTGATTTACTTGGAAGACATCGTTCTTCGAAGACTTTTGAGAAATGTTTGAGAAATCTTCGTCAAGTATTTGAAAATTGCAAAACGTAGGGCACCCAAACTAAAATTGGGAGCGATTAAGTGTAAACTGTTCCAACAAGAATTTCATTTCCTTGGTCATGTCACAACTACATCACGTATTAAGACTGATTCTAGTAATATAGAAGCTGTAAGAGACTGACTTCCACCACAAGATGTTCATCAATTTCGTAGCTTTATTGGACTTTGCACATATTATAGAAAATTTGTCAAGGATTTCTCCAACATCGCAAGGCCATTACATCGTCTGACAGAAGAGGACCAGCGTTTCATGTGGACCACCGAATGTGAATTGTCTTTCCAACAGCTGAAGCAAGTGGCAAATCTACAAGTTGGAAAGCAGTTCATAATATTGTTACGACAGATGAACGTTCTATAACGAATTTATGAAAAACGCGTCATGGACGTTCGCGCATGCTTCAGCATGAAAGTTACGTTACCAACGAGATCGAACGAATTTAACTTCAAAGAGGAGAAAGAATTTGTTGGAATTAATGATAAATATGGGGTGAAGAAACACGTAGTTTGTTTTTGTCTGTGCACTGAAGTTTAGAGAAGAAATGATTTCATTTGGTGTGTTCACGGGAGATTACACAAATATATTTAGCTGCAGTTTTAAAGTACTTGAAGTCTAAAACCTTAGGAACAAGTCATTTGATGTATAACTATTTAGTTATTTAGGAATTGGTAAGATTATTTTCGAGATATTGCAAGTATTCACATGTATGATTCTCGTTAGATTGAAATTTTCGTTAGATTGAAAGTTTGTTCACACGTAAGATAAACATTGGTATCTTTAGTTTATGTACATGCTTTTATCCATACTTTTATATTAAATCACGTTATTTTAGATTTATTGTTACTAGTTGTTATTTTCGAACTCACGCTAGGTTTTCATCTGTTTGAATTCATATCAATATATACTAAGGCAAGTAACACAGGAGTTGGTGCTGCACTTTCACAGCAATAACACGGACAAGAAAGAGTCATTGCATATTTTAGCAAAATTTTATCCAAACCAGAACGGAATTATTGTGTCACACGTAAAATACTGTTTAATAATAGTGAAAGCAATAGAACATTTTCATCATTATCTCTATGGCCAGAAATTTCTTATTCGTACTGATCATGCCGTACTCAGGTGGCTACCAAACTTGAAGGGCAAATTGTTAGGTGGATGCAGACGGTTGCAAGAATGTAATTTTTCCATTGAGCATCGAAGTGGCAAACTACATAGGAATGCAGATTCCCTCTCCAGACATCCGTGTATTGACAACGTAAGCATTGCTATAGTGCAGAGTTAAAATATGGTATTAAATATATAATGCCCATAAGACAAATAATATCGACACAAGAAAACAGTGATACTCCTAGCATATGGAGCCCAATAGAAATGAGAAAGGCCCAACTAGACGGTGAAGATATAAGGCCAATAATAAATGTGATTGAAAAATTTGATACAAGACCTAATTTGGAGCAAATCTCTAGGTATAGCCCAACTACCAAAAGTTATTGGGCGTACTGGGACTCCTTAGAAGTGGAAGACGGTGTATTATACAGGAGATGGGAGAATCCCACTGATGGACTGAAACGTTGGCAGATCCTCGCTCTCGAGTGGAAATAGTGATGAAAGATGTCCAGTGGAGAAAGAAAGTTTATTAACACTTAAGTGCCACTGGGGGACACTTTGGTGTTAATAAAATATTAGCGAAAGCCAGGGAACGATTTCATTGACTGAAAAGTATGGCAGACGTTGAAAGATGGTGTAAGCAATGTGAAGCCTGTGCAGCAAAGAAAGGCCCTAAGACTAGGAGTCAGGGTAAGCTGCAAACGTATAACGTTGGTGCCCCTTTTGAAAGAATAGCCATTGATGTAATGGGTCCGTTTCCTAGAACTGATGATGTAAATCGATATTTATTAGTGGTAATGGATCATTTCACGAGGTGGCCTAAGGTCTATGCCATCCAAGACCAGGAAGCAACAACAGTGGCAGAGATGATAGTTAATAACTTGATTAGTAGGTATGGAGTACCTTTACAGCTCCACTCTGACCAAGGACGGAATTTTGAATCCAATGTGTTTAAAGGCATCTGTCAATTATTATGCATTCAGAAAATCAGAACAACTCCCTTACATCCTCAGTCGGATGGTATGGTTGAAAGATTCAATAGAACATGCACAGCATCTAGAATTATTTGTGAACGATCATCAACGTGACTATCCGAGTCACGTTGATGGTCGTTCACAAATACCACTCTTTTCTCGTCGCCATATACCACTCTTTTTGTTGGAATACAGAACAGCAGTGCACGAAACAACTGGACAGACATCTTCCATGATGCTCTTTGAAAGAGAATTACGTCTACTTTTATATCGTCGGCCCGAAGCAATGCCTGTGTCTACTCTACAATACGTACAAGAATTACAAAAACGATTAGAAGAAATCCACCACTTCGTCAGACATAACATCAGCTTGGCAAACGAGAGAACCAAACCGAAGTGCGATAGTAAAATAAATGGAATTGTTTTCAATCTAGGAGATCTTGCCTGGCTGTACAATCCACATAGAAAGAAGAGACTTTCTCCAAAACTTCAGAAATCTTGAGAAGTTCCATATACGGCAGTTAAAAGGATTAACGACGTGGTGTATCGGATTCGTCAACATTCTTCTACAAAGTGCAAGGTAGTTCATATGGATTGTTTGGCCCCGTTTCATCGAAGAACTGAAGAAGCTCTGGAATCCAGAATTGGTCGGACGAACAAGATCTAAGGAGGGGGCAATGTTAGAACAGATGAACGAGCAACAATGAAACCATGATGTGCTGCATCATTTTGATACTCGCGTATGAATTACGTCACGAGTGAATTAGAATAGTAGAACTCAAAATTTAATGTTGTTCTGAGAATAGAAAAATACGTTGTCTTGTATTAGTTGAACGAGTTAGATTCTCCGGAGAAATAAGGTCAAATAGAAAATTAATTTTATTTGGCTTTGTGCGCGTTAGTCCATGAAGAATTATTTTATTTGTTGTGTGCGCGAGAGAATAAAAGAGTTTATTAATGTGGATCTTTTTAGTTAACTGGTAAGAAAAGGGTAGAATTCATCGTCTGATGCGTAGTGATCAACGGCTGGAAAGAATTGGTTCTGAGGACCGGTATACGTAGCCGCAGTTTTGGAGTACTTGATGACTAAAATCCTAAAAGAAAGTCATTTTAGTATAATTATATTTAGTTTGTTTATGGAATTGGTAGAGTTACTCTTGGTAGATTACAGGTTTATTCGCAAATATGATTATACCACTTATTGAGTATTGTAAAAAGCCTTATATTATGCTTTGAGTAGATACTGTAAAAATTATAAAGAAACAACTATTTGTAGGAATAGTGATAAGGTGATATTTTCTTCTAATGCATAAATTCTCAACGGGGACGATACCGTCCCCCAGTGGGCGCTGGAGCCTTCCCTGGGGGCGGTAGCGGATCCAGAGGCAAATGGGGCGCGTTGAGACAGTCAAGAGGGGCGGTAAATAAATAAATAAATTTAATGGAATTTTCTGTGACAACCTTTTTATCTCTTCTATTCTGTGGTGTCTTCCTGGTGATTCTGGTCATCCACTACCTCATCCGTCATGTACAGCTTTCCAACTGCAGCTTCTACAATAAGTTCCCTGCTACCGCCTACTAGCGTACTGGCACGTCTGAAGTCGACTGAGATGCTCTCAAAAGTTCTCTTCAAGATCACAGATTGGATATCAGCTTCAATATGTTTTCCCACTCCAAGTCGCTTTAGGTATGCTTTATGGTACGTAGTTACAATACCATCCCACGTCAGAACATAAGGTATAATATTAACATTACACTTGTGAATTAGGCTCAACTCATTAGCCAGCAGATCATACTTCCTCTTCTTTTCAACCTCTACTGTCTGCAGGTTATCCTGAGATGTTATTCCTATTTCAATAATTGTAATTTCATTCTATACCTTAACATGCACTACTATATCAGGCTTATTATGTTGGACATGTGTGTCCGTCCTGATAGGCAAATCAACCTTGATGCAATAATAATATAATAATAATAAATTTATTATATTTAATGTTTTTTTTATAATTATTTTTTAATATAATAAAATACTTTGAAAATACCTGTTTTCATGAATAAATATATCTAGCTATGTAAATTATCTTATGGTTATCGCGTTAATAAGCATTTTTAAATTAGCATTAGGCATACCTATACCTTTTTTGTTTTAGTTTAGAATAGATTGATGGTGACAAGTCCTTGCAAGTTGGTAGGCAAACACGCGGTTCATGCAATTTAACATGTTTCGACAAGAATATGGGAGCTTGAAATGACTTGTTTACGGAGCAAGTGAGCCGGCATCGCAAACATACAAGTTAATGCGTGCACAAAATCAAATCTATAAAAGCGATAGCTCTAGGAATGTTTTATTATTTTTATGTGCATCGCCGTGATAAATAGTCGTGAGTGATAAGTGTTAGAAGTCATTATAAACATTATTTTTATAACTATCTTTAAATATGTTGAGAAGTTAATTTGTATTTGAAAATGTCTGAATCTACATCTAAAAAGAAATGCTGGCAGTACAGTATTGAATATTTGAAATATGATTTACGTACTCTCCTACAAACCAATCATTACCTATGCGTTTAATTTGCCGAAACGTTTTTTTCAAATGAAGCTATAAAACCTTCTAGGCTACAAGAGAATTTAAATAAAATGCATGCTGATAAGAAGAACAAAGATTTATCCTATTTTCAAGAACTGGAAAAGCAATATTTAAAACAGCCAACTATGTCAAACCTTTTTGCGTCGTCTTCTAAACAAGGATGATGATGGACTACGAGCCTCATATAACGTTTCATTGTTAATCGCAAAAGCAGGAAAACCACACACAATTGGCGAGGAATTAATTTTTCCGGCAGTGAAAGAGATATTAAAAACTGTTCTTCATCATAAGACACCGTCAGATATCATCAAAAAAATTCCTCTCAGTAATAATACAGTGCAAAGAAGAACAGATGAAATGGCAAAGGACGTTGAAATATCATTATGTGATTACTTAAAGACTTGCAAATTTCGCATTCAACTCGATGAATCAACTCTACCAAATAACGAAACTACTCTTATCATACGTACGATTTATAAAAGAAGAAAAAAATCCATGAAGAGTTATTATTTGCTAAAAATTTAGAATCTGATACAAAGGGAGAATCTATATTTAATACCATGCAAAAGTTTTTTCTAGAGAAAGAAATTCCTATTTGCAATATTTTGTCTGCTGCTACTGATGGTGCTCCAGCAATGACAGGGCGTCATAAGGGTTCCAAGCGCATTTGAAACAAGCAGTACCAAATGTACTCGCTGTACATTGTATTATTCATCGTCAGCATTTGGTTGCAAAAAATTTGAATGAACGTCTGCACACGTCGCTCCATTACGTTATTAAAGCAATCAATAAGATTAGAAGCAATTCATTGAATGACCGATTATTTGGTAAGCTTTGTAATGAAAATGATGATTGTAATGAAAATCGCTTGCTGCTGCACACAGAAGTACGTTGGCTCTCTAAAGGTGTTTGTCTGAATCGTTTTTTCAATCTATTTGACTCAGTACTGGACTTTCTTGAAGACAGAGACGAAAAATTGCGCGAAAACCTGATTACGTCAAAAAATGACATCGCTTATTTGACAGACCTGTTTAAAATATTTAATCAAGTTAATTTATAATTGCAAGGTGATGAGTTGAATTTAATTAAAACAAAAAACGTCATAGCTGCTTTTGCGGGAAAACTTCTTCTATTCAAACGAAATCTAGGCATAGGTGAATACAACCACTTTCCCACATTATTAGCAGTCTCTGCAAAACCGGAAGATTTACTTTCTTACTGCCAACACTTGGAAGTTCTTCATGTTGATTTTGCGGAGCGTTTCCAAGATATTTTATACATTAATATACCGAGTTGGGTTTTAGATCCTTTCGCAAACACAGATACTGAGAATCATAAATTTGGAAGAGGAACTCTTAGAACTCACGATTAACGAAATACTCAAAGTAAAATTCAAACATGGATACCAAGAGGTCTGGCTTCAAAAATCAATACCAGTTCTCTACCCTGGATTGTGGGCAATAGTACAGAAGTTTTTAATCGCATTTCCTTCGTCCTATATGGCTGAGCGTGGATTCAGTGCAGTAGCTAATTTACTGTCAAAGAAGAGGAACAGACTACACATCACTGAACGTGGCGATCTGCAATTGATGTTAACGAAATTGGAACCCGACATTAACAAATTGTTAACACTCCACCAACCTCAACCAACTCATTAATTTTTTTATTCATTATTAATTTTGTGTTTATCTCATTATTTTTTATTTCTTATTGATTCTGTGTTTATTTTTAAAATTTTAATAAACAATTTTATTGTACATTTGGTTGTCGTTTTATTAATTTCTGCTTTATTATTTTTAATAGATAAATAAACAGATAAATTAGGTACAGATAATATGCAACAATATTTTAATATTTCATATAAAATTAACTATTATGGACTAGGGGGCCGTTGAAATTTTTGTTCTCTTCTAAAGGGGGCGATGGTCCAGAAAAGGTTGGGAATCACTGTTCTAATGGCTTATTTTCATATTGATGATGATAAAGATTTGTATTAGTTGAATTCAGTTTAGTATATAAATGTTTTCATTCATACCTTTGTAATAAATTACCTTATTTTAGAATTATTGTTGCTAAATATTCTTTTGAACTCACGCTCAATTTCCATCCGTTAAATATACACATAACACTACTTTAGGTAGATTAATATAAATATGTGTTGAACTTAAAGAGATTCATTTGTGAATAAATATCCTAATATTTCGATCCCTGACTGGGGTCTCACCGCAATAAGTGGTTGCAGCTCTGTTGGAACTTTCTTCCTTTGTATTAGTGGGAACTAGATTTTGGGTAAGAGTATATAGGAAACAAAAACAAGTAGTAAAATGCGGACACAAAACTCCTCTAATCACAGTTTAAGAACCACTCAATTAAACTATTGATGAAGGTATATAGATAGGCATATCCCTCTTCCAATGAGGCCACATTTTTCCACCTTTCTCTCCTGCCAGGTAAAACACATGTTACGTGCTGCAATTGGTACCCCCATTCCGTTACTTGGCGAGGCACCAACTTGTGGATGCGACCGTTCTGTGGTTGCAGGGCATTGTCCACTGATCATTGCGAATACCTGCTTGATAACGTCTGACGTGTGTCGCTGGGAGCTTTACGCTTTTTTGATGTACCTGGAATCGCTTCCGAGAGTTCGTGTAAACCCTACTTTAACGCATGCCCTTTCGAAAAATGCTAAATCTTCAGACTTTGTATATGTTTATATTTTGTGACTCGTACTTGTGATATGTACCCTTCCCGAAACCTGCCGAAACTCGATGGCATATTGCGCGGTTCGTGCTCATTAAATGCCATGCGTATGATTATTGAGCCACATACAGCTTCACCAAATTTCGTCTTCAGTTGCACGTCAGCGAGGTACATTTGCATATGAAATCATCGCCATGAAACCTAATCAATCTCATCAGTGAAGTTAAAATTAGATTTTTCAACTTGGGAAAACCATTAGATATTGAATAGATATGTATCAATATAATGGATATTTGTAAGAATAAAGATGTAAAAATAATTCAATGAAATCTTCATTTTCATTTTAAGAGAAAATCTGTTTACTAAATATACATACTGTATTTGAAAGTTAAAGCATTCCATGTAGCTTTCTTTCTACAAAATATGGAAAGTGCCTTTTTTAGGCTTTCTACATACGGAATATTGTAAATGGGTAAAAGTGACGGTGATTTAATTCATAGAGGAATAGATGAATGATATGAAACTGAATAAAAGAAATTATAAAAATAACTTCCAATGTGTGCTTTAAAATTCAAAATTAAAAAAACCTCAAATCCATTGGCGAAGTCAATGTGATTTCAAAGAAGAGAGGATTTTATTTCTCTTCTATTTCTCTTCAGAAATTAATATAATTTGATTCAGTAACGTATTAATTTAATAATTGCTATTTTTCATTTCATAAAACTTTTTTATAGCATATTAATAAAGGTGATATTTTACACAATATTGAATCAAGTTTTGTTTTCTATTAATTTTCAACTGGTAACGTCCCCCAGGTTAACGAGTAATCGACAAAATGAAAACGTTTACAAATTTGTAGAAGGTCGTTCCGCCAACTTGTTGGAGCTGGTTTCTTTTCCAGCCAACTATATGTGAATTATATGCAGAAGGATACTTGTTTGTATCACGTCAGGATGTTGCTAGTCAGGTGGACGATAAAATAAAAACTCAGATATACTATTTATATACCAAGGTACATTTATAGTTCTATACGTAGCAATTGATATAGTGCACAGTTCGATATATACAAAAGCGGTGTCTCCACATCCAATACAGTCACTCAGTGCGAAGCAATCAGGCTGCACAGAGCCTCATCTGTCTCAACACTATGTATACGAAAATGGCTCAAACAAAGCCTCTGTCAATCGGCCTAACATACGGAAAATCTCGATGCCGGCAAGCAACTGTCTTTTTGCTCAAATTTTCTACAGTTCAAAAGAACCGCTGGATGTGATCACATAATGTTTCTTCGGAGACTTTAGGATATATTGGCCCATGGGACGCTGTTGCCTTGGACTATGCCAGCTTTCTGTTACAGTTCGGATGCACCGGGGCTTTCGCCAAACACATGTCTCATTTATTCACGCATCCCCCCAAACTGAATCTGCTCTAGTGCTCTGTTGCTAGGCAGAAAGAGCCCTACTGCCAAAATAGCGATCCTGGTTCGCTCCCTTTCCGTCCTAACTCACCGAATCCTTACAAAACTCTCCTTTCGACCTTTTTTTTTGTATGAGTAGAAAACAGTGGATGAAAATGCTTTTTATAGACTCTATCACTTCTCAGTTTATAGGTTGTTATTTGGAAGAAAACTCGTTTGAATGACTCTCAACTTGTGGAAATCAGACAAACTAATGATAAGTGTAAAGCATTGTAGAAAAAGAGATATTAAAAAGAGTCACATTTGCTCTTTGAAACTTTAGGTTAGTTCAATCTGCGGGGAGACAAAAATTAATTTTTATGCCAACTAAATGTTGGATTTGCACTGACTTCCAAAAATTAAAGACCAAACCTATGTTGTGCAAAAATTTAGTAATTAAGAAAAAATATTTAAAATTAAATTAAAATTTAAACTGCAGCATTTCTGTGCTTAGAAAAGTTTCCTATTTAATTCTTGAAATATATTAGTTTCTACCAGAAACAAGTAATGCTGGAAAAAATATTGTTTTTAAAAGTTTTTTTATTAAAAGTATTTATAATTTTTCGGCAAAAACTTCGAGATTATTAAAGCTTTTGTGACTAGGAATAATCATGCATTTAAAATTAGATTCCAATGATAGTTTAAAACGAACGAGAAAACTCGAAACACACAAAAAACTAACATAAATGAAATTTAATTTAGAAGTGAACTTTTCAGGCTGGACGAGTTTAAACCCCTTGTCACAAAAAGTTAAAAAAACAATATTTCCAGTTTGGTTTTGGTTTTACTAATTTTATTTGCTTATTTTTTTTCTTAATTGTGTTATTGTTTTTATTATTTGATTTCAATTCATTTCTAGACTAAATGCTTTACAAAGCTTTGGATTATAAATTTGTAAGAAATATCTGTTGAAGTTGAACTACATGGTGAATACAGATTATTATTATAAACTAAACTTTTTGGGACAGGAGGGTGGAAAGTGCATCCAGTTTCATTGCGAATGACGCTCTAACAATCGATGCTATCTTTTTGCTGATGGTACTTCTCACTCTGTCACAAAACTGTTTCCTCAAAGCCATTCTTTCTGCTCTTTATTTCTTCCCCTTCTTTCATTTCCTTTTCTCTGATTCAAATAAAGTCTTCTTTTGTGCTTTCTTTGAGCCGTCTTGAAGTAGTGTGGAAGATTTTGCCGTAATATGTTTATATTGAGGTGTCCGGTAGTAAAACCGAATTGCAGAGGCGACTGAAAGCTATCTGACGCTAAAATTTCAACGCGTCTAGAATGGAATTTTAGTTTCCTTGTGAATTTTCCAACTCAGAAGAATTGGCACTTTGAAAACAGATGACAGGTTTGTTTGACTAGTTTCGCAGAAGTCTCATAAGTATGCATACTGAATGTCTTGCACAGGAATTTCAACTAGGAGAAATAGTTCGCAATAGGATATTGGAAAAGGTATTTTGTAGAGTGTATAGTGAAGCTTGAAGTATAAAAAAACCCCTCAAGAGTGGACTTAATTCGTAAAGCTAAGTGTTCATGTTAGCATTAATAACGAGTTAATTAATTATTAAAGGCATTATTTTGTTAGGACATTTTAAAATACCACTTATGCATCTACTAAATGTTTCACAAAGAGCATTTTTAATTATATTTTATTTCAAGCCAAATCATAATTTTTAAATTATATTTTATAAAGTCTAAACGTGTATATAATTACTGAAATATTAACCATTAAAATAGATCATAATTTATTGCATTGTAAATTAATAAATTGAAAAAACTCTGAAAATTAAATATATAATTTTTTTTAACATTTAAACTTACTAAATTGGTCTCAGTTTTCCAGATTTTTGTGCAGAAATATTGAATAAACAGAATAGCCACACAACGCTTGGAAGATTAAACTGAGTATGATATAATAAGATAAATTACGAAATCTTTCGAACACTAAAAGGTTTCAATTTTCTGACCCAAACATTTTTCGTCACAACAATATTTATGAAAACTTTATGTACAATGTAATGGTGAAATTTTGGGCTTGTTATCTAGCAAATACTTCAGAAGTATTTAAATAAATAGACGAACGCATATCGCCTCTGCGAATATGAGAATCTAAGTTTGCAAAAAGTATGAAATTTTTCCTTTACCTACTGTTTCATTCTTTAAAAGTTTTGATTTCAGCTAGCGGATGAGAGAAAAAAATGCAAATAATGTTTTATTAGTAATTATACAACATAAAAATATTCGTCTTTTAATTCTTAAATGTAAAAAGTTGCATTTCCCACCCCCTCTCAGAAACGTGGGTAGATTATTGCTGTCAGTAGAAAGAGATTTTCGATGGCCTGATAGACAATAAATGGAAGATCATATATTACCGCTGTTGCTGATGATTTCAATAAAGGCTATATGTTGGTAGTCTGTTTAGAATACCCAGTTTGTCTCCACAACGAGCATAACGATTATCCACTAGCCCCTGAGAAACTTCAGATTAAAAACACTATGCTGTCACCATATTGCCAAGATCATGCTAATAATAACCTCGGTTTAGATACCAACCAATCAGCCATGAAACTAGTTCCTAATCTGTATTCTAAGGAAAATATGTCCCGCATTATCGGAATATCAAACATTATTTAGCCCTCGGCATGAAGCTGAAGAAAATTCGTCACGTTTTAGAATTCAAACAATCTTCCTGGCTAAATCATACATAGAATTTAATACAGGTCAGCGGAATAAAGCCAGAAACGTTTTCAAGAACGACTTATTCAAACTAATGAATAATGCTGTGTTTGGAAAAACGATTGAAAACCTGAGAAATCGGTGATCCTGATTTGAAAGTTACATTGGTTGGATCTCCAAGAGTAAATCTTTTATATCCTTTACCACTGTAAGTAAACATTCCAGAATTCTTTTACCACATTAAGATCTCTGTAAACTATTGGTGGTTTATAGCTGCAGCAGTCAGGTCCCACAACAAGATATGCAAATCCACAAGTTTCATGGTTTGCTGTGATAGTTGTGTGAGATTTTGTAGCGTCAGCCATAAAAGTGTCCACTTTCACTGAGAATGATTCAAAGTTGGCGTATATCACGAATTTCAGCCATTTCTATTCTTCAGTTGGAAATTCTACTCTGTGGAGGACCATTTATTGACAATAGGGAACATGATCCTTCAAGAGTCATTCATTTGTGAAACGGTGAAGGCAGTAATCACAATAGAAACTCATGCCGTTATGTTTGGTGAGAGGACTGATATTCTTAATAGAACTCTACTCATACTCTTAATAGAACAATAGTATTACTTTTCGCTATCTGATAACAGTAGGTTGATTAGCATGACCTTTAAATTTGAATTGTGTGATTTAGAGTGGAAACAACTCTTTCTCGTATCAAAAAACATTGACAGAAATGTTATTCAGGTTTTCGAATTTTGATATTTATTATTATAGGGGAAGTTGGATCAGATGTGTTAAATTTTCCTTCTAATGCATGTAGTTGCTAGGACGCTGTGAGTGTTCTGTAGCAGGATACAAATAGGCTAAAACAAACCAGACAAAGCATGTTTGGTCTGAATTACATACATTAACAATAGCACGCTTTTATATTAATAGATCTTGCGAGAGGGATATGTTTGCCAATATTCATTTCACCGTGGAGTACAACATTCAGTATCCAGCCACTGACAGGTCCTTCAAATTCTTCATATGAAGCCTTGATCTTCTTGCATACAGAATCTAATTCTATGCTTAGACTTAGGCTTTGCTGCTGTGTACTTAGGGACGATGTAGGAAGACTTGTGAAAAGTTACTTCGAAAACAGAGGTGAAAACAAAGTGCAGTATTCGAAAGCAGAAGGTGAAATGTTTTGCCTGAAACGCACTTGCACGACTAGGTAACATTTAATGCTAGCTTTCGAGGCCAGTTCTTCTTTCAGAAGAGTTAGGAGTGACTCCGCGAAGACTCGAGGAAAAAGGTGAGATCAACAGATGTTTCTTCAGTCGCCATCAGCTTATGCGTTGACAACGACTTTTTCATTTCTTCAGTGAACTGGCAGGGGTCTTAAGAGTCCAATTTTTGCTTCTTCTGTGGTGTCTCATCTTCAAAATGTATTCGTTTATTATTATGCAGCTTTCTTTGAGGCGGTAAAAGGCTGTCTTTTCTTCCAAACTCCATAGTACATTTTTCACATTTGTAGGTTTTTTTTGGAAGAGTGGGATAACACATGGCGTCGGATGTCATCTTTCCTTAAGAATATAGATTCATATTGAGAACACTTCCATCGTGATAACTTTTTTGACGAACGAGATTCGTTTGGAGCGTGAAAGTCTTCTTAAATATAGCACATGGATACATTATAAAACAGTGAACTGTGAAACAGCTGAGCGAAAAGTCCTTTGAAACAGCTGAAGAATTACACAGAAATCAGTGTCAAAGTCTGACAACAGAATGAAGATTCTGATTGATGAAAACGATATTTATACTAGAGGAAGAACTATCCCGCAGAAACTGAATTAAAAACAATACTATCCATAGGAAATAAAAAGAAAAAAAAGTATTCGCCGAATATGAAAGTACTGAAACTAAGGGTGAAAATTAAAATAAAACTAAAAATGTTTTTTTTTTTATATTTGTTCTAAAATACATCCTGACATGGTAGGTGACGGAGGGGGGATACAGTGTGGATGATGACACGTATGGACACGTCTGTCTGATGGCGTCAAGACTGTTTACTTCTGATAGGTGACGTCATCCAACGTCTCGGAGAATAATTTCGAGATGGGTTGTTTACAAAGGTCAGGGGAAGTTGGAACCTTTTATATGGGGATAAAGAGTTTCCAAATTGTGTTGTAACACGTCATTTTTGATGCAATATGGAAGCAAAGGGGGGTGAAGGGGGATGGTTAATGTGGCTGATGACGTCATCCAAGATGACTGCCAAAGTTCATGAGGGATTAAATTAATAAGTGGACCCTTTGATAAGCGTTTTAATTATTTCATGGTTCTAATAAGGGGAGGCGAGCTTTTTCGATTACCAACGATTTTATAGGTTGGTCATTCAATATGTCCGCTAAGCAGAATTTTTTTAATAAGGTGGGAGGGAAATTTTATTAAGGGAGGATATTAATAAGGAGTTAGGACGAATGATTTCAACGTTTCATCCTCGAGAGTTTATGTGCAGGTGATGCGGTTTTCACCCTGCTGCCATATATGTCAATAATTACTCCCAATATAATTGAACATAATTTCATTAAAAATATTCCCATAAGGGAGTTGGGTTGTATTTTTCGATATTAGCAAAAGCGTTAAAGACAGAGAGAGCATTCTGACTTATATGGCCGACAATGATCCGCCACTGTCTTGAAACACGTGGGTGGCGGATCCCATAGGATTAACATTTATTCGCCACTGGCTTAGAACTCTCATTAACCTGCTGCTCATCGGTATATCAAAATTCCACCTTTGACCTAGAAAAACCCATCGCATCCATAATTGGGCTTAATGTCTGAAATCTATGACTGATCCCCCCCCCCCCCAGGTACCAATTTTTAGTCAACTAACATTGGTAGATCTATATTTGACATTTGATCCTTGAAGGATCCAGCACATCCCAAATTTTACTTTTATATGATCTACAACTTAAATATCACCAGAAACCAATTTTTAGCACTCTAGCACTGGTAGATATAAATTTGACCATGGACCTCGTAGTCCCCCTCCTCCAACCCGTACATGCAATTTTGGAACATTCTAAAACCCAAAATACCTGCAAACACAATTGTCACGCTTCTGCCACTCATAGATTAAGGGTTGACCTCTATCTGAATTTGAAGGACATGTCGGAGGTCGTATTCCGGATTTTTTCGGATATCGTCGACCTGAAAATATCTCCTATTTAAAATTTTTCAGAGCTCTACCATTTCTGTTTCATAGTTAGAATTCGTCAGCCATCAGCGGTCCTCAGTCAGCACTCAGTCAATCATTTTTAAGCGTACATATATTACAGGAGAAGAAGTAATGAAAACAAAAATCTCAAAATCTTTACTTGTATAGATCATATTAATATTGAATTAGTCAAAAATTTATTAGCTGACTCAGTAATTTTTAAGAGTGAAATTGCAGATAATTACAGTATTATCTGCAATTTGATAATTACAGTATTATCTGCAATGATAGGTCAAAAATTGAATAAAAATTGTTGTTTTGACAACTATGAATTTAAAAAAACAAAACATTGGTTGTACAACCACTGTAATATAAATAAATCAATTTCACAAAACAAATTGAGATTTGGAACAATATTGTTGCGGATTACAAAAATGGATAGCCACTGAGCGTGAGTATTAAAAGCTATATTTCAAAACCAAATTCAATACAAGGTAAATTGTTACAAAGGAAATATGGATGAAGTATCTTATTAACAAATCAACTATTAACATGCACAAGTCTTCAATCTTCCTGCGTAGAGCACGCAATATCAGCTCTGTGTATTTTACTAAATACTACCTTTTACTTGATTTACCAGGTCACCCGAAGATCTTCACTCGTAAACCAATTCTCGTCCTGTGCTAATAACTTTTCACACACTAGCCGAACAAAAAGACAGTCCGTGCAGACATTCGAAGTTAGCCATAAAAGTTCTCACTTTTATACTTCCGCGTATACACAACACATCAAGTTACTTCTTGATACTTAACGATAAAAGATCCCACTTTTATCCTTCCGCGTATACACAACACATCAAGTTACTTCTTGATACTTACGCGCACTGTCTCAGAACAGCTCACCGTCCATTTTCGAACTCTCCGACCGTTACAACACAACGACCGTTACAATACAAAACGACCGTTAACGCTCCACTCTTCTTCTCCAAATTCTCCCAACGTTCTTATTCGTTGGCTGAAACTTTGCTTTCGGTTGCCAGATTCTTCTGTCGTAACACTGCCCCCTTCCTAGGTATTGTTCGTCCCGAACAATTCTGGATTCCAAAGTTTCTTCAGTTCTTCGATGAAACGGGGCCAAACGATCCACGTGAACCACCTTGCACTTTGTAGCTGGACGTCGACGAATGCGATATACCACGTCTGTGTCAAAATGAAAGCGAATCTCATTATGACGTAGATTTCTTTTCTGACTGAAGCCTCGTCCACAAACATAATACGTGTAAGGCCTATAGCCCTTGTGAACACGTTTATGTCTCTGCAGGGAGAAGAATCGACTAAGAGTTTTCGTGCAAAACCTGTAAAAAGTTTTCTTCTTTGTCGAAAGTTTTCTTCTTTGGATTTTTACTTCTATCAACAGTAACAAGGAATGAAAGTCATTAGTGACATAAAATCTAGGGAGGAGTTTCATCCTCCAGTCTGACCCTTTTGTCAGTTGACTTTCACTTAATTCAGAACTGTCGTGATGAACCTTCAGCCATATTTCACCTGATTCAATTTGATCCCCAAGGTGCTTCACAAATATAATATCAGCTCCATAATTCTTTTTAGCGCTTCGGTCCATCTCCTCCTTCCATACTCTTGCTAGAACTGCAGCTTCTAATCCGACAACCTTACCTGTTTCTTCTGTATAAGTGAAATCAGTGATGTGTCGGGCTGCTAGCAATATTTTTTCTGTTTTACCTTCACATAGCCAGCTTGCAACATCTTCAGATACTCCTTGTTCTATTAACATGTTACGAACTTGTTCAAAGCATTGCAGTTATGCAGAACCTTGCGGACACGTGATGCTTCATCTACCCTATTATCCACAATGTTCACCAAACGCAGAAGTTCTCCTCCTAACTCTTCGACGAGCTCTTGCAGTTCCAAGGATCCGTTACCAAGGAAACACTGAACAGCTTCCATCACTTCCAGAGAGTTGTCAACAGAGTTTTCAAGAGGTGAATCCATGTTGCTGATAACAGCTGAACAACTCAAACTCTTCATTCCACGAGCCTGTGATGCTGCAACCATTTTCTTAACTAAATCAACAGCAACATCTTCTGTACTGATGAGATCAATAGCTCCTTTTCCGAATTCAACATCATAAACCAAAGCACACACTCCTTCAGCCAGCTTTTTGGACACAATTGAGCATATCATTAGAGGAACGCTATCTATGGTAGCCATCAGATCCTTGCAGCGGTAAATCTCCTTATCTGTTGGCACCAGCTCCTCTGTCTGTCCTACGATGCAGCATCCGACGTCTTCCATCATCTGCTCGATTTTATCTTTAGTGCAGTCGACTGTGAAGCCAGGGATGGATTCCAATTTATACAGAGTATCTCCCGTCAATTGGAGAGCACGACCGGAGATCATAGGGACCTTGAGACCTAAAGCAGCAAGTGCAGGAGCCAAGACAAGACTCACTTTGTCGCCGACACCTCCTGTACCGTATTTATCTACCATCCGATGGCGCCACTCGGGTCTCCAGCAAAACACATGACCCGAGGAGGTCATAGTTGCCGTTTCTTCGGAATTCACTTTCTTGGAGCTCTCATTGTAATTAGCCAGGGAAACATCAGTCATGATTGCCAAATTGTTCATTCTGGAGATCAGCGACGAGTTTTGTAACATGATATTGTCCACTTTAGAGCTCTTGTAGTCGTGATAAAACTTTTCTATATCCTTATAATCTAAATGGTTATAATGTCCAAATCTGCACATTGACTGTTCAGAAAAGAAATTCAGCGTGGCTACGTTGAAATTATCTGAGGGATTCACTTCTCTCTGATCGTAACTCTGAGGCTTAGTTTCATCCAGAAAGTTAGTCTTTGAAGTACTGTCTCTGCCTGAAGCTCCTCTACTAGCATCACCTGTTACGCTTCTAAGCCATTCTTCGGAATTCTTCTTTCTTAAATCCCCACTTTCTATAAACGATTCAAGTGTGGCTATATGTTTCGGAAAAATCTCTCCGACTTCCCCAGTAACGTCGAATGGCACTTTGTATCTATGATGAATGGACGCCTCTTCTTTACTCGGACCACTCTGCGAAACGTAAACTCTGTTTCGTTCCCCCTCATTACCACTCGTTACTCTGCCTTTGCGATAATTGTCCATGACGCATTTTGCTGACGGCGAGGAATAGAATACCTTTCGTGTGGATCTCTCTTCAGATCGTGCCAGACTTGTATACCTAGGTATTTTGAAGTGCAAAGCGTACTGTATAGTCTCACAGCACTCTGATTGTTCTTCACAGTTCCTAGACATGTCACCAGCGACATAGACACTCTGCCATGCATCACCAGTAGTTGCGTGGTCAAAGGCATTATCTGTGCTATCTCTACGATTCTCGATTTCCAGAAGCAGATCCACATTTTTATATGTGTTGCCTTTCTCTTTTTCTTTTCCATGTTTACAATCTAACTTAACACTATCAAGATCATCTTTTTCACTGACAAATTCAACATTTAAACTATTGCATTGTCTATTGAGTTCGGTTTTATGATCCTTGAAGTGATCAATAATCTTACCAACTTGAGAAGCCACTTCAGCTCTCATCTCAGTATTTTGTGCGGCCAGGTCACCTATTTTATTTCTCAACTCATTATTTTGTGCGGCCATTTCGGCTTTCAAATCATCTTTTTGAGAAACTATCTCAGTTCTTAACTCATTATTTTGTGCGGCCATTTCGGCTTTCAAATCATCTTTTTGAGAAACTATCTCAGTTCTCAACTCATTATTTTGTGCGGCCATTTCGCTATTTTGACTTTTAATGTCATTCATCTGTGTAGCCATATCAGTCATCTGCGTAGCCATATCGGCTTTCAAGTCATTTATCAACTTTACTAATTCATCCATACTTCTAGTTAACGGCATTCAATAAATTAATCCCACTCCTGACACCAAATGTTGCGGATTACAAAAATGGATAGCCACTGAGCGTGAGTATTAAAAGCTATATTTCAAAACCAAATTCAATACAAGGTAAATTGTTACAAAGGAAATATGGATGAAGTATCTTATTAACAAATCAACTATTAACATGCACAAGTCTTCAATCTTCCTGCGTAGAGCACGCAATATCAGCTCTGTGTATTTTACTAAATACTACCTTTTACTTGATTTACCAGGTCACCCGAAGATCTTCACTCGTAAACCAATTCTCGTCCTGTGCTAATAACTTTTCACACACTAGCCGAACAAAAAGACAGTCCGTGCAGACATTCGAAGTTAGCCATAAAAGTTCTCACTTTTATACTTCCGCGTATACACAACACATCAAGTTACTTCTTGATACTTAACGATAAAAGATCCCACTTTTATCCTTCCGCGTATACACAACACATCAAGTTACTTCTTGATACTTACGCGCACTGTCTCAGAACAGCTCACCGTCCATTTTCGAACTCTCCGACCGTTACAACACAACGACCGTTACAATACAAAACGACCGTTAACGCTCCACTCTTCTTCTCCAAATTCTCCCAACGTTCTTATTCGTTGGCTGAAACTTTGCTTTCGGTTGCCAGATTCTTCTGTCGTAACAATATGATGAATGAATTAGAAACATATATCATTACATAGTATATTTAAAATACTTATAACAAAATTTTATATAGGAATAAAATAAATCTAAATTACGAAAATTTGGTTAAATTTCGAGACTGAAAATATTTTAGAAATAATTGAAAAAAGAGATAAGAATATATTAAGTTATTAACAATGTTAAAAATATATTATATAAAACAATTGTAAAATAATAAGAAATACAGTTATTACCCAAATTAGAAAGCAAAAACAAACTTATTATAAAATCAAACTACTACTGAAAAAATGATATGAGAAAAACATGGGAACTAATTTATGAAATAGTTGATGGTAAAAAGAAAATTCCGATTAATGATACTATAATTAATACGCTTACTATTTTTAGTTGTATTTGGATATTAATTAACTGAGAGTGAATTCAAAATAAATAAACAAGCTATAAATGAACTAATTTAATAGATAAAAAATTTACTTGTACAAGAAGTATGATAATTTAAATAATTGAACTAAATATTCTTATGACTATGATATTCTACTGACAAATGCTAATAGAACATTCGAATATCATTTATACGACATTCATATTAACAAGTTTTAAGAGTCGAACAATCTTAATTGAGTACATAGCACATTATGAAATAAGTATCTACTTAGTACATTATCAAATATTCAGCGACATGTGTCATAAATCAGTTATTAGTAACAACTATTTTACTTTGTTTTCAAGAGCACAGAATATATTTTTATTTATTGTAACATGACTTTACATCTTATTTATAACACGCGTACCTTCGGTTCTGTAGTAAGCACAATTTGTATGAAGGAACACCACCGTATTAGAAATGGATCTTCTATGTAAGGCCACAACACCTGTTCTTGAACACATTCAAATCACTATTTTATACTGACTGGAAAAGATATCTCCGTCAAGACACGCACAATAGTAATTTTAGAACGATATCTAAGCTGACTAATCGCGCACATCACCAATTCAACTTTTTGCTTCTCTTCAATTCTCCATACTAACCACCGAAGAATATCCTTTTCTTTTTAAGTTGAATCAACGTTCGAAGTGGTTAGTGATGTAATTCGCACTCCGAGCTATATCTCGAATGTCACTGGTACCACAGTCACGTCTTCATTGTTGCACGTGCTCCCTCCATTACAATAATATTGTCCAAAAGAGGAGAGATAAAATAGCTAATGAATATAATAACACATATAGTTCAATAGCTAAAAATATTAGAGATATAAACAACGAAAGAGACCTTAGTTATATTTCATCAGTTAAATTTGTAAACTAAAACTCTATATATATTCCAGAAATAACTGTTACACAAACTAATGAACTTATTAGTTCAATGGATAAAAATAACTCTTCAGGATAAGATAATATCGATATCAGACATATTAAGGGAAATAAAGATATATTATCTTCAGTAATATCAAAAATAATAGCTACAGGAAATACACTGTATAATGTAAAATTGCAATTTTAAGACCCAATAAGTAAAGGTGGTACAAAAACCAAATTTTACTAATTACAGAATTACAGACCTATATCAATTCTTATTTTTGCAAAAATTTCTGAAAAATATTTTATAATATTGTTTTTGAATTTTTTACAAACCCATAACATACTAAATAGAAACCAATTTGGTTGTCAAAAAGAAAAGAAAAATATAATTCAACTTTCATCAAAATTTGCAGAGAGTTATTCAATCATTGAACAAAGGAGAAAACATATTGCTGGTGGATCATCTAACAATATGATATAATAGGTATATTTTTAGATATTTGAAAGATTATGATACAATAGATATTTGATGTAATTAAAAATTAGAAAATAATGGGATTCAAGCTGTTTTAATAAATTGATTTAAGAATTATGTACTTAACAGATATACTATCACTAAAACAGATAATTCTTATATTTCAAAGAAATTAGTTTCAGTGAAAATTCCATAAGGCTCTATTCTAGGTCCTTTGCTTTTTTTAATACACTGACGGAAACTGAAAAAAGAACACCCAGAAGGAATTCCTTTATAAACGTCATATTATAATATTTAATAGTTAACGGTAGCAGAAAACGTGATCCAAGATTGAAAGTCATTGGGTGAAATAATTACGTCACTGAGGGGGACAACAGGCAAATGTATGCATCGTGTATTCAAGGAAAAGGGCGTGAAAAAAGAAGTTATTCGTCTTGTGTCATGTTGTTCAGTGCTCTTTGAAGAAGCTACCATCCCTCAACGACGCTGGCGCGCAACATTTGTTCAGTTAGCAGAATTTTAGCAAGGTCGTATAGTGGGTCTTCGAGAAGCAGGTTGGTCTTTTCGTCAAATTGCACACCGTGTTGGTCGAGAGGTATAGGCAGTGGTACGATGGTGGAGTCGATGGTCAGAAGACATTCGCACACTCGCAAGACATGATTCTGGGCAACACAGAGTCATGGAAGAGCGAGAGAATCGGCGTATCAGGAGGGAGGTGGTGGCAGAGCAGATCGCTACGGCGTCACAAACTCTGTAGTGCAAAGGGTGTCTACCAGAACGATATGCAATCGTCTTTTGTAAACAAGACTATGGGTACACATGGACGCCGCTGACACGGTTACTAATGTCACCTCATCACTGTGAGCACGTTTGCAGTGGTGTCAAGAACGAGTTCATTGGAAGGAAGAATCACAGTCTGTGATCTTCAGTGATGGAAACCGATTCTGCTTTGGAGCGTCTGATGGTCGTTTACGCGACCAAAAACGACTAGGTGAGCGGCTTCTTCCATGTGCATCCGCCAGCAACACACAGTACCCACGCTGGGCATCATGATGTGGGGAGCGATTAGTTATCATTCTCGTACGTGTCTGGTGTTTGTACAGGGTACACTGAATAGCATTATGTATGTCAGCGACATCGTACAGCCGGTTATTCTGCCATATTTGGGTGTAATCCCAAATGCGATATTCCAGCAGGATAACGCCCGCCCACACTCGGCCCGGGCAACTCAACACGCTCTCCAGGCAGTGCACCAACTCCTTTGGCCAGTAGTGCTCTCCGGACTTGTCTCCAATCGAGCATGTCTGGGACTGGATCAGACAATGTCTTTTCTGCGGACTGCGGAAGGCAACGACCATCGCTGAATTACGCGTCTAAGTTGAAAGCGCATAGAGTGGTATTCCCAATCGTGATATCCAGCATTTGTATGACAGATTGCATAGCAGATTGGAAGCTTGTATTGCTGCTCGAGGAGGTTCAACACCTTATTAAAATGTGCCTTCTGTAAAAGGTAATACTCATTAAAAGGTAAAATAAACATTGACCATGAAACTTCACGCGTGAGATCGCTGTCCTTTCTCAACCAGTTGTTTCTACTAAATAAATCAAATAGATAACACTTCAATTGTTAATGGTGTTCTTTTTTCAATTTCCGCCAGTGTACATATAAATGAGCTATAGCTTTTAAATTTTAAAAGCAATATTTTCTTATATGCAGATGATATTTTAATAATGAATGAAAAAAATATATTATAATAATATTACACGATGGCTAAAACATAATAAAATCTTAGATAAATATAGAAGGAAAATTGTCATTAACCAGGTGGGATCTGAACACATACTTCCTGGTAACATGTCAGGTACTCTGACCGCTGAGCTATCGGCCGCCGAACAATCATCCTCTATTAGTGCTTAAGCATTAAATTCATTCAATTCATATACAAGGACCAGAATCTTCAATTACAGTAAACTACATTTCCAATGACTAATTCTATGATATAATGCTTAAAGCCACAAATAGAGGATAATTGTTCTGTGGCCGGTAGCTCAGAGTTCAGAGCATCTGACATGTTATCAGGAGGTCGTGGGTTCAGATCCCACCCGGCTAATGACAATTTTTTTCTCTATATTTACCAACATATTACTACCAGCCACATTAAATCCACTAATATATATGTATAATGCAGATGATACATCAGGTGTATATCTATGAGAACCTGATTTCAACAATAATAATATCTATTTAAATAATAAAAAACAAGAGGGTTTAACAGCCCTAAACTTTCTCTAATAAAAGCGGATTTAACTAACTAAGCTGATGATAAAACATTCTGAAGAGTTAAATCAAATAATTATTTTTTAATTAAAACACATAAAACACATAAATATATTGTCCTGAAAAAAATTTTTACTAATGATTATGGTTGTAATTGTTATAAACTTGAACGTGCAAATTGCATAAAATATCTTAGCATATATATTGATTAATATTTTAGACGAAATATGCATATCTCTAAAATATGGGAATATCTCAGAGTTTCTGCTTTAAAAATTCAAAGATTAAGATAATATTTAATACTAAAACATGCATTTTATTCTATAAATCTGTATGCGAATCAATTATATCTTATGATATAACCATTCATGGTACAACCAACATAACAAATAAAAGGAAAATTAAAAATCTTTAATAGATAATAGCCAAAATAATAATATTTACAGGATCCATCCATAATAAATACACAGATTAACTGTAGAAATAGACTTCAATAATTATTACAAACATATGAAAAAAAAAACATCTGCCTCGTGGTTTAACGGTAGAGAACTCTGACATGTATGTAGAAAGCTGCGGGTACAATTCCCGCGTGGCAGCGATAAGTTTTTTCAGATGTTTGTAATACTTACAAAATATTTTCAATACTATGTGTTTAAGAGACACATTATATCACTTGAACTTGTTATCATAGAGAAACGCATATATTTATAATGTAATCTAATATAATCTTATAACATTATTATTATAACATGTTTAAAAAAATATATCATTGTATAAAATACAAGAATAGAATTTAAAACTATTGTAAACTTCCTAAATTTAAAAACAATTTTGGAAGATATATCAGTGAGTATAAATTACCACACACTTTTAATTTAATTGCAAAATAAATTATAAACGCAACAGGTGTAATAGGTTTAAAGATTTTAAATATTATCATGAATAAAATTATATAACTTCATTAAATTTTGGAGAAAAAAATGTAAAAAAAATAAGATAAGCATATATGCTAATCTAATTTTGTATTTTATTTTTTCATAAAATTGACAATTGAAATAGCCATGTATATGCATATTATTAATGTATTATTCAATAACCTACAGATATGATATTTAGCTTTGTGAGTCCTATGTATTTTGTATTGTATTATCGTATATGTTCTTATGGATGAATAATCTTTAGAATAACAGTTTACGTATTTTCCTTTCTTTAAGGGAAAGATAGAGATAAATGGTTTATAGCGTATGATACTCCTCACATCGCAAGCTTTTATTTGACACATAACTCATTAAGATCGCGACCGAGATAGGAAGGTAAATGGTGGGAAAATCGTTTTGACAAATCCATAAAGTGAGTCACCGAGAAGCAGGCAAATGAGAAGCAAAAACCAATAAGAAGACGTTTAAAAAGCAAGTAAAACATTTTATCATTTGGAGCTTTTCCGAAAGCACAAAGAAGACTTTTTTTTCGCTATTTTTGAATGTTTTTATTGCACAGACAGTCTGAGATATTTCTTTGTTCATAAATATCAATATGTCTAATAACGTTCTCCATTTTCTTAAGGAAAAAGATTTCTTTATTTGCGTTTCATAGTACTTGCCTTTAACTCTCGAATATTTCCACGTGTTGTTGAAATAATTCAGTATTGTAATTTGGGACATTTGACTGCATGTCAATAAGGGAAGCTTTTTGCAAAGAATATAGGTTTTCTAAACAGTTAGAATTATTGTTTGTTAGGACCTTTGTGCTTGGGACAGCGTGTAACCCACTGCCCTGTTGCCAGAGGGCAAAGGTTAGTTCCGTCGGTAGCGTACCAGGTTCGAGTCCCAACTGTATCAGGGTTTATATTTATCTCTGCTAAAGCTGCCCTCGTTGAGAAAGGGGAAACCTTGGGCTTGGAGTGGCAGTCGTCCGTCAGATGGAACATTAAACCTCTGACACAGAGACAGTTGACACACACTGTTGCAGGAGAGATATGGAATGCTTCCATCTGTCTGCTAATAGCTGTCTAATGGATCTCCCTTCCCCAACTTCTCTCGGTTTTTTAGTTATTTGCGACCTGGGCATTTAGCGCACTGTGTGCAAAAATCTGATGCTCAGAGGTAACAATATGTTGAGAAGAATGTGATAAATAAATGTTGAATGACGAGGTAGAAAAATTGATATAAAAGAAAACAGAAAAAAATATAATTACGAGCTCGATTTGTTTTACCTCTGAGCCTCACTTTTGTGCACACAATATGACTAAACAGCCAGGTCACAATAATACCAATGGGTCAGAGGTTGGGAAAGCGTTTACACTAGACAGGAGAAAAATGGAAGCCTTCCCTCAAAGCTACCCTGCGCTTTCTTCAATGCGCGCAGAGTATGGCTTTTCTTCACATGGTGCCACAGCTTTACGCCCCATCCGACATATGACGACCTTTCCAAGCCCATCGGTGTTTCCATTCTCACCGAGGACAAGACGTGAATTGATGGGAAAAATTCTCATCGGAGGCTTAGTTGGTATTCGAACCTGGGACAGGCAAATTACGAACATGATGTTCTGCCACCCCAAGCTTAAAAGTCCCAGGTAATTCTTTTATTATCTGTGAAAAATTGCAGAAATTATAAATGAGGGAAGAGGTACATTTCTCACGCGTTACACATTTAGCTCCTCTCTTAAGCTCCACAATTCAATGTGACCTACTTTTACAATAGTTTAAAGACCACTGGATTTGAAATAAAAGTGCGTCGTTCTATTATCATACTTATGACTAATCGCTTACGTACTTTACTCTAATTAGTGTCATGACAGCGTAACATTATAGTTCATTGTAGCTATCATTAAATTTAAACGAGAAAAGTCACTTAAAGTTAGTGGCCATTATGCTCCTTTCTGGGCACGCTAGGAAATGAGTATGAAATTTAATCACGTTAATAACGAATAAAGAAATAATTGTGCGTTAATTGCATAACGTAAACAAATCATTAGCATACTAAGTAATAGTGACTTTAACGACGAAACACATTAAAATTATTTTTATCTGAATTATCAAAAGAAAAGTGCGACGTTTGCAAATTAACGATTAATGCTTGGTTTATTTTTTTTAATAATTTATTTTAATCAACTGTGTAGTTGGAATAATATTTTTTCCACTACGTTTCAATGAGGTTTTTGGATTTTATCGTCATATCGCCATATTTTTCAGCTTTTATCATCATATTATGCTTCAACTGGGTAGTTGTACCTCTGAGTGCCACACTTTTTTTTTACATAGTGGGCTAATGGAGCTAACGGGTTAATGGACGGGTTACAAAAATTCCAATGCTCGGAGAAAGTTGGGAAAGGGGAACTTCTAGAGAGCTAATAAGAGACAGATGGAAACCTCTCGTTAAAGACATAAAATGTGTTTTTTAAAGTGCGGAGGATGTAACTTTCCTATGAGCGGAGGTTTTCTAAGCCCACTGGTATCCACTTTCACACTAAGGCTCCTAGCTAACGGTGCTACAGAAGGGTTGTATGCGTTTAATTTTTCAAGCTGAAAAAGAGTCCAAGGACCCCATAGGATAAAAGAAGGACTGGGAAAAGAACACACTGGAGAGTTGTCAAGAGACAGATGGAAAAACCTGTGTCAATGCCATCCAGCATGTTCTTCAGCATTCATAGGTTACGTTTCTCCAGCATTCATAGGTTACATTTCTCCAGCACACGTGACGCCGACTTATGATGGCGGCAACCTTTCCAAGTCCATTAGTGTCCCCTTTCTAACTGATCGCAGGGTGGAAATTAACGGAAATAAGTTTCAACGTTGGCACAGTTGCGACTCGAACCAGGAAATGCTGCTATAGTGATTAGAACGTTCTATTTTGAATCTAATTTATAATTCATTGAAAACGCTCTTATATTACTAAATTATTATTTATTAAAAGCGATACAGCGGAAGAGAATTGAGTGAACCACCCTATAGTATAAGATTTCTATATCTGTTCTGTGAAAATAGCAATGACGAAGAGAAAATTCCTACAGTTAAGTCCAAACATTTTATTATACAGTAGTGTGGGACATGTGAATAAAGAATAAATGATACGAAGCGGTAATAGTGTCGGTGGCGGGGTGGAGTGGATAACGTACATTAATTTGCCCGACACTACATCAATTTTTCTTCGCGGAACGCAATTGAAAAAACCATAGACCTAATACAAGGTTGTTGGCGTAAGATCTCTCAGACACCAACCAGAGCTATAAAAGAGGTTTCTATGAAACTGTAAAAAATATTTAATTAAAAACATTTCATTTAAAATTTATTTTAAAATTATTTAAAAATAAATAATAAACTGTGTCAATAATTTCGTAATAGTCGAATGTATATCATAAGTCCCGTAAGACACTCCAAATTTATTTTACCTTCCATTCAGGTTTAGGAGTATGCCCGAAAACAGTTCCCGTTTGTGATGTGCAAAAGTTGCATCGAGGTGAGTTTTACGTTTGCACTTTTTATGAATTTTCACAAGATTCTTTTAAACTAAACTTTATGAAAAATAAAAGACAACTGGACCATTTCACAGTGGAGAACGTCGAATGCAAAATCAATTCTGAAGTTACCAGGATGTAATTAATCTGGAAATTATCAAGTTCGTGTTAAATATAAAACTATGATCGAACATAATCAATCAATCAGTTTTGTTTCGTCATCATATACAATTTACAATACAGAAGATATGAGTGAACCCAAAAGCCACATGGTTTGTCCGGGTCACTAAAGAAAATTAATAATCAAAATCAATAATACTTATTAGAAAGACACAAACAAAATATGCTATTTTTCCGAAATGTGTGCAATAAATATTTACATTACATTATGTTCTTCAACGTATGTGCTACATCTTCCAAAGAAAAAAGAAAGCTCTTTAAATTACATTTGAACATATTAAAATTGCTTTTCCATTTCTTATTTCAAAAGGCAACTGATTGAAGATTATAGGTGTGATATATGAATAATGCTTATGGGCAATTTTTTTGTTGGTAAAAGGAACTGTATATTTTAGTTCTTTCTCTCTGAAGCTAAATAAATCAAGCTGAATTTGAAACTTAAACCAATTCTGCTTTAAAATATCACATTCTAAAAATAAATACATGTCTAATAGGTAGAATATTCAGCATACAGTAACGACAAATTACTTACCATATCAGTGTTATGTTTTGCAATAAATTTAATAGGTTGGTTTTGCAGAGAAGCCAGAGGTTTTAAAACCGACACAACAAATTATACTGTATTGAAATGCTGCAACATAAAAAGAAGGTTTAAGACAACAGAGAGTAATATTAAATGAATGAACAGGGGAAAAAAAGATTGCGGAGAATCCAGACAAAGGGCAAAGATGGGGAGTGGGAATAGGGGTGAGGATATATTGTTGGGCAAATGTTTCAATATTCTAATAGGAGTGGAGCAATGTATAGTTTTTGAATTTTGTATTAGAATTTAAAGAAGTGATATCGTTCGGTAGAGAGTTCCGAGTTGAGGTTGCTTGAAAGGCAAAAGAAAATCTTGGGAGTAGAAAACATTTTTTTATGAGAGTGAAGGATGTGGCGATGTCGTAATCGAATCAAGAGTGTGAGAATCGAATGAAGGGGTTGGGTTGTTTTACCTCTGAACGGCACTTTTTTTTGCACACCATGGGCTAAATGGCCAGGTCACATTGACCCCGAAGGCTCAGAGAAGGTTGGGGGAGGGAACCCACTGGAACAGATGTTGGGAGACAGATGGTAGCCTCCCGTCAAGGCCATCCAGCGTGTTCTTTAACGTGTACAGGGTATGGCTCTCCCGCACACGGGGCCACGGCTTAACGTCCCATCCGACGGACGGCGGCCTTTCCAAGCCCATCGGTGTCCCCTATTGACCGTGGGTAGGGCGGGGAATTTTGCGGAGATAAATCTCAACGCTGACCCAGCTGGGACTCGAACCTGGAACTACAGATTACGAGCCTGGCGCGCTACCGACTGAGCCACCCCCGCCCCCGAATGAAGGGGATGAGACGTGTTATAATATCGTGAATAAGGGCCCAGGTTTCTTCTAGATTTAAGAGTGGGAATTTGGTAGTTGGAACGAATATCAGTAAGTGTTAGAGATTCTCATTTTTTAAATAGATTTTTCTAATGATTTTGAGAGCTTCATTTTGAACTTTTTCTAAGTTAAAAGAGTTCTTTTTATTAATACAGTAGACTTCCTCTTATCCGGCCCTTACGAGAACGGACCCCTGACCGGATGAATGAAAGCCCGGTTAATTGTGTCGAAAACAAATAAAAACGGCAAATGACAAAAATACTAACTGTACTGTATTTTAATTAATAATTTGTTGTACAATATTAACAATTTACTCACACTCACTTGAAAAAGTCCGTGATTTTCTTTTGTTTCTTTGAACTTAATACTTTTTAACTGCAAAGTCTTGCCATTTTTAAATAAACATCACATCAATCGCAGATGAGGCCTGTTGTGTTCAATGTATCTTACTGCATCATCAAAAGCTTCTTTTCCTCTAATATGGCTAACTTTCCCTTCTTCCTCTTTTTTCCTTTTCATCTTCATTCTCCGCTTCTTCTCCGTTCCCTTCTTGGCAGACTGCATTGATAATTTCGTCATCATTCAGTGTTTCATTTTCCAACTGTTCATCACATTTTAACCATTTTTAAATGTCATCTTCTTCAAGTGTGTCACATCCAGGCAGTAGTTTAAAGTCATTAAGCAGCGAAATATTGTCATTATCCGTCACATCTTCGGCAGGCGCAGGCTCATTCGATACTTTCGTGTTGTTGTCTTTGATACTTTCTACACAGTTTTCAACTTCGGGACAAAGCTTTCTCCATGATTTCACAAACGCTGTACGAGGCATTTCTTCAAAAGTATCTTGCTAACATGTAGATCACATCCTTGATATTTATTGTTTTCAAAGCATTTAAAAGTCCTATTCTGTCATTTTCGGTTCGCTGTTCCTTCTGTTTTCTTCTGAAAGAAGCTTTCTCCTGTATCGCCTTTTTAAACTTACAAGCACGCTTTGATCCATTGGTTGCACTAAAGATGTTACATTTGGTGGCAAAAACATGGCTTTATGTTGTCAGAAATGAATTCGCTTGGGTGTGTTGGGAACACTGACGAAAATGAGTAGGGCCTTTACAGGCATTTTAAGACTTGTGAAGTGTTTTTTACTTTTGGAACAAAATCTGTAAAGAGCCACTCTTTAAACAAATACGAGTCTATCCAAGCAGATTTTTGAACTTTGTAATAAACTGGCAGAACAGTTAAATTTGAATGCTTGAATGCTCGAGGTTTTGCTGATTTCCCAATTAAAAAAAGAAGAAGTTTGTGCGTACCTGCAGCATTTGTACACACAGCCACAGTGATTCTTTCTTTGTTTGTTTTAAATGCTGATGCTGAGGCTTCTTGCGATATCACAAACGTTTTCGTTGGAAGAAGTTTAAAATTTAAACCAGTCTCATCTACATTGTAGATTTATTCCCGCGCAAAGGCCTTCTTCAATAAGCACTAAAAGTTTTTCTGAAAATTCCTTTGCTTCTAAAGGATCAGCTGACAATCTCACCACCAACAACAAGGTAATGAACACTATGCAGTTTTTCCAGCGAGAAAGCCATCCCTCGCTTGCTCAGAAATCTCCCCCATTATCGATTTTAGAATGAAGAATTAATGCTTTTTCTTTCAAGAATGGCCCACTGATTGACGTTCCAATTCCTAGCTCTTGCATGAACAATAACCAAAGTGCATCATCGACAATTTCATTTTTTCGGATTTTAAGAAAGCATAGAGAAGAATGAGTTTTTTCAGACTCCACTTGAGTGCAAAAATCTTGTAAATATTTTCTATTCCTTCTCCAGTCATTTACCGTGCTTTTACCAACACCTAGTTCATCACAAATATAATTTACTGGATCACCTTTGTCAATACGTTCTAACGATTTTAATTTCATTTCCATCGTAACGATATTATGCTTACGTTTGCACCCACTCATTTTGTACCACACAATAATTAATAGATCACAACACACACTCCTGTATACGCACAGTACGCTGTACATTGTAATATTCACAAACAGGAACTGAAGCAAATATGTACAGTCGTCCAAAAAATACCCGAACACTATGGTTGATTACAGAATTCAGAAAAAAATATCTGGTAACGAATATTTTAGAAATTAGTGATTTGGCAACCTTCGTGCACAGTACATGAAATACATACAGTACACGAAGGTTGCCAGATCACTAATTTCTAAAACAATCGTTGCCAGATTTTTTTTAATTCTGTAATCAATCATAGTGTTCGGATATTTTTTGCGCGACTGTACTGTACTATAAACAAAACACGCGGAGACTTATTCCCGCTTCTTTGAAGTCCGGTTAAAGCGGAGGCAGGTTGAGCCGAGACCGGATAAGAGAGAGTCTACTGTACCAAAAAAAGTGGATACCACAACCGTTTTTACTTTGCTGTCTAATTACTTCGACATTAAATGTTTCCCTCACATATAATGCAAGTTCTCTTCCTGTCACAAACTAGATATGTCGATGTGGAATAGGTTATATCCTTGGAGTTCAAAAAGATCATTTGGAAGGGAGATATTGCCCCATGTCTCTATAGGAGCAATTACATCAAATTTTAAAATATCAGAACTCAGTAAATAGAAGAGTTTAGATTTAAGAGCACGAATATTGAGAGGGCAAAGGTTTAACCAATAGTGATCATAGGGAAGAGACATATCTGAGAGAATTGGATATAAGATAAGAAGAAATTTTTTGTTAGCGGTAAATAGGGACATTAAGTTATAAAAATATACAAATTAAAAACGAATATAGAATAATAAAAATAGATAAATAAAATGATTAATTAATTTCTGTTAGACTAAGGAGTTTCTAAAAGTCGTAAAAGTACTTACCAGGAGAGTTTTTGCTTTAAAAACGACAAAATATGTGCAGTTTAGCAACAATAGAAGTTGCGAGAGACAGAATTGTGTAAAGTGCGTTACAGATCACAATATATATATATAAACATGGGTAATATATATATATAAATATTCAAATGCACAAAGAAAATTTTTTAAACTAATTTTAGAGTCATTTATTTCATTCTTTGATTTAATAAAGCGCTTGTTACCGTTTTTCATTTTTACCACTATTGATCCATCTTGAGTCCAAACACTGCACTGATCAAATTTCTCAATAGCCGAATGAAGCACTTTAAGTCTTTTTGATGTTAGATCTCCACGAATAGTGATTCCAACGCCTTTAAGTTTACTTTTAGCACGGAACACAGTATTTCGTTTCTGATACGAACAGAATTTTACAATGATCGGTCGGGGCTTGCAGTTCCGACTAATCCCCACTCGATGACTGCGGTCAATGTCATTTATGGAAATGTCAATGTTTAAGTTTTCATTGAAATTTTAATGGTAAGGTCATCAGTAGGCATATCTACTTCTTCCACTCCAAAAATTCTGATAGAATTTCAGCGTTGATACTGTTCGTAAATTCTGATAGAGTTTCTGCGTTGATACCGTTCAAGTTCATTGCACTTCAAAGAAATCTCAGAACGTAGTTGATTTATTGCTGCAACTTTCTCTTTTAGCTGATCTCTTAGCTCATGTATGGACTCCGTAGAAAACTCAACAGTTCTTTTTATTTCTTGCAGAACAGCAGAAGTAACTGCTTCTGTGAGTAATGAGACAATCGTTCGAATAGTCTTGGGATTTGAAGACAGTTTCAACCCATTTAGAGACTGACGCCTACAGATCATCGTCCGAAAGCGACAAACTAGCGCTAAGGCAGGGGGTGACCTTGGAGGGCTGCTTCTACCCATTGGCGAGCTTGATGCTTTGCTAGCGAGGTTGCATTCTTGTTTTTAGGCACCATGATCTTAAAAATAAATGCGAGGAAATAAGATTAGAGTACAATACCTGAAGTGTTTCAAAGAGAGGCACAAAATTTATGAAGAAGGAACAGTTTTCGAAGACACTAAGAACGCCTACAAAATTTAAAACACTAAGGAGTTCAAACGCCCAAATGGTACATTACCTCTTTGCGGTTATGCAATCTTTAATATTTCCATTTATTTTGAAAATTTTCGTTTTCCTTATTTTTAATTTTAATTACTATGGGGTATTGATCCGTAATTGACATTTTATATACTACAGCTTTTACAAAATTCTATTATTAATTTTAACTAGTACATGGTCCAAACCAGACTGGGTATTAGGACCTCTCTGGTCCTAATACCCAGTATTCACCATCGATTCATATCCATACGTAGCAGTTAGATTCAGGTATTCATTTGCAAGGCTAGAAGTTGTTGCTGAGAAATCTACATATATACTGAACGGACAAATTATTTTATACACCCCGATAACGATGTGAAAGCAGAAATATCGAGTCTAATCACGTGGTACGCTGCTATTTGCAATACCTATAAATAGAGCACGTTTCTATGTATTGGAAACAAGAATGGCATCTAAATATCAATACCTCAAAAACTTTTTTATTTCCATTTTTTAAACGACGAAATTAAAATCCAAAATTTGCTTTAAAAATCGATTCAATTTAAATTCAGCAAGTTTCACAAGGTAAAATTCTTGAAATATATTTAGACTCTAAATTAACATGGAATCATCATTTAGACAACTATATCATTCTGGCTTAAAACTTTTAAATTATCTAAATTTTTTGCATTCAAAAACGAAGGAACTTTACAATATTATTTTATAACTTTATTCAAAAATTTAATACGAGCTAAACTTGAATATGGACTGGAATTTATTGCAGGATTCCTAAATCACAAATTAAAAAAACTTAACTCAATTCAAAATAGATGCATAAAAATTGCTCTTGGACTTACTGTTTCTTGCCCTACATTATCGTTAGTAGCAGAAACAGCAATTCCACCTTTTCAGATTCGACAAAAAGTACTTTAATTAAAATACTATTTAAAATTACATTACACACTCCCTCAACATCCTTTTTAATTAAAATTTAAATTTAATCCATATTATAAAATACTAAAAAAAGATTTACTTATATTTAATTGTTTTAAATTATTTTCTAAAAAAATATAAGAGGGGATATTCCTGATATATTACCGGATTGGAATTTTGCTTATTCGAATATAATCTTAGAAAACCCACAATTAAACTCAAAAAATAATACTTCACCAGAAGTGGCACATACTTTATTTCAATCATACTGTTTTGAAACCTTTACTAATTTTTTCAAAATCTATACAGACGGATCAGTTATTTAAGAAACTGGATCTGCCACGGCAGCAATTTATATCCCTCAACATAATTATTCTAAATCTTACAAACTTCCATTTAAAACACCTATTATTCAAGAAGAAAGTTTTGTTATTCTTGAAGCTTTTAATAGGATTTTTCAAATCTTAAAAATGAAAAAATCGTGATTTTTGTGGACTCCACCCTTGCTCAAGAATTTCTTTATTGTGAATACAACTTTTACATATCTCAAACTTTAAAATTAAACTAAGATAACTGTCAAATTAAAAATAACTGTTTTACCATTCAATGGTTTCCAAGTCATGTCAGTATCATCGAAAATGTCTTCGTCGCTACATTGGCAAAAAACGCACATTTATTAACCGATATTTATGATAACTATAAATATTTTAGAAATGCTAAATTTTGAAATAGAAAATCTAGAATTCAAAATTATTGAACGATATTTCGAAACCCATGCTCTAATGTATAACAATTTTAGGTTTTCAATTGCTAAAAATATTTAAACAGTAAAAAACCTACCATTTTCCAGAAAACAATTAAAAATTTTATACAGACTTAGAACAGATTCTGCAATGTTAAACCAAATTCTAAACCACTCTAAAATTCTCAACCACTCCCAATTGTACATACTCTAATGCTAAAGAATCAATTCATCATATTTTGCTAAACTGTAATAGATATAATACACAAAGGCAAAATATTTTTAATCTCATAGAGGAAAAGAGGATTACTGAATTTTGCACGAACCCAATTTTATTTGGATCACCTAAAGATCATAACCAGAATATAGAATTTTTTCCCTCCTTTTCGATTTTACCCTCATAACACCTCTTTGGAATAAAATATTTTTTTTAAATAAATAAAGTTCAAGTTAAAATTAAAAATATATAAAAAATAAAGTGTAATTATAAAAAGTAAAAGAAAATAGGGATTAACTAAATTAAAAAATTAAAAAAAAATTAAAAATTAAAAAAAAAGAATATTAATTAAAAAATATTATTAATAAATATTACATTTCAAAACAAAACAATTTAACTTTAAATATATTTTTTTCCTTTTTCCTCTACAATATTATTGAGAAAGCCTGAAAAAGGACATCTGAAATCGTGGTAACGTAGCGTCAAAAATATAGCATTGGACACCAGTCACGGAAAAGTGATCATGGGTAAAGGCAGCGACCTGATAGTGGGTACGAGGAAGTCTGGTTGTTTAATTACCACACTGTTTACTTATTGTTTGTTATTGTTTGACTATTCGGATTTCCACATCAGGGTTGGGTTGGGTTGTTTTACCTCTGAGCGGCACTTTTTTTGCACACCATGGGCTAAATGGCCAGGTCACATGGACCCCGACGGCTCAGAGAAGGTTGGGGGAGGGACCCACTGGAACAGCTGTTGGGAGACAGATGGTAGGCTCCCGTCAAGGCCATCCAGCGTGTTCTTTAACGTGCACAGGGTATGGCTCTCCCGCACACGGGGCCACGGCTTAACGTCCCATCCGACGGACGGCGGCCTTTCCAAGCCCATCGGTGTCCCCTACTCATCGTGGACAGGGCGAGGAATTTTGCGGAGATAAATCTCAACGCTGACCCAGCTGGGACTCGAACCTGGGAACTACAGATTACGAGCCTGGCGCGCTACCGACTGAGCCACCCCCGCCCCTCCACATCAGGCCGTCACGTGTGTATACCAAGACTATATCAATTACGACAAAACTTCCAACCAGTGAGAGAAATGTGGACGCTAACGTGCAATTTCTCTCGAGATTAGCGCAGACTGTCCGGCATTTCTACTAGGAATCGCACGGCTATTGTGGAGCACATAATGTCGGAATTGAATGAGGGTGTTCCACAAGTTTATGCACAAATACTATCCGTCGTACCACGGAAAAAAGTACCTGACAGTCGACGCCCACATCCAGGAGCGTCGACTGTCAGGTTCCAGCCCCCCCCCCCCCCCCCACACACACAAAATAACTCGGAGATGGCAAAATTCGAAGCGACTTCTTAAAATCTAGGTGAGGTGTGAAAATTTGTAATCTTATTTTTTGCAAAATTAAGGGGAGTTAGCAAAATCTAGACAACTTGGCAAAATTCATGGTAGCTGTCAAAATCGAGGCAACGTGGCAAATCTAGGACAGTTGGGAAAATGGAGACGACAAATTCTGGAACAGTTGGCAAAATTCGAAGCCACTTAGTAAAATACAGGTGAGTTGGCGAAATCTTGGGGAGTTGGCAAAATTCTGAGTGACGTAGCAAAATCGTTGGGAGTTGACAAAATTCGGAATGGCTTTGCAAAATCGTGGGGAATGGCAAAATTCAGGTGAGATGTAAAAATTGGGATTTCTTTTTCTGTAAAATTATGGCGAGTTGGCAAAATGTAGAAGAGTTGGGGAACCTTGGGGAGTTGGCAAAATTCGGAGTGACTTGGTAAAATCTTGGGGAGTTGGCAAAATTCAGAATGACTTCGCAAAATCGTGAAGAGTTGGCAAAATTCAGGTGAGATGTAAAAATTGGAATTTTTTTCTCTAAAATTACAGAGAGTTGGCAAAATGTAGGACAGTTGGTAAATCTTGACAAAATTCTGAGTGACTTTGCAAAAATCAGGTGAGATGTAAAAATAGTTTTCTTTTTCGATAAAATTATGGGGAGTTGGCAAAATTGTGGAAACCGCAAAATCTAGGGGCAGTTGTCAAAATTCGGAGTGATTTGGCAAAATCTTGGGGAGTTGGCTATATTCGGAGTGAGTTGGCAAAATCGTGGGACGTTGGAAAAATTCGGAGTGACTTGGTATAATCTTGGGGAGCTGGCAAAATTCAATGACTTGGAAAAATCTTGGGAGTTGAAATTCGGAGTGACATTGAAAAAATCGGGTGAGATGTAAAATTTTGGATTTTTTTCTGTAGTATTGTGGCGAGTTGGCAAAATCGAGAAAACTCGGCAAAATCTAGGGGAGTTGGCAAAATTCGAAGCTACTTGGTAAAATACAGGGGAGTTGTGAAAATTGTGCCTTTCTTGTGCAATTAAGGAGAGTTGATAAAATTCGAAGTGACTTGGCAAATTCAGGGAAGATGTAAAAATTGCGATTTTTTCTGTAAAGTTACGGCAAGTTGGCAAAATCTAGGATAGTTGGGAAATTCGAATCCACTGGGTAAAATATAGGCGAGTTGTGAAAATTGGGATTAGTTTTGTGAAATTAAGAAGAGTTGGACAAATCGGGTAACTTAGCAAAATGTAGTCGCAGTTGGCAAAATTCGAATACTCTTGACAAAATTAAAATCCACTCGGTAAAATACGGGCGAGTTGTGATAATTGTGATTGGGTTTGTGAAATTAAGGGAGTTGACAAAAATCGAGAAAATTTGGCAAAATTTTGGGGAGTTTGAAAAATTTGCAGTGACTTTGCAAATTTAGGAGAGATATAAAAATTGGGATTATTTTTGTGAAATTAATGAGAGGTGACAAAATCGAGGCAACTTGGAAAATTCTAGGGGAGTTGGCAAAATTGGAAACCATTTGGTAAAAGGCAGGTGAGTTGTGAAAATTTGAAACCATTTGGTAAAAGGCAGGTGAGTTGTGAAAATTGGAAACCATTTGGTAAAAAGCAGGTGAGTTGTGAAAATTGGGATTGATTTTATGAAGTTAAGGAGGGTTGGCAAAATTGAGAACTCTTGGGAAAACCTTGGGAAGTTGGCAAAATTCGAATCCACTTTAAAATACAGGCGAGTTGTGAAAATTGGAATTAGTTTTGTGAAATTAAAGTGAGTTGGCTACATCGAGATAATTTGGCAAAATCTTGGGGAGTTTGAAAAATTTGAAGTGACTTGGCAAAATCAGGAGAGAGATATAAAGAATTGGATTGGTTTTGTGAAATTAAGGAGAGTTGGCTAAATGAAAGGGAGTTGGGAAAATTCCCACTGACTTTTGATACAATTCAGGCGAGATGTAAATATTGAGATTATTTCTGTGAAATTATGGCTGCTTGTCAAAATTCGAAGTTACATGGTAAAATGCAGGATAGTTGGGAAAATTACTTCCCCCACCCCCACCCCCCATACGGAGCGAAAATCTAGGTGCGAACCTGACAGACATTATTTTCTCAGTTGGCAAAATTTGATTTTCGAGTTGGAAAATTTTCGATTCCTACCCCCGTACCATAGTCCTTTGCTACGCCCCTGTCGACATTCTATCCCCTTGTTGACTGCAAGGCACCGAAAGGCTGAAGTTTGCAAAGGCCTATCGCAACTGGAGTATGGAAAACTGGAAGCACGTCATCTGGATTGACGAATCATAGTTTCAATTCTACGACGCCCATGGGAGGGTGCATGTGTGGCGTAAACCACATGAAGCAATGGATCCAGCTTGCCAAGTTGAGGTCATACAGGCAGGTGGAGGCGGTGTAACAGTTTGGGATGCGTTAACGTGCACCTCCTTGGGACCCCTCGTACCCCTCGAGACCTCCATCACCGGCACAAGTTATGTGAACACTTTCGTCGACAATCTACACTCCCACCTGCAATTGTAGATGGTCTACGATTGCAGGTGGCGATTGCAGGTAGGCGATGATTCAACACCTCATTGAATCCTTACCAAGATGTCTGGCTATTGTTGAGAAAGCAAAAGGTAGAGCAACATGTTATTAGGTAGGTATATATAATACCTTTTCCATTCAGTTTATATCACGTGTAATAATAATATTTCTTGTGTTTAACCCCTGCAGAATATGTTCTAGTTCATTCATAAAATCACATGGTGAATAACATTGGGAACGATGAATTGCAAATACTGATATTTCATGTAATGAAAGCGCTATATGTAGTATACTGTTTATACCAGCCTTATTATATTTTCTGCAATTACAACATGTTGTATAGCCTTTAATCTGATAAAGATCAATCTCATTTTCCTTATTCCTTATCTCTATCAATATCGTAGAATCAAATTTATGGATTATAGGTTTTAAAAATAATTCCAGAGTAGCTAACAAAATTGGATCTTAAACTTCTAATATTTATTACGTTCAACGAGATATTTAGCAAAATTATAAGCATATTAAGTGTTTCATTTTTTATTTAGAAATCAAAAATGGGTCGAAGTAAAAGTATTGCTGAAATTCGGAAACTGATAAATTTATTAAAGCAGCTACGTAGAACCAGTTATAGCAACAGAAAAGTGCTTGGAGTTAAATATGCGTTCACGATGTGTTCATGGGGATGCATTATCGTTCTGCAGTAGCAATTACTGTCGTGAAATTGGATTTTAACATTGCAGAATTCTTGACATTAATTGAAATATTCCCATTTTCTACGTAGTCGAGGTGGCAGCGCAAAGCTTTACTAACGTCAATGTAATGGGCATATTTTGGTAACTATCGGACGAAATTCGTAATTACGTATAGATAAAATGGTCGTGATTGGCATTCTTATCCTTCAAATATATATACGTCTAATAATGACAACTTAAGATAATGGCAAAGTAGTTTGCACAGTAGCCGCTTCGCTACTGCGGACAAAAGGGAAGACTTCGCATTGAGGCAACATGTGTGAGATGACCATGTCTAATTGTTTAACTAATGTAGGCACAAACTGCTTTGATTTGTCCATTTTAACTTACATACTGGACTAATATTCGCGAATAGAGTTACGAACAATGTGTCTTAAGGGTGCATAAAGGCTAAAGGAAACGGGGTAGACCTAGAATGAGATGGATGAATAATGTGAAAGAGGATTTTATTACCATTGTCATGGAGTGGTTAAATGCTTCAACTGTTGCTCAGAAGAGAGACCAGTTTGACGAAATAAACTGCATAATTTCATTGAACCTTTGTAGCTTTAGGTCTTTAATATTTTCTGTGTGTACGTATTATTAGGGGCGGGGTTGGCTCAGTCGGTAGCGTACCAGGCTCGTAATCTGTAGTTCCCAGGTTCGAGCCCCAACTGGGTCAGGGTGAAGATTTATCTCCGCAAAACTCCTGCCCTGCCCACAATCAGTAGGAGATACCACTGCGCTTGGAAAGGCCGCCGTTTGTGGGATGGTACGTTAAGCCGTGGCACCGTGTGCGGGAGAGCCTTACACTGTGCACGTTAGAGAACATGCTGGATGGCCTTGATGTTAGGCTGCCATCTGTCTCCCAAAAGCTATTCCAGTGGTTCCCTCTTACAACCTTCTCTGAGCCTTTGGGGTCCTTGTCACCTGGCCATTTGTCCCATTGTGTGCAAAAAGTGCCACTCAGAGGTAAAACAACCCAATCCAACAACATATTATTTATTTATATGCATCACTCACCTGCCACAAAGCTTTTAAGGTAGTAAAATTATAAACAGTAGTATAATATTAAAACTTAACAGTAAATTTCACATTTATACATATTTTATAAACTAAATTATATATGCTTCAGGTTGAAGATTTCGATGAAATCTGTGATTGGCTGAGAGAACTAAAATATCTCTCGGTTGTAATGCAAAATTTAAATCATAACTACATCGGACGATAAAGCTACGTTTCAATCAAAAATCAAGTATGATTACATATTGTGGCAAGAAAGTAATGAGACTGAAATAAAATAGAATATACAGTACGGGTATCATTTTACGTAATAATGCGGTTAGGTAAAGGAGTCGGCCTCCTTTGAGCAGCATATTGTGCAGAGAGAAACTCGGTTGGTTTGGTTATGTTGCTCGTATGAATAATTATCGATTAGTGAATGGAGTTATGAACTGTGTGCCTAAAAGCCTCAGAAAGAGGGGAGACCTAGGATGCAGTGGGCAGATAATGTAAAACAGGGCCTTGTTAGAATTGGTGTGCAGTGGTCAAAGGTAGCAGATGTAGCTCAGGACAGATATGCTTGGAAAACTAAATTGCATAGTCTGGTTGGACTTCCGTAGCCCATATCTACATGAGGATGAGGATGATCATTTCACTAGAGGCCGCTATAAACGTACCGAAGGGTAATCTTGGCAGTCCCATTAACCATTAACCATAACCCATGGTTATGGTTAATGTGACTGCCATACGACACAACAACGACCATTACGTTGTTGTGTCGTATGGACGGGCTTTGTGCATTGTGCATTATTGCGCTGTCAGAAACACCAATGTAACAACAAAAATTGTTACATTGATGTCAACATAAAGATATTGATGCAACAATGTCAACATAAAGTTTTGTGTAAAGCTAGAGAAAAGCGCAACTGAAACACATGAAATGTTAAGAACAGCTTATGGGAATGATATTTTTTTCAGAGCACGAACATTTCGATGGTTTTAGTGTTTTCAAGAGGGTAGATATATGGAAGATAACTTTCGCAGTGGACAACAGAAAACGACTCCAATCCACAACTGATGGAGAGAACACACAATTTACTTGCAAGAGACCGTCGATTGACATTCGAAATGATAAATTATGCCAAGTGAATATAATGGGAATGAGGAATCGCTATGGTCCTTAAATTACTACAGACTTGGGTTTCCACGACAAAGTGCCTGTTCATACAGCAATCAGCATAAGGATATTTTCGGCTAAAGAAAAGGTTGCAGTACTCAGTCACCATCAGAATTTAGATTGAAAGATCCCGATCTGATATAGTCGATGACATTGAGAAGAATGTTAAGTGGAACTGAATCCATCAGAGCAGACAAGTTTTCTGATACTTTCCAAAGTTTGAGTGCTGTCATACCTATACCTGGTACATCGGGTACCATTTTCAAGGAATAGTTAATAAATATGCAATCCTGTGCCTCGCTGTTTTTATTATATTTTAGTGTCATACCTTTCTTGCCGCCTGTATATGTATGTGTGTGCCTTGAACCACCAAAATTAAGAAATTTTTTTCTAAAGAAAAAAAATTTACAACTGTTTAAAACTTTATTCTTGATTATTTTTGATGAAAAGTTAAAATAGATCAATAAGTCTGCCTAATACAACGCTATTGGCGTGAGAGTCTAGTGTTACTCAAGCACAGTGGATAATTGCTATTTTTTAGTTTATTCTCACCCTTAAACCAAGCAATATCCACTACATTATTTTAATGTTTTCGACATCTTCTGACCCGGAAAGAAAAAGGAAACTTATTCTCCTTAGTGGAAATAATACGAAAGTTTTAATAGCCTAGCATACATTTCTAACTTCCAAAACCTCTGATTATCAGAAAGCGAACTTCATAGATATATTAGTTTATTAATTGCGAAAATGGAATTAAACTAAATGCAATCAGGACCGGATTTAGTGGGGGGTAGGCGAGCAAGGAGGACATGTTCCCACTCCCTCTTTAAAAATGCTTTAACAGGAATGGAAGCGAAAAATATACACATATCACAATATCACACATTTATTTTTCAAGAAATTTGAAAAGACTACAAATTGCAAGGGTGGAACGGTTACAACAAATATTTCATTTTTTAACTGTGTACTTGATCGCTTCCCTTCCCCTTCCCCTAGCTTCCTTTGATGTTTTCTGCATCAATGCTGAATACGACGGACGTATAAATTGTAGACATAAAAGTGAAACATTAATGAAATACTCCATTTCACACCCAAAATCAGTGTCTGGTTAATTCCACACTTATTTTGAGTCCAACGTTCCTTATTTCTAGAATCTCAGTAATGTTTATCCTTCTATTAGAATATTGAATAACAAATATTGCCTCTTAAATTCTTCAGAACATCAGCTGTTACTTTATGGTCTCGTATTCATCGCCTATTTTTTTTCATTTAAAGTGCATCAGTAAACAGAAGCTCAGTCACCTCGGCGAAGATAATCTCTGCCATATATTTCAAAAGTACTTCGTCGCTCACGCCTTTCATCGTATGCAAAGTGTTATCCAATTCGTATACGATACCAATAAAGTTCCCGGGAATATTCCACAGTAAAATGCAAATTGATAGATGTAACCTCAGGAAGAGAGAGGAAAAAATAAAAAGGGTCTTACACCGTCTCCGCAAGCAAGTACCTCCCATTCACTCCAAAAGCAGCATAGAAACCAGAAATTGCTTCACTCCCAAAAACGTTTTCTTTTGAGTAACGATGGCGCATTGGTCCCGGCGCATAGCAGCTGATACATGGGGCACGTAATCACATCTATCACTACATGAATCAGTGAACCAACTCGGCTGGCGGCTCTCGACCATTTGTAGCCTTCGTCTTGAAAAATGGTCTTCTAGAGCTCGCCCTCACATACCTGCTTGCAGTAACATTTTTCTTTGATAACATTTTCCCTTCTAACTTTGATCGTACACGTGAAACTGTGCCTTTCTGATCTTAATTCCAAACAGCTAGAATCCTGACAGTTGAAAAATTGTTTGGTCTATATTTGGGAAGAAATATCGCAATTAATTAATTTCTTTCCTCTTTTATTGCTATTCGTGTGGGCAATAAAAAGCAGGTGATTAAGCCTTAAGAATCAATGAAGGAAAAGGAATCGAAAGAGTTTGATTCACTCTTTATAATACTGTAGTGAAAGCAATCAACTTTTCACTTAATCGTTCAATGCTCTAGTTTATTTCTGTGAGGTTCCTGAGGATATTTTTAGTAAGATCCATTGATTCATTATTCTTTGGCGTATAAATGTTCATGTGCAGCATTTTAGAATTCAGCAATGTACCCAAGGGGTTGGGAGTAATAACCTCCATGGCTTGATGGCTTGAAAAACTTATGTTTTCTAAGAAAGTCCCTGAAAAATCAAATATTCCGATATTAGTGTCAAACATGCCAAACACCGCTAATTTGGCTCAAACTCAATTTCCCGTTAGATATAAATTTTCTGTTAAAGTCAAGCATGTCAAACCCCCCTCCCCCATTACACTCAAACATGTCAATCTACCCATTAAAGTCAAATAATGTCAAAGCCTCATACAAATAATTAAAGTCAAATAAATAAATAATTAAAATGAAATATGTCAAAGCCTCATATTATTATATTCAAACATGTCAATTCTCTCATTAACGTCAAACATGCTAAACTGTTTGTTAGACTCAAATGTGTTAATTCCCCATTGAAATCAATATACCAAATCTTTATATTAGATTCAAACGTGTTAATCCCCTATTAAAGCAAATATGCCAAACCCTTACATTAGATTTAATCGTGTTAATCCCCCATTAAAGTCAAACATGCGATATCTCATTCAGACTGAAACATATCAATTCCTCTCTTAAAGTCAAACATGTCACATCCCCCTTATTAGACTCAACATGTCACTCCCCCAATTAAAGTCAATATTTCAAAACTCTCTCATTAGATTCAAACATATCAATCCTCTCATTAAACTAAAACATGTGACCTCCCACTTCCACTGTTAGGGATAATATAGGCATAAACCGAAATGAAACCTCTGTGTCGCAGTAGTATCGCTTTGGCTCTCTGTGACTATAAATTCCGTGATCTGGGTTCAAGTCCCAAACTTGCATATTCCTTTGTTCTCTTATAACCTGCAAATAAGCTAATGATTTTGCGGATCTGATAACAAAATAAAATTTAAAATTATTTTGAATGCAGAGAGAATATGATTTAGAAAAAAAAATGAATGACCTTAGTTGAACCCCAATATTCGAAAATTATGTTGCGATAATTATGCAGTTGCTAAATCGCAACTGTCAAACAACCTGTAAACATCAAGTTTTGTGTAGAGTTAGAGAATAGGTAAAACAATAACCTAAAAAACTACATATATGCCTTTTCGTTAAAAATGTAAAAATTAAACTTAAATAGTTTTTAAGAAACAATTTTATGCATTATTTGTAATATAACCCCCTCATTAGACTCAAACGTGTCGTTTGACGTCATAAAATTTGACGAATATTATCGACCAACCTGGGTTAGTGGTTAACGTATCTGACTACTATTCCAGCAGGTATTTCCTGGTGTAAGTGGTTTTATGCTGTATTCCTTGTGTAAATATTTTTTTTATAGTTTACGAGAAATCAACACAAGTCAAAGCTTACAGGTTATCTCGGTCCTTTAAGAATTCTACTTTTGGACGTTAAGGACGTTAAATGCAAAATGGATCAACTCCTATATCTGGGTGATAGGTTGAGCAATCAAGTGTTGGTTTGAAGGTTGTACATAGTATTTTGAATTTCAGGTTGAAAGCTGAACAAAAACCAGTGACGCTTTTTCCCTTGGCGGAAGGAACAATGTTATAAGATATTTGCAGGCATATTAGGTGATGTATGGTGAACACTGTTTGAATAGGACATCCGTCGTATTTAGTGAGCGAGATTTCCCACAGCATTCCCTAGGAAAATCTTTTGAGGACCATTCTTGTCTATTCCTTTGAGGAACATCCTTGTCTCCTCAAAGGATTGGCTTTTCCTGTGTGGAATTAAAATTTCATAAACCCTATTTGCAAGTTTTCATCAGAGTCCTCAGTCGGAGCATAACAACTAACAGTCAAGTCTTTAATCATTGCTTCAAATTTAACTGTAAGAAATCGTTCATAAATGCAATCGTATACTAGAACAGCATTGCTGATGTTTCTTCTGATAGCATAACCGCACCCTGCAGATGCTTTCCATCCTCCCACCCTGAAAAGATAAATTTAAGATTAAGTGTCTGATCTTTGTCTGTCTTGTGGCATTCTGAAAGCCCATAATGTCTAATTTATAATCTCGAAATTGCACTGAGATGACGTCAAGAGAGTAATTCCTTTGTAGAGTGGTCACATTCCAGGTGATTGTGTAAATTAAATAATTAATAGTATTTATTAAGAAACTAGGTTTAGTAATAGAGGTATTGACAAAAATATCAAATCACCCCTAATCGTAGACATGCAGAAAAAATCCGTTCTTCGACCTCCAAATGCTTAAGCCGCCGATGCTGGTAGGAACTTCATCCATTAGATTTACAAGTGACCTTTTCAAGAACCAGAATTCAAAGGGAGACTGACTTTCCAGAAACATATTACTCTAGTGTAGGCTTGGAGGTGCCCCTAGAAGCAAAGTTTCAAATACCTTCCATGGCCTTTGAACGTGATTATCTACCAACTGATATAAGGTGTTCTGCACATCTGTTCCGTCTGGGGCTGTTAACCCACAAACAAACAAACAAAAATCAGCCGCAAATTACCCCGTAACAGGAGCTCACCGATACAGAATGTTCTGAATCCATAGTCATGTTCAAAGCCATTAGACAGCCCAGTGAGTATAAACGATCAACAAGACTGAAGTTTAGAATCCTCAGCAGAGTAGAAAATGATGTAAAAATGGTTTTAAAAATCCAGATTAATAGTACAAGTGCTCAGGAAGCATTTCCCTTCCAATAGAGAAAATCTGTTTAAAACATTCTAATGGCCCTGCACGGCGTAGGTTTAGGTGCTAAACCTGGCCAGTTCTGTGCATCATCGCAGGGGATTCAACAGCTCTCCTTCAAGTGTATGTTCAGCTGCAATTTACAGGCTTCTTTCTTTGGCCAGTAATTTCTTTATATATATATATGTCAATTTTATAGAATAGTGATTAAAAGGAGTGTAACTCATCATCTTCTGCTTCTAAAGATTCTAGTTTCAATAACTTCTAAATATTTAAAGAATATATTTGAAAATTGATATTTAAAAGGGTTTGGGTGAGATCTTCAATTTATTTCTTGTGATATATTTTTTTCAATCGCTTAATCAAATTGTTTTATTTTAATGCATTTCTGAATGCATTATCAATCTAACAACACAAAATTAGAAGCAGCAAACAATAAAGTTTTAAAATCAAAACGGAAACTTAGATTCAATTAAAATGTGAAAAAAAAAGAAACAAAAGAAAAATCATAATCATTGCATATTTGTTAACCAAGAGGCAAATATACCTAATCAAGTTAGGTCGGGGATGGCTCAGTCAGTAGACCGACAGGTTCGTAATCTGCAATTCCCAGATTCGAGTCCCGCCTGGGCGAGCATTTGTCTATTATTAAATCCCCTACTCATCACAGGTACAGTTAGAGAGTACATGACTGTGTATTACTAGCTTGTGAGTTGTTCCTGGTTCGAACTCGAATCTTCTGAGCCACTCTTTCAGAAGTATCTGTTAGAAAGTAAATTTTTGTTTGAAGTCATATCGACAAGTATAGATATGTAGTTCTAGATGTGTTATAGCTATGTATGGATAAATATGTTTGGATAAACGCGGAATATAATTTTAGTTCATGTCGCTTGCCTTCAAGAGGAAAAGTTGTGGGTGACATGTCTTAGGTATGGCTAACAGAATTCCTTGTATTCGTGAGTTAAATTTTCTATATTTTACAACCAAATAGGATTTAAGATAGCTAATAAGAGTATTTTTCCATAAAATCTTTCTTTTTAATCACGGAACTTTCTGGTTATGGAATAAAAGTTTCCCAATACTTTTGACAATGTACTGTATCTCCGATATCGATCCTTACAGAAATACCTGTGTCAATAAGACGAACACCCAGTGGCTACGTACAATGGAAGTAGCAGCTACTCAGTGATGATAATCATCACGTTTAGAACAAAATAATTTGAATGAAAGCACTGAATGTGCAATGAGGGCAATGTAGGTACAAAGAGACTAACGTCGAAACAAATACGATCGCAATTTCTACCATATTTATTTAAAATATTATTCTGATCTATATAAATAAATTTCTTTTAACAACTAATGCAAAAAATTGTAATAAAGACTGAAAGTTAAATATATGCATGTTTATAACTGAAGCGATTTGAAATAATATGAATTCTTATGCGACATCAACAGTAATTGCAAGAGTAAAATCTCACTGGTTCGCATCGATTGGATAGCAAGACCTGTCTTTGGCGAAAGCATACATTTTAAAATGTATTATGAGTATATACCGTATTTGCCGGCGTATAGGACGCACCGGCGTATAAGACGCACCCCCTTTTTTAGACACATTTTTAAGGGAAAAAGAAATTTACACATTATTTCATGAATTTCCATAAAGATTTACTATACTCATTTTAGAGTTATTTATGTATACAAAAAATGTAACTAAGGAACATTGTAGTTAGGTACCTTTTAATGTTCATCCTCAAAACCCAGAAATTCATCTCCAGAACTAAATGAAAAACCACTTGAAGCCTCTTTTTCAGAAACTGAGTCTTCGTAGAACAAATCATCCTCTGTGCCATCAAGTGAGTTACTCTTACCACATTTCTTAAATGACTTTACAACTGTCTCATGTTTCACAGCATTCCATGAAGTTTTGACCCATTCACAAATCTGCAAACTGCTAGGTCTCTTCCTTCTTCCTGATGGTGTCACTTCAAAATCTGTAGACTGCATTCAACTGTTCCATTTCTCCTTCATGAATCGTTTAAATGGTTTATTAATGCAGACATCTAAAGGTTGAAGCTGGTTCATTAGTCCACCTGGAATTACAGCTAACTGAGTTTTCAATTGGTTGATTTTATTTTTTACAGCTTCTGTTCTATGACTCCGAAACTGATCCCATACTAGCAAGGCATTCTTCTTTAACAGTCCACCAGGACGCCTAGACAACATATTGTCTATTAACAACTTCATCCCCCCTTCATCCATCCAGCCCTTAGGTTGAACGTGCACAAACACACCTTTAGGCAGTTTTTCCTTGGGCAAGGTTTTCCTTTTGAAAATCAAAAGAGGCGGCAATTTTGTTCCATTGGCACAATAAGACAACACGACTGTGTAGTGCGTTTTCTCATGTCCACAAGTTTTAACAATAACACTTCTTGCATCTTTGGAATCTACTGTTTTGTTTGAGGGTACATCGAACGTCAGTGGGACCTCATCCATGTTTCCTATTTGTGAAAGTTCAAAATTTCCACTTTTTCTTGCATTAATGACAATTTTATGAAACTCGATAATCTTGTCTTCATATTCTGTTGGCATCTTTTGTGCTATTTTTGTTTTAGTCCGCATACGTAAGTCATTTCTCTTCATGAATCTAGAACACCATGACGTAGATCCTGTAAAATCAGCGATGCCTCTGTTAGTAGCTATCACTCTTGCTTGTTGAATAGTCATTTTTGTGCAAACTGAAAATCCCGAGCTTCGGTGGACTAATAACCAAGTTTTTAATTCTTCTTCTAGTTCCGGCCATTTTGCAATTCCATGTCGCAGATTATGTTTACTACGCATAGCTTTTTTTAGGTCTTCTTCCTGTCTTCTCCAAGTTCTTATCATCTTTTCTGTTGGTGGTGATCCGAAATTCTTCTCTGCTGCCCTGTTTCCGTGTTCTTCAGCATACTCAATCACTCGTAGCTTGAATGCAATACCATAGTAGAATCTGCGTTGTTTTTGAGCCATGTTTCGCAGCAAAAACATGAGAAAACTTCTTAGATACTAAAAGTTTACGTTTTGGTTGCCTTGAGGCGTTGTAATCGGTAACGACGCGCCATGCTCGCGCTTTTCGAAAAAATATGCCGGTGAAATGTGATCACACATGCGCACATTGGATGAATCTCTTTTGTTGCGATCTTATGAAACCACGGCAATTCCCGGTTCCGCTTGTATAGCACTACCTGGTTATGAAAAGCCATGCTTATCAAGAGTCGGGGACAAGGAATACGCCCTATAGGCGCACCTCAACCCCAGCCTCACATGGCAGCAGTCCTATAGAAGGAAAGCTGACCACCGGAAGAAACCTTACTTTAATCTATTCCCCGGTTTGCAAATGTACAAGGATATATAGATCCAAGTTCGATCGGCACCCAGGGTGGAGACTCTTAGTAAGACCCAGACTTTTTTGAGGGCTCGTGCCTACAAGGCGGGCTCAGACCGTTCGGCAGAGCCATCGAACAGCCCACCCAGGGTTCCTGATAGGTGAGGTCTCCGACACCGTCACCATCCGACCGCCAATCAAGCCGGTCAGCAGCATCTTCGACCTCGGTTGGCCTTAGCCATGTCCAACCGGGGGACCAATCCGGTCGGTATAGCCTTCAGCCGAGTTGCTGGGCCCTAGGCCCCCCACCACGACAAGGTGGTCCCCTATCGGGGGGGGGGGGGGGGGGGGGCTCACATTGGATGAATCGTAACCTTGAGGTGTCAGTGGATCTGAACTCTATTTTACTGGAATGCTCCCTCTATCAGTAGTGAAACAAAAAATACATCACGCAACTTATTATTTTTACAGAACAAAAAAAAATATGGAAACGATTTATTTGAAACCACTCTTTCACAAAAGGACAAAATGCAAAAGAATACTTATATATGTATATTGATATAAACCAAAAGTTTTAGACTGAAATTTCAACTCATAATTTTGATTACCGGCGCATAAGACGCACCCCATATTTTAGGCGTATTTTGAGGGGAAAAAAGTGCGTCCTATACCCCGGGCAAATACGGTATATATTTTAAACACTATTCGTTATGTGTATGTGTCTTATATTTCGTACAGGGCAATATTATCCACTGTGGCTACGAAGATAATTGACGATATTTGTTTTCCTTTGTGTGTTAAAAACTGTAACTTCTTGAATAATTAATGCTCAAATAAATCGTTAAAGCCTATTACAAATCGTTTTGTTTTCTGAGGAAAATTATTTAAGAAAATTTTGAAAGTCTGTCTACCCACCAAAATCGATACAATCATTACGCATCCGCCAATGAGCCTACGAAACAGAAGTGTCTAAATCCTTCAAAGACCTCAATTAGACTGATTTCGTGTATGTGTTTGTATTTTGTATGGGAAACTAGGACAAGTCTGATAGGGCTTCTAGTTTGACTGTCTTTATGATATAAAATATGTGGACTCTCATGGTGGGATTTGTACCTCGTTTCAAGCAATATATGCATAATCGAAATCATCTCATAACGTTATAATTAACATTATTTTTTTTCGTAAAAGTAGTTATTTACGTAAAAGTAGCTATTATGTATGATACTTAATAGTTTCTCTGATTTTAGTTTGCAAAATGTGAGTCCGATCATTCTCAGAATTGTTAAGGGATTCTGTTGATTGAATGTTAATGGTTAATAATAAAGCTGCTTGTTGGTTAGAGAAATTCAAGTCTTAGAGATAGATGTAATCGTTGATGGAATAGCGTAGACTTAATATCAGTTGTAATGATGTTAAAGAAATCATTAATTTTGCATTGGAACTGATTTTAGCACTTTTTATTCATGGCAACAGATGATTTTCGCAGAAAATTAACTCCGAAAAATTAGGGCTAGCCTCATTAAATTCAAGTGAATTATTCGAGTTTTCGCTAATGTTTGGAAAGTTCGTACATTTTTTCCTGAGCACATCTTGTTTATCGTCTTTTCAATGATTAATTTTGATCGTGATCTTTTGTTTTTCTTTGTGGAGAAAAATAATATCAAATTACTTGTTTTAATGTCTCTTGCAATCTCAATTGAAATTATTGTATGCTACGCTTTCCCGCGTAATAACTATCGCTGTCTGGTTGAGTTCTTTTCAATCATTAGCATTAATAAATATCAGAATGACACTATGATGTATGATTGTGTAAAATATTAAAGTTCTGGAAATATATTTCACTTTGCCATTGCCTTTTTAATTGTTGCAGAAAGTATATGCTTCAGAGAACTGCTGGATGCGCCGCAGTATAGTTTAAAAATAATATTGCCTCCAGTGAATGGGCAATGTGAAACAAGACCTTATTAGAATTGACCTGTAGCGGCGAAGTGCAAAAACAGTGCCTCAGGATACACATACAGTATGTGGAGAACTAATTGCACTGTCTGGTTGATTCTCCGCACCCATGTCTGCTTGAGGATTATGTCAGAAATGATGAGGTTAGTCAGAAAGTTAAATTCCAGTTTGTTCCTGGCCAAACTAACAACCATCTGAGGCTATGCCATCATGGTATAGTAGTACCAAATAGTGTCATTAAGTCGCAGCAGTAAAAATTGTTGCATGTGCTATTAAGCTCACAGCCTGAGCGAACATGACGAAGGTACTGCACTTTCATATGAAGCTGAGAATGCAAGCTGAGCGATCTAAATAACTTATTCAGCTAATGAAAATTCTTCAAATTTCTTCCTAAGTATATCTGTGTCATACATATAAAATTTTTCACAGTGTGGCTGCCTTTCTCTATATATGTATTGTTCTATAATCTTATTCTAAAATTTTCAGTTTCTCAATTGTTTGTGGACAGTTGATGACAGAAATGTTGATGACAGAAATGTTTGTGGACAGAAACTAAACACCTCAGACACGTGTGATGTTAAATAAATAAATAATGAATGTGCGAGAAAGATTTCGTTTTCTGTGTCCACAAAAGACCCAACTGGTGGATATCCACCAATAGCTTGTAGTTAGGTACTGCTCAGATATCCTTCAATGCAACACGTGAGAAAATAGCGTCGTGATTTCGAAAATATTGTATGACTGCAGAGGATATCGCCAGAAATAGCCTGGATTGCTGTCAAAAGAAATGCTATGTTGCACGATAATGTCAGCCCCACACATTGCTTTTCGGATTTCCACTGAAGAGAAAAAAATTCCGAAGATGACGCTTTCTATCGGATGACGTCATCAAAGCGGAAATAACAGTGTCTTCAGCAGCAGGACGTATCCTTCTATCGGTAGGGCTTCGATAAACTGGTTGACCTGTACTACAATTGTCTCAACAAATATGTTACTAAGTGGATAAATAATGCACATATTTGAGAACATTCAGTGTAATGGCCTACCATACACAGAAATTAAATAGGGAACTTTACTTTCAGATTTACTTTCGTTTATACATATGTAACATTGCCTTTTGTTATCATTCGGTATTCTTGTGCTAGCCAAGAGTTGTTGTTTATTCTCCTAATAAAACGTATAATTGTTTTACGATGTTTTTATATATAAAATATTATTAACGTGTATATTAGGCATCCTATCTTATGTAAACATTAACCAGGGGGATGCCTTCCTTGAACCGGTAGTTACGATTCTGGTACTGCTCAGGATTCAAACAATTCACCCTAACTTGTGAATCATATTGCAAACGGCTACTTTAAACTGTCTCTTTTCCAACTATAATACAATAAACTCATGACTTTTCCGGTATTTATGGCGAATGGGTATTGCCGGTTGCATGAGAAATATTTTTGTAGAAACCAAATACAGGAAATACAATCATGTATTGAGGCCTTAGTTGAACTAAAAATTCAATTAAAAGGAATGATAACAAAAATAAAATACAAAGCTTTTAATGCTTATGAAAATATCTAATATATATATATATTTACGTATTTTCACACTTAATAAATGTCGAAATCCGTGCACTTTAAAAAACTTCGATAACTACTTCACTGAAAGCCACCATGGAAAGAGTTGTAAGTTTGGCCTTCAGATGGAAATTACTACCAGTGGTACCTATTTTCCTAGCAACGAAATGTGAAAAGGAATTTTTTAAAGGTTAAGTGAGTAGAAAAGCATACACGAGACAAAAGAAATATTATCTGAGACATGAGAGTAGTGAAACTAAACTGAACTTTAATTTCAGAACAAAAAGAAATCACTTATTCCTATGTATGCGCATTGTAGTTTATTGGCTACGTTTAAGAAACTCAGATGGCATTTCATCAGGATCATTCCCTAAACTACCATTTGATTCTTGATCAGCAGTTGATGTCGAGGGTGAGAAGGCGTAAAATTAGGTCTAGTAGTTTTTTTCCCCCTATGTCGGTAGTTACGATTCTAGTGCTGCTCTGGATTCCCCTTCCAAACTAACAATCATCTGGGGCTGTGCCATCCTCCTTATATTAGTATCAAATGTACTATTGTAACTCGAGGAGTGTCATAGATTAAGAAACTTACCTGCGATGCTTTGTTTTCCCTAAAAATGGGAGAATAAAATAATTTCATTTCATTGAACATTGAACAGTCTTCCAATTCTTCCATTCTTTCAATATATCAGCCAAACACAAGAGTTGAGAGTTACAAATGTAATGAAAGTTTGTGATGTGGAGACTGTCGTAAGCTAGAAATTTACCTCCACATTTTTTCATAGAAAAAGAGGATACAAATTTCACTGGGGTCGGTAGCAACGAGTTATATCCCAATTGAAAACTTGTCATAACGAGAACGTCATGGCTACTTCAAATTACACCCCGTCTATCTCCTTCCAAGTAAAAGGGATGGGAAATTTACCATGTGTCTAGCAATACGAGTCATAGGTCAAGTGAAAGCTTAAGACATGTAAAGTGACATAACGTACGTAGCAATTTTCTCCTACCAAGCTGGAGAAAGATTTGCATTTTTAGCGACAAAGTTCCATGCGAAGTTGCTACTAAAAAGCAACTAGAAGAATACATATCGCCATTGGCGCATATGAGAATCTCGTTTTCAAAAGAATAATTTTTCCTTTACTCCTTAACAGAGAACGAAGTACTTCCCTCTTTCACTCATTAATAGTTTATTTTGAGCCAGCGGATGATGAGAAAAATGTAAATAGTTTATTATTAGTAATTATACAACACAGAGGTATTTGTCTTTTAATTCTTAAATTTACAAAGTTGCATTTTCCACGCCTCTCTCAGAAAGATGGGTAGATTATTGCTGTCAGTGATCTCTTGAAAAGCTAACTAAAATTTCAAAATTTTATTATATAAATATTATTTAAAAACTCGATAACAGCTCTGGTTTTCATATTTAGTGATCTGTAAAGACATATATATATATATTAAAACTATCTAAGTATTTGAAAAATGGAAATTATAATATTTCATTAATACCAATCCAATAAAAATAGAGTTTTCTAATTATCACTTTCATTGTTTCCCATGGAAACTTCATGACGTTCACATTCTAGCAACAAAATTTCAAATTTTTATCATCAATATGTCGTTGCAATATTCTTTCGAAATTTTGGAATTTTCAACTTTTTTCACCGTTAGAAGGCGCAGTTATCGGTTTCGAAAGATTCCGAAAGTATAAATCATAATATTTTATCAATTCCTATCTAACTCAAAAAGGAATTCTTTATTTATCTTTAAATACAAATAATTATCTGCCAAAACAAAAACATTGCGTAACTCCCCCCCCCCCGCCCCCAACCCTGGATCTAAGGCGCCAACTCATTGTTGGCAATGAAAATTCCGTGACCAAATTCCACCACCAAAATCTCAAAATTTTAGCATAAATATATCGTTTGCAATATTCGTTTGAAATTTTGGAATTTTCAAAATTTTCCGCTGTTAGACGGCACAATTATAGTTTTCGGAAGATTCCGAAAGAGCGACCCAAAATATTTCATCAATTCCTATCTAACCCGAAAAATAATTTTTCATTTATCTCTAAAAACAAACAATTATCTGCTAAAACAAAGAAGTTGTGCTCCCCCCCCCCCTGGGTCTTAAACAGCCAACTCATTGTTTTCAGTGGAAGTTTCGTGAATTTCACGTTCCACTACTAAAATTCCAAATTTCTAGCATAAATACATCGTTTGCAACATTCGTTAAAAATTTAAGAATTTTAAAGGTTTTCCACCGCTAGAGGGCGTAATCATCATCATCATTACCATCACCATCATCATCAAGCAGCCATGGGATACGGAGGTCCAACCAGACCGTGTAATTTGGTTCTCCAAGCAAGTCTGTCCTGAGCTACATCTGCTGCATCTGGCAACTGCACACCAATTCTAATAAGGTCCTGTTTGACATTGTCTGCCCACCGCATCCTAGGTCTCCCCCTCTTTCTAAGGCCTTTAGGCACACTGTTCATAACCCACTCCTCCCCAAAGATCAGAGTCAGTACCAACTTTGGCATTGAAGTCATCAAGAACAAGGGTAATATCTCCTTTCTTGACTAAATTCAAACTATCGTGAAGTTGTCCGCAAAACCTATCCTTCTCATCCTCATCGGCATCCTCAGTGGGGGCATAACAGCGGATAACATTCAAGTCTTTAACGCTTGCCTGAAATTTTGCTGTAAGAAACCTTTCATTAATGCACTCATATCCTAGAAGAGCATCACTAGCATGTCTGCTGAGAAGCAGACCCACGCCTTGGTGATGTTTATTGCTTTAGAGATATTCGGAAAACGTATTGTAATATTCCATCAATACCTATCCAACACAAAAATAATTTTAAATTTATCTCTGTAAACAAAACGGACTGTCTATCTGTCCGTCCGTAGACAGAACGTCCCAAAACAGTCCGTCTGTAGACAGAACGTCCCAAAACAGTCCGTCTGTAGACAGACAGAGAGACAGAAAACAGACGACAAAGCGAAACTATTATCTCGTTTACTTCGGAAACGATATAAAAATGTAATTCATAAAATAAGAATTAAAAAACATACCTAGCTCTTCACCACACATCCGCTGATATCTGGAAAGTACCTAGAAGACATCGAAAATGACAAAAGGTTATCCATTTTTCATCTTAAGTGTCTTCTAGATCAGTGAGTCTTAAGTGCGCCAACTCTGGTCGCATGCAGACACTAGAAAATTTAATGCTTCCACCAGATAATTCAAATTGAAACAAAAAAGTATTAATGATAATTCTTATTTATCATAAAAATTCTCCACAAAAATAACATTTTCAATGAAGCGCATCAATATGTATTTAAATTTACAGCCTTTGTTATTTTATGATGAAAGCCTTTGTTTGAAACAAAGCTGTATAAAATATGGTGGTCTGTTATAAGATTACCTGACAAACGTCTGTGCAGATATGCTTAGCATTTCATTTCAATTTTGATTAATGTGGCCAGAGCGAATTTCTCGTGGCCGATAATGCGGCCAGAGAAAATATCTCCTGAGAACTACCTTGGAGGATATCAGTGGATGCGTCCTAAAACGAAAACATGAAAGTAAAACACACCTCTGATGAAATCACTTACTGAATTCATATTAACTTCGAAAGAAGATGGATACCAGAACTAAATTACCAACTTAACAACAGTTGCCGGGGCCTTATCCTCATCTGATGTTGTTAATACAAATTCAGTGATTTCACCATACTATGCTTTACTTTTATTGTGTTTTTTTTTTTAATTTTAGGGAGCGTAGACGAAGATAATTTTTTTGCTTAGACGGACGGTACGCCGAAAGTAATGCCTGCTAATGAAAATGTCTTTTTTATAATGAATAGAAAGGTCCATTTAGACTTGGAATTCAAGCCGAGAAAAAGTAAAAGCAGGACATGAAAGTAATCTTGATAAAGAAGAAAGCGATTGGATTTCCCTATTTTGTGTAGTAATTTGCCCTCCATTTTAGAGGTATTTAAAAAAACTTAAAAATGCGTAAAATAACAAAGTTTAGTACATTTTCGCCTCCATTACCCTTACTAGTATTATAAAAGAGGGAGGGGCATGGCTCTTCAATTACTCCTAGATTCGGCCCTAGTTCCAGTTACACATACACATGTATATTCACCATTGTTGCGCTACATAAAACTACCCTAGAAAATATACTCAGGCACACGTGATGTAATTGTGCCACCGCTGAATCCAAGGCTTAAATTCTTTTTGGAAAAACTGTGGTGAGCAGCGTCTGATCCATGACTACAAGACGACTTTAATGTCCTACACGTCATGAAATTTTTGTTCACGAATACCGTTTTTCATTGGGTCGGAGAAGTAAAAGTTCGACTGTGCGGAATCCGGGCTATAAGGGGGGGATGAGGCATCACAGACCAGCCCGTCTTTGCAGTTGTCTGGTTTGTGGCAAAAGAAGTGTGAAAACGGGCGGTTTCTGATGTAGCTGGATGAATTTGAGATTCTTTTGCGACCTCTTCTCTCTGATGACTTTCTGAATCCTCTAGAGTGTTACAATATAGCTGGCGCTGTTCACTATGGCACCATGCTCATCGAAATCTACGAGGATGACACCTCTGCCATATCAGAAGACTGTTACCATAATTTTCTGTGGTGTTTGTTGGGATTTGAACTGCTTAGGCCCGGATGAAGTTTTGTGCCGCCAATGCATTCACTGATACTTAGTCTCTGGATCATAGAGACATGACCAGGTCTCATCTCTTGTCACGGCATTCGGAAAATATGATATCTTCTTGATCTTCAAACATCACAAAGAAACTCGACGACAGCTCTTTGTTTTAACTTCTCATCGGTGGTTCATCTGATCTATTGAAAAGATGATACGAAAGACGAAAAAATGGGTAATACATATCTAAGAAAGTACATAAACACACAGCTATCGGCATGCATATTAAAGCCCCACAAGAATTACTTTTTGGTACGACCCTCATATGGCAATTCACTTGTGGCAGTTCTTTTTTCAGTTTTCCTCCATATGTTTATTTAAAAGACTGGAAATTAAAAAAAAAACACAGACACAAAAACTGGGTCTTTAAAATATAGATTGCTCGAAATATTTCTAAATATCAACTATATTTCCAACTTATATATTACTTTAAAAATTACCAAAACGCTGCGATTTAAAATTGAAAAACAAGGTAACACTGAAGGAACAGTTTTTTTCTTAATCTGGTATTGAAAAGCAAATAATGAAGTAGCCAAAAAAAAGAAATTGCTCGATTTTACGAAGTAGCATATTCTGAAGAAGAATGTTATCGAGTACCTCCACTGCCATTAGGAGAGCACTTAGTATATCAGGGCAAGATGATGATAAAAAGAGGGAGATTTGAAAGAAGATAAATGGTTTTATTTTCCCTGGGGGAGGTAAAATAATCTCGCTTTCGTTGCGCAAAAACAAAATGACATTCCTTATTTTTTATCGTTATTATGTTGTTCAAACAATGTAAAATAAGTGGCGATTTTTCTGCCTAACACCAAAAATCCATCAGGAATATCAAAATTTTTTCTGTTATACTTTGAATTGCAAGACTAATTTCCGATGTTTAATTAATGACCTAATGTTGGTGTTGGGCTGTTTTACTTACGAGTGGTACTTTTTATGCACGCAACGGGCTAAATGGCCAGGTCACAAGGACCCGAAAGGTTCAGAAAGGGATTCACTAGATAGCTGTTAGGAGACAGAGTGAAAATTACAGTACTGTGCGAATTAGTTGGGACAAGCATCATGACATAATAGGCATAAGGAGACAGGGTCCGTGAACACGTCCCGTAAATGACATTGTGGAAGAAAAAGAAAAACCACCCTTAGAGATGATAGTCTAATTCGAAGAATTAGTATCATAGACCCGAAGAAGACCAGTGGAGACATCAAAAGGGAGATTGCGTCGAAAGGTTCCGAAAGGGATTCACTAGATAGCTGTTAGAAGACAGAATGAAACCTATGTACCTTCAAGGTCATCCAATATGTTCTTTAATGTGTATTGAATATTGCTCTCATGCACACTGGGATGGATGGGGCACACTTTTGATGTGTGCTCTCATGCATACATCAAAAGGGAGATTGCGTCGAAAGGTTCCGAAAGGGATTCACTAGATAGCTGTTAGAAGACAGAATGAAACCTATGTACCTTCAAGGTCATCCAATATGTTCTTTAATGTGTATTGAATATTGCTCTCATGCACACTGAACCATGGCATAATGTCACTTCTGACGGACGGCGGTATTTTTAAGACCATTGTTACTCTCTTTAATGACCTAAACATTTATATGGTTCTCAAATACAATAGAAATTCAAATTCATAGCAAAATAATGTTTGGTTTTCATGTTAGCAGATTTTTCAGAAGTACTGTGATCAGCAGTATGGGGTATTTTTGTATATTTTATTTTGATTCATACACTGGACTTTGAAAAACTTTCACACAAATGTAAAAGGCGTTTACAGGAGAATTATCGGTTATACATACATCATTGCAAGTTCTAACTCAAATAAGCAACTATGTATTCTGCTTGGTCTAGAAATATATATAACTACATAGCGTATCAAGTCTTGATCGAATAATTTTGCTGTGGGGCTCGACACGAATGAGAATGTCGCAGATAAATCTGGCATGTAAATCACATGATTCATGATTCATGATTCATCACATGAGCAGACATTCAAGATCTGGTTGGGTTGTTTTAAAACTAAGCGACATTGTTTTTGTCGCTCAGATGATAGACACAGAATGATAGACCCTTTACGACGGACGGCGGCCTTTGCAAAGCCATCGGTGTCCCCTACTAACCTAGGGCAGGGTGGGGTTTCGCAGAGATAAACATTTTACGGGCCTGGTGCGCTACGACTGAGAAATCCCTGTCCTGTTTTCCAGCAAAAATAAATAAATAAATAAATAAATAAATAAATAAATAAATAAATAAAATAAGAAGAGATATGTTTTTCTGATGAAATACTTTTAATCTAACTGTATGAACTAATGGCTTTATTTGATTTAATTGCAAACAATAACATCCCATTTCACAGTAAGCTGTGTATATTAAAAAAATTATATATACATATAGAGACATATTTATGATCTGTAATCAAATATCTTGAGTACAAAAACTGGAAAAAAATGTACTATTTAAGAAAACACATTTAATTAAAACAAAAAAGGAAAAAGAAATAAAATTCACACAAGCGAGATATTAAAACCAAAACTCGAAAATTGTAAAGCCAATAGAAGACAGATGTTGAATCCCAAACTCAAAAGCTTACAAAAGAAACGTTTCATTTCTTGATAAAATAAATATTTGAGAACCATTAAATGCAATTTTTTAAACGAGGTGAAACAATGGGTGAAACAATTAAAATAGATATTATTGTACACTAAACAAACTGTTTGGGAAATTTTTTTGGCTAGTCATTTTTTTTTCATATTGGTAGCAAGAGACAAGTCATTTACTATTATTTGAAACAATTGTTCCCAGAAAATTAATCTATATATATGTTAAGTGATGCGAAACATTAGGAAACCAGCGCAACTTCGTTTTTATATAGAATTACCTGGAACTATAAACAAGGTTGTTTGCGCTACAACATAGTGATTGAAATTGAGGTTTTTCAAGAGTTCCTTTGAAAGAAAGAAAAAATGGCAGACTTAAATTATGGCTGCTAATCTGGAATACATAAATTCTTTGATAAAATGATTTTATATGGTCAGATAACTTGTATATTTTTGAATTGTACAGTACATTAATTTTAGAACTTCCGAATTTTTTTACCACTTTATTACCCTACTCATGTTGCCAGTAATTTAAATTATCTAATAATATATTTCAGATAATTTGTCCACATGCGAATACACACTCTTGCTGAATTACTCGTTATTTCATTTTTGTTATCAACGGTTACATTGTACTTTATTATATGAAATGATTTTGAAAGTTTTTCATTTTACTTTTAAATTTTATAATAATCTAGCTGATGTCGGAAAACTAAATATTCCTCCACTTTTCCTCTAATATATCTTGTAATATGTGTTTCTAATATTTTGAGGTTCAAGATAACCAATAAAAGGTATCTAATATTGATCATGATGAATAAACTATGCTTTATCTGCTATATCTTATAAAAAATGTCAACTGTTTGAAACTGGATATCATTTTAAGCTACTAGAAATTATTAAAAGTTATAAGAGATGATTTCGGGCTCAATTTTCCAAGCTCGAGCCCGCCCTGTCCCTAAGTTATTAAACCCTAGTTGGCTTTTGGTTTGGTTTGCTTTACCTCTGAGCGGCACTTTTTTGCACACCATGGACTAAATGGCCAGGTCACATGGACCCCGAAGGCTCAGAGAAGGTTGGGGGAGGGGACCCACTGTAACAGCTATTGGGAGACAGATGGTAGCCTCCCGTCAAGGCCATCCAGCGTGTTCTTTAACGTGCACAGGGTATGGCTCTCCCACACACGGGACCACGGCTTAACGTCCCATCCGACGTACGGCGGCCTTTTCAAGCCCATCGGTGGACCCTACTGACCGTGGGTAGGGCGGGGAATTTTGCGGAGATAAATCTCAACGCTGACTCAGCTGGGACTCGAACCTGGGAAATACAGATTACGAGCCTGGCGCGCTACCGACTGAGCCACCCCCGCCCCGCCCTAGTCGGCCCTAAGTTATTAAACCCTAGTCGGCCCTAAGTTATTAAACCCTAGTCGGCCCTAATTTATTAAACCCTAGTCGGCCCGAAGTTTTTAAGCCCTAGTCGGCCCGAAGTTATTAAACCCTAGTCCGTCCGAACCCTAACCATTTCGACAATTGTTGAGCCCCAGCCTTGTTCGGGGAAAATGATTCCCCGACGCATCTTAAGACGCGTCAATCACTTGACGCGTCATCATGAGATGCGTCAACTCGACCCATCAGAAGACGTCATCATCACGACGAATCAATGCACGTCTCTAATTATTTTTTTTTTATATTATTGATAAAATCATTTTATGAAAAAAATTAAGTGTTAATGATATTTAGAGTAAAAAAAATATTACAAATAAGCCTGATCCCGAACTTTTCTCTAATAGTTATTTTCATTTACTCCGCTTGCCAGGCCAATATGCTTGACAGGATGTATGTTGCACATCCTTTGTTTAAAGTATATTTTTCACTAAATTAGAAATTTTCGTACTAATTGTATATCCAGAAATAAGTTATACGCTGGTAGAATAATAAATTTATAGGGAAAAAAATAAAAATAAAAATAAATAAATTGAATATCCCCTCAAGCAGCTGCTTGCCACAGAAGTCTGGGGCTTTAATTCAAATTCTTGTTACTATCCATAATAAAATCATTTTCGCTTATCTGATAAAAAATTTTCCAGGAACGTAAATGTACATCCTTTTACTAAATGAATTTTACTGAAAAACATATTTTGGTAAATAAATAGGAATTCTAAATGTAAGATTACGATTTTAATTTGCATAAGTTTTGAAATAACAAATATAATATTTAATTAGCCGCATATCTGAATTATTCAGTTAGGGATCTGAGAAAATGTAAATCCAAATTCAAATAATTTGGATTTTTATATGTAATTGTAATATTCACTACAGTAAAGTTTAATTTCCATGTTTCTTATTAATACATATGAGCCAAGAATATGAAAAAAACTCCTGACCTGACCAGAAAATTTTACGGGAAAAGTTCCCGCACTTAACTTTATTACATATCAACTTATTAAACGTGAAGTTAGGTTTTTCTACTAGGAAACTACCTACGCAGCCAACAGTAGTAAAGACTCCAAGAGCGTAACGGAGTTAGTTAATATTGTTGTTGTGAATGCTCTTATTTTGCCCAAAGCGTTTAATAAATGATCGCGGTGAACGTTGCTCCGCTATTGTTCTTGACAATGGGACAGTGTTTCAAAAAACATTACTCAGGAAGGAGTTCATAGCTTTGTCAACGAAGAATGCTCGTTTCGCCTTTATGTTTCTCAGATACATCTGCTACTTTTCTTTACCAATGAAACCATCATTCGGAAATGAACTACAGTTCTTTCAGGATAGAAAATTTTATCTTTGTCTTAGGACAAAAGAAATGTTTTTTGTTTGTTTGAACACAGAATTACCTACAGATAAAGAGATGTAAATATATTTTAATGCATTTTGGGAATGTTTAATTTCGTTAAGTTCTTTAAGAATTTTTCCGTGTTTATTTGACAATATTTAATGATGCAAATGAATAGTAAGTCTAGAAGAAATTAAAAAATTAACGAATATTAAAGGATTGGTTGTTCGTTACACAAATACATGACTATACTACTCAGAAGGAGAGTTGTTGGCTTAGCCGGTAGGGCTCCGGGCTCATAATCTACACTTCTTAGGTTCGGATCCGGACTGAGCTTGTGTTGGAAATTTTCTGACCTAACTCCCTTTCAGCGATCGATGTGATGGGAACTACGATGGGTTTCGAAACGCAGTCGTTCGTCGGATGGGAAGTTAAACCTTGGCGTCGTGTGAAGGAGAGTATTATCCTGTTCACGTTAAAGAAAGAGTGGATGATCTTGGTGTGAGGCTACCATCTGTTTCCTAACAGCTGTACAAAGGGTTCCTTTGTCGAACCTTCTCTGGGCCCTTAGATTCCTTGTGATCTTGTCATTTACACAACTGGATGCAAAATAGCAGTACCGCTTACAGGTAAAACAATTCAATAAGCCCTACTAATCATAAATTTAATTTAATCTTATGTTCATAAAATATTTTTACACTGGTTTTAAACTTTTGTACATATACATACACCGCAGAGGCAAAACATTATGACCAGCGCGTCTTTATGAAAAATCGAAGCAATTGCAGATAAACGAAGGCTTGTGTGAAGGTCGTAAGAAGGGAATAAGTGGGTGTTCTGAGACAGAGGCAGGTCAATGTTAATCCTATGGGACACACCTCTCTCTGTTCTAAAGCGGAGGCGGGTCATTGTTACCCATACAAATATAACTCGGGGAGGTTTATAATTGAGGTGAGTTAAAATAGGGTCCAGAGGATTTAGGTTTTCCAGTTTTTTTTTCTACCACAAATCACATTGTTTCAAATCAATTATTTCAATCAAAATTATATCAATTTTTCAATCAAAATTATTGGTGAACGACAGCAAACGAAAAAAAAATGACATCGTCGGCACATAAAAGTTGCGGAGAAAAAAGTTCTACTCAATCACCCTTCCCCTACCAGTATTAATATTTCCTTATTAAAAAAATCCCACCCCCATTTATCAAAATACTCACATCTCCCTTTGACGTCAATTTTTGGATAAAATAATCAACCGTTCTCGCAATTTCTCTCTCTCTCGGCGATCATCTTGAAAGCAAACAACCTTCTCGCCAAACCCATTAGGCTTCACCTTTTTTACAGGTCAATGGCATCAAATATTCGTATTCAAATATTTGTTATCCCCCTCCACCGTTTAATATTGCAGCACACATTTCCCATCACTCTAGAGTATCGGGACTTAATTTGAAGATTCGATGAAAAAAAAATGTTTTTTTTCTCAGAGAGTCGCAATTCTGCAACGTTAATATTTTTGAAATCCCCCCTTCCCCACCTTTTCTTTTAAATTCTACAAATATGTCTTAAGCAAGAAAAAAAATGCATCTTCCAATAAATTTAAGTTCCCGTGTCATTCATACGTTAGCAATCACTTGTTTCTCCATTCCACCCCCTCACTATTTCCATAACTTCATATACTTTGTTTTAAATCGGGCAATTTTTTTTTTATCTTTTCAAGGTTTTTTTTTTCTTAATTAATTTTTTTTCTATTTTTAGCCAATGGCATTTTTCTATATTTTTTGCGGGACAGTCTTTTAAATCAGTTTCTGCGGGATAGTCCATCTTTAAATATAAATATTGCGCCCATTAGTAAGAATCCTCATTCTGTTGTCAGACGTTGACAGCGATAGTTCTTTGCTGCTGCGTCATTGCGATCTTTTTAATTGTTAGAAGTCAATAGCATTTGTCCACTAATCTCTCGTGTAGTATAATTCAGTTAATTCTGCAAGTCTTATTCCCTATAATGTATCCATGCGATATATGTCAGAAGGTTTTCCTTCATCTGACCCATCTAGTTTGTCATAAAAAAACTCATGATGGAAAGAACCTGTTTACGTGTTCTCAATAAGAAGCTGCATTTTCAAGAAAGGCTGACAAGCAACGTCCATGAGGTTATCCCACACTTCCAAAAACCTACAAATATGAAGAATGTGCTATGAGTTTGGGAGAAAAGACAAACTTTTGCGATATCTAAGAAACCCTCATATTAGTAAACGAAAACGTTCTGAAGCTCAGGAAGTTCCCCAGAAGAAGCGAAAACTGGACCCTAAAAACCGCTGTCAGTTTACAGAAGAAATGCTGGAAATATTATAGTATTCGCATGTAGAAATGGGAAAAATTTCCCCTTCTACATGCGAATACTTTTCCCCGTTTTTCCGAAGTAACTGTTTCACAAGTCTTCGTACCTCGTCCCAAGAGAAAGAATTGGATTCTGCATGCAAGAAGATCAAGATTTCGTTTGAAGAATTTGCAGGGCTTCATAGCAGCTGGATACTGGACGCTGTACTCCACAACGAAATGAACATTGGAAAATATATCCCTCTTGCAGGGTCCAGTTATGTTCATACTCCAAAAGAATTGCAATTAAAACACGCTATTGTTAATGTATGTAATTTTAATCAAAAATGCTTTATCTGGTCGGTTTTAGCCTGTTTGTATCCTGCTACAGATCATTCAAAGCGCCCTAATAACTACATTCATTTAGAAGAAAAATTAAACACATCTGATCTAACTTACCCTATAACAATAAATCAAATATCAAAATTCGAAAAATATGAATAACATCTATTTCAGTGTTTTTGGATACGAGAAAGAGATGTTCCCACTCTACATTACACCGTTCAGATTTAAAGAGCACATTAATCTCCTACTGATATCAAATGGTGAAAAGCAACACTACTGCTTCATTAAGAATATAAGTAGATTCCACAGTCTCACGAAACACAAATGCCGGACTTTCTATTTTGACGACTGTCGTCATCGTTTTTCAAATGAATCACTCTTGAAGGACCATATTCCCTATTGGCAAGAGCATGAACCCCAGAGTTGTTGGGTTCATGCTCTTAGCTCTGAGCGGCACTTTTTTGAACACCATGGGCTAAGTGGCCAGGTCACAAGGACCCCGAAGGCTCAGAGAAGGTTGGGGGAGGGGACCCACTGGAACAGCTGTTGGGAGACAGATGGTAGCCTCCCGTCAAGGCCATCCAGCGTGTTCTTTAACATGCACAGGGTATTGCTCTCCCGCACACGGGCCACGGCTTAATGTCCCATCCGACGGACGGCGGCCTTTCCAAGCCCATTGGTGTCCCCTACTAACCGTGGGCAGGGAGGGTAATTTTTGCGGAGATAAATCTCAACGCTGACCCAGCTGGGACTGGAACCTGGAAACTACAGATTACGAGCCTGTCGCGCTACCGACTGAGCCACCCCAGCCCCAAAGGACCCCAGAGAGTAGAGTTTCCAACTTAAGAGGAGAAATGGCTGAAATTCAGAAATTTCAAATTCCAGCCGCTCACTACTTACGTGATATTCCCCGACTTTGAGTTTTTCTTAGTTAAAGTGGACACTTTATGCCTCACCCTTCAAAATCTCACACCACTATCACAGCAAACCATGAACCCTGAGGATTTGCATATCTTGTTGTGGGACCTGACGGCTGCAGTTTTAAACCATCTGTAGTTTACAGAGGTCCTAATGTAGTAAAAAAATTTTTGGAATGTTTGCCTAAAGAAGTAAACGATATTAGAAATTTACTCTGGAGATCAAAACAATGCGTCTTTCAATCACGAAATGGAATTATTTTGTAAACGCTACCAACTGTCATATTTTCAAAGATGTTATGGGACTAGATCGAGTGAGGGATCACGATCATTTAACAGGCAAATTCCGAGGAGCCACCCATAATGCACGTAATCTCAATTTTAAGTTCACTAATGAGATTCCAGGTATATTTCATAACCTTAAGGGATATCACAGCCATCTTATTATGCAAGGAATCAGAAGGATCAAAAATAAGAATATAAATTGCATTTCCAATAACATGGAAAAATACATACCATTCTCCCTTGGGGCTTTGAATTTCATAGACTCCTATCAATTTTTAAGTTCATCTCTTGTGAAGTTGGTCCATAATTTATCACCAGAAGAATTCAGTATTTTAAGGGAGCATATTGAATCTGGACGGCTACATCTGGTTTTGAGAAAAAGGGTTTATCCTTACGATCTCATTGACAGCAGCAAAAAGTTTGAAGAAACGTTGTTACCTCCACGTGAAGCTTTTTTACAATCAACTCATATAAGAAGCGCTATAGGAAAAAGACTGCATCCATCCAATGAAAGTATGGAACACATTCTATATTAAAAACCTAGACCAGTATCATGACTTGTACCTGAAGACTGACGTGCTCCTTTTAGCTGAAGTGTTTGAGAATTTCAGAAAACTGTGCGTCAGATAATACGAAATTGATCCCTGCCATGTTTGCACAGCTCCTGGACTAGCCTAGCAAACATGCCTGAAGATGACAAATGTTAATCTAGAGTTGATTACTGACCCTGCAATGTACCTTTTCCTAGAAAAAGGCATACGAGGAGGAATTTCAGTGATATGCAATCGTTTTAGCACTGCAAACAACAAATATTTTGTGGCATGGACTCTACCAGTTGTTGGAAACCTTCAGGTGGTATTACGGCCATGATTCCAGGACAGCAATCCGTAAAGCGCCGAATTTCGTTCCACAGATTCTCAATAGGGTTCAAATCCGGAGTGTGAGAGGACCATTCGAGGTTTGTGAACTAACTGGAATGCTCCTCCAACCAATTGTTTGCCAAACAGGAGCGATGAGACGGAGCATTGTCTTGTTGAAAGAAGACGTCCTTCTGTGGGATATGGATAGCCATGAATGGGTGTAGGTGAAGTGGTCTCAAAAGGTACAATGGATCCCAAGGTGGCCATGTCAACACGCCCAGAACATCGCACAGCCTCCACCAGCTTGTAACACCTGATTTTGACAGTTAGGGTCCATGGCCTTGTGTGGTGTACGCCACGCACGCAACCTCCCATCCGCTGCTGTAGTTGGAATCTCGATTTGTCGTAACAAGCTACATGTTTGCAATCTTCCATGATCCACTGGTGATGTTCCTTCTCCCCCAGGAACCTCATAGCCCAGTCACGTTCTGTTAACAAGTGATGTGGGCAAATGATGTGGGCATTGGTTGCCATAGCCCAGTATCAAATGTATAAATTTTTGCCTGTTCGATGAATGCCTATGTTATCATCTGCACTGTGGCCTTCCATTTTGACATGGGAGAGGCTTGCCCACTTCGACCATCAATGGTCTGGTTATGGCCACAGTTTTCTTAGTGGCTGCAGTTTTGCCAGTTTTGGCGAAGTTCTGGTACACATTTGCGAAGATTGCACACAGAACTCCCAAACGTTCTGAAGCAATGGATATGGAGCAGCCCTTCTTCCTCATGCTGTTCCATGATCAAACTCGCTCAGGTCGCCATGTTTATCCATTATAATAATCGCAGGAACACGATACAGCAGGTAGGTATCTGGCCTATTATAGCCAGGAATGGGTTTCGACTGGCGCATATTTTGGTGGAGTAGGACAGGTATTGTGTTTGTTCCGGTATGTGTAATAAATCGTGCTTTCTCTGTGTGTCATATATCTTCCATTATATATTTGCGCAAAATATAACTGTGTATTCTGTGTAACTGTGTACATGATATCCTACAGCATGACATTGATCAGTCGAACTCCATATATTTATCCGAATCTAACTTAGTGGTGAAGGAAAATGAAAAACTAAACTAGCTTTACTATGGAGTTGAGGTATTCTAGGCTAATTTGTTAGCGTATACGTACCATCAAGTAAGTATAAATTACGATGAAACTAGTTATCCATTTGAATATTAAACGCTCCACATGAGATGCAGTGGTTAGCCCTAAAAATAAATAGTACCTCCATGCTTTTTGCTTTTCATTGGAACGATATAGAGAAAATATCAAGGTTTATCACGAAAGTTTCAAAATTTCAATGAAAATACACGGTTTAGGCATCCTTGAACATAAGTTGACCAATAACTCATTTCCGCCTGTCCATCTACACCTCCAGAATCTCATAAAATCTAATAAAATAGTAATTAAATGACAGGGGGATCTCTCTGGGTTCTTGAAAAGTCCTCGTTTTGAGGCCTTGTCCCGGCAAATTCCTAAAGCTGTCCTTTTTGAAGTTCCGTTCTCTTTGTCTACGATTTTCTTACTCAACGGCAGAAGTCTCGAAAACTTTGGTGCTTGATATTGCTAAGAATTTGCATTCGTGCAATTGTTCGTGCAATTCGTTGCAGAGAAATTTGGAAAACAGATGGAAATGGTTGGAATTACCTAACTTGAGACACGCATCAGCCATAAAAGCATCAAAGCCATCGGTTACATCGACAATGACGACAATACTTTGAGACTTCTCGTCGCGTCGCATATTTTATTCTTTTGTCTGGTGAACGCTGCTAGAATTTGTTACGAAAATCACATTTGTAATAAAATAGTTTTAAATATCGGATTAAGCCCTGATAAGCTGAAAACATAGTGTAAATTTACTGATGAGCTGAAATAAGGACTAGCCATTTTTAAAACAACTGCATGAACATGATTATCGCGTTACGTGTTAACGGTGTAGATCAGAAATCTCAGAAAGTGTAAATTTCAATAAAGAATTTGTTTGCTTATGTATTCATATTTTCATACTTCTTAAAACATGCACATGAGAACAGCGTATAAAAAATTAGTTATATGAGCAAACAAACCATTTAAATAAATGGTTTGTTTGCTCATATAGCTAATTTTTTATACTTCTTAAAACATTCATGTGGCCTTCATTTTCAACTCTTTTCTTAAATGTATCGGTTTGGTTGTATAAAAATATGGTAAGCCTATGTATTTACACCGAAGAGCCGAAACATTATGACCACCTGCCTAATATAATACTGGTCCTTGACGTGCCGCCAAAACAGCTCTTTCCGGCGAGGCATGGACGCTACAATATTTCTAAAGGTGTTTTGTGGTATCTGGTACCAACACGTTACCATCAGATCCTTTAACTTTTGTAAGTTACGTGGTTGAGCAGCCGCAGATCGCATATGATGTTCCAATGCAAACCACAGATGCTCGATTGAATTGATAGCTGGAGAATTTGGAGACCAGGACAATACCTGGAACTCTTCCTCATGTTCTGCGAACCATTCTCGAAAAAACCGGGCAGTGTGGCATGGCGTATTATCCTGCTGAAAGAAGGCACTACTAGAGCGAAAAACCATTGCCATGAAGGATGTATTTGGTCTGCAATGATGTTTAGGTAGGTGGTAGACGTCATAGTTAAAACTTCTCCAGAAATATCGTTCGACAGGCCATGAAATACTCCCACTCAAAAAGGCTAAGCAGGGTAAAGCGATATGGAATCAGAAAAAATTGTTGCGAATAAAGAAGATAAACGGTGGAAAAAAGTAGGTTTCAAAGAAGTAGTTAAAAGCAATAAATGAATAATAAAATTTATAAAATAATCCATCCAATTGTGCAAAATACGCTAAAAAATTTCCTTAAAAATGGATAACTCAAATAAGAGTGCCTACTTTTGTGTTCTCCAGACACATAGCTCTGTTCATTATAAATATTGAGTAATGGGTTTCAAATATAAAAAATATTAAATGTACCCTTAATCTATTATATTGTAGCTTCTTTAAACACATTTATCCGTGGCTGTTACAATTTATTTATGAACAAGAAATTTATATAGGAATATTACAACAACTGTTTGGTTGTTTTAACTCTAAGCGACAAGTTTTGCCCACAATTGGCTAAATGCCAAGGTCACAAGGACTTCTACTGCTCAGAGAAGATGGAGAATGGAGTCTGTTGGACAGCTGTTAAGAGGCGGATGGAAGGTCAAGGTCATCCAGCTTGTTCTTTAACAGGTACAGGGTATCTCTCCTGCACTCGGCGTCACGACTCAACGTCCCATCTGAAGGATGTCGGCGTTTCTAAGCTCATCTGTCACAGTAGTCAGGACGGGAGTTAGGGGAAATAAATCTCAAAGCTACCACATTTAGGATTCGAGTCTGAAAACTGCAGATTAGGAGCTTAGCGCTCTACTGACTGAGTGGACTTTCGTGCCGTGCCCGAGTGTAACGGGTTCGTATGATAGATGTTGTGAAATAATATAAGGATTAAGTTCAGTTTAAAACAACGGTATACTATTGAATCATGAGAAATTTCTAAAATGAATCTGTCGAATGGAGGTTTATCTTCGTTCGCTAAAAGAGGGGAAGCCTTACTCTGTGAGCGTTAAAATGGCTTGGATGTTTATAATGGTTATATGGAAACTCTCATTCATATTCACCAGAGAAGGAAAGAAACTAGGTAAGCATGTATTTAACGATTATTAAAATAATACACAAAATTTAGATGCATTTTAAACAGATTTTTCCAGATATTGCTCAGTTCGCCTGTAGCTAACCGATATTATAACTCTTTCTTCTCAGTAGTAATATAAAATTTCGATGTATTTTTATATTGATGCTAAACATTCAAAATTTTAAAAACATTTTAGAGTCCAGAGTCAGTTTTTCACTACTGGTAATTTCACGAAGCAGCCTTGGTTATGTAAGACATTCAATCCCGAATAATTGTTAGCCAAAATTTAATAACTACATCCTATTATAAAGCAAGCTTCTTTTCCGTCTTGATATTATCTTCTCCCTTATATTCTCCCATATTATTCCCTTATATAAATTTAATCACCGGCTCTCATATCACATTACACAAAACGAAATTTCACAATTTTACGAATCCTCTATAGCATGGAAATCATGGAATCATAAATCCATAGTATCTTCCTCTCCAACTAAAACAAGTCACAGCACTAAAACATCCTTTCTCAGAAACGTAATTTTAATGCTTCCTTTTTTACGTAGACTCGCGATAGTAAATAATTATTCCTTCACAGACTGATACGCGCTTTCAATAACTACACGAAGCTTAACTTATTAGGTATTGCAACAGTCTACAGAATGACACAGCAAAGTGAAAGAAGCACAAGTATATTAAAATTCCCCGTTCAACCCTCCTTCTCATTACGCTTGAAGCAACATTATCTAAACTAGTCATAAAACCGGACCACATGCGATGCCACATGAGCAGAAAACGCCGTTACGAAGACGGTTATTAACATTGGTTTTCCTATATGGAGTTATCGCCTTTGCTAAACTTTCAAACTACCACAATGCTACAGAATATATTCTTTGATGATAACTTTTATGCCGACCAAAGTAATGCATTAGGGTGCCTAACGAGAAGCAGACCATTACGGAGCGGGTCAATAAATGGGAGGTAATTAGCGGTTTAAGTAATCTGCGTATTTCAAAAACTGTCGTCAGTTCGTTTTGTAAAGAGGGAGGATTCATGGTTTTACTGGTGCTTAAAGGATGGTGGACATTGAACATTTGCAGCAGGAAGAGAAATTGTTTCTGCTCTGCCGCTTGTGTTAAATAAGTTGTATAAATAGCATAAAAGCAATTCGAAAAATTTTCGTGGTTCTCAGCAGGTATACAGTAAATTGAATAAGAATTAACACGTTTGTTTTAATTGTTTGGTAACCGCAATTTGAATAAAAAGTGTAACTGTTTTCAGTACAAGATCATTTATTTTGTTTTAACGTTGTTACTACATATTAATAGATTTCTGCAGTCAGATTCAACATATTGCAATTCTAATATATTGAATGGTCACTGAATTACGACCGTCCCCTCTCCATGTCAGGTCAGTGGAAGTTGACTTCGAAGCTCTAAAACTTCTAAAATAGGGTTTAGTTTCTAATTTTCGAAATAAGGTTTCTGTTTCTAAAATAGGACTAAAACGGCCTATTTTAGAAGACTGAAGATAAGTGAAGATAAATGAAAAGATAAATATAACTTGATAAATATAATCAGATAAAAAAATATTAACTGAAGATAAATGAAAGATCTCAATACGTATGTAAAGCGAAATTCAACAATGGAATCCCACTTTAATAATCTATGCATTCGACAATGAAATCTCCTCCTAATAATATGTGTATTCAAAATAATATACTATTCATAATTTATTTTCCTTAACCCTGCCGTTCCGTTTGGATTTACTACACACTTCTGCTGTTCGATTCGAAACGACCCATTGTACGATACTGGGATAGTTTAAAAATTGCATTTGAAAAAGAATGCGCTTTTTAGTTTTCATTAGACTCAATTCATTAGACTCAATTTCATTTTAAGGTATAATAAATATTGCATAACCTAAAGAAGTAACACAAATTTGGAAAAACTTGAAATTTGCATAACAATTCTCTTTGAAAAATTCTCTTCTATAACATTAATATTTTACTGTATCTTGCAAGTGGGACAAATAATGGGTCCCAATGCAACCTGCAAATAACATTTGTTACAATAAAATACATAACGGTTCTCATTGGTTAGATGGATGACATTTACATCGCTCTCGTTTAACCACTAATACTTGTAGAGTAGTCCTTTGCTTCTACTTGTGTTCTTCACTTTACAACGGAATCTGATTTTTCATTTTGTGGTTTATATTTTCTCGAACTGATCTGTGAAGTGATGAGTAATCCTAACTCTTCTAAAAGTAATATTATTTTAGTCAACTTATTCTCATTCCAATTTCGAATATATGTTTTCCCACAACAAAATTGCATTTAAGCAGAAATGTCAAGCATATTGTAGAAAACTACCGTTGATAATCGTTTATTCTTTTTCAAATATATGTAAATGACGAGAGTACTCGTGTGAACTTTTCACTGTATGTATATGTTGTTAAATGTTTAAATAGAGAAGGAGATGCTTCCCCTACACAAAGCAAGAAAGTAACGTAGAAGCTCTGTCGAGCATGTTCTGGTTCCTCATGTAACATACAGACACTTAAACAGAGTGGTACCCGCTATCTTAGTAGTCAGGACGATAACCACTAGACCAGGTATGGATTATTTATTTATAAATGCAATGATTTTTAGAAGAAAGAAATAAAATTTATGTACCAACAAACTGATCAAGAATATTCACTTCGCGCTTAATTGTAAATTCTTATATGTCATGCTACTTAAGGCTTATCGTACTCATGAGAGAGTTTTTTTTCCCCTTAGGAATATACCGTAGCACATATTGTTGTGTCTTCAGTAAAATAAAAAGTGAAGCTAAATACATCTTCACAGTTCGTTTGCTGAGGTAATTGGTTTTGATTTTTTGTACGTCCCTAGCATAGTCAGTTTTCGTTTTAGGAGCAATTGTCCAAATTATATGAGATAAAAGAATTTATCATACATAACACTGTTTGTGACTTTAGAAATAAGAGGACACATTCTTATTTCTAAAGTCGCAGACTATTCTAATGACTTAATTTCCCTACTGATTTGCTCCTGGTTCTTTCTCTGTCTAAATTTGTGATACAATGTTTCAGTATCACACAAGGTTTACTCGGATTATGCTATTTAAAATAATGCCTGCCACGTTAGTTGCTAATCTACTTCAATGATTATCAAACTTTTTTTGCTCATAAAACACTTTTTTCATCTTGAATACTCGCGGCACACTAAAAATTTGAATTGATAACATTACGGGAGACTCGAGCATGCGCGTTTTTCCTCCAGTAATAGCCATTTCTGTAGAGTCATTTGTAAACGCAGATCTATTCTATTCACGTTCTGACATGTATTCAAGGGTGTGTACACCGTATGTGCTATGGATACTTTATGGGTTGTTTTATGTTAATTTTGGATTTAACGTTAAATTTAATATGGATAAGTCTTTGATTAAACAGAAAAAGTTAAATAAAGAGTCAGTGGCAGAAAGTAGCAGCAAAATGGTTTATAAATTTCCTTCTATCTGAAATATCACCCAAAATTTCACAACACACCATTTAAGAACCACTGAGCTACCGTAACATTGTCATCTGTGTAGTTTTATTTTTTCGAAAGTTTGAGAACTCCCGAATTACTCTCATGGCAGCAAATGTATCTGGTACATCTTCTCTCTTAATGGTCAGCTTTATTATCAAATCAGATTACACGAGATATAGTTATTACGTATTTCAGTCCACTTTTTTGCGGGTGGGAGAGGGACCATGTTTGCCCCATACCATTGGGGGTTCATAAGACTTAATTTGAGACATACCTCGCTAATGTCGAATCAGAAAAATATTCGTTCCCTTTTGGTGGGGAACAAAATTCAAAGTAGTCTATGACGGTCATCATATGCGCTTTCATCTGACAGCTAACTCACAACTACAGGCCCTTGCGTTCCGAAGTTATAGCAGAAGAACGATTTTCATACTTACTGTTTTTTAGGCGGGAAGAAAGCAAGAGAAGTATATTTTTTATTACTAACAACACTCTCCACGTCAAAAGCTTTCATTTGATATACAATTTGTTGACTTCAGCCCTCGAGTTCTAAGATATAGTAGAAGAATCCTTCACATGTTTTTCCTCATTTTTAGGGATTTTTTAAATCTGTGACATTCCCGATGTCACAAGCTTTTATTTCACGCATAGCTTGTTACTTTCAGCTTTGTTCTGAAGATATACCAGAACAATCGTTTTAAAATTTCTCCTTATTTAGGGGGGAAGAATGGAAGAGGGTAAATTTTTATAGCGTATGAGCTTTTATTTGGCTTATAAATCATTCAGTTTTTTCGTTGCTTTCGAAATATATGGTAAAACAACTGTTTTGACAAATACACAAACCCACACACCGACAAATGGCACGCGAAAAGCAATAGGAAAATAATCAAAAAGACATAACTCCTTTTCGGAAAAAGTACCAAAATTTTGCGAGAGCAGTGAGAAGTTAGTCGTGGTGAAACATTGATGTAAATGTCTATGATGCGAAGGAGCCATGTTCGCGCTACATGCACTTTATTACCATATGCATGCATCAATTAACGGCATTTAAATTAGGCTATTACATCTTGCAATCAAAATTGTCGGAGAAGAGGGTTTCACTGTTGACCGAAATTCATTTGCAGTATTTCGAATGTTGGCATCTGCAGTATTTCGAATGTTGGCATCAGCTGCAAAATAAGCATTCCTACACTTGCAGAGTGAGTTCAAGAGCCAGGGATGCAATGATGGTAATAGAAAATCGCCTCACTTGATGATCGACACTAACAAGGAAAGCATTAAATGCAAGTGAAACCAGGAATATCCTAGAACCAGAAATGAGTCGTACTACATCGCTAATGATTGTTGGAAGCCACTTATATGATGATGTCCTCAGATTTCTACGACCACTTCAGAGAATATCATTGCAACAGCAACAGAGAAGTCCTTGTGTGGCGACAGAGAACACTAGATAGAGAAGTGGAGGTCTGCGTTATTCATTGATTATTACGATTTTGTTTGAAGAGATGTAATGTCAGATCACTAGTTTATTTTTATGAGAATGACATCAAGTTTGCTTACTTAACATGATGACTACATATCTGTAGCTAGAGAGGCAATTATTTATGGTGTGGGTACAGTCAGTTATGTTGCCGGGTTCAATCAGCTGTGGTGTGTGTGGTGTGATCGTCTTTAGTGTGTGATGTAATCGTCTATGGTGTGTGGTGTGTGATCATCTATGGTGTGTGGTGGAATCATCTATGGTGTGTGGTGGAACCGTCTATGGTGCGTGGTGGAACCGTCTATGGTGTGTGGTGGAACGGTCTATGATCTGTGGTGTAATCGTCTATGGTGTGTGGTGTAATCGTCTATGGTGTGGTGGAATCGTCTATGGTGTGTGGTGGTGTGGTGTGATCGTCTATGGTGTGTGGTGGTGTGGTGTGATCGTCTATGGTGTGTGGAGTGATCGCCTATGGTATGTGGTGTGATCGTATATGGTGTGTGATGTAATCTTCTATCGTGGATGGGCAGGGTTGAGACCATGTTAAAATGGATGTACAGGATGAAAAAAGTAACTCTTCCAATGCACTTTTTAGAAGACGATTAATTAGTTAAATTATTCACTATTCACCTATTATTCCAGGTGAAACCACAGATTCGTGTGCTTTACACTCGTGCTTAGGTGTGCTTCACACGTGCTGTGCCAAATGTCGTGTAGGAATAAACGAATGCACCATAGTAGAGGATGACACACTATATATTTACGTTCACAGATATATCTACATATGGGAATGTGCTCTATTATGTGGGCCTTAGCTGCGTTAAGACTTATTGGGTAAAATGGCTTTGTAGTGCCCTTGTAGACATTCTCCAATCAACTTAATTTAACCTGAATTCTGATTTACTTCCACAGGCATTCATTTGATGAGGTGGAAATCTGTACTTTACAGAAATCTTTTTATCGACCTCAAAACTTGGAAAGAGGATATATTAATATCTTAATCGCTGATTCACAGAATCACACCCTGGTTCACACAGAACCGATCCCTGATCCTTTAAGGTTCCCGAGAAAGAGCTATGTCACTTCGAAGTGCTAAAACAAATGACTTCTCCACTTGTCAGCGACACTGAGTCTGATCTTTGTTATTAGCATATCCCTGCAGCTTCTCTTGCTGACTCCCACCCAGTTTCTTCGACTAATGACCGTAGAGCAATAAAACCATTTTTCGGTGCTCAGTTCCCGAGCATATTGAGAACTACCCAGTTTGGCCTCGAATGACAATTAAATGATACATATTCCCATTTCAGATACTTCAAAAAATATGCTTACAACATGAAAATACAAAATGATAATAGATACAAAAATAAAATACATTAGAGGGATATGAGATATGTCCACGCCCCATGCAAAATAACACTAAGAGCATTAGAAGAAATATTTATTAAATTTGTTTATATTTCATGCATTTTCAAAAAATTTTTAAAGCTTTTCTAACAGAGGATGTAATGCTACACTTCAACGGAAATATGGGCTCTTGCACCCCACCCCCTCCCGATTTTTCCTAGATCTGGTCTGGTGTAGTGTAATAGACTACACTGTGTGGTCTAATTGTTTGTGGTGTATGGTGTAATCGGTTGCACCTGCATGGTGTCATTCAGGGGCATAGGCACTGGCCGAACGGGCTTTCCTCCCTTAAGAAAAGGAAATGCATATTTTGTTTGCATAGATAATTTTTTTGTCTCTGGGGAATGGAAAGGACATTTGTTTATGAAGTATTTTGTGCAGTTATTACAGTAAAGTAAAATAAATCTAAATATGGCGAACAACTGGACGAAGGACCAATTTTGATTCTAAAACATAACCTGATGCAATTGTTTTTTGATTAGATTTTATCAGAGCCTAAACAAAGGTAAATAATATGATACCATTTCCTGTGGATGGTATTTAGGAATCGGACGTACGGTTGAAACTGCTTGAGATTAAGTTCTCAGATATACAAAGGTAAAAGAATAGACGAACAACATTTTCCCCCCTTACACTCGTTCCCGACCCATTTGAGAATTATCGATTCTGCCAACAAAGTCAGTAAAACATTTTTTGGGGGACCACGAAGTCAATTTGCAAAGATTTGGGAGAAAATTTTTAATATAAATGACCAGGTAGCTCCTGTAGGTCTTGAGGTAGTAATAGTCCTCTGTACCAAGTGGATATTTCAGTGATGCATCTATAGAGTAATAGGAGGGCAAAAGGTTTAGGCTATTAGTTTTTTTCTTCAATATTTTTAGTTGTTTTTAATTTTGTTGTTCGTAGGTCTGAACAATTTGATTTCTATTATTAAGCTAAACAGCTGCGGCGTATTCAAGCACGGTCCCATCGGGCAAGGGCTCCTCGAGAAATCTTTAATGCAAATACATAAAAAATTATGTAGGTAAGTACAATGTTTAACAGACGGATAAGAAACCCAAAATATCACAGAAGAGTAACAAGACTTGTTACAAAAGTGTTGCCAGAGTAAAGGTTTTACGCATTAATCTGAATTTATTCTCCCTCATGGATTTTAAGGTGACATTTCATTTAAGGTGCGTTTTGTACAGTTCTTGCAATAAAGGAAAATAAAGTGTGGTGCCAAAATTAGGTAACAACTAAAGATCATTTGAAATTCTAAAACAGTAAGTAATTACAACTGTTTTTTCGATTAAATCAGTTCAAAATTGAATAATTTCTTTGAACCACATTGGTCCTTCCCGTGCCCCACCTGATTAAGTGGTTTTAATTCTCGTCCCGGATACGCCTGATAGTAAGGACCTTTCAAGAGAATGAACCAGAAGTATGATTTTGTCAGGTCTCAGAATCAAAAGTAAATCTTAAATGTAGACACTTGTAACTTTTTCTTTATATCAAAGTTAGATTGTTTTATCTCTGAGCAGCACTTCTGTGTAAACAAAGGACTAAATGGCCAGGTCACAAGGAATCTAGGCTCAGAGAAGTTTGGGTAAAGGACTCACTGTACAGTTGTTAGGAGACAGAGGAAAACCTCCCGCCAAAGTCATCGAGCATGTTCTTGAACGTTCACAGGTTATGGCATTCCTGCTTACAGGACCACGGGTTTACGCCCCACCAGAGAGACGGAGGCCTTTCAGAGCCCATCGTTGTTCCCTTTCCAATGGAGAGCAACGTGGGGGTTTAACGGAGATAAATCTCATGGCTGAGGTGGAACTCGAACCTGGAAACTACAGATTGCGAGCTTGGCCACTACTACTTAAATTCAATAGTAAAGGATGTAATTTCGTAAAAGATATAATTTTTAACTGATGAGCATCAGATAAGGAATAGATGTTGCGTATTAAACTAATAAGCTACCACAGGACATCTGTTTCTCTGAGGGGTAAATTTTTATATAGATTTTGTTAAATTAGAATAAAAACCTTTGGTAAGTATTAACGACAATCAGATTTTACATTGGCTAGGGGCCTCAAAATTTGGAAGTGTCTCGGTCATCTCTGGACCTAGGAGAGGACTAACGATTCTGCAAACTAACAGAGTGAAAATTTATTTGGGATCACGAACTGACTTTGGAAAGATTTTGGAATAAAAGATTAGTAGGGAAGTGAAAGGGAGGTAACCAGGAGATCCTTGTGGGTATTGAAGTACTAGTAGTCTTCTATAGCAGGTGGACTTTGCAATGGTACATCTTTAAAGGCGTAGGAATATAAAAGGATGAGCTTCATCTGTCTTGTCTCTAAAATTCCTTTACTGGATAATTTCAGTTTGCATACTTTTGTTCAGAACATTTCAAAACATTAACCGCTAACCTAGTGCCTAACGTGCTTGATTGCCGATTAAAGGCACTTGGATTCGAGCTCCCTGATAAGGGGGGCGAGGGTGGCTCAGTCGGTAGCGCGCCAGGCTCGTAATCTACAGTTTCCAGGTTCGAATCCCAGCTGGGCCAGCGTTGAGATTTATCTCCGCAAAATTCCTCGCCGTCCGTCGGATGGGACGTTAAGCCGTGGCTCCGTGTGCGGGAGAGACATACCCTGTGCACGCTAAAGAACATGCTGGATGGCCTTCACGGGAGGCTACCATCTGTCTCCCAACAGTTCATCCAGTGAGTCCCCTATCCCAACCTTCTCTGAGCCTTCAGGTTCCATGTGACCTGGCCATTTAGCCCATACTGTGCAAAAAAAGTGCCACTCAGAGTAAAACCACCCAACCCAACAACCCTGATAAGGAATGGATGTTCATTTTCGTACATTGTCTTTCTGCTGAGGTCTTGCTTCCTTCACAGATCTTCTCTGTGACGATTTCTACTGACAGATACTTATGACCCCTACGGCTTAATTCAGAATATAGCGCAATTTCTAAACTGGTTGTTTGCTGGTTTAATTCTTTTCGTTTAAAGACAGGCAGAAAAATTTATCTACTGAAAATCGTCGAAACTGAGAATTTTATTAAATTTAGAAATATTAAGGTTTATTCTATGTTAGATTGTTAAAGCGTTTTTATTTTTGGAGGGCAATATTACATAAAAACAGGAGTTTTTCTTTTCCTGAAATCAGATGTATTTAGTTTTTAATCTACTACTAGGAAAATGAAGCACATATCTGACAACACTGGTTAATGCACGGTGACCATACGTCCCTGGATTGAAGGTTCTGCTCTGACGAATGAATGTTCTTGAAAGTGTCCCTGAAATTCAATTTTAGATATTTTTTAAAAATATTTAATTGATTGTACATCTTGAGCAGATCTTTACTAATAGAATAGTAGTGACAACACTGTTATAAAAAATTTTTGTTGCAATGCAAGAGACTGAAAATTTAAGACTAGAGTCATCGTCATAATGATAGAGGTATTCGTGCGGAAACTAGTAAATACTGCATCTTTTACTTGCTGACATCATCACTTACCTAATGTCAATTAATTGCTTATTTACTATGCAAATTAAAAAATTAAATGGCTTAATTGCTATGCAAATTTTATCTCTGTATTAACAAATTTTGGTTCCCTATAGTTAGGTAGATACTTAACTAATAGTTCTCAAATACGGAGCACAGGTTTTCCCTACGTAACCTTATGCTGGAATAATAATTAAAAAAAAAACATTAATCCCAGCCGGTTATGGGACGGGGTTTAGAACCTCAAATGTCTTTGCGAATGTAGGAGCTCTGGCATAGGTTTGCCGCGACGTTCTCAGCTTGTAGACGAAGAAATCAGGGAATAAAACTGCCGGAGGATAATTTTGCTTTCCATGTAATTGGAAGATTATTTTTTTCAAACATAAATTTAATGTGGACGGATAAGATATCAGGTAAAAAAGTGGACACCGTGAAGGTTTTGTTGCAAATGAAAATAAATTTTCGTGTCTCTTGCGAAATCTTAATGCAAAACTTGCCGAAAATAATATTTTACAGAAAATCTTTTTTATGAATAAGTTAAATAAGGGTGATTTTTGTTAATCAAATTATCCTACCTTATTCAAGTTTTAATTTGTGCTACTAGATATTAAGGTTATTATTATGTGCAGTAATGTATGAAATATGTTCTAAATGAAAATTATTGTGTTACGTTTTGACACAATAATTTCTTTGACATCAAAAGTCTTCATATTAAATTTTCAGAGGTCCCTTGATATTTTTTTTATTTGCGAGCCAAATAAAAAGTTAGTCCTTCAGATAAAACTTTCAAAAGTCCACGGATCGTCTTTAAATCTGGTCACCCTAGATTAATATTATATTGGTACACACTAAAAAGTTTCTTATTCCGAAGACTTTATATTCAATTAAGTATTTTTATATTCCTTCAAAAGTTGTATAAATATTTTTGTATATCCAATGTGAAGAGTCACTCCAGACTTCCTGAAACAGGACAACTGCAAAAATTGTAAGTATAGTTTTATAACATTTTTTTCTCTGAAACATGAAAAACACTATGTGAAAACTATTCTCAAGGTAACGGCTTACTTTGAGTGATTTCTCAATGCATCAAAATGCCTAGCTGATGAGCAAATATTATCAGCGGTGGATGAGAGCCATTTCTAATAATATCGTTACTGAGTGTGATGAAAATGTGTATCTACCAGAAACATATTTTGAGGGAACCGATGTAAAACAATATGCCCAAAGCGCGAAAGGTACCTAAAGGTTAAAAATATTTTGCACTAAATGCCCTTTGCCCCATTCCTGGACTAATGGTTATCGTACTTGCATTGAAAGATTTTTTTTAATACATTTCCTTGTATATGTGTTTATACGTTGTATTAGAACCCCAATAGAGCTTTCAGTTTATCTCCGTCCTTTATGTAGGGGGAAAAAAATAAAAATAAAACACGGTATTACTTGCCATCATTGCGAGGGCAGACAAAATTTCTCAGGTGGTTAATGACAATATGGGTATCCGAGACAGTAGAACTTCGATTAATCGGCCTTATATGGCTCGGATACGTCGAAATCTCGGATATTTGAGAGGAATTGAGAATAATAAAGGCTGGGAAAAATGTAAATACAGCTGAATTATGAACAATAAAGAAATTGAAAGCAAAAACAATCATGTTAATAATGCATAATGATAAAATTAAATTATACTGAGAGAATTCCAAACAGTGAGAAAGTTAACAACATCTTAACACTATAAAGAAGCTGCTACAAAGAAGAGTAATATAATACGACTTATTTTAATCAAATGTCTCCTATTATAAAAAAGAGATTTTCCGCTGTAAATATGCTAAATAATTGTTCCGTCCATGATGAAATCCTTTAAAAACATTTCAGGGTATATTAATCAGGGAAAAGGATGAGAACACTATTGCGCAAATAAATATGTTACTTTAAATTTTACTGAAAACATTATGCTAAAATTGGAAAATTTAGTGACCATAGTCTACTGTTTTTCCTCTGTGTGATGTGGAGTCCTCTATTTTTTCTATGTAGAGTGTGAGGGGGGATTCTAAGAAGAGTATTTCTATCCCTGAGTTGTACCTGTGCAAATTCGACGCTCCACGAACATTCACCGGCTAAATCAACAATCGGATAATCGAGATCGCATTGTTGATCCCCTCCCCCTCCCCCTCAAGAAACTTTTTTGGCTACGCCCCTGGTGTGATTAGTTACGGTGTGGGAATTAAAATCATCTGCATTGTGACTGCAGTCAGCTGTTGCATACATTTAGCAGTGGTGCTGCTGTTATTAACTAAGTCAGGGGTTCTCAACGTGGGGTATGCGGTAAAATGTTTTGGAGTACGCCGTGAGAGCCGAAAGCCGCTAGATCTAGTAACAAAGTCGCTAAGTTGTCAACACTGCTGTGCAAAAATGGCATTTTTTTTTGTTTATCGATATATATAATTTATGAATACAAAATTTAATGTGTATATATATATGTTAGCCGTCCCGTGGCCGAGTGGTTAGCACGCTTGGCTCCTGAACTAAGGGACCTGGGTTCGAGCCCCGGATAAGGCATGGCTGTTGTGTCGTTTTTCTGCTGAGGTCCTGCCATCCTCTCAGACCTTCTACTCTGGCATATAAACTGACAGGCTCCTGTCAGACCTCTGTGGCAAGCAGCTGCTTGAGGGGATATTTATTTTTTCTTATTTTACATATATGTTTTATTTTATTCCCATTGTTATACTATAACTATAGTTTTATCTATCTATACAAGGGTACGCCAGTTACATACACATTTCCAGGGGGTACGTGAAGCATAAAATATTGAGAACCACTGAACTAGGGTATAGAGCAGGTAAAAATCAGGAAGGTTAGGGCAATTGAAATATTTTTGCAAATGTGTACTATTTTTGTAAATGTGTTTGTAACATTTGTCCACTTCTATCCTAGTTATTCACATTTTCTCACATGGGATCCGAATAATCAATTTTGCCAAGGCAAATCTGTTATATTGTGCATTCATTTGAATTCCAGTGTGAGTTCAATAAGTAATGTTGTGAAGGATTATCGGCTGCGTTACGTGATCTGCTGTGGTAATAGATCGTGTTTGGTCATCATTCATGATTCTTACTGCAAATTCTACATCGATAACATTATGCACCAGGTTGCTGTAACTTTGCTGCATCAGAAACCTAGTGCAATGTTACAAAAGATCAGTGCTTGTTAGCCGACTCTGCTCGCGTCACACAGCAATTCTTTAGGGATGTTAAATTCCTAAGTGGTCAGATTAGCTGAATATGTCACACATTGAACATGTCTTGGAGCATGTTTGCAAGATGTGTAGTGGCTCATCTGCGCGTAAACGTCGTTAAAGGAGAGTGTCAGCTTCGTTAAGAATTCAACAACATGATATTGGAGATCCCTTACCTATCTGCGCGTAAATTTCGTTAAAGGACAGTGTCAGCTTCGTTAAGAATTCAACAACATGATATTGGAGATCCCTTACCTATCTGCGCGTAAATTTCGTTAAAGGACAGTGTCAGCTTCGTTAAGAATTCAACAACATGATATTGGAGATCCATTAGACACCATAAGCCGTCCCGTGGCCGAGTGGTTAGCACGCTTGGCTACTGATCTAAGGGACCTGGGTTAGAGCCCCGGTAAGACATGGATGTATGTGTCGTTTTTCTGCTGAGATCCTACCATCCTCTCAGACCTTATATTCTGGCATATAAACTGACAGGCTCCTTTCATACCTCTGTGGCAAGCAGCTGCTTGAGGGCGTATTTATTTATTTTTCTTTAGACACCATGCCTCATCGCGTATCTAAATGAATTATAGCAAACGGTGAGCAAATGCTATATTGATTCAATTAGTGTTTTACTAACAAATGTTGTTCAAAGATCCTCAGCTTGTCTACATTTATATTGCTGTCTTAGCCTACAAGTGTTCACGTTTCAAACATCACTGATTTATTATCAGTAGTTGATAGTGTACAAATTAATCTTATTTTGTTATTCAATATAAGATGTATTCGATTTCAAAATTTAGGGATAGAATCGCAATTTACTTGAGCATATACAATTTCTGCCGTTTGTACCTCAGAAACATATTTATTATACCAAACTGACAGGCACTTAAAACTTGTGTTTCAGCAATTCCAAATTACGCTGAAGTAAATAAACTAGGGCTAATCAGCTTCGAGCTGGTCAATGTCTTTGATATTTTTAAATGAAGTCTTGTTCTTAGGGTTAAATGAAAATTAACACAATTACTCTCTTCTGTTTCTTTTGGATGATCGTGTTATCACAAGCAGCTCATGTTTATCACATTTATTTTGTGTAACGAAATACGATATTGGTTCGGTGTCCAAGTGGTTAGGGAGCTTAGCTACGGTGCAAAGCAACCTGGGTTAGGATTTCTTGTCATGTGTTGTCTTTTTGCTGATCATCTACAAGGCATATTATTATTCACTAGTTCCTGTCACAATTCCATTGAAAGATCCTGCTCTTAAAAGCAATTTATTTATGCATTTTTGAACATTTACCATACGCTTCAGGATTTCTTTCTCGAGTTGACATTTGGCTAGCCTCTTTAGTTAAACGGTGTGGTTTTTAAACCACACCGTTTAACTAAGATAACTAATTATCCCAATAACACGCAGAGTCATTCACATTTTTAGAAATTCTGTCCGGTACTACAGTTTACGAAAAACGTATGACTCTTTCGTGTGTTACCTCCTGAACAACAGTTGTAAATATTTGAGTTAAACCCGAAAAATGCCGGAAAAAATACATGCTTTTCATAATAGTTTGTTGCCTTTTTCTTGTAAAAGAGAATTAGTAAATTAGTATACTCTCGATTTCTTTGAATTTCCCATTTTGTACTTGTAAAGCTGTTATGAGAACACTAGCTAGGATCAATACAATCATTTCAGCTATGGAATAATTTTCAGAAGTTCTGTTCGAAATGGATAGATACAATTAATTGAAATCTTCATACATCTGTTACGGACTTCTGGAGAAAGGCATCTGTTTTAGATCCATTTATGAAATATATGTATATTACATAAAATTAAGAAGCAAACAAAAATACATAAAATTAAGAAGTAAACAAAAATACATAAAATTAAGGAGCAAACAAAAATACCTAAAGTTAAAAAGTAAACAAAAAAATTAACTAGTAAACAAAAAAATTAACCAGTAAACAAAAAAACATAAATTTAACAAGTGAACAAAAATACATAAAATTAACAAGTAAGCAAAAAAGGTATAAAATTAACAAGTAAGCAAAAAAGGTATAAAATTAACAAGTAAACAAAAATACATTAAAATTAAGGAGTAAAAAATACTAAATGTACAAAAATAACTAAGCAATATGAAAAGTTCGAAACAGTTTATATTTCCATTATACACGTTCATACTTTATTAAACAGGAAAAAAATTCTCAATGGAGAATCACTAAAAATATATCTATTACTTATATTTGCTCTAATAAACCATAACACTCTCCAATTATTAAGGCTGCTAAAATATTCTTCGTAAATTCTTAATTTCTTGCTACGTATTCTTTTGCATTCCTCGGATGCAATATCATAAAGAACCTAGGCGAAATTTTCATCACTCACGAATTCTGAAAATTGTTTCCATAAATATCTTTTAAATCTCAGAATGGGGGGAAAAAGGCATTTTCTCTTGATAAATATTTCTCTCACACTCCATATTAACTATTCCTTTATTGAAGTCTTGATTTACGATGAAGTGTCATTCTGAATCCGATGATCATGAGGAGATCAGAAATCTTACATCTTTTCGGTTGGAACCGTTCAAGCGATAATCTGTTTCCGCAAGCCTCATAAATATCTTGCACAATGAAACAATGAAACATGGATTTCACCCGATGGGTTGTATTCTTAAGCAATGATTATATATTAATTAAATATGATTGATTATATATTAATTAACAGTAAATGGGCTAGTTCTGTTAGGAATACGAGGTCATATAGGGGAGCTGAAATTGGATCTGACCATTGCCTTGTTATAAGTGTCTTGCAACTTAAACTTAAAAAGTGTTGTGCTAGGGTTAAAAAATTTACTTTTAATACTGAAGCTCTGAAAGACCTAGTTATAGCCAAAGCTTACCATGATAGGTTACTTATTCATTATGACAGTCATGGTATGTTTACTACTGAAGTTGAGGAAGAATGAGATCATTTTAAACAGGTTTTTTTGGACACTAACAGTACTCTTTTAGGAAAAAAGGAGCAGAAGAGACAGAATTATCTGAGTGATAAGGCACTTGAGCTTATTTTGGAAACAAAGAACTGCAGGAATGTCCTTAATCAATACCCTACTAGTCCTAATAGAAAGCATTACAGAGAATTTAATAAACGTGTAAAAGATCAGTTAGCTGCTGATAAGAATCTTTGGCTTGATGGTTTGGCTGACAAAGCCGAGGAAGCAGTTAGACAGCACAACAGCAGAGAGCTGTACCAGATAGTTAATGTTTTGTGCGGTAGAAGACGGACAGGTATACAGGGATTGAAGGATAAAAAGGTAAGGTTATAGAAGGTGAGGATTCTGTCATTGCTAGGTGGGCTGAGCATTTCAGTGATATTCTAAACAATGTGATTAGTTATACTCCCATTGTTTGCAATTATGATAGATGCATTGGTAGCTTTAATGTCGGCCCTATAACCAATCTGAAGTTATTTTGGCTATTTCTAAACTTAAACTTCATAAATCCCCAAGGGTAGATGAAATTACTACGGAAATGCTTAGTGCTGGGAATGTTTCTGTTACCCTTTGGATGACTGAAATTTTGAATACCTTTTATGATAAAGGCATGGTTCCTAAGGATTTTACCAGAGCTATTGTTATCCCTATTTTCAAAAAAGGTGATCGCAGTTTTTGTGATAACTATAGGGGTATCAGCCTACTTTCTGTTCCAGGTAAAGTTCTTCCCATGATTGTGCTTAATAGAATTAAGAATCTGGTTGACAATGAATTGCGTGATGAGCAATGTGTATTCAGAAGTGGTAGGGGATGTGTGTATCAGATATTTTCATTTAGGCAGATTCTTGAGAAATGTTTAGAGTTTCAGAAACCTTTGGTTGCCAGATTTTTTATTTCAAAAAGGCTTTCGACTCTGTTGATCGTCATAATTTGTGGATGATTGTGAGATCATATGGTATACCTGACAAGTTAGTTAACACAATGAAAGCTCTCTATAATAACACTTCGTCGTAAACTGAGTCGTGTGTGAGAGTTGGTAAGGCTTGTAGCAATTGGTTTAGCATTACTTCTGGTGTTCGACAAGGGTGCATTTTGTCTCCTTTTCTCTTTAGCTTGGTTATTGATTATGTTCTGAGAAATTCACTTTAAGAGAAAGATTTTGACCTTAAATGGACTGGAGATACGAAAATTTCTGATTTAGATTATGTTGATGATTTAGCCCTTTTGGCAAATGATGTTGATGAGGTGAACTCTTTCATTCGAGTTGTTGATGAAACTGGTAGTAGAGTAGGTTTGGTGATAAACAGAGAGAAAACTAAAGTGATGAAACTTGGACACTTTGTAGAAAGATAACAGGAAACTTGATGCTTTTCATTTCAGATGCTTACGCAGTATCTTGGGCATTAGGTGGTTCAACTTTGTAACTAATGATGAGGTTAGGCAAATGAGTTTGCAACCTCCTTTAAGCAGTATATTTTGCAGAGAGAGACTCCGTTGGTTTGGCCATGTTGCCCGTTTGAATAATTATAGATTGGCGAATAGGGTTGAACAGTGTGCCTAAAGGCTTCAGAAAGAAGGGGAGACCTAGGATGCGGTGGGCAGACAATGTCAAACAGGACCTCGTTAGAATTGGTGTGCAGTGGCCAGATGCAGTAGATGTAGCTCAGGATAGACTTGCTTGGAGAACTAAATTGCACGGTCTGGTTGGACCTCCGTAGCCCATGGCTGCTTGATGACGACGACGACGACGACGACGACGACGACGACGACGACGATGATGATGATGATGATGATGATGATGATGATGATGATGAAACAGTACCTAAGACATGACAAAGGTCTCTTAAGTTTTGGGTACATTCACTCGTACCACTCACTTCTCTGTGATATGAAAAACTCTCACAAGTCATGATACACTCCACACACTAGACTAAAGAAGAAAGTTTACTTCTCTGAGGTCATAAGCCAAATGAAAGAGAAAGAACAGAAGGGATTTTACTAGACATAATTTATATACATCAGAAGACTTTTTCCTACTCTATTGTTTCTGCTCATCAATTGCTCTCCCCCTTTCAACAACCGACTCCCAGTCAAAAGATTGTGTCGTTTGATCACAAGATCACATTTACAGTTATGCTTGTGAAGTAGGAGCTACTTGTATTTATACAAAATTTAAAAAAAGAACGTGCTTTATTTTTGCACCTTTACCATATGGTTCAGGAATTTTTTTTCTCAAGCATTTGTAAATTGTAGAGTTAGTTAAAAACGTTTCAAATCAGTGTGAATTTCTATTATTTAGTGAATAAAATTGTGACACAAGATATTCCAATTATTAATACTTCATATTTCAAAGGACACACTCGATCATTTCATTTTGGTCTTGAATTGAGAGAGGAGGGTCCTCAATCGGTACCGCTGTAGACTAGCAATTTCAAGTTCCCAGGTTCGAGTACCACTGGTTCAGCGTTGAGATTTATCTCCTCAAAACTCAGTGTCCTGCCCTCGGTCGATAGGAGACACCGATGGATTTGGAAAAGCTCCCGTCCATTGGATGGGAAGCGAAGTGGCCCGTGGGTATGAGAGCCACACACTGTGCACGTTAAATAACACGTTGGATAGCCATGAAGGGAAGGCTACCATCTGTTTCGTAACAGCCGTCCAATGGCTGTTACGTTAATGGCCTTACCCCAAACTTTTCTGAGCCCTAGATGTCCTTATGACCAGGCCATTTAGCCCACTGTGTGCAAAAAAAGTGCCACTGAGAGGTAAAAATAATCCAAACAAACACCAACACATATCATTCTCACCGTAACCTAAAGAATTCGATTTCCTGTTCTGATAAGCTACATTTTTCCCCTAGCTGAATAATTTACATGACTTTACTAGCCTTGTAAGATGGTGGCAGATTGACTATGAGATTGTGCAGTTAACGCTTCGACAGTACTCGTAGATCATTGGTTGATCGGTAGGTGATTCATAAAGTCATCAATCTATCAGAACTGTCGAATAGCTAATTGCATAGCCTCTCAAGGTCTCCAGTTCACATTCTTCTAGGCCACCGGTCTTTATCATCGTTTAGACTGGAGAGTCTAAATACAAATATTACGTTTTGCAAAATTTAAAGTTCTGACCACATTATTTTGAAAATTTATTATAAAAATTGCCATATGTATATTTTGTTAAGTTTTTGAAGAACAAAACAATTAAATAATTCAAATATAAAACATTTTATTAAAATTTTAATATAAGTGATCATTGATTATTGTTGATCTGAATCATTAATCAATTAATGGAACCCTTGTCCATGCTTCTCCTTGGTTAATTGTTCAATATCCATTGTGTATTTGGTCACTTTGAGCTTCACACACGTTTCTCAATGCACAGGTGTTAGGCGACTTCTCTGTGGACTTAAAACAGCTTTCATGTGTGAGAAAATTTGTTCACATATATAAGTTGACCCAAAAGCCAAAAACAGGGCAAATGCACATTTCTTCAACCAGGTGAACGCTTCAAGACAGGAATATCCAGCTGTTGAGGATGGCAGCTGACTTTTCCTAGCAGTTTACTTCAATTCTACAGATTTTATCATCCACAACTCTGATGCCTCGAATTGGATGTGTTGCATTTCAAAATTGTCAACACCCATCCATTCAAAAAGAGATCAGTCATATGGGATGGTAGTACGATCAATTAAGTCGGGCTTGATGAGGTAAGAAAATATGGGGCCCGTGAGTTTGGAAGTCTTGACCTCGTGTAGCAAACTCTCCTTTGAGCGCTTCAAAGTACTTCTGAAGTTCATCTCTGTTGATAGTAAATCGATTTGAATGAGCCTTTATGTTTCGAAAGTACTTGTATGTGTAGTTGGTAATATCACGCCAAAATATGTCTAATTTTGACGCAAATCTTTTCCAGTGCTCAAAAAAATTAAATACTGTTTGACCCTGCCCTTGTAAACGCAAGTTTAATTCATTCAGATGTATAGTTATGTCAGCCAGAAACATCAGCTTGCACAGCCAGTCCTCGTCATTCAATTCCGGGAAATGTTATTCTTTTTCATAAAGAAAAACCTTGATTGCTTCTATACATGATACAAATCTGTTCGAAACATTACCTCGACTAAGCCAATGAACATTGCTGTACATCGGGAGGTCCGCATATGCTCTCTCCATTTCTTGTAGACAGTACCGTGACAGGATGTAGCATAGAGGCAGCCTGCCTCACGACGCCTGTGATGGTCCACCCATTCACTTTTACTTTTCCTTAACCAGTTTTGCTTAATTTACGTTATATTTATCATTTTGGGAATTATTATTTCATTTTGTGTTTTGCATTAATGTTTCTTTTGTAATAAAAACAAAATAGCAATTGGATATTTTCTTATATTTTTGTCTTATAATCCATCAGGGGCGATATTTAATTGTTTGCCTCAGGGCGCGATCTAATCTGGCGACGGCCCTGCTTGTAGAAGAGACATGAATTGGCTGTGGGTCAATGAAGAGCGAGAAACTATCAAGTTAACTATCTTGACAACAGTTTCCATTAGAGAGTTCAAGCACAGTGACGAAATCTCTGCACACAAACTCTCCTGGTGTATAATGCAATGGAAGCTCAATACTTGACGTCCAATATGATCCCAGGTAATTTAACAAATCCTTTGTTCTTTCCGACCAATGTAGTGGCGGCATCAGTAGTAACACAGAATATTTTATTCATGTTAATGTTCTGATTTTCGAAATAGCTTACAAATGAAGTTATAATGCCCTCTCCCTTGACTGTACCATCAAGAGGTATCAAGCAGCACAGTTCTTCATAAATACGGTCGTTGTCACAATATCGCGCAACTATAACTAAGTGCGCCACGTCATTCACATCGACACTTTCGTCAAGAGCGACACTAAATACAACAGCTTGTTGTAACCCGGTTGTTTGTTTTACCGTTACATTTTCAGCCATATCAGTTATGCGCCTCTCGATTGATCTCGCAGAAGCCAGTATTTGTCGAATCCGAGACAGTATTGTTTCTTTATTTGGTAAATCACTAAACAAAATTTCAGCACTGCTCAAAAAAGATTCCATGATGTATTCTCCATCTGTGAAAGGCTTGCCGTTCGAAGCCACACACTGAACAATTTTGTAACGGCATTCGGTAGCTTTATTTTTGGTTCCAATTACTTGACTAAAAATACTACTTTATTTTTTGTAGCCAGAAAAAGCCCTTTTTATGACTTCACCTTTCTCCTCAAAGTTTTTAAACATTAACTGATGTTTAGTTTGATAGTGTCTTTGTATACTTGACGCACGGCACACGACACTTTCAGAACATAAAGCACAAACAGCACGATCCTTTTGTTGTATTAGTCCATATTCATTTGTCCAAGAGTCTTGAAACGAGCGTATATCAAGTTTTTGCCTTTTTTGAGTCATTTTAACGGCATCGTATTATTTAATAACAACACCAACTTTTGTGCTACGGTCAATGGACTGTACTGGCATGAATATGTGACAGCCGAGAGAACTATATAGGTGGTGGTGGGGGTGGTCGTGAGAGAGGGAAAGGATAGGACGGAACTAGAACTTCGTCAAGGTCAATCATTGTTGCTCCACATTCACTCAGTTTGCATCAGATCTCACATTCTTACCTCCAATGTATAACAATTTTCGTTTTGAAAGGATGTAAAAATAGGAATAGCTTTAAAAGAATTATATGCTTCTATTTAATTAGTAATTCAAATTTTTATGAGATCATATATAGTATTTCAAATCACTCAGCGTGCCATTGAAAATCGTTCCACGTGTCACCCTTGGCATGCCTGCCGTAGGTTGTCGATGCCTGGTTTTGACGATTGTGTTCATTTACACCACAGATGTTTTATCTAATAACAAATAATCACTCTATATTCTCACATACATAAATATAAAGTTCAAATTGAGATTCTTAATCAACTTATATAACAATAATAATTTATTCCATGCAGGGGTTACAGTAAAGCGAAAGTACAGTTAATTTTGGATATTAATTTAAATTTTTAAGTGTCTTTATGCCCCACATAAAGTAACAAACAAGGAATTGAATAAGTTAATAACTTACTTTTGTCTCCGATGATTATCAAGCACGGATTAGAAGAAACAAAGATGAAAACAAAGGTCACATAAATAAAAGCAATATGGAGTGCAATCACCGATGTTCTTCTTTCCTCAACTCCCTTGTAGTACGGAACCGACAGGCAAAAGCTGTCTGCGGAGCTGTTAACTATCACTGTACTCAGCACGTGACGCCACAACGACATCAGAAAAGCGGCGGGGTGCCACGGGTAGTAGGAGAGTGGTCATCATGTTGTGTCACTGTGTCAGACAGCCTCACTCTTTCACGTCACCTGACACGATAGAAAAATCCTCTGCAGGTAGAGAACCATTAGCGAATCTCTTCTTGGGAGCAGCTTAGCTAACGTTATTTTTTACGGCTTCTCTGTTTCTGCTGCAACTGACTAACCAGAGCGTCACTTTTAGATATAACTCTTTCACGGAACTTTATGGATCATTGCTGAAGGACAGTCCGGGGGGGGGAGATAAAATACAAAAAAGTAATGGTATAAGAGGATAATATTTTGATAATTTTAATAATGACAAAATAACAATGCAAATACAAAGTTTTGCATTTACAAGCCGAAAACAATGTTAGTATAAGTCAGAAAACAATAAAATATACAAGATAAATCAGACTAAACAGTTGCATTTTAGCAGCCTTTAAGCTTTTTGCTCATTAAGATGCCAAATTGAATTCTATTAAAATTAGATGTCTTTAATGGCAAAAACGTGTTTGGTCATGTTAGAAACAAAAATTATTATTATATAACTATAAAGTATTCATCAATATTTGAAGCAGCAATGATAATATTTTTCACTTTCAATTTAAAAACACTGAACGAGAGTTTATCTCCAATGTAGGGGTGATTAAATATTATTTTATATTATTATTTCATGTGATATTAAAATAAAATATAAATTATTTAATACATAAATTAATCGAATAAAAGATTGAAAGATACTCTTGTAAAGTAATAAAATTGCTTATAGATGGAATGGACATAGTGAAGGCTTTGTTTGAAGTGCCTTTAGAAGAAGATGTATTGGAAAAATAATCTCAGCCTGGTGGAATACGAATCTACGTCCTCCTGATAACATGCCAAGTGCTCTGACTGCTGAGCTACCGGCGATCGATCCTCTGATTGGTGTTAAAAACTTTCTACCTAGAGTACACAATGTTCTGTGTCTCATGCAGTCATTGTACCGACTTCTTATAGCTTCTAGAAACAGATGACAAGTGTGCCATGACAATGTCAAGTAGGTTACGAAAATATGCTGAACAGTTCAAAGAAATTTCTCAACGCTTATATTCAACTTTCAAAGGCAACATCACTCTTAGTTGAACGTTGATATCAATTTGAAAGTTGAATATAAGCGTCGAGAATTTACTTTAAATCTATTCAGATTAAAAAAGTGGGAAAATAACCTTAAGATTAGAATGATAAAGTCCTTGATGATTGGAATAACATATTTTTCATCGGGCAGTAGTTGACCTAAATTTCAGAGAGAGAAGAGGGATTTAAAATTGAATTAAAACTTAGAATGTTATCATTAATGTAGAAAAGGAGTGAATCCAAACAAGTAAAAACATGAATAAGAGATTTAGCTTCTGATTCTCATCGCCAGTATTTAACATCGTCATTATAAAAGCGATCAGAAAAGGGAAAAAATATTTGAGCGAGGGCAGGAAGTGGATAGGGAAATAATAAAATTAGAAGATATTTATCGTCGCACATTCAAAAAAGGGTTTGAAACTATTTTGGAAATAATGAATGAAAATTTCAGAGTTAATTAAAAATTGTAAGTAACAGGAAAGTACTAAAGTTGTGTTATGCAATAAAGATGCTAAAAAATACTTAACTACTAGTTACAGTACCATTCTCCAAATGGTTTGACGCAATAATGCCTGTATATTGATAAATTTCCCATTCAACGCTTATACAGTATCTCCATTGTTAACTTTCAAGGTATCCGAGACGACACCAGTTCCTCCAGATTTAGGACATTCGCAATGAGATCAATACCGACCGGCATCTAGGAATTTGAACACTGAATCTAACACAGGGCGGCCAAATTTTGGACTAATCGGTCAAGTGCTCGCAGAATGACACGGCGATGAAATCTGTTATCACCAATGATGAGTTACGGGCGAATAAGAAACACTGGTATAACGGTATTCGTCCTCCCTCTCATTCGTTGTTTGTTCGCGATACTCCTGTTACTGTATGATGATAATGATTATTTTTAGAAAAACCCCGCCTAGAGCAACTAGATGAATTTCATATTCTGAGACAAATTAACTTTATCTGCATTTGCAGTGCGCCATTTGTACAGTCGCTCAAAAAATATCCGAACGCTATGGTTGATTACAGAATTCAGAAAAAAAATATGTGGCAACGATTTTTTTAGAAATTAGTAATCTGACAACCTTCGTATAGAGTCGGTCAAAAAATATCCGAACACTATGGTTGATTACAGAATTCAGAAATAAACATCTGGCAACGATTTTTTTTTCTGAATTTTGTAATCAACCATAGTGTTCGGATATTTTTTTGAGCGACTGTATGTAAACAAAACATGGACACTTTGGATAAAAGAAAAGGAAGAGAGAGAAGTCGTTCTGGAGATCAAATGATGAAAATCAGTTTCAAAGGCAAGAGATCCAATGAAAATGTTTTAAACAAGTTTGAGGTAAATAGTCTAGGAAGTATATCAATAAGAAGTGATGGATTGATTGGACCCAGAGTCAGAGAGGAAAACGTCGTAAAAATTCCCTTGGAAGATACTGGCAGAAAGAGAAGAGAATTACATAAATTAAAATAATGTGAAAGTCTCTTCCTGTAAAGAATTAAAGGAAATGCCTCAGAGTTGGGTTATTTTACCACTAAGGGGATAATCTAAACAATGGGCTAAATTATCAGGTCACAAGAACCCTAAGGGCTCAGAAATGGTTAGGGGAAAGGAACCCACTGAACAGCTGTTAGGAGACAGATAGAAGCCTCCCGTCAAGACCATCTAGTGTGCTCTTTTAGGTATAGAAGATATGGCTCTCTCCTGTACATGGAACCATGGTTTTGAATTTCATCTGACGGACGACTCCCTATCAGAGCCCATTTTTGTTCTCTATCTTACAAGTCGGGTTTTAGCGATATAAATTTTGGAAGCTGACGGAGTTGGAACTAACGGTTCATGAAACAAATAGATGAAAGATTAATATTAAGCATTCCAAGTATCTAAAACTGTAAAGAACTTATTCAAAACTGAGGTGACTCGTGGATGGCAAGAATTAGGACTATGCCATTGCGCGGTTAAAGCCAAAGAATGGAGCGAAATTTAGCTTGAATAGGGATTATGTAAAATCAAATATCGTGATTGTCATACGCTGAAGGTTTATAGGCAGTTTACTCATATAACGTTTTATTTTCAGTTTTTATTTCTCTAATTATAATAGTAAAATTTTATTGTTTTCATTTTGCTGTAAAAATTACCTCTTAGTAAGAGTTTTTCAGATCTATTAATGATTAACTAAAAACTCAGGAAATCATTTATTTAAGGCAAAATTATTTTTATACCTTTACTACAGAATGTCTTAAACATTTTTCCTATTCATGAGTTTACAGTAACTCATTCAATAAAAATGATTTCAAATGAAGAAAATAAGCATCTATGAAAATTAATCCTTGATTTTTCCAAAGTAAAGCGCGAAATTTATTCTTTTAAAATATTGATTCTTTTATATTATTCGTTGCCCCGTATTGTTTGTTTATCTGATATTGAAAAAGCACGATATGAATAGAAACACGATTTGAGGGCACAACTAACGCCTTGTCGAAGCTATCTTCTTTGACTTACACTTTCTTTTGTTGAAGCATTGAAGTTTCACGTAAGACATTGGCTGATTTTATCTATCAGTCATTTGTGATTTGAAGATGCATTGAGGATTCTTAAACACACGTTTGTGAGTTGATGAACGCATTGAAAATTCTTAAAATAATCAAAGAGATTATTTTAAGAGATCTTCTACTGTGGCATATAAACTGACAGGCTCCTGTCAGACCTCTGTGGCAAGCAGCTGCTTGAGGGGGTATTTATTTTATTTTTTTTTTACAAATTATGATATGATGATTAAATTATGATCAAATGGTACGTATGTACTTCCTCGTATAAAACGAAATGTCCCACGTGTTTTTCACGACTTCTCCGTCTATTATGCGGCTGAGTAACGAAAGTGTCACTTTTATAATGAAGTCCTTAATTGATCTATATATAAGTCACGAATAGGGTACGAAGTTTTCGGAGTTAAAAAAAATCACTATTCGGGGTATATTATCACACAAAATTCTTTTTTTTTCAAATCGGATTGAAATCAGGTAAAAAAATACTAATCGAACTTTTTTAATTCAAATTCAGATCGAAATCGGGTTGAAATGAAAATAATTTCAGTTTTCTGATTAGATAATAATTTTATTATTTATGTAGAATGACATGTGTACTACCAATAATTCCTCAGCGAGATTTTTTCTGCCAGGCGGTTGCTGGCGATTTAATATGCTAAAAGATCGCTCTACATCACGACTTCCTTTTGGCATACTAAGCAATGTTAAGGCCACCACCTTACTTATTTGAGGATATCGCACTTTAGCATCAATACAAATTTGAGAACGTCAAACACTTTGTTTTTTTTTTGGAGGCTTTAATAAACAAACAGTAAATTCTGGAGTAACCAAGCTACACTCCATTTCAACGTATTGTCAGAATCATTATATATAATCATATGCATAGATTTCATAAATGGATGACTTACACTAAAACTAACCAGGTACCAATGATATTAAGTCTATGAACTAACAGATTTCATAAAAACAGAAATTGAATCTTTTATATCACAACCAGCTGATTCATCCATTAGACTACTAGAAGTAGATAATCCTATTCCTCTCCCACTATTTACAAAATCCTAGCGATAGTTACCTCAAATGACGTTTTCACTCTTGCGCTCTCCCATCAATACGAGTAAATTGATGCTCTACCAGGTCGTCTAAATCAAACTATTATCTTTACTAGTCGACCTGGTAAATTCTCAGGACAATATTCCGAAATCTGTGGGGCCAACCACAGATTTATACCTATTTCAATTGAGGTTTCACCTCGATCATCTTTCATCTCATGATTAATTACTTCTTCAGATAGCCTAACTTATGGTGTTGGCCTCTTAAGCCTAAATATAGATTAATTCTTCTGAAGAGAAATTTGTTAAAAATATCATTACATTGTCATTCTAAAATTAATTTTATTTCTTTAATACACAAACTGCACCGTTATACTGATATATATGACCTATCTTTATTATTCTTACAATCTTAATCTTTATTATAAATCACTTTTATTTTCAAATATCATTACCAACCAGATCTAAATTGAAGTTACCACAACCTAACTGAAAATGATAACCAACCTATTTTCTCTCTTCGATCCTATCTCCTCATTCAACTTATCACTAAATTGAATAGCAATTATAATATTTATCATTTTCGTTTCACCATCTTTTTTTTTATATAACAGATGCCTTTCTCCAGAAGTCCTAACAGATATATGAAGGTTTCAATTAATTGTATCTATTCATTTCGAAGACAGACTTTCAGAAAATTCCTTCATAGCTGAAATGACTATATTTGCCCTAGCTGGTGTTTGCATAACAGCTTTAGAAACAAAAAAACAAACTCAAACAAATCGACAATATACAAATTAAATTTTTTTTCGCATAAAAGCAACAAACTAATATGAAATACATATTCCTTTTCGAAGTTTTTCTGGTTTAAATCAAATATTTAATCTAATATTTAATGAGAATATTCACTCGAACAATAAATTAAATACAGTCATGAAGTATCAGAGAGTAACAGCTTAAATTCGTTTTATAGTATGAGATAGTGAATCTCAACTCTTCACAAAATTTTCAGCATGTGAACATTTTTAAAATAATGACTGTATGAAACTAAGTGAGACTAATAATGTATATTTTGGTTTGATACATAAAAGTGACCCTGATAATATAAAGTAGCAAGAACGCTTTTTTTGCATAAGATGTCACCATTATAGAGCTGTCTAAATATTCTATACATTATACAGTATAGAGCTGTTTTTTATTATATTTAGAATACCACGGATAATCTTGAGGTGAGGCTCTCGCCATTCTCCTCACATCTGTTCAATGTATCATTTTGCCAAAGTTTTTCTGAGCTTTCGGGGAATATCCAATTGAGTTGTAAACATGTAAGAAAACAGTATATCACATAGAGTTACTAGCGATAAACATTCCTACTGATTATTACACGAATTTTGTGGAAAAAACATGATTTAGTATAATATCAAATGTTTTGAATTTGGTTAAATGTGATAACCAATATATTCTAACTGCCTTTGGTTCCAAAATAATTTTTTATCGTTTATTTAAATTATTGTTTTTTACTAATATTTTGTACTGACTTCAGAGATTATAAAAAATTGATGTAAATACTATGGTTGGTGTAACCCAATTAAATGTAAATAAAATTGAATTCAGTTCAGTATATACATTTGTAACAAAAGCGTTAGCCCGTAAAAACAACAGTTTAATGTGTTTCATAAAAAAAATTCTCTAGCTGTAAATTTTTACATAAAGGAAAAATTTAATTTTAAAATTTTCCATCCGTTAGATTGCAAAAATCATAGCGTTCCAAAGAAAGACAGCTAATTGAAAAATTACTACTGTGCTACTGTACATTGTGCAATTATTTAAAGACAGTGTCGAGCATTCCTACAATACAGACCAATATTCTTGGTCGCAGTGCACCACCATATGTGGTGATTTGATTTCATGCAATTTTTTATATTTAAAGAATCACCTTAATTTTTGCATGCAATTGTACACTTTGTATAATTACCCAAAATGTAAATTATTTAAATGTTTTGGTTGTAATAACTTTCTTAACTGCATAATAATACTTTTATATACGCAATACATATACCTGTTTTATTTTGGAATCGATTATACTGACTTTCGATTATCAAATCTTGCTACATCCTCAATTACTCTGGATAATCGAGGTTTCACTGTATAATAAATTACCTTTTGCATAATAAATTTCGTGTATTGATAATATTTTTTAAAATCCCAAATTTAGCAGTTTCAAGCTCAAGAATATATAAAAATAACAAAAGAAATTTGAAATCCCCAATCGGATTTTAAATGAAATGTTTCGGCCTCTTCAAATCATTCTATTGATTCAGGAACAAGTTTTTCTTTTTTTTTTCGTACTGAAAAAACTGATCTGCAGGTGGATGGGACAGTTCGTAAAAGAAATCTTTCCTCTAAGATCTCGATTTTGATTGGATTTTTTGAAAAATCAAAACAAAAGATTAACTTTGAATTGAGATTTATTTTTTCGTTTATCGATCTGTATCTTCTGAGACTGGGACATATCTACCATTATGAGCAAGCTAAACCAATGAGTTTCGGTATTGCCAAAGGGAACGAATGTTAAACTACCCAATGGTACATATATTTACCATCAGAGTCTATAGTGAAGTTGAAAGCTATCCCGCTCTTTCTTGAGATCTGAAATAATCTTCCTCTTTCACTGGACCGAAAGCAAACGATTCTTTTTTCAGCAGGCTTAAATTCTTCTCTCTTTTTCTTAAGACTGCAATTTGCCGGAGTGTTTTATTCAAACCTTTCTGTCATGTAACGATGATAGGTAGCCATACTTTTAAGTGGTGGTAGAAGATGTTTTTACGGTAGTGTGCTTCTAACTCTTGCCATTACAGCAAGTCATCAAAAACTACATGACATTAAGCATAAAATTATGAACGTTTTGAAGACAAAAACTTTTTAATTTCTCGATCAAAAATGATCCAATAATAGTAACCAATAGTCAATATTTCAAACATCAACAGATAACATAGCGACATTAACGACAAGATGATACGTGGGTGTTCCATTCCGTATAGAAACTCTAGTATAGGCAGACGAAGTAGGCAACCAGGTTGTTGGCAATCAATGCAAGCAAACGACTTCAAAGAGAGTTTTGTTTCATTATAGAACTGTAATATTGTAATATGGGATCTGGGTTCAAGCCCCGAATAAGTTGGGAGTGATAATTTATAATTTCTGTAATATGAGAACATCACGTAGAAAGCTTTCTAAACGTGTAATGCATATCCATCCAGTCCTTTAGAAACAATAGATGAATACATTTGCTCAAAAAAATTCGAACACTATGGTTGATTACAGAATTCAGGAAAAATATCTGGCAACGATTTTTTTTTTGAAATTAGTGATCTGGCAACCTTCGTGTACGTACACGAAGGTTGCCAGATCACTAATTTCTAAAATCGTTGCCAGATATTTTTTCTGAATTCTGTAATCAACCATAGTATTGGAATATTTTTTTGAGCGACTTATGTCAAAAATTTGTATAAAGTGAAATCGTGTTAGTCGGGTACGAATTTCTCATACGAAATAATGTAAATAGGAGGGAATGCATTACTGAATCCTAACTGATGGACATTTTTTTTGTTTTATTTCTTTGTTATAACTATGCTTTGATTAATGCATTGCGTTTTTTTTTCTCTAAGTATATTTCATAAATCTAAATCACTTCTACCAAAAGAAAAAGAAACAGTGATAGAAGTAGAAACCAACGCTAAATGTAGCTTAATTTATTTTAATTGATGGTGAATATAGACATTGTCGGGTACCGTAGATAGGAAATGAGAAATTAATTGTTTTAAAAGTGGTTCTAAAATGATGAAATGATTAACTGTAGTAGAGTTCTACTCTACAAGTAACAGTAACTTACCAGGGGTGTCTCGGGCCTCCGTATCCCCCAGCGAAAATTATATCGTCTTATATGGAATCTCAAACTTGTCTACCTGCTTTGAAATCCAAAACAGTTGGCTTGGTATAATTTTATTTTAGCCCCAAATTTTTTTCCGACACTAAAAATAGATAAAACTATAAAGGTGTAAGATCTTATTCCATATAGCATATAATTTTATTTTTTTCTGTCCGGTGGAATATTTTAGTTATTGTGAAACACTACTCAAGTCTTAATCTCAGATTCCACCTCCCCCTCCACCCGAAACTAAATCCTGGGTACATGCCTCACATGTGACAAGTTATAGCTTTAATCAATTAGGGCGAATTTATATAAGCGCATAATTGTCATCGGTCAGGAACAGTTAAAAATGATCTTTAATCTTTACAAATAATGTGCTAGGCCGTTTAAACACAGTAAGTTTCATATACAAACATGAAAAAACTTTCTGGAAGTGCTGAAATTTTGAAAAAGGATAGGTGAGATAAGAAAAGCTTTCAAGATATCTTCTAAAGCAATACAAATAATATAAACGATCATTCAGAATAGTACAGAAATAGTGTGACACCGAACGACCAGTTAGTTATGTTAGAAAACCAGCCATATTTTAAAAATTGTGTTAAACTAAGACAGTGTCAGTAAAATTCTTGTTAGCCGGGGATTAAATATATAGTCAAATAAATCATAGACGCTATAATGGATTTCATACATCATTTTATTCAACTGCGCATTTCATAATTAAATTTGTAAATATATATTATATCTTTCATTGATTATGTTATTAGATTGACCTTAACATTTTTAGAGTCAGATAAGCATAATGCTTAAAAAAAAAACTGCTTTTCGAGAAAATACCTTATTTAAATGACCGTTGTTTTTGCATTCCATTACATTAAACGTTAATTACTACTTTACAAATCATCGAGTTCCACATATATTTCATTTACATCACTGCAGTGAAACATAAATAATATTCAATAAAATATATATGTTACAATTTCTTTTACATTTTATTACATTAATAAAAGCGTCTCTATATCTGTATAAAAATAGCACGTTTTTAGCATTATTATTAATATAATTCGTATTATTCAATTACAATTCCCTTCATATATTTTAATTCATATTAATTAATTATTTAAAATAAAAAAAATAAATACCCCCTCAAGCAGCTGCTTGTCACGGAGGTCTGACAGGAGCCTGTCAGTTTATATGCCACAGTAGAAGGTCTGAGAGGATGGCAGGACCTCAGCAGAAAAACGACACAAACAGCCATGCCTTACCCGGGATTCGAACCCAGGTCCCTTAGATCAGTAGCCAAGCGCGCTAACCACTCGGCCAATTATTCAATTCCAATTCCCTTCATATATTTTAATTCATATTAATTAATTATTTATATTGTATATAAAAATTAGTAGTTTTTGTAGCAATATTTCAAAGTAATGCAGAAATAATCTCAAGGCAAAATGGTCGGGATAAGATGCTTTGTTTTTATTCTTGGTTAAGAAAATTAAATTCGTAATTGAAATGAGTCGTAATTCTGTGTAATTATTTAAGAAAAATATTTTTCGCTCCTAGTACACTGGATACTTAATTTAAACAAACTTCCCAGAATCAGATTTTAAATTGGTAATCCAAATTACTTATGCACTTAAATGCAACCTAGATAACTATATGAAAAAATTAGTTTTTTAACCAATAACATCTGGTGTGAATGCAGTTGAGTTGATATCTGCATTGTTTACTTCGTTATTGTTATGGATTGTGCAAAAATGTATTATATATCCAAAAGAGGATATTGACGTGGGCTAAAAAAGCAAAGTTTCTTACAACTGGATAACTAAAAATATACGGTAAAAATTATTCAGCTACGTGAACTCTAAAAGTAAACTTTGAAATGCTATATGAGTGTACGAGTGTAAATAGTTCTAGTTAGGCTTATCTGTGCCAACTTAAACAATGTTTAGCAATCAGAAAATAACAATATATTATTTTTAATAAAATAATTTAATAAAATTATTATTTATAATTTATATTCTTACATGTTATGCTGCTAACAAACTTTATTAAAGTTTATCTTAATTAATAAATGTGTTGTTATTTTATCCAAGCATGGCGTAACAGATTGCATTGACATGGTAGAAAACAATTTTAACGAACTACTATAAATGTAATTCTTTATGGCTTAGCTCCTTTCCGTCGGCTAAAAAAGTGTTTCCAATCTGAACATGAGGGCCAGGTTTACACTTACCCGTAACATTTTCATAAAAAAACAGAATACTTCTTGGGGACAATACTTTCAAAAAATAATGAGAGTTTTTACATTTCTTTCATAATTTGAATCAGATATAAAGAAAATAATCATCAAAGGATATTATTTAACAATTTCCTTCAAGCAGCTGAAGTTGGGTTGTTGTTTTACATATTAGAGGCATTTTTATGCACACAATGGTCTAAATCAGTGATTCCCAACCTTTTCTAGACCACCGCCCCTTTAAAAGAGAACAAAAATTTCAACGCCCCCCTAGTCCATAATAGTTAATTTTATATGAATTAAAATATTGTTGCATATTATCTGTACCAAATTTATCTGTTTATTTATCTATTAAAATCATAATACCGCCCCCATGGAAGGCTCCAGTGCCCACTGGGGGGCGGTATCGCCCCCGTTGGGAATCTATGGTCTAAATGATCAATTCATAAGGACGGAGAGAGCTCATAGAAATTTGGAAAAGGGTACCACTGGAAAGCTGTTAGCAAAGAGATGGAAGCCTCCATCAAGTCTATACAGGTTGTTCTTCAACGTGCACAGGGTATGGCTCTTTCAGCTCACTGCAGAAAGTCTTAATATTCCATCCAACCGACGTTAACCTTTCCAAGCCCATTGGTGCTCCATTTCTGACCGAGGGCAAGGTGGAGGTTAGCAGTGATGCTGGCCGAAGCTGGCCGAAGAGGGACTACAACCTGGGAACTTCAAATTACCATCCTGGCACGCTACCGACTGAGCCTACCCTGCCCATCTAGCAGTTAATGCATTTCGTACGAACCTTGTACAATCAAGCTTTCGCACATGGGACGTGCCTAAGTAAACTAACACAAATGCCTCCCAATATGTTTAATACACTACATGGACAAAAGTACCCGGACATTTGCTCATCCATAATCTCCCGGTAATAGGAAAGGAATTAATATCGCGTTGGTCCACTTTTGCTGCTATCACAACCTCCAGTCTGCAGGAAGGTTTCCACTAGATTTTGATACGTTGCTGCGAGAATTGCCTGCCATTCTGCCACAAGAGCAATAGTGAGGCCGGCCACTGATATCGGGTGGTTCGATATGGCTCGCAGTCAATGTTCCATTTCATCCCAAAGGTGTTCCATGGGGTTGAGATCAAGGCTCTGTGGAGAGCAGTAAAATTCTTCCACACCCATCTGATGAAGCCATTCCTGCACGGTCCTCGCTTTGTGGATGGGGCATTTTCATGTTGGTACAGGAAAGGGTCTTCACCGAACTGTTGCATAAAATTGGAAGCAGAGAATTATCGAGAATGTCATTATAGGCCACGGCATTCAGAGTACCGTTCACTGTAACTAGGGGGCCCAACCCAAGCCCGATGCCTCCTCCACCAAACTTCACATTTGGCACGACACAGTCAGGTAGACATCGTCCACCTGGCATCCTCCATACCCAGACTCTTCCGTCGGACTGCCAGATGATGAAGCGTGATTCATCACTCCAGAGAACGCGCTTCCACTTCTCAAGAATCCACTGACGCCATGTTTTACACCACACCAACCGACGCTTGGCATTGATCTTGTTCATGTTAGGCTTGTGTGCGGCTGCTCCTCCATAGAAATCCATTTCCTGCAGCTCGTGATGAACTTTAATGGTTCTGGCGTTACTTCCAGAGGCATTTTGGAATTCGGTGGTGAGTTTTGTCGCATCACCTGTTTGAGAACTTGACAGTTCCACTCTGTCATTTTACGTGGCTTACCGAGTAACGATTGCGCTGTTGTTCCTCCTAGGCGTTTCCACATCACAACAACATCTATTACAGTTGATCGGGACAGTTGCAGCAGGACCGAAATGTCCCGAACTGACTTGTTACTAAGGTGGCATCCTATGACCGTGCCATGTAGAAAGTCACTGAGCTTTGCCGTATGGACCATTCTCCTGTTCATGCATGTTTATGAGGTTTGCCAGGCCATGTGCATTCTTTTATAACCTTTGGGCCATGGTTGTGCATATATGGCGAATTCTCTACTCAGATGTGGTGTCCGGATACTTTTGATCAGATAGTGTATGTTTAGATGTTAGAAAATAACTTTTAGGGGTAAAGGTTTATTATTTAACATGTAAAAAGTCATACTAAATCTGGGTTAGGACCTCAAACGATCTAAGATAATAATGATCCGGTGATAAGATGAAAATACAAATAACAAACAGTTGACGCAGGGAACAAGTTCGACCACACTGAATTTATGCATCAGGTCAAACATTATTATAATTCCCATTTTATGCCGTTTATGTTTTGTTTCTTTAATATAGTTATTATTAACATAAGTACCTCTTGTCTTAACTGCATAACCAAAAAACAATACACATTGTTTCGCTTTACACGAAAATGCTCTGTAGGTAATGAAATATTTTTTTCATGCAGGAATTCAGATAGAATGGTAAGACAAGCGAAAAAGACGAAGTGTCACTAAAGTTCACTGACACTATCCAGTGAAACGAAGGAGAGAAAAAATTGTAAAACGTTGCTTTACGCCATCTGAATAAAGGATGACTCGTTTGACAGCCTACTAGATTGATAACCTAAGAAGGTTCGCGAGTCCGATTATTTCTTCGCAGAAAAGTTTTCTTGTTAATCTTCTTTCTCCTTATTTTGAAAAAGGAGAATCGGATCTCTCTCCAAAGATCCATCCTTTACATGACTATAAGCTGGTTCTGGTGTTTTGCGTAATATTACTGACATATTCATTATTAATTTTAGATTGTTTTAAGAGTCATAGTATTTGATTTCAGTTGCACTTTGATGATCAACAGTAAACATAAGAAGTAAAGTAAGTAGATAAGTCATAGATTTTAACTTAGCATTGATCACCAAAAGTAAACTAGAAATCAAACATTTTGATTTTAATTTAAAATTTGTAATGATTTTAAATGTAATGAGAATTCATTTCAGATACTATATATATACATTTAATCAATTAACTCGAGATCTCATCAATAAGGGAAGAATTGCTGCTGTAAAAAATGAGCACAGTGATTTATAGCAGTGGCTAAACCGATAAGTGAAATAAGCAATGCATCGGGAGCAGGCAATCAAAATACGTCGAATTTTTAAGGGTGCTTTCGATTGTCAATTTGCATTAGTGTTGTTATTTAAATTGTTAAGTTCATCAATCACTTTATCTGTTTCCTTAAATCACATTACGCCAATAATTTTGATTTTCCTCTTGGCAATGGGATATAAAATTATCTATGGATAACAAAAAAGGATAATAACGAATAAAAAGAAAAAAAAATGAAATTTTATTATAGAATTTTGTTCCTATGATCATGAGATAATTCGAATTTATCATTTTGTAAGATAAATTAAGTTAGAAATAATAATTAATTTCTTTTTCTAGGAATCGTCCAATGGACTTTACACTGGAGCATTTCTAATGGACTTTGCACAGGGACGCTTTCAATGGACTATGCATGGAGGTCCTTCCAACGAATTTCACACAGTGACACTTCAAATGGATTTTGCATATGTCATTTCTAATGGACTAAATATATATATATGGGGACGCTTCCAATAAACTTTACCCATAGACACTTCTAATGGACTTTATACAGACAGATACCTGGTGGACTTTGCATGAATTTTTCAAATGGGCCGCTTTTAATGAATAGTCAATACAGAGTACACCTGACCTAGCACCCATCCTGTATGAGTGACAGATGAATCACATTTTTCATAGATTATAAATAAATCACTTATTATTCATCTATCAATCATCTTATGATCTATGGGAACTGTGGAAAGCGTCAAATTTCCTTCTCAAAGTCTCCACAGCCGCCACTCATCTATTAGAATACAACAAGCGCTTCCAAATGAACTTACTGATTGTACTTAACGAAAAGTACTGCCCCGATCCATTCCATTATCATTTAACAGTTAACTGTCCAGTATATCTTATTATCCCATCCTGCTGACACAGGTTTTTGAGACTTGTACTTTCAGCTTATTGTTTCCCCACCTCCAGCCAAAAAAAAAAAGCATTCCAGAATTGAAACCAGATTGTAAACCATAGACGATGGTCCTCATTTCTTTATTATCAACGGGACTGATAGGGATTGTCTATATAAGGACCTTTTAACTGAAACTTAGTGAAGAGCGACTAGGAAAAAAATCTCCGCTCTTAAAATACCTCAGGCAAAATTATCTGTTTAAAAACGAAAACTAACATTTACAATGAGTAATGAGTTAAAAAATAATAATAAAAAAAAATAAACAGATTAAAAACAATTTTTTAGGAGTCCAGAAAATATCTTTATTGAAAAAACAAAATTATTCATATTTAATGAGTACTATGATTTGGCAGCCGTTCCGTGGCCCAGTGATTAGCGCGCTTGACTATTAATCAATGGGACCTGGGTTCGAGCCCCGGGTAACGCATAGACCTTTGCCTTGTTTTTCTGCTGAGGTCTCGCCATTCTCACAGACCTGTCAGACTTCTGTGGCAAACAGCTGCTTGAGGGGATATTTCTTTATGAATTGGCAAAAAACGCTTAGTTATGCTGCTAGAAATATTTGATAAAAATACGGAAGAAATGAGCGAGATTCAATAAATTATTTATTTGTTTTATGATCCGAGGTTCTTTAATAATGAGCCGCTTGTTGGACGGGACAGATATAAAAAGTCATTTCATAGGATCTTTTTGTATAAAGCCAAAGAACTCTACATATAACAAAGGTAAATAACATTTTCATGAAAGGAAGTTAGTTACCTAAAACAGTAATAGTCAATGCGAAAATCTAAAAAAAAAATATGCTGTTTAAAAAAACGTATTTATTGAAACAACAATATAAATATCGGATAATTACAATAATTGGTGGATAGAAAACATTATTTAAAACCAAAAATTTCAGGTTATAATGAGACTTTTTGAGTGAATTTAATAACAAATTTGTGAGGAAAGTACTTGTTGGTTAGATATTAAAGACTTGATTTGATTCTTTGCTGACCTTAGCCTGGATTGATATCTTTGCTGGCCTTATTGAGAAGTACTATCATAAAGAATTCATAATTTTTTACATCACCAATGTTTGACATTTACGAGAAATAAAATCTCATTCTCTCTCGGATTAAAGAAAAAAAAAACATCGTGCTGGATAACATTCGAAATCGTTAAATGAAATATTTCAAGATGATGTATGTTATTGCCACTTTTTCATAAAAATGAATATCTAAAAAGAAAAAGTTGAAATTTATCGATTTCTAAAAAACAATATTTCGATATTGCTTCTAAGTCCCACTTCCATGTGTGACTTAGAAATCGATACAGCATCGTAACAGCATATCTACTGATACTCTCTACCAGAACCAATGGGATTCATTGGTTCTGGTAGAGAGTATCAGTAGTTAGATGACATAACGCTTGAATCAATGGCAGTCCACCGAATTCACTCTATGTATATGATTAACACTCTGCTCCAGATCAAACTTTTAATCAAACTATTGAAATCCGGTCTAGAGGTGTAGAAATGCGCTTGATTGCTTCCTTAACGGATTACTATTACATCATATAATGTGCTCCTTGGAGACTTACAGACTGTAAGTATATTGAGAACTTTAATGAAAGAATTTTAGAACTAATGGTACAAAGTAACGTTTGTAGTAGAGGTACTGTAAGTTGGTTTTACCTCTAAGAGGAAATTTTTTGCACACAACGGGACCCAAATGGCCTGTTATCTGGCCATTTAGCTCATTGTGTACAATAAAGAAAGTTGGGGAAGGGGGATCCATTGGGTAGCTGTTAGGAGACAGATGGTAACCTCCCGCCCAGGCTTTCCACCGCTTTCTTTAATGTTCACAGGGTTCTCTGATAAAGATTATCATCAGTTAGATGACGTAAATCTAGAATTAATGAGAGAACATTTGAATTCACTCTACGTATATAATCTTGTTTCTCTGCACACGAAGGCGTGGAATTTAAAGCGTCGACCACTATTTCTCGATGAGTTATGGCTGCAACAGACACAGACACACACATAGACACACCGACATCTTCTTTCATTATAATAGATTTTTATTAGTTAGGTAAGTGTATGTTAGAAACAAGAAGGCATTTCGAGGGATTTTTTTTTTTGTATGAGCCCTGGAATAAATGACTAAATTGGAAGAGTGGTCAGTGATAAGTATTTTCAATGTTTCGAAGCATTGAGCCTTGAGAAATATCCAGGAAAATGAAAGTAATCGATGAGAAATCACGTTCGTCCCAGGAAAATATTTATAAATGTGTAGAACTATTTTAAAAGGTAAGAAGAGATATTGTTGGGCATTGAATCGTTGTCTGATTTTTAAATAATCAGCGGATGTGAAATATCCCAGACTTATCTGCTTTTGATTATTTTCTTACTGGGCGCTTAAAAATTCATTTATGATGTTTTTAAACAAGGTGTTTAAGTGATTTAACGTTTCGGAGAATATGTATTGAAAAGGAGATGATGTTGAATTATCATTAAAAGAATTATTTAAAGCTTTTTGTATATTTAGTAACTGCTCTCTTCTTAAATCAGAGTGTTACACAGTAATAGTTTAGCTAATATTACAGATAACTATAAATATCGCAACGAATAAAATGTTCATGGAATGTTGTTCAATACCAGTCCGTTCTCGCTGTAGATGGTTTTTCTTTTTACTATATGGTGTCTCTTGTGGGAACAGTTTTCTTTTGAAATGTTCTTTACAACCCCCTGAGAAGAATGATTATATTTAGCTTACGAAATTGCGTTAAAGAGAATAACTATTTTAAAAATTGCTCTCTTCTCAAATCTCAGTGTTAAGCAACACGTGAAAATTACCGTCTTAATTTATTAATCTTAAAAAGAACTTATAGTTAAAAATGAGAAATTTGAAAACCAGAGAAAATGCAATGTTAGTTAATTATTTCTCTGCTTTTAAGATAACAGAAGTGTGTTATGAAGAAACATTTGTCCTAAAAGAGCAATGAGTTTAATAGTTAACAATTTTTAAACAAACCATTTCTTATGTAATTAGAACAAAATATATTTGAAACGTTTGATACGTAATGCAGCTATGGTGAAAACAAACTGATATCGGCAAATATGGTAGGAATGTTTTTACGTTGTATGCTGCGGAGTGAAAGTTAAATACAGTTGATTAACAATACACCGTGAATAAATCAAATCTGATAAATTCGCATGCACTGGGTTTCAAAATTTAAGAACGATTTACGTATTTCAAGGTATCTAAGAAAATTTGTTGATAAATTTAGTTAGGAGATGTAGCTTGACATTTGGTATGGTTGTGTCGTACTCACATTTGTTTCAAAATGTGGATACAACGTATCTGTACGGGCAAAGTCCCACCCGCCATGTTTGTTGTTTAGGTCTTAGCTTCCCACCCTCCTTCATCTTGGCTCTCAGAACTTCGATGTCGAAAAAGAAAGTAGTCCGCAGGTCTTGGACAAGGAAACTCGGCCAAAAGGGTCCCATCTGGCAAAAATCTGGAAACGAAAAGCAAGTGCCATATGGGTCGCCTGACACCCGTTTCGGATCAGCATGCACCAATCGCCGCTTGACTCGACAACCCAGGTGGTGTTTCTAGCCCACGGCTAGGTTGGAAAGCCCGTAAAGAAGCGTGCAATTGGACACTCTTCTGTGAGCTTGCGTGGCGAAAAGCTGACCGTCGGCAGTGGCGTTTTCTTGTACGCCGGCCACTCAAAAAGGAGCCGAATGTCTTCAAAGCATCAAAGTGCTCAGCCATGAACCCTTGCAAGAAAGAATTCCGCTGAGTAGCCGCTGAATCCTGACAACGACCAAAAGGACGATAGCTTGATATACACGAGTGAGAGCCATTTTTTTTCCGTTCACCATCGGGAAAGGAACGAGGTAGGGTCATTTCTTTCCTGATCTGATGTCCTCCCCCATGTTAAGTGATGGTTTGTCGCAGTCACGCTGCTCTCGACCGTTTTTTTAAGACGTAAATTGTTATGCTCCCAATAACGGAACGGCGCATGAAAGAGGAAATTGTAAATTTGTGTGAAACCAATTTGAAGTGAAGTAAATTGACTATAACTGTGAATTGTTGTAAAGTAAATAAATGTGTTCCCATAGAAAAATCCCGCATCGAACTTCTTATTTTATATGTCTCTTGGTCTAGCTCCCGTACTTGAAATTGGCGGACAGTCTCTGCTGGGTATTGGAAGACCCCCCCCCCCACCTTTCAAGATTAAAAAAATTGCAGCATCAGATTCAGTTTCCCCGGAATGCTAAACCTGATGAAACACAGGTACTTGTCTTCGCCCCCTCATTGTTTTTAAGTTTACCCCTAAAGTCCAGCCACCCCAAAACACACAGGGGTGGTCACAACAGTTGCACAACAGAAAATAAAATTTTCAAAAATTATCTATGTTTCACTTCTTAAAACGTAAAATAAAACCAAAGCATATCGATAGTATATTGCTCTCTTCTTAAATGTACACTTTCAGCCTGACTTGAACTCTATTTCTGAATTCGTATTCACTTCCAAGTAAGAAGGGAGGAGGGGGCAACAATTTTTGTTTAAAAGGAAAATCGGTGCCCTATCTTCCTTTGAAATGAATACGAATTTAGAAAGTGCTTTCACCACTAATACACTTAGCATTATTTTTTACTTTTTACGAAGAGGAATATAAGTATTATTGAAATTTGCTCTTTATAAATTTAATGTCACTAAACACACCTACTTCGGAACTATTTTCATTGCAACTCGTAAAACCGCTCCTGTTTCGATCATCGGGGCGGGGGTGGCTCAGTCGGTAGCGCGCCAGGCTCGTAATCTGTAGTTCCCAGGTTCGAGTCCCAGCTGGGTCAGCGTTGAGATTTATCTCCGCAAAATTCCCCGCCCTGCCCACGGTCAGTAGGGGACACCGATGGGCTTGGAAAGCTCGCCGTCCGTCGGATGGGACGTTAAGCCGTGGTCCGTGTGCGGCCCGTTACGTTTCATCACCTGTAGGTGACGTTGCCCATTGCCATTTCAGCTACCAAAAGGATTTATCACCCGTCCCCAAAGGTCAGAGTCAGTACCAACTTTGACACTGAAGTCGCCTAGAACAAGAGTAATATCTCCTTTCTTGACGGAATTCAAAGTATCCTGAAGTTTTCCGTAAAACTTAGGTTTTATTTTGATAATAATGTTTAAGAAATCTAAACTTTTAATACAATAGTAAAATGAAAACACTCAAGGTGCATAACAAACTGTAGTGCTCGGATATAGTAAAGGACATAAAAAAACAAAAGGAAGCACCAATCACACATCTAGACTTTTTTATATTACCGTAAAATTAACTACATGTGTGAATGAAGAACTGAAAAGTGCTGTGAAACCTGGAAACAAGGAACCTCCAACTGCACATCATAAAACAACGCTGCTCTAAAGAACTGGATTTTGACAATATTCTGCAAGAGTGTCTAAAGGTATTTATAGTAATGTAGTCACCGAATACAGGTGTATACCTTTAAACTACCCTACAGTTCTAATAGTACATAATTGATTACTTGTCTAAATATTATGTATATTTCATACATTTTTCAATAATTTTTAAAAACATCAAAAACGGAGGTGCAAATGTTAATTGTAATGATTATATGAGGCCACTTTTCTCCCCCTTCGTTTACTCTTCCCGCGCCTTAATGATTTCTAGATCACGGCTTGAGCGAATCTATTCATAAGATCAGAAGGAAATAAGACTCAGTGTTTTAATAGACACTTTTAAGTTCTTAGAGACTTTGTCAGCTGGTTAAAGAGGAGCAATCCTTAGAAAATCTCAACCATGATTAATAAGTCTGAAGACCCAGTACACATTATGGATCTCACCCCCAGATACTGGTCAGTACACTTGGCTCAGTGTAAGCGGTTGGTTGTTTATTGTTTAAGTTTTATGGCGCAACTAAGGTCATATTACGCCAAACACATGATACATTGTAAAAGGGTTGTTGTTGTTTTTACCTCTGAGCGGCACTTTTTTGCACATCATGGGCTAAATGGCCAGCTCACATGGACCGGAAAGGCTCAGAAAAGGTTGGGGGAGAGGACCCACTGGAACAGCTGTTGGGAGACAGATGGTAGTCTCATGTCAAGGCCATCCAGTGTGTTCTTTAACGTGCGCAGGGTACGGCTCTCCCACACACGGGAAGACGGCTTAATGTCCCATCCGACGAACGACGGCCTTTCCAAGTCCATCGGTGTCCAATACTGACCGTGGACAGGGCGGTGAATTTTGCGGAGATAAATCTCAACGCTGACTCAGCTGGGACTCGAACCTGAGAACTACAGTTTACTATCCTGATGCGCTACCGACTGAGCCACCCCCGCCTCACACTGTAAAAGATAAAGGTTAAAAGTCATGTAACCCCTCAACCAAAAGTTAAAAACAGTAAGTATGAAACGGTGTAAAAACAGCCAACAATGAATATAAATACAATAAGTAAAACAACAAAAGATATATTGTAAAATAAAATAGACCCAGTGTAATTGATCCATCACAAAAAGTAGAAACGATATAGCTACAAATTTACAGTGGGTTAAAATACCCAGTACAAGGTAAAAATGCAGAGGCAGGAGTTAAAAATGAATCATCGAATAAAAGATGTCCGAGGTTCGGACCGTTGTGGTCGGTGTGAACTACCCAGGCTCATAGTCTCCCAGTTGTCATTCGCATTATACTACTGGTGTTCAGATTTAATCATTCTTTAATCCTTTCATTTCTACGGCGAGTGTTATGGTCCTTACAGGTATGATTTCATCAATTTAGGTAGTTCTAGGAGCTATTTTCTGTGAATTTGAGATGGGAAGTGTCTGCTGCCACCTTCCAATCACAAAAGTATTTCAGTGGTTCTAAACAGTCACAGGCAATGTTAGTAGGTAATTCATGAAAGGCAAACTTAGTAATTCATGAAACTTCTGTTGTAAAGATGAGTTTTGTCTCGAGTGGGATACGAACCTACGAACTTCTGATAAAATGCTAGGTGCTATATCAATGAGCTACCGAGAGTTTGCTATCTTCTCAGCAAGTATTGATTACAAGCTATCTTTTGCAATAACTCGTGGCGATCTATGCTCTGGAAACGGGTATCGCACTGAGGGGAAACTAATTTTTTTCATCAAACCTATCATGAGTTTCTGTGTCTACAGAAACATTTATTTGTGGTTTGCTGTACTATTGAAACTTGGACTTTTGAACCTGACATTGTGCAGAGCTAGTTAGTTGTGTGACTATATTTACTGAAAATTTATTTTGTACCATCAGTGGTACCTCAGCTGTTCCCTTTCCAGAGCATAGATGGCACCACGAATGACTACAAGGGAATACATATACTCAATATTTGATGAGAAAACTTGATAGTTCTCGATAGCTCACTGATAGAGCATCTAGCTTGTTAACAGGAGGTGGTGGTTCGTTACCCACTCGAGGCGAAATTGGTTTTTTTCAGCAAACCATTCATGAGCCAAAAGAATTTACTCAATGTAACACCTATAAGCGTAGATATTGATGGGGTATAAAAGCATTTGTCACACAACGTGGCAGTTTTCAGAGTATAACTTACAACACAATAATGAAATCAGGAAGTACATTTAGGTTAGAAAGAAATATTTTTGGGCTACTACTAGTTTTTGTTATGCATCTTTTTCTCCTTTAGAGGTGATCTCTTTCCATGCTTGTTTGGTGAATCTTTTCTTTCTAACCTAGACAGATTTCTGCGATCTGATACTCAGTACTGAAAGGATTAAGACGAAAATCTGTCTCATCGCACCCGCATAAGGCCGCACATAAAAGTCTAAGACGGTATCTCTATGCTCCGGAGCTGTAATGATGCTGCTCCGAAATATATAGTGAGCGTTACGATCACTTAGAGAGATAGATGTCGGTCCAAACCATGACACTGCATCTTCTATAAATGTCTCTGTTAATGACATTAGACAAGAGTTTTCGTGTTCGGGGCTCTGTCCAGATCACACTCCTTCTTGAACTGCATTTTAACGGAAATCTAGACTCATTAACAAATATTTCAAACTCCCATTCTTATCGAGTCTATATGTTGCTTACTTAGAGTTGGTATTCATCCGGAATTATTTAGAACATCCCTATAGGTTGTTCAGGTTTAAATAAAAGTGGAGAAACCAAGATTTTAATTTTGTATTTACAATTATTTTAATTGGATATACAGGTTTTCCCTAACACATTTATTAGAAATCAATAAAAGGACAAATGATAATTTGTATCAAATGGTTTATTTATATGTTTTTTCATAAAGACGTGCAAATGTTGTTTAAATTATCGTAGATTTTTAAAAACTTTTGCAATGAGCTACTGCTCTCAACTGTTTTATCTCCCATAACTAGTAATTAATTAAACAATAATATTTAAATTTTCAAGTATATTTTATATAGATTTCAATATTTCCTTTAGTGATATTTTGTCACATTTTTTAAGATAGAAATAAGATCTGCCATTAACATAAGATGGAAATATTAGTTTAATTCTCATATCTGTTCTTAATTAGTTATGCTGAACACTAGGGAGGGAAAGTGCAATTTTGTGCCCTGACGTCCTCCAGATTAGCACAAATCACTTGTAATTACTTCAAACTAATAATTCGGATATTAAATATGTATTCTACGTGAATTCCTTTAAATCGCTACTATACATGAAATAATTTTCAATTATTTCATGTATGTGTGTGTGTGTGTCCCTGTGATGTCCCACATATACCACGTACAGTATGTGTAATGGACATGTAATGGTTTGCCTATATCAATGACCTTCACTCACATTTTGATTTGCATGGAATTCCGTCACTCCTTACGGTGGTACAATTCCAATGTCACATAATGCATATTTTAATCAGTAAAAATAAATTACTTAAGCGATAGTTAGCATGAAGCAGAGAGAAACATATAGTAAGCAGAAGTACAATAGGCAAGTAGAGATACGTAGCTTATGTAGAACTAGAGAAGATAGTAGAGGCAAACCGTATTGTTCTTCATAGAGTATGAGAGTGTAGGATCAATAGATTCATCCCCCAGTGAATGTGATGAATGAAAGCATATACCACATACCGTTTCTGATTCTTTATTCATATAACAAATACATAGCAGGCTCGGATGTAGAAAACACAAGGGGGGGGGGAGGCAAGCTACGCAATCGAGCCGGGAAAAGGTTTAGAGATCTTTAAACAGTTTCATGAAAAATGCGTGAAATATACCCAAGTTTAATATTTTTTGCCTCCATAATCTTTACTATCGTTCGCAAAGGGGAAGACCACGGTTCCTTGCCCCTCCTAGATCTGGCCTTAATGCAAATGATTCGACCTAAGAAATGATGAAGAGCTAAATCTTGCGAGAGCGATATTGATATACATTGAAATAACCTAAATATAAATAAAATGTGCGCATTATTTTTTCACTTGATGTCAACTCATTTGAAGTGTTGTGTTTATTTAGAATAGTGAGTCGAAACCTTTTTGAACCCAGACCTCTCTTCACACTTTCTAACCTCCTTTTTACTCTTTCTAAATGCCCCCACTTCTAGATATTCAAAATATATTTCCCTGTACAACGCTATTTCAATTAATATTTACATTAATACAAATTTACCAGTATTTTGCATCAATTAATTTCTAACATGTATATACAAAACATACATATCTATGTTAATCTAAGAATTATTTGTTATTCCATTTAATCTATTTTAACCGCAAAACTGAAGTAAAGCTCCCCCTTTGGGAACCACAGATTTTGCCTATACAAAAAGCTAATCGATAGGCTGTTTATAAGTTCATAACACCGAAAACTTGACTCTATACCCATAATATTTTTCCCTATATACGACTTTTATAAAGAAGTCACTTCTGTTGTGCAGCCTTGCTCTGTTTCCCACGATACATCAAGTTCCCTTTCAGGATTAAAAAAAAAATGAATAACATTCTTAACGCATCTTAAAAGAACTATTGATATGTAGATATTTTAAACATAATTTACTGTATATTTCTTTCACTGTTGTATTCATTGCTGTCACTGTTCGTTAGAATGCAGCCTTAAACTGTTTTTTTCCGTTGACATTTTTGTGCGTTTAGCAATAACCTCTTTTATATTTTGATTTCTCTTATGGGAGGTGTCTTACTTTGGAGTTGTTTAAGGAAGAGGCCTTCACTTTTGAAATGATTAATAACGCTTGTTCATTGAGATATGCAAGGCAAATTAGGTAGGTAGAACGTATGCTAATTAAGCAGGGAAAAATTAGTTCTCAGATATCTTGTTCTTGTTTAACAAGATTCTTATGTTTTGTTAACGTCCTTGTAGGTGGATTACAATTTCTTTAGTTTGAACGCTAATTAAGTATTTATTTTTCATGGGTTTTTTTTACCGTCAGCCCTTGTCAAAAATATGGTATGTAGTTATCAGATTATTAATTATTTTAGATTTTTTATGTTTGTTTTGAATTGCCCGCAGTTTAGTCATAAATGCGGAAATGATGTAACTGTTTTTCTTAGAGTTTAAAGGAAGTAAATGTTTGTCGAAGAAACTGTAAAAATACCAACATGCTTATTCACATATAAATAATGGAAATGATTTTATAAAACGACATTTAATGTTGTTTAAAATTAAAATATTGAATTTCACTGGGAAAGTTGGGTTGTTTTACCTCTGAGGGGCACTTTTTGCACACCATGGGCTAAATGTCCAGGTCACAAGGACCCCAAAAGCTCAGAGAAGGTTGAGGAGGGACACTGGAACAGCTGTTGGGAGAAAGATGGTAGCCTCCCGTCAAGGCCATCCAGTGTGTTCTTTAACATGCACCGGGTATGTCTCTTCCATACACAGACCCACGACTTAACGTCCCATCTGACGGACAGCCTTTCCAAGCCGATCGGCGTTCCCCCTTAAGACCGTGGGCAGGGCGGGAAGTTTTATTGAGATTAGTCTCAATGCTGACCCAGCTGGGACTCGAACATGGGAATTGCAGATTACGACCTTGGCGCTCTACCGACTGAGCCATCCCCGCCCCTCATTGGGAAAGGACAAATTATAATTTCCTTTAGGTGCTAAAAATAAAAGTCCGTATCATCATTTCTTACTTTCGCTGGCGGCGCCTAAATTTCGGTCTGCGAAATCCGCGCGTTGTTGCAATGGGGACTGCTAAAGGCGGAGAAATATTTTACACTTTCACAAGGATGCAACTTGGGGACCATGCGAAATTCACGCCGATTTATCACAAGTATATGGGATCATGCCTGCTCATATGGCACGGTTATGGGATGGATGGCCAAATTGAGAGAAAAACGGCAGAGCTTCGAAGACCTTTCTCGCGCAGGAACACTGAAGGAGACCATGAACGACAGAACCATCGTTGCTGTTCGTAAACTTATGAAGGAAAATGTACACGTCATCGTTCAGGTAATACGCTTAGATGTCAGTATATCGATTGACTGTGTGATAATAATTATTCATCATCATTTAAAGTTCCGAAAGATCTGTGCCAAATGTGTACCTCAGAAGCTAATAGAACAACAACAACAACAACAAAAATTATATATATATATAAATAATTTAAAAATTTATAAAATACCCATCTTCCTAAATGGGCCCTTAAAAGCATAAAATAAATATAAAATATATCAATGCTGCAATCAGTCACGGAGTTCGTATTCATTTCAAAAACAGATAGTGCCGCCGGCAATCTTGCTGTGTAGGTAAATCGTTGCCCTATCTTATGTATTTAATTTTATTTAATTAGGTATTTCTTAGGTATTTTTTTAAATTTATTTATATTTTTTCTTTGTCAGTAAAAACACCTTTCTTAAAAACTTATATTTGATATATGACTCATAAACATCGATCACATTTTTTCCCCTTTTGGAGTCCATTGACAATGGAGACGTCACAAGCTTTAATTTGAAATATAACTCATTAAGATCGAATCCCGCGAAAATCCCCCCTTTATCAGAAGGGGTGAATGGTAGGGAGAAAATTCGAAATGGTTTACGACGGTCATTATATGACCCTCTCATATGACAACTAACACATAACTGTAGGCCCTCGTGTTCGGAAGATATAGTGGAACGTATTTCACATTTCATATTTTTTAGGGGGGAAAAACCATGGGGGACAATTTTTAATACTCTGTGACACTCCCAGCGTCACAAGCTTTCGTTTGACGTATAGCTGGTTACTTTCGGCACTCGGGTTCTGGAGTTATAGCAGAAAGATCGTTTTCACATTTACCCACTCTTTAGGGAGAAGAAAGCATGACGGTCAATTTTTAATAGCTTACGACATTCACTGCGTCCAAAGCTTTCATTTGACGTATAGCTTGTTAGGGCGCCTCCAAACTTGCCGCTTCGGACCACTCACCGCTCTGCAAGGACGAGTTTTTGAAGACTGCGCTTCATCTGGAGTCGGTAGGCAAGCGTCACTACCTCTCCGCTGGCCACCACACGATCGCAGCCGTGGACCAGATGATAAATGGGCCAAGGCCCCTTTAACAAAGTGGTCCAGTTTGATATGAAGATTTGTAGAATACACGATCGCAGGTGGAGTCGATTTTATTTCTATTCTCGCTACGCTGTATGCAAGCGACTGGAAACAAGAACCAATCAAATGGCCGCTGACGAATGACGTTGCTAGAACAGCTGGGCGAAAGTTGGTGGTGAGCATTTGGAGATATTTCACAACTGCGTATATAAATATTTAAAGTTAAGCTAGTTTTTCTTTTGTAACCACACATATAGTTTTGGAAATATGTTTGGCAGTACGATTTTTTTCAGGGGTAGCTAAAAATTAAAAAAATGCAAAAATGAACATAAAACATATACATTTTTGGCGATTCTCCTTTTAACCACACATTTCCCTTTAACCACACTGCCGTGCATAAAGCGAAATTTTTAATAACTTTAACTGCTCCACTTGATGTTAAGCAGATTGATTACTTACACAAAGGAACAACAGGAAAGGAAGACAGAACAGAACAGGAAGGAAGACAATGTATTCCATAATATCTTATATGAGTAATGGTTTTGGATGATGATTTTAATGTATTATCGTGTTTACTTAATTACTGATTACTCTAATGCAAGCAGTATGTTTCTCTGATTACCTATGTCGAATATCTGAAAGTTGAAATGAATTTATAAATATTTATGCAATTGGAAAGTTGATATGATCCAAATAATGCCATACTGCATTACATGTATATGCCTATGATTCCCATCCTGTCAAGACATTAATTTTTAGTGTAACAAATAATATGCAACACATTAGGCAGCTGGTGTGGACCATTAGAAAAATTTTAAAAGAAAATAATTTACTTTTATCATATTACAATAATCCTATTTAAAATCCCTAAAAAAATTATTTAAAATAATATAGAGGATGAAGAGCTAGAGAATAATTTTATGAAATAAAACAATGTTCTTGTTTGATCTTTACCCTTCAATTATTTTTTCCAAACAATCTGATTCATTTGTTACTTTAAAGAAAGTTGCTGTTTGTGTAAAATCTCTTGACACTCTACCTCCGAAATTTCGAATTTCTACATAAATAGGTCGCTTGTAATATCCATTTAAAGTTTCGCATTTTGCAGATTTATTGATGAAACATGAAAAAACTACTTGAGGATTTGAAAACGTGAATCATAATATTTCTTCAGTAATTATCGAACAATTTTTTCCAATTATCTTTAAAAGTAAAAAATCCCCCCCCCCCCAATAATCAACTCATTGTTGTCAATGCAAACCTCATGACATTCATATTCCACCACCAAAATTTCCAGCCTATATTCATATTTATTTAAAATTTTGAAGTTTTCAGAATTTTCTATTATTTATTAGGGAGCGCCATTACAACTTTTGGGTGATTTGAAAAAGTGCGAATCATCGTAATAATTCATCAATCTTTTCAAACCAAAAGTAATTTTTAATTTACCTCTGCAAACAAAAACAGTTGACCATATACAGACAGAACACAAAGTAAAAAGGTGCTAAGAACCTTTTTACAACAATGTAAAAACGAGCTAAGAACAATACTAAATGCATCTTGCCTTATTGTTAGCGCCAATTTTTCAGCTGCAGAAATTTATTTCCACAATTTCGTGTTCTTTGTTCAAAATCACCAAAACCTTTTTAGATAAACAACAAAAAAATGGCTAAAATCTCTTTAAATTCGGCAGGTGTCATATACAAAAAGTTTTTGCAACAGTGTCAGCCTATTGAACATTAAGTACTAAATTGTGAAAATCGCCAAATCTTTTTCTATCATTAAAAATCTCGTGACCCATTTAATTATTTAGTGCGATATTTTTCACCCAAATAATTATTTAGTGTGATAATTTTTACCCAAATAATTATTTAGTGCGATATTTTTTACCCAAATAATTATTTAGTGCGATATTTTTTACCCAAATAATTATTTAATGCGATATTTTTTACCCAAATAATTATTCAGTGCGATATTTTTTACCCAAATAATTATTTAGTGCGATATTTTTTTATTAGTACGCCTATGGTTAGGCAAGGCAAGTAATATTAACAGGTTTACGGAAGAGCAAACTTCTTTTCCTGGGCATAATGTTTGCTATAGAGTGAAAGAAATGTCATAAAGCGCGGTAGATCTCGCAGAGAACACGCGTTACAGGTAATTTGCAGCGAGAACCAATGAGCTTAGTTCTTTGTTGCAGACCGCGCGTTTAAGTGTGAAGGCTACTCCGTCGCTTGCGGAACGGCGCAAGCTACGAGTGACGTCACAGTGCGTTTGCGACGCGGCGAACGGCAAGTGTGGAGGCGCCCTTACTTTAGGAACTTGCGTTCTGAAGAATAGCGGAACAAGAGTTTTCATATTTCCCTTTTTTAGGGAAGAGGAAAGCATAGAGAATCGATTTTGTATAGCAAATAACACTCTCCGCGTCAGATGCTTTCATTTGACACATAAATCATTACGTTTCTTCATCGCATTCGAAAGATATTATGGAAGAAATATTTTGACAAATCCACGAACCGGCAAACCGACAAATTGACAAATGTCAAAGCGAAAAGCTTTAGGAAGATAAGTAAAATGGGCTAAACTCTATTAGTACAAGGAGATGTTGGCAATGTTTGAACTTAGTGGCCCCAAATGGTTAACAGACATTGTCTGTCACAAGTGGTGAGATGATTTTATTACTATACAATTCCCAAAAAGATCGACAACTATGTTTGGGTTGCGGAAAATGAAACACGTCCCCAAATCCTCTGACAAGACTTTCGCTCAAGGAACAGGATGTTCACAATTTTTTTCAATTCCCAAGGAATGGTAGCCGTGGACACCTTACCTGAGAAAATGGCTATAAATGGTCAATACTATGCTGGTTAAGGAGATGAAGGATCAGCTTCCAACAACAGTTACGTCAAGGATTCTTCTTCTTCATGACTATGCTACTACTCACAAAACCTGAGAAGTTTCAGCCTGTCTGGAGCAAGAAAAAAATCAAACAGCTACCCACTCCTGCATATTTATCCGATCTTACACTATGTAATTATTGGTTGTTTCCAAAAAAATAAAAGGAACTGCAACTGCTGGTAAGCATTTTTCAAGAGTGCAAAAACCTGCAAATGTGTTCATTGAAAGTTACGGAGCATTTCCAACAGGAACGCCACCAAGATTTGCAGAATCGGCGTCAGCAGCTTTGCAAAGATGCTGGAGGAGAGTACTTTGAAAATCGGTAAAAGTTTTGTTGAGGTAAGTGCAATAGAAATGGCGAAATAAATGTCACATTTTTGCGCCAAATACCAAAAAAGATAATAAAAAAATCACAAGCATGAAATAACATAATAAAAATAAACGTATATTTTAGATTTATTTATAAAAACGGATTAGATTTTCCAATAACTAATCTACATTATATTACATATTTCCATTGATCAGTGGCGTGCGAAAGGAATGGAAAAGGTGGGAAGTGCTCACCCTGAAAATTTAGAAACTGGGAAAATAGTATATTTTGCTCACTCACGAATTTGGATTGAATTTTAACCATGCCATTGATGGCTACAGAAAGGTATTTCTGGTAGGATCAAGATATCCATTTTAGGTTGGCAAACCCTAGGGTAGAAGCTGTGACGTCACGGCAAGACGACTAAATACATGCTGCCCAGCCGAAATATTTCGACTTCGCATGCCACGGTCATTGATACATACTATTTGCTTGCACTAATTCGTGAAAGATGCCTACAGAAAAATGATATCTGGCGGGATCAAGGTAACCATCTTGAATTGAAAACTCCCTTAGTTGGAAGCTGTGACGTCACGAGCATGACATCTACATACATTCTGCCTGACCCGAGAATTTGGACTTCGCACACCACTACTACTGTCACATGCTACATACAGGGTGATTCAGAATTCATCATCAATATTTAGTGGGGAGGAAGGGAATAAGAAAAGAAAGAGATTTCACATAGGAAAGTATGGGGGCAGACGAACGCATGGTGGTGTAGAAGGCGCTGTGTGTACACACCTCTCATACAGAAGCACAGCTGTTTGACGCGTGCAGTCAGTTGTCATTCGACAAGGTGAATTTGCAGAAGTAACATGAACCGGTATATGTGGAATGAATGTGCAGATATGCATGTAACTTACGGTGCGAAAGGAGAAAGATGTCTTCGAGCCAGGCAATTGTATGCAGCGCGCTTCCCAAACCGCCGTGTGCCACAGCATCAAATGTTTTCACGTATTCATCGCCAACTGCGTGAAACAGGATCGTTTGCTGCTAGTAATGTAATCGAGGGAGGCGCAGATCGGCACGGGCAGTAGCAGTAGAGGAAGCTGTCCTACAGGAAATCGAGGAACAACCTGGTGCTAGCACACGAGGTATGGCTAGGCAGTTTGGAATTTCGCAAGCAACAGCGTGGCGGATATTACACGATGAAGGGTTACAACCGTTTCATCTGCAAAGAGTGCAATTATTGGCAGCAGATGACCATCCCAAGCGTGTTATTTTTTGTCAGTGGTTCATGCAGAGAACAGCCGTTGATCCCAATTTCCCAACGTATGTTCTTTTCACCGATGAGGCGTTGTTCACTCGAGAGGGTGTCTTCAACACACACAATTGGCATGTGTGGGCTCATCAGAACCCACACGGTACAAGACCTGGAGCTGCGCAACAACGTTTTGCTGTCAATGTGTGGACTGGGATTGTCGGTGACTGTTTGTTGGGCCCGTATTTACTACCATCCCGTTTGGACGGTGCCAAGTACCTAACATTTCTTCAGACTGTGTTACCAGATCTTCTGAACGAGGTTCCTGATGGTAGTCTCCGGCGAATGTGGTTCCAGCATGACGGCGCTCCTGCACATTTCGCAAATGCTGTGCGTGCTTACCTACGCAGACAGTTTGGTGGTCAATGGATTGGCCACGGTGGACCGGTTTCTTGGCCACCACGTTCACCGGATTTATCTCCAATCGATTTCTTTGTATGGGGTGCTATGAAAAACATGGTGTACGAGATCTCTGTTGATAGTGCTATGGATCTCGTAGCACGCATATCAGTTGCTGCCTCAAACATCCGGGAAATGCCAGGCATCTTCCACAGGGTCCGGCTGTCCATGCAACGCCGTTGTGAGTCATGCATTCTAGCACATGGTCGGCAGTTCGAGCACCTCTTGTAAGTCTGTACAACCAATGCAAAGAAATGTTACATGTAAGATAATAAATGTTTTTTCCTTACCACTTCCTTCTTATGTGTTCTTTCCATCATTGAACTGGGGTCATTTTGCCCTACTACATGGCATATGCGCCCATGCTTTCCTATGTGAAATCTCCTTCGTTTCTTATTACCTACCTCCCCACCAAATATTGATGATGAATTCTGAATCACCCTGTATATTCGCTTACATTAATTCGTTTGTAAATAATTACTGCCACTAGGAACGTAATCATGATTTCGTTTGGGGTCAGAAAAAGAGACTTAAGTAGAATTACCGTAATTTTAAAATATTCCACCGGAATGGAAATTTTGAAACGATATTCTATATAGAACAAAATTTTATACACTAGCGGATATTGAAAAAAGAACACCATTAACAGTTGAGGCGTAATCTATGAGATTTATTTAGTAGAAACAACTTTTGAAAAAGGACAATCATCACTGAAGTGATTCAGTGTTTATTGTACCCTTTAATGAGTATTACATTATACAGAATGTACATTTTAATATGGTGTTGAACCTACTCGAGTAGTAATGAAGTTTCCAATTTGGCATGCAATTGGTCGTACAAATGCTGGATTTCACGCTGGGGGATACCATTGCATTTCTTTCTGAGTTATTAGTTTCTGAGTAACGTTGGAAAAAGAAAAAAGAACACTCAGAAAGAATTCCTAAAGGACACTCAGAAAGAATTCCTTTAGGAATTCTTTCTGAGTGTCTTTTAGGAATTCTTTCTGAGAAGTATAAGTTCGTATAAGACGATTCTAATTCTAATTAATTTCTAAGTTCGTATAAGACGACGAAATTTTAGTGGGTTCTCGCCTACTTTTCTCATTTTTCGCTTCTTCGAGTCTATTACAAGTTTCTGGTCTTTAAAATTAGTACATATTGTTGCGTCTCTAGTGTGTCCCAAGTGATTGCTTTAAAAATCAGGTCCCCACTTGGTCGTGGCTTCGTTTCTACACAAATTGTGACAGCTCGTGTCTCACTTTCAATCTGCATATTCTGTTGTTTACTACACTAAAGGTTAGTTTTGTGAGTATTCCCCCCCCCCCCGGACATTGTACACAGTTTGAACACGAATAATTTCCCGGTGTTGCAAAGGTCATTGCTGACTCGGCGCTCTCTCTCAGAGCCCGTGGCAAACGATCCAGGTATTTATTCGGTCATATTTTGGCATTCTGTTATTCCCTGCGCATTTCACCGAAAGGTCCCACATTTCGTAGGCGGGTTGCCCCTGCCCGACTCCATATTTGGTTAGAAATTCAAGTCCCTATCTGCAATGGAACGCCTCAACAATGCCTTTGGAAATGTGGGGAATCTGGCAACCCCATCAGATTTAAATGTTATTTTAACTCTTTACTTTCTCTTTTCAGAGTTAGGGAGCAGTGAATGGCAACAATAGATTTGACATTAATTATCGTTCCCCGTAGGAATAGCATGGTAAATATTTTTGCTTCTAGCAAGTCCCCCTTTTGAACTTTCGACCTGAAATTTGCCACTTCAATCCAGACTACAACCTGAAATATTCTCTGAAACTTTGGAGCGTGTACGTTGATTTCCCGATGAGTTATAACTGCCACCGACACACAGACATCTTTTGTTATATAGATCAGTTGTTCTCAACCTTTTATGCTTCACGTACCCCCTGGAAATGTGTATGTAGCTGGCGTACCCCTTGTATAGATAGGTAAAACTATAGTTATAGTATAACAATGGTAATAAAATAAAACATATATATATATACATATTAAATTTTGTATTAATAAATTACATATATCTATAAACAAAAAAAAATGACATGAAAAATTTACCAAATCTTCTAAAATTATAAATATTTTGCCGCGTAATCGACTTTTGAGCTCTCACGGCGTACCCCAAAAAATTTTACCGCGTACCTCACGTTGAGAACCCCTAATATAGATTATCAGACAAGAATTGCAGTGACTAATGATACTTTTCAATGCATCAAATTATACAAACTTTCTACTGCCTATTTTAACATTTTTTCTCTTAAGTTGTTCTGCATACATATTTCCCTTTACTCATAGTAGTATGGATACTTTAATATTTTTCTTTTGAAATCGTGGTTTACTTGCATATATCATATCGTAAACAAGGCCTATATTGTGATTTTTCGTTTATAACGCAGAGAATACAAAGTCAACATATGCATCTGTGCATGAATATTGAAGGTACACAATTTTCAGATAAAGATTCAGAAAAATAGTAAGCTGAAAAATTTCATTTTTTTAATATTTTTGTTTTTCTGCTGAAATCCTGGCATTCTCTCAGACCTTCTACTATGGCATATAAACTGACAGGCTCCTGTCAGACCTCTGTGGCAAGCAGCTGCTTGAGGGGGTATTTATTTTATTTATAATATTTTTGCCGTGAATGTGATTCAAACCCACATCTCCCAGTATCATGCCAGGTGTGCTAATCACTACACCATCAACGGCTAACTTTTTCTTCAGATAATGTGACTTATAGGCTTTCTTGTATATTATTTGATTAGCTCGTGGCGCCATCTATTTCGGAAAATGTACAACCAAGTTGTCTCGTTTGACAGAATGTAATATTTGTCACTCCAGCTCATGGCGTTAAAGCAGTAATTCAGTATTAATGTATGACAGGAGATGTCCTGTAGATATGGAACTCGTGAAATAGTTGAAGAGTTTTCGGCTATTTCATGAGTCCCATGTATTTTACTATTAAATTAATAACTCAGTTTGATTTTGTAGGTTTACTTGTAGGTTTTGTAAACTGAAAAAACGGATAATTTGAAGTTTTTAGATGAATAAAAGTAAACTTTTCGAATTCCAACTGATTACTAAATAAAACGTTTCTCACTGCAGTGATCCAAAATACAATGCATGGTCAAATTATTGTGAACACTGCATTGCGTGCGAAATATCGTGAAACATGTCAATCAATGTATGCAACATTTCTTAGTGAAATTAATTTTCTACATCACTGCGAAGTCCAATAAAAGCCATAAAGGCATGGTGGAATGCAAAGTCAAGTGCGACATAGGTAAAAAGCTGATCTGACTGAGTTCGAAAGGTAGTTCATGTTGGAGTGCAATGGGCAAGAGAATCCAAAACAGAGGTGATGGAACTCAAGAAGATGAAATATTATGAGTCTCAATGTCCTGCATATGGAGAATGGCAACTCTCTGAAAACATCGCCAATCGTGGCAAATGCGGAAGAAAATGGCTCTGACAGACAGAGACAGGCGTTTGTTGGCACAAACTGTACGACAAAACAGAGGTGTCGGTTAGCTGCACTTCAAAACACATTTGAACGAGAACTATGTGCAGAGAATTGAAAATTTTGAATTTTGGGAAATCTATCATGATACATACGACAAATTATTAGGTACGTGTTCAACAGGCCCTGCGCTAGCTATTTTGCTGCCCGGAGCGAACATTATGCGTGCAAGGATATCTGCCAACTGAAGCCATTCACGTGCAAGGATATCTGCCACCTGAAGCGAACTTGGACTCAGCCGCCCCTTTCCCCAAATCTGATAGTAGATATTAATGTTTTAAAAGCAATTGAAAATTGAAAATTTTGAAAAAGAGGCCGTACTTATTCCGTCAACCTTGCTGCAGATACGGTAGTGAATTTACGGCCCGGTACAGTCGCACCGGTTGCACGTCCGATAACGCTGGCCATGGTTTTGTAATAATTGGGCGAGGGAATTATATGCTACTATGTTTGGACAAGTGAATACGAAATCTATACCTATTGTTTTAAGCGCATGATATATAATTTATTCTTTAAACAAACTGCTTTTATATCCTTAAGAATAATTTCAAAACAAATATCTACGCTTTGATATTTTCCACGAATCGGTCACGAATCATTCCTTTTTGTTTTTTGTTTAATAACAAATAAATATTTCAAAAAGGCAATCATTTTGCAGACATTTCAAACTCACTATGAAAAGCGAAAGCAAATGCACTTTAGTTAAATATTCCGGCTGAATATTATTTATTGTTTCCTCCGTATTTATAAACTAGATACTTTAACTTGCAGTGTGCGATATACCTTTCATTTCTACGTTCTTTAACTTCATGTGGCTACGAATTCCTTCAAATATGCATCGCAGTAATGTTGTCCTTCAATACCAGGTGCCACTGGATCACATATACGCACCACCTTTTCTCCATACTTTGTATCTACGCTGTTACGCCCTCGCTCACGTATACATATCTGTAATATTAAAGTAGCAGAACGTAATATCGGAATAGATCCTGAAGTTTGGATAATGGGATACCGTTCAAAGGTTGTTCATTTGGCTTAGTGCTTTCTTGAATGGAGCGTCTAAAATTACTGACGAATGTTACAGAAAATTGTCATATATCGTGATCGAAGCATCTAAACAACAAAATATTTGAACTAGAATAATAACATATCGCCTCTCGTGAATATGGGATGATCATCTTCAAAGAGGATTAAGTTTTTCATTTAATGTCCTCTAACATTGAAACTTCAAACTAATGGAAGTTCATGAAAATGCGTTTAATAATATTTTATTATGACCTAGAAAACGCGAAAGGAATTTTTCATTTACATCTTGAAACAAAATAGGTGCGTTTTCCCACGATCCCTGGTAGTAAAATGGCGAATCATTACTGTTAATGCAACTCTCTTGATGTTCACACTCTGAAACCAAAATTTCAAATTTCTACTGTAAATAGATCGTTGGCAATATTTATTTAAAATTCGTATTTTCTAAAATTTTCCACCGTTAGAGGGCTTAATTAATGCTCTTGGAAGATTCGAAAATTGCCATTCGCAATATATTATCAATACCTGTCTAACGCAAAAAAATTTTAAATTACCAATTATCTCTATAAATAACAAAAATGCTGATTTTCTGAAGACAGAGCTGATTTCAGCTCATTTTTTCGAAAACGAGCTAAAAAAATCACTTAAAAACATGACTATTCGGCTTCTGATTTAACGAAAGTTTTCATGCTTTTAAAAAATAATTAAAAAATTTCTTCGAAGAAAACATTTATGAGGATGTGCATTAGTATGTAAAAAATATTTCGTCTATAGATAAATAGAAACGAGTATGGAGAAAAATATAAATACATTAAACAGTCATAAGCTACTGAAATAAACAAAATCCAAGCAATTTTTTTCTTCAAATACGTCTTCCTGGCTGCATTTGGGCCACTGTAGATGAATGCTATTAAAAACCTGCTTTGAGGTTATTTACCCACCATACTCTAGATCAGTTTTTTTCCCCCTTAAGCCCTTAGTTGTACTGTTTATAACTGTATTCGTTAATCTGTTTGATGTGCGCAGGGATTTTTCCTCTGTTTCGTTTGATGTGTTCTGAGAGACAAATATTATTAAACTTATTTATATTTCATGCATTTTTCCAGAATTTTAAAAACCTGTGAAATGGAGGGGGAAATGTTATATTGGAAATCCAGTCTCTTGCATCCTCTGAACAATTTTTTTCGGTTCGATTGTGTTTCTTGGCCCCAATCCCCTCGATTTCTTTCTAGATACGTGCTTGGATATGCATGTGGACAAACATGGGCAAACAAATGCAATCTTTCCCTTCTTAATAAGATGCTGTTTAAAGATTATAAAAACACCGTCTAACCTAGAATTTGAGTAAAAATCACTAGTCAAAAGCATCAAACTTTCTTTTATTTGTTTACCAAGAGTCTGACTATCGTAGTAAGTGTTTTTTTTTATCAGTTCTGCCTGAATAACCTTAGCCTGACTTTCTATATCAATGATTGTATGAAGACCGAATCTAGTTAGAAGTCGAGGGTGCCATGCTCTCCTTTCTTGAGAATGCTGGTAAAGGTAATATGGACATAAATTCATTAAACTTCTTTATCATTAAATGTTTATATTTCATTCATTTTTCAAGAAAATTTTCAAGACCTCCGAAACAGAAGGGGATATGTTATACTGTAATGTAAATCCAATCTGTTCCCCTCTCCCTCCTTTATTTGTTTTCCAGCTGGATTGAGTTTCGTGCATACACACACACACTTTGTTTTTTATTTCTGCATGCGGGCATGGATTATATTAATGATTTAAATAAGAAAATAAAAATGAAATAAATAAATACTCCCTTAAGCAGCTGCTTGACACAGAGCTCTGACAGGAATCTATCAGTTTATACGCTATAGTAAAAGGTCTGTGAGGAAAGCGAGACCTCAGCAGAAAGCGAACACAAAAATCCATGCCTACCCGAGCATGGTCCCTTTGATCAGTAGCCAAACATGCTAACCACTCGGCAGCTTCAAATAAATAAATAAATAAATACATAAAATCATAATAAATCAGTAAATGGAAAACTCATAATTAAAAGAAGAAAATTAATCGAAAAACAAATTTCGTCTCTTTTTTTTCTTTGTGATCATTACTACAAAAAGGGAAAAAATAATAATAATACTCTTAATAAATGCCAACCAAAAAAAAGTGAAATTAATTGGAGCTATTTCTTCATAAATAGAAAGTTGAAAATATTAATACTAAGAGAGTACAGTCGCTCAAAAAAGTATCCGAACACTACGGTTGATTACAAAATTCAGAAAAAATATCTGGCAACGATTTTTTTAGAAATTAGTGATCTGGCAACCTTCGTGTCACGTGACACGAAGGTTGCCAGATCCGACCGTAGTGTTCGGATACTTTTTTGAGCGACTGTACCAATCGTTACGCAAAACACAGTTTAATAAAAGCAATACAACTATTATCCCTAAAATTCCCATAATTAGACTAATCTTCAACTAAATGAAATGTCTCCCCGAGCGTTGGACTTAATTTCACTAATAAAGCTAAATCGACTCCACTTTTGCACATAGTTTTTGAAATAAAAGTCAATAAAACAAAGATTTTTTAAAAATTATTTTTATTCGCAATATTTACTTTAATGAAAAAATACATTAATATTATTTCAAGCTTTTAAATACAGCATAAAATATAATCCGTCACCACGATAAGCTAATGATTCCTGCTAGAAACAAAAATCCCCTAAAAATGATTAAGAAAATTTTATAGTGTAGAAAAATGGCTAATTTTAAAAATCAAAACTTTTTTCAGAGATTCAGAAACAAAAATTTCTATAATTAGTGTCCAAGAATCTTTGATACTTGCTAATTGCTTTCAGGGATTTTAGACAAAAAAAATTGTTTATTCTAACTTCACTGATATTCAGCAGAGCTAATCACCCCTTTCCATAACCCTACGAAATTTAGAGTATAAACTCTTATAATTTTATAAAATATGGTTTATGCTATCATAAAAATAAAAGGTGCAAATTTGAATGAGTAGAGAAATTTAAAACTTAAGCCTCTTTTAATAATATATTTAGTCTACGTATCAAATATTTTATATAACAGAGGAATGTTTTTAACACATTTATGGAGCAAAACAAAACAATATGGAATTAAATTATAGAGTTTTGTAATTTACTAACCACACGACACTATTTAAAAAAAAAAAGCATTTTTTTTTCATTCTATTCGCAATGTTTTAAGTAAGATTAAGATCAATATACCGAGTTCGCGACTAAAGTGACACGTCTTTCAAAAAATAAGTGTACGGTGAAATCGGGTTAGTCTGACACAAATTCCTCATAATAATGTAAATAGAGATTAAGGGGGAAAGTTTCAGAATCCTAAAAATAATTCAAATAATTTTAATTTTATTTCTATATTTTCACTTTAATTTTGTAATTCCTTGTATTTTATTTACATCAATCACATCACATTTAAAGCAATGAAATAACACATACATAATGAATATGATCCTATGAAGCCACGGGCTTATCTGCAGGAAATTTTACATATACGGATCAGTTCTATTGTATATCTATATAATAAAAGAAGATATATGTCTGTCTGTCTGTCTGTCTGTGTGTGTGTCTGTGACTGCAATAATCGGGAAATCAACGTACACGCTCCAAATTTTCAGCGAATGTTTCGGGTTGTTGTTTGGATTGAAGTGCCAAATTTCAGGTCGAAAGGCCAAAAAGGTGGGGGGAGGGGGCTTGCTAGAAGCAAAAATATTTACCATGCTATTCCTACATTAGACGATAATCGCTATTAAATCTGTTGTTGTCATTTACTGCTTCCTAACTCTGAAAGTAAAGAGTTAAAATAGCATTTAAATCTACTGCCGTTGCCAGATTCCCACATTTCCAAAAGCATTATTGAGGCGTTCCATTCCAGTTAGGGACCTGATTTCCTAATCAAACATGGGGTCGGGCAGGGGGAATCTGCCTACGAAATATGAAGCCTTTCGGTGAAGTACGTCGGGAATTACAGAATGTCAAAATCTGACGAAATAAATACCTCGATCGTTTATCATGGGCTCTGATAGCGCTCGCCGAGTCAGCAACGACCTTTGCAACACCGGGAAATTCGTGTTCAAATTGTGATAAAATGTGAGGGGGGATACTCGCAAAACTAACCTTTATCTTTTGGAAACAATAGAATGTGCAAATTAAAAGTGAGACACGAGCTGTCACAATTTTTCTAGAAACGAAGTCACTGGCCAAGTGAGAACCTGTTTTTTAAACCAATCACCGAGCTACACGGGGGACACTGTGCAGAAAATTTGGACTGCGAATAAAAATCACGGGAGTCATAGAGTAGCAAAATCTGTGGTAACGGAAAATCTCGATAGCTTACGCAGAAACTAAGTCAAGGGCTATGAGGAGTTCTCGATGACGGCAACAACAATCCAGGCAAATTACTTCCTGTTGAACATCGGTGCTAAAATGTCGGGGGGGGGGGGGGTCTTGCAAACTTTATCTTTAATTCAGTGAAAATAAGAATATACAATTTAAAAGTGACCCCCGGGTAGCGCCGGGTACGTTCAGCTAGTATTATAATAATAACATTTTATTGAACATCGTATTTAATACATACATAATGATTGTGATCCTACGAAGTCATTTACATATTCTGGATCAATTTTGTTGTATACTAGCTGAATGTACTTGGTGTTGCCCCGGTGCCACTTTTAACTTATATATTCTTATTTTCACTGCATTAAAGGTAAATTTTGTAGACCCCCCAACACTTTAGCACATAATTTCAACAGGAAGAAATTTGCCCTATCGTTGCTGATGTCAGCGAGCACTTCTCAACCCGTGGCTAAGTCTCTGTGTAAGATATCGAGATGTTATTTCCGTTACCACAGATTTTGCTACTCTATGGCTCTATGGATATTCGTTCGCACTCTCCAAATTTCCTGCATAGCGTCCCCCGTGTGGCCCGGTGATTGGTTTAAAAATCAGGTTCTCCCTTGGTCAGTGACTTCGTTTATACGCAAATTCTTACAGTTCGTGTCTCACTTTTAATTTATATATTCTGTTATTTCCTGCACTAAAGGTTAGTTTTGTGAGTATCCCACCCGACATTTTATCACAGTTTGAACGCAAAGAATTCACTGGTATTACAAAGGTCATTGCTGACTCGTCGCGTGCTCTCAGAGCCCGTGACAAACTCTCGAGACATTTATTTTGTCAGATTTTGGCATTCTGTAATTCCCGACGTACTTCACCGAAAGGTCCCAAATGTCGTAGGCGGGTTATCCCTGCCCGACCCAATGTTTGGTTAGGAAATCAGGTCCGTTGCTGCAATGGAACGCCTCAATATTGCCTTTGGAAATGTGGGGAATCTGGCAACAGCAGCAGATTTTAAATGCTATTTCAATTCTTTACTTTCTGAGTTAGAGAGCAATAAATGGCAACAATAGATTTGACAGCGATTATCGTTTCCCGTAGGAATAATATGGTAAATATGTTTGCTTCTAGCAAGCCTCCCTTTTAGACTTTCGATCTGACATTTGGCACTTCAATCCGGACTACAAACTGAAATATTCTCTGAAAATGTGGAGTGTGTACGTTGATTTCCCGATGAGTTATGGCTACCAAAGTTACACACACAGACACAGAAATCTTATTTTATTATACAAATAATGAAATAAATTACAATCACAAACAGTACGTTATTTCACAGAATGTATATGATTTTCAAATAAAATAAGTAGAGAAATATGAAAACAAACATTTCATCTGTAAAATATAAAATCGAAATATTGTCTATGAAATTATTGCCCATTATTACAGAAAAGGAACAATGAGAAAGGTATAAACAAAAATAACGGCATTTTTATTTAACACATAGAACGTATATATCAGTGGTGTTCAGTCCTTTTTGTGCTGCAAACCTTTCTTTTTTTTGTAATCCTGCTAGATACTATTTTATTTATCAAATAAAATATTAGTTTGTTTGTTTTTTTATCGTATTCTTTGAGAAAAGAGCACGTTTTGACCAGGATATATCTATATACACAAAATATAATGAATTGCAAGTTTAAAAAAATAAGAATTAAATATTGCAAAAGATAAAGAACTTTAATTTGATTAAAAATTTAATGCGGAAATAATCTGTATTGAACGCCCGTTCGACCAAAAAGTACGCGATGAATAATCAGTACCTCGTGAGCGATAGGTTGAACACAATTCTGGTATAGATGTTTGTCGAGTAATGTAGATTGAAAATGAGAAACAGATTGCACAAAAATTATTGTGAAGTAATAAACATAACTTATTGTATGGTAAGAAACGTTTCTACTTTACGCCTGATATGTTATAATCTTTAACCAATCAAGGTGAATTGTTGTTTACAAATATATTACATGTTATTGCTGTTTAGGCACATTAATTTGTGTATGCAAATCTAAAATGTCTTTTTTAGAAGTGCTGAAATTTAGAATAAGGATAGATCAGACAGGTTAGACAAGGAAATCATCCACGATGCCTTAGATGGTAAGTGCAATAAAATAATCGATCTTAGAGAAGTAGTGGAGAAATCGCATTAAATCGAACGACCAGTCATGTTAATCAAAAACCACCGGTACTTTAAAAATCGTGTTAGTCAGGGACTGGGTGTTCTCAAATGATAATAATTATAATTCTTCCGCTTCTACAAAAAAGGGGAGTGCCGGGTTAGCCAAAAATTTCATGTTTCCAAGAAGAAATAAAAGTAACTTTTAAATAAATAATAATTATTTGAAACTGCATCTCTTCTGAATTGATTTTATAATTCCTTGACATAATATCCTTGAGTATACGGGATTAGAAATATTTTATTTATTTCAAAAATATATATATATTTTATACAAGGTGGTTATAAATAAAGACAATACTCAGAGCAATGTAATGAAGGATCTACTCGACGGATCACAGCGAAAAGTGGTGGATACCTTAATAAGAAAATGGGGTAGAGAATTTGTAATAAAAAAATTGTTAGTGTTAATGCCACCAGGTGGCGTGGATGCACTAAAATAAAGAAAAAACCAAGTTGAACAAACATAACCTTTATTTTTCAAATCAAGATTCTCAATTTGTGAATCATTCGTATGCAAAATGTGATGGAAACGTAATACTGCATGGTCCACAGTTGCTTGAAACATGTCTCGGGGAATGGCTGCAACGTGCTGTATTATTCTTGCCTTCAGTTCAGCAGGCGATTCAACATTGCCTTGGTAAACTCGGCTTTTCAAATAACCCAATAACCAAAAATCGCATATGTTTAGGTCGGGGGAACGTGGTGGCCAAGTATTGGAATACGTTTGAGAAATTATTCTGTCTTCACCAAATGTGGTAAACAATTGCGTTGCCGTGCGTGCAATATGGGATGGCGCCCCGTCCTTCATGAAGGTTATTGAGTGTAAGCAATTTCTTTCTTGCAAAGCCAGAATAACCTTGCGGTGGCAGAGATCTGTTTAACTTGGTCCATTCACCGATTGATGCACGTGGCCCTGGGGCGTGATCTCCTCAACGAAAAATGGTCCGATTATAAAATTTTGCGGTAAACCCGCACCATATAATTACATAATCGGAGTGTAGGGGCACGTCATGCACAGCATGCGGATGTGTAGGTTCCCATATTCAGCAGTTTTGTGTATTCACTGCGCAATGTAGAAAAATGTCCTTCATTGGTCCATAAGACTTTGGAAGGCCACATGTCGCCAAGCTGCATCCTCGCCAGAAATCGCAAAGTGAAGTTGCTGTTTAGGATCACGTGGTTTCAGCTGCAGCACCCTATGAATTTTATAAGGATACCATTTCAGGATGGACCGTATAATTTTACGGACAGTTGACCACGGAAGTTGCAGTTGCCGGGATACCTGTCTCGCACTAACTAAGGGTAACACTGTCTGCTACTAGATTTCTGCAACGGTAAGTGCGATGTCTTCCACATTGTTTTCTGCAACAGGCTTCCGGCTTCTACACGGAGCCACACCTAACTCGCCAGTTTCTTCAAATTTCTGTATCATATTCTTCAGTTCATTTAGCGACAAATGTCCTTTCCTTATATTTTTCAGACGACGATATTCGCGTAATGCAGCGGTGGCATTACTGTCGGCGTTTTTACCAAAATGGCGGCATTACTGTCGACGTTTTGGTAAAAGAGTTTCATTAGCAAAGCTCGGTTCTTCTTGCAGATACCCATGGTTCCTTTTAGCGATTACAGGGAAGACATCACATTTTATAGTGTGCCTCATACGACTCTCACGTGTGATTGACTGCAATGTCACGATAAATTAGCATGTTCTACCACGCTGGTGACACTAAACTAACTATTTTTTTTTTATTCGTAAATTCTCCCCATGTTCTTATTAAGGTATCCATCACTTTTCACTCTGATCCGTTGAGTATATCCTTCTCTACATTGCTCTGAGTACTGTCAGTTTAATTATAACCACCCTGTACGTCTTTCTAGCTAATTACACGAATAAATGTCTACTCTTTGTTCCACTCTTGCTTGAATCCCACCAAGGTAAAGTTACATCCGGAAAAGTGTTTCCATATTCTAACACTAGGGAGAACTAGATTTATGCGCGTTGTTTATCTGACTTGTATCACAACAAAACAGCAAGTGCCCAATATTTCGCTTCACCCATTTACGAGTTCGTCGGCGGAAATACGATCCTAATTTAAAGGCTCATTGAGTTTAGGAAGTCTCCCGCATCCCTACCTCTATTGTCAGTGTCCTCTCCTGCAAAATCCAGTAAAATTGTAAATTAATTGCAACCCGTAAAGTAAGACGTTTATGGTTGAAAGATGACTAAGAGTAAGGCAGTGAGTTTCGAGTAAATTTGTTTAAATTTCTTCTAATGTGAAAAGCATCGAGTAAGAAAGCGAAATTATAAAGAACTCGGTAGTTCTGTGTGTCGTTCAAATAGAAAAAAAAGTGAATAATTAACTCTTTGAATTTGCATAATTCTTAACCACGAGCCAGAAAATTTGGGAATTGTTACTAAAATCGCTTCCAATGGCAAGAAGAATATTGGTGTTTGCAAATATGATATTGGAATATTGTGATTATTTCACAAAATAAATTATGAATTAATAACTATGTGTATTCACTGCTCCATGGATCTTTTCATTGAGAAAAATATCATCGGTTTTACTAAAGTAATGAAAACAAGTGCCCTTCATGTACCTAATCGCAACTACTGATGTAAATGTCAATTAAAATCTTAATTATATTCTGTGAATGCCCAAAACAACAAACAGCTATGTGTGTTTTCAAGAAATGGTTAAAACGCTATTGTAATTCTATATATTGTTTAATTTACTTATGAAAAGAAAACATTAAAAATTGCACCCTTAATATTTTATCTGCTATATCAATATTTGAAATGTTCTCAATAACCAAAAGCAATTGAAGTATCAGAATATTAGCAATGTATTATCTGCTTTGTATAATATAAATAAAATAAAAATATTGCAATTTTTGTAGGAAGACGATGGGATGCAAATAACTCGAAAAATAGATTTATCAAAAACGTTTTAAAAATAATCTATAAATGCTTTTAAAGTAAAAAAAAAAAACCCGTTTGATATGGTTTAAACCAGGCGTATCCAATCTTTTTACTTCCCTGGGCCACATTTAGTGAAGATTTGACTCCCCTGGGTCACATTGAGTGAAGATGAATTGTTTTGGGTCGCACATAAAATGTATAATATAGTTAATGTATATGAATGATAAAACTTCATTAATTTTCTTATATTTTCTATTATAAAATTAAAAAAGAGCAGCATAAAACTAGTAGGATATCAAAAAATCGCTGAAAATCACATAATCGTGTTGAAAGCTTATGTCGTAAACACGTAAACTTTACGAGTTTGTGGGCCGCATTACTAGCTGCCCAGGGCAGCGGGTTGGACACGCCTGGTTTAACACTATATCGAAATAAAGTCAAATCTGCATCTAAAAATATTTTTACATCCTAAAAGTATTTCAGATGCTGATTGTATGTTATAACTCGTTATATTTTAAATTAATGATGTGACATCATCAGAACTACATGTTTTTCTTTAAAATTGGCGAAAATTGAAAGAATCATCATCATACAAGCTTCGAAAATTATAATCTTATTATGATATAAGCTTTAATTTGTGTTTTAATTAACTTTCGAGATAAATTCTTGTCAGACAACGCTTTCGTTTTATGCTTCTGCTCCGATAACACGCTATGAAGACATGTTGTTAAAAAATGATACCCTAGTGATTAGCGCGCTTGGTTAATATTCTAAGGGATCTGGGTTCGAGCTCGGGTAAGGCATGGGTGTATGTGTCGTTTTTCTGCTGAGGTCCTGCCATCCTTTCAGATCTTCTACTATGACATATAAACTGACAGGCTCCTATCAGACCTCTGTGGCAAACAGTTGCTTGACAGGGTATTTATTTATTGTTAAAAAATTAGTCCTGACTGGCATCAATATTCATTTAAAATGAATTGTTTAAAAGTACACTGTCCTGACAAACTATTGGAGAATTTCCATATTATATGAATGGAAATCTAACTTCGAAGCTCTATAATTTCTAAACTATGCATTTAAGTGGATAATGTGACTCAAGATTATATTAAAAATCAAAATCAAATCTATTAAATTGTCGCTTTTCAACAGTATTCGTTTTGTGTTTAAAGAGTTATGGAAGCTAGAGTATTCAATAATAAATCATCTTGTTTCATATAAATCATTTATAATATGAAAGTTTGAAATAAACATTTTGCAAACTTCTAAAATATATATTTATTTTATTAAATGGTTTGAAATGATATTTTTATTTAACTTTGAATTAATCTCTGAAGTAAATTCTTAAGACGAACTACATCTGTGAAACATTCCGGCTTCCATAACTCTTTAAATGTTGAAAGAATATTGTTGAAAATCGGGAATTAAATAAATTTGATTACGATCTTTGATTTATCTGCAGTCAAATATTTTCATTAAAAGCATATTTTAAAACTTTTTAAAATTACATTTAAAAAAATAGCTTCGAAATTTGATTTCCATTCTAAATTCTCTAATATTTTGGTGTAGGTGTGTATATACAGTATCTTTAATTATTATTCCTTTTAGACAGATTATTCAATGAAAGATAACTTTAAAATTATTTATTTTTAATAACCGTAATTTTTATAAGAAAGAAATATATTATTGAAATTTACTCTCTATGCGGAGGACGCATACATGAAAGGTGCAACAGACAATACCCTATTGAGTGATACAGTTTACCAGTAGGAATTAATTAAATAAGAATGGAATACACATATGATGGTAACTTTTATTTTTTAAATATCTGTCATTTGAGGCAGAGATGAAAGAAAAATACAAAATTATGACAGAGGTCACAAAAGTGAAAATCATGGATGAACAGAAAAACAACACATGACATCTATGAAACATAATTAATATTTTCCCCTAGTACCTTTGTTTCTGTGTTCTTTTTTGTACTTTCGATTAATTCAGCGGTCTCACAGTAAACTCTCAGTAATATTCCGTGTCGATTAAACTCGGTGCTTTGAAAGATAGATTCAATTTTAGTCGTTCTCATATTTTGCATCTAACAAAAGACTAATTTCCATTTTCCAAATTCTATTAAAGCAGACTCTTTTGGAGCATCTTATTATTAATGTTGGAATTTCCTAGAACATAGACACATTCTTATTTAAATACAGATATTAAATTTAAACGCAAACCTGAACGAATTATCTGCTGTTATGGAGGGGAGCAGTCGTGATGGTAATACAGAGGATTTTCAGAAAACCCTCTATATTATCATTCATATTGCTTCCCTCCATAACAGAAGATAAATCCGGTTCTATTCATTGTTAATTATTTCATGTAGATTTAGCATAATTAAATTCACACATAATACACAATCCTTATCAGAAAGGAAGGTACAGTACGAAGCCTTCATCAGAATGTGAAAGACATATTGTATTCTTCAAACAAATAACTTTCAAACAGGTGTATACAAACGAGTTGATTTGTTTTACCTCTGAACGGCACTTTTTTGCACACAATGGACAGTTCATAAAGACCCCGAAGGCTCAGAGAAGGTTATGGGGAGGAGATCCATTTGACAGCTATTGGGAGACAGATAGTAGCCTCCCGTCAAGGCCATCCAGCGTATTCTTTAACATGCACAGGATATGGCTCTAACGAGGCATACCCTGTATCACGGCTTAACGTCGCATCCGACGGGCATCGACGTTAAGCTTTCCAAGCCCATCGGTGTCTCCTACTGACTGAGGGCAAGGAGTTTTACGGAGATAAATCTCAATGCTGGCACAGTTGCGGCTCGAACCTGGGAACCGCAGATTACTAAACTGGAGCGCTAGCGACTGAGCCACCCTGGTCGCGCATACAAACGATTTGGAAAGCAATCATAGTTCCAGCTTCCAGTTATGTTAAACTTTTCTTAATTATCTATACTGGGCATACACTTTTTCTTTTTATTCCAGGGTCTTCTTATGCTTTGAGAATGGTTTCGATTGTTTTAAAAGTAGATAGCTTAAAGTAATTTGAAGGAGATTTTTCGTCTCGATGCATATGAGTTACATTTTTCTAATTGCGAAACTTCATTGATTTTAGCTTTTACTTTTCTATTAGTGAGAGGAAACATTGTTTGTTGTAATAATCTTTGTGCAGCTCATGGTTGTTTATTTAACGAAAACTTTATTTAATTAGAATAACCATGGCTACGTTTCATGCAGGTGGTTCGAAGGAGAACCTAGATCATCTTGCCATTGATAATCCTGTTGCGGATAACATCTCTTCAAGAAATAATAACAATTAATTTTTCTGTACTTCCCAATTAAAATATATTTATGTGTTTTTAGTCTTTCTCGATTGAGAACATTTTGTATTCATTGAAGCTTTCGGAAATAAATTTTGTTGTTTAGAACAGTTAAAAAATTGAATGATTAAAATTTTAACAAATTTAAATTCCATCAAACAACTAAAATGCTTGTTCAGTCTTTTGGTCATTATCTCCCTAACGTTCTGTATCTCAGCCATTTTTAATCCTATCTAGCTCATATTTTGCATATAGACTTTCATTGTTTTTCCTCACAAAACACATATCTACATTCTGAGTCTATCATTCTTATACACAATTGAAAGGTTGAAAAAAATCGAATCAATAGGCACTTATTAATAATAACAGAGCATTTATAGTAGGCATCGTGATGAGAGAACTTTCGCATGATGATAATGTGATATTAGATTTAGAAGTTTACAAATTTTGAATAAAGTTTTTAAGAAGAGTAAAGATAGTAATTTAATATATATCCTTAAATATTGGCTGCAAGTTTAATTGGACCAAAAAATCATGTCTGGTTTCAAAGAGGTTTAATTTGCTAGTTGTTATTTAAGTTTAATTTTCAAACTTTGAATCATCAATTATCTTACAAATTTTGGTGTTTAAATATCACAGTTTTAGTAATGAACCGAGTTTCGATGCTCCTTTAATTTAAACTTCTTTCTTTATAAAAAAAACAAAACAAAAAAAAAACAATTGGATTTCATAAATGTATTCTGAAGTAACTAAAGAACAGCAAATAATCGTGTAATGCCAAACAAAAAGAAAGAGAATTTATTTCTGAAGAATTAAATACCAACAGTTCAAATAAATTCTAAAAAGTTATTAAAAATGGGAAACTGTTTAAATTATGCTATTTCCATAAGAAATAAAAGTATATACGATGCTATATTCAAACAAAGGAAAAAAAAATGTTTCTGCATGTTTATCAAATTTGAAAACAGAATAAAGCCGCCAAAGACGCTTTATTATTAAAAGGATATATGCTGCTCAGAAAAATTAGGGGGCGGGGATGTCTCAGTCGGTAGCGCGTCACGCTCGTAATCTGTAGTTCCCAGGTTCGAGTCCCAGCTGGGTCAGCGTTGAGATTTATCTCCGCAAAATTTCCCCGCCCTGCCCACGGTCAGTAGGGGACACCGATGGGCTTGAAAAGGCCGCCGTCCGTCGGATGGGATGTTAAGCCGTGGCCCCGTGTGCGGGAGAGCCATACCCTGTGCACGTTAAAGAACACGCTGGATGGCCTTGACGGGAGGCTACCATCTGTCTCCCAACAGCTATTCCAGTGGGTCTCCTCCCCCAACCTTCTCTGAGCCTTCGGGGTCCATGTGACCTGGCCATTTAGCCCATGGTGTGCAAAAAAGTGCCGCTCAGAGGTAAAACAACCCAACCCAACAACCCAGAAAAATTAGGGGATATATTATCGCTTCATATTCATTTTGAAATATCCCCTAATTTTTGTCTAGATATTCAGATCTAGTATTCTTCGATAGTTGACGATTCTGGATCATATTGACCTGCTCCCAAACCATTTAAAGCATCCCAGTCAGCAACTGGAGTGATCAGAATCTGCAATTTTAATGATAACACTGGCTAAAATCTATGTTATCAGTTCTAATCTAGTGGAACAATTGTCAGCTAAATAGTACATTTACTTACAGATTACCTTGCAAATTACTGCAAACCAGACAATCGCTATCTTTCAGCCAACGGATTCAGGACCCAAATGCTCTCTGACCGTATGGGAACAGTAGAAAAGTCTTTATCTGTCTCCACTGTAGCTTGAAGGTTTGGTGAAAGAGGTCTTTATACACAATAAACTATTGTGCTCGTGCCTCTCAGTGCATCGACAAGACGGGCTTAGTGTCTGTCATGAACATCTGACGTGGACTGCAGTTGAATGGCATCATGTACTCTACCGAAGATAAATCTAGTTTTCCCTCTAAAAGTAGGTTCTAGACGTATTCTTATTTGGAGAGACGCAACGACATACAGCTCTCCATCTAACACAAGAAAAATAGTGTTGAAAATTTCCATTAAATGTGCGAGAAAGCCCTCAAATGCTTCCAGATGAATCTATTGCATTTAAAGTCTGCATTTCCCGGCATACGTGAGATCATGTGCTCGCGCGATTCGTAATGACGTCTTTCTCATGGATAGAAATATTTCTCAACTCTAAGCACTATTGGTTTCTCAATATTTGAAAGCGCGGGATATCAGGCGTATGGACTGGCCACTTTAATCTCCTGATCTCTATCAAGAGAACAAGTTTGGTATGCCTTTCGATGACATTAATCTCTCTGAAATTTTCTCCTAAAACTTAGTGGTAGATTTTGATGGAATTTCCGCTTCAGTGAATATTATTTCCTGATCAATTTACCGTTTCTCGTGGGAGGATCTCAGTGGCCTTCATTTTGGCAGAAGTTTCAATTTTAAATTTATTTCTTCATTTATTTATTTAAATTCAAAGAAATATGAAAAAATATATACATAACGAACAAACAATATGAACAAGAAAAGAAAGAAAGAAATCTGGAATCAAGAAGTACGTAGATCGTAGAGATTCCACATAGAAATACATAAATCTTTGAACTTTAACGACAGCGGCACGTTAAAACAAAAACTTAGATATTTTCCATTATGTAAAAAATACTATTTTAAATTGTTCTATAAATTTTCATTTGCTCTGTATGTAATATTTAATTTAAGACGGCTATAATATTTATTTAATAATCGAGTAATACACACAGATTTTGTGAGTATTATTGGATTTTCGTGAAATTTGAATTCAATATTCTTCTGAATCAAGTGTTGTTCGTTTCAGGACATAACTGATGCTTCTAGTTTTTCACCACTGTCTCTATCTGTCTCCCTCTTGTGTTTTGATTAGTGTAGGGAGACTTATTTTGGAGCCTAGTTTTACCATGGTTTAATACAGTGGTTACCAACAGTGGACCTTTAGGGGTGTGCGAAGGTAGAAGAAGGAGGTCCTTAAGTTATTTTTCATAAACGTTCAGTACATTTAGCACGATTATATAACCGCGTTAAGTTTCGTTGCTTTTGGCTGCAATTAAATATGCCAATTCAGTATCGCAACACTGACTATCTCATGCTGAGCAGAAGATAAAATTGGATGTTGATGGAGTAAGAATTTCTAAAATTAAACATAGGAAACCCGTGACCCGTGTCCCAGATCTGGCACGCTGACGTTTTTAAGCGGCCGGCGAATAATTAGCAAACAATGGGCGCATTGTCGTTTTAAAGCGCCCAGTTTCACGTAGAATCCTCCCAGCAACAAAAATAACGGACCGATTACAGACGGCATTTTCCTAATGCCCTAATCCCTAAAGACCCAAAGCCCTACCAGCCCTAGTATTTTCAATGTCATGGCTTTGTCATGACCTCCTTACTTTGTTAAAGGGAGTTGATATCACTTTTGATGGGTGGTAAGATAGTTAGTGAGAATATTACAAAATATTGAAAAAATTATTCTGATGGCGAATTCTTAAAGGAGTATGTACCTGCAAACAGTTTTTGCTTATATTGTGTCCAGAGAGAAAATTGATGTTGATAACATAAGTTTATCCTGCAGAACCGTAACCATAGGGATCGATGGACTTGCTGCCAGTATAGAAAATCCCTTGCAGAGCTTAAATTTAAAAAATTTTTTTTTTCTTATTCTCTTGATGAAAGTACAGATTTTCTGACAGCTCAATTAGCAGTATTTTCTGCGTGGAGTCGATGTTAATTTCCACATAACAGATTAATTTCTTGGACTTTAGCAATAAATATGGTGTGTCATTTTGAATGGTCTTCAGTTTTTGTTGATTTTTTTCTATGAATCGTGTCAAGTATTCTTCCGAACATGTTGGATCTTTGCATGAATGATTGGAGAATAAAATGAGTATATATCACTTTTTTTCTATGTGATTCTATGTGAAGTAAAGTGTGTTATTTCTACTTTAATTGAAAGTTAGAAGTTGATAAAAAGAACAAAAACTGCTATTTTACTATGCAGCTCTTCGGATAAGGTGAACTGCTGGAGAGATGTTACAGAATACTATCTGTTCCTTCACGTGGAGTATTGTCTCTTGCTGCACGTATAGCATCATCTATTGTTTCACACTAAGGCTGTAATAAGTAGTAACTGCTATCTTCTGATTCTTTATATTACAAGGTATACAGATTATCAGTACTACGCAACGATGGTTAACTCTTGCATTTTCAATGTAAAAAAGAAATTCTTGAAGCTTCGGAGACATTGCAATTTACAGAAAGGGTGGATTATTATTCCACTTTCATTTTGTAGCTATTGTTACAAAATTAAACGAATGAGCGCTGAAAGTGAGTTCAAGTAAATGTATGACAATGATAACTACAAAACAATGCAATTTATTACAAAAGCATGGATGAAATTTTATACAAACTAAGTCAACCGGCGCGAAAATCTGTATCAATATAAAGATAAACTTTCAGAAGAATCCATTATCTTATTTCTATTTATACCAAAATCACAAAGCAAGACTAATATCATTCGATAAACAGTAAAATCATGTTTGCAAACAAATATGCAATCTATCGAGATTAACCTTACCAATTCTTATAAACAAACTAAATATTATCGTACATCAAGTAATAATCTCTTATTACAGAAACGTTAAGACTAGCTATGTCTATTCAACTAACGTTTACCTCTTCATTTTTTGTTAATGTCCCTTGTATAACGTTCACTTCAGACGTAAACCATTCTTATTTTCCTTGTTAATTTACTTGTAGGATTTACACTAATAAACTATTTAACCTCCCACGCACTCACCATACAAAATACTTCTTTTTTTTAACCACTTAATCGTGTACAGACTGAGACTAACTATGTATCCTTTCACACATCAACAACTCCAACATAACAATTCTATTTTTCTTATTTTTCAGTTAGGTTCTTTGTTCCCATTCGTTGGTTACGTAATTCTCACATTGAAGAATAAGCGAGCGTTCATGACACGTTTATCATAAATTCATTATAGCACGTTCAGCTGTCTTAACAGTATGAAAGAAAAAAATTCAGAAAAATGAATCTTGAAAATAAGAATAAATGTAAATGCAATAAATGTAAAACAGGTGTGATAGGTAATAGAAAATAATATGAGACTGAAATGTATGATGCTAATGAATATAATCGTGTCGATACATTACTAAACTCTGAGGACAATCTGTTGATTACGGAAGTACTTTAGCATGTCACTGAAATGTTTAGTGAACAGATGAATACACTTAAGAAAGACATGAGAGAGGTGAATAAGAAGTCTAAAAATAAGTTATTAGGAGAAATAGTTGAGTATATAAAATGTACTTTATATTGGTCAGACAAACTTGATGACTATTTGAAAATTATGACTGAAATGTCTAAACGTTTGAGGAAAACGCAATATCAGAATGAAAAGCTCTCAGCTGAAAATAAAATGATATAATTTGAAATAAAAAAACTTAAATAGAAAGTAAATGATTTGGAACAGTATAGTATAAATACTAACATAGAAATTGTAGGAATAGCAGAAACATCTATCGAAAACGTTTCAGAAATAATAATCTCTATTGCTCAGAAACTACAAGTTGAAAAAAAAAGACTTTGATATACAAGATATACACGGAGTGCCAACTAGGAATAAACAAAAGATTTAACAAAAGATTTATTGTACAATTGAGTTCCCGAAAAATGAAAGACAATTGGACGAAATACTGGAAGGCAAAGAAGGTTTTGAATGCTAAAGAAATACATCTTTCTCTACTAGACAGGCAGAGTATTTGTAAATGAACATTTAACGCAATATAACAAGCAGTTACTTTATGAACTGAAGAAAATACAGGGAGAAAAAGAATACAAATATGTATGTGTTAAAGATTCTAAACTTTATATTCGCCAAAATGAAAATCTCAAGAGTATTCAGAATTAGAAATGCTGATGATTTAAATTTATTGAATGGTTAATACTGAAAATTATTATACAGAAGTAAACTTTAATGTGTAACAATATTACTAATCAAATTTTTAGTTTAGATAAGGAGTCGTATTTTGATCGCAATACTAATATTTCAGATCATAGTTATAAAGTTCATAAAATAGATAACGTTTATGAAAAAAAATCATATTATTGGGGTGGAGGATTACAATTAGTAATGGACAATATAAGAAGTATGAGAAAAAATTTTGACCATTTTTTGGAGATTTAATATAAATGGTAGATAATATATTTAATATATAAAGGTAGATTAAATATAATGGTAGGTTTTATACCTGAAATAATAATTCTAACATAAATTTGGATAACTGATGCTGAATTATAGTTATATACGATACCTGGTTATAAAATATACCATAAATTTCAAAATCAAATGAGATCTGGAGGGTAAATTATTTTTCTGAAAGGCTGTAATTACAGTATATGAAATTAATACAAATTTTGTTAGTGCAGATATACTGGAAATTAAATATAAACTTAATAATTTAGTATTTATTTTAGTCGCATTTTATAGATTACATTCATACACTAAGCTAAATTTCATTAATGAACTAGAAAATAAATCATAAACTGTAAATAATAATAATTTTATATTACTATATCATCTGGAATGATTTTGATTACAGATGCTTACGCAGTATCTTGGGCATTAGGTGGTTCAACTTTGTAACTACTGATGAGGTTAGGCAAAGGTGTTTGCAACCTCCTTTAAGCAGCATATTGTGCAGAGAGAGACTCCTTGGTTTGGCCATGTTGCCCGTATGAATAATTATAGATTGGCGAATAGGGTTATGAACAGTGTGCCTAAAGGCCTCAGAAAGAGGGGGAGACCTAGGATGCGGTGGGCAGTAAATGTCAAACAGGACCTTGTTAGAATTGGTGTGCAGTGGCCGGATGCAGCAGATGTAGCTCAGGACAGATATGCTTGGAGAATTAAACTGCGCAGTCTGGTTGGACCTCCGTAGCCCATGGCTGCTTGAGGATGACGACGACGACGACGACGACGATGATGATGATGATGATGATGATGATGATGATGATGATGATGATGATGATGATGATGATGATGATGATGATGATGATGATGATGATGATGATGATGATTAGGAGATATTAATATTGACTTAAGAAGTAATGATAATATTAGACATGAATATATTAGAGTATTCTGTCTAATGGTTTTAACAGTGTCATGAAGAGATTGCTAGCGAGGAATCACAAATATCATTTGGTGATGCATTTATAAGTAGTATCGCGGTAAATAATTTAAATATTTATATCATTAAGCTGCATATTTCTGATCATTATTTCATAGGTTTAAACATTCAGTCTGAAATGAACAAAAGTATAGAAATTTTAAAAGAAGTACGTAAGACAAATATTACAAAATAATAGGCATTGTTGGAAGACAAAGATTGAAATGAGGTTGAAATGGAAAACGATATCAATAAATCTTTCGAAACTTTTTATTGCAATTGCAAATATTAATTGAAAAATCGAAATAACTATACAATTAAAACGGAAAAAAAATAAATTGAATCCTTGGATGACGGATGGGCCTATGCAATCTATTACAAAAGGAAATAATTTCTACAAATTATGGAAATTTCAGCCTTTTAACACTGATTTAAATAATTATTTTAAAAAGTATCGAAGTTTATTGTTAAAATTAATCAGAGAAGAAAACGCAAATTATTACACCAAAAGATTATTAGACAAATATTATGGCAGTGTAAAGCAGCACTGGAATATGATAAATGAATCATCTGGAAGGCAGCAGCATATGCAAATGATTCCAATAGAAATAGAAGTAAATAACACTATGTATTCTTCTAATGATAATCCAATTCTATTAGCTGAGTTTAATAATTATTTTACAGAAATAATAGAAAATTTTGTAACCGAAATTCCAGAATACACTGAACAGAAAAGGATAAGATATCTGTTCAATGAATTCGATTTTCATAGATTATTTAACAGAATATGAAATTAATTAAGTAATTTGTTCTTTGCAAATAAGAAAGGCGATGGCAGCAGATGTATATCTGTAGAGATAATTAAAGAAATATAAAATAATATTTCAGATTTTTTTTTATGTCATCTCTATAATTTATCTTTGCATTCTAGATATTTTGGAATAATTCTTAAAAATTCAACTATAGTACCTGTTTACAAAGGTGGTAAACATTTAGATAATAATTACAGGCTAATCGCTTTATTGTGGGTGTTTTCAAAAATATTTGAAAAGCTAATTAAGATTAGACTTTTAAATTTTCTAGAGAAAAACGAATTTTTTTTCTAAAAATTAGTTTGGGTTTAGGAAATACACTGCAACAGAGGATGCTGTATTAAAACTAACATCTTCAATCTTCAGTGCAATAAATAAAAATTTAAAAGCAGCAGTAATAGTTTTGGACATAAAAAAAGCATTTGACTCAGTTTCACATGATATATTATTATATAACCTTGAGAGAGCAGGAATTCAAGGGACAATTTTATTATGGTTTCAGACTTATTTATAAAACAGAACTCAAAAGGTTAAAATAGGGAATTATTACAGTAATGAAAAGAAAATTAAATATCGTGTTCCACAACGGTCTGTATTAGGTCCGATATTATTTGATATTTTTATAAATGACCTTTGTAACCTGAAACTAAAGGGGGAATTAATAGAATTTGCTGATGATACTGCTCTGATATATATAACAATTACTAAAAATATTTTGATTAAAAAAATAAATCAAGATTTATGGAATATCGGAAATCGGCTTATGAAAAAAAAGTTGTTTCTAAATGTTGAAAAAACGAAATATGTATACTTCCAACTGAAACAAAATCAAAGAGATAATTTTAAAAGGAAATTATTTAATCATACACTTGAAAGAATCAGTAATGGTTGTTCATGAAGCCAGTAGACGGTGTTGAGTGCTATAAATACTTAAGAGTACATATTGATAGTAAACTAACTTGGAATGAGCACATTAGTTCTTTAATAAATAAACTTAATTCAATAATGCCACAATTATTTTATATCAGAAATTTTGTAAATATTTCACTTTTAAAACTAATTTATAATGCATGGGTTAAATTTCATTTAACATATGGATTAATTTCTTGGGGTGAATTATATCACAGCAATATTGAACCATTAATTAAATCTCAAAATAGAATAATTAGTTGCATTTTAAGGAAAAGAAGGTATGATAGTGTTAGACACTTTTATAGTGAACTGCATATATTACCTTTAAGAAAATTATATATATATATGCAATATCATTATATATCTTAAAAAGCACTGGATTAAAAGTGATATTAGACATATAAATTATAATACAAGAATAGTTAAACATGTAAATCTCATTTTACCTTTTCTTAAAAGAACCATTGTACAAAAACATTATATATATTTAACACTAAAAATATTTAATACTTTGCCGAGAAATCTTAAAAATGAAACAAACCTTCACTCTTTTAAAAAGAATTTGAAAATTTGGATTTTTGAACATAACAGTATTGAAAAACTTCTTTAAAAATGTTAATGATTATTATTATGGTAGATATACGTTTTGTGTTTTTAAATTTCTGTCTTTCATTATTTTTGGAATAGAATGGAAAATGATATCACTTCTATAGATTTTGTATTTGATTTTTTCTCTTTTCGAAAAAGTTTTACCAAATTGTATAAACCCACATGCGAGTTACTCTTGTGGATGTTTTAAATATTCTTAAAGTTGAATGTATAAATTTAGAAAATGTGTTATGCAAAATTCTTTATATGAAATATGTAACTTGTCTATTCAATGGGAATAAATGTCTATGTCTGTGAGTACCAGTAGAAGTGATGAAATTTTCCATGCTTTGAAAACAACTATAGCTAAATTCAATTTCAATTTTGAGAAACTTCATAGCGTGGCTACAGCTAGTGTGATGGCAATGATTGGAAATAAAAGGTTTCAATTTCTATAATTAAGTCTGAATTGGTGTCATTGATTATAGAGACCATGTTTTACTGCATTATTCACCAGTGTGTCAAATTAGTGAAATTTCCACATGTAATGAAAATAGTCGTTTTTACTCTCAGTTTTGTAAATTCTTCAGCTTTGAACCATCATCAATTTAAAGAATTTATCTCGAATTTCAAGGATGAATATGGATATATTCTTAATTACTGTGAGATGTGTTGACTGAACAAATGAGATAAGCTAAAAAGGTTTTATAATTCGAGGAGTGAAATTCTCGCGTGCTTGGAAATAAAAGGAAAGGCGATCGCAGAGCTTAGTGACAAAGGCTGGATATGCGATTTTGCCTTTCTTGTTGACTTGACTTCCTCACCTCAGTAAACTAAATTTGAAATTTCAAAGAGATGATAAATTTATTAACTATCTGTATTCACATAAAAATAATTTCAAGCAAAATTTAAAAATCCATAAAATAATAAATAATATAATATAATAATAATAAATAATTATAATAAATAATATATTATAACATAATTTTAAAGTTAGGTCAAATGCAACTAAAAAATGGAAATTCATTACTTTGCCCCACTTTTAAAATTCACAGTCGACCTTACTTGGTTTATTCTGAAGAGAGCAAATTGATAAATATTACAGACTTTTACGATATATTTGCAGATTTTAAATCACCGGAACTTTTCTTTAGTATTTTATGTTCTCCATTTGATGTTAGTGCGGACCAAATTCCTTAAGAATTGCAAATGGAGTTAACTGATATTCAAAGCAATGAAGAACTAAAATATAAAATGACAAATTTTTCGTTACTCGATTTTTGTGAAAATCTACCCAGGGAGCCTATCCATTGTCTTGTATTTTTGCTAGAATTAATATGTGTTAAATAAAAGTACTTATAAATGCGAACAACTGTTCTCAAAAATGAAATTTATAAAACCAAGAACAAGATCTAGATAAATTATAAACATCTAGATAAATAATTTATGAATTGCTACTGCAAATATTTTGCCAAACATTGATGATCTTGTAAAAAAAAAATTCAAACGAAGGAGTCACTTTAATACAATGTTTTTTTAGAAATATTTCAATTGCATCTTAACAACTACACCTTGTTTGTTTTAAGGAGAGTTTCAGTTCAAATTTTAAGAAATACATCTTCCTATGTAAAAACTAAACTTATTGTTATATAAATTCGTATAATAAAATATAAATTTGTCGTAGTGAGTCTGAAGAAGGAGTAAAATGTTGTAGTGACTCTGAAGAAGGAGTAAAATGTCGTAAGAGGACCTAAGAAAGAATTAAATATCTTAGGGGGAGTGAATAAACAATATATCGTATGTGATCTGAAGAAAGAAAGAGATACCCTAGGGCATGGGTGGGCAACTTTTTTAAGTGTACGTGCCAAAATCGCCAAATCTTTGATGCAAAATATTCTCATGTGCCAACCGAAATTTTGGGAACATATTATTATTTGGTATTTTTTAAGTATTGGGAGAACCTTTTCAAATAACCAAAAATCACACTAGAACAGTAAAATTAAAGAATATTGTAAGTGATTATTGTAAGTCATGTAAGATTGAATGAATGTAAAAATTAGTGACAGAATTTTAAATGTCCTTCTACTCTATTGATAGTGTGAATATTTTTTATTAGCCTTTAAGTGTAGGGGCGGGGGTGGTTCAGTCGGTAGCGCGCCAGGCTCGTAATCTATAGTTCCCAGGTTCGAGTCCCAGTTGGGTCAGTATTGAGATTTATCTTCGCAAACTTCCCTACTCGCGGTCAGTAGGGGACACTGATGGGCTTGGAAAGGCCGCCGTCCGTCGGATAGGGCGTTAAGCCATGGCAACGCATGCGGGAGAGCCGTACTCTCTGCACGTTAAAGAACACGCTGGATGGCTTTGACGGCAGGCTACCATCTGTCTCCCAACAGCTGTTCCAGTGGGTCCCCTCCCCCAACCTTCTCTGAGTATTCGCGCTCCATGTGACCTGTCCATTTAGCCCATGGTGTGCAAAAAAGTGCCGCTCAGAGGTAAAACCACCCAACCTTTAAACGTAATTCTAGCTGCCATATATAGTCACACAATTTAAAGACGCAATTTTATGCATCAGCAAAATAATAAACACTAATTCTGAATTTTTTGATTTAGTTTTTTTATAAAGATCAATCAGATATAATTTTTTCAAGTTTTTCCAATTTATTACAGTGCCCAATCTCATAATCGTTTACTTGACTAAAATACAATAAAAGAAAAGAAGATTAAAGATATTATTTTATTAATTCTTAATCCCTTACGAGTAATACATAAAAATTACAGAGAAAATAAAATGTTATTTTACCTACGTAATACATTAAACAGAAGTTAATCTTTACCATTTTTAGCAGAAAACATCAAATCAAAACTAGAGAAAGAAAAATTGTGGACGTTTTATTTATTTAGCATCAGTGAGACTCCTATTGCAGCGTCACTGATGACAGATAATTTATATCAGGTTTATATCAGGTAACCTGTAGAAATATGCATGCGCTACTAGTTTCATCTGTAAGGCTACTATTAGGAGACTTAACAAAGTTAATCACTGAGAACAATGATTCACAAAAACATGTAGATGCAAAAATGGATAGTAATGCTGTTACGAGGGTTTCTAAACATGCAAAAGTTTCTGGAATAGCATTCCAAGTGCTTAATACCTCGTTTTCCGCAATTCTATCTGTTACTCCCGTCTCTAATCCGATCCTTTTCAATATTTTCCAAGTCAACTCTGAGGTTAACAAATTTCTGCCTCCAAATTGAGTTATTGTGAAAATAAACTGCGTTTCAAAATCATCCATATTTATCCACGAAAACATCTGCAAGTTCAATTCATCCAGTTTTATAGTGTCTGGAAGCTTAATATATTTTGCAGTATTTTCTATTTCTCTGAACTTATCAAATCTAGAAATATCAGTTTGTCGAATAGATAATTCATTCATAATTGCTTTAATATTTTAACCACAGTGGTACGCTCAGGTAGTGTTACAAGGTTAATCATCTCTTTGCATACTTTGTCAAACCTTCAAAATCGAGCAAAGATTGCTAGCCTAGCTGATGATGTAATGTCTATGCTCTTATCAAAATAAAGAGAAAAGGACTTACATGAAGTCATATCTTTTGTTAATTACTCTGCTGTATTCCTTTACAACTTAAGTATCCTATACTTAACCGTTTTTCTACTCACAGACAAATCTTTAATGCGCTACAAATATTTCCTTTTCTAAAAGATCGTCAAAAAAGAAACAAGCACATTCTAGCCATGCTTCTTTAATTTACTCCCTATCACTGAGTGGTTTTCCATGTTGGGCAAAAAGTTTTGAAACCTCAAAACTAGCAGAAACTAAGTTGGAACTAGGCCTACCTGAAATAAATTTCATCAAAGTATCGGATTGTTTTTTTTTTTATCTTTCTCAGTTTACGATAAATTAATTCTCTTTGCTGTTGTTCACTTTTATTGCTTAAGATCTTGTGGACAGTTTCAAAATATCTCTTTACAGAAGAAGTCCTACAAACAACTGATTCGGAACATAAAGTGCATAATGCTTTAGTATCTTTCTTAATCATACCAATTTTTTTTTAGTCCAGTATTCTTTAAATTCTCTAATATCCACTTCATTTGAATGTCTATGTTTCTTGGCTAGTGGTTGTGACATTCTGCACATCTGTAAAGAGTAGGAAGCAAATAAAAACATATGATAATGGTATATTTATATATAGAGCATAAATATGAATAGAAGAAAGAAAGAAAGGAAGTCAAGAAGGGAATAAAGCGAAAGGTAAAAGGTAAAAAGTAAATTACATCTCAATGACCAAAGTTATATAACCACAAGGTGCATACAAAAAAATTGCTTTCTTCATACAGCTTCCAACTTTATTGAAAATCGGATCATGGGGTATAAAAATGTTGACAGAGACCTATGGACACTGAAAAAAATTATAATTTGGACTCAGAAAATTTCGTCATAATCATTCTCTGCATACACCTACGAAGTTTAAGGAAACCAAAAATTACTACAATTATAAGCCTATCTACAAACGTGAAAATGGAAGAGAAGGGTACACATTCCATCTAATCACGTGAAATAACACTTCATAATCCTGAATATTGATAATACATTTCACATAGCTTTAATAATAACTTATGTTTATGGCAATGTAAAGAAAATTGGCATTTGTATCTAATAAATTAAACATATTAATTGACAATAAATTCTTCCAATCCATATTTTAATGACGTAAGATTTAATTAAATCCAAATTCACACACATATATATATATATCATCATCATCCTTAAGCAGTCATGGGCTACGGAAGTCGAACCAGACCGTGCAATTTAGTTCTCCAAGCAAGTCTATCCTGAGCTACATCTGCTGCACCTGGCCACTGCACACCAATTCTAATAAGGTCGTGTTTGACATTGTCTGCCCACCTCATCCTTCGTCTCCCCCTCTTTCTGAAGCCTTTAGGGGCACTGTTCATAATCCTATTCGCCAATCTATAATTATCCATACGGGCAACATGGCCAAACCAGCGGAGTCTCTCTCTGCACAATATGCTGCTTAAAGGAGGTTGCAGACTCATTTGCCTAACCTCATCATTAGTTGCAAAGTTAAACCATCTAATGCCCAAGATATTGCGTAAGCATCTAGAATCAAAAGCATCTAGATTTCTGTTATCATGTTTAAAAAGTGTCAACGTTCCACTGCCATAACTCACCATAGAAAAAACCAAATTGTAATACGGTCTAATTTTAGTTTTTAGGTGTATACGCCTATTTCTCCACACTCTCCATAGATTCTTAAAAGTCCCGGCAGCAATCCCTATTCGTCTGTTAATCTCATGCCGTACATCACTGGTATCTGTTACATAGCTCCCAAGGTAACTGAACTGTGACACCTGCTCAAGACAGCAACCATTCAGCTGAACTGAATCAGAACCTGCCTGACCAATTTTCATCACTTTAGTTTTCTCTCTGCTTATAACCAAACCTACTCTACTACCAGTCTCATCAACAGCTCGAATGAAAGAGTTCATCTCATCAACATCATTTGCCAAAAGGGCTAAATCATCAGCATAATATAAATCAGAAAGTTTACTAACTCTAGCCCATTTAAGGACAAAATCTTTGCCTTGAAGTGAATTTCGTATAACATAATCAATGACCAAACTAAAGAGAAAAGGAGACAACATGTACCCTTGTCGAACACCAGAAGTAATGCTAAACCAAACCAACTCTCACACACGACTCAGTGTTATTATAGAGAGCTTTCATTATGTTAACTAATTTGTCAGGTATACTATATGATCTCAAAATCAACCACAAATCATGACGATCAACAGAGTCTAAGGCCTTTTTGAAATCAACGAAACTAGCAACCAATGATTCCAGAAACTCTAAACATTTCTCAAGAATCTGCCTAAGTGAAAATATCTGATCTACGCTTCCCCTACCACTTCTGAATCCACATTGCTCATCACGCAATTGCCTGTCAACCAGATTCTTAATTCTATTAAACACAATCATGCAAAGAATTTTCCCTGGAATAGGGAATAGGCTGATACCCCTATAGTTATCACAAGAACTGCGATCACCTGTTTTGAAAATAGATTATCCACCATATTAATAGCATACAATATTAATAGCTCTGGTAAAATCCTTAGAAACCATGCCTTTATCATAAAAGGTATTCAAAATTTCAGTCATCCAAATGGTAACAGAAACATTTCCAGCTCTAAGCATTTCCGTAGTAATTTCATCTACCCCAGGGGATTTATGAATTTTAAGTTTAGAAATAGCCAAAATAACTTCAGATTGTGTTATAGGGCCGACATTAAAGCCACCAATGCATCTATCATAATTGCAAACAATGGAAGTAGAACTAACCACATTGTTTATAACATCACTGGAATGCTCAGCCCACCTAGCCATGACAGAATCCTCACCTTCTATAACCTTACCTTATTTATCCTTCAATCCCTGTATACCTGTCCGTTTTCTACCACACAAAACATTAACTATCTGGTACAGCTCTCTGCTGTTGTGCTGTCTAACTGCTTCCTCGACTTTGTCAGTCAATCCCCATTAAGGGGCCATCAAGCCAAAGATTCTTATCAGCAGCTAACTGATCCTTTACACGTTTATTAAGCTCTCTGTAATGCTTTCTATTAGGACTAGTAGGGTATTGATTAACGACATTCCTGCAGTTCTTTCTTTCTGAAATAAGCTCAAGTGCCTTATCGCTCAAATAATTCTGCCTCCGCTTCTCATTTTTCCCTAAAAGAGTACTGTTAGTTTCCAAAAACGCCTGTTAAAAATGGTCCCATTCTTCCTCAGCTTCAGTAGTAAGCAAACCATGACTGTCATAATGACCAAGTAACCTATCATGGTAAGCTATAGCTGTAACTGGGTTTTTCAGAGCTTCAGTATTAAAGGTAAAAATTTTAACCCTAGCACAACACTTTTTAAGATTAAGTTGCAAGACACTTTTAACAAGGTAATGATCAGCTCCCTTATATGACCTGGTATTACTAACAGAACTAGTCCATTAGCTGTTAATTAATATATAATCAATCATATTCTTATGCAGCCCATCAGGTGAAACCCTTGTATACTTATGTATGTCGCGGTGTTTGTAATAAGTGTTAGTTATTTTGAAACCATTGAGGTTACTTACCTGTAGGAGACGTTGCCCACTGCCATTGCACATTGCAGCTACCAATACCAAAAGGGCCTATCACCCCTCCCCAAAGTTCAGAGTCAGTACCAACTTTGGCATTGAAGTCACTTACAACAAGGGAATATATTTTCTTTTCCTGACAGAATTCAAAATATCCTGAAGTTGTCCGTAAAGCCTATCCTTCTCATCCTCATCGGCATCCTCAGTGGGGGCATAACAGCAGATAACATTCACGTCTTTAACGCTTGTCTGAAATTTTGATGTAAGAAACATTTCATTAATGCACTCATATCCTAGAAGAGCATCACTAGCGTGTCTGCTGAGAAGCAGACCAACGCCTTTGTGACGTTTATTATCGTTCCTCCCTGAAAAGAGAAATTTAAGATTATTTTTAAGGATCTAACCATTATCTGTCCATCTCGTCTCTTGCAAGCTGAGAATATCTAAATTATAATGGTGGAATTCTTGTGTGAGGACATCAAGAGAAAAAGCTCTGTGCAGAGTCCTCACATTCCAACTACCTATGGAGAGAAAATGGTTAATGGGATGTTTAAAGAAACTATGTTTATTGAGAGAGGAAATGGCGACAATATCAAACAGCCCCCTAATCGCAGACATGGGGCAAAGACCCGTTCCCCTACTACTAAAGGTTGAAGCCATCTACACAGGAAGACTTCCTCCAATGTAGAATTTGACGATGCCAATAGAAGCAGAGTCCAGGTGCCTGCGATGACTTCTGCTCAGGATTATCCACCAGCTGATAAACATATCCTGTGAATCTATTCACTTGGCGCTGTCAACCCACAAACAAACAGAAAAGACAGTGGAAGATTTTCCCTCCACAGAAGCCCACCAGTGCAGCAAAATCAGGATCCATAATCAAGCTCAGAGCCATATATCTGTCCAGTCCAGTGGGTTTATATGGTCAGCACCAGGACCCTGTATGGGTGCCCCACTCCTCAGCAGGGTAGAAAAAAAGAAAAGTAGCCATAATTGTCTAGATCAATAGGCCACACTAATCTGGCAGCCCTCCCCTTCCGTTCACTTCCACAAGAGAGTATCTCTTTTGAAAGGTACTAACGGTCTGCACCACGAGAAAGCGGGGTCGGACATTAGGTGCTAGACCTGATCGGTTCTATGCATCATCACAGGGGATTGGTGCAGAGCTCTCCTTCCAGTGACTACCTAGCTACCATTTACAGACCCACATATATACACACTTGATAAATTCTTTACGAAACCTGATAAATTCTTTACGAAACACGAAAACATATATGAAATGATGGTAAAGGTGACACGACGTCCGGATGCTTGGCGAATGATGCAGCAACTGAACGAGACAAAACTTTCGCGAAGATAGATGGCTTGGAAATAGGATGTTTGCTTCATTTTCTTATTGCTTATTATTACTAAAACAGTTGATAGTGTTTGTTTCTTTATTGCATAAAGGTTTGCTATCGCTCTACGTAATAAAATTGTATTCTATTAAGTTAAATACATAAATTTCAGCGAAGATGTTGGATATTTATTTATTTATTTTTAAGGTGCGCCCTGGGTTGCCTGCCGGAAAAAAGTTGGCGGGCCACGTTTAGCACGTGTGCCAAGATTTCACCACCCCTGCCCTAGGTAGTCCGCAGAAAGAATGAGATGATATAGGGGATCCTAAGAAAGAATGAGATGTCGTAGGGGATCCTAAGAAAGAATGAGATGTCGTAGGGGATCCTAAGAAAGAATGAGATGTCGTAGGGGATCCTAAGAAAGAATGATATGACGTAGGGGATCCTAAGAAAGAATGAGATGTCGTAGAGGATCCTAAGAAAGAATTAGATGCTGCAGGGAGTCCGCAGAAAGAATGAGATTTTTTAGATGGACTGATGAAGGAAGAAGATGTCATAGCGTCTCTAAGAAAGAATGAGATGCTGCAGGGGGTCCACAGAAAGAATGAAACATCGTAGGAGATCCGTGATGCTGAAAAGCTTAGGGACTACTAATTTAGGGTTTTTTCCTGCTGTCTTTATCTATTTACCCCATGAGTTTTGATTCATGTGTGGAGATTTATTTTGGCTTTTGAATGGTAATATCACCTCGATCTAATTCAGTAGCCCCTGGCCTGTGCTTATAAGGGTACGCGAAGGTAGTAAAGATGGCTCGCATGCTAATTTCGATCTTTCAGAAAGCTCTAACGGAAAATATTCATTTAAGGAATTTCATAGACGCATTACGTTTCATTGCTTTTTGCTGAAATTATGTAAATTAAATATGGCAGTACTAACTGTCTGATGGTAATCACGAGATGCAATTGGCTGTTGATGACATAAGAATTCCTGTAGTATCAAATTTCTCCCCTTAAATAGATTCAAATTCCAAAATAGTCATATACAAAAAATAAAGTACAAGGTATGCAACCCATTCTTGGAATATTTAGGGAGTTCACTTCGATCGGATCTATATTTTAGTTAAAACATATTATTAAATGATGCGATGAGGGTCTGAAGAAAGTGTTGGACTTGATAGTCCAACAGAAGTCTGAAGAAAGTCCGGCCAATTTAATAATTTATCAGACCTGCGAAAAAATCGAATAATATTTTTAATAATAATAATAATAATAATAATTTGCACAATATTTAATACATAGTTAATACATAGTCAAGTTCCACAAGAGTTAGTGTTTAACTCGCAAGTGGATGTTTACAAAACATATATCTCATGCAATCCTGAGTACATCAATATATAAAAATATGTAAACGAAAAAAGCAATTTCATCCTCTGTAATATATAAAATTATCTCCTATTACTCATATCTCAATTCAATGCAATCAGTTAATACAGTAAATAAAGCATCAGTCTCAATCTCCACCGTTCAACAACTATTTTTTAGTTCTTTAGAGAAATGTTTTATTATTTATAATTTTCATGTTATCTGGCAATGAGTTGAATAATTTTAAGCCACTATATCCATAATTTTTTTTTGAATAACTCTTTGTTTGGTTTTGGAATGCAAAAATCCTGAGCCACTACCGCTCTTGTAAAATATTTATTAACAACTACATCAAATTTGTTCTTATTATGAAATACATGCTTTACTAAAGCCATTTGGTGTATTTGTTTTAAGTTGAGTATTTCAAGCTTTTTGAAACTTTGCTCAGACGAGTCGTACTTTCTTTTAAATGTCATAATCTTTACTCTATATTTTTGCAATTGCTGAAATTGATTTAAATAACATGACGATGCTCCTCCCCAAATTAGAATTGCATACTGTATTCTGGAAAAGATTAATGCATAATACACGTTCTTTAAAATTCCTATATTCATCATATCTCTTAAAAGATACATTTTGGGAATTATTTGTTTAATTTTTAATGCTACGTTTTGAACATGATCATGCCAGGTTAGATAACAGTCGAAATTAACTCCTAAATATTTTAATGCTTTAGGACTTTTAATCCTTGGGCAAGCACAATTTAAAGACCCAATTTTTTCTTGTTCGAAAAACTTACAATCACTCATATGATAGACTAAATCTCCAAGATCTCTATACTTTCCCCTAAAAGTATTAAAATACATATATTTCGTTTTATTTACCTTTATTAATAATTTATTTTTTTGGAACCAAGTATGGAGTGTTCTTAAGTCTTCAGTAATATTGCTTAATAGTTCATCATCAGTTTTATCACAGTAAACCAAGGCAGTGTCATCTGCAAACGAAATAATCTTACCTTTGAATTTGGTGTGTAATAGATCGTTAACAAATATTAAGAATAACTGTGGTCTCAAAACTGAACCCTGTGGAACACCATAACGAATTGATTTTTTTTTTACTCAAAACGTCTCCTATTTTGACTTGTTGTGTTCTACCCTTCAAATACGAATCAAACCATCTCAGTGACAGTCCCCTTATACCAATAACCTCTAATTTATTTAGTAAAATATCAATAGACAGGGAGTCAAAAGTTTTAGACATGTCCAGAAACAAGACCACCACTCGTTCATTTTTGTTGAGACCATTATATATTAATTTAACTACTTCAGCTGTATCTTTATTTTTCCTAAACCCGTACTGGTGTTCCGGTAGTATAGTATATCGACTCTATTAAAAAGAGTGAGGTTTTAATAAGACGAAATATGAAAATTTGAATAAAATTATACACTACATGGGTTTATCAAAATAATGGAGACGGTGACTGGGGTATACGTAATGCGCCGTACGTATATCACAGGAACGACGTCAACCGCGATGTTAGATATATAAAGGGGAGAAGTACGATATCGACTATCACGTAACAGTACCGCAGGTGCAAGTGAAACAGTTGTTGTGGTGTAATTGTCGACAATGTGAGATCTCAGTGACCTCCAAAAAGGCATGATCATTGGTGCGCGTCTTGCAGTAGCTTCAGTTACCAGAACGACGGAAACAGTAGGTGTAACACGAGGAACTGTATCGAAGATTGTGACTATCTATCAAGAAGAACAGTCGTTGCTTCCACACTTGCAAATTGTGTATGTTTTACGAAGTTGCAAGATAGATAGAAGATTAGGCAAGGATAGAAGGCAAGGATAGAAGATTAGGAAGATAGTTGCAAGATAGGTGAACGTTGGCATGGATTGTACAACGGAAGCACAAGACCACAGTACTGCAAACAGCAGCAGAGTTGAACACCAGTCGGAATGATCCCATTTCCATCAGAACAATTCGTCGGGACTTCATTGTCCCGGTATTTATGGTCGTGCTGCAATCCACAAACCTCTGATTGCCAACATCAATACAACAAAACGTGAAGGTGGTACCAAGAACATAAAAACTCTGACGCTAAAGACTGGCAACGTATCGCCTGGTCTGATGAATTGTTCTACACATTGTTTCCCACCACTGGAAAAGTGTACGTCTGGCAAAAACCTGAACAAGCGTACCATCCCGACTGTTTGGTTCCGACTGTGAAGCATGGAGGTGAATTCCTGATGCTGCGGGGTACCATATCATGGAATTTCTTAGGGTCATTAGCTATTCTGCAGGGTCGTGTCACATCTGCAACGTACGAATTCATTCTCGGGGACCATCTACCTCAATGTTGCGAGTAATTGTTCTCTAATGACTCTCCCTGGTTTCAAGCTGATAATGTACCTGTCATGTTGTGGCTTGCAGAGCATGGGATAAGGTACAGCAGCTACGCTGGCCACCTCAACCTCCAGACCTACATTTCATTGGACCTTTGTGGGAATATCTGTAGCGCAAGGTCAGATCACACTTTTCACCTCCAGCATCACTGTCACAATTGAGCCATATTTTACAGGAAGAATGATCCCCCATTCCATTATCGTATGTGCATGACTTGTATACGTCTATTCCACTTCGAATTGCGTCTGTCCTGAACGCCCGAGGTGGGTCTATAGCTTATTAATAAAATGTTCTTCACAAACAGTACGTGTTTCTATTATTTTGATAATCACCTATAGTTGTACTGTCTTCAAGCCGAATGCTCATGAGCTCATTTCTGGGATCCAGTACTATCCTTATATATTGCTTGGACAAGTCACCTATTGACCCACAGCAAACATAATATTTTTATTTTCAACCCGATGCCAAAATTGACATAAGTGGTCTGTGGTGCCGAAAAGACTGAGAACCACTGATCTAATATTACCTTGAATCTGAACCTTGAATGACGTGTATACAATGCAACCTTAATGGAGGAATAAATGATAAGTCAGTTAAGAGCTGGAAGACTCCAAAGAAAACTACCCTCCATACTGGTGACAATTAAAATTACCATATCGATGCTTATCTATTCATTTTTCTGGAAGTTTAACCAGTGTGTACGAAAGCGTAGCTCAGAAGTGAGACAACAGAACCCAACTTTTAAAATCACGTTTGTAAAATTTGATCGTATGATTTGTTTCCCGCTTTTTCGATCACTTTTATATTTTTGTTTTACTTTTCTTAAAAAAATATTATTATTCTACATGTATTTTCAAAGTTCTGCTCGGTTAGAATTCGATATTCTTTTTTTTCTCCAGCGTTTGTTTCTATTGGACGTGGAACATAATTCTCCTCCATCTCTTATTCCACGATAAAATTCACCCAAGAAAGACGTAAATTTCTAATTTTAATCATTAACCCAATTTCAGGTTCTATATTTGAAACGTCAAAATTGGTTATTGGAAGATATAGAAGTTCTTCTTTAGTAAGTGTCATAATGAAAGTTAAGAAAACCAATAAATCATAATTCTTAAAGATAGCAAGCAACATGTGTTATACATCAAAGTAAAAAGTTCTCAAAAGAAAGTGTGACGTAAAGAAGTTCTCGCGTATCCGAATCAGGGCAATAACTAATTAGTTCACGCTCTTCCTAACACACGAAGGACTTCTCAGCCAATGCTTGTTAATATCCCTGCCCAAAAATTTAAGTGCTTGTTTTATGGCTCATTTTATATCAGAAGGGTAGCAGGTGGGGAACGAATCACGCCAACGGATTCAAATTCTGCAGCGCAGAGGAGACAACGAAGCTGAAAGATTTTATTACTTGTCTTTGCACACAATTGGGACCAAGGAAATATTAATTCACATCGTATCTTCTCTCCAGCTATGAATAAATAGGTACTTTTCGTTCTGACTTGCATTATTTATCACTCATTTGTTTATAAAGTGTTAGACTCTCAAATTGAAGTTCACAGGTTTCTATCAGGATTGCTTTTATTTCGGTTTTGCTACGTTTTGTAGTTTCATAGGTTTCATTTAGTGTGAAAATCATTACTGGATTGTTATTCTTTCGTATTTTCTGAACTTACTGAAAAAATTAAATCACTATAGAATTAACATTCTTTTGGTTTTTCCGCGCTAAGTCGATCCGGAGTGTCATTGAGATATAAAAACCACAAAATTCAAACGTTTTTGCGTTTCATCGAGAAATAAAATAACTACAGAACTGCCATGATTTCGAGTTTTTCTGCTTCGTCTCTCTATGATTTCTCTCAAGGAGGAAACCATTGTAGGGTTAATAATCTTTCTGTTCTTCGCGTTTCATCGCGAAACAAATAACTACATAGTTACCATGCTTTCGAGTTTTTCTCCTTCGTTGCTCTATGATATCATGCACGGCGGGAACAAAAACTATAGGGCTGATAGACTTTCTGGTTTTCTCCGATTCATCCAGAAATAAAATAGCTACAGAACTGCCACCCTTTCGAATTTTTCTGCTATGTTGTTCTATTCATCCAGGGCAGGCGCGAAACGTGAGTGGAAGCAAGTGAGATTCTGAGATCGCGCAGTTGGAACATCTATGATTCCTATAGTTGATTGATTTACCTACTATAAGTTACTTGTCTGTTATCCAATAGTGCCATGGATCAGCAATTGCATCACATGTTACTGATTGATAAAAAAGTCCCTGATAGTTCAATCAGCCAATATCTACGAGAATCATCGTTTCGTCAACTGCGCAGTATCATTGTCTCAATTGCTTCCACTACGCTTCGTCACTGATCCAGGGAGGAAACCATTATAGGGTTGATATTCTTAGGGGTTTTCACCGCTTCTTTGAGAAATAAAATTATTGAGAAAAAAAATTAAACTGCCATACTTTTGAAATTTTCTGCTTCATTGCTTTTTCATTCAAAGAGGAAACCACTATAGGGCTGATATTTTTCGGGTTTTCTCTGATTGATCGAGAAATAAAATCACTATAGAGCTGCCATGCATTCGAATTATGTTGCTTTGTCTCTCTATGATTTCGTATTGGAGAAAAAACACTACAGTGCTGATATTGTTTCCTATTAGCCCCGATTGAATGAGAAATAAAATCACCACAGAACTTCAATGATTTCGAGTTTTTCTGCTTCACTGCTCTGTGGTATTTTCCAAGGAGGAAACCACTATATGACTGATATTCTTTCTGTTTTTCTACGCTTCGTCGATAAATAAATCACTACAGAGCAGCCATACTTTCGAGTTTTTCTGCTTCGTCACCCTTTGGTTTCATCCAAGGAGAGAACAAATATAGAGATGATATTCTTCCCGGATTTCTCCGATTCATCAATAAATAAAATCACTTCAAAGCTGCTACGTTTTCAAGTTTTCTCTTTCATCGTTCTACGGTTTCATCCAAGGAGAAAACCACTATTGGGCTGATATTATTTCGGTTTTTCTCCGCTTCATGGAGAAATAAAATCACTACAGAGCAGCTTATGTTCGGGTTTCTGCATTTAGTCAATCCGTAGTATCTTTAAGATAGGAAACCGTTGTAAGACTGATATTCTTTCAGAATTTCGCTGCTTCGTCCAGATATAAAATTAATTACAACTCTTCTGCTTTTGGGTTCTCTATTTCGTCACTACTTACTCATTGAGAGAGGACGCCCTACAAGACTGCGATGCTTCCTAATTTCTTCCGCTTCTTTGTCCCAGGCCTTCATTTACAAAAAAAAACACTAAAAGACTGACTCGTTCTTCCGAAATTTCTCCACCTTATCATTAAAGAAGGAAATTATTAAAGATATACTCTTCTCTCAGGTTTTCTCCGCTTTTTGGTTTCTCTCTGTCTTCGCTGAAAAAGAAATCACTACATACCTGCCATACTTTGGGATTTTTATCCAAAATGTCATTCTGCATTTCAGTTCATTAAAAAATCGCTAAAGGCATGTCATCCTTCAGATATTTCACTGATGAATTGTCCGGTGCCTTCGTTACTGGACAACCTATCTACTGGAAACCATGATATCATTTTATACGTTCCATTTTTTTTTTGCTTTGGAAATAAGAAACCGTGACAGGCTTGCGAATATTATCGTTCTTTATGTTTCCCTTGTCTTATGTTGCCGTGATGTAATTACAAGCGACGGACAATTAAAAGCAATGATAATTCTTTCTTGAGTATTCGAAAACGTCTAATTTACAAGAACATTTATCTTGAATTTCTCTCATGAATCAGTTTTTTTCTGCTCTTAAATTATCAGAAGAAATATTTTCCCCCCCAACAATTTTGTAAAAATTGCAGCAAAAAATCCCATTCCAGCCAAAATATTTCATTCCCTTTATGCTTCACTAATCTAAGCACCTTAGCCTTTTATTTTACAGTTTTCACCCCATCGAATCTACCGATTTGCAAGGTACTTCATACGACTCTTCTTAATACCCTAATGGGCAGCATTCCACAGCCGGATCCGAAATAACTAGAAAGTACAGTCTTCTCTAGTAAATATGGACTGCTCATTTCTTTTAAAAAATAAATAATAATAATAATGACGATGATGATGATGGTGATAATTGTATAAATAGAAAATTGCAAGAACGATGCAAATACAAACTAATGAAAGAGTCATAAAATGTGATAGTTTATTCTATATCATATTATTGCTATCAAATTCAAAAATACTTTTCCATTTTTTCTTAAAACAAAACGTTGTGTTTGCTCACTCTACCACGTTTGTAAGTATCGTTTTAAATTTTAACAATTTCAAACTTTAGCGACCTCTAACGATGTAATTTTAAAATATTGAAAGATCCCAAAAATCTACAGAAGAATCAATTCTCATATATCACTAGTTCATATCCGACCCCAAAAGAATTTTTTAATCATTTCTTTAATCATTAAAATAAGAAGGTTGAATGACTACAGACGAAAAGACAAAGAGATGGCAAAGTGACATTGAATAACATTTGCATTCGTCACCCATAGTCATTCATTTCGACAGTTTTTGTGTTCAAAACTGGCTAATTACAAGTTGCACTCACCAGTTCAATCCATTTTGTCTGTCCAGCACTTTTAAATATCTCGGTGAATTCACAGCATTAGGAAGAGATCTGATTTCTAATAAGAAATATTAATGCATTTTTCTATTCAACAAAATAAAACTCCGGCTAAAGATTGTTAAACATTTTGTTTATTATCTCTGAAAGTCGACTGTGCCTTCCAAAGAAAAATGAACGCCAAAATTTTGAAATAGCTTCGTTAGAAAACACATAGCATTTATTTACGCGTAAAGACAGTAGGCTTGAAACGTAGTAGAGTTGATATCTTGAGACTACGTAGTTAAGACCTAAAACATCTATAAATCTTACAGGTGACTGATTTACCGAACTGTAAGTTACTTGTCAATTAGCTAATAATACCATGGATCAACAATTTCATCAGAACGCAGTTGATTGAAAAGTGCTTAGAAGTTCAATCAGCAAATGATTTACGAGGCCCATCGTTTCATTAACTGCGCCGTCTCATTCTCTCAACTGCCTTCACTACACTTCGCCGCTGAAATACAATATGTACTGAGATGAGTTAGGATTCAATATTTTATTTTTTTTCGAATCCGTAGTTATCCATATTGATAGAATCCAAATTAAGCCCAGGCCCGATTTGAAGAAAAGATTCCTCTGACTCGTCGCAAAACATATATACAAAAATGTAAGTTGCTAAAAATGTTTTTAATTCTTCAAATTATAGTCTATTAAAAATTTAAAATTAACTCTAATCAGTTATCCATCATTATGAGTTATCTATAATCATTCTAATAATAATAATAAAGAAATACTCCCTCAAGCAGCTGCTTGCCACATAGGTCTGAGAGGAGCCTGTCAGTTTATACGCCACAGTAGAAGGTCTGAGAGGATGGTGGGACATCAGCAGAAAAACGACACGAACATCCATGCCTTATCCGGGACACGAACCCAATTCCCTCTGATCAGTAGCCAAGCTCGCTAACCACTCGGCCACAGAACAGCGAAAAAAAAAAGAAAAAAAAAAGAAACCTCTATGATGTAATATTCTTTAATATCCCCTAAAGTAGCTGCTTGCCACAGAGGTCTGACAGGAGCCTGTCAGTTTATATGCCACAGTAGAAGGTCTGAGAGGATGGCAGGACCTCAACAGAAAACGACACATACATCAATGACTTACCCGGGGTTTTCTTCAGTCATCTATAATCATTCTAGGATATAATAATCAGTTATCCATAATCACTCTATGATAAAATTGAAATTTTAATACTGTGTATTACAAGAAATATAATAATACTAGTAGAAACTGAAAGTTTTTGGATAATATGATCATAAATATTAAGTGAATTTCATTTTTAAAGATATAATAGGTAAAAATAAATCCAAGTGTGCACGCTGTTTATGTTAAGCTATTAAAGATTATTTAAATTGTTGAAATTATAATAAAAAATTCATAACTTTACTTATTTTCCACAACTGCAGGAAAAAATAGAATTTTAAATAATTCTGAGCCCGAGCCCGATTTCATTTCTAGTATCGGCATACATTATCTCGTGTGATTTATTTCTTTAAACGATCAGGGCAGAAAAGAGAGGTCCGCTGATGATGATATTGGCAAATGTGATTCACAATTTGTTTGATTATATTTTAAGCAATTAATATTACGATAACTGACTAGATTTCAAAATTTTATTTTTTTACTGTGGAATACAGTATAGTATATATTATTAATATATATACGGTATATATTACTTTCATTACAACTGTACGACAGGAACAGCCAATTTGACGCTGTCTAGAGTATGTAAAGTTAGGTTAATACATATAGATTGATCTGCAGATTTATAATTTCAGAACAGTTAATATCTAATTTCATCGCTATTCATTTTTGCTTTAATTTATTTGTTAGTAATTTGAAGAATTTCGATAAAATAACAGGCCTCTTTATAATTTTCCGCAACTCTCATGGGAATTATATTCATTTTTTCTGACTATTCCATATAATAAATATAGAACAGTTTAGTGCTAAGTTTCTGAAGAAAAAATATAAAACGGCACTATGCTTAATAAGTAAGGTCGCAGCAAATAAGCTATCATAAATATTTCAAGGAAAAATAAAATCTTATGATAAAATAGGAAGTGTAAATTAAAAAGTAAAGCTAAAGATCTTTTTCTAAAATTTATCGCAAAGAACTTTTATTTTTAAAAATCAGTGTAAATGAATCAGGACAAAAATGAAGTTTTAACGTTTTATGAGAATATATATTTCAAAACATTTATTTTTGCGCCATTGCCTAAGATTGCATCAGCTGTTTTTGTTATGTAACTCATCCCTCTCCTTGTAACCATTGGCGAAGGGTTTTCAAATTCTCAGGGGGTACTCACATACAATAACAGGATACCGCACATATTAATTTTGTCAGTTAGACATATAATAGAAAATTTTAATTGTTGAAATTATAATAAAAAATTCATAACTTTACTTATTTTTCCCGAAAAGCAGGAAAAAATAGAATTTTAAATAATTCTAAGCCCAAGCCCGATTTCATTTATAGTATCGGCGTACATTATCTGGTGTGATTTATTTCTTTAAAAAGAAAAAAAATTATTAAAAAGAGAAAATTTTCAAGGGGGGAGACCCTCAGCTCCCCCCCCCCCGTACTCGGCGTCAATGCTTCTAACGTCAAGTGATTCATGACAGGACACATTCCAATAATGTTACATAGTAGCAGGAAAAGATCTAAGGTTGGCAAGAACCCCCCCCCCCTACACACACACACACACGTTCATCTTTTTGAGAATGCTAAAGGGTAATAGAGGCAAAAATTATTAGGCTTTTTCATATTTCAGGAATTTTTCAAGTATTTTTAAACAGCTCTAAAACAGAGCGAAATTGTTATATTAAAATGGAAATCCGTTTCTAGCCGCCCTTCCAAACCCATTACTTTTTCCCCTCTAGACTGCATCATCACCCGCCCCCTAATTTCTTTCTAGATCAGAGCCTGCCTGTAACTCTACTTTCCATGCTAAAGTATTATGAATTTATGGTAGTTATGGTGGTAAATGGATGTATTTCAAAATACACAGATGCTCAAAATTAAAGCATAATATATAAATTCGTACATAATTCGAAGTAGTTTTAAGGGAATGCAATGAAATTTCGTAAATAGGTTTATTATTACATTACAAATGTATATCAAGCAGAAGAAATTCATAATCATATAATGTGCATGTGTTAAATCATAATCGTGTGACTGACAAGAAGGTGCAGTCCATGGAACAATATTGAAAGTTTTAATATTTAAAGTCTGTTACGTACGACATGCTGTATATTAATATGGAGTACGATCACCCTTGATAGCCATGAAGCTCAAGCAAATACTCCTCATATTGTTTATGGAGAGATTTCTGAGCTCTTGGGGGTTTTAATTTAATCTTGAGGATTAATGACCACACCTCGTGCTGTTCTGAATTCGTGGAATATTCTGGGGGGGGGGGGGGGCTGACGAGCTCCACTGTGTCTCCTTAGAACATCCCATACACGCTCAATGGGATTGAGGTCAGGAGATCTGGGTGGCCACTCCATTCAGCGAATATCTTCATCTTCTAGGAAATTGCTGACCACATGAGCTCGATGAGGGCGAGTGTTTTCATCCATAAGAATAAAATATGGACCAACGGCTCCCCTAAATGGCCTGAGATATGGGTTCAGGGACTCGTCTATGTACCACAGAGCAGTAACATAGCCACTCGGAAAGATGTAAAGGTTTGTATGCCAGTTCGTCATGATTTCTGCCCCAACCATCATGCCACGACCATCACAATAGTCCCTTTCTCTGATGTTCGAGGGATTGTTTCAAGTCCCTGGTTCTTTCCAGATGTAAATGCGTGGCTAAGTAGTACTGAAGCTGAATCGCGATTCATCTGTGAACTCACTGGTCTGGACTGGTCTCACTGGTCTGGTCATGAACTCACTGGTCTGGACTGCAAGACGACTCCACGATAAACGAGCTCGCTGGGCGGCGAGAGTTAAAGGGACACAAATAACAGGTTTCCTGACATAAAGGAGTTGCTCACAAAGTCTCCTGTAAATAGTATGACTTGATACCCTCGTTCCCATAGCTGTTGAAATCTGCAATATCCATTATTGTAATTAATCCAATATACCTAGAGGTCATCATTCTGTTCCGTCTGGCAGTAAGACTCTGGGCTGCCTTGTCCTGGTCGATGACGAATATCTCCTGTCTGTTAAACCTTTTCCAGTCTTGACAGGGCATTCTGTGAAACATTCAATGCTCTGGAAACTTTCGTCTGGGACTGACCTGCTTCCATCCTTCCAATCGTTCTCCACTGCTGAAAATCATCCATACGATGTCTCTGGGACATAATCAGCTCGACCTGCCATTAACGTGAAAGCAAGAGTTGCCTAGAACAGCTACAAGCTGCAAGTAGACTCGCACGTGTTTTAAAGCATTCGTAATTTGCATATTCTGGCTTACGTGCGGCAACTGTAAATGCGGGATAGTTTTCCGAGTAGCGTATTTTCCATATTCGCCCAATTTCAGTGCATTCTTTTACACACGGTAGCTATATGAGTTTTTGTCGATTATCCTTTTATTTTAAGCACCAGTGCATATCCTGCTATGAATTTCACGCTGTAAAAAGTTGAAAGCAAATTATAATCTTCTCAGTAAATTTAACAGGTTAACTTCCACGATAACGCACCAAGATCGTAATCTGATGTCCCATGTTCAAGGACCAACTGTGCCTGCTTTGAAGTTCACGTTCGATAACCTCCCATTCTGCTCTCGATGAGAGAGTGGATACTGACGGTTTTAAAAAGGCCATCGTCCTTTAGATGAACGTTCAAACTGGGCTCCGTATGCATCAAAGCCACATGCTGTGCACTTTAAACAATATCGTGGATGGCCTTGCAAGGAGATTTTCGTCACTCTCCTAAAAGCCTACAGTGATCTTTTCTTCTTATCCAATTATGTGATATAGCGATTCTTATGACCTATACAGTTAGTCCTTTGTGTTCAAAAACTGCCGATCAGAAGTAAGCATAGCCCAACTTAAATACACTGAGAGGCCAAAAGTCATGGGAACAGCAGTTAAAGTAGAACTAGCACACTGTACTCGAAAACAATGCGTTGGACGTCAACCACAGAATGGCGCTGCAGTAGCCTATAAACCCAACATTCATTTTGGAGTAGTTGCTAATTCAGCATGGCTACACAGCTTGAGACATTTGTCTTTGAACGTGGCTTGATCGTCGGTGCCAGAAGGATGGGTCATTCAATATCAGAAATTGTGCAGGAATTCGGTTTTCCCAGGTCTACGGTGTCAACAGTTTATCGTCAGTATTCTATTGATGGCATTTTCATACACATAAACCAACAACTGGACGACCATGTGCAATTTGTGAACGGAACTCACGTTGGCTGTCCCCGAATGGTAACGAAAACAGACGTCATACAGTTCATGAAATCACTGACAATTTGAATGTGGGCCAAACATAAAACATTTCTCAAAGGATTGTCCATCGCACCTGCATTCCATCAGATTTAGTAGTCGAAGATGCACTCATGTCCCATTGCTTACACGTCATCACAGAACTCAATGACTGGAATGGACCCGAAGACATCGAAATTGGACACGTAATAATATGAAGTGGCAATCCCGGTACACCGTAATTCAGAGAGTGCATATCACCTTGAGGGAGTTGCCACGAAATCACATCAACCATCTACGAACATCCTATCTCTATACGACCTTCATAACATTCCTATCTGCGGGAGAAGACCTGTAGAAGAGAGAAACAACAACTCTTTAACAGCCTGTCTGAAGATATAATCATCGAGGTGCAGTGAGTGGGCTTTTTTGAATTTTGAAATCTTCTCTTGACAAATAGAACCAAATAACTCACTGGATTTAGTCCACATATTTGACAATACAGATAAGATCTTATTTTAGGTTTTAGATGCCTAAATTTCATAAGATGTCCTAACTTGGAGAGTTTTCTTGGAGAGTTTGATGGAGAGTTTTCAGGCTTTCCCATTGATAAGTCACACTTAGTAGGGCCGCACTCCCATTCGGCATGTCCTTCAACTTCGTCCTCTCCGCTGGTATACCAACCGACAGCCTCCCCAGCAATACTTCTAGACGGACTTCGTTGCAGCCGAGCAGATGACCCACACTACCAGGGACTCCAATTCCGGTCTGCAGACCCCCACAGGGCCACTCCATCCCAACTCCATGACACCAAAGACTTTGCTGGGGCGATAAAGGAGCCCACTCCACCGGGGATCCTTCCAGTCGGCAGGCCCTCAGTAAAGCCTCTCCATCGGGGCGCCAAGACGACCTAGGACTTCGCAGGGGCCGGCTGATATGTCCACTGAAATCGGGACTGTAGCCCCAGTCGACAGACCCTCAGCCTTCCCCTCCATCGAGGCCGCAATGAACGCCAGAAACACCGACGAGCCGGCACCCAGTTTCACAGAGGCACCTTCAAATCCTCCACAATTGTGTGTTGTTCTATAACCTAATCTTGGATACCAAAAAAGTTACTGGGAACTCTTAGTTTGGATTTTCCATTGATAAGCCCACCAACCGTAGATGGTGGTGAGAGCACCTCCCCAGTCGCAAGCCTCCAACTTCGTCCTCTCCATTGTGCACGGGCCGAAGCCCCCAGCGAACAGTACTCCGACCCCAGTATCACTGAGACCGCATCGACGAGCCCACAGGACGAGTGCACGAAGGTGTACAGCTCAGTCCGCGGTACTCCCCGATGAACCCACAGGATGGGGTGCTTCAAGTCCCGTCCGTAGGCCCCTAGAACGACCCCTCAACCAGGGCTGCAACTCCTAGCTTCGCAAGGGGGGGACAAGTCAATAAGACAACAGGACCGGCCCCCTCCAAACCAGTCCGCCGGCCCTCAACAGGCCCCCTTCACCGGGGGCCACAAGACATCTGAACTCCAGAGAACCAGCGATCCGAACCGAACTTCTCTGAGACACCGTAGCCCCCCCCCCCACCACCACAACACCCCCTCGGGGGGATCAAAATTCGACAGTATAACATTGGCGTTGGGTAGCATGGTCCGATTAATCAAGGTTCCAGTTGTTCACACTGATAGGTGCGCAACAGTGTGGTATAAGCCCTGTAGCCATGGACCCTTCCTGTCTGCAAGTACTGTTCAATCTGGAGGCGGCCATGTGATGGTGTGGGGCATGTTCACATAGTCTACATTGTGCTCTCTCGTCCATTTGGAACAATCGCTGACAGGTATGAGATATGTGGACATTCTTGCAGATCATCTGCACCCCTTCATGACTCTCGAGCACCCTGATGGTGAAAGGTTATTCCAACAAGATAATGCAACGTGTCACCAGTCCATGGTTGCTAGCAGGTGGATCGAGGAACACTACATGGACTTTACCACCATGAATTGGCCCCTACGATCCCCCAATATGAACGATATTAACAGACGTCCAACGTGTTCTTTGATCATCTGTGGGGCACAATGGAAACAAGCTTATGATCCACAAATCCAACACCATCCAATGCAACACTATTATGGTCTACACTGCAGGATGTGTGGGCTGCCATCACTGTAGAACGGCACCGGCAACTCGTTGACTCCATGCTTCGATGTGTGACTGAATTGCTGAGGGCTCGGGGAGGACCGACCCGTTATTAGGCACGTATCCCATGACTTTTGGCTTCTTAGTGTATTTGCAGCTTGAATATTTTATGAGAGATTTATCATTATTATTTTCTAATATTGAGTCAGTTTTTCTCCATTGTGCATAAAAAAGTGTTTTATAATAAAAACCCTTCAAGATCATTCTATTTATACAACCACTTATCTAAAAAAATTCACATTGCGAAATTTATAAAAATGTAATTTTATATTCAACTTTTTACGTTAAACGACAAACAAATTATACGTTTCACAAACAAGTATGGTGTTAGCGTTCAAAAGTGCATTTGTAGCACTATAAGTTTAGGAAAGATCAATTTCGGAGAAAAGAAGAAAATCCAGTTTCAACGTGATGAATAGGTTAGAGGATAGTGGTGAAGAATGAGATGAATGGGGATTCCACACACACTCAACCGAAACGAAAGGCAGAAAAAAAATAGTTGCGAAGGAACCAAAAGGATTCGTAAGTTGGGAAAATTAATTTCATGTGTTGGTGGGCAAGATGCCAGGGATGGACGAAATGAAGATGGGTGTCGGGAAAAGAAAGGGAAAGTAGCCTAGGCGAAGCTCTATTTTTGTAGAAAATATAAGTGAGTAAAGAAATGAGATATTAGATATGAAGCTTACATAGGAAGATGCCCGCACATCCAACCGCTGAGTCAAGTGACGTAAAGAAACTGTGACATGTATGGATGGAGAAGAAAATGAGATTTATTTATTTGACAGTGATATTTCTCTTTATGTTCATTCAAATAAAGATATAACCTTTTTTCAGATCTCTCTGTCTCCGGTTGGTGTATGTGAAAACATTGAATTGACTTTTTACAAAGGTCAAATATAAAATTTGCTTTATTCAGATGGTATGCAATCATGTGAATGTAATTCTTCTGGTAATTAATAAAGAGGGGTTAGATGTTTAATAGCAAAAATATGTAAAGGTTTTTATGAAAAATATCTGTTTCGTTTTACAAAAATTTTCTTCAAAAATTGTAAACCTTTTTCTATTTTAAGATTACTGCCTTCTTCTAAATATGCCTTTGAAGCACTATTCTAAAGTTTTCAAGTTTACAATAGAAGTATTAGTATCAAATGACTGAAGATATTTTTTCAATACTGTGATTTCGGATACAAATCGACTATATTAAATTCATTCGCTTAACGAAATAAAATGTGTATTAATACGAAACTAATAATTGGATGCGAAATGCTGGACTGGGAGAATATAGCCAAGGAGTCGGTTGGGTATCTGTTATTTTATCTCTGAGCGGCACCTTTTTGCACACAATAGACTAAATGGCTTGGTCATAAGAACTCCTAGGGTTCAGAGAAGGTTGTGGGAAAGGGATCCACTGGACAACTGCTAGGAGACATATGGTAGCCTCTCGTCAAAGACATCCAACGTGTTCTTTAACGTGCACAGGGATGGCTCTCCTGCACACGGAGCTACGGCTTTACATCCTATCCGACGGCGACGGCTTTTCCAAGGCGCCGCCGTCGGATACTTCCCTACTGACCAAGCAAGTTTCTGTTTTTTTAAGGGCAGTGTGGGGGTTTCATGTAGTCGGTTACTGGTCCATAGGGTATTACGTGTAAACAATTACTAGTCACTAGTACACATGTTCAGTGAAGATTAAGGTACCATGAAGCTACAACAATATTCACCTGAAGAATGCGTGATCGATTGGTGTTGTACGGAAAGAATTTGCAGTTCAGAAAAGCATGCAATAATAGTATCTTAGAATAGCCAAAAAATTTGTAACTTAGCAGAAACTAATAAATTTTCTATTAAAAAATAAGTAAAAATGTGATTGCAACAAGAGGATATGCATTGAAAAAAAATGCATAATTGCCACATGGAATTTTTGCACATTTGATGTATTAGGTTTTTTACCTCTGAGCGCACTTTTGTGTGAACAATGTTCTAAGCGCCTGAAGATTCCAAGGCCCAGAGAAGATTGGGGAAGGGGATCCACTGGAGAGCTTCTACGACACAGATGAAGCTATTTGTCAAGAGCATCCATCTTGTCTTTAACGTGCACAAAATATGGCTCTCCTGCACACAGAGACACGGCTTAACATCTCAACCGGCTGATTACGTCGTTTACAAGTCCAACGGTGTCCCCTTTCTCATCGATTGTAGAAAGCGGAACGGTTTGATGTGAATGCACTTTGGGGAGATGTCCAAATACTGGATTATTTAGAAAGAAATTAGTTATTTTCTATCGTATATTTCGCTGTGCAATATGCTGTACATTTAAGCGTCTGAACAGAGTTATATCACTAAAAATAAATAAATACGTTGTTGTTCATTGGGAGGAACAAAATTTATGTTTTCTTGTTTGCACTAATTTCATGATGGAAAGAACTGTCATGCAGAAAGCTGGTTATCGATAACACAAAAGTTTCAGTTGTTTAAGAAAATTTCAAATTTTTCCGCAAAAAATTTCCAAATTAAAATATTTTTTGAATTTTAAAATTAGATAATTTTTGAATAAAATAAACCTTAAATGTTAACTGCATTGAACTCGCTTGAATGTTTTCCTTATTCCATTTCTAATCAAATATATATTATAAAAATATTGGTAAGTTAGTCTTCGACAAATCACTTTAGGGTTTGATTAGAGAGCAAATATGTATATCAAAACTGATTTCATGAGCAGAAAAAATTTAATTAAATCCAAGAAAAGCTTCATATAATTCAATTAGTGAATATTAATCTCCATTCACCGCGAAATTTATTTCCTAACATAGAAGCATAAAATTCCATTAGCAGTAGCTTTCAACAAATCATCATTAACTCTTCATGTAATCATGATTTATTAAATATGAAGTTATTTAATTAGAAGGCGCATTGCAATTATTTATTACCACTTTTATATCTATTTGTTGGCCGCAAAGCTAAAACACAGACTACGTTAAAATATACATAAATAAATTGAGAAATAATTAGCCGAATAATGATCCTCATTTGTGTTAGAGTAATGGTTACATTGTGGTATAAATTTAGTTGCAGTGTTGCATATATTTATTATATTAATTTCTGATAATTATATGCCTACATCAGCCTCGGTGGTGCGGTAGTATCGCTTTGGTTCGCAGTAACATATTGCAATTGCCGAGGTCCTGTTAGAGTCATGGGATGTCATGGTTTTTTTGTGTGCTCTTAACTCTTAAGGCAATGGTAAGCAGTGAATTCGGTCTTAGTGGGGCGGTTCTTCTATGAGAAAACCTATACAAATAAGTATTAGTTTCCAGGACCCTTCTCTGTCCTACGTGTATTACATTAGAAGAAAAGATCAATGAAAAAAATGTATAGTTTAGATATAGGGCCATTTCTGAGGTTACCAGGATGGTACATGTCACCAATAGCTCAAAGGTAAATTTTAAACAGAGCAAATGTAATTAAAATTCTATCTGTTTAAGTTTAACTATTTGATATTTGCTTCTAAAAACGTTAGTAATTAATAAAATACTCAATAATATTCGAATATATTCGAATAATTCACAAAAATCATGTCTATATGCAAATAAGTAATGCGAAAAAATTAATACGAGTTCTAAGTCGGTTAGTAAATCAAATTTTCGGATTTCCACCACTAAACCTCGTTGCGAACAACGTTTGAAGAGCAATGCTATAGTCAACTCTCTAATGACTATAAACCGCTAATGAGCTGATCGTAAGTCAGAATACATCTTAATGAAAGTATATTGGAGAAAATGTATTGATCTTTTTTTAATGTGGATTTTAAATGGATAATTTCCCAAATAATTCAGAGTTTCCAATATTTATCTAAATATTTTCTATTAAACGATTTTCTTTGCAATAGAGCGAGATCGGAAAACGTTTCCGGATTTCAAAATTGCTAGGGTTTTAGCATCCTCACATTTTAAAACATGCATTTGCATAATCTGAGTTTTCTATAGTTTCATAAGCGATATGTACACTTAAATGCTTCCACTTAACACCACTACTAGTGAGATTAGAAAATTATTTTTGAAGAACTTAGGAAACCAAATTTAGTATTCATAAAATAAATTTTATGAAATAATTTTAATGAAATAAATTTTATTTTATGAAAAAAATTATTATTTTTTGTTTTTCATAAAATAAATTTTATGAATAGCAAAGAGATCAATCAGTAATGCAGCTGTTGCCATACCCGCACAGATAAATTTTTAATAGAAATTTAAAAGATATCCTAGATCAAGTAGTCCTATCCTAGGAAGAGAAGCAGTCTGCGCAGTTTGGGATCAAAGAGTTTTGAAGGGTTTTGATATATATTAAAAGAAAAAAGCGGAATTTGAGTTATCTTTCTTTGTGGATGTAGTCTGCTTTCAGCGAGTGTTTTTATAGGAGATTGTTCATTTTGTTAAATAGTGAGACAGTCCGCTCATTGGAATAAAGAATAAGAAAAATGAAGCAACTGAAGATATTTTCGTTTCATATTTCTGATAATCATTCAAAGCTTATGACTTTTTTTCAGTTTTATAAACGTATGTCAGTGTAATCATCAAATAGATATAAAGTACTAATAGGAAAACCTATCTTTGCTGTTCCTCTTATTCAATTTGCCAGTTGCACCATTGCATTCTGAAAGTCATTTAACTATTCAGAATTCCATATATATCATTGTGCGCAGTCACGAGGAGCCTCGCAAAATAATGCACAATTGCGATAACGTTTTCTCCAAAGTTGTCCACCTAAAGAACTTTCAAAAAACCGAAAACTGAACCTACTATGAAAATAACAGCTGAATATTCTGATTGGAAAAAATCTAAACCTCGCTTTCGAAACGGAAGTGATATCCCCACCCCACTCCATATGTGAAAAGCATTCAACGATCTATTTTTTAAGATGTAAAGCGCGAATGAAAACGAGTAACAGAAACTAAAACCATTTCACTTCAGATTATCAAATATTTTCACAAAATTCGTAATAATGAATAAACTATCAAGTGTGAGTCTCATCTAATTTCAATAATGGACGAAATAAAACAGTTGCCTATACCAGGTGTCATGTCCCTCGAATTTTATATTTATTTATTTATTGTATATTTTTGTTGTATTATATTGTTGTATTATTTTTATGTGTTCTTGGAAATGTTTGTGCTGGGATGACTCACTGTTGTTGTTTTCGGGTCTAAAGCTGCTCCGTATAAGTAAGTGCTGACGAATGCCAGCAGTTGTTTATGCCGTATATGACTAACTAGCCTGGGGCGCGAAAGTCCACGCACGAGGCTAGGGGAAGGAGTTGGATGAAGCTTTAGTCTGTGCATTAGCTGTCAAGCGAAGAGGTCGTGTTGACGCGCGTCAAAAGGACGCCGCCTTTCTCAAATTAACCCTTGAAGTCAGGGTGCGATTCTAAGAGGGAATCCAGATTCTTGGAGAATCTTGTCTTTTATTCTTGTGGTTCAGGAGGAGCAACAGTGTAGGCAAAGGAAAATCTTTTCGCCGATTATTTGAGGTCTGTAAAGTGAGAAATTGCAGAGGGTGTAATTCTCCACCTCATTTTAGTAATATTTGTATTAGAAAGCAGGCATGGCTCACGGAGTTGAGCGGTGAATTTGATAGTAGTTCTGTGGATTCAGAAAGAACTACAGTATGAAGCAGCAAAGGCCCATGGAGTGGAGTTTATTCCCAGCACGTAGCTGTATATAGTGTGAATAAAAATTGTGTCGTCCCTATATAACTCCTAGTACAGTAATTGATGGACCATTGTTATTCTTCATTCAACACAGTGAAGTTGAGGCATACGGTGGCACAGGCTTAAAAACCCGCGAATCTGTGAATTTCATCGGTGAATTAAGTAGTAATTACATCGTCTCCTTCTCTCCTGTTCGAACAACGGGTAACACCAGGGGTTCTCAACGTGGGGTATGCGGTAAAATTTTTGGGGTACGCCGTGAGAGGTCGCTAGATTTAGTAAAAAAAACTCGCTAATTCGGCATTATTATACTATGACTATATTTTCATCTATCTATATAAGGGGTACACCAGTTACATACACATTTCCAGAGGGTAGGTGAAGCATTAAAACCTTCAGAATTTTATATTTATTTATTTATTGTTTATTTTTGTTGTATTATATTATTGTATTATTTTTATGTGTTTTTGGAAATGTATGTGCTGGGATGACTCACTGTTGTTGTTTTCGGGTCTAAAGCTGCTCCGTGTAATTAAGTGCTGACGAATGCCAACCGTTGTTTATGCCGTATATGACTAACTATCATTATTCAGAAACCAGTTCATAAGGCCTGTGCAATTATTATAAAAATATTTCTAAAGATTGAATTATCGATGAGGTATCTATATAAATAGCTTATAACTGTTGCTCGTCACTTAAAGATCACAACATATGGAAGAACTATATTTTTAGAGGATTCTTTTGCACTCCAGTGTTAACAACAATTTAAAGCATAATGATCGAATTTAACAAACTTTCAGAGGGCTTTAACCCGTCTAGTTCAACCAGCGGTCGAGTGGTTAGCGTTATTGGATGCAGATGAAAGAGAAGAGGGTTCAGACCCTGGAGAATGAATGTTTCTTTCCATGAGTTTTCTTACTGCTGAAGTTCCGTCTTCCTCACAGATTTCCTCTGTAGCGAAGATATAAAGGTGGTTCAATTGATAAAGCGCCGCACAAGTAATCTATAGTTCACAGGTTTCAGTCCCATCTATGCCAGCGTTGAAATTCATATCCCCCAAAATCCCCTCCCTTCTCTCGGTGAGAAAGGGAACACCGATGGGCTTGAAAATGCCGCAGTCCATCGAATATGCTGTGATCCGTGTGTATACTAAAGAACAGTCTGGGTGGCCTTAACGGTGGGCTATTATCAGTCTCCTTACAGCTGTCCAGTGGGTTCCTCTTCCCCATCCTACACTGAGCCAATGGGGTCCTTGTGATCCTGGCGATTTAACCCGCTTGTATGCAAAAAGCACAATCCAGAAGCAAAACAAATAAGAGGAAAAATAATCTAAGGTGTTTTAAACACTTAGATTTTCAGACCTCGGTGTCAACCAACTTCTTGAAGTGTATATCTTAATCGATAGAGCCACAACCAATTAATCATTCCTCTACAACAAGGGGCGGGGGTGGCTCAGTCGGTAGCGCGCCAGGCTCGTAATCTGTAGTTCCCAGGTTCGAGTCTCAGCTGGGTCAGCGTTGAGATTTATCTCCGCAAAATTCCCCGCCCTGCCCACGGTCAGTAGGGGACACCGTAAGGGCTTGGAAAGGCCGTCGTCCGTCGGATGGGACGTTAAGCCGTGGCCCCGTGTGCGGGAGAGCCATACCCTGTGCACGTTAAAGAACACGCTGGATGGCCTTGACGGGAGGCTACCATCTGTCTCCCAACAGCTGTTCCAGTGGGTCCCCTCCCCCAACCTTCTCTGAGCCTTCGGGGTCCATGTGACCTGGCCATTTAGCCCATGGTGTGCAAAAAAGTGCCGCTCAGAGGTAAAACAACCCAACCCAACCCTCTACAACAATGATTCTCAATTTTTTTTTGCTCACTGCTCAATATTTTTCGCTGTGAATACTCGCGGCAGAGTAAAAATTTAAGTTGGCAACAATAAGGCCGACTACCGCATGCGCAGTTTGTCTTGAATAATAGCCATTTCAGTGCAATCGTTTGTGAACGCAGAGTCAAAGATTTGGCAGAGCTATTCTGTTCAAGTTCTGATGTGTGTTGAGGTTAATCTCTACGAGTTATATGCAAATTTTGTGCTAATTTTTGTTTTAACAGCAAGATTTAATATAGATAATATTTGATTTAACGGAAAAATGCTAAACGAAGAATCAGTGGCAGAAAGTAGCGACAAAATGGTTTATAAATTTCCCTTTTTCTGTAATATCATTCGAAATCCTGCGGCACACCCTTGAGAACCACTGCTCTACAATATGTTAATAAGCAATTTTTGCATAATTGTTTCTCAGTTCATCGAAACAAGTAATTGGTGATTTTAGAATTAATGTGAGCTGTTATTCCAAATATCGGTAAAAATTAATTCCCGCCGATTAAAGTGTCACTACTCATATTATTTGGAAATCACCATTGCATCATGCATTTGTCTAAATATGGGAGTAATGCTACAATATATAAAAAAAAAAATAAATACCCCCTCAAGCAGCTGCTTGCCACAGAGGTCTGACAGGAGCCTGTCAGTTTATATGCCACAGTAGGAGATCTGAGAGGATGGCAGGACCTCAGCAGAAAAACGACACACATATCCATGCCTAATCCGGGGCTCGAACCCAGGTCCCTTAGATCAGTAGCCAAGCGTGCTAACCACTCGGCGATTTAAAATGAATATGGATATAAATCAAAAGCCCGTCTCTGAATTAGATAAATGTTTTTCTAGTCAAATTAATTTTCATTTGATATTTAATGCTTTTTTAATATTTACATTCTTATAGATATTATTTTAAACATTAATTAACTATATTAATTTATTTACATATTATTTCCTTAGTCTGGGAAACAATAAGAATTTCAAGTCGCCTTCTCGGTAAATTGCAGACCAATATAAAACAATTATGTTATAGAATGTTTATAAACTCAAAAATATTATATTTAACTTTTCAGTATATTTTTAATGCTCGAATTCCAAAACTGAACTAAGGGGTGCGCAGGACCGGATTTACACCCTGTGCGCCCCTAGGCAACAGAAAAGGTAGTGTGCGCACTTCTTTAGTGCCGTTTGTTAATTCTCTGTAAAATAATATATCCATTGACACGGAGCGTACACTTTCAGCAATGAATACGAGACTGTAGTAGCATGTGACACCCGAGATTAGCACGAAGTGTGAATTACGTCACCTATGAGTTCGAAAGATGAAGTTAAGAAAAGAAGGGAATGCAGTTGTAGTGCAGTGCATGTGTGTGTAGAAGAAAGTGGTTTATCTTGATCTATGTGATTAGCAATAAGAAAAATAGTTTTTTTTAGAAGTTCGAGATATTTAACTGGTAAGAAAAGTCTTAATTTCAAGTAAAATAGTAATATATCCATATCGCAAAAATACTTTTGGTTTAACAAATAGTCTATGAATTATGATCATCTATTACTGATAGACAGCTTTTTGGTAATAAAGTATCAGCCTCCCAGAGGTATTCTGGGCGTACTAACCGCTGGACCACCCCACTATACAATTTATTCATCAAAGTGACATTATATGCATTCGCGCAATTTCTGCTGATTTTCCATTGGCGCCATCTATTATCAGGGAATGGGACAGCCCAGCCATCACATTTGATGGTGGTGATAACTATTCCATTCCCTGATGATAGATGGCGCTACTGGCGGATGATGAGAAATTGTAGAAATGCATATAGTGTCACTTTGTTAAAAAAATTGAAGCTTCTGATGGTCTAGCAGTTATGATACGCAGCATGCTTCTGTAAGGTGTGGGATCGAGTCCCATTCAGGACACATTTTTTTTTTCTTTTCAACTAATTATAGCATACTTTTGTTTAGTAGTTGCTATCAAATGTGGTAACTAGAAAATTGTTTATGATTTATGTAATTTTATGCCTTAGTAATTAAATCAATTCATTTATAGTGTGTTTTTTATTTCTAATTCATGCTCGGTTTTCAAACATTCAAATACCACTGAAAATCTGTAGCAATATTGTTTTATTTTTACTTTCCCAACTACGAAAAAAGAAACTAATTTAATCGAAGCAGATGCAAGAATTTTATAAAATAGTAACGTATATTTGTTACCAAATACTATACACGTTAAGGCAATAAATTTATATTATACATAGATAAACCCGTATATAGAAAAAAAAATACAGGTGGGGGGGAAACAGGGATTTAGCCAGAAATAAGTAAGAGGGGAGGCCAAGAGACTGACTTTCCATTGCAGCATAATATTTCTCCCTCCTTTTAACATATCTTTAAAAACGTTCGTGAAAAATGCATGAAATATACATACATTTAATATATTTGGTCTCTATTACCGTACCAGCATTCTCAAAGGGGAGGGGGAATGGTTCCCTTGCCCCGCTCCCTCTGTACGTAGCATATAATTTATAGTATTCACTGTGCAATAACATTTAAAACTTAAATTATTCATTTTCAAAATTTAAATATGTTTCTTCCTTTGCTTTCAGAATGAATAAATTATCGTAAATTAGCAAAGTACTTGGACACATCTGTGTTGTGTGACTAGAAAACTATATTCAGAGCACTCTAATTTTTAAATAAGCCTTTTGCAGCAAAATGTCACAGGGAAGAAATTGCAATTCTTAAAATAAATTCCCCCAAATCTCGTAAGATATATAAAGGACTTAGGAGATTCTACGATGAATCAATTATGCTGTCTCATTTGCTTCTATTCATGCTTCGCCACTGGATTTTACCTCAAATGTTGCAACAAATCGTTCTCTAAATATAATTCTAGAAGTCTGTGTAATGTTTTTCTTTTAAGTTTCCATCAATTTCTCAATATCGTATTGAAATAACATAACAGCAGCCATTACTGTTAAATATTTTAACTTCAGTAATTTTTCAAATATTAAAAGAATATTATTTAAAATCATGATTCGGATAAATTAGATTGATATCTATCATTTATTCCCCGTGGCATTTTTCTGATATCTATAAATGTGGTTTCCCAATCACATACCACGGATGTATCGCAATACTTTTAATAATATACTCTATATTCTCATAATCCATATTCAAACTTTATTTTTGATTGGTAGGAGAAATAATTCTTTTACCATGGATACCGTTCTTGAACCATGGATATTTGGAACTAGCAAAAATAAAATGGACATAATTTTATTGATCAATAATAATTAATAACAAAATAACAATTAAATACAGGAAACAAAATACAAAATGACAATTGAATACAGCAAACAAAAAACAAAATAACAACTAAAATAAACAATATGTAGTTTACCATGGTGCCTCTTGGCAAGTACTTAATGCGCCTTATAGGGAATCCAGACCCGGGGGGGGGGGGGGCTAAAAAATGGCAATCAATGAAATGCTCTCTTCCAAGAATACACTTTCTGAGCTTTGTGCATATGGATTCATCAAATGCACTTACAGATACACTCATATATATCAACTTAGTAGATCGTGCCTTTAAGAGCCAGTGTCGCTCAATCCATTAGCCTCCTTCTATCAATTGGATTTCCATCATCGCCCATCCTTATCATAAAACTGTGCTTTCATAAAAGCCTATGCTGAGATGTTTTTAGCAAATGGAACTGTCTTAATACATCGCTAGAAAAATGCATAAATTTTAAGAGTTTTTAATATTATCCATTATGTCTTGTTTTAAGATGTACGCTTTTTTTGTTTTCGTTTGCACAAACTGCTCTGAAGGATTTAATGCACACCTCCCTCTTAAATCTGTAGGATATATATTTGTTTATATCCTTAAAGACATTCCATTAAAATTCGTTACATATTTTATGTCTGAAGAAACACATTAATTGATTCTGTTCCAGTTACTTGAATCTGCAGTCTTTGGTTCTTGAGATGGAATTCTATTGCCAAAAAATTAATTTTTCCTGAAGAGCGTGTGAGCAATAAAGTGGGTAGAGTTAAGCAGAAAATAATTTGTACAAAAACAAAAATGATAAAGAATACGTAGTAAAAATTCATGAGCTAATGCTTCTTAGAGACGACAGTTCAGCAGCCCAAAGCTGCTGATCGCTGTAGATCGGTAGGAAGCCAACCGCCTTTTTTGAATCTTCAATATTCTCTAGAATCTTTTCAAAATTAGCTTTGCAATGTGTAAATAGTTTAATAATTGCGTTCATTTATTATTTTTATTATTACAATTATTTATTACCTTTACTATAATCATATTGTTCTTTGCTCATCTATTGTTGAAACACAGGCTCGCTTCCAGTAAAAACTAAAAGTGTGTCTACGTGTATGTTAGGGGGGGGGGAAGTTGCTAGATCGAGACGGAATAAAAAAAGGAAGGCGAGGCAAGTGACTAATCGAGAAAGAAAAAACGAAGAGAGAGGTTAAACAAGTGACTGGATCGAGTTAAAAATAAAATGAAAATGGAGGAGAGGCAAGTTACTGGATCCAGATGAAAAAAATGAAAAGGGAGGTGATGCAAGTGAATGGATCGAGTGAGAAAAAATGAAAAGGAAGGTGAGGCAAGTGACTGGGTCAAGATGAAAAAAGAAATGAAATGGAAGGTTGGGCAAGTAACTAGATCGAGGTGGGAAAAATTAAAAGGGAGGCTAGACAAGTGACTGTATGGAGATGGGAAAATTAAAAGGAAGGCAAGTAACTGGATCCAGATGGGGAAAAAACTAAAAGTGGGGCGAAGCAAGTGAATGGATCGAGATGGAAAGAATGAAAGAGAAGGAGAGGCTACGGAAAACATTATTGCCGAAGGTGTGGGATTGAAACAACTGTCTAGATACATGTCAGAGAACTCTACAATTAAACCAATTATCGGGCTATAATTAGTTTCCATAATGTGACCTTTATATCTTCGCTGAATGTGGCGGACCTTGCGCTATCTTATATCATAACTTATTTTCCAATTGTTTCTAATTGAATAATTCAATCAGATGTTAATGAGGAAGTCAGTCACTCTGACATATGTCTGGAGAGTTCTGGATTCGAATCCCGTATGGTTCACAATGATTTTTTCTAAATATTTAATTGGATTTCTGTTTAAATTTAAAATTGCTTCGCCATTTTGTAAATAGTGTATTTGTAAATATTGTAATTTTTGTAAATACTGTAAATAGTTATTTTGTAATAGTGTATTGTTAGCCAATAGTGTCATGAATCAACAATTGTTTCGTAAACCATTGGTTGATTGATCAGTAATTGATAGCTTAATCAGCCAATAATCTATGAGAATCATTGTTTGCTCAAAAAAATCAAATCTTGGTCAACTGCGCAGTCTCATTGTCTGAATTGCTTCCATTACGCTTCGCCGCCCCAAGAACTCAGAAAAAGATGGGGAAACGATGTATAGTTGTTAGGAGACAGATGGAAGCCTCGCGTGAAGGCCGTCCAATATGTTCTTTAACGTGCACAGTTATCGCTGTCCTGCAAGCGCAGTCACGGTTTAATGGCCCATTTCACAGACGGTGACATTTCCGAGCCCATCGGTTTCCCTTTTCTCACTGAGGTCATGGTGGGGATTAACGGAGAGAAATATAAAAACTGGCATAGGTGGGACTGGAACCTTCGAACTTCAAATTGCGAGCCTGGTGCGGTACCGACTGAGCCAATTTCCGTTCGCGATATATGAACTATTCTGAATCCTGTGATTGAGATGACTTTCAAATATTAACAACTTATCAGACGCATTAAGTAAACAATATAATAAAAAATTATAAATAAAATACAACAATCTGGCTTCAGTGTAAAATTGTTTTAATATTTTAAATGATTATATTACATTTGTTCTGTTAGATCTTTGATCTCATGTTATTTCACTTCACTAAAAACTGAGATAAAAACAAAATCTCTTTTAAAGAGAAAAAAAATCAGGGACCAAGATAAAAAAAATTAAAATCAGACAGCTAAATTATCAATTAAGTTGATGGATGATCCAATTTCGCATTAATTAAAATTAATGCCAATTTTCCCTTTGAATACCCCCACCGCTGGCATCTAGGGCCTCATTTGGTACTGTCTGGAGAATAAGGATTTAGAGATTAGTGTAGCATGAAGTATGAATAATTTCAAGGGAATGAAAACTGGTTTGCTTATTCACCATTTCTCGCTTATTATACTAATCATAAAACTTCATCTGAAGCATTCCGATGTAATAAAAAAAATGTTGAAAAGAGGAAAATATTGTTGAACAACTCTGCGCTATTTGTGATAAATTTCCCCTCTGTGCAAACGATAAAAGAAGAAAACTTAAGTTTCTAGTGAAATGCTTCTTGGAATTTCAAATTTATAACGGTTTACTTAGATACTTTACCTTTTTATATTTAAGAATAAAAATGAAAAGTAATCGCAATGTAGGAAGTGCGCGGATTAATTTTTATAATAATGTGATAAACCTTTTTTTAAGCTATTATTTGTAACAAGTAAAAGTTGCTCTCGAAGGTAAACATTTTATATTTTTTTTTTACAGAATGTTGTATAATAAATTCGTCACGTACTCTAACCATGGTGAAGTGTTCGGGGTTTGTATTTCTTTTTTTGACACAAACTGATTTTATTTCAGCTATATGTTTTAATGTTGCAAATATACTTTTCTCATTCTTTGACTCAGATTTATTTTTACTTGATCATACAGTTGACAAAAATTTATTTCTTGTTCCTTCCAGTTATATTTTAGTAAAAAAATGCCACATCAGTGGTTCGGGATTATTTAGAACCTTAAGTTGTTTTGTACACTGTGACTGAATTGAGACGCCCAGACCTGTCAAAATCAATCAAGTAAGTATTTTGTAAGTGCATAGTAATTCCTCAGAAATTTGAAAAACGTATTTGTAGAGAAGGTGTAATGATCTGTAAAACATATTGAAATGTAGCCAAACGTGTCGATGCTAATTTGAGTTATATGACTAATTCTTTCTTTCAATTGTTCTTGCTAGAGTTTAATTAGATTTCAGTGATTCTACTGAAATATAATTAGTGAAAGTATTTTGTATTGGTATAAGAGATACTTCTATTGAAAATAAGATTTACCAAAAGAGAAAACCTTTTTGAGGGAAGGGAGAGGAGTATTTCTGACAGAGATGATATAGCTTCAAGAAAAAACAATGCTCACGTTTCAGAAAAATATTCTTCATCTGTGGAAGAGATAAACGAAAGTAATGGTTCCCCATTACAAAATGTTTTGACCTTGAAAATCACTGAAAAATCACTGAAATCTAATTAAATCTCCTTACCTTGACGTTAACCCCACGCCCACAAGAAGTGGCATCATCGAAAAGTCCCGCGAAAATTGCGAAACCCACAGGAGAAAGTACGAGAAAATGACGCAATCCCCCTTTCTTCCTCCCACTTTCCGTGAACGTGCAGAAAGTCCCAGAAAATGATGCAGTCACCCCCTTCCCCATGCTACAAATATAAAGAAAGACCCAGAGAAATGTTGAAATCAACTCCATTTTTTTCTACCCCCTACAATAGAGTCCCTGAAAAATAGCGGATTCAGGAATCACATGACTTAAGTGATGTCATAGAATATGATGTAATCATTTTGTCCAGACTTGAAAACCTCAAAATCAGTTTTGCACCCAGTCGTTATTTTGGATATAGCAAAAAATTAAAAATTTTCCAAGTCCAACTTTCGGTGACAACACTCAATGGGTGAAATCCCTCCCACCATGGATTAAGTCATCCTCTTCTCAGATGACATCTTGGATGCTGCAATCCTTTAATTTTTCCCGACTGGAAAACACCAAGAAAAGTTCCACCCCCTCAAAGTCACCATCTGATGTCACTATTTTCAAAAATTTCTCAAGCCCAACTAAACTTTCTGTGACAATTCCCACTGGGAGAAAACTCTCTTTACCAAAACCCACAATGGAAGAAATCCCTATATAAAGAATATTACATACCCATGGATTAGGGCTTTCCTTCTCAATCGCCATCTTGGATGTCACGGTCATCGCGTCCAGACTGAAAACCCTAAAATAAGTTCTACTCCTAGTTGCTTCCTAGAATGATGCAATCCTCAAAACTTATCAAATCCAACTATATTTGCGATGTCAATAGCCAATGCGGGAAAGTCCCCTTTACATAAAACCTACATATCAGTACACTTCACTCTTCCCTCCTCAAATGCCACCTTGAATTTAAAAAATCTAGAAAACTGTAATAATTCTTATTAATTCAAATATGTTAATTATTTCCCTAAAGTCATCACATTTGTTCCTTAGTTTCTCTGAACCTCAAAGTGAAAAGCAAGAGTCAAACCTTGAATCATTTACATATATTTGTAGAAAACGAGAAAAATTCCCATCATCAGAGGTCCCCTTTCTCTGCACTGCAGACAGAAAGTATAGAAAATTTTTTTAGAAACAAATCATCCTTTATGACACCTGGACCGTGAAAAAGGGGAAACTGTGATGACAGCCTGTCTGGAAAAAATTGTACAGGATTTATTTTTATAATCAAACGTTCAGTCAAGTACCACTTCAGGAAACATGTTAAGGCAAGCTTATGATGTCATCTTGGGCACCAGAGAGCATTCTCACACCTAATTTGTTGAGATGTTCTCTCCCTCATTGGGTGCTACAGAGGATGGGTCCAATATATGTGGGAGATGACACTTCATCTGTTACTATTGGCTGAAGTGAACTCTTCCAAGTAGGAGAGTATAAAAACTCATTCAGAAGGGAGAGGAAATCATTACTTCTGATAATCTGTTTTAGCTTTAGAATTTCGATTTTTCTCTTCTGTGGTTTCTCAACATGTCTAGTTTTCAGGCAATGATTCCCGAGCTTAATTCAATCGTACTGGAAGAAGTGAAAAGGCAGGCAACCTTTACATTTGATGTCTTAATGGCTCAAGTTGCCAATTTCGAAGCTGCTACATTTGGAACAAAATATCCATTTATCAGCTGTTGTTTCCTGCAAACAGTCCGAGACTGAGCAGTGACTTGCCTCTCCCAGTTCTGCATTCCAGCGTGCAGCTCAAGCATTGCGTCAAGCAAGAGTAGTAAGAATCAAAAACCTCTGTGCCCCTTTACAGCTAGGTTGATCGCCTTACATGCCTGCTAGGGCAGATAATGGATCATCATTATCTGCATGGATATATGATCATGGAAAGAAGCGAACCTTTTTATATAATTAAAAATATGAGGAACTTTAACTCGAAAAAGTTTAAAACAATTTTTATCTCCACTGCTGTGAAGCTCAAAGGAATAGAGAACGTAGATGCACATAATTTCATTCCTGCTCTACGGGGGATTCAAAGTGAAATGATGACAGACCGCATACCTCGAGGGATTTACTCTCACGTGCGATTGTACTTCAAGACTCCCGATATCGAAAGACCTATCATTTTTTCTTTGACACTATGCAATGATCTGATGGTTGAGTGATCATGACTGCAATAGAACGTGTCATCTAGTCAATTAGGCACGAATCGGCCATAGTTAAATCGAATTTGATTTTGCGTGTGCAGATATCAAAACATAAGGCACTGACTGAATAACTCCTGGGCGAAGGTCGCAAGTTAACATAGACTCTTTCCTGACTAATAAAAGATCTATAGTAAAAATTGTAAACTCAGATAATATATGCCTAAACCATGCTCTTAGGCAGGCTGAAGCATTAAACATGAAACAAAAAGAGGACTATCAAACAACGATGACAGTGTAAGACATGGTGATAACTGGTTACGATTGGAAGCATAAAAACTTCACATGGATGCCAATATGCCCATTGGATCCTGCATCCTTCCAAAAATAAGAATGATTCAGCAGCATCTCGCTTCCGAATATCGTATCATTGTGTACTCTGCTGATGATGTTTTTGGATCCATATTTGTAAGAGGGGCTGCATCACAATGCTTTTTCATGCTCTTCAAGAATGGTCATTATGATGTATCATTTTACTATCAGGACTCTTTCGAGCAACTTACATCATCCTGGACATGTCTGCAAAGGCACATGTAACATGTATCTTTCTATCAGTGAGTTTTTGCGGATCCGAATCACTGCCTGATTGCCATGTTTACCTGCGTAGAGTTGAATGCTTTTCACCACATCTGTCCTCTATTTCTAAACAGTGACATCGACGTTTGAAATATATGGACATGTTTGACTCTACTAAACGCCATTCTGCCATACAGACAAACACAAGTATATGGAACCCGGTAAAAATGGAAAATGCGGATCAACAGAATATTTATTTTGATGTCGAGACTGTGCTGACATGGATTATTAAAATAATTACGCATAAATTCCCTCATATTGCTCTCACTTAGTTTGACAAAATTGGGCAGGCATTAACGCCAACAAAAAGTGTTCTTGTGATCGTACATAGTAGGAAAAAGTTTACATTCAGTGTAATTTATGCGTCAAATGTTCCTTTATTTAATCAAAACGCTTCATTTTAATTAACAACACTTTTAAACGATGTTGGCATTTATTGTGTACTAGGAAAATTACGAAACATCCTAGATATCTCCCAGAGGTGTAACTATTCCAGAAATTGTTTATACCAAAACAACATAATTCTTAATTCAAACAAACTGAAAATATAATCTGATAACATGCCTTCTGCATTTATCCAAGTTTTCTATTAACACACGGGGATTATGTATGTATGCTAATTGGCAAACGTGATAAATCCTAATTTTTCTTAGGAAATGACGCATATTTCGTTTGTTATTCATTTTGTTTTTCACAATCGCCGTTGGTCCTACATATTATCGTTTATTATGCATGCAAAAGAGATAAAACTAACATAACACGTGTGGTGCATACTAAATGAACATTGAGTTCAGAAAATAAATATGAACATTTACGTATTAGTAAAACAGACAAATCAAAGTATTTCAGTTTTTTTTATTTAAATAAAACTCTTTTTGCTTGACATTTAGACTAAATAATGCAGCAGCAGTTGAATACTGTTCAGGAACAGATTTCATAAACAATGTGTCAAGAAATATTCGAAGCATTTTAATATTTATAAACGGAATGACAACTGCACGTTCAGTAGTTATTCTCGAAACAATTAAATTGTTTTGTTCTTCAAGCAAACAAATCATTTCACATAAAAATGGAATAAACAAAAAATCATATTTTATACAATCTAATCATGGAAATCTGTAGTAAATATTAAGAGTTATTTTTCCGTTTTCCTAGTGAACTACTACAAAATTCAAAATAATGAAAAGGTAAAAAGGAAAATTACTAAAACGAGCGCATTGCTAGTAGTTGATCCAATGAGTGTATCACTTCTTTATGATGGTATAATGTCAGTTATATGAGATGGTAGGCTGTCAGCTATTCGTAACGGTATACTGTCAGCTATTCGTAACGGTATATTGTCAGCTATTCGTGACAGTATATTGTCACGTATTCGTGAGGGTATACTGTCAGCTATAGATGACGGTATTCTATCAGCTATTCGTGATGGTGTACTATCAGTTGTTTGTAACTGTATACTCTCAGCTAACAGTCACCTTGGATTTTGCAGTAGTATCCCTTTATCTTGCTGGGTCCATGCATATATAGTTGCAGAATAATTCGGTGTGCAGAAAAATAAATGCGACGAACTTTCTAGAGGTAGCTCCAGGTTGTATGGTAAAGAAGGTTATTAAATTTCTCTGGGATCGCGGGAGAATACAGGGAAAGGAGGGCTTTTAAATTTCTAGAGGATGGAAAGAGTTTAAAACGAAATGATGGCTTTGAATAGGTTGTCGGGAAAAGTGGTTATTAAACATTTTGAAGCTCACAGCAGGTTGTAGGCAAAGGACGGTTATTAAACATCTGAAGACTGTATCCAGGTTGTAGGGAAAGGACGGTTATTAAACATCTGAAGACTCGCAACGGGTTGCAGAGAAAGAGTGACTATTAAGATTCTGGAGGTTCACACCAGGATAAAACTGTTATTAAACATCCAAATGCTCGCAGCAAGTTGTAGGAAAATAACTGATATTGGATATCGATATGCAGAATACATTTATAATATCAGTATTATAATATCAGAAATTATAATATCCGTGTATTATAATATCCCACAAATTTATAGGGAAGTATGTAGTTTATAGTTTCATTCACAAATGTAGAGAAATGACTGTTCATAAACGTTTGGAAGTTCGGTCCTATTGTAGAGATAAGGAGGGTATTGAACTTTTCGAGGCTCGCAACAGGTTATAGTGAAAGCATGACTATCAAATCCCTGGAGCTTCCGTCAGGTTGCAGAAGCAACGAATAACCGGTTATGACAATTCTGGTGGGTTCACCAAGTTACAGTAGCAATATCGAATCGATTCTGTAGGAAAGATGGTAAATCATAGGCTGTTTATTTTCGTCTTAGACGATAAGTGTTTCTGCGACTCCAGAGCTTATGAAAGTATTCAGAAACTTCTCATAATGCGGAGAGAGATATTCAGTAAAAAACGAAATGCTTTAATAGTGATTTCCTAAGAAAAACATGAAATTTGCTTAGTCCATAATTAGTCTGAAAACCAAATTTTAGGCTGATTAAAATGATGCGAAAAAAAGTCTTTCCCAACAGTTAATGTTGTACACTAAGCTCGTGTCTTCCCCAATAGTTAATGCTGGACACTAATCTCGTGTGTCCCCCAGTAGCTAAGACTGAACACTAAATCTCGTGTGTTTCCAAATAGGCAAGGCTGGACACTGCACGACTCTTCCCCAATTGTTAATGTTAGACACTAAGCTCGTTGTTCCCCAATAATTAATGCTTGAAGCTAAACTCGAGTCTTCCGTAATTGTTAATGTTGGAACTAAACTCGTGTCTTCCCCATAAAGTTGGACACTAAGCTCGTGTCTTCTCTAAACACAGAAAAGGCAGAATTAGAAAAATTGGTTGGCAGGATTTAGGCATTCTGATTTTAGCGATCTAAGTAACGGTATTAAAAAGTATATCCCTGTGTCACAGTTTTAATAGCTAATGAAAAGTAAGATTTATAAATACTTGCAGCATATTTGCTCTTAATTGCCCTAATTAATATTTCCCAGCTCATTTTTAATGTAGGTAGTAATTAATGTTAGTGGCAACTTATTAATGTAGGTAATTAAGTAAGTTAATGTTGGATATTATGACAATCAGAATTGTTCCACCATCAAAATTTTCTATCGATATTCTGCCAAACTTTTCTTTTAAATTTCGCAAAACTTCAGTTCATGAGATAATTCTGAATTCCAATCACGTGTGTACCCCAATTGAAGTGATTTATTAACATATAATAATTGATTTGTTAAGGGAAAAATAGTCTGTAGAAAGTTTCATATTTTTTCGTGACGTTCTGCTGGATCTTTTCTCTCTTATCAAAATTTTGAAGTTTCTTCATTATGCTCATAGATATTCAGGATATTTTTTCACATAATAATCGAATATTCTGATAGTCCTTTTGGGGTGATTGCACACTGCTGTTGTTACCACTAGACCTTCGATCTTTTATCTGGAATATTTTGGCTAATCCATTATATCTTACAATTTCTTACCTAAACACTATTTCTTTAAAGTTATATTTACTTTTCTTTTTCAAACTTAAATATAACATTATGTATCTTAACTTTCTCACTTAAAATTTATATTAATCATTTGGCTCTTTATTTCTTATTATGGGTCATCCTAATCCAAATATCAACATCCTTTTCCATTTCTCGAATAGAAGTTGTGATATCTGCAGAATTCAGGTGTAAGAGAAGAAGATAATGTAATTAACAGTTTCCCTCTCTGAATTACCAAACCCATTATTTAACTCGTTCTCCAAAATTATATTGGCAGTAATACTATTCAATAATAAATGCTCACATTTAACCAAGACCGGATCTGGAAAAAGTAATGGATGGGGGGAGTGACGTAATCGAGCTGAAAAAAAGTAAAAGGGATGGTGAAATTTTTGCGAGTTTAATAACCTGAGGAGAGGGAGTTGGCTCAGGCCGTACTGCATCAAACTAGAAATCTGTTGTTTCCAGGCTCGATTCCCACCTGTGCCAGCATTGAGATTTATGACTACTAATTCCTGACCATACACTCGGTTAGTATGCGACAATGATGGGCAGGGGAAGGCTGCCATCCACTAGATGGGATGTAAAGCCGAGGCTCCCTGTGAGTATAAAACCTCAGTAGTTACGTCCCAACCTGGAAACTTTCCCTCCTGTGCTTTCCTCCCTATGACATCACCGACCACGCCCACTTCCGAAACGCCACCTTATTCATAATTAATAATTGATTAATAATTAATATTTCATAATTATTCCAACTGTATTAAAAATTCCTCCCCTTTATTAAAAACCCATGGCGCCATCTAGTGTATATTATGAGTACTAAATTTAGAAAAGCTTCAATTTTAGTCAGAATTTTTCGAATTTTAACTCCTCCTTTATTAAAAAACCCCCTTATCAAAAGTTTCACTCCCTCATTAGAAAATACCCCTTATCAAAAGTTCCACCCATTTATTAAAATTCCCCTCACCGATCTCAAACTCCCGAATAAGTCCCTTGGTTTCTGCTAAGTCCAACTGAACTTTCGTTGGCAGCGTTCAGAATGGCTGATGCAATTCTCAAAATAATTGCATAGACCAACTAAACTTTCGGTGGTATCCTCTCTCAGAATGGCTGATGTAATCCTCGAAAATAATTGCAAAGTCCGATATTTTTCTCCACGCATTCACCTCCTCCTATTGGCCTATTATTTTTCCTGAAAAAACCGTTGGTCTAGATTGGTTGTCCCAGATGGCGCTGCTTTCTCCTGTTAAATAGGAGACAACTGCCGACTGCGTCATTGTCCACGATGCAGACTAGCAATCCACATGTGTGTTGTCTCGGTGAAGATCTTTACGTCGTGCCTTCGCTGTTCAAAAATAAGTTTTCGGTGCACGTACGTCGCTACAAGGAGTATGAAAATGGCGAACTCATCTACCCTACACCTATGGGGGTTACCCTCTCAATACGTGAATGGGAGGCTTTGTATGCAATGGTTCCCCACATCGAGGACCAGGTGAAAATCGGTCCTGATCAACAGACGTGGCATGTGATGCCCGGCTTACGTGCATACATGTACCGCAACGAAGGTGGCGAATGCTGTGTCGACTTTATCAAAGAATCAGCTGCCACAAGAACTCTACAGTTCCGTGTTGTGAGTAGCAGTATAACTCTGACCTCATCGCAGTGGTTTACATTGGATATCCATGTAGACGAAGTGATGAGTGTTGTACATAACTTGTGTGGAACCCTCAAAGATCACCATCTCCGTACTGCTGTTACAGAACATTCCGAATCAGTTCTACCCTTCCTACTGGGTCCTGTTTTCGAGGGCCCCGACTGTGTTTATCAGTTTTTGGTGGACATTTTCCAACAAGAATTAACACGTCTCATTCTGTTAGATGGACTTCAACCCGAAGAAAAAGTACTGGCCATCGTAGGGTGGTCTGGTAACTTGGACATTAACGCCTTAGCACAAGTGTTTGTGGATACGGACTGGAAACGAGGTCTGTTGAATTTTGTAGATTCTGGATTTGTGTGTACTCTGAAATATAATACTATTGTTGATGATGCAAAAAATGAAATGTATAAATTATTTAAATAAATAATTGTAACCTATATAATGTGTCTGTCTTTTCATCCTATGTCATTTTAATCTTAGTATAGATAGGAGAAAGAAGGTATTAGCTAGCGTTGGAAGCGTAATCATAACAGTGATAATGATAGTGGTGCTTGTATTAGAACTTGTGGCCCCTAGTAAAAATATTCAGTGTGGAGAGTCAAAAGACTTAGGTAATGAATACAAAATTCGTGTGTGTAACTTATCAGTGGACATCAGACAGTTTCTAGGAGATATCCCTACAGTTACAGGTGTTACACTTTCATTACAGCAATGGCAAAACCTAGTGGGGTACGACGTCTGGGTGCAGCAGAAAACAAAACTCTGGAAACCCATTATTTCGACCCTGAAAAAGGATTCGGTAGTGTAAAAAAGTTAGCTCTGAATACAGGGCTGCCACTCAAACTCGTCCGAGAACGGTTAGAAAAGCAACCTGCCTACACGCTACATAAACCTGTTCACAGAAAGTTCCCCTATAGCAAAGTTTACGTCACAGGTTTAGACGAACAATGGAAAGCCAATCTCGTAGTTGTGAAAAATCTAACTCGCTTCAATGACGGTTATCGATACATATTAACGGTTATCGATGTGTTCTCAAGGTATGGGTGGGTGGTGCTTATGAAGACAAAAACAGGGAAAGAAATGGTGTCAGCTTTCAAAAAAATCCTTTCCAAGGGGCGATCTCTCATGAATTTAAACACGGATCAAGGTACCGAATTTACCAACAGAGTATCCCAGAAATTCCTGAAAAAGAAAGGTATTCGGTTCTTCGTCACCTACTCTGACAAAAAAGCAGATTTGGTGGAGAGATGGAATCATACACTATGTGAGAGACTGGGGAGATATTATACACGCAATAACACATACCGGTACTTGGACGTGTTGCAATGTGTTTACGAGGATACAATGCAACAGTTCATACGATATGTTGAACACGATATAGTCGACAAGGTGTTACACCACCAGCCCCCTGTATACATCATGTGGGATTCCGAGGGGCAAGTGTTGTAGGGAACATTCTATAAATCAGAACTTCAAAAAGTGATTGAATCCGAACTTTACCAGGTCGAAAAAATAATCGAGAGAAAAGGTCAAAAGGCACTGGTCAAATTTCGTGGTTATCCCAAACCTTCGTGGATTCCTAAAAAATGGATAGTTTCTACCTGACCCTACCCTCCACGGCTAGTCAGAATATTTACCCAAACAATTCACAGAGTGATTTCACAGTTCGTCTAACGCAACCCCTAAGACTAGTGGGAAAATGGAAAGTGGTGTTAGCAGAAGTTCACTTACCCGTGAGCTGGTACAATGTGGATGTTTCTAATGACACGTATCAATATTATGCTCCTGCTCCCTTTGAATAATACGGGAAAATCAACCTTAAACCAGGCAAAATAACTCGAATGGAACTGTTATCTAACCTCTCCACTCAGCTCCCCAAAGAAATATTTGTGTCATAATGGTGGTTACTGGGTATTCAAACCAAGTGAGGGATATGGTTTGATGTTCCCTAAAACGAATCTCAGCAGGCTTCTGTGTGTCGGCGAGGGAGAAGTTGACAAACCCTTCCACCAACGATTTGCTAGCAAATTTGCAATGCTGCAACATTCGAGATAGATGATGACTGTTATTTCTACGTGATTCCTCCAGGTGGTTTCCACGAAAGAAAGGTACCCTCACAGACGATACGAAACTGCTGAATCATTATTGGATGCAATGAACCAGGTCATGCCCTACAAGCTGAGAAAAGGTTTCCGTTTCAAGCAACAGGCCGATCACACCGTGCTGATGGATACAGACAAGTTATATTTCATTAAATTTCCTCTTTCAAACCCTGGATTAGGAGAGATGCTAAGAATTACTAAATTAGATATTCCATTGAATAAAGCCGTTGGTGACTACCCCATCGATATGAACAGAGGAATGTACGTATTGCACCACAGTTGTTAGGTGATAGTCATGGTGAACTGTTGCGTGTTGTGAATCCTGCCGTCAGAACAAGTAATAACGAAGCCATCGTTGCAGTCTATCAACAACCTGATTACTACCCCCTGGCAAGAAACAGTTTCGAGAGTGTGAGAATCTTCCTTTGTACCGATACAGGAGAACCCCTGCATTTTAAATTTGGTAAAGTTTTAGTCAAATTACATTTCTGTCATAAGGGTTAAATTCGTTCCTCCTTCTGCAGACACCTATGTGAGCTACTACAAGAGCCAAACGGGGCAGGGTATGTTCCAGGGTCCTCGTTATCAGAGAGATGACGGGCTCGGTAGCATCTTTGCCACTATTGGACGCTTCATCAGCCGTCTCATATGTCCAGCGCTGGCCACCCTATGTAAGGGTGGGCTACGGTTCGGTTCAGAGATGACCCAAGGGGAAAACTTTAAAAAGGCCGTGAAAGCAGGGTTGCGTGAAGACGGTGTAGATCTGTTACAGCATGCCAGTTCCAAGCTGCAGAGAGGAAAAGGGATAAAACGCCACCGTCATCATCCCAGTGTTCATAAAGTGAAGAGACTCTGTACCGTGAAGGACATGTTTTCATCATGAGCATTCAGAAAATTCACCCTGATTCTGGCGATTGTGCCAATTCCGAACTGGACCTGTTTCTGTTTCCCCCATTGTCTCACAACTGGAAAGAGGCTGCTATGTCAATTATTTACCTGTGGCTTCGCTGGAAGGTAATTCTCCACTTGAATTCATCGTTAAAGGAACAGATGATTACATTGATCTATACCGTTGCCACCTGCGCCTCATCTCGAAAATTGTGAAATCAGATGGTACACCCCCGTCGGAAGTGATTGCCCCCTGCAATCATTTTTTCCACGCCCTCTTCAATCAAGTAGACATCTTCCTCAACGATCATCTAGTGAGTGCTTTTCACACCCTCTCCCTTACAGGGCGTACCTGGAGACTCTATTGAATTACAGTACCAATGCCACACGAAGTCAGCTCGATACATCACTCTGGTAAAATGGAACTGACCAGTTGCAAGAACGAGGGATGGCATCAGTGCAAGGGGTAAATAAAGTCAACAGGTATCAAACTCATCTCATGGATCCATGCCGAACCTGTTCAATCAAGAATGTTACCTACTCAATCAGGTTGATCTGAGACTGCGTTTGTTAAGGTCCAAGCCCGAATTCTGTCTCGTGTCAGGTGAAGTGGACCCCTCTTACAAAGTACAGATTCACGAAGCCGAATTTTTCGTGTGCAAAGTCAAACCCACTTCCAGTGTCATCCTTGCACACACTCGCCTACTGGGGTTCGAGAGTGTCAAGTATCCCCTACGCAGAATGGATTTACGCATGTTCTCCGTCCCAGCGGGTCTGATGAGTGTGAACCGTGACAATTTATTTCTTGGCCAACTACCGGTATGTCTGGTACTGGGTATGGTGGAAAGTACCAGTTTTAATGGATCGTACGAAAAAAATCCCTTCAACTTCCAACGTTTCGAATTAAACTATATCAGCCTTCACATTGGACAGTGAACAGCAGTCCTACACCCCAGACTTTATGAATGGACGTTAACTCCGATGTTACCAAGGATTATTGGAAGCTGTGGATACCTGTAAATCCGACAGTGGTATTAACGTATCGCGAAAAGCCTATGGCGAGGGTTTTACACTGTTTGGATTCCAATTGACCCTGAGCAACGTGAATGTAATCAAGTGTTTTTTTTAATAAAGAGCGGTAGTGTGAGAGTTGAATTAAAGTTTCCCTGGGCGCTACCCACATCAGTCACTGTGATCCTGTATGCAGAATACCAGAATCTGCTGGAAATCCCATTGGATCGTAAAATCCTGTTTGACTATAGCTCATGAATACCTATCAGTTAGAATCCATCCTCTCGACGTTACCTACAAGTCTAGGTGTGTTCCCACGTGACAGACTACCCCACAGAATCGATCGGTCAGAAGCCTTGTTTTTCTACAATACTGATCCGTCCTCCCTGCCAGGAACCCACTGGATAGCTGTTTACAAGAAAGGAATGCACGTGGATCACTTTGACCCCCTGGGTATGAGCCCCGATGTCTCCATGCAAGAATACTACAGTCAGTTAGGCATACGTCACCTGTTACATCCCTCGATACCTCTGCAGGACCCCATGGGTGACACCTGTGGTGCTCACTGTCTGTATTTCCTGTTTAAAAGAGCGAGCGGTTCGACTCTTCCCACAGTACTGCATCACGATTACACGTGTCGAGTAGACTTTAACGACTGCATGGTGGTGCGATGGCTCTCCGAACTCCTTGAAATATTTTAATTGCCGCTCCTTCTCAGTGTGGAAAAACGACTTTCACTCTGAAACTCATCAAAGAAGCCGCTCAGGCGTTCGAACCCACACCCCAACGTGTTGTTTACTACTACGGTGAGTGGCAACCTGCCTTTGAACCCTTTAAGAAAACTGTGGAATTTTACAAAGGACTAAATGTAGATCTGGAATTTAACCCCCTCAGACCTATGCTTCTGGTGCTGGACGACTTGACGGAATAGTCTGTGGCCAGCGAACGCATATCTCAATTGTTTATTCGTGGAGGGCATCATAAAAATATCACGATTGTCCTCATCTTGCAAAATCTGTTTTTAAAGGGAATACATTCGAGGACTATATCACTCAATGCACACTATATGTTTTTATTTCGCAACTGTCGGGATGCTTCACAAATAACGCATCTGGCAAGACAAGTGTTTCCACATAATTCCAAACTCCTAACCGACGTTAATAGACTAACTACACAACCTCCCTGTGGTTATTTGTGTGTGGATCTTCACCCTAGAACGTTAGATACTGAACGGCTCCATGCAAAGATCTTCCCTTATGAAGAACCTGAGATACTCTATGTCCCAAATGAAAGTTAGTTCTCAAGGTCTGTTCTTTCAGTGTGTACCAAAACTTGGGGGAAAGCAACGTGCAGCTCTGTTGAAGTACATCTACGACCCTCAGATGTATGCTCTATGTGAAGTGTGTGTCAGTTTCTTAAAAGGCAACATACCTGTTTCTCGTAGAGTAGTAAAGAATTTGCGAAAGCACAAGATTGTCATAAAAGGTTTAGCCTCTAAACGTGCTTCTGTCCCCCACAAAAAACACCTCTTGCAAAGGGGGTCAAGATTTTTGTTCCCTCTTCTCACTGCGGCCTTACCACTGTTGGGTTCGTTATTTCGAAAATGATTTCGATCAAAGCAGTACAACGACGCCACATACGTAAAAAAGTGATTGATTTAGACACATAGATGAAGAAAATACTGGAATCGGACGATGACGGTAAAACTGAAAAGTACCTGGCTGTGTTGAAAAATTACCTGATATTTAACAGACAACTTGAAGCACCACACAGGGTAAAAGTCGACTTTCCACTCTGCAGACAGCAAATATTATCAGTACCTCTGTCCAGACAGAAAATATCAGAGACTTATGGTCACCCTCAAGACGATGCTATCGAATTTGTTCAGCCCCCAATCCGTCGTAAGAAAAGAATATTAATTGACTGGACTTCTTATTAAAGATATCTGTTAAAACATTGTATTTCCAAGACTTGTATTCTCTGAAACCTTCTGTTAAAAATATTATTTTGAAACAATGTATTTAAAAATTGCATTTCCAAGACTTGTATTCCCTGAAACCTTCTGTTAAAAATGTTATTTTGAAACAATGTGTAAAAAATTTGTACTATCTGTGGTATTCAATAATAAAAAAAATTAAAGCTGATATACGTCTCTTTGTTATTTCCGTGAATTAGTTTTTCACAACGTCACCAGATGGCACCACTGAAACATTAGTTTTGTATTCATAATTTAAATGTTATTCCTTCCAAACCTTCGCCACCATTAAAGTATTATACATCACCATGATGCCCCATCCCAATCAATATTTTTCCATCAGTTAACTCACATTGTCTTGAAGATTGTAAATTAAATAGACTTATTAAAAAAAACATTATTATTGAGCTATTCACACTAAAAACAGTTAAAAATATTTCAATGTTGAAATTATTGACAGTTATTGACAGTTATAGCAATATAAAAACATTACTGATATAAAAAATATTTACAAACTACAGATAGTGATGGAGCTATTCACACTAAAAACAGTTTAAAATATTTCAATGTTGAAATGATTGACAATTATTGACATTTGTAGCAATATAAAAATGTTTCAATGTAGATATTATAAGAGCAATATAAAAATGTTTCAATGCATTCACAATAATAGCAATATAAAAAAAAGTTTCAAAGTCATCACAGCATGCATAATCAAACAATACTGGAGATGTACTGGAGATTATTCCATACAAAAATCCCATCAATCCCCATTTGGCGAAGAACGCTCAAGTGACAGAAAGATGCAGCCCGATAGAGGGCGCTCCACTGTGCCGTCGCACAGAGCTGTCATTCATCCTGCGAATTAATTATGAATTATGAATTATTAATATTAATAAGGGTGCGTGGTCGGAAGGGGGCGTGGTCGGTGACGTGGTGAGTACGGGGGTAAAAGTTCCCAGATTGCGACGTAACAACTAAACTCTGCATGTTTAAGATATACTGGTGGCCTTGATGGGAGCTATCATATATCTCCTAATAGCTGTCCAATAGGTCCCCTTCCTCAATCATTTAGTTACATAGGTCGGCAGATGGAGAAACAAACAAGCATGTAGCTAGGTAGGATTTCTACTGATAATCACTCATTTTTTCAAAACCAAAAACGTTTACTTCCCATCTCAGTTTCTAGCTACCAAAATCTTTCTCTTCACTTCCTCTGATGCGGAAATGGCGGGAATTCAACACTAAAGGTAGAAGTTCAACGCTAAAAATTTCGTTTCAACACTAAAGGTAGAAGTTCAACGCTAAAAATTTCGTTTCAACACTAAAGGTACAAGCACAGATTGGCTTTTCCTGCCCAGAGTGAAGAGTAGTCACTTCGTACAGCATACAAGGGATATTTTTGTACACAGTAAAGAACACTCATTACGATGAGCAATATTAGCATGACCTTTTTCATTATTGAAGAACACACTCTACAATAAGAAAATCACAGGCAATTTCCTCTACAAATGTAACTAATGAAAAGTTAGTTGAACAAGAGAAAGCTTAGCTGCCAGAAAACCTGTGAAGTTATCAGGAGCTCGTGCTTTCATATTCCTCTCGACGTGTTTCAGCTATCTTTTCATGAGTTAAAATAATCTATGGTAACACACGTAAAAATAACTAGAACTAAGGAAATTGTCTTTAATTGGACTGGGGAAACATCTTGTGGATTAAACCAGACTATGAAGGATATAAGGGTTAACTCAATATTCAAAATCGTGTATCTGTAGCACATTGCAACATATAGAAGTTTTCTGATATCGAATTATTAATACTTGAGCAATGTTGTGGAGAGCAAATGATCTGAATGTGAATGCTGGAAACTGTTCTACTTTTCCCTCTTGAGATGTGTGTATGAATTATTTTCTAATGAAATCTGTTTCATTAACAATTTTCCTAGTTCTGATATAAGATTCACGAAAAAAACTCATGAGAAATGAATGACTCATCGAATTTGATTAATTCAAATCACTCGCTCTATTGAATAACTAATTTTTATCCTAAGCATTTCGAGTGAAAGGCAATGTGAAGGACGATTAATTATAAAACGTGACAAATAAATCATAGACTAACTTCTAAATAAAGTGTTATAGATGTACTTTGGTCATAGTACATAATTCGGGTTGCCTAACCTAACAATGTAATCTGCTCCTTCTGTTGCTGCTCTATCCTCATTCAAATCGTTCTCTCTTCTGCCTCTCTATCGACTCGGTACCATATCAGAACATTTAGGCATGTTGTTTCACACATTTTCGTAAGACGGCAATCCTGCACCAGCTTGTCGAAACTGCCGCACATGTTCGCTACGACAACGTCCTGCTTTAGTGCCCACGAACATTCTCTTCCAACCACAATTCTCGCTACTAATCGATCTGCACAAACAAACCATAAAACACATATTTTAGAACCTCTTATCAGGACTACTTAAGATACACAATGCGTAATTTTGCATAACATATTCAGAATTGATAATACCCCCAATTGAAAATGCCAAGTGTATATAAATTTCCGTTTCATATGCAATATGCTGAATAAAACAATTTTCCTATCCAGCTGCTTGCTTTTCTTTGAGAACTGACATGAACTATTAATAAAGTGCGCCATAAAGTCTATGAAGAAGTAGAGAGTACAGCAGGAAGAAAAAATTATAAAATAAAGAAATATATCTTAATGTGAGATCTAAACAAGATCTCTCTATTTTACTGACAAGCATGCTAGTGAAAATTACCCTAGTATTTAGATATTGATTCTGATAGATACAATGTAAAACGTTAGGGAATTGTTTTCCAATTTTGAAGGATATTTCAATATTTAAAAAGGCAAATTTCGAAGTAAAATTGACTTAAATCAGAAAAGTACATAGTAACTAATTTATTACGGAGGTAACAGTATTCATAACCGTCCCATGGCCGAGGTTAGCGTGCTTGGCTACTGATCCAAGGGACTTGGGTTCGAGTCCCAACAGTATTCATAGTCGTTCAATGGCCAAGTGGTTAGCACACTTGGCTACTGATCTAAGAGACCTGGGTTCGAGCCCCGTGTAAGGCATGGATGTATGTGTGGTTTTTTTGCTGAGTTCCTACCATCCTCTCAGTCCTTCTACTCTGGCATATAAACTGACAGGCGCCTGTCAGACCTCTCTGTGTCAAACAGCTGTTTGAGGGGGTATTTATTTATTTTATTAACAATATTCATACATACTTTCAGTGGTTTTGCCATATGTGCTTTTTTATCCTGGATTTCTGAAAAACGAATAGAATTGAATTACGAATTAAATTTCTTTGGTATAAGTAATTCCGGGAATAGTTACACTGCTAGGGAGATGACTTACGATGTTTCTTAATTATGCTAGTCATATTATCAACAACAAGGGTTATTGATTATAAAGAAACATTTGTATTAAACAAAGAAAAAGTTGAAGTATAAATTTTTCTGGATGTAAAATTGTGTCCTACTATGTACTACCATATAACACTTTTTGTTGTCATTAATACCTGCCCAACTCTGTCGAACTAAGTGAAATCAATATGATGAAATTTATGTGTAATTAGGATAATAGGCTATGTCTGTGATTTATTTATGTGATGAAACAATTGCAAGAAAAAAGGGAAATGAAAAATTATTATTTCTTTGGAGAGACTATAATAAAATAATACGATTCCAAGTAATATTAAACATATCACGAGGTTCCTCAAATATAATATAAGATTCACCATCCTCCCGTTGCGTTGAAAACCTGCTGTTGGACATTGCTACATTGCTCAAATTGGAAATCACAACACTGCGAAGGAAGTGAAGCATACGCCTGAAACTTACAGGCAGAAGCTATGGGGGTAGATGTGCAAATGATCAAAAAACGGAAGAACGCAAGATACGTGAGTTTATTGCAGATTCATCAATACATAGTATGCCCATTTCAGGCGTTTGTACAAGCCTGTAGACATCTCGGCATTCCATCAATCAGATGTTTAATGGTGTCCTGAGGTATGGCGTTCCAAACAGCATCTAATTGGACATGCAACTGTACCAGGTTCGCCGCTGGAGGGAGCTGGCGAAAGTACACATGAGGTCACATGCATGCTCTCTCAATGGGCAACAAGTCCGGGGAGCATGGCTGTCATGGAAGAATGTTCACACCTTGGAGACCGACCCTCATTGCACGTGCACTCTGTGGGGTGGCGTTGTCCTGCTGCAGAATAAGTCCAGGCGTGATGGTAAGGAAGGGTCGTACGATAGTATTAACGATATCATCGATGTAACGTCTTGCAGTTAGTGCACCAGAAACATGGAGCAGAGATGTCCAGCTACTATATATGATGTCATCCCATACCATTATGCCATGGTGGGGAGCTGTATGGCAACTAATTTAATAGACTTCTTCTTGTTGTGTACGATGCCGATTGTTATCTGGCATTGCCAAAACAGAATCGGGACTCGTTTGTGAATAACACTCTCCTCCATTACCTAGCCCAATGTTGCCTTGCTCGACACCAGTGAAGATAGCATAACCTGCAATGTTGCTGCAACGGCAGATGCCAGACTGGACGTCTCGCCCTCATTCCTGCACAATGCAATCATTTTCTAATGGTTTGCATTGAGACCACAGTACCCATATCACTCTGTAGCATAATCGCTGTGGTGAAAGTGTCGCAAACAGCCCTCTTATGGAGCATGCGATAGTAATGCCTGTGGTGTGGCATGCTACTCCTGTACCTTTCCTTCATGTCATTTAGTGCTCCATGATGTTGCATGAGACACATCATTGCACTGTGCTCACATTCTGCCCCATGCATGTGGCAATCACTCGAAGGAGGCTAAATCTGAGCTCTCGCATATCAACGATCCGCTCTCTCTCTCAGAAGGCATGAATTGCGCATTCCGAACATTTTCGCAGCATGTACTCCAACCTCATTGTCAGTTATGCTATGATACGAGCTAGAGGGCACCCGGTATTTATTCATAGCTTGGCTGGAGTCACGTGTCCATTCGTTGCGGAACTTTATCATTTGCATGTCTCAGATGTCCGATTCTATCCTGCTAGTTGCATATCTCTGCTTCCATTCCTTCTTGGTGTTGCGATTTCCACTTTGAGTAGTGTCGTTACGTTGTTCCCACCACAGTTATGAGTCTTCTTCCCGGTCACTGGTACAGATATCTTGCTGGTGTTCTTGTTGGACGTCTTCTGTGTTCGATGTTATCGATGGTTTCTGCACAGCTCCGTGACAATTGGGCATTATGGGCAATTCAGAAAAGTCATCTTATACACCACAGACACAAGAAAACAGACAAACTTTTACTTCATGTTAAGAAATTTTACATATGCGTTTCGGATCAATCTTGATCCGTGATCTTCAATTTTCCGAATTTTATTCAGTTCAAACTTTCATCGGGAGAGAACTCTGAAATCGGAAAATGACAAATCTCATTCTCTTTGAAAACAAGTATTTTCTATTCGCCAAAGACATTTGTTTTGATTGGGATATTTATCCAGATACATCGGGGATCATACCAAAAAAAATGCTCTCCGTAAATTGGGCTCTTTTGAAAACATTAGATTCAAATACAGGTATATCTCGATGTGCATGATGATCGATGATTGATATACTCTTTTGAAAACATTAGATTCAAATACAGGTAATTCTCGATGTGCATGATGATCGATGATTGATATACGAGGTTTATTAATTTAGAAAATTGCTCAATTTTCACGTTACGAAAATGTACATTTGTGCGGTTTGAAACGAACCCTGAAAGTCCGAAGCGAGGAATCATGGCAACTCTATTGATAATTCATCCTTTTTTAGAAAACGTAGTAGAGACTAACAACTAGTTGCCAGCTGTGTACGAAAAGTGCGAACATCTCTTCTAATGAGTCACTTTCCACTGGGATAGGACCAAGGTTGCCATTTGTGCGGGACTGTCCCGTTTTTCATAATAAAATCTCGAGTCCCGCATTGACAACAAAAAATTCCGCAGACCAAGGACCAAGATGCTATTAAAATTTCGTTTAGATATAATTTTGTTTTTAATTTCTTATATTAAAAAAAAAAAAAAAATTTAATGTCGGTTTTATCTATTTGGACTTGTGTACACGTCCAAAAGTCCAATCTAATTCTGGAATTCCCTGAGTAAGAAGCCTTTACTTTCTTGCTACGCATTAGTGTCGTTCTTATTCCATATTAATTTGTTTCAGATTTAGGTTAAGTTTAATTTCTACTTTAAATCATTCTATTACACTTATTCTATTGCATTATGTATTAAAATGTGACCTGTATCTATATGACTTTTGTGTTCTTTTTTACTATGTTCACTTATGTATGAAAACTAATGCTCATCAATAGCTCCTGCAGACAGTACCGTTGACAGGGTATAGCATAGAGGCAGCCTGCCTCACGGCGCCTGTGATGGTCCACCCATTCACTTTCCCTTTTCCTTAACCAGTTTTGCTTAATTTACTTTATATTTATTATTTTGGGGATTATTATTTCATTTTGTGTTTTGCATTAATGTTTCTCTTGTAATAAAAACAAAATAGCAATTGGGGATTTTCTTATATTTTTTTCTTATATATATTTAATTGTTTTCCTCAGGGTGCGATCTAATCTGGCGACGGCGCTGCCTGCAGATAAACTATTAGCTTTGTGGGTCAAATGTATAAAATCTCTCTACAGCTGTATTTTTGTGAGATGATGATGATGATAAATAAAAATATAATATATATATAAAAAAAAAACTTAAGTGCTGTTGGGTAAGACTAATAGAAAGACGTACTCTCCCTAACATGGACATTTCAATTATTTCAGATAAGAAAATGGTTCTCGTTCTGCGCGAATTTGATTTACGCGGTAGTTCAAGGAATGCATGAACTCCCTAAATACCGTAAATGTTCGAATGGTAGCCAGGGCTATAATTTACAATTTCTTGGTTGTATTTGCATACAATTTGAGTACAAAGCTAATGTAAAAGCACACGGTATAATTAAATTACGGCGTCGTTCCAGAAGTTCCCATAGATTTCCCAGCGTGTTTGATATCTGGTGATTGCAGTGGCCGTGGTATGTGCAAAAAAGTTCAATCTCATGCTCCTCAAACTACTGGGTGACCACATGTGCTCTGTGGATAGGAGCACTGTCATCTTGAAAGACAGCTCTATCTTAATAATAGAAATGATGTACCATTGTAGGAAGATGATCACTCAGGACTGTCAAATACCGATTGGTATTTTTGACTTCTAACGGAATGAGTGCCTCCAAACCATGCCATGAGCCCCGCACCATTACAGAACCCTTAATAGTAGGAAACAAGTAATTAGCGTTGTAAGCTTCCTTCGGATGGCTATACACATGCACTCGTCCATTTGTCGCAAACAAAGTATAAGATGATTCGTGAGATCATATCACGTTCCTCCACTGCTCAAGTGTTCACTGCATATGCTCTTTAGACCACTGGACTTGACAACGTGCGTTGACAGGTGTGATGACATGTAGCTGATACCCACACTCCGCAGAGGCGGGGGGGGGGGGCTCAGTCGGCAGCGCGCCAGACTCGTATCTGTAGTTCCCAGGTTCGAGTCCCAGCTGGGTCAGCGTTGAGATTTATCTCCGCAAAATTCCCCGCCCTGCCCATGGTCAGTAGGGGACACCGATGGGCTTGGAAAGGCCGCCGTCCGTCGGATGGGACGTTAAGCTGTGGCCCCGCATGCGGGAGAGCCATACCCTGTGCACGTTAAAGAACACGCTGGATGGCCTTGACGGGAGGCTACCATCTGTCTCCCAACAGCTGTTCCAGTGGGTCCCCTCCCCCAACCTTCTCTGAGCCTTCGGGGTTCTTGTGGCCTGGCCATTTAGCCCATGGTGTGCGAAAAAGTGCCGCACAGAGGTAAAACAATCCAATCCAATTATGCAAAACCTTCAGAAATAATTCTATGTGAAATATAACGTTTTACTAAAGTAAATGTAGAACTCCGTTTTCACGAAACAGAATCAGTGTATCTCAACAAACAAATTCACACTCTGAATAATACGCAAAGTTTCAAATGAGGTATAATACAAAAATTTATACAAGTAATATACGGATTTTTTTAACTGTTGCCAAATGTAAAAGAATTAAACGATATAGGTTGTTTCTCTATTTCAATACGGTAATAATTTCCGTAGATAAAGAAAAATATTTTTTTTTCTATTAATATTGAAACAAATATACCAATTTTAAAATATTGTTCTGTTGTTTCAAATACTGGCATCATCAGATGAACAGTTACTAACAACTTCTTGATTCATTTTCACTTACAAGCTTTTCATTTAAATTCATTTGTTAAAACATTTGTTGTTCTGCGGGTCCGCAAATTTCCCTCAGATTTCGAGATGTTTGCCATGCCTGTCTGAGACTCGCCCGCTATTTACAGATTCGTAGGAGAACAGCTTTGAAACATCCACTTTCTAGACGTTTTTGCATATATCACAGCTAACGCCATACATTTGCATACCATACCTCAACTCTATGTCGTATTTTACCTACAAAATAGTGTTGTAAAACGCATTGCCAAAAAAAAGGAAATATGAGAGCACTAGAAATATTTATAAAGAGTTCGTTATGTTACCCGTAAGAAAATTGTGTGTATTTAGAATACTATTGCGTTTGTTTACAAACTGGGATTAACAACTGCCATAATATCAGTTTAGGAAGTAGAAGTAGCAAATACCCAAATACTCATATTTCTAAGTCTACAAAAACTCTCATTCAGAAACAATTTGCTTACAGAGTCCCTAAAATATTCAACAAAATTAAAACTGAAATAAATCTTTAAAATTTAGGAATGGTCTAATAATTTGGTTGCATAATATACATGATATTGAAGTTTTATTGTGACCTCTGTTGTACATTTTTCTATTACTTGTTCAGATTGTATATAGATTACTCAAATGAGTAATAGCACTTCAGAAAACACTTTTGTGCCTTGTACTTATTATTAGTATTTTGTTATTCACAGGCGATGTTGTATCTCTCATGTAGTTAATTTATTTCCAACTATCAAATGCAATTGTAAAATTGTTTCTAGGCACTATTTCATCAATAAATAAAATGATTGATTGATTGATTGATATGCCATAACCTTTGTGCATTTCTATTGTCGGAATTTTACGATATCGCGTTTTTTTTATATTTGTTCCTTAATTTATGGAAACCGATGTCTGTTTCTAAGAAAGGGATTTAATAAAAAAAAAATTGGCAATAATTCCTTATTACATTCTAATTCTCCCAAATTAGAATTTTTTGCAGAAAAGAAATTATAAAATCTTTAGTGAGTCATTAAGTATATTAAGGCAAACAATAGAAAACAATTGCTCGGAAAGAAAATAAAATAATCTAATTTCCGATCATTAAAAAGAAGTGCGCTTCACCCAAGGAAAATTTTTTCATTTGGCAAATTTGAGATTTACATTCCTTAATTTCGGGTGGTTATATGAATATGGCAAGATTTTTCAAAAATAAGCAGATAAAACATTAGGCATGATTATATCATATGAAACAATCATGAATATATAAATACAGAGAAAAAATTGCCACTAGCTGGGTGGATCTGAACCCACGACCTCATGATAGCATGTCAGATGCTCTAGACCAGGCGTGTTCAACCTTTTGACTTCCCTGGTACACATTGAGTGAAGATTTGACTTCCCTGGACCGCACTGAGTGAAGATGAAATGTTTTGGGCCGCACATAAAATATATAATAGTTAATGTATATGAATAATAAAATATAATTTATTTTCTTATGTTTTTTATTATAAAATTTAAAAAAGGGTAACATAAAACTAGTGGGTAACATAAAACTCGTTGAAAATCACATAATCATGTTGAAAGCTTATGTCGCAAAAACGTAAACTTTACGATTTTGTGGGTCGCATTACTAGCTGTCCAGGGCCGTGGGTTGGACGCGGCTGCTCTAGACCAATATTCAATTACAGTCAACTGCATTTCCAATGCCTAATTCTATGGTATAATTCTTAAAGCCACTAATAGAGGGTAATTGTTCGGCGGCTGGTAGCTCAGTAGTCAGAGTCCTGACATATTTATCAGGAGGTCGTGGATTCAGATCCTTCCCGGCTAATGACAATTTTTTTCTCTATATTTATCTAACAAATTACTACTAGGTGTATCTGAGAAATTCTATTATTTCAACAATCATGAATATATCATATTAAAATATGAGACCAAACATTATGTTGATTCCTACGGAATATACAAATAACTAAAAAATTAATAAATAAATACCCCCTCAAGCAGCTACTTGCCACAGAGGTCTGACAGGAGCCTCTCAGTTTATATGCCAAAGTAAAAGGTCTGAGAGGATGGCAGGCCCTCAGCAGAAAAACGACACAAACAGCCATTCCTTACCCGGGGCTCGAACCCAGTTCCCTTAGATCAGTAGCCAAGCGCGCTAACCACTCGGCCATGTAAGGAAATGTAAAAAGAAAGTTCAAACTACAAAGACTTAACTATCTTACGAGATAATTTATTTATTATTCTTTCTTCCGAGAGAATTAATTTATTATTGCCTTCAACGAAATAAAGGTAAAATCCAACGGTAGTTACTGTTCATTCATATAGAATAATAATGATGATAGCAGCATATTTTTCGTTAAGTTAAATATACAGGTAATGGACATAAAAACCGAAACAGCAACGTAAAATTACTAATACGGTGTTGGACCGTCACTTGAGGGCAGTAAAGCCTGTATACATTGTGGCATAGAGTCCACCTGTATCTGAAAGTCAGCAGGAGGGATACGGCACCATTCAACCACAAGATACGTAATCAATTCCTGCTTGTTCGATGGAGATGGTAAACGATGCCTGAGACATCATTCCAGAAGTTTCCATAGATTTTCCAGCCTTTGATAGCTGGTGACTGCAGTGGCCGTTGTATGCGAAAAAAGTTCAATCTCATGCTCCTCAAACTACTGGGAGACCACTTGTGTTCTATGGATGGGAGTACTGTTATCCTGAAAGAAAGAAATGCTGTACCATTGGATGAAGATTATTATTCAAGACTGTCAAATAGCGATTGGCATTAATCTTGTCTTCTAACAGAATGAGTGCACCCAAACCATGCCATGAGAAAGAACCCTGCAACGTTACAGAACCCTTAACAGTAGGAAACCATACATGCACTCGTCCATTGGGGTGATTCTTTAGACCATATCACATTCCTCCATTGCTCAGGTTTTCACTGCTTATGTTCTTTGCTCCACTGGACATGAAACGCGTTCACAGGTTGTGAAGTGCAACTCAACTCTGATATCCAGCTCTATGGAGTTCTCGACGTTCTGCTTTTGACAAAACTAGCTTCTCGCATACTACGTTGAAATCCGCGCACAACTGATCCGTTGTAGCTCGCCGGTTTCACCTTGCGCATCGCATCAACGCTCGAATTATAGAAAATGCACTATCACCCACTATTGCCTTTTGCAGATGATTGCCTTTAAATT